>OX454322.1:41930700-43180700 GCA_949715965.1 Dysmachus trigonus | reverse complement strand
TGTGAAAATTCACGATTGCCCACGTACGTCAATTAAAAATCATAAAATACCAATATTTGCCTTTTGCACGCCAAGCCTATTCCCGTAGAGCAATAATTTTCGAATAAAATGTAAAACGACGGAGACGTTGAAGGAATGGTGCCGTGAATGGCCGGCTAAACCTCTGCTCGTGGTATCTGCAAAGGTATCAGCCAGAGATGAAAACGAGAAACACCGGGAGACCCGGCCGCTCAAGGTGTGAACATCGTGAAGTGATTTCCTCAGACTGTTGCTGCTGCTGCAGCAGCAGCTCCGCAAATAGCCAGGGAAGGCACATATCATTTCGCTGTAAATGGTACCTGCCTAGTGAGTCTAATAAAACCCTAAGATGGATAGCAGTACAAAAGTGGAAGCAAACCGCTAAAAAGAGCAAAATCGCGTGCTTAAGTCATACATTTGCTGGAGAATCTCACATGATCCAGCTGAAAGGCAAAATTCTTGGAGATTTGGTGATTCAAGAATTTTCTTATATTCAACGTTAGAGCCGTGTTAGGAAATCTTTGGTATGCTTTGAAATGAAGGCCTTATTAATAAAAAAAATGCAGTTATTATTAATGTAGCATAAATACCTTCGGGATCGGTCACACTTCTCATCATAACGTCGAATTACTCCAAGGAATTGTCAACACATATCTCAGTTGGTTAACGCATCGAAGCCCCAATTCGAACGTCGCAGGTTCGAGCCCTGCCCTACCCGACCCGGTTTTTACGAGTGATTCCCTCATAGATATGGGGAGAAATAAGATCAAGATCAAGATTCCACTTAAGTTAGTCTTACCAATACCAAGGTTCAACTGTACCGACCAAGTAAGACCAGGGAAAAGACATAACTAAATATGTGAAATGTTTGTACTGTGCTAAAGAACATGGAAGAAGTTGTAATTCCTCAAGGAGCGACCAGGAACAGAAATATTAAACATATGGTATATAAAAACATCTCAGGGGAATTTATCGACACTTGAATGCAGACGAATGTAAAAACAATTCTGGTGTTGTTTCGTCTATCCTTAAGAGAAGAAAAGGGAAGAATCTTAAGCCTGTCCTTAAAAGTCGGAAGGATGACCGGGTTTCCCAGTGGAGACCGCGAAAGTATAGGTTGAACGAAGGTGCAGTATAAAAGTTTCCTAATACGCGGATCATCAAATTCTTTGGATTAACGTTTAAAGAAGGCTAGGGTGGCATTAGCCGTAGGAACGATAGCATTGGTATGGTCATCAAAGGATATGCGGACGTTAAGCCAAATACCGAAACCCTTAATTTTATCAACACGATTCAAAAAACAGCCGGACAGTATAAGAGAAAAGCAAAGGATTTTTTTTTTATATTAAGAGGAAGGCGATTAATTTAAATAGTTTCACAAAAATATTCCACCACATAACAACTGTAGTCTTAATTAATTTTTATTAAATAGCTTGATTTTATTTATTTTTTCTATCTTTACCTGTTGGTTTAATTATTTAAAGTATTAAGTGTAAAGGTATCAGAACCAATATAATATTATAAGGTCAGAAAAATGCATGTTTTATATAAGTAAGAGTCGAAATGAAATATGATGCTGTCAATTTTGCAGTAAAAGTTGTCAACAGGATGTAGACTCTATATCTCTGTGTTGTAAAAATTACAATTTTCCTTGTAAAGATTGCAAATTTACTTAATTATTACAACAACTTTTGCATGTAAAAATCAAAATATAAAACTGTAAATGTTACAGCTAAGCTATCAAATTGATATCTAATTTAGTCAAACTTACACAGTTGTTAATTTTACAAACAACAAACTTTCATATTGACAACAGTGGAAGTAGGGTCGATTTTGACGGAGAATATAGATTAAATTTACAGTAAAATTGAAATTTTTACATGATTTTTTCTCTGGGTGAATGTTTAAGTATATATGCATAATGAAAATCAATGTCAAAATTCAAATTTGGTATTTTTTTTCAGTTATTCCCCATTTTTCTTCTAGATATGATCATATTTGCCGGTCTCCTAGTTCATCTCTCAGCTTTTGGGTGACTTGAACTACTTTACGATTTTTTTTAACAGACACAGCACTTTTGTTTACAAACATCATGCGATTTGAAATATATTTTTGAAATGTTCGTCTAGGTTTTACAATGCGACTGAAATGAAATTGAATTAAAAATGTTAAAATGCACTTTCTAAACGCTAAAGGCAAGTTTCAGTTGTGAAATAATGAAATTGTTATTTTTTGTGTGGTTCAAAATGGATGCTCTATTTTAAGATAACTTCGATTTCCATTTCCAAAATTTTGAGTTCACATTCCGATTCCATATTTCCGATCTGAACCTGGAACACCTAAATTTAAATTTTCATCTTTCAGAATTCACAAAAACTGAAATGCAGAAAATGGGTGGTTGTATTTTAGGGAAATTTAAAGAAAATCGATTTTTTGAAAGTGAGTAATGAACACTTGAACACATGAATTTGGGCAAAACTCCAGTAATTCAACGATATAAAACAATTACGAACGGCAGAGATTTATATTTTTTCGCAGTCTTATGGAAATTCTCGAGTTGGAGTCAAGAAGGAAACTGGGAAAATATTTTTCTCCCTCCGCAGCCGAACGAGCGTTTTAAAAGGCATCCGCTGCCGGGTGCTGAGCGGTCAGCACTTTCATCATTCACGTCCGAAGGAGCCTTATCCCTTTCGGTGAGTTATTGCATCGGTTGTGCACCGCACTTTATCAGCACCCTTCCTTTCAATTTCGAGTGTCCCGGCATCAATGAATTTCATAGGATTACTGCACCCCTGAGCCGGGAACCGAAGGGCAAACCTGTTCCGCTAGAGTAGCCGGATAACCTTAAAAGCATTTCTCAATAAAATTTCCGCTTTGGCCGGGCGATAAATTACCAGAAAACACCGTTCGCCGAAGAAAGCCGAAGAAGCTAACTGCCCACAAACAAAGCTAATTAATTACCTTAGCAGTGGCGGGATGGGCGCAGGATCGACGATTGTCAAGTGTTTTACGAGACCAGCCAACCGCAAAACTGATAACTAACTAGCAGTCCTCATAAAAACGCTGTGCCACGCTGTTGTTTAGCGTGGCCAGAACAAATGGCCTTAGCCGCAAAAGTCGAGGGTCAGAGGCGCAAGCAAGCTGCTTCCTAGCCGCCAGCAAGCGCGGCTTCCAGCAGCGGAGCGCTAGTGCGCACCTACGAGCTAAAAATTATTGTCGAAGTACCTGGGCTACCTCGGGGCTGATTGTCGTAAATTTCGTGGTTAATGGCTCATGGCGTGCAGCCTTCGTACAAGCGACGCGGCGGCGTAGACGTCGACGTCGCACAGCACTACGCACATTGTCATTGCAGATGGAAGAAACCGCGAGACAATGCCCTCCGCCGAATCAAGTTTGGTCGCGGCGGCGGAGAAGTTGCGCGGCTTAATTGACACGTTTTGGGCTTGGGGACCGCACCTGAAATCCATCAGACAATCTGTGCTGTACCGCGCTGACAGGCACCACCATCGTCTCGATTTTTATGAATGGGGGTCCCGCGCGATGCACAAAATTCATTCATGCCGCAGCCTCCACGGCGCGGAGCATTAAATTTTTCGCCTTCACATCGGCGCGGCGCGGCGGTGCGACCGAACGGCGGTGGTGTCTTCAGGTGTAGCATGCACGCACAAAAAATTATTTAAACGCAATAAAGGCGCAGAGGACGGGATGTGGAATAAGACGAGATTTAACGAAAAAACGCAGACGAAACACGCCCGCCTTCAGGGTACCCCACCCGAATGAGCGCGAGTCGTCTTATGATTTACACCTGGGTGCGCACCGGAGCTTGATCTTTGCACTCGACTCCATACCTGAGAAGCTGTTCTTCTTGGCTCTTTTTTATCGCTAGCCAACTTTGCCTCGCTGATCGTGCAGCTGATCACAAGAGATCGTGACGGCGATGAACTTGGCGATGAAGTTCGTCTTAAATAAATTTTCGCTTTTATTTCAATTTTGCCAGCGAGTAATAATTCCTAGTGGCCCGAGCCGATCTCTCGGCGGTGATCTAATAACATCTAGCAATTTGCACGCAGCCGATATTTGTACTTGATGTCACTTGGAGCTACAAATTGCATTTCTCATTTCATTTAAGAGAACACCGCTGATTTGTTGCTATAGTTGACCATGGTTAATTTATAGAATAATACGAGCATGAGCTTATTCTGGAAGAATTATTTCATAAAATTGTTAAGCGCAACCTGGTTCACACCACAGAATATTTCACAGAAGACAATTTAAAAAAAATTGCTGTTATATATGTGCAAACACAAGCAAGCATTGTATCTTAGAGTAGTAATTCAAAGTTGATGTCTAATGAGCTATTTTCACACACAATTTGAAATATTTTGACCGCATAGTAAATGTACATGGGTAGGAATTATGTTGATATAGTGCAAGTTAAAAAAGTTCTTATATTTAGAGTTTTTTACCAAAAGCAAAATTTAACAAAAATGTCTGTCGAATCGAAATGTTTGACAGTGTCCAAATAAGGATAAGTTATGTCTCTTTTCTAATGGAAGAAAGTTATTATTATTATTTTCCTTTTTTCTTTTTGTGTATTCACAGAAAGGAAAATATTTCTAAAAATTACCTCAATCATAGGATAAAGATGCGCCAAACAATAAAGTTTGTTCTATATAAAAATATAATTGAACAAGAAATTTGTTTACTAACCATTTCTTGATGAACTTACAAACTGAATATTAACTAACATTTTTGTGCAACGACATTTCTCGTCATAAGATTACTATTTAAATATAAATTAAAATTTTCTTTGCTTAGTGAACACATTATTTCTAATTTGTTTTCGTTATAAAGCATGTTTGCCGTTTTACTCGATGTTTCTGGGAATAGTTGAATAGCATTTCATTTATAAATATTGACTAATTTTACTTTTTAACGAAAATATCCACAGTAATGTTGGAAGTCTCATTCAAAATGGTGCAGACTTTTTGTCAAAAACTACTAGAGCGATCAACAAGGAATTTTGAAAAATTTACATATACTTAAAATTGAAATCACGTAAAAAACACTCGTAAAAACATCCTTCACAAAATGTCGTTCTAAAACGCCGACTGATTTGTTTTTAACTAAGAATTTCGTAAAAATTTAGCTCACAAATTGTTGATGAACTTTAAAAATAGTAAGTTTTGAAAATTGTTTACTAAATTCGATAGCAGATTAACCAAAGGATTGTTTAGACAACAATGCGAGGAGTTAAAATCGCTTAAAATTATTTGAATTTGTTTAAGTTCTTCAAATGTAATTTGCATACAGACACACAACGTGGGTTTCTAAATTTAATCCTAATAATAATTATTACTAAGAATAAAAATTAGAATTAATTATTATTGGCAGTTAGTACTGAACAACGAAAATGTTTAAAAATTTACAGAGTTGTATGTATGATGTGGTCTGTTAACAATGTTTGTTTGTTTAAATTAACCAACTTTATTTTTCTGAGTGTCGGTATATACATTATGTAAGATATAGTCATAATTATCAGGTCGTCAAGTATGAAATTTGTAGAAAAATAGGCAAAGTTTGCTGATAATTTGTAAACACAAGAAACGATTTTATTCATCAAAGTATGCGCCCAAATTGTCAACACATTGTTCAGCTCGGTGGTATAAAAACCTGCTGGACGAGAGTCTATGAATTCCTGTAAGGCCAATTTTACTGCATTATCGGAATTGAAATTTTTTCCTATCAAGAAGTTGTCCAAATTACGAAAGAAGTGGTAATCTGTGGGAGCTAAAATCTGGTGAGTATGAAGGATGATGAAGAAGTTCCAACTCCAATTCCTGTAGTTTTGCCACGGTCATTTGCGCAGTGTGTGGTCTGGCATTATCTTGCAGTAAGATAGGAGTCGATCTGTTGACCAATCTAGGCTGTTTTTTTAAGTTCTAGTATCATTTTGTCTAGTTGCTTACAGTATATTTCTACTGTGATCGATGAGCCTGGTTTCATGAACTCGTAATGAATCACACTTGCACTAGTCCACCAAACACTGACCATCAACTTCTTCTGATGAATACTACGCTTTGGAGTACGTTTTGGAGATTCGTTCTTGTCTAACCACTGCGCTGAACGCTTGCGATTGTCATATTGAATCAATTTTTCATCACAAGTGATTATTGGATTCAAAAATGGATCAGATTTGTGGCGAGAAAGCAACATCAAACAAGCTTTTAAATGCTTTTGTTTCTGGTTTTCGTTCAGTTCATGAGGAACCCACTTATATAACTTTTTCACTTTCCTGATTTGAGATAAATGAGTTAATATTGTTTGTTTGTTTACACCGAACTTTAATGATAATTCATAAGCACTTTGAGATGGATCAGACTCAACGGTGACCTTTAGTACGTCATTATTGACCTTTGATTCTGGGCGACCGCGTGGATCATTTGTGAGGTCAAAGTTACCTCTCCGAAATTTGGCAAACCATTTTGATACTGTTTGCTGCGTAGTTACACTAGAACTAAATACACCATATATGTTTCGCGTAGTCTGTGATGCCGTAGTTCCACGTAAGAACTCATACTTCATTACATTACGAATTTCCGACCGATCCATTATCAAAAACCACAGTTTTTTAAAAAAGTTAATAATATTTTTTAGAGCTTAGGATAATTTCCTTTTACCGGCAATATGTGTAGCTTCTTAACAAAGAAAACAGCATAGAAAAATAAAAAGGCACTGTCAAATAACAAGCTGTCAAAGTTGGCAAAACTATAAACTACAAGTTTCATTTTATATGACCTAATATACATGCGCGTAGCTAGGGGGGGGGGGGGGGGGCAAGGGTGGGCAATAACCACCCTAGAAACCTCTTTGCCCACCCTAGAAAAATCGACAGTGTTGGAGAATTACTATACTGTCTAATTGCTTTTTATTTTAAGATTCAATACGAACCCTACCTAGAAAATAGTGTTGGTGTGCACTTGTTCGGTTATTGTTATTGCGCGCGGTATTAGGTGTTTCCAATATTTGGATTTGTTATGTTTTTTGTTTTACTAAGTTTTTAGTAAATTAGAACGTTGGCATCAAATTAAATCAATCGCCTCGCCTCATTGGTGTTTCCAATATTTGGATTTGTTATGTTTTTTGTTTTACTAAGTTTTTAGTAAATTAGAACGTTGGCATCAAATTAAATCAATCGCCTCGCCTCATTTAGAAATTTTGTTTGTTTGTTTTTACGAGGGGCGTTCAATGTATTCTCGGTATCGGGGTGATATACTAATGATGAGGGTAATTAAATTATCTCATTAGTTAAAGACACTTTTTGAAGGTATAAATATAAAATTTTATTTAATTGTCACCATTAGTATTCAATATATCATTAAGAAAAGGCAACTACTCAGTCAGCGACAATTTTGAAAAAAATCGAGCAGCGCGCTGTGATAAAATTCCTTACAAAACAAGGAAAGGCTCAAAAAGTTATTCACGAAGAAATGGTGACTGTTTACCAAGATTCTGCTCCATCATTATCTACTATTCAGAAGTGGTCTAGTGAATTCAAACGGGGTAGAGAGAGCATTGAAGATGACCGGTTAGTGCCACTACTGAAGAAAACGTCAAAATCGTTGAGAAACTTGTACTTAAAGATGGTCTTGTAAGAGTGAAAACATTAGCAGAAAGGACTAACCTATCCGTGGGTACCATTCACACTATCCTTCATGAGACTATAAAAGCAAAAAGACATGGAAATTTAACCGCCGGTGTCTTGCTTCATCACGACAACGCGCCGGTTCACACAGGGCGCGTTGCCAAGGCTGCTGTGCGGGAATGCGGATTTGAAGAAATCAATCATCCACCCTACAGCCCGGATCTGGCCCCTAGTGATTACTTTCTGTTCCCAAATCTTAAGAAAGATCTTCGAGGTAAGCATTTTTTCGACGATGAAGAGTTGAAGGCGGCAATTGATGAATATTTTTCAGACAAGGAAGAAAAATATTTTTTAGGGGCTATAGAAAAGTCACTTTCCCGCTCAAATAAGTGTTTTGAGTGATGGGGAACTACATTGAAAAATAAATTTTATTCAGAATTTTCTGCTTATGCTTTCATACCTACACCGAAAATGCATTGAACGCCCCTCGTATTTAAAGATATGAAAACATTCTTTAAAAAACCCGAATAGTCGGTGATACATGATAATGAAAAGATGGGAAATAGAAGTAATTCTAGTTCTTCTATACAACCTAAAGCATCAACAAGTACATCTAAAGAAAATGACCCACGAACTGTGGTAGGCGATGGTTTATAAATATCAACTATTCTAGAGTACAACGTATTAGATCTTCGCTTGGGAATGATATATTTTCCCGCGGTAAAAATTAGCCTATGTCCTTCCCCAGGATACTATTACATCTTCTTGCCAAATTTTATCGAAATCCGTTCAGCCGTTTAAGCGTGAAAAGGTAACAGACAGACAGACAGACAGATTTACTTTCACTAGTTATAATATTAGTATAGAACTATGGATTTAATTGCACCATTCGACTTTTAACCTTATTAAGTAGTTAAGAAAGACGCCAGATAGTAATAAGGAGAGTGAATGAACTAATTTCTCATTAAATGATTTTTCAGCTGGACGGCTGCCCACCCTAGGGAAAATCCCTAGCTACGCCAATGCTAATATATTATAATAATCCTATTCCAAATTAAGTCAACTTAAACCCCAAATTCACTAACTTTTTGATTAAATCAAGAGTTTAAGTATTATAGTTTTTACTTTTTAATTGGTACTGTGTTTTGGGTTATATAAACTGACGCTGGAGTTAGCCCAGTAAAATTAGGCTTTAGTTTTCACAAATATCTCGAATATTATTAATTTTTCGTGGAAAATAGTTACGTCAAAAATTGCAATTTATAAAATTCTGCACAAAAAAGCCCTCACTTCTGCCAATCGACCTGTAAGTTCATCAATATCTGTATATTCATCAATACCGGTCTACTAAATCTGGTTAACTTCACAAATCGATGACGTGACGTAGCGTGACGAAAAATGTAACTCGCACGACAAATGAGTTGAATGTAAGAATAGGTGCTAATATCTGTAACCGATCGATTTTTCATTCGGTGGATATTTATTTTTTAAAACCAGGAAAAGAAAAAGTTGAAATAAAGGTATTCATCAAAAGTTTAGACAATTTTAACAACATTAAAACTTACATTTTATTGGTAATATTATTAGCGGGTATTATATCTGATGTTACGGACGCGACAACGGGTGTAATACTACATTTTCAATATTTATGATTGAAAAAAAAAGCTTATGAATTTGCTTCAAAATCGGGAGGACTTACAGGATTGTATCGAAGTTTTGCAAATGCTGCAAAGGTCACGATAATTAATTACTGAAAATGGACTTCCCTTACATCTGGAAATGTACAATGCTCCACCGAATGAAAAATCAATTGAAAAATACAGGTATTATTCACTTGTAAAGTCAACCAGACTTAATAAACCAGTATAATTATCCACTGAATATGGGTGGTATACCATAATACCACATTCACTGTATCACAGCAGGATTTATTTAGACTCTGTCTCCAGATCCAAAAATGGATTTATAATGAATTAAGGGTGTAGTACAGGTTATAATTTTCTAAAAATCAATTTTTTTTTGCATTTTACAATTCCCTATATCTTCAGAAAGAAAAATAGTTACAGCAGTTTAAGCGTGCGCGCTTTTTTCGCTCTCCGTCGGTAATTTCAGCTATATAATAAATTGAAAAAAAAAATTTTAAAAGCGTTTTTCTCAAAATAAGGTTTTTTTAAAAAGCGGACAGTTAATCTCCGGATTGGCAGAATCGATTTAGGTCAAATTTGGTGTGATTATTTATTCAAGTGTCCTGTGTGGTAATCCACCACAATAGAAGCAAAAAGGCAATACAAAAAAATTTGGCAAGAGAAACAAAGTGATAAAATAGGTGGTTTTCCGAAAAAAATATTTTCAAACAGCCGCCATTTTTTTTTTATTCATTTATTCAAATATTGAGGTGAATTACCACGTAAGAAGCATTCCTCTTTAAAATGCCGTTTGGTTTTTTGTTTCAGATTCTTCATTCCTGAGATTAACTGTCCGCCATGCAAAGAGCTATTTTTTGAGGTGACAAATTCAGCGCCTTCTATAAGTAATAAAAAAAATTGAAAAAAAAATGTTTTTATTTAATACCTTGAAAATGTAATAAAAGTGTAAGAGAAGTTTGAAAATGTTATATAATAAATGAATTGAGAAAAAAAAATATTGAAAATTAGGCTGTCGCCGGCTCCTAAGTAGTTAATATTAATAAATAATATATTTTGTAACTACACTAAAGGCGGTAGGTAATGCAAGTTGTAGCTGCAGAAAAATAGATCTCCGCCGAGAGTGGAGAACGAGAAAATAATGCAGATATCGATGAAGATTTAGATTCAATGGCAAAAATGATCAATGAATCAACAGAAGAACGTCTCAATAAAGTCGTTGAGGCAGATGAGGAAGTTCTGATAGAAATTAATCGGGAAGAAGAGAATAATTTAAATTGATTTTTTTCTATTGTGTTTCAATGTGGATCAAAAACGATTGATTCTACGAAGAAAAGTCTAGGGATCTTTTTGATGTGGAATTTTATAAACTACAAATTTATAATTTTTCAGATATTTGCCAACAACTAGAATTCCCCTCCTCTCTTTCATCCCCTAAAAAAAAAAAAAAAAAACACGGTTTAAATTAAAGGTACTTTTCAGGATATGCTTGGGAAATCAAAATTAAGACCTCCACCAAAAGTTACCTTTTTCGGAGTTTTGTCCTGTTTATGTCTCATTTTACTGAGCTAAACTAGTAGTTCTTAATTATTTCTTGTTAATGATAGAATACGAAGTCAAAGTTACTTTTACTTTATTTTTTAAGTTCATTGGGTTTTATTATGCATCCTGTATTTCCTATATAAACCCTTAAGTACTAAATACTGAAATAAGTTAATCTTAAATAATTTAATTTTATCACTTAATGAATCATAATAATTACTTCTTCCTCATTGCCCCATATTAAATTTCAGTCTGTAAAGAACAAAGCTTCTAATCTCTGTACATATTATGAATTCTTGTTGCTTATTGTATATTGTATATTGGTTTAATAAATTCTAAATTCTAAAAAATTTAATTTTATTATCCAAATTACGATTTCTTTCTCTTTCCAAACATGTGGCAATGACACTATGAAAAACAAATTCGCATTGGCCAAGCAGGTTAACGCTAAAACAAAGGCTATTTTACTTTTTATGAGAATATATAAATATAAATTACAATAAGAACCCAAATATAAAATGGTTTATTAAGCAACAGAATTAAATTAATTCAGAAACCTCTTAAAGGCCGAATTGGAACCAATTCTTTTTGCATCCACAAAGAGTTTTGACTGCGAAATTTGAAATATGTATTTTTGAGGAATAAATTCCGGTTCTGCTTCCAGAACTTACAAGAACCGAATCAAAATTGTGGATTACAATTTTATTTACACCTCATTTATTGTTTCAAAAATTTAAAAATGTTTGCTCAAAATGTAGGGATTAAAGACAGTGAGACGGCAATATGGTGAAGGAATTTTGAGTGTTATAACCAGATTCTGCTTAGAGCCGATAACTGAATGAAATTTTTAAATATTAATAAGGAAACAAAATAAAATAATGAGAAAAGCAAACAACTTTCTAGAAAAACCATTATGTCTGAATTAGTCTGATAGTTTGAAATACGGTAAATTTTAAGTTTGCAGAATGAAATGAAAACCATTTTTGAACAGTAAGCGATCACAGCAATTAAAAGTAACACAGTTGATCTCATAAGCTATGAAAAGTGAATAGGCACGAAATAGTATTCCCCTCCAAGAATCAATTAAAAGCGCAGAAAATATTTATCTCCTTAAGATCGCAACAGCGTGATACTTAATCCATTCGCAAGCGGGCACAAAAAAAAAAAGCAAATGCGCCAGAAATAAAATGCTTTTTATTACGTTCGGTTTTAGATATCTCGAGGAGTTTTAATCTTCAAGTTCAGAACCAGCCTAACCAGTTCTAAGCCAAAGCTAACACACATTCACTCCGCTCCGCTGCTTGGCGACTCGCTTTTATTTTATTAACGTCTTTTTTATTTTTGCTTTTCCCCGCTTACAATATCTTTAATCGACAGCCCGCGAGCTTTGAGACCAAAGATCTTAGAAACGCCAAAGCGTGGGATGGTCCAGGGACACTCGCTCGAGTCGAGCCGTCTTGATGCAGAGGCAGTCAAATCAACAGCCAAAGTAATCACAGAAAACGACGAACAAATTCGGAGAACAATCTCGAGTGCCATAGAACAACCTGGGCCCCGTGGTCATGAGATGTAAATAAAATAGATGTCAGCCGCGGATCTAGCACCTGGAAGTCATCGCAGGTAAATGCCAAGTGATTGTCCAGTTGTAATTTACGAAATTCAATCAAAAAAAATTAATTGAGTATCAGTTGGCTGGGCCGGCGCGATTCTGTTTACACTCGTCTCCCCGAGTGGCCAGCCTGACCAAACATTTATCCGCAGCGCTCTTAATTTATTGAGACGGATCACTTGTGCTTGTTGGCGGGCATGATCGACGAGCCCAGCACGGATGACTTGCAGGATCTCCATGAATCACAACAATCCAGTAGCAAGATCCGAATCAATTTTTGAGATTCACTCGTGTTTACTCATTGTGCTGGCATTGTTCGGTGCAAAGAAAAACTACTTAGCTGCCTCCGCGGGTGGTATCCGCGTCCTCGTTACTTATCGGATCATTTAACCTTCCTTGCGTTACGCGAGTGGGTATCTCAAGTGCAACTGATCGTAGGGGTTCTAAGTTATTAAGCTTATTTTATTGTATACAAATACATACAAATACATACAAATACATAATTTTACATCTTTACAAAATGAGATAATTTTATAAGGTGTTGCAATTTTTTCAACATATTGTAAGATTTAAATTTTAAAATATACAATACGTAGTACGTACATGTATCGGCGATGTGTCTCACATACTGAAAACTAAGTGAAGCTCACCAGGGTCTAGAAATTTCTAAAAATATAAGTTTCTGAATAAATTTATTGTAATAACAACATAATTTTATTCTTTAATTTTACTATAATAATATGTCGATAACGTTTTGCGATATTTTACTTGCACATGGAGCCCCTCTAGCTCGGGGGGCTTATATTATTGCTATAACTGCTACAGCGGTAGCTACGCTCCTGACATGAGCCTTCAAGTTGTAATATTATACTAAAAATTAGTGACTTTCGTATACCTATTTTCATTAAAATCCTTTAGAGTTAGGAAATTTTTTGTCGTCATATTGAGTCCGTCAACTTGTGTATATACTTGTGTATATTCGAGATCAGAATCAGATCCGATCAATAGAAAATATAAGAATCCTTATATAGGTACTAATTTTCATTGAAATTCGGTAAGGTTAAACAATTTTTGTCAGAATATTGAATATGCCATCTCGAAATTCCAAATGTCCATAATAATGGGAATGTCAACTTTTATGGCAATGCACTCTGTGTATAAGAATTAAAATTACCCTATGCTAAGCTGGAATATGAATTACCTGTAGAAATGTACACCTTCCGAAGCAGGTGCTTAGATGTTTAGGAGGGGAAAACTGACTCAAAAGATTTCCGATTAAGCTTTGGATGACAATTATGATCTCTGTTGTCTTTTTTAGGGTTCCGTATTTGCAAGGGAAAGAAAACAGAACCCTTATAAGATCACTAACGTGTCTGTCTACACAGTGCATTTTCTCAGAAACCATTTGACGTAGAAATTTGGAATTTGGCACAGCAATACATATTATTAACCCACATATTTTGCACTAGTTAACACATTAAAATATTTTAAAAAAAAATTAAAGAAAAGGCAAATTAAAATTTGGATAAAGATAAGTTTTGTCCTAGCATATTTAAAAAGTAATTCCAAAAACTATGCGAAAATAGAAATCCCAACCTCCTTTATTTCCGAAACTACTGCACTTCCTTAAAAAAATCAAGTAGGTGAAGAGCGGGGTTCAAAGTGCCGGGGTTAGGTTGTGCTGATGAGAATATCTCAATGAGGAAAAGAGACAGATACATTGTGTTGCTCCGTCGAGAAATCCTTTACCCACGCGCACAGTCGACGGCCATTTTAGTTGCGTCAGCGCTGCGGTCTGAGTAGATCCTAGCCACGTGGTATGCCTGTGCCACGTAAGTAAATATTTTGGTGTTAATATTTTTTGGTCTATTTCTTACATTTTGTAAATTACTCTTTTCAGTGTTTTATTAAAATGTTGACAATTTATTAGTGAATCATAAGGACAGTGTAAAATAACGCAGCGTTCAACATGTTTTTAAAAATCGAAGTACAGGTTATCATGTTACTAACGGGGTCAAAAGTGCCGATGGCCGGGGGTTCATTGTGCCGCGGTGTTTAGGGCACAACTAAACCCATACAATTCGAATTACTATTTATATTGTTTCCAGAATGAGAGTCTACAAAAGGAAAACGAAAAGGGGTACTACTTCCCAGGAATTACTTCAAAAAGCCGCTGAAGCTGTTATAAAAGACGGCCAAAAATTAATAACAGTAGCTCGTGAGCTGGAAATATGTCACACTCAACCGAATAATACAAATAATGTTAGTAAAATGATGAATCATTTAAGTATCTAAGTTTACCTACTACGAGTGATTAACGTTAAGAAGAAAGGACCCCGCACATTTTGTATGGAAAAGTGCGTACAGTCAAATCGACTGAAAATTTAGTATGTTGTACTTCAGGACATCCTGATCAAAAGTTCCCATGGGCGCAACTTCAAAAAATGGCCAGTTTTAGAGATACAGGGTGTTTCATTTTAATAGACGTACTCACATATCTCGAAAACTACGCATCCTAGGAAAAAATGTTTCGGACAAAAGTTATAGAGTACCACAAGGGTTAACTAGCGGTGACCTTGCCTTTGACCTTGAAGTCAAGGATCAAGGTCATTTCAAGGTCAAATCAATTTTTACATAGTGATCCCTACTTCTGACCCCGGAAATGGAAAAAGCGCAACATTTTGCATGAACATGAACAATGAGTATATGTATGTCGCTAATATGTTTAGTTTCTTTAATTAAAATGGTTTCCTCAGGGTACAGCTGTACTCCCGCTTCCGAAATTCGACAAGGTATCAGTTATGGATAACTTATAGACCTCATGAGGATCAGAATAATGAGCCTATAAGAGGTTATTACTGTACTTGTGTATCAGGTTCGAGAACATTAGGTTGCTGTGCACATGTCGCAAGTGTGTTACGGTTCTTAGGGTATGCGCGACACCAGCCTCATATCAAATATCCAAGCGTCACTTTACTTGATAATATAAGAGACGCTGGTAATCGAAATAATTAAAAAAACTAAACATATTAGCGACGTACATATACTCATTGTTCATGTTCATGCAAAATGTTGCGCTATTTCCATTTCCGGGGTCAGAAGTAGGGATCACTATGTAAAAATTGATTTGACCTTGAAATGACCTTGATCCTTGACTTCAAGGTCAAAGGCAAGGTCACCGCTAGTTAACCCTTGTGGTACTCTATAACTTTTGTCCGAAACATTTTTTCCTAGGATGCGTAGTTTTCCAGATATGTGAGTACGTCTATTAAAATGAAACATCCTGTATCTCTAAAACTGGCCATTTTTTGAAGTTGCGCCCATGGGAACTTTTGATCAGGATGTCCTGAAGTACGACATACTAAATTTTCAGTCGATTTGACTGTACGCACTTTTCCATACAAAATGTGCGGGGTCCTTTATTATTTTGTTTCGTTTAAGTAGTGTAAAATGTTGAGTTTAATGTACTAACTTGTAAAATTTTGTTTCAAATAAGGTAAATAGGGTACACTGTTGATATATTACAAATGGCAACCTTATGTAAGCAAATGTTTATTAAAAGAAGAACATGATGATTAGGTTAAATTAGTAGACATTGTTGAGTTTTATGTTCTAACTTGTAAATTATTGTTTTAAATCGAGAAATTAATGTGTTGATCTCATTACAAAGTACAAATGCTGAACGTAAACTAATGTTAGATATAAATTGTTAACTTGTCAATAAATACACGTTATTTGCAAATTAAAAGTTTATTTGTTGTTTTAATTCCCATTTAAATGACTTCAACATACTTTAAATATAAGCGGCACATCTTACCTCACCATCGGCACAATCCGCCCCTTGATGGGGTAAATTGTGACTCTCTGACTTTTTGCATAATATAGCCTTTAAATTAATTGATATTAAATATACTTAAAAATAGCGTATGGTTATAAAAACTACATTAAATTTCACATTAGATACTTCTATGCTTGCTATACATAAATATGATATTCATAGTTTAGGTGCTATCTTGGGCTTTAGTAAAATCGGCACGTTGAACCCCGCTCTCCCCCAATATAACGCCTTACTTGAAGTTTACAGGAAAATTATAAGGAAAGGCCTAGGTTTCATAGATTCCTAGAAATTCTAGAAAATATGGAGCAAGTCGAACTCAAACTTGACCGTTGTTTTTCAAGCTAGAGCTAGAGTGATCACATCTACATCAAACCCAGACAAATATAAAACTTCATTTAAAAGATAATAGTTTTATTTTGGAGATGACGGTAGATCTTCTTATTAAAATGAGCTCTTAACTTTGGAAATCGATTGAGGTTTAATGAAATTTTGAGTATCTTCGCAAATTTAGGAACCTTTCCAGTTTTTAATTTGTATATGCTTATGTCAGTTTTGAAAAGTACTTACATTAGAATTATTAAATTAATGTCCACAAATCATCATCATCAATATGACCACATTATCCGCATTCAGGGCCGCTTCTAGGCACAAGCGGAACAAGCGGCCGCTTGGGACGCCAAGATAAGAAGGGCGTTGCGCCGCAGGCACCGCAATATGATCTTAGCGTTTAAGTCAGTGCCAGCTCTAGACTCTCAGAAAGCTTTTTATCGCCACGGCTTTTTTTATAAACTTATATTTGAGATCAACGCTTTCTCAAGAGAAATTGTCTGGGATATCAACGTTAGCTACTGAAAGCGGTATATTAAAACTAATTAACAGAGACACTATTTTGAAAGACTTCGCAAATTTGAAAGCTCGTAAAATTGCAATATAATGTTACTGTACAAATAATTATCAAAATAAATGTTTTTTGTATATTATAAATAAAATATTCAAATAATTTTTGATCACTCTGATTCTTAACTATCCACTAGTTCTTTTTTATTTATTATAAAAATACTGGCATAATGCTTAAGTATTGTTCATCAATTTAATTTTAATGAATGCAAAAATGCAATATTATTTAACAGGAATTTAAAAAGAAAGACACTAATTTAATTAAGTTTTGAACATATTAATAGGTTTAAATATACCTTACATTATTCTGACGAGTTTAAGTTTATTGCTTTATCGATGAACTGTTGTAGTTAACATTTAAATTATATTATCGAGTTGATGCACAGTAGCTAAAAGTAATACTACACATTTTAATTTTCATTTTTTTTAAATGAAATTTCAAGTAAAAATTAACTTAAAGCTTAAAAATTTTCAACACTCAGTTTTCTATTCAAACGACATAATCTTCTGCAAAATTTCAACCCTTTATACTCACAATAGCGAATTCTACGAATTTTTTTTATTTTTCACGTTAAGGGGACCTTTACTTTAAAAATCGAAAAAAACACACTTTTTAAAAGTTTTTTTTTTTAAAGGACTATTATATTTATTATTCTGAAACCTTTTGTACATTATTGGTAAGATTATGAAAAATATAAAAAGAATTTTTAAATGCAACTTTAGTTTATTTTAATGCCTGCAGAGGGCTTCATCCAAAATGCACTTTTAAAACGGCCGCATTTCTCTAGGACTTCCTGTAATAGATAGAGTAAAAATCTTTAGTGGGTTGTTTTCATAAGACACAAAACTAGTACCTAGACTTAAAAAACCTTTTATTTTTAATAAATATATCATTTTATACACATTTTTCTAAAAAAGTTAAAAAACGACTATAAGTTAGGAGTAAACTAAAATCTGTAAAAAAAAGTGGGGAGGGGGGGGGGGGGTAAAATAATATGTTTAAAGGTTTAGTTACTAGTATATTTGATAATGAATTGAATAGCGTTTGATTTGTTAAAATCGGTTGAATAGTTTTTGAGATACATTTTCAAAAATGTGATTTCGAGAAAAACGCGTTCAAAGTTTTTGTTATATATTTTTTACATATAAAACGGGTAGAGCTGCCGTTACAAATATAGGTATAACTTTTTTTCTTTTACGAATTTCTTAAAACGGTTTTAGGAGAGTGTTTGTGTGATGTTAAGAAAAATTTTTATGAAAAACAAAATAAAATTGATTTTTTCCGATTTTCAAAGTAAAGGTCCCCTTAAGTATCTTATTTAAAATACTCGCTGGCACACAATTTTTTTTAATGCATGTTTCTCAAAATAAAGTAAGTAAAAAAATGTTACCCTTAATAAAAAATTCATCCCTGAAGAGAATGAGATAGTCAAGAGTGCTAAGGGGCGCCTAATTCTAGCGTCGCTTGTGCCGAAAAATTCTGATGAGCCGGCCCTGTCCCCATTATCCAATATCCAATAACATAAGAAGGCGGAGCACGGATAATTTAGTAAAAGTTGAAGAAATTCTCTCGACCGTCGCGCTTCTTTGAAATGCCACGATGTGATCATATCCAAACAATTTTTAACATTTCTTGGTGACACGCCTTACCGCATCGCAAGTTCAACGGTTGCGACGCGACGGCGAATGCCACGCGGCGCGGCGGCAACAAAAAAGGAGCTAATGACTAGCCGGCGATATGACGAAAATATTCGCACGTAGAACCAGTTAAAATAATTTCGGGCGATTAGAAGTACTCGATGACGGGTAATGTGCCGCGCGGCTGAAAACGGCCCCAAAGACGCATTCCGAAAGTGGGGCTTGCGACTGCTTGGATTATATAATTATCACTATAAAAGACGGGCAAAAGATCAGCAGCAGGTACGCCGCCGCTGGTAATTTGCTCTTATGAGTGGCACTCGATCTCGTCTAGAAGGTGACCAGGGACCCTCGAAGCACCACGTTGGTTCTCGCCGGATGGCACAGATGGACCAAAATCCTACCGAGTCGCTACGCTTCTTTTGGTATGCATAGGTCTGTAATACAATTTGATCCGGACGAATTTGCCCACTCCGCCCTCGCCCTAGTCCCTGGCCACGGTAGCGCAAGGGAAATATCCAATTTCGTTAATTTTAATCCTTTCCGATTCGATAATAGCCGCAAATGAAGTTTGCGCCGAAAAGTCAACAAACCTCGAGATTATTGCCGCAGAAAAGGGGTGCTCCCTCTTCTCATATTTTGACTTTTTCCGGGGGCTTTGTTTTCGTGATCTCTGGTATTTGCGGCGAACGGGTCTCCCTTCTCGATTAATCTTCCTCAGGATCCTGTGTCCTGAGTATGCTGAGCTCTGGAAAAATGGCAAAACCGCCCATAAACATCTGTCATTCGAAAACGAGTGGAATTACGGCGAGGACTTTCTGTAGGTTTAGCAAACTCAGAAAGGAATTAATGGCCTATTCACCGCCGAAATAAGGCTTTCGTGGGGAGTTTAAATTTTGCTACTTTACCGCGTATATCTGAAACATTAACATTTGTTTGCATATACCAAAGACTTCGAAATATTTGTGTATTTCAATGTCTCCGCATTAAACCTCATTATATAAAAGATAGAACATTTTGTAATTTTGAGAAGACTTTGCATATCAGTGATATGCGGTATGTACAAAATTATACAGTGTGGTCTCCTCGAACTTGAAATGAAATGAATGAAATGTTTTATATTTTGATAGTACGATGAATTTTTGTTGTTGATTTTTAACTATACAGTAAATATGACAAAGAAAATTGGGCAAAGTGCATGGGATGTTGGACCTGGGAAATTTTTGTTTCTTATAAGTAGTAGATATCTTAATCAGTAGATTAGTTAGGATAAAAAAATATTTGTCTTAATTTTCTTAACATACAAAATATGAAGGTGATATAAATATCACTTTATTGTGAACCAACTTGAGCCTCAGATATTCAAAGTAAAAAATTTTATAAATGTTGTTTTTTTCAAACGAGATAACAAAACCTCATCATCTCTTGACGTTTAACAAGTTGAAACTTTTGATGGGTAAGTGTTAATCCTGAACCAAAATATGAAACGTAAAGAAACATAACGTAACATAAACATTTAACGAAAGTGAGCTTAGTGATATTTTACGCAAAATAGGAACTTAAAGTGATATAAGTAAATTTAAACAAAGTGAGTTCAGTTGGTATTTCTACTTTCAGGCTTACCCTTTCTCATGGATCTCGCTTTGCATTTATCACTATGGCCGCTTTCACCTTTTGAATATAAATTCTTTTTTCCATAAAAGCTTCTATAAGCATTGTTTAAAAGCAGTCTCCGGTATTTATCATTTTATATAAAATTTATATCACTCTACATTTTGACCATTTCTTATCCTTTACGTACGACAGAAGTGAAATTTCTAGAGTTAGAGAAGATTCGTTCAGTTTGCTTACGTCAGTTTAAGTTGGTCCCATACACTTATTCATGGTCGCATTTTACGTTGTGTTATACAGTGACGGGCAAAATTGAACCAATCATTAGAATATTCATACTTACATTATATTTTATTCCTTATAATGTTGTAATAAAATTAAAAGGCACTATTATTATGTTACAATGGCAACTCTATTTTCTCTTTATTTATAATAAACTAACCAGTAGCTTCTCAGAAATGAATAATTCTTGGAATTGTCTGACTCAATTTTGCTCGAGGAGAAACATTTTACGTTTAGATGTGCAATAATGCGGAAATCCTATAATGAAATGGGATTTATAATTTTGTTGGAATCAGTAAATATTGTGCTTTCACTGCTTGCTACTTTAAGTTTTATACGTGGTTTAGTTTACTAAATATAAAAATGCGTCCGTTATCGCGAGATATTAAAGAAAAAATTATATCTTTAGTTCACAAAGGACTTTCAACGCGACAAATAGCTGCAAAAGTATCAGTTAGTCAGTCTTCGGTGCAAAGATTAAGGAAAAAGTGCTGCAGCGAATCTGTTCTTATAAAAGCTGGACGGCCAAAAGTTTTAACGGATGAAAATCGTCGTTTGCTTTCTCGGTATATAGCTACGGGAGAAGTCTCATCGGCAACTGCGGCCTCTAAACTGCTTCAGAAGAATATAGGGGTACAGATTAGCGAATGGACTGCAAGGAGAGCGCTGAAAAAATGCAATTACGAAGCAGTGGAGAAGAAAAAAAAACCTATGTTGTCTTCTAAAAATATGAAACTTCGTCTACGCTTCGCAAAACAGTACAAACACTGGTCTTCAGAGGATTGGCGTAAGGTCATTTGGTCAGACGAAGTAAAAATTAACAGATATTGTTCGGATAGCCGTTCATGGTGTTGGAAAAAGAAAGGAACTGCGCTTAAGCCACAGCACGTCAAACAAACGGTCAAGCACGGGGGCGGATCAATTATGATCTGGGGATGCTTCACGGCTTCTGGACCCGGTATAATTCATCGAATAGAGGGGACAATGGACCGACACCTGTATAAACATATTTTACAGCAGCACCTGCCAGAAATGTTCAATAAAATGCCATTTAGGAAGGACGATGTGATATTCCAGCACGACCGAGATCCTAAGCACACTTCAAAAATTGTGCAAGAATGGCTGCAAAACAAGGGATTTAAGGTTTTGGAATGGGCAGCGCAAAGCCCTGACCTAAACCCTATCGAAAATTTATGGGCATATTTAAAAAAAAAGTTGGCTGTAGAATATGACTCACCTCCATCGTCAGAGGCTGTACTATGGGAAAGAATCCAGGAGCAGTGGAGTCGTATTCCTCCAGATTTGTGCGAGAGGCTTGTTTGCAGCATGCCACGACGCTTAGAGTCTGTTATCAAGGCAAAGGGCTTATGGACAAAGTATTAATTGATACTTATTTTTTAATTTTGTTCTGTAAAAATCTTCGGGCAAAATTGAGTCTATTATGTAAGGATTGTTCTCTATGTTGTTTCAGTTTTTGAAGAAAAATAAATTTGGGTTTATTAACCTCCCAACGTCTACTTACTCCTAGGCAATATTTAGTTGTTCTCCTGTATAACCTGAAGAAAAGGAAAAAAACTTACTTTGACAGATTGTCTTATTGGTTCAATTTTGCTCGTCACTGTATATCATTTTGGATCTGGCTTTAGAGTATCAAATTAGGAGTAGTTTGAACGAGTTAAGAGCTCTATAATTGATAAAACTTAGTAAGCTCCAGAGGGTTTTAAGTATAATTATTTTTGTCTCCCACAATTTTAATCTTCATATCATATCTAAGCGCACAAAGTGCGCCAAGCCAAGTTCTCGCACTGTGCTATATTTACACGAACCATTTCGAGCGCTCTTCGACCCAATCTCTGAATTTTTTCAGGTGGATTTGGGTTATCAAAAAGAAGCAATTTTCCAATTTTCATACGTCTAGGTGACGCGTTTAAAGTTTTCATCTACGAAAGCAAATAACAGGTTTACTCCTTGGAAAGAAAGACATTTCTTCAAGTTCAGGATTTTGTTTAATCATTTTGATCTTACAGATTTCAGAAGGGTATATATGT
The DNA here is from genome assembly GCA_949715965.1 of Dysmachus trigonus. Classification (NCBI taxonomy): domain Eukaryota; kingdom Metazoa; phylum Arthropoda; class Insecta; order Diptera; family Asilidae; genus Dysmachus; species Dysmachus trigonus. The sequence goes on along the minus strand of OX454322.1, from coordinate 43,157,929 downwards.
ATATATAAATCCTATGCTGATTATAAAAAAGCAAAATCTACTTTCTAGTAAATTTTGAAATTGATAACGACATTAGGAATATTGTTAACTCTAGGTAACATATTATTATTTATTTCCCTTTCCTTAACTAATAGTATTTTTTTAATGCTATTTACAAACTGCTATTTATTTGCTATTATTTTTGTAATGCTATTCACAAATTATTTTGGATCATGTTGCCCCCATACATTCTTCTATGTTTGTTATGTAAAAACTAAAATTTAATAATTCAACTTGTACTATTTAGAATTGCCTTGCCAAATGTAGTTAATACACATGCCTGGCGTTCCTCAGGTTAGTCGTCTTGGTCCCTTACTATTTATTTTATTTATTAGCGATCTGAACTTTTAATTTATGCTGACGATGTTGAGGTTTTTAAGAGGATTAACAATTATGACGACTGCTTCCTTTTACAGAATTACATTAATGTTTTCAGTTTGTGGTGTAGGAATAATAACGTATGTTTAAATATTGTTAAATGTAATGTCACAGTCTATGGCCATATATAAAACCTATCTGGATTTTACTGATGATATTAAATATTTGGTTGTGACATTTGACAATAAATTAACTTTTTCAAAGTACATACTTAAGATTATGTAGATAAAAATAAATAAATTAATTAGTAAAACAATAAAGAAAATTGTATGTATTGGATTAATTTGGAGAGGCCTTTAAATATCCAGTGCCTTGACTATATCTCCTCCCACTGCCATCTCATAACATAACATAACATTGCACAATTTGGGCTCCCTATTTCTGCCTTCATATTGATGTGTCGATTTCCGTGGAGTAATTGACTTGTACTTCCTCTTTATGAATGAATTTTTTGAACCAGAAACTATAGATTTCTATATAATATACATATTTTAATCTGGACACATATGATATTAAACAAAAGCTTCTCTTCTGTAGTTAAGCCTTTTCCTTACGATTAAATTTCGAAGAATCATGCTCGTGCACACAATTAAATTTAGCGCAAATCTATGCGTAGAGTTATAATGTAATGATAATAATAAATATCATAATAATGTCGTTTTTACAAGTTAGAAGAAATATATTTATATACATTTATGTTGATATGCGAGTCGAATTTGGCAGAGAAAATGGCTTTTGTCATGAATCTGTAAACCTCTCCGATTTCAATGAAACTTTGCAGGAACATTCACCTTCCAACGTAAAAGCAAATATTTTTTAATTATGGGAAAAAATACTGTAAAATTTTTATATTTTCAAGGATTTTTGGGCAACCTGCGTAAAGTGCAAAAAAGTGCTAAAGTGTTGTTTAGTTCGGGGAAGAAAAATGGAAAATTTCTTATCGACAAAGTGACATTCCGCGAAATTTAAAGTTGAATTTTCTGGAAAGTACGGAAATGAAAAAAATTAAATTTTTCTCTCGAGAGTAAAAAAGAACCAAAACGAACGATTCTTTTGCATTCTTTAACTTGAGTTCGTGGTGCATGCGCTCAGTTAGTGGTTAAAAGTAAAAGCAGCGATTATAGGTCGAGTTTTCGATATTTCTAAGTACTTTATTTATGACGGGAATCATCGAAATGTTCAGAGTGTAGACAAATATTAAAAGGACATTGCACGAGAAATATAAAAAGACATTATGCTACCGTACAAAAGTGATTTTAAATTATGAAAACGAACAATCGACGTTTGAGGAGAGCGATGGAAGTGTTTTTTAAATAATATTTTGGCCATAAAATTTAACCAAAATATGTATTCAACCTTTCTAGTCATTCTTTAATTTATAATAGACATAAGTATATTAATTAACCATAATGATCATTATGACCTCTGAAAGATTTTGAAGCCTAATAATAATTTTTTTTTTAATTTATAATAAATACGTATAACAATTTTGTTGATTCTTTTATGAATAATTCGCGAGCGAAAAATATTTTTTCAATTCCCTAAACATAAATTTCGCTTGTCAATGGAGAATTTAAGAAACAAAACTCATTTTATAAAATTCGCGAGCGAATTAATAATAAAATTCTTTGTTTATAATTCGTTCGAGAACGAATTTAATATTATCAGTTCTCCGAACCCTGGTTAACTTTTTAGATCAGATTACATATTATGATGTACATTGGCTTGTAATTAAATAGCTAAACTTTTAACAAATAAAGAGATCAATATACCAAACATAGGATCAGAATGCTTTAAGTGGGGATAGAACAGAATAATAGTATACAATGCAATAATGTGGCCTTAGGTATGTTACAAATAATAATTTCTCAAATGTCTTTACCTTAAAAATTGTCAAGATAAGTGTTTATTGAATCAAAAACGAAATATTAAATGCTTCTCGATAGATTTTTCTAAAGTTTACTATTAATCATGCAGTTCAAGTTGATGTTTTGCACAAAACTGCAAATAGTCTCTAACAAGTTGCTCCATCACACGTTTCATAGGCTCGTCAAAACAAATCCGGAATTTGTTGATATTTGCGCCCAAGACAACCAACACCATCTCCGTCTTTAGGTTGGAGTGTGTGTGTAGAGCGGTGAAGATACTCGGACGCTCCAAATCCGAGGCGCTGTTTACTTTTGTAATTTTTCCTTATTTACTACTTCGTATTCAATGTTAAGCAAACTCGGCATCGAAATCCGCAGAAGAAACTTTTCCACGTAGGCTCACATGACGTGGCAGCCGTGGCCGCACGGGCATCTCAATTGTGGCAGCCATTTACCGAAATCAAAGAACGCAATCAATTTTAACAACTGGTCACTGACGATGAAAGCAAAAAGCAAATATTGACTGCGCTAACAACAACGCCCCGGTGATAGCGAGGCGTTTTAGGGCTCCTTATTTACCTGGTCATCTGGTTAACCTGGTGATTGACATCGAAGTTCATTTCTTCGGGCGTTCAGGATGCAGCGTCAGCAAAAAGACGAATCTGCCGCAACGCAATGGCTGTGGTCGGGATGGTATGCGCCGCGCCGTAGGGCACCTGACCAGCCGAGCAGCACTTCGTGAAAGAAGGAGCCCATTATTGTGGCAAGTAATTAGCACTTGTTAGTAGCGAGCGGGGCCCCGCTCTTTGTCGCCGTACAATGGACAATTTCATGGAATACTGACCCTGTCAAGGTGAGTTAATTGATTTATTGGTATTTACAAACTCTTGCGCTCGCGCGTATTTGGCTTTGTTTCTGTTGACCGTTTCTATTTTCGGGGCGGCTTCAAATTTTTCCAGATTCCTAGAGAGCGAGTCTCCTTGTCTACTGATCTCTGGGAACCTGAAGGGCATACAAGAACGCATTTTGTGCGACCGACGACGCACGTCAAAGTGGCGTTCTCACCCTCCTGATTTATCTAGCGCAAGGCATTGCATACCGATAAAATCTCATCAAGCTCGGCACTATAACGTTCTATGCAAATTGATTCGAATCGCTTTGTCAGGCGATAAATTTCCTCCTGTTTTTGCTGATAAATCAAAATTATTAGTCAGTCCCATAAATAATAGCATACCACGCACACGAAAGCTCGCACCCGCGCTAGGATATGTTCTGTAAGGTTGCAGCGGGTGCATCGGCGAAATTAATCGAACGTAACAACACCTGGGGTTTCAGTTGAACGAGTTAAGAGGCACGAGGTAAGTTAGCATTTCTAGTAAATCGTTGCAAATGGCAAGTCGACTTCACCGTCGGTCAAGATATTTTACAATAATCAGAGAAAACTATTTATATAATAAAATTAATAGTTATTTCAGGAAATTTGTTACATATATGCTAAAAATATAATACGTTCTGAAATGACTCGTTTTCTCCGAAGCTATGAAGTTACCATATGTGCAATTTATTACTGAAATAACTTCTTCAGTGTGATTCAATGAAACTCTAAGTCATATACAATATGCAATATACTAGTGTCATATAGTTTCGTAGTAATTAAAAACTTATGCTAAATAATTATGAGCAGAGCCGTCGCGTTGTGTACGGGGGCCTGGAGCCTTTTTTGAATTCGGGACCTATGTAAGGGCAGCGATTGTTGCAAAATCTGGAATAGATAAATCAATAAATTATTATTATTATTATTATTATTATTATTATTATTATTATTAAGATTTTATTATTATAAAAGACGGTTTCTAAGCCCAAATCATAAATTTTATTTAAAATTTCTAAAGCAGAAGAAGTCGTTCCTGGTTCGTTTGGAGAAATTAAATTTTTATTTTTCGAAAGTAAAAGTATTTCTTGTGTTAGTAGATCTTCTTTGATGTCCACTGGATATTGAGTTTGCAGTATTTTAGCTGTCTGTAAGGCATGTAGCGATTTGGGGGCCTATGCGACCCTGGGTCCTGGGGCTGAGAAACCCAGCAGCCCCCCCCCCCCCCCTGTGACGGCTCTGATTATGAGTAGGATAATATAATTTCTAAGCAACTTAACAATACTATAGCCAAATATTTTCCGCTATTAAAGTAAATAAACTCGCTATTAGTAAATACTCAAGTACAGTTCTTATAAAAGTCTCTTGGAAAGATAAACAAATTGGGTCGCATTTAGCAGAGGTATTTAGTTTGGTAGATTAGTTCAAATGTTAGTAATTGAAAAAAACCTATCAAGAACAACCAATCTTTACATATGTACATTATATGGGAAAAATTAAAGTTTTTTTTTTTATATTTATTTATTAGTTAATTGGGACCAATTGAACAAATAAGACTTAAATTGTTTAACTATGTAGAAGCTATGATATATGACGCAGTAGAAAAAGTAATAATAATTTTGAAAAAAAAGGAGACGCAAAAGGAATAACGGATGACAAGGAAAGGAAAAAGAAGTAGTATAAAGTACATATTAAATAGTTGGAGAAAAACAAAAAATCTATGACATTAAACTTATAATAACATGAGAACAATTGAGTTAGCAGCGATAAATTTAAATATGATCCTACTTTTAACGAAAATCTCCTAGACTGCAAGGAATTTCTAACTGATGACTGTAAATTATTCCACAATTTAGCTGAATGGTTGAAAAACATGCGTTTGAAAACAATGATCGACACCAATTTTGCCACAGAACAAGTCTTATATCATTTCTATAGGATTTTTTCAGAGGATCACGAATTCGCAAGCAAAAATGTCCTATTACGTAAAGTTTTTGAAAAAAAATTGGTTTGAAAAATACAAGATACTGCATTTTGCCAATTTTTTCAAATTAATTAAAAATTAACGAATTATTGTAGGCGCTTGTTTAATAGTAAGAATCTTAAGTTATTATATTAAAATACGAGTGGCTTTAATACTTTTCGAAATATTCCGTGGAACTTATATTTTTCCATAAGTTGTGTACTTCATGCAATATATAGTGAATGAAGATTATTGTTTGAATTTTTAAAAGTAGCCATAATACGGTATTTTGTCATTTTCAAACCTATTTTTTTTTTCAAAAATGTCACGTGATACGATATGTTTTGTTTGCAAATTCGTAATCTACGAAAAAATCCTATAGAAATATTATATGACTTGTACTGTAACAAATTAAATATTAAATTTTGTCGCACAGTGCAATCAAGAAGCGTGTTATTGGCACTATAAGAATAGCATTCGCTTCAATTTAGAAAAATAAAGAAAATTAAAGAGATATTTTGGTCGACCATATTTAAATATTTTAGCTATATGTGTAAGTGAACGATAATTAAAGTAATCCGCAATAAAAAAAAAAAAATCTGGGAACATATACATATATCTGATCACACAATTGAAGTCGGAATCCGTGTTCCGTGTGTTGTTATGATCAAAGTTTCCAAAAACCGTACAGAAGTAGATTATAGCAAACAATGAGAGGACAAGAATCAAACGTATTCGAATTGGTGTAAAGTAGCGAGATGTCCACAAAGCTCGAGATCCATCAAGGATCTTCCTTATCACTGCACTGATGTGATAATCCCACGTAAAAGATTTATATTATAAACATGATTCCAAGACCTTTCACAAACTTAGCAGGTGGGATTATAGCTCCGTTAAGTAGCACTGGTGAGAAGTCTAGCATATTTACATAGATCTTGTTGGGTTCAGATGCAAACCGTTAGACATAGACCATGCATGGATAACCTAAAGATGGTCATTAACCCTACAAATGCTGTCCTCTACAAGACCAATTGTACTTGAGATGTACAATTGTGCGCCATTCGCAATAAAGATGCAAACGACAAAACTGTACTTGCACAAAGGTGTCACTGATAAACATAGAGAATAGCAGAGGGTCAAGGATTGAGCCCTGGGGCACGCCGACAGACACAAGCAAAAAGGATGATAGAGAGTCACCAACATAATCAGCCTGGTATCTGCCCTTTAAATAGTTACCCATTAGCTTCACTACCTGAGGCTAAAATTTAAATTACATCGTAGCTTTTTACAGAGTATCAAGTAATTAACTGTATCAAAAGCTTCTGAGAAATCCAAATACACCAATTATTTATTTTCAACAGGGCAATTTATTTTATTAAACAAGTTTATAATATGAAGCTTTTAATCCTCTTTATATTTAAATATTTGACGATAGTTCTATTGAACTTCCTACACATGTATTTATTGTGTAATATGGTAACGAATTAGCACAACAGATCTTATAGGTCGCGTTGCTTACGAGAGGCACCTAGAGTGCTACAACGATCCATTAGTAATAATAATAATAATAATGGTAACGAATTCAACAAAACTAAAGGAGAAAATTAAGAATATATTGACACCAAAAAAGGCAGAGTGACCACTTTGGGAACTTTTTCAAGTTCCCTGACAATTCCCCGTTTTCCCGCACCTTCTTTTAATTTTTCCCTAGCCTTTTTCAACTTCGAATGAATAAATAATAATTTCAAGATACAGAAAAAAAGCGAATTTCAAATAACTGAAAAACCATGGAGTGTAACACGATTTTTCACTATGAATTTATAAATTAAAAGAAAATTATTACTTAAAATGAGTTATTTTTTAAATTATTTTTAAAAATTGATATACGTAATAAGTATTTAAACATTTTGTAGGTAAAATATTCAAATGTTAATGAATAAAAATAGCTAGATCAGTTAATAAATTCACATAGTTATTAATATTAATGCCTATAATATATTGTGTATTACCACTTAGAGTATGTCATTGGCTCTTTCTTAATCAAATAATTATACCTCGGTCCATGGGCGGAATTAGAGGTTATCCATTGGAGGGGGCAGACTTTTATCAAGTACTTATAAGACGAATAGTGAAATAATTTTCCGATTATAGCTCTGAAATCATGGGGGCTCCCCCATGCCCCACTCTTACCTCCGCCCATGCCTGGGTTAGAGATAGTACTTATAGACTCAGAAAGCATGTAATTTTCTCTATTTTGTAAATAAGTTCCCTGACTATTCTCTGACTTCCCCCTTAATCTAAAATACTCTGACTTTCCCGGTTTTCCCGTAAAGTGGCCACCCTGAAAGGTCGTGTATTAGAAGCGAGTAATGTTTTAGTTATATTTTCAAAAGCCCTATTAGACGTTAGTTTCCCAAATTCTTCCAGAATTATTTACAATAAAACGTTACAAACAACTTTAAAGTAGGTTTTTTTGATAGTTGCCAACGAAATCTTATTTAAATATACAACAAGTCGCGAAGGCATACAATTTTAAGATTTCTTATTATTCAATATTTTGGAATCTTGATCTTCTGAGAACTTTATTATATTTTTACTTGAGTCTAATATGTTCCCAAAAGATTATATCGAAATTAATGGATTATCTCATCTAAAACTTAGGCTGGAATTTCCATCATAATTGTTAAATTCGAGGAAATTTCATTTCAAATATGTTTTAGGAACCAGTTGAAAAAAGACTTTCTTTCAATTAAATAAGAACATGATCCCATATTCTCTTAACTGACCCTCTCAACCAAATATTTTTATCATAATCAAAGATCACTTTTACTAAACACAAATGAGAAATATACTTATTATATATAGTATATCAATTAATTGAAGTAAAATAACAGGTTTGCAGATATTAATTAGAACAAAGTAACAAACAAGTTAAGATAAAGTCAGCGGAAAAAAATTGCATTTAAATTACTTTTTAGCATTTAGATTAATAATGTTCGTTTGCCACAGTAATTAGTTTTATCGTAAACGTAATCAATGTCACATAAAATATTATTATATGGAAAATAATGTAAAAAAATTTTCTTCCTTTTTAATCTTTATCTCCCAACGCTTTTTGATTTGCGCGATTACAAATAACAATTAGTGTTTACTTCTCATAGATTATTCAAGGCAATAAATGCTGATTTCCTGAATGGCTTTTATAATTACTGTGAATAATTAAAAATAGAATTAAATATTTTAATAACAAGGCATCAGTATAATATAATATTTATACATACAAGAATCTCTTCTTCTTGCAAATTTCTATTGCATGTTATATGTGGTGTTCCCTATTGTTTACCTCATATTGGCGCACTTTTTTGCTAAAGGAACATATTTGAAATTTGTCAAAAAATGATGTGAAACTAAGAGGTTCTACATTTATGTGAAAATAAATAAAACAAATGAATTCTGAAACTAGAAGTGTTGAACTTACAGAAGACTGGATTTGTGAAGTGTAAATTAAGTTCTTACCATAATTTGATGTTGAATCTAATTTAATTGAGTCTCGATTTTGTGAACGTAATGTTAATGAAAATATATGCTAATAACTTTGTAGAGGGCGTTTGGAAAGCCGATGCAAAGTCTGACGGAGGTGACAGGGGAGTTCATTTGGATTGTATTAAGCCAAACATACCTTAGTGCAAAGCTTTACAGTTTTTGAATTGTTCACAATTTAAAAAATCCTATTCTTTTACATTTGCTTCCTAATAACACACCAATGAGACAGACATAACACCTTAAACACATCTGACCATACAATTTTTTTTCTGATACTGGAGTGTGTATCTGTTCTGTAAATTGACATAACAAACAGTGAAAATGACGTAGCAATTAATAAATGACATTTATGTAAATAACGAAATCATAGAATAATAAAAATTTACGTTTTTGATTGTTTATAATTAAAAAAGCGAGTTGTCTTTTAAAAGTATTTGTGGTTTATGCCGTTTGAAAATGTGATCGCAATTTGCGCGCTAAGCATAAATAAAACAAAATTTACTTTTCAAACATATCTATCTATCATATTCGTTTTAAAAGTGTGAACTATTGTTACTAATCAGAGCTGTAAAATAATGTATTATTCTTGGAATGCATTACCATACTCAGTACACCTACAAGTAATTCAAGCAAGAAAAATTACCGGTATCATTACCAGAATTGGTACTTCAAACAATGTAATTATCATTACACAGTAAAGGTATTGGTACTTCACTATTGCCCTACTTCGGGGTCCTCAATAGCCCGTTTGGTAACGCGAGGCGTTGACTCCGAGCCAGCAGGGCGCTAGAGGTTGTGGGTTCAATTCCCACGAAAAACCCCGGCCACAAAAACTGGTATCATAATGGGCCTATAATGGCCTAAGTGTGTCTTCGGACAGTGACATCAATCTACATCTACATTGTCCTATTTCAGAGGCATTGTTTAGCATTACTTGGCATTACTCAACATTACCTGGCATTACTTAGAAATACTTAGCATTACCTAGCATTGCTTAACAATACTCATCATTAACTAGCACTACTCGCTATATATTTCTAAGTAATGCCAGGTAATGCTGAGTAAAGCTTTTGAAGTACCTTAATGAAAAAGTAACACCATTATCTAGTACTAGTAATTAAATATTTTGAAGTACCAATACTAGTATTGGTACTGGTAGTTTGTCTTGATTGCATTACCTGCACTGGTAATTTGTAATCGTAGTAGTACTTTGTTTAGAGCTCTGTTCTTAATACAGACTCAAGCCCTACGTCTAACTTCTGTACGTTGTTGTACGTAAAATCATCTCCTGTTTCATTATTTTGAAGACTTCTACAATTTTTCGTATTAAATGTTCTTTTATTTGAACTTATTAGGTAAAGTAATTGTTTGGATTGCCACTAAACAAAGAAATCAAGTGGTGTTAAGTCTGAGGATTTAGCTGGCCATGAAAATGGTCCAACTCTACCCATGCAACTATGGTGGATAATGTCTTTCAAATAGTTGCTTACGATTCAACGGTAATGGGCTGGGTATCCATCATGTTGGAAAATGTTAGTTTACAGAACAGATGCACACTCCAGTTTTAGAAGAAAAAAAATTAACCAAGGTGTCATGTCCCATTGGTGTGTTATTAGGGTGCAAATGTAAAACAATTGCATTTATAAATAAAAAATTAAATTTTCGAAAGCCTTAAGGCTTTGTACTAAAACTAAGGTACGTTTGACTTAATGCAATCCAAATGAGCTCCGCTGTCACCCTCTATTGTATATGAAATATGTATTTTCCCGCGATCTTATCTAAAAGTGTGCTGGTTTCTTTAAACAACTACATATAATACGTCCTTAATTTTGTTTACTTCTACAGCTAAAGTTCAACTTCGCAAGTTTCCTAATTACATTCTCAAAAGCAGAGACTGGAACTGTTACGAGTTCAAAAATTAAAATAAATAGTATTTTACGTTTTGAAAACTCCCACCTATACGTTGACCTTAAGGATTGGTAGAAATTATTGTCTAACGTATGAAATCAGCGCACTACGACAACAGATATGAATACTTTTAACCCGCCACTGGTAACGTATATGTCTGTGAGACCGGTTAGTTCGAAAAAATCAAATACATATTTCACATGCATCCAAAGATATTGTCTAATGTTAATAAAAGAGATTTGATTTATGAAATGCTTATGTTTTACTGACAAAAAAATATCTAATTTCATAACCTTTCCAAAGAAAAGTACCATGAACAGTAAATTACAGAAAAATTCGTAGTCAAAAACCCCGGTGCGTGAGACCGGGGACACCAACGATGTAAGTCAAATACACGTCACCAGTGGCGGGTTAATAATACTGTTTAAGTAGTAGACAATATTTGACTATACTATACTCGTATATCTTTCGAAAGGTCGAAACAATCGCCATGGAAAGTGAAGCAGTGCGGATTGGAGTATTATCATGAAGTAAGTACACACCTCGGCTCATTTTTTCGCGACTTTTCTCGATAATTTTGTGACTGAACTGCCATAATAAGTCAGAGTAATATCCTTGAAGAAACTCAAAAGAATTCCCTCGCAGTCCCAAATTGTAACCATTACTTTTTTTTGTGCTTTGAGTGATCTTTGCTTTTTTTGGTACAGGTTCGTTCTCCTTTCCGATGCCACTCCATTGAATCTTGTTTGGATGTTGGATCATAGTAGAGAACCATAGTTTCATCCCCCGTCACAACTGATTAAATTACTCCTTGCTCCTCACGGTAAAGCTCCAAAATTTGCTCACCACTTTCTACTTGCCGCTGCTTTTGCACTGCGCTAAGAATTCGGGGCACCCACCTTGCACAAATTTTTGTCATACTTAAATACTCATGCAGGATCCTTAGAACACTTGTTCTGGACATGACGGTCTGTGCTGCAATTTCTTTTGTTTTTAAGTGTCGGTCACTTAGAACCATTTCTTCCACTAATTTAATGTTTTCTAGAGTAGTCACCGTCACAGGACTTCCCGCACGTGGGTCATCTTTTAATTATTCTCGTCCCCAGCGAAAAAACTTAGACCAGTTTTTGTTGAAAGTGATGGACACGAGTCACCGTAAACAGTTTCCATTCTTTGTTTGATTTGTGTTGGCGCTAAATCTTCTTTAGTCAACAACTTTATAACAGCGCTCAACTTGTCTAAGTCGTCATTCGAGCTCTGTTATAATTAAATGGATTACAGCAGCGGTTTGAAACTTTGTTGAGAATGTCACTGTCAAGAACATTTACTACTACGTATGTTGTCAAAAAATTAATTATAAAAACAATGGCAACGGCAACAGCGACTGTTATCAGAAAAGCAAGATTCTTTATCGATATATTTGATTGCCTGCAATTTTTTACAGTTTGGCTTTTATGCAGAAATATTTAACGCAAAATAACAATTTTTGAGGTGCATTTTATTTTTGTCCACTTTGAGATATTCTTAATGGTTCTCATCCAAAGTCTACATATTCACCTTCTTGTCTAATAATTGTACTTAATGTGTAGATACATGAGAGTAAAAAATAAAGCTGATACTTTGGTTGCTGTTGAGTATGTTAAATATATGATAAATTCAGGAAACATGTATGTCCGAGTACATGAGCTACATCTCGTTCCCTTCATGTTCTGATTGATGGCAGGACAGCGCGTAGAGTATAAAACGCATGAAGGCTTGTGGTCTAGTCACTTTTTCTAAACCAAATTGTCCTTCCTTCTATGTCAAGTACGCTGAAGGTGTTCGCATGCTGTTTATCGAACGTAGTCTGGTCGGCGTGCATCTACCGTCCAATTACTTAAGCAAGTGGATACGGCATGTGACTTGTAAATCTTATCTGCCGCTGACCAGTACTACCTCGGTGCAACTAATCTCCGGCTATAAACGGCAAAACCAAAATGACTAAAACATGCCCCGAGCCACCGATCAGCGCAGCGCCCCAGCGGACTGGACTCAGAACAACAACAACAACAACAACAACATCAGCAGCCAGGGACAAGTCGTCTTTCAGCTTTTAACGCAATTTTCTAGGCGAACCACATTTTTGGAATTTCACAACGTGCCCACGAAGCTCACAGCAACTGCAGCCGCCCGCCGCGCACCGATGCTGCTGCCCGCCGCGCTGGACCTCGAGCTTAGATCTTATAGAAATCCAGTTCTAGCGGATGATTTTACAATCTCTGGTAGAACCTGTAGGCCATTTGGCCACAACACTGGCGCGACGGTTTTCCCAAAACTCTAAACTCACCCTCTCCCCCTGGCTGATTGGCAGCGGTGTGACGCCCCAATTAGCATAGATATGGATGTTGCGGGTCCAGCCCGTGTCTGAAGGTGTAGCGCAAAGATGTCGCAACGCGCACATCTGTCACTGGCAGAGGCGAACCATGCTGTCGGGGCGCAGAATGTGGCCTGGTGGCGCTGAAGAGCGTGCAAAATCAGAAATCATAAACACCCTCGCCCCAAAAAGGGTGAACAGAATACCGCCCGGCTAGCGTGAAGGGTGCGCGGGCCGGCGCGTGTGATCCACCCCCGCATCAACGTCCTCTGCATGTGGAACCGATTTCGTTATTTTTCCACCATTTGTCTACCACGAATCCTGGAAATTTACAGCCCCGCGTGTTCGCCCCGACCGCGCTCCTGTGGGTTGTAACATGTGATGCGATGTTCCCCACAAACATACACGGCGCCGCCAGCTTGTGGTTAATAATTGCGGGATTTCATTGGGTTTCGGGGGTTGTATGCTCGTAATGAGATCTGGAGCTCGGGATGGAGTGATTATAGCTGACGTGGATGCGGGACACGCCATAAGTTTCAATATGATTGCCACAGAGCAGCTCCAGAGCCGCCGAGGTTCCGCACCAGTAGTGGAGCTCATATGATTAAGTGTAATTTACCGAATGGTGGTGGCGCTGCCTTTGACATCAAAAATTAATAATTAATACCGACGCGGCCATAAATATTGAAAAGACGAGATGCAGCTGGATAATTTTCAAATTACGTCGAGCATTTTTGGATTATCATGGAAATTTCCCTGCAGCTCACGAGGTCAGCAGAAAATCCTGAAGTTTGTGTACCACGCAGAGATTTTGACAGAAAAAAATCCGGTTAAACATTTTTATTTTTCTGGATACATGTATCTACAAACAATGCTAAGAGCAAATTTAATGACATACTTATTTTCTGTACCATCCATAACTATTAATTTAATTTACTTAGTCTATTGATTCATATAACAAGATGCTGTGAAAGTGGACAGACCACAACTAGTATAAAAATATGGAGAACTAGACATGACTACCATGTACCATAATGAAATACAGTTGTACTTTGAAAGTTCACCATCTTGATTTTGTGAATTTTGGCAGACAATTTAATATTAACTCCTACATTATTGACAAAACTTAATATTTAGTTGGTAACAGAACAAGACATATATCAATTCTATAGGATTTTGACAGGAGATTTGTAATCAGCAACTCCGTAATGTACTTATTTTTATGAAAATTGTGAAAAGTTTAGAATTTTTCAGTTCGCCTTATGCAAACCCACTCATGTGATTGGCACCACATCAAGTAGGTCTGGCGTCCTCATTAAAGTGACAATTTAGAAAAAAAGAAAACTAAAAATGACAATTTTACAGAAGTTATTCCGAAAGAAAATTCTACAGAAAGAGACAAGCAGATGCAGCCCCATTCGGAAAAACAGTTTGCTTCAGATTGTGATGATAGCACAAACCGAATGTATCTCGTAGGTAATTTTTTGAAAATAAACAATATATTAGAATCTCCAAAAGTTGCCTATCTTGATGATCATGTCACGATGAACATGAGGTCCGAAGACGAAGGACGAGTTCCCACCTCTTCCAAAAAACAAAATATTTTTATTATTTTCAAACAGTATACTTGTATTTTAATTCCCCGTAATTACGCGACTTTCGCGTTTCTTTGTTGTTCTCCCTAAATATCTTCAAAATAAAATAAAATAAAATTACATATGAACAATTATTTTTATTTGTTAAAATAAATTTCATAAATATATCTTACACATATGTGATGACCCGATTTTCTTTCCTGAGCCCAGCGTCACAAACATGTGACGGGTATTCATTATCAGTTCATAAAATTGTTTGTACTAAATCGTGCCCCACACAGATGGTTTATGTTATTTATCTACAGTCCAGTGTCACAAAAATAAATGACAATTGGTATCATATTTAAATAATAAGACGTCTGGGCTGTGGTGGTGGTTTTTCTCCTCAAGCTCTGGTAAGCGAAAGGGTTAATTAATAGAAAAGCTTGAGAGTTTGAGCACATTTATATACAGGGTGTTCAGAGGTGGGAGGTCAATACCGCAGGGGGTGAAAGGTCAGACCGAGACAAGCAAAAAATCGTATGGGTGGGGGGGGGGGGGGGGCATCTCGCACCGTTCGGCAGTTACAGGGTGATTCGTAAATAAGGATTTTGCCTTATATGGGAACCGCTCTTGTATTTTTATCTTTTTTTCTACGCATCGCAGCGGCCCCAAACTGATTTCAAAAAATCACTATTTGGAAGCCCTTTCCAAAAAAATTTACACCACCCCCCTATCCCCAACCCCTTGGCCACAATCCCCCCTGCAAGTTGAAAAAATTAACTTTTATTTCACGATTTTTCACCTTTCGCCCCACTTTTCTCCGAAATTCAGGTTATTAATATACCTACTTTTTATTTTTTTTAAGTTGCCTATCTAATTACCTTTCCAAAAAGGTGCAACATGCCCAGGTAGAAAAGGGTTGCAAAAGTCCTGAAATTAAAACATCCTCACAGGTACCTAATTACTTTATTGCACCATAATGGCAAATGTCGTTAAGTAAACAATTTTTATGACAGCAAGTTCGGAAATGTTTGTTTAGGAAACAGAGGTAGCACATTTTTATTATTTCAGCAAAACAGTAATAAAATAATAAATGTAATCTCGTTAAATAGCGTTATTAGTTTATTATATCCAGTATTGACTCTTAAGTATCCTGACGCTCCGTTTCTAATATCTCCTATGAATTATGGTATAAAAATGGATAAGTTTGAAAGGACATTGACCACAGTTGAAGAAGCAAGCGATAAGAACGGGTGTTTAATAGAAAAAATTAAGATAAAATGGCAGAATTCAGTGTTGACGAGTACGCCGATATAATTTACGTGTACGGTTTAGTAGAAGGAAATGATAGTGAGGCCGTACGAGAATACCAAAGGAGATTCCCGAATCGGCGGGTACCCAACAGAAGGCTATTTTCAAGGACTTTCAGAAGGTTAAAAGAAACCAGAAGTACATAACATAGTAGAAGTACTGAACATATTTCTTTTCAGAGTTTTTCCGATAACAACAATTGTTAAAAATCGAACTAAATTTTTAGCAATTATTAAAGTTGTTGAAAAAAATGAAAGAACATTATTTTTTACTTCTCACTATGTGCAACAACAGTACTAAGTTTAAAAATAGTTTCTTAGGCAAAACTTCGACAGAAATTACACGCTTCATGCAATTAATTTAAAAAAGACCTACCTTTTATCCCAGGGATTATATATATATTATTATATTAGGGTGCTTTTTTTTCCGTGACTATTTTTTTTTTTAGTCCCACCTCGAAATGTTGTGGCAAATACCTAAACAAAAATTCCCTGAAAATTGGAGCCCTTAATATTAATATTAAGTACTAGACCAAGGCGTATAAAGATTTCCCATAAAACTTTGATTATTTTTCTTAAAAACTCTACAGCTCAGAGGCATTTTATGGTATAATCTTGGTCAATGGCACGATTTCTTCAGAATTGAATGCTCTACAAAAGTGTCCATTACGTTGTAACCCTAACTCCCACCAGCGAGGTAGTACGGGTCACTAACCCCAATTTTTCCATGAAATTCTCGCTTTTTGCCCCTATCTCGTAAACAACAAGAGGTACAGAAAAAGTGAATATTACAAACTTGTAGCAAATTCAATTTCCTCTTAAAAGTTCTTGAACACCAAATCGCTAACATCGATATTTCTTGAGATATTGGGTTTTGAAGTTGAGGTAGTGTGGAAGTTAAATTGTAGAAACACTACCTCAACTTCAAAGCCCAATATCTCAAGAAATATCGATGTTAGCAATTTGGTGTTCAGAACTTTTTTGTAGGAAATTGAATTTGCTACAAGTTTGTAATATTCCCTTTTTCTGTACCTCTTGTTGTTTACGAGATAGGGGCAAAAAGCGAAAATGTCGTGGAAAAATTGGGGTCAAAGCCGTGAATCTTAAAGGAGAACAAGGCAAAGTATACCTCCTCCACGACAATGCCCGCCCTCACACCGCTTCGATGACATGTAAAAAAATTATGGAGCTAGGCTGGATTTCCTTAGCCCATCCTGCATACTCGCCGGATTTGTCTCCTTCTGACTACCACTTGTTCCGATCGTTGCAGACTCACATTAGCGGAAAATCTTTTGATGACCGAGATGCATTGGAATAGTGGTTGTTGGAATTTTTTAACTCTCGTGAGCCCAAGTTTTACGAGAATAGAATAATGTCGCTTCCCCAACGTTTACAGGAGATCATTGATATATGCTCAATAAAATGTTAAGCTAAATTGTACAAAAATATCAAAATAAAGTTTCTTAAAAAATTATCAGATTATTATGTTACAACCTAATAATTAGCCAAATTTATTTTTCTCAGTTAAAAATTCAGTTTTTAACAACATACATATATATACCCTAAATATAAATTTTCAGATATTTAAGTCTGTTTCCTAGATTATATACTATGCCTTCTATTTTATTTGATCAGTTTGATGCAACAGTAAACAGCAATCATTCACCTGTCCAGACGTTATACGAGTATCTCTTCGCATTCAGGTGCACCAAACCCTTTCATTTATCTTCTAAAAGAATCGCTATCATCGTCGCACTGGTAACAATCATAAAATAATTAACGAAGTTCATATCAGAGAAAAAGACCGTTGCATCGATGCGGTGTTCCTAATCCACCCATTCTAGGGTCTTTAAGGGCTAAAAAAAACGCGCAGGTCCCAAGAACGCGGACAACGAACAAGAAGTCCGAGAAGAGCATTAACAAGAGTAAAATGTCCATTGACACTGTCACGTCTTATTTATGGCATTTCCCTCCCGATCTGCTGCCCTATAATTTCAGCCGGGCGATCTTGTCAGGTTTTTGTGAGAGCCTCTTATCTGATCGAGGAGTTCACCTATACGAGAAGCAAAGGTGAGTTCATGCAACCCTCCGGTAAGTCTTGTGTGTAGTAAAAGGGCTCGCTGAGGATAACAACCCTACGTGGTGGCAAGGGTGTTGCATTTCATTCGTTCCGGCTGAACCACTTCAGCCTAGAGGACATGTTTTTGTTGCGGCTCCTGCCACTGCTCGGGAATGTTTTACGTCGCGATAAAGTGCTACATTTAATCGCGGGCTGAAGGGCAAACGCCCTGCCGCCGCACCAGAAAGAAACATCTGACCACCAGAAAATGTGAATCGAACGAATACGTCGTTATCGGAAGATCTTCCGATCCGAAACACTCTTTATCGCTATAACCAGCACCTGTACACGCACGATCGCGACGATCGCAGCAGTGAAATTAAAAAGAAGGGAGATGCTAAAAACAGGGCGCATTGAGGGTGACTCGAGCGGAATCGTAATCTGACAACTTCACGGAGGATCCGCGCCAATAAAATAATTTTCAGAGAATTACCATCCACCGTGATCTTCATAGGCTGCCTGAAATTTCCCCTCACCTGGCTCGCCTCCTGCAGCGGGGACCTTCCCACTTGTCTCAATTACTAATTACGGACACATCTTTGTGCTGTCCATGTCCGAGCGTGGATAAATGCTGGAACGAGGATCAGTTTTTATGTGCAGCGTTATGCCCCGCGCCGCACTGCTGCGGTGCCGCCAGACGTCCGTGGAGGTGCGATAGCGATCAGATCCCCCTAATACTGCACCACTGGACTTTTGTTCGGGGTTCCGAGGGCGCCGCCGGACACAATGGAGCGCTCCTGCCGAACATGCAACTTTGCACCTTGCAGTCTTAGCTAACGTGGTGGCAATTAGTCGATTGTTATTTGTCTCTCGCTGAAAAATAACTTACTTAAACGGGCAGAACAGGGAAGAACGTGAGCTTTTACCACTCATTCTAGGACATTTGACGTTTCAGTAAATATCCATTTTATAGAAAGAGGAATTGATAGGATTAGATTGTATCATTCGATTTTAAAAGTGTTGTTGTTTTGTAGTAAGCATCCTTCTTTTTTTTTCATAGACAGACGTATACTAGTGTACCACCACCTTAGCAACTATTTGGGAAGGAAAGATATCCAAATGAAGTTAGTTAATACAATACTAAAAAAGTCAAAGAATGGCGACATAAAAATATTTTGCGTTTACTAGAATCATTGGTCTTGTTGCTATTGGGTGTGTGAATATGACTCCGCCCTTTTTTGTTAAAATAAAACACATTTGAGGTTTTTTTTATCCCAAGTATACTCCATCGGCAGCTACAACTTTCGCCCATCTTTCAGGTAATTTACATATTCCTTGCATGAAGAAATCCTGGTCATTTGAGCTGATCCGATTATCAACCCAAATTTTGATATTTTCGTATGAAGTGAACCGTTCTCCCATAAGATCTGACTGCATTGTTCGGAATAAGTGATAATCCGAAAGAGCTATGTCTGGCGAATATGGCGGGTGGAGTAGTACTTCCCAATTCTGTCCATCTAAATATATTTTCACAACTTGTGCGGTGTGTGATTTGGCATTGTCCTGTTGAAGAATTAATTTACTGTACCTATTCACCCATTCTGGTCGTTTTTCTTCTATGGTTCCCTTCAAACGCATTAGTTGTCGTCGGTAAACTTCTCCATTAATAGTATGAGAGGTTTCGAGCAACTCATAATAAACAACACCTCTCTGATCCCACCAAATGCAGAGCATAACCTTGTGACATTGAATATTTCTCTTTGGCTGTGATGGGCCGGGTTCACCTGGCTTCACCCAAGCTTTTTTACGTTTAGAATTCTCATAATATATCCATTTTATCATCTCCTGTGATTATTCGATGCAAAAATCCTTTTCTTTGCTGCCTTTGAAGTAGCATTTCACAAATTGTTTTTCGACGTTCGATGTCTCTTCCTTTCAAATCATATGGAACCCAGTTACTAACTTTTTGAACCATTCTCATTGCTTTTAAACACTTTGCAACAGTTTATCGTTCAACATTTAATGCTGCAGCCAATTCTGATTGAGTTTGGAAAAAATTCTCTGCCAATAATGCTTCTAATTCAGCATCTTCAAATTTTTTTGGTGGTTTTCCATGTTCTTTGTCCTCAGTGCCAAAATCATTATTTTGAAATCGTCGAAACCATTCCTTACAAGTTGTATTAGATGGAACATACTCACCGTAAATCTCCACAAGGAAACGATGAGTTTCCGCTGCACTTTTCTTTGTAATAAAATAGTTTAATAGCACTTCCCGCAAATGATGTTTACTTGGAACGAAAACCGACATTTTCAAGGAGGTAAAAGCACTTGTTGCTAATATTTCAACCAAATGTCACGTAGTGCGTTTGATAGCTGACATAAAGTACTATCGAACACAAGTGCTGCCATTTATTAGTACACGTAAGCAATACTAAAAACGACATCTGTTGGGAACGGGCGGAGTCGTAATCACACACACAATACGTAACTCTGCCAAATTATAATAGTACTGAAAAGTTTATGTCAAAGTGAAGTTAATTTGACTTTTTAAGCACTGAACTACAATAAAACCGTATCGTATTTCTGGATTCATTTAATGAGATATTTAAAGGTCTTGTTAGTGCTTAGACTTTATTTGATTAATTTACCTTAGTATCTATTTAGATGTAGGATGTTTGCCTTATAAATTTACCTATTCATATTAGTTCATTTTTAAACTACAAATAAATAAATAAATATTTATGCTTAAATACACTTTTTTTCTAATGCTGCATTTTCTAATAATACATACATGTATATAGATCTCCCCGCACAAAGTGAAGATCCAGCTTTTTATCTGGATTTAGGAAGAACAATAAAATAGTCATTAATTATAGTTGAAATAAAAACTTAAAACAAAACTAAAAGATTTTTGTCCGTCTTGTTCGATAGTTGGAACCACAGCAGCTTTATATTGCAGTTAATACTATGTTAGGAGCAATTAAGACTTCACGTAAGCCAACAGAAAGAAAATAACTGAAGTAGGTGCATAGAATAATTAAATACTCTGGTTATATGAATGTAAAAATAATGTATAACATGAACAATATTTTAATTCTTTCATTCTCAAAATATCCTTCATCGGAAGAATTAGAGTCATAGAACTATTCCTGTCCCGCATTATTAATCAAAATTAGTTCAGAGGACTTTGATACGAATTAAATAAATAAATTCTAATAATATTTGCTCATAACTTTAACACATTGAATTGTATTTACTTCAGCTACAGCATTCATATCTCTTTGTGTTCGACAACTCCTTTAAAGTACTCACGAAGCACCTAATGCCTACTCTCCAATACGGAGGACAACCACGGCACAACCAAAAAAAGTGCTGCTACCTTTTCCTTCTCATTGTAAAATAAATTTCCCGTCTCGCTCGTGTTTTGGTGGACATGCTCTAGCTTTTCGTTCGTATTAGTTAAGAGATTTGAATTCCCACATGAAATTCAGCCGATTTCTAGTAGTGGTTCTGAGCCTAGCTAAATATTCAGTATTGCCAAAATGTCAAATCTTAAGAAATAATTGAGGTTAAGTGTTAGAAATAAATTGCCGCCAAAAGTGAAGAAGCATTTTTAAGTGGAAATGGTATTTATTTGGAGTGTTAAGTAAAAAAGGACGAAATGTATAAACATCCTTGTTCATAAATTACGAAATATAAATTTCTTCCTGTTCCATTTCACTCCCGATTAAAACAATTAAGCAGAATGTTTTACATCTCACATCTACATTGATAAAGATGTGTACGAACGCATTTTGTCAGCCAACTGATAAGTGGTGGGTTCGTGGTTATCCTCCGCATTGGAGATTAGGCATAAGAATCAGGAAGCACCCCGAAGAATGGACCCGATTAACATATCTAAAAGGAGCTTACCTTGAATTAATCTGTGACAAGATTTTCCCATTAATTATCCGTCGATTAACTGATTAAATATAGCAATTTTTCGACTTTGACGTATTTTCACCTCTATGTATGCATTGCCTGCAAACTGCATCGCATCTAGCTGGAGACTGATCGCTCGAACATCGCATCAAACATATTATGTGACACAAATTCTTCACGTTTTCCATGTCAACTGTGGTGCATCGACAGAAAACTTACTGGAAAATCTCCGAGATGACGAGAAAAAAATTAATCTTTGTTGGTAGTTTTCTGTTAAAGTAAGACCTCAGGAACGCTGCACCGGCTGCCGCAGAAACGGTGGCCGAACGCGCGGGTCCCAAGGGGAAAGATTTATGGTGTCCATCGCGCAATAAATTAAGTAAGTGGCAATTTCAAATTTTCTGTCTGTTGGAAAACATGTGGTGGACAAGGGGCAAGCAAGTCTAGAATTGTATGTCACAGTGAGGGTCTACCTGTACTTACTTATGAATTATTGCACCTGCCCGCGTGTGTTGAATTGCGCGCCTTTTGGCCGCCGCTTGTCGCTGCGGCCTGTATGTATGTCCCAGTCGTGCACCCAATCGAGCAGGAAAGTACCAGAGTAAAACTTTTGCTTCAACGAATTAGAACTTCTCTCAAAGCAAGCATTTTGCTGTTCTTGATGATGAAATATACCGTCTCTGGCCGGAGGTCTGTATTAGCTAGTAATGCCGTCGATATGATTTCGAACTCAGGTAAGCTCTTAGCTACCAATGCGTGAATGATAGTATATATACCATAAATGTTCCTGAATTTTTATCACTTGTTGTTGCTAATTGAATTTTCATACCTGTAGAAATGAGTGAAATAAAAAGGGGCCATTTTGGAATTAGTTTACGTTTAATAAAATAAAAAATTCGTAATACCTTAATGTTAAGGGGCTATACATAGGTGTTCTTATTGTAATATGGTTTTGTATATAGTAATTATAAGTAGCTATTTATTTAGGAAGAATTTCAGAACTACTACATGCCAGTTGGTGTTATACCACCTTCTACTACAGTGCATAACAATATTACGACCAAACTCTCAAAAATGTTTATATCACAAAGGCTTCTATTATCTCACTAAGAAAACAACTTCAAAATCGGGCAAATTTTAAAGAAATCTGTTATGACAGATCAAGGTATAAGCTACATATACCATATATGTATGTAAATAGAAATCTGCAAATCTTTCGATCAAATTACTTTACCATTTCCAAAAATCCAGGTCAAAATTGTTCTCTTTGGCCGTTCAAGAGTAATTACGTCTCGAATAATGCTACTAATTTAAATAATGACAAAGGCTATACCGGGATAACATGGTGAAATCTGCCCCCAGCGGAATCGCTACGGCCGGCGGGTGGCGATTTCGACAGTGTGTGTCAAAAGATGCCTCCATGACAATTATTAGACCTCTAGGTCTACAATTTCCGGTGAAATCGGTTAAGGGGTCCTTTACTTTCAAAATCGAAAAAAAACACACTTTTTAAAAGTTTTTTTTTTTTAAAAGACTATTATACTTATTATTCTGAAACCTTTTGTACATTCTTCCTGTAACAGATAGAGTAAAAATCTTTAGTGGATTGTTTTCATAAGATACAAAACTAGTACCTAAACCTAAAAAACCTTTTATTTTTAATAAATATATCATTTTATACACATTTTTCTAAAAAAGTTAAAAAACGCCTATTAGTTAGGGGTAAACTCCCCTCCGCATAAAAAATTGGGGGGGTAAAATAATATTTTTAAAGGTTTAATTACTAGTTTATTTGATAACGAATCGAATGGCGTTTGGTTTGTTAAAATCGGTTGAATAGTTTTTGAGATAGAGATGCGGCCATTTTCAAAAATGTGATTTCGAGAAAAACGCGTTCAAAGTTTTTGCTATATAATTTTTTGCATATAAAATGCGTAGAGGTAGCGATACAAATATAGGTTTAACTTTTTTTCTTTTACGAATTTCTTAAAATGGTTTTAGGAGAGTGTTTGTGTAATGTTAAGAAGCATCTTTATGCAAAAAAAAATTGTTTTTTTTACGATTTTGACAGTAAAGGTCCCCTTAAGTCCCATTTTTTCGAAAAAAAATTCGTACGGCCGCAGTTTTCATTCAAAAATTCACCGGAAATTGTAGGCCGTACGAATTTTTTTCGCAAAAATGGGACTTAACCGATTTCACTGGAAATTGTAGACCTAGAGGTCTAAAAATTGCCATAGAGGCATCTTTTGACGCACCCTGTCGAAAGCGCCACTCGCCCTAGAGATTCCGCTGGGGGGCAGATTTCACCATCTTATCCCACTATAGGCTTTTGGAGCCAAATATAACATAATCTTGATATCCTATCAAATATTCACTTCCCGGCTTTCCTAGAAAGTGCTTGTTTTTTCCTTAAGCTTAAGAAATCGGATTTTTAAAATGTACAAGCACATAACTCATTATGATATAGAGGTAAATGAAATATTGCACTCTCAGTACAAAGTTTGGAAGGTCTCCTTTTGAAAAGTACGTAAATTATATCTAAAAGATGCAGATTTATTCAGTTATAGAGCTGTAAGTAGATTTATAGACCAATAACTCGAAAAGAAAATATTACAGGAAGTGTAAAATGGGACTTGCGTTTAGTCATTTTTATTGTCCAAACATATTATAATTGTTACAATTATTCAACTTGAAAGAAAAGCCGAATGACCCACTCATAAATTGCATTATTTCTTATAACTGATTGTTCCCACTCGAGTCTGGAATTGAGATTTGATATTGGAAATTTGGATTGTGTCTTTCAAAACTACTGTTATTGGTTTTCGCTTGAGAATATTGATTTTTTGTTCTATCTGCATATAAACATACAGAAGATCGTCAGTAACAAATGTTCAAACATTTTCAAAATACTAGACTATATCATTATCTGGACATATTTTTTCCAATCCACCTTGTAACTTGTCTTTTAAAAGCAGTTTGAATGTGTTTAAAGTTCAGGTCAATACAAATTTGTCGAAGGCTTTCATGATGTATTAAATCATTGGTTCATACCATGCATAGCAAATTAATAAATAAATTATAACTAACATTAAATATTTTATTTCTACTATCTCATTGTATTTGGAAAAAATAATGAGTACAACATTAAAAGTGCTATTAGATAGTTTTCTCCCAATGAAGTATAATTAGTAAGGAATTACTATAAGTACAAATTCGAGTTGTAACAATCTAAGCTACCAAGTCATACGAGATCATGGCAACTGCAATTACATATATTTAGTTCACACGAAAAATAGCAGCGCCTTAGACGAACATTCGAGCTATGGAGTGATTTGAGCTGTTCCGCGCGCCACCCGCTATCGCCGCGCCGCACCTGAGCTCTCAGTAATTGCAATGATCATTAATTGAAAGACTTGGTTGGGTTTAAGTGTCATTTGTGTTTTGGCTCCCACGTTTTTTGTTCACCTTTATTGACTTCCTGGCAAATAACTACCAGCCTACGTGTTAAATTAGTTAATAAATAAAGTTGGTAAACAACCTCGGCTGACTAATTTGATTAATTTCTGCGTGACTCATGACAGAATGAAATTTTTTTTCGCAGCATTTATTCGATACTCCAGTGATTAAACGCCAGTAGTAGACAGCCTGGTACGATGTGGAGACGAAAAACATCCCTTGATTGATTATAATTTGCTAATTGAAACATATTCCGCGAAATAGTAAAGACGTAAAATATCTGTGTGCGTCCCATTCATCATTTGATTGAGAAAGATCATACTTATCTACTTAATCTTTTATAATACTCCATTAGTAACATGCTTAAAGAAACAAACAAAAGATTCCAAGAATTTTTTGTCTTTTATTTACTGTGATAAAATGAAAAATGTGCTTGCTAATTTGTATTAATTTTTGTGTGCTAATCTCAATAGTAAGTTGTTTATATGTAGTAGGAATTACAAAAAAGCTATAAAGAGAAAAAAGGAGAAACAACTAATATGATACAACATCACATTCTGGTTATACATAGCTAGTATCATTAGATTAGTGAACTTTGCAAAAAATATACATATAAATTGTGATAATAATTAACTAATAATAGGAAGTCAATAAATGTATGTATGTCATAGGCAAGTATGGGAAAGAAGCAGAGGTCTGTTACTTAAAAGAAGCAGGACGTTTCAGGTTTTCAGTAAACGTTCACATGTCGAACATTCGGGGCACTAAGTATTAAAGTTCTCCTGTACCCTATAGTTTACTTTTTAAAGGGTAGGCCATCGGCTGGTCCCTTTTTAAGACGCTATAAAATAGACACTGTACAATATTTTGCAAACTTTGTTGCTTTACTGAAAAGAGTAAATCTTCCGTTTAGTTATGGAATATAATTTGGCTTGGTCCAACCCAATTTTGCAGCACATTCTCGGTGGTTTGAGGCCCTATTTCACTCGATTAGTATTGTGATTAAGTGCCTGAATCGATTCTGGATTGTCAGCATAACATCGATCTTCAACAACACCCCACAGAAAAAGTCTAACGGCGTGAAATTGCAGCTGATTCCGCGATTATTGATCTTAGTGTGTAAAAGGTCGATTGTTGCACGATTTATGTGGCATATAGCGCCATTCTGCTGAAATCAGAATTCGCCCAAGTTCAATTCCACATTTTCTGGCAAACAAAAATCGGTTACCATGTCTCTGTAGCCCTGTCCAGTGACCGTAACGTTGTTGCGATCTTCAAAGAAAAATAGGCCAATACTGCCGCCACTTCAAAAACCAACGCATTGGCTTTTCCGCGACTACGTGTGGGTTTTCCGAGCCCCAAATACGCTAATTTTGCTTGTTTACATAGCGCCGAGGTAAAAATGCGCCTCATTGGAAAAGATAATTTTTTAGCAAGATCGATGTTAATTTTTACCTGCTCTAATGCCCAAACAGAGAAACGATAACGAAGTGGATGGTCATTTTGTTTCAATTCCTAACTCAATTGGACCTTGTAGGGAAATAATCTGCAGTCATTACCAAGAAGAATTCTCCTCAGGCTGGTGCGGCCTATGTTCAGTTGCTGAGATCGGTGGCGATTTTCCAATCTGATGGACTTGCGCACAGCAGGCGCGATTGGGGCATTTTTTCGGCCAAAATTTCTTTTAATAATTCGCAATGTTTCGGCAACACAGAATTCACTTTGAAAATAAGTTTTCAATATTTCCCAACGTTGTTCATTTCGTACCGCGGGAATATGGTGATGTGTTTCTGTCATTTTTTTTTAGCGCGAAAGAATTGTCTGTATCAAGATAACATGTAATTTAAAAATAAGTTAACTCTGTATAAGGGCATTTAGCACAGATATACAACTTTCAGACTTCTTGACTTTATTTAAGTCGCATGCTTGCTAAAAACACATTTTTAATCCATAAATATGAATTTTTTTTAGATTTAGGACTTAACGAAAAAATTAGTCGAGTTGGGATTTTGTTCATTTATTATTTCTTGATTTTTTAACTGGAGTAATATTAAATTGTTACATTTCTTATTTAAAATATACATTTTTAAGGTCCTTCTAGAATTTTTTTAAGCCATGAAAAGAGTTGATAAAAATAAAAATAAAAGAAAAACATCAAAAACCATCACCAAATCGATGTAGAACTTAAATACTAATGTTTCTTAAATTTGTACAATGTGATGATAGTTGCTTTAGTTTAGCAACACATGCTGTAGTTAAAAAAATCACAACAGTCTTATTAAAGGTAGTTACAGTAATCTTCAAAACATAACTTCGATTTTTCGAAAACCAAATGAGAATAGGGAGAAAGTGTATGTTTTTAAAGTCAACATTTAAAAAAAATTGGGGGACCACAAAAATAGGTTCTTTCAAAATAGAAAGTGAAGATTGTTGTCCTGAATTCAGTAAAAGATCTATCATTTATATGAGCTTCATTTATTCAAATGATACAAATGCATAATTCACCTGCTTCTTCAAAAATCATATCAAGTTTCAAAAGGTAAACACAATCCACATTAGGAATACAACGAGATGTTGTGCCACCCATATTTTTCAGTGGTCTGAACCCGATCTCCGATGTCCAAATAACTCAAAAAGTTCAAGTTTATTTTGATTAATTAGTACACCGCAAGATAAGCGTATAACGACTTGTTCTCGCATCTAGTTAACTAGAATGGAGCACAGATCTGCGGCAGATAAGGAGAATTTGATGGGGATCTTATAAATATTCAACGCGGGGCACAAGTACTCAGTCATCGCTCTTACGCAGTTCCAAAATTCATTCATAAAAATTTTGATTCAGCAGCAGCAGCAGTGCGGCAGCAGGTATCAAAATTCAGCACAAAAGATCGTTAAGCGCGCTATATAATAAAAAGCGCGGTGAGCGCGCACATAAAAGACGACCACGTTGAGAATAAAATCGCAACTTGAAACGAAATCGAAATCTCAATTGAATATGTAAATCCCGGTCGGGAGCAGCGCCGAGTGGCGAGTAATACAGTAGTTGATCGTAGTCCATGTCCGCAATATTAAAATTTTATTTATAAATGTTGGAAGAGCACAGGAGGCACAAATAGATACCCATGAGAGCTCTATCTGAACCAGGTAGATGCCGTCGTACAATACCTCCGCAGAACCGTCGCTGAGGCTTCGTGCACCATAAATTTTGCGGTGATTAAATGCATGCGCGAACTATGTCCGTGCTCGCTACTTCTCCCTCTGGCCCTGTTTCGTATTTTCATCTGCGATGCCAAAACAAGTATTAAAAAAATTAAAAATAAATCAAATTTACATACATTTTTTCTTACCGTCCCCAAGGAAGAGGAGGCGGAGGACGACGACGACTGAAGATCTGTCTCGAGAGGATGCTGCGAGCTGAGTAGGAAGCGAACGCGCACATTTCTAGGGTGCTCGAAACGAACATTTCTGGGCGATTCAAACCGATATCGTGCGCAGTAGCAAATTTATCTCGCGAGATGGATCTTAAGATGCGTACGTACATATATGCTGCTCACCTGCAAGTGCTGTTTGATTTACCTTGATACCAATCTGAGAAAAAAAATCCTAGATTCTACGAACATGGGCTGGACACCTTCACTAACAATGGCATATGATATCGGACTGGGACTAGTATGTATTCTTTTAATTTGATTTTCTATTTGCTTTAATCATTTCTCTTTGCATACTATATGTGTTTGCTTGCTTTTATTTTTATTTGAGCTTAACATGAATTCATTCTAAATATATATTTCCTAATAACGAGCTTGATTTGAATAGAAGATATCTTAAGACAACATGCAACAACATAATATGCAAAAACTATAAATCATATGAATTTGTAACTTGTATGTATTTTTAACTGACATCCAAAAAGAATGATGTTCTCAATTCGGGGCGTATGTTTTTTTTCCTTTTAATGTGTGTACACCGAATACTCCGAAATTCCGCGGTCAATTTGCATGATTCTTCTTTTAATTGAAAGTGGATGCCTGCGAATTGGCCCCATTTAAGGGGGTATCCCACTCAAGAGGCCCTTGAATTGAACGTTTTTTTCAGCGAGTTAAAAAAGAAAATACAAAACATTTAGAGATAAACATAATAATCCTCTTATTATATGATCTTTAATGAATATTTTGAGAAAAAAAAAAAATTTTTATTGAGTGGTTGGGTCAGGGCAGGCCTGCTACTGGGACTCATAACTTAGGAACGGCAGGTCATGGTGTACACCATGACAGACAAACAAATAATCTGAAAATTGAAATTGAGATTGCACATTAGTACTCTTTATACATATATGTGGCTATGGCATGAGTGTGTCACATTTTGAAAGAAAAAATTTTAGTCATTTCTTTAATTTGTTCTACTATTCGTTATATTTTTTAGTTGATCTTTTACTGTTAAAATATGGGATACAAACTATGTAAATGTAAAAATGCCTGATTTGCTCCACTTATGTTATAGAATAGAGGCAAAGCAAACACAGCTTATACCAAAATCTGAAATTTTTCGGATGAATGGTTTTCTCAGAATGCTGCACACCATTCATCAAAATGGTGTTGTGAGAAAAACAGCATGTTAAAGTTAAAGGCAACGAGGAGTGCTAGGGAGCGCGCAGCTGCGCACGGAATCGCCTGTAGCGGCGCGAGCTTTTCAAATTTCGCGGCAAGAGATAGCTTAAACAATTCAGGAAAGAACACAGAATTTTTCAAAACTAAAAAAAAAATGCATTTTTTGAAGTTCTAGAGTTCAAATTTACTTGAAATTGATTCTGCGATTTTTAATTAACAATAATCTTAATATTTGTCTCTTTCATAGACAGAGGTGCCGCCATCTGTAACCATAGATTTATATGGAGAATTGTAATAAATATGACATACAGTGCGTCAAAAATAATGTCACGAGCAGGGTATCATGATTATTTTGGCAAAAGATAAAGATAGCAAATGAATTCAACTTAAAACATAATAATTTCAATATTTAAAATGGATGTGGATGTAAAGAAAAACCCTATAATCAGTCCGTATTATTTTTATCGCCAATACTTCTAATTTATTATGATTTCTTTGTGAACAGATATTTTTTTAAATCTTTCATTTCAGTAGGATAAGTACTTTTTAAGTGAAAGCACGACAAACAACCAAACACAAAATTTTCGTTTTTATATAACAGTGTAGATATTAGGGTGATTCAAAAAAAAAATTTTTTTTTCTTTCAAACAGGTATAATAGTTGCAGGTACATAAAAGAAAAATACTGGACAAAGGAGTGCTCATAATATTAATATTTACTGGTGGCTCATTGAACTATTTAGTTTTCCACAAGAATGACATTTTAAAGAATCCCTTACTTAAAAGTTTCCTCTCTATCTTGTGAAAAAAAAAAGTTTTATACGATCGGGACCAAGTCCATTGAAAAGAGCATACAATTTTCCATAAACAAGTTCATGTACATTATAAACAATTTTATAGTGTCAGGAGGATTTTGGTTATGATTTTTTCTGTTGAAACGAATGGCGTTATTGTTTTTCCGAAATAATTACTTTTATATTAAAAATTTTTTTTTTTTTCAATCTTAAAAATATTTCTGAACTTAATTATTTAATAAAAATAAAACTAACGAAGTGTTATCTTCAATGTTAAGGGATCGTTCTATGGAAAATGTTATACCCTTTTTAATAGACTTGGTCCCGTTCATGTAAGAATTTTCTTCACGAGACAGAGAGGAAACTGTTTAGTAAAGTATTCTTTACCATGCCATTCTTATGGAAAACTAAAAAGTTCAATGAGCCACCAGTAAATATAAATATTATGAGCTCTTCTTGGACAAGAATTTTACTTTTATGCACCTGCAACTATTATACCTGTTATAAAAAAATTTTTTTTAAAAATAACCTAATAGATGCCATGATAGTGTGACAGGACACTTTTTCAGAACACGATTTCCGATTACTATGACTCGTGATTCCAAAATAAGACAAAAAATTATGGTTATGAAAGCTTAATCAAAATCTATACGAACGTATTGGAAATACCATACCCATAAAGTAATTGATACAAACACCCAAGACTGCAATTTGTTGTTGATGACCGACGAAACGACCTATATTGAAACCGCAGGTTCTTCAATATCAATCAAATAATGATATATAAAGGGTGTTTTTTTTTAACTCTATAGAGCTTTAAATTTTAAAAATAACTCTTCGTTATAATGATTTCTTTTTTATTGGAAAGATCAATTTACGGCATTATAAATTACAAATTACTTCGGTTGTACGGCCACCACGACTGTTCTTGACGAAGCGCAATCTGTCAGTTCAATTTTGGGTCATTTTTTCGAGTAATATTCATCCGATAACGAGCTCAATTTGTCTGTTGTTAATTTATGGTCAAACCGAGCTCCTGCCTCATTTTTAAACAAGTAAAGACGAGTGATGCTACCAACATGCAAACCGCACTAATCGGTGAATTTTTCTGGATATAATGGGGTTTCTAGAGTCTCTTGTGGATTGATCTTACTTAAGAAGCGAAAAATTTGCTTATTGACAAATCCATTAAACCAAAAATGAGCAACGATTATATGCTCCATAAAAATCACGAAGTCATCTATAAGTCTCGCGAACTGACGACCGATTTTCAAAGTAAAGGAGGAGGGTCAATAAGACCGGTTTTCGGCCTAAATTTTTTGGCCGGAAGGACTTGAAATTTTTTTGAAATTCTTTTTGGGTTTTTATCTATAATCAATATATAGTAAATTTCAACCAATACGAATCTTCCAAATACCCTTCCCCTCTCTGCCATCCCCCCAAAGTTATGAAAAAGCAGCTATAAATAGCACTATTTTAATGCATTAATGCTCATCTCAGCTAAATCTTTTATTTTACAATACAGAGAATGCATCTAGACAACCAATCAAACATAAATACCGTATGAGAGGGTGTACGGTGGGGGAGGAAGGTATAACTTTGGGGGGATGGAAGAGAGGGGGGGAGCGGATATTTGGAAGATTCGTATTGGTTGAAATTCACTATATTTTTTTTATTTATTATAGATAAAAACCCAAAAAGAATTTCAAAGAAATTTCAAGTCCTTCCTGCCAAAAAATTTAAGCCGAAAACCGGCTTTATTGACCCTCTTCCTTTGGATAATTCTCAATACAATGACAGTTCGGGTTGACAGAAAAACAACCTTAGCAAATATGGTATCATTTCGATACAAGGTTTTATAAGAATCTCGAAGAATCCTATCAATTTTAGGTATGCTTTTATTTTAAACAACGCATTCTAAGTTCCGATGAAATTGAAATCTGTTCGGAGCTGACGATATTATAAAACTTGAAGCATGCTTAGATTTTTGAACGTGAAGGGAATTCCGTCGGAATCGAGAATCTGGATGATTATTTATGTTGCTATTTTCTAATTGTCATGATAATTTACTATTATATATCTAATTTGTTGATTCCTGAATAATGTAGTGTATAACTCGAAATCCTACACTCAGGGCCTGTCCGAATTCATGTCTTCGTCTTCGTCTTCGTCTCGTTATGACAGTTTGTGACGTCAACAAACAAGCTAAGCTATTATAGCAAATAAGCCAAAGACAAAGCTGAGATGTACGAATTCGTTGGCTTAGCTTGTCATTTGTCAAGTTTTTAAAGCCGAAAAAGAAGAATAAGACATTTGAAGTATAAGTATCTGCAGTTCAGAAAAAATAAAAGGAGAATAGGGAAAGTTCACAAAGAAATATGAACTCAAACATATTTGTTGTGCAAATCTTGAGCAGATTTTGTGTCAACAGCAGCAGAATTTGGAGCGACATCGATCCGGCTGAGCTGCCTGAAAATGATTCTGTAAGAAAACTATTAAATTGATAATTACTTACACTTTTTAGCTGACATTTTCAAACAAAATATCCATCTATTGCATCAGAAAGTCAACGCAAACCTTGACTCGCTCATCAAGCTAACCAAGTGACTTAACTGTTATACTGAGTAGCTAAGCTCACTGACATAGAAATGAATTCGGACAGAGCTTAGCTCAGTGTGACGTCATGAAGTGTCATAACAAGACGAAGATGAAGACGAAGACTTGGATTCGGACAGGCCCTCAATATCTTTTTTCTGGTGAAATCTTACTAGATAGTATCTACTGTTGAGTTTTGTTTAGGTTTCTAGTGCCCCTCACTAAGAAAAAATCTACTTCTATTGAGCGTCCTCCAAAATTAACTTAAGATCTAGAGAACTCAAAATTTTTGCTAGATTTTAATTGATCTAGCAAAAAAGGCTTGAAATCTGTCGACAAGACTGAAATGCCAGTATACAAAGCTGCTTTTCTGTTCGAATTCATTACAATTCTTTGTTCTGAAAAACATTAGAAGCAAAAATCAGGAACACTCATGATCTTCTTGCAACTGACAGAGAAGTTGTTCTTGCCGGCTCTTCTTGCATGCACATCACATCACATCACAAAAATCGGTATAAGATGACTTTTGAGGTCAAAACTTGTGTTGCATTTTAAAAATTCAATATGGCGGTTCCAAAATAGGTTGCTTTCAATGTTAGTTATTTATTAAAATTATTTATTATTAAATATCATATGAGTATACACAGCTTCGAAAATGAAAACTTCGGTTTTCTAAATTTATTTAATCTTTCACAAATATAAAGAATTAAATAACATCTAATAACATAACTTACAACATCATAAGCCCTAAAAAGAATACGAAATAACTTTAAGATTTTACTACATGTTTGAAGTGACACGATAACCCAAGTGATTTAAATCCCATACTAGGAAATCATGGGAAGTACCTTTTGTTTTCGCCCCGACTTCAAAAATGTGGTAAAGTTTAAGAAAATAAACTATTAATCTAGATAAAAATACACTATATCATTTTTTATTTGTATTTTTTTGCTATATAATAAGACCCAGAATTCTGTTGGCTCATTGATATTTTACTAGATCACTTGAATTTTTTCTTGAACTAACATATCAAATTCTTAAATCTTAAGATGCACTTCATACTTCATGTTTCTTAATACATAGAATTAAACATATCTAAATTTGAGTCAAGTATAATATTACCCACAATTTTTAGAAAACTAAGTAGATATAATCACCTATATAAATATTAAAATTCTGTGAAGCTATTAAATCAAATATATTTTCCTAATTTTATCTAATTTAAACTATTGCACTTTGCACAAGTTTTTAATGGGTACTTTTATGTCCGATTGGGCCACTTGAATTTAAAAAAAAAATAGTTTACATTTATTATTACAGGGCAGCACAAAAAAATTGACTCCTAGATAAGTTCCGATTATGTATTGTTCTTACAAAAGAAATGTAAATCACTAATCAGTGGTATTAACTCAAAATGGAAACTGGCAAAAATTTAGTAGTTATGATCATAAAACCCAATTTTATGCGGCAAAACAAAACAAAAATTTGTTATATGGACGATGTTAGTAGGTAGAGCTGTTATGAGACAAATTTGAAATAAAAATAGAAACTTAGAATATCTCTATTTTGTACACACCGAAATCGTTAATCCATTCATAGCGAAACAAATTAGCATTTAGCCAGCCCACCTGCTTCACCGCTCGAATCAACATTGTCATAGTTCTTCCACAATTTCTAGTGAATTTTTTCGATAAGTCGAAAAATTACAAAAGTCCATTTCGCTGGATCTAATCTGTGATTTATTTAAATTGGGGCCATTTCAGAGGCATTCTGAGATCGTTTGGAAAAACAGGTTAAGTGGGACCAGGCAGAGGGAAAAAATTAATTAAAAAGGAATTTTGGAAACCAATTAAAATAGATGAGGCTCGATTGAATAGGAGAGGAAGAAACAAGCTAAATTAGGCAGAATACCCGCCTGCAGTGATACGCCATGATACACGAGCCATTAACCTTTTTCCTAGCACCGTATGAAGCTGCGATAAAACGATCCGAGCTTCGGCTCTGACTGCGGTTTCTAATTCTTTGGGTTTCTCTTCACCGATTTCCAAATTTCTGATGTTTGTATGCCTCTTTTTGAGAACAAAAAAAATAAATATAAAAAAAAAATCTGATGGGGCTATCGGTGCCCGTCGGACATTTAATGGGGTATTTTTGAGCCAGCGGAATGGCACATTATAAAATAGAATCACCTCCCGATTGTAATGGTGACCTGCAGCGAACATTTTTGGTTCATTCTGTGCGGGGGGAAGAAATGAATAATTTTGCCGAGGTCGAGGAGAGCAGAAACTGTCTAATTTCCCTCAAGAGATCAGGGCGAACACCTCTGGTACCTCGGACAGATAACACCAAAATGGTACAGCCCCGCCATCTATGTAGCTCGCTCTGGTCTTAATTTTTCAACCGCCCCCTGGGGACACGTGAACAATAAATGAAATGATATCTCCCTCTCCGCAATGCTAAATGCCGTGGTACAACCCCTTTTTATTTGTGTCGACTTGAGATAACTCCTTAAAATAATATTTCATCCTATAAACGTACATACATATATACCGAGGTGGCTCGAGCTCTTTACTCGACGGGGGTGGAGTGGGCGCTCTTAAGGCTACTGGGGCCCTATATTAAAGGAATACGCCAAGTTATCCTCCGTTCATGAGAAGTCGAAAAGGTGACAACCACGATTTCGCAGATGATTAATGCTCAGTGATTCCACCAAACACTATGGGGTAGGGGTGTAAATAGGCGGCGGTTCGCGTAATTTACATACATATTTCCGCGTCCTGCGACTAAATGCGGGGTCGAAACTACTTACTTTCACCTTGCAGATTCATCGCAGTTAAACGCCCCAAGGAAGGCTATCCATCTTTTGCAGCCCCTCGGAAAAATTCGCCCGTGTCGAAGGAAAAGTTTTCTAATTATGCGAAAGATTTCAACTTTTATCTCGTTATCTGGGCACCAGAGGAGCGACATACTTATTATCAGTGCAGTATTCTTGCTGTTTTTCTGTGTTTTTTATTTTTATTTTCAGCGGTTCAAAACGCTTAAAGTGGAAAAACATTCCACAAAAGTAGTTCAGCGCAGCGTAATGCTTCTATCTACGTACACGTATGGGGCGGTGGCGCTTTAGGGCCCTTAAGGGCATTCCCAACATATCAAGAAAACTTAATGTTTATCGCCCAGCACCAACCCCTTTTACACCTAGTAAAGCCCTCAAGCACGACGATGATAACCGGAAACGGCCGTTACAGTCGTCGTTCTGGGACGCAATTACAATTCGCCGCTATCTGATTTTTGCCCGAAATTAATTTTCATTTGGCACAAATTAAAATGATGACAAGTATCGCTTCAATTGTTTTTAACGGTGAACAGGGTGGGGGTCATGACTAAAAGATAAGGGCACATTGGTACGGGGAAATTGATTGCACTGGGTGTTCGGGTTAACGAAGATAATTAGCCAGAAAAGACAAAATCAGAATTCGCAAGCTGTATATATATTATATTCAAGCATGCATTTATTGGAAGCGGGAAACAACAGCCAGATTAAAAAATGTAACTTTCAATACATGTTAACATATTGTACAGTAGGCTTGGATCCAGGAAATTTGGGGGAGGGGAGGGGTTTGAAATGCTCATAGGCAACTGATACAAAAAATACAAGAAAAGAAGATGGACAAGTCCGAGCAGGACTCACGCCATTTTTATTATTACGGTATCGGCATTTGAACAACTTTCGTAGAACAGCTTTTGGAAATTCGCAAAAAAAAAACAAAAAATAAGGAAATTATTCCACATAAAATTATTAATTAATGATTTTCGGATTTTTTTTTTTTTAACTGTATACTTGTGCCATAAGAACTTCTTTGTTCCAATTTTCAAGATTTTAGGTTAACGAGAAGTAGGTACCCTAACGGCTTTGATGTGTCAGTCAGTCAGTGAGTTAGTCTTTCAGTATGAAAATACACTTTAAAATGCCGTATGTTTTTATTAGATTGAGTTTGAAACAAAGTTTACCGGATTATGAGGCTGTAGACTTTACTATTTGATTTAATTTCAACTCGGTTGAACTCTAGCTGTTCCTGAGGAAAAGTGGTCTTGACAAAGTGGTCCTATAAGGAATTCATTTTTCTCATTTCGAGGTTTGGAACCCTAATAAATGAAAAAATCAAATGTACATAGGTTTCAATACAAACAAAAAGCACACCTTAAAAAGGGTTAAAACTATATTACTAATTACATAACATAATAAATAATAATATAATATTAATTTTAGTTGTGGTATATTAGAGCATTAAAAGTTGACTTCAAGAAAATATATGAGCCGTTATATTTGAGAGTGGTATAAAAAATGTTATTTAATGAAAAATTATATACAGTCCAGTCAAATAAGCAAAAAAAAAAAGGGTCAACCTCGGAATGAGAGATAATAAGCTGGAAACTTGTATACACCTTCATTTTGGCGTTCTAAATATTGTGTTAAAAGTCTCATAAAATCTCGTGTCTGTGTCGTAAGTTATTGAAAGTCAAAGGTCACAAAAATCGGTTTTGCGGGATTATCTTTGTTTCTACAGCTCCAATGATGTTAAGACCTATTATAAAAATTGTAGAGCATAAAATTTCCAACAATTTTTGTTCCAATCATTTTTTCATGCGCTCAACCCTTTTTGAGATAGAGGGCGGAGAGCGCGCAGTGCTCAGCCATACATACTATAATACAAGGTCAGTAGTGAATCTCTAAACTATAGTGCATTGCAACCCCGATTTTCTGCACCCGCAGCGTGGACCACATCCATTCTTACAATTACAAAATATAGTATTAAGTAATTCATCTGGAGTTGGTGGTAATATTGGTGTCATTGGCTCCAGGAATTCGTTTTGCAGCATCCCACCCCATTCCTGGGGTTCTAAATCATGCCCTAACCATTTTTGAACTTGTTAACAGACACGGTTTATATGCTGATGGGCTGCTGCACTTGTTTTTAGTACTATTTACCAGTGTTTTTTTCTCAATGTAGGGAGGTTATAATCCAGTTATAATCTTAATAGAAAAATAAGAATTTAAGAGTTTACACGTTTTAACCTGTTAACTGATTATGTCGTATATATGAGTCAATTTCAAAAGTTTCATATTTTTACATAAATCAGTTTGTAATTATAAAACTACATTTCATGCTGAATCAAACCCAATTTCAAAATATTACACTTTTTCAACTTTTATAACGCATAGTAATTTACTTTGCTTATGTCGTAAATACGCGTCTTTGCTTGAAATGAATTCAGCACATATCGAGCTTTCTAAGAAAAACTAATCAGTTAACAGGTTAAAGACAAAATACTAAAATACAAAATACTAAAATTGATATGAAATTAAGATATGCAAGAAATTTTCATTTAATGAGTTTTTAATTACAAAAAGTAGGTAAATATTATTAAATAAATGTATTGTATATATGTGAAATGTAATTAAATACAATATATTAATTAATAAATAATACATATTATTCATTGTTAATAATATTTTAATGATTTATTAACTTTATACAAGGTATTACTCACCGAGATTCACTATTGACCTTGTAATATAGCTTGTATGGCTGAATACTGCGCGCTCTCCGCCCTCTATCTCAAAATGGGGTGGAGCGCATGAAAAAATTATTGGAACAAAAATGGTTGGAAATTTTATGCTCTACAATTTTTATAAGAGGTGTTAACATCATTGGAGCTGTAGAAACAGAGATAATCCCGGAAAACCGATTTTTGTGACCTTTGACCGTCAATAACTCACGACGCAGACACGAGATTTTATGAGAATTTTGACACAACATTTATAATGCCAAAATCAAGGTGTACACAAGTTTTCAGCTTATTATCTCTCATTCCGAGGTGAAACCCCTAATTTGACTGGACCAAAAAAATATATACATTTATTTTGATTAAATATTTTTACTAATTTGAATTTATTTTTTATGAATTAATTTAATTATTGTAATTTGTAATACGCTTGATTTAAAATTTAATATTTCTGAGGAATGAAAAAAACCTTTTATAAGAAAGAAAATATTCTCTCCAAGAAAATTTTTTTGAAATAATGATAGTGTTCATTGAAAAGACTTTATAAATATTTCGGTCAATAAATATAAATTTTAAATTTCGTATTATTTAATAAAATAATACATTTCTATGAACAGGAGTGATTTTGATGATGATTTTTGAATAAATTAGAAATTTATCAATTTCTTAATTTTCCTTGCTTTATCTCTACTTTTTTCTGAAAAAAAGTTGTCTTGCATAAACCCTGTATATTTTTGGAATATTCGAAAAATATAATTTTTTAAGTGAGGAAACTTTTATTTTTAAAAATAAATATTTTTCTAGCACTGTATACACTCAGAGAAAATTCGCTTAAAATAAAAATATGTTTTTAATAGTTTTACCAATTAATTTTGATGAATAAAATATATCCTTTTAGTAAGAAATATTTCATAAAAATATTATGAAACCTCCCTATTAACATAATACGAACATTCTTAACTTAAAATGGATTAAGCGAAAAAGATTCTTTCATTATATCCACTGTTAAACAAACAAAATATAGTTATTGGTTCACTATAATGGATTATTACATTTCAATATGTTCATATAACATTTTTTAAATTAATTTCCAGTTACTCTAATATTATCTCCATATTAGAAATGATGGATTGGAATATTGATTCAAAATAAAACCTAAATAGAGAATAATGTTATGTCCTGGAATAAAAAATGGGAATAAGACATATATTTAACTAGTGTGATATTATGTTACTTTTAGAAGTTATCATTCTAAAACTATAGACATCACGAACTAATTGAATTGGAAACCACACGTTTAGTGAAGCACCCGTGTCACAAAATCACACATTTATTTTCAAAGTATATTTTTTTTTCTTATAACCTTTTAAGTCGAACACACTTTGTATTATTATACTATACAGTGTACATGTGAATTGGTAATGTGGATTCACATTGTTTTGGTATCAGCCAATTCGTCTTAACTTGATGCCCTATTGATTTAATATGGAAGGTTGCAATTCATAATTTTCAAAGTAATCTCTCTTCTTTAAATATGGGGTACACGATATTTCTGCTATGTATGCTTATATTTTTAATGGGTTTACTTATTGAAATAATAAAATAAATTGAAAATTATTGTTTTTATTCCACTATGGTAATGTGTTCAATAATACTAGCAAACTGTTTTCTAGTTATCTGTGCAGTAATTCTTATTTATTTATGGCATATAAAAAAAAACTAACACAAACACCATTGATTTACGAAGGATGAGTATTCTGAGTGCGTGTGTCTCCCTGGGTGTTGATTATTTTAAGGGTTTTCGAGGTTGAGAAAGGAAAAACGATTGTTTGTTCGCCAACTCTGGACACGAGACAAACGCGGTCTCTTTCGAAAAAATTCATAAAATTGGATTTAAAAGCGACTACTTTATAGCTATGATTTCAGATTTCTCATAAAATCCATCAAAGTACTATACTCATACTCATGCAAACCGTCAAAATCCAAACGAAAAATCTTCAGATTTTTTAATCAGTTTTTATGGGTGCGAAACATGGCAGTTTGATGAATTTCTTCTATAAATAGTCGCTTTTAAGGGGAGGTTCTCATCTAGAACGTCAAAAAGTAGGTAAAGTTCGTGATTTTTTTGAAGGCAAATGACAAGACATAGGGAAATGATATTTGGCATTATCTTTTATTGTATATTTATCTGTACGAAAAAATTTTTTTATTAAAAAAAAAAACAAAATGGCGCCCGTTATTCAACTTCTCCGGAGGCATGTTTTCCGAAAATGGCCCAGCTGCGTACAATTTAGGGGTCGCAGATTGGTCTGAAATCAAATAATGATGACATTATTATAAACTAGACTAAATTTGTCTCAGAAAGAGTGGACGACTTTCAAAAAAAATTTAAAATTGACGGAATGGCGCGATTTTGAAATTTTAAGGCCGTTTTCGGCCGTTTTTTTCATAGTTTATCACTTACAAAAAGGAGATAATGTTACAATTTTCAAAATGTGCTCCACTCTTTCTATGAAGAAAATTGTTTACTTTAATATGCACGAAACTAGAAGTTGATCGGTTGAACCGTTTTTGAGTTATCTTGTACGCAAATTTGAAAAATCTTGAAAAACAAAGTTCCGAGATAATCGTGATTGAACGGCACGGCACAGGCTGAGCACCCCACTACGATCATGACACCGCCAGAATCAATGGGCTGTAGAATCCGTTCTAGTGCTCGGATCGACTAAATATTTTAAAGCAACATTCTAGACATATTAAACTTTAATAATATGAAATAAAAAAAAAATCGAAAATTTCAAGATTCTAGATGAGAACCTCCCCTTAAATTCTAATTCTACACAAGAATTTTCCTGATCCAGATTCTGAACTAGATAGATGAAAAAACATGGTTAGTGTTCATTTTTACTATAAAATTTGAAAAATTTTTGACTACAGACATATATACCTTCGATAACTACTATTATATAATAATAAGTAAACAATATCAAGTATGCAAGTGATTTTTATGCACGTATATTTTATTCAATGATAATACGTAAAGTCAAATTATTATTTGAACCAAAATGGTAAACTTTCATAGTGATTTCATTTTTGACTTTAGATAAAAAAAATTTTTCATAAATAAAGATTTATCAATATAAATGAAGAGGTTTATTCTTTTCACATAATCGCTTACAAAATGTGGTCGAAAGCGATTTCAAGAAATCTTGGTAAATGATTCTAAGACACTATTTTTGGGGCAACGAATGCGTTTAAAACATTAACGGTACAAACCATAATCTTTAAGAATCATTGAATAGTAGACATTCCAAGTTGTGTTCTTCTCTATTTAGATCAAAAATATTAGGTTTCTTGCGCGATGTTTTTTTCCAAAAAATAATGGTTTTTTTTTCTGAAAACAAAGTAGGTATTATTAAGATCCGGTTGTGATGCAAATTTTGGAATCTCCTAAGAACGTTGAAATTCTAAGGCAAATATAAAAATCTACTTTATAGACATGCATACATTGGCGGATGTTAAGAAATTTCTAGCAAAACTACAGAATTATAAAGCCATGCGCCACACTTTAACCTCAACTTCAACTCGGTTTGCTGCTTACTTGAAGGTTGTAACAAACTGAAAATATGTTAAATTTTCGCGCAATTATAATTTACCGCATCGAAGGCGCGCTATTGCTACAAATAGGTCGGAACTAGGTAATTAAATTAATTAATTGTAAGAAATATGGTAAATGATTCCCTGCAAATTCAATTTGCCGGTTGTCTCGTTACGCATAACTCAATTTTGTTGTCATCACAATCTGATAATTTTCCAATTGAGCGAAATTATCGTAAAGCCTGCGCAGGGAATGCGACAAGTAAATAAGTTGCGATTGCGCAATTACGATCTTATAAAGCCTTCAAGTTATAAATTTTTAGCTTAACGTCATTTCGCTTATTTCGAACGTGCGTGTG
Organism: Dysmachus trigonus; assembly: GCA_949715965.1. Classification (NCBI taxonomy): domain Eukaryota; kingdom Metazoa; phylum Arthropoda; class Insecta; order Diptera; family Asilidae; genus Dysmachus; species Dysmachus trigonus. The sequence goes on along the minus strand of OX454322.1, from coordinate 43,115,167 downwards.
CAAAACGAACGTCTTCTTCAAGCTGGCCGCTGCCGCGCTGTTGCCTTTGGGATGGACGACGCAGAGCATACGGGCGCAGATCTGTCCAGTCCAGGCCGGTGCGACTAAGTACACCGCGCATGGGCAGATGGAGAAACCTTTGCGAGTTTATAATCATCAGTCCGCTCATTCCATTGAGGAGTCGAATATTATTGACTCGACATGAAGTCGAAAAGCAAAAGTGGACACTGGACACCGGGCAGCGGTTAGTCTTTCATTAGGTTAGTGTTATAATCGGCGGAGGCTCCGGGGCCCGATGCAGCCAGTTCCATCGAACATCTCTGAAACATGTCGGCTTTTAGTTGCTTTATTTTTTCGGAATGACGCCTGCCTGGATAACCAGTGACCGAATCAACTTATGTCCCGCTCATTGCTAGACTGGTGCCGCGCGGTGATATGGCCAGCCAAAGGTCTACCGGTGGATATAAATTCTGCAGTAATGCGACAGGTGTTTAGTGTATAGGTGTGTAACTTTTTGGATTATCAGCCGTGGCGAGATAATTGAACCCCGGCTCTGTGCCGCGGCTTAGAGGATAACGATATTGTCATCTCAAGGACAGATAAGCGAAAGAATTATTTCATTTCGGTTTTAGCATGAGGCAAGCGCTAAAACGCTGCTGCTAACCGCTCTCGCGGAGATAACTCGCGCCATGAAGCAAGACTGGTTTTTGCAGTTTCGCGACTAAGCAACAATCTCAATTAGAGGCTATTATGATTTTGAATATCTACAAATTATCAAATTAGCCAACTATTGAGGGGCATTCTACGAACACATTAATGTACTGAGGAGTGCTACTGGCAGTTTGGATTGAGGGATGTGAGGCGATTGTAATTTATCTACTTCATTTTGCTACGTTTGTTAAGTAGAAATTTGAAACTTCGCTGATGACATTATTTTCATTGCGATGAATGTTGCTTCAAATGTTCTTTGATTATTGCATTTATCAAATTCTTTAAAAACAAACATACATATTTCTAATTTATTTGTCAAAATTACCGGCCTTATTGTGAAATTGTAAAAGCCCACATAGAGTCTTGCTAATCTTGAAAAGCTCTGTCTAAACTGAAGCTATCCTCCACTTTTTGTGCTATCTAAAATTGGAAAGCATTATTACACAAACACACACAAAAATAATAAGAGTGTATTTTTTCCAGGGTTCAAGTATGTCAGCTCATCTATTCCCACGGAGAGTCTAAATACTTGAATAGATTTAAAAAAAGAAGTTATTAAACGATTTGTCATATTGCCGCGAGTGTTAGGCCACATATCTTATCGAACATAAAATAAATAGTTTTAAAACCACTCATAATCGGTATAAAATCTTAGGAATTTAGAGAGAATTTCAGGCGTATAATATATATAGTAATATATTTCTCCCACTTATGTACATTTCTATGTACTGCTTGATATAGACAAATTTAGGGATTTATTAGTAAGTAAATTTCATAAAAGGCTTCATAATATTTAAATAGTAAAGTTAAATTAATCCGTTTTGTCTTCTGAATTGTAAAGTCTTTATTTTGTACTATGTTTATACTGATTTTACATATTCGATTGTACACGATGCTACTATATTTTCAAAGATTGTTGTTGATTTGAATACCATCTTATCTGCTTAAATTTGTCCCAAGACCTGCAGTATTATACAGGGGTATTATAAATTCTTTGTTTTTACTGATTAGAGTGGTACAATTACTTTGACACCGTCTTTTCACGAAAACACTATGTTGATTGCAATGATTGCAATGTTTGTTATACCCTTGATAGACTATCGAGGTTTTCAATTTAAAAATGATCATATTGCCTTCAAATTAAAGGGTAATTTGTGTCAAAATCATTGTTTGATAGAAGGACTGACTATTCGCCTGAATTTTCATAAGAAATGCATATATGATAAGATATTTTTAAAATTGTACACACTTTACTCCAGGGTATTAGCACAGTCTGATCGTTTTTGAAAATTTGTTCGTATGTAATTGTTTTTATTTATTTTTTTTTCTATATAAAGCTGCCGTCGTAACTAAGTTTTCCAGGACCTATGCTAATTGTGCTAAAATTTAGCTTTTGGCAGATGTTGACTTATTGGGATATGTCGCCAATGCAATGCACTTCCAATTACTCAAACTTATTAGAGGTGTAAAGCAACTCCAGCTCTCAAAAAAAAAAAAAAAAATGCTAATTTTGAGAATTTTTCAAAGAATGCAATTAATGCAGTCAAAACTCAAATGGGTAACTTTCTTATATTTACGTAAATAGTTTCAAGCATAGTTTTTTGTCTATAACAAAATTCCCCCCAAAAATTTTAAAAATAATGTACAAAAAGATATAGAATTAAGTATGAAAATTAGTAAATACGGTTAAAAAAAAAAAAAAAGTAATGCCTATTTTAATGAAAACCTTCATTTTTAACATGTTCCGTGCCACGTGTACCAAAAATGGTTCACAAATGAAAGCTCCCTCTCGTCAAATGAATTTTTACATGAAATTCTCTCACGAAAGCTTTCTTGAAAACTTCGGCAGGCAAAAAATCACATTAGTAGGTAATTTTTAATAACAAGAAAAGTTAATAGAAATAATATAATAAAATTAGTTACGTAGTTCGATGGAAATGTTTCTGAAAAGATACACTCAAAATTAAAAGTTAGTCGGTACATATTTGGTTGACTTACAGTCAATTGTGTGTTAGCAGACGTATTTATTGATTTCCCGAGAATTTATTCATAATGGATCATTGCAACAGTTGTTTGTATTAAATAATAGAGGCTTCCTAACTTAAATTCTACGTGGAGGACGAAGGTTGTTTAGGTTACTTTTGTGTCAACAACGATCAGTTCTCTTTTTGTATTCATCTGGAGGTATAGCATACAACTGTATTTAGTGTAAAATATTATTAAGGATTTTTTTTTTTTTTTTTGTTTAGCATTAACATTTTTATGAAAATCTGAAGAAAACATCGGACGCTAAGATAAATGAAGTTCTCTGTTATGTTAAAACAGGTTTGAATGTGAGACCAATAGCAAGTTAGCAGAATATGCAAAACACAATTACCTGAACGTCACAAGAATCGAGAAGGTCGTAAAGTGCTCATTACTGCAGAAACTAAGAGAAGGACATCACGTCTAGTTCAAATGAATACCGCAGTACAGGTTCATAGACACCTGGTAAATATCCAAAGTTTTACTCGGTCAGTACAAAACACACTCAGAGATAGTGGTCGATAGAGGTCGTGTGAAATAAAAGGAAATCAGCGCTTAGTACCCGCCATCGGAAAAAAAAAGATAGGTTCATTAAAAAAACTTTAAAGTTTGGTGGTGGAAATGTCATGGTCTGGGAATGCATGATAGGTACTAAATTGGGAAAACTGCATCGAATAACTAATCGAATGAAGGCAGAGGACTACATTAATATCCTAGAAAACAATTTTTTGGAGAGTTTGGAGATTTTCGGTGCTGAAATTCTGAGATATTGGGCTTTGAAGTCGAGGTAGTGCGGAATTTTCATGGATTATTGAGCTAAATTCTAGAAACACTACCTTAACTTCAAAGCCCAATATCTCATGAAATATCGATGTTAGCGATTTGGTGTTCTGGAACAGTTTAGAGGAAATTGAATTTCCTAGAAGTTTGTCATTCACATTTTTTCTGTAGCTCTTGTTATTTACAAGATAGGGGTAAAAAGCGAGAATTTCATGAAAAAATTGGGTTAGTGACCCGTACTACCTCGCTGGTGGGAATTACGGTTACGGTTACGCCGCACTGGACACTTTTGTAGAGCATTCAATTCTGAAGAAACCCTACCATTGACCAAGATTATACCATAAAATGCCTCTGAGCTGTAGAGTTTTGAAGAAAAGAAAATTAAAATTTACGTGTATGGAAATCTTTTTACGCCTTAGTCGAGCACTTAATATTAATATTAAGGGCTCCAATTTTCAGGGAAAATTTGTTTAGGTATTTCCCTCAAAATTTCGAGGTGGGACTAAAAAAAAAAGTCGCGAAAAAAAAGCACCCTAATGTATTTGATTAAATTAGACTTCTTTTACGACCAGATCAAATATTAGTCATTTAAAATTACGAACATAGAGTAAGAAGGAGCCTAAACTTTGTTTAAAATATGAAGGTTTTTTAAGCCCGATAGAAATTTAAATTTAAAAAAATAGTACAAATAGCTTACTGTTAATGTACAATTTTTGTTTGTTCGAAATATATTAATTAATATTTAATAATGACTTCTGGCATATGGCCACCGCGACTGTTCTTGAAGAAGCGCATTCTGTCTATCCAATTTTAGATCATATTTTCGAGCATTTTCGCCCGTATGTCACGATTAATGCGAACAATGCTGAGTTCCAAGTTGTCAATTGTTGCTAGTTTATCAGCATAAACCAGTGACTTTACTTAACCCCATAAGAAATAGTCGAGAGGTGTCAGATCGGACCTTGGACGACCTTGGAGATAAATTTACAGAGCAATTTCAATAAATTTATGGTTTGTGTCGCTGTATGGCACGTAGTGCCATCCTGTTGAAGTCACATATCACTAGAATCAATGTCATCCATATTTTTGAAGAAATATTCATTGATCATGGTCCGGTAATTATCTCAATTGACCGTAACTCGAGCCCTTATTTTTGAAGAAATAAGGAACAATTATATCATCAGTATGTAAACCGAAACAATGCATTTTTCTAGATATAATGGGGTTTCAAGAGTCTCTTTTGGATTGGTCTCACTCTAAATGTGACAATTTTGCTTATTAACAAAACCTTTAAGCCAGAAATCAGTGACGATTATGTATACCATAAAAATCACGAAGTCGCCTATAAGTAAGTCTCGTGAACCGACGACCTATTTTCAAAGTTTTGGATAATTCATAACAGTTCCTTAAGCGTGAGTCTATTCGTGATTACTTGCCAGAATATACTGAATATAAATGAAGACATGGATGAAGGTGTTATGTAACAAATTTGAGATTATCTTGGTACTAAAGTCCTAATAAATGTTACTATTGTTGCATAAAAATATTATACGGAAAAAAATTATACGTATTTATGTAAAAAGCAACGGAACTCAAAACATGTGACATAACAGCTGTATGACTTATGTCTTCAAATATTCGAATGAAATGTCGGATTGACAGTTATCCCAATAGGAAATCCTGTCTAAGCTAAAAAAACAAAAACCCAACTCTTCAGTTCCTAATTGGAAACCTGACTTGCAAAATTGGGAAGAATTAACCACTGACTACATTTTAGTAACAATTCGCATAGGGCTTAAATCTAATCTTTAATAACTTCCACTGTTCTATCCCAAAGAAGCAAATACAAGAAATACTTACATATTAGGTTAGGTATAAGGGTTTTACAGATAAAACGTGTAAAAATATTAATATAATTATGCTCAATTACATACTATAGAAGAAAATAACTTAGTTTTTCGGGTGTATTTTGAAAGCGCAGTTGTTGCGACCCACAATTATTATATCCTACATCTGAGATAAGATTCGTTCGATAAATGTGTCCGCCTTTACACAGCATCGGCTCCGCTTGCATGAGCGAACTTTGCGGCGTCAAGTGATATTCTAATGCCATAGCCGCTGGTAAATATTCATATCGCCGCCAGAAATAGAAATATTTTTACACCCGAAATCAAATTTGTCATTCTCGGGAATTTTTTTCTGGCGTACTTTGGTACCCCATCATGAGTACTGTCGCGTGCCTCTGGCAGGTAGAATTTATGGAAATTTCAGTAAAAAAAAAAAAAGTCGAAATCACATTTTCCTGCCGTTAGTTCCGAGAGGAGCCTGCGTCGGTAATAGAGCGGAGGAAAGGCATACACTTCAGGGTTCCTATGTGCGCTATCAGGACTCCTTTCGTGGGCAAGAGACTGAATTTGAATCCCAAATCGGGAAGGACCTCAAAAAGCGACAAGGTCCACTTGAGCCGAAAATGCGGCAAGGTGCGGAAAGGCGTTTTTGTTTCTCGCCTGCTTTAGGGGTGACTTTTCGGACATTTGATACGATTTTCGTGCGTATCTTGGCACTCCGATTGGTAACCCCCGGAGGACACACCATCGCAGATAAGGCTGCATGGACTGCCGCCACCTTGAGCAGTTATAAACATTTTTGTGGCGTTTTATAGCCACTAATGAAAGAATCCGGCGTGGTAATTGGCAGTTTCAGTGCGGTCTACAGTACGCGCCGAATGAGAGATGAACTCAACCCGCGCTGCCCGCCGACACCATACTGCTTACTATATTCACTGATAATTGAGGCGTTTTGATTTTCTAAACAGCTTGGATCAGGTGTTATAATAACGGGGTAAGGTAAGTTAATGGCGCACAAATTACAACCCGCGGCGCACTTAAGGCGCGAGAGGTGCTCATAATGATCACCGACGCGGGGTGGTTTATGGATGGATGAGGTCCGCGCTCGAATAACAAATTAATTAGTTTTAATGAACAGCTTAAATTTTATGGCTCACCCAAACATTTCCTGAGACGCTTGGGCAAAAAAAAAAAATGAAATCAAATCCGCCTTGTACCGCAGCGGTGTTAATAATTTCATAATTACGAAAGCAACCTAACCAGGAATGACTTAATTCAGCCGTATTAAGTTATTAAATTTACTCGGGCGATAGTTATGGAAATGTGCCCCTCAAAAATTCTTTAATAGGCGAAAATCGGCGAAGGCACCTTCGAAAAACAAATTAACCTCGTAGTAATTCACGCCTTAGATTTGTTCACCTTGTCGACGGGACGTAACTAAGGATAATTGCTACTTTTTTCCATTCAGTATCTACTTGCCGAATCTTGCCGAGATATTCCACAAAAAACAAGTCCGTTCTAATCATCATTTATGAAATTCTAACTCCATTTAGTTTTGTTTCCCAGTCGGTTATACATTGTTAATTATACAACTCGAATAGCAAATTAATACGCACGCCTCTAGCCTGGAATTTTAGCTTATGGATAAATGAATTTTCATAAATTTGAAATGAACGAATGCTACCGATGATTTCTGGCACGGTGCCCAACTCCTCTGGCGGTAATCCTGTGACCGAATTCCCTATTGTTCCCCCAAATATGTCTAAATATTTTGCATATTAACTCTTCCGGAAATAAACGAATTTTCTATTTTGGCCGGCTCTCTAATAAAATCCATTTCTCCAACAAATTGATCACCACAAGGCATGTGTGCAAATATCGTTACTAATTTCATCCATATGGCCGCTCTTCTGTCAACTGTTGCATTTATTCGTTGATGAATAAATCATAAATCGTATTTATTACAAATTCATTTTATATATATTTCTAAAGTACAGGGTACAAATGGAAAGTTGCCTAAACGAATAATTCATAATTTTTAATATAAGTACAAGTACAGGGTGACAAATGGAAAGTTGCCTAAACTAATCATTCATAATTTTAAAATAAGTGGAAAAACAAATAAAAATACGTATAAATTCAGTAAAGATGTCATTTTTATTTTAAATTAGTTCCAGTTAACCCATTAATGCCTGAATAACAAAAAATTTTACGGCAACTTCGAGGCGCTAACTTTTATCGAAGGGGTGTTCAATTCTCATCGAGACTTTTCTAGACGTATTTTGAGTCGCCCGACACGATCCAACCAAAAAAAAAGTGAAAAAAAAACTATTATTATTGTTTTTTTGCAATATTACGTAAATATATACCTTTTTCACGTCATTTTTTTCGAAAAAACGACAGATTTAGTGGGGAAAAAACAACTTTTTCCTGCAATAAAATGCATAAAACGTGTTATTAGTACTTAAACTTCAAAAATATGCAGGCATTTTTTTTCGTTAAAAATATTAGGCTGCATAAAAATTGCAACAATGTAATGCATATTTGCATTACCTTCGATCACTTTTTTTATCTCACTATGTTCGACTATTCGCAAAAATGTATATACACTAGTTTTAAGGGTCACTGATTACGAATTTGCTATCAGATTTTCATAATTCAAAATGGCGGATCCAAGATGGTGAACGATTTTTGGCAAAATTCTCAATATCTTCGAAAAAAAAGTGGGTATTCGGAGTTTTTGGGGTCACTGATTACTGATTAAATGCCTGCATATTTTTAAATTTTAAGTCCTAATAACACGTTTTATGCAGTTTATTGCAGTAAAAAGTTGCTTTTTCCCGACTATATCAGTCGTTTTTCGAAAAAAAATTACGTGAAAAAAGTATTTATTTACATAATACATCTTGCACAAAAACAATAATTATAATTTTTTTCACTTTTTTTTTTGGTTGGATCGTGTCGGGAGACTCAAAATACGTCTAGAAAAGTTGGTCTCGATAAGAATTGACCACCTCTTCGATAAAAGTTAGCGCCTCGAAGTTGCCGTACAATTTTTTGTTATTCAGGCATTAATGGGTTAAATCAGACATTTTTAACAGATACTTATTGAGATTTAAAAATATCGACAAAATTCAGCCAGGGGAAATCTATTTACATAAATGCTTGAAAACATTATTAATAAATGCGGTCTTACATTGAAATCAAATATCTTTTTTATAATTCTTACCTTCTGAGCGTTTTGGCTGGCTACATTTTTGCTTCCAAACTTGGTATGAAGGCCTTTCTATATGTTTCAGTATAGTTTTTACCTCTAGAACACTAGATTTTTCTTCGTTTGTAGGGTTACTCATTTTAAAGTACACGTTTTTCTCTTTATGACGTCTCAACAGAAAATAACAATCTAATATATAACTACGGGGTCCCAACCTTCTACGACATATTAGAAAGGAAAAGACATAGTTATATTTTAGGGAACTTCCCATTTGTCACCCTGTATAACCATTCCAAAAATTTCAACAAGCAGGAATACTGCCATATATAAAATTTTTGTTATAACTGCATTAGATCTCCAGCACAAAACAATTTGACTTAAAATGCACCTGTCAGAATATTCATAAGTAAGGTTTTTATAATTAGTTGGCATGTTTGTTTATTAATTAATATTTATTTCATCAGAAACATTATATGGTATGGCAACTAAACAAATCTCCAGATATTTTGTTGTGCATAACATCATATCATATTCTACGCCTGGCAGTCTTGAGAAGGCATTCTTTTGCCTTACAGCTGCAGACTGTAGAATGGTCCTCATGAATCCATAAACGCATAAAAACTGCACTGATGCACAATTCAACGTCAGAGTTAACCACGCTGAATTATGCAATTTCGCAGTTTTTATGCGTTTGTGAACTCAGCCATATCTAAGGAAACTAGGTACTTTAAAATGTAATTGTAAACAAGCAATAACTGCTAAATTTTGAATGATTACTTTTAAATTAACCTGTATTGTATTAAAATAGCACATAAGTTGACAATTAGTAGAATCATCATTATTCAAATAGCAAAAACACAATAAAAACTAATGTAAGTGAAAATTATAAAATTATTATATATTATATTATTTAGAACATTTTGATCCATAAATGCCTTAGTACAAAGACTCATGGTTTTCTTTTGTTTCATTTAAAGGATTTTTAGAAAAAAACCAAAATCTCACAGTTAATTGCTAATCCTGGACAAATTAAAGGTTGTATATTAGTAAATTATACTTTTGACAAATAAGTCATTATTTTTTAACAAATGGAAGAATCGGGGAAATGTAAATATTTTTTAATTAAGGGAAGTCGTTATTTTCATTTCATGTCCATTTTATTATGAAAAGGTTAAATCTATTTAATACAAACCATTAATTTAACACTAAACGTACAGGTACTTTACACTACCTATTCTTGCCATTAGGAGTCATTTGAACCCTTATGAAATAAACGTTGATTTTTAGAAAGAAATTCTTAATTAATTAAAGGAAATAATTCAGAACATAACATCTGGTTGCTAATAAAATAATCAAACGTATATTTTTATCTAAACTTTAACGCTTTGCTAGGAGAACAGGAGTAGAGTGGCGCCCTTGCTCGACAGATCTCACTCCATGTGATTTATTCTCATGGAGCTACATTAAAAATCACTGCTATGAAAATAACCCAAAAACAATAGAAGATTTCATTAAAGAAATCAGGAAGATCGTCAATGGCATTTCAAACGAAACGTTGATATTTGTGATTTAGATTGTTCACATTTCGAAAATATGTATCATTAATAACTCACGTTCTTCCCTATATTTTTAAATTAATGGTTTGTATTAAATAGAATTAATTTTTTTTTATAATAAAATCGACATTGAATGAAAATGGTGTCTTTCTTTAATTAAAAAATATTTACATTTTCCCGATCCTTCGACTTGTTAAAAAATAGCGACTCATTAGTTTTCACACAATCCTATTGGACAACCTATATATTCAATCAATAAAAACAAATACAATACAACAAAATACTAGAATGACACAAGCAGACATATTTCTAAAGAAGTTTGAAGGTTTAAAGCTATTTTTTCTTTGTTTTTTTTTTTTTTTTTTCAAATACCACGAACAAAAAAGTTTGCTCCTACTTGAGAACTTTTTGAAAACTTATCGCGTCTTTTGTGATGTTTCAAATGGTATGAGCTATCATTCACTCAACGCCTTATGCCTAGCTTCCAAACACCCTGTATATAAAAGAATTTAAAAAGAAAAATCTTTTAAAAATACTTAGGATAGCCTTTTTTTTGTTCTTGAAACAACTTCAAACATACTCGAGAGACCACCACAAACTTATATTTAAAAGTTTTCGTTATAAGAAGGTTTAATATTATTTCCACTATATATTGCAGTGTGGTAGCAACTAATATACATGTTTGTTAAAACAAACATTGACCATGTTAAATTATGAATAATACTTGGCCATTTTAACCCATTAACGCCCAAGCGACCATTTTTGAGTCGATTAGAAATTCACTTGACAGAAGCGATCAAATATCGAAAGTGGTATATCAAAATATGGGTTTTTGCTTAAAATTGTCCGCTCTTTCATAATCTGCAACCAGAATTTTAATATTACGCACTAAAAAATTACTATGGCGGCTCAAAGATGGCGCAAATATTGCAAATATTTCTTTATTGAATTGCTGGTAATATCGAAAATCAAACTTTAAATTCTGCATTAGAATATTTCAATCGATTTTTAGGATATAAACAGCATCCAACTTTATGCATAAAGTAAAACATATCCTATTACATACTAAAAATTGATTGAAATATTCTAATGCAGAATTTAAAGCTTGATTTTCGATATTACCAGCAATTCAATAAAGAAATATTTGCAATATTTGCGCCATCTTTGAGCCGCCATAAAGAGCGGACAATTTTAAGCAAAAACCCATATTTTGATATACCACTTTCGATATTTGATCGCTTCTGTCAAGTGAATTTCTAATCGACTCAAAAATGGTCGCTTGGGCGTTAATGGGTTAACGTAAATCGAAAGTTTAACCAATACGATTTAAAAATTATCAAATGTATTCTAGTAAAATTGACATGAATTCCTTTTACTTTAGCAATTCTACATATAGTAAAATTGAGGTTAAATTATTTAAATTAAAATAATTAGATGAGCTAGGATCTGGTTGATTAAAACAAAAAATTCGTGCCAGATGAATTAAAGGGTGTAATTTTTGAATTAGCTAGAAATATTTATGAAGGTGAGTTGTTCAAGGATATTATAGATTTAAGAGGGTTTGAAAAAAAAATTTACTACGGGAAATACTTCAGAAAAACCTTGAAGCTTTATATCTTAAATCGATAAACCTATTTAAAAAAACCATTTCAGACACTTTGTTGGCTAAAAAAAGTACATAATTACATAAGATATTCTACAGATTAAGTGTAGAAGCGTTTTACTTAACTTTATTATTATAGTAGGAGTGTATTTGTATGTTTTTTGTAAATTATATGAAGATTGAGTGTACATAAATGCTTCTTAAGAGATTTTATGTATGAATTGAGTTAAAGAAACGACGAACATTGTGGTTTTGTTTCCAATGAAGTAGAATTTCAATGCTTTACGGATTTCATATTAACCGATTAACGCCCAAAGAACCTAATTTTTTTGTGCAGTTTGAAACGTCATTCTTACAATTAAAGGACATTTTCCAATAAAAGCCATGAATCTTACTAGTTTTGAGTGTGCTCTTTCAGAATCTGTCATCATAATTGAGTTTTTTTTCAATAGGAAATTAAATATGGCGACTTTTTGGAAAAAAAGTATCAACAAATTTGAATTTTTTTTTTTGTAATTTTTTTTTCAAGTCAATAGAGTTTTGCAATGCAATTCTTACTATGATCAACGGTGATCGGAATGTTTGAGATTACAGAAAAAAGTTTTTTTGCTGATCGCAATCACTCATAACCTTTTCAAAATGGCGGATTTTCTATAGTGCAGATTCTGAAAATCTGAAACTCTGGGATGCTTTATTATAGTGAGTCCCCTTGCCTCTCACTTCTCGGGGGCTTTATTATTGTGAGTCCCCTCCGCCATATTGAATCGGCAATTTTCAATTTTCAAAATTTGATGTTAAATTTGTGATTAGCGACTAACAAAACTCCTGTATACTGAATTTCATGAAAATCGGTGAGATTTTTAAAATTTGTTGTCCGCCATATCGTATTTGCCATTTTGAATTTTAAAAATCTGATTTTAATCTCATAATCAGTGACAATAAAATCCCCTTGGTCCAGAATTTCACGAAAATCTGTACGATTTTCAGAGTTTCAGATTTTCAGAATATGCACTATTCACCATTTTGAAAATGTTATGAGTGATTGCGATCAGCAGAAAAACTTGTTTCTATGAGTTCAAATATTCCGATCACCGTTGATCATAGTAAGAAATGCATTGCAAAACTCTATTGCCCTGAAAAAAAATTACAAACAAAAATAAATTTCAAATTTTTTTAAACTTTTTTTTCAAAAAGTCGCCATATTTAATTTCCTATTGGAAAAAACTCAATTTTGACAGATTCTAAAAGAGCACACTCAAAACTAGTAAGATTCATGGTTTTTATTGGAAAGTAAATGTCCTTTAATTGTAAGAATGAGGTTTAAACTGCACAAAAAAATTAGGTTCTTTGGGCGTGAAGTATAAGTGAATTTGCTGCATCCGTCACCGCCGTCTGGCAAAGCAAACGCAATTAGCCTGGAGGTTGCTACGCGATTTTGAGGCTATCAGACGCCGCCGCTGGCCACCCCACTTCTCTTTAACAAAAATGGCTTGCAACGTTAACTCTTTTTTTCGAGGGCAGGCGTCGAAACGCTTTCAGACGCTTTTTGGCCCCGCGACGCATCGCCTGATTTTATTGAGTGCTTCTTGCCATTTTTAGTGTGACATGCCACAGTTCCCTAGCGGCGACACCACGTGCACGCGGTATGAACGCGATCCGAATAATCGACACTCGATGGCTGCTTAACATATGACCTTGACTACAAAAACCCGCGCCGTGAATTCATCAAAATGCAAAATATTTCCTGCTCATGAATATTTACAGCATTTAAAGCTGTGCGGCCCCTGGCTCCCCGTTTTCTTTCGGCGCTGCTCGGGACTCAGATTTGTCGTCTTTTTGTTTGTTTACTGGTCGACTTCGACGATGCCGCCGCTGCTGGTGCTGCTGCTGTTGGTGCTGCTGGGGCCGGGTTCGCGTTGTCAACTAAAAGTCCACCACCTCTCGGTGCCGCGAGCTTTTATTGAAGGTGCCCAAGATATTTTTTTTTTTTTTTCCACCGCGGCTCCATGTCCATTTCAACGCGCACATTTGTCAAGTATCGATTGCCATGGCGCGGCAGCACAAAAAAATATTTGTCGATTTGGACGAATGCTGCACAGGAGCCCGGACCGCTAGCGGCTAGCAATTGCGGCGATTCGCCTAAGATAGTGCGCTCGTTGTCACCTTGTCAACGAGTGTGGGCTCGGCTGGCGCGGAGTGGCTAGAATGGAATATTCGCCCGTGGGAGATTTTAGTGCCAACAATAGCGCCTGGAGCCACTCCACACTTCCTGGGTTATACTCTTGACGTAAGCGCGCAACAATTTCACTTCGGCCCATTGTTTGAGGCCTCTGTCGAGCTATTTATTTTCGGACCTTCTTGGCCTTGACCGGAGTCATGCGGTGGAACCGGGCGATAAAGTCGCTAAAATACTGCCGACGACGACGACAACGAAGACGGTCCGGAGCTGTCGAATTTGTTGAAGCACAAAAATTCCGCACTTAATTTTGTAAGCACACATCCTGAAGGACATGTTTTTCGTTGGATAAGAGATAGTCAATAACAGTCGTAATAGAAGTAATAAAAATTAAGAGATATATGTACATACAGTGAGCGAAATTTCTACAAACACAACCATTTTTACCCTTATTTAAGAAAAACCATTTGATTTGATCTTAAAAACAATTATATTTCATACATTCTCTATTGGCAAATATTAGCTAAACAATACAAAACACTAGCAATAGTCAGTCACTTTTTTATAATAAAAATAAATGTAATAAAAAGTCCCTTTTATCTGCACAATTTCTCTAAATTTTGTATATCAGTCTTCATTTTAAAAGTTTCCCGAATAATAAATTAATGAAGATTTTATTAACACTTTATTTTACTTTCTTTGTTAGATATTAGAAAGATGTGGCTATTAGAAGACACACTTAGGCCCATTACAGTTCCATTGTGATACCACTTTTTGTGACTATGTGTACTTTATGTGTACTATGATTTACAGACTTCCTTTGTTACTTATAACCTTAAAAATCCGGTCAGACAACTTTTTGTCGATTTCGAAACTTAGGCTTTTAGTTGATTTACTCCCGTTTGTGTAGATTCGTCGTGCCATTATTCTTCATAGGATTTAGATCCGGATGATGCGATCTCTTATATATATATATATATATATCTTTCATATAACAATCATTTCACAATCAACAATCAGAAGAGTGCACAGCGGCGTTATCCTGCTGAAAGATTTCAATCTATTCCCATATTTCCATCTAAATATTGGATTACAAATTCATACACTAAGTTCATGTGTATTGCAGAATTCATTCGGAGGGGAACATAACATACACATAGCTTTCTTTAATAAGAAAAGTAATAATATATTAATAAGCCAGTATTAAGCTTCCAACAACAAAAATTACCTTACATCATGCCAATATGAACTCAATCCATTTGGATCATCTAAATTAAATTTTCTTTTTCGTCGAAAAATATAACATTTTTTCATTTTTCAAGCCAGTTCATGTGACTTCTGGCTTATTCTAGTCAATCGTTCTTGTGTTGCTTTTACAATTGTGGACATTTGGCCGATTTTTTACATTTAATGAAAGGAGTTTCCTTCAAAATTTGCTGGACTCTTGTCTTTTTGATCGGGAGTTATAATCCCGATATAATTTGATTCCGAACGGGCAATTCTTCTTGTAATTTCAGTTTCCCCAAAAGATGGAATACTTGTAATAAGTATTTCGAACTACTTCATATAAATTTAACAGCATATTCTTAAATGCTTAAATAACAAACTGTGCTAAATTTGCGCAGATGAACCCAACTTAAAGTAGCAGTGGTAGCTGCTTCAGTGCTACTAGTCCAGCTGAAAAATGTTAATTTGACAATCACATAAACGATAGTAAAAATGTCACAAAACCCTTTGTGGGCTGCAATAATATGCTATACTTTTAATTCATTTTAATACATATAATATTTTCCTGACTCTAAATGAACACTGTTTGACTGAAGCATAATTTGTTCCTAATAAATTAGCAGAGGTATGTAGCAATATGAAATTCCACCATTTTAATATTCGGAACTAGTTACAGATTATTTTATTTAAAAACGAGGTATAAGAACATCCTTTTTTTTTAATTTATACTTACGGTTCTTGCTCACATATGTACGTTTAAAACCCAAGCAGCTTCGCAATCCAACAGAACCAGGGCGAAGATTAAGTGGAAAAGCAAGACGATGGGTGACTTTATTTCAAAACTATAGTCATTAAATGATGATATAGATATAGATGCGAATATATACTTCAGTTTTCCCTAATAAAAAGGAATTATTTATTATTTAAAATCTACATTTCAATAATTCCATTTATGGCTTAGATCTTCCAGGCCAACTAAACTGAAAGTAATTAAGAAAAAAGAATTCCCAAAGTGGCGAGGCTAACTTCAAATTCCCAAAAGCATTGACCCGTCCAACACCTTCAGAGCTTGTTCTTTCTATGTATTGAGGGAAAACTGCAACAGCTTTTGAGCCATCATCGTAGTAAAAAGGGAAATGAGGGATTTTTCGGTGGTGGGAGTCAAAGAACTTAATTAAACGGTTCCTACCCAGTCGAAGGGTTTTCTAATTAACGAAAGACATTGTTTCACGTCCGAAAGGGTTATAGCGGCCATGGTATATTCCTTGTACCACCCCTCTTCAGCCCTACAATTAGAGACGTTCAATTATGAAATTTTGGACATAGAAAAAAAGACGTACGCCCGCCTCCGGTTCTTTTCCGTTTCATTTGTTTAATTCCCCTGAACACAATAATTTGCTTAACCCCTTCGCCGCCAGTTATTGTATGGCGTGCGGCAGACTTTTTTAATTGTGGCTCCTTTTTACATCTTGTCCTTAATTAAGTGATATAAATTTCAGCGGAATCGTCACGCAGTGACACTTTCATAAGGCAAAAAAAAAGAAAAAAATAGCGTTTCTTGCCCTTTCCGTGTCCTGCAAGCGAAGGCTAGTGGAAGTTAAGGTCGCCGTTTCGTACTTTGGGCAGGTGCAACTAATACTTTAAGAAAACGAGAGCGGCCAAGATGTTTTTTTAATTAAATGTCTTAAAGTGATGGGACCTAAAGCTGTTTACTTTCTCGTAAAATTTTTAATTAAAAAACTGATGACTCTCCTTTCAGCCCAGTCAATAAAATACAAAATTTAAGGTTTAACAGAAACATTTCTATATAAAAGTCAAAAACTTTTGTAGTGAGACTTTCTGAAGATTTAATAATAAAAACGTCTGAAGGAAAATATCCGACGAAATCAATAATTTTTAATATACTGGGTGTTAATTCGGTCCATTTTTTTGTTGTTAAAAATATATTTATATATTGAAACAAAATTAATTAACAGATTAATCAAAGTATTGTCCACCGTTGATTACTACTTTTTCCCACCTCTCAGGCAATTTTCGAATTCCATCTTGAAAAAATGTTTTGTCTTTTGAGGCAATTCAACTTCCGATCCAATTTTCTGTTTCTGCGAAAGAAGTGAACCGGTGACCTGCCGAGTCGTGCTGCATTCGTCGGAATAACCAGTAATCAGAAGGAGCATGGTCCGGAGAATACGGCGGGTGTGGTAGAATATCCCACTTGAGTGTTTCTAAATATTTTTTGACAACTTTTGCGACATGAGGTCGAGCGTTATCGTGCAAAAGAATAACTTTATCATGTCTTCGTTCATATTCCGGCTGTTTTTCTCGTAATGCTTGGCTCAAACGAGTCAGTTGTGGCCTATACCGATCGCCCGTAATAGATTCACCAGGTTGTAGCAGCTCATAATACACAACACCCTTTTGGTCACACCAAATACACAGCAAGACTTTTGAACTTAAATTTTGCTTTGGTGTTGATGTCGAGGTTGATGGTAACGATTCACCAGGCTTAGCGTAATAGAATAGAATATCCATTTCTCATCCCCAGTAACATTCCGATGTAAAAAACTTTCTTTTTTGCCTTTGAATCAACTGCTCGCAAGTGAAAAAGCGCCTTTCAACGTCTCTTAGTTTCCTTACTTTTGAATCATTCCTATGGACTTTAATCGTACAGAAACTGCTTGTTGAGTCACTCCCAATGTATCTGCAAGCTGCTCTTGCGTTTGACATGGATCTTCTTTGAGTAATGCCTCCAATTCTTCGTCTTCGAAGTTTTTGGGTTGTCCAGGGCGAGCCTTATCTTCAACGCTGAAATCACCATTCTTAAAACGTCGGAACCATTCCCTACATGACTTATCAGTTGGAGCATTATCAGCATAAACTTCCACAAGCATTCGATGCGCTTTCGCTGCACTTTTCTTCCAATTAAAGAAAAAAATTAAAACCTCCCGCACATGCAGCTTAGGTAACACAAAATTTAACATATTCGACAAAATAAAAAACAAGGTTTTTCATGAAATTCAGAGTAATAGAAACTGAATGTTATTGACAGATGTCTAACCTCTCTGAAACCACCGAGATCAGCTGTCACTGTGAAACATTTATAACAGCCAGAACCATCTTTTGAAAATGGACCGAACTAATTTATACACCCAATAAATAGTACCTACAATCTACATACTCCAAGCTTTTAATTAACGATATCTATATATATAGGTATATATATCTAATCTATAGGTATGCAATGATCGTCCTAGTGTTATTTTTACATAAATTGGTTTAAATTATTAAATTCAACAAAAGCATTTGACAAAAACATTGAATCGCTATTAATGGCCAGAAAGAAAATACATTAAGATATCATTGTGGTAGAAATTTTGTACTTACTTCCAGAACGACAATCTTAAGTTTTAGCTCATTTTTTCAATACACAATGAATGAAATTCATCAATTACATCACAATATTTTGTAGTCGTTAACGCTTTGAAATGTTACATAAAGTAAGTTGCACTTTCACATAAAATTTGAAGTAAATTTTAGCTGATTCCTATGATAACATTAAATATTTTACTTTTTTTAAGGCCAGTTGACATGTACGCTACCACTACGTTGAAATATTGTACCGCTGTCCATCATCATCTGACTTATTATTAGCATCTGAAGTATCTAATTATGCCAAATATTTCCGTTTAGACACAATATAGGTAATACAATTTATTACTTAACACTTTGTTGCACTACTTTTGGCGACAGCGACAAGATATTTTTTCTGTCAGCTTGTAATAATACAAACCCTATTTTATCTACTATTCAGATCATAAATGTTACATACATTTAAAACATTTTAAATTTATATGCAGTTGGTAAGCAACTAATAAACTAAAATAAAATGAGTAATTTCACAAATTTTCAATGTTATAATTAAAAATTTTCATTCATATTACTCGATGAAGAACGATCACCCCTAGGAATTGATTTTTATTAAAATTGTGTGCATTTTCTTTCGTAATTTGAGGGACCGCTGGGACGTGTTGAATTAATATCTATTAAATAATCATTGAGTTTGATATATACATAGTCGTGCCATAAGTTCTGTCCCAAAGGAAAATTTAAAAAAAGCTCATATAAGAAACAAATAATTAAATTTTATTTATTATGTTTAGTAATATACATATTCTAATTTACAGTAATGCAGACAATTATTCGAAATGCCCACCCTTTGCAGCTACATATTTTTTTAAACGTTTCGGCCATTCATTAATCGCAGTACGCAAGACATCTAGTGATATTTCCTTCGTTGCTTTCATCAAACTTGCTTTTAATGACTCAATGTTTCGATGTTGAATAGAGCAGGCCTTCTCCTCTAAAATATTCCATAAGCGGTAGTCCAAAGTATTTAGGTCTGGGCTACCAGAAGGCCAATCTTCAGCAGAAATGAAGTCAGGAACATTGGATTTTAAACAGATTTGCGTTGTCTTGGATTTATGAGCTGGTGCTGAGTCTTGCTGAAACACCCAATGCTGACTATGATACATCGTTGTGTTGAGCGGCTTCACCATCTTCTCCAGGATGTCACTTTGATAGTTCTTTGCCTTCGTTTTCACGCCTTGCTCAAAAAAATGCAGCTCCGTAGCACCGTAATATCCAACTCCCCACTAAACCATGACTGAGGCGGGATGTTGACCACGCTCTACCTTGGGTATCTCCTCAGCCGCTTCCTTAGAGCTATGCGCGTACACTCAGTCATTCTGTCGGTTAAACTTCTCTTCAATAGTAAAAAGTTTTTCGTCTGAAAAAAGTATTTGTTGGTATTTTTTTCCCGCGTACTTCTTCAAGAGACTTTTAGATCGCATCTCTCGTATCGCACGAAGCTTGTCCGTAAGCCGCTGCCCTGTTGACCGTCGATAAGCACTAAGCTTAAGCTCTTCCTTGATAATACGAGACATCGTCCTTTTGGGTATTTTCATCTCCCGTGCCATCACCTTTTGTTTCCGGAGCGGATTTCTCAGTATGCGGTGACGCACCGCTTCTACTGCTGCTGGTGTGCGAGACGTACGAGGCCTCTCGCTCCTGGACCTATCATCGACACAGGAAGTCTCACGGTATCGTTTGATAGTACGATGCACAAATTTCATTGTAATTTGTAGTAGCTGAAGAAGCTCAAATATCTCCTTTGCTGACTTGTTGCACTTAAATAGTGCAATAACGGCGATCCTGTTCTCTTTAATGCCCCACTCCATGTTGCTCCTTCGAAGTCCAATGGCATAATGATATTTTTTTAACAAAGCGGGAAGTATTTAAGCTTATTCGCGACAGTAAACCGGGATGCGTCGTGAGCCTTTTAGTGGAGGCGAGGGAGACAGAACTTATGGCACGACTATGTATTATATTATATTTATAACTTAATTCCGCACTGTAGGTGCTTCATTAATTGTTCAGGTTTAAAAATACGTGAACTGTGCTATGTGGATATAAGTGTGAAGCTATGTGGATATAAGTTAATATATTTTATAAATTACAGAATATTTTTACAATTTACTAATCACTGTTTAATCAATGCGCAATGAGATTAACACAATCTCAAGTTAACCTCTTTTCGTTTGTAAAATAACGGATGAAACTTTATCCGCAGAAAAGAATTGAAAACAAATCAAATCAATTGTACGAGCTATATATATTACTAGCTGGGTTACCCGGTTTCACCCGGTGTTGGGTAAATACTTACTAATTAAACACTTCTCAAATGTTCTAGTTTGTTATATCCTAGAAATTGTTTCAACCCGAAAACCCCTTTATGGATCCGCTATCTTGAAATTCCAAATGGATCCGCCATGTTGGATTTGGAAATTTTGCTAATATTCAAAATTAGTGGCCTCAGAATAATTATTGTACCAATTTTCATTAAAATTCGTTGAAATCGAGAAGTCTTGGTCACCATATTGGGTCCGCCATCTTAGATTTGTAAATTTTGATAATATTCAAAATTAGTGACCTCAAAATAATCATTATACTAATTTTCATTGAAATCCCTTGAAATCGAGAAATATGGTCGCCATTTTGGATCCGCCATCTTGGATTTCTGAATTGGCCTATGTTACTCAGGATGAATGTAGCTTTCTAATGGTGAAAGAATTTTTGAAATTGGCACAGTAGTTTTTGAGTTTATTCATTACAAACATACACACACACAAAAATACAAATCTTTCCTCTTTATAATATTAGTGTAGATAAGTGCTATAAAATTGGGTTACTCTGACTTAAATACGGGTTACTTTGGTCCAACTTTTCACAGCATTTATTACATACGAT
This sequence comes from Dysmachus trigonus, assembly GCA_949715965.1. Classification (NCBI taxonomy): domain Eukaryota; kingdom Metazoa; phylum Arthropoda; class Insecta; order Diptera; family Asilidae; genus Dysmachus; species Dysmachus trigonus. The sequence continues at coordinate 43,093,722 of OX454322.1, read as the reverse complement.
ATTTTTTGTCACAAAACTGTTGCGTAAATTTGTGTCTATACACTTCAAACTACTTAACGCACATAAAAATGTGGGAATCAGATCAATTTAGACTTGGGCCAAAGTTATCCCCCATGTATATTTGAAATTTTTTACAACGTAATTTTGATAAATTTTCATTTAAGGAAATGTTTTATATGACTTTGGCACTTTATTATAAATCTTAAGTCAAATTTTAAATCTAAATATTGAGAAGTTGAAGGCCTGTGACATATGGAAACGGGCAATGAAATCATTAATTCCCGTTTTCCCTTTTTAGTCCAGGAAAATAAATAAAATATGTAACTGGTTCAATAGTTGCATACATCGTATATTGAGATTCTAAATAATATGCGAAACTTTTGAATTCATTTTTGTAGTAATTAGTAAGATATGTTCGTTTTCTGAAAAGATATTTGAGATGTTGGCAAAATACTGTTTTTATAACCTTTGACTCCGCGTAATTAACACCGCGGCGGTCATATTGATCAGACACTTTTACAAATTACAGTGCAACCTCGATATATCAAAGCTGAAGGTAATTAGAAAATATTAGTTATACCAAGTAATTTGTTACAATGAGGTTTATTATAAAGAAGTTAGATTGGTCTAAGATTCGTTTTAACAAAGTCGCTTCGCCCTTCGATTCGCTCCATGGCATTTTTATTCAGCCTGCGCTTTTTCCATGCGTTTCTCAGCAAGCGCACTATCACAGTCCGCAGAATCACAGTGCTCAGCTCAGCACAAGCACATTTCCCTTTTAAGAACCCCCTATAAGAAGGTTTTAAGTTGACAAATATCGTTAAATAGAGGTAAATTATACTTTTTATTTATATTCTGCAATGATTGAAAATTCGTTATAAAGAGGTTTTTAACAAAATGTATTCGTAATGTAAAGGTATATTTTGCTTTAACTCTTACAAGCAGCTCTAGGGGATTTCGAAGAATTTGTTATATCGAGGAAATCGTTATATTGAGGGTCGTTATATTAAGATTACACTGTATTACGAACCTTCATACAAAGTTGTATACAAAAATTTAGCATGTTTCTAACTTTCAACATTTTTTACGTCTATTTGTCCTGGATCATTTGAGGTATGGATTCCAAAAATTAAATTATTGTTATTCTGTTATATCATCTAATCTTTATTTTATTATTACAAATATCTCGTTTTTTACACGTTTTTGAAATAACATGGTCCACGAAAAAAGGCAGTCTCTTTTTGTATACAGTTTATTTGTTCTAACACGATTTTAAAATCATTTTCTTCGAATTTTCTTTTGGTTGGAGGCTTTTATGGAAAACTCTCAGAGAGCAGTCTATTATTACGGGACGGAAATATTCATAAAATTTTGGGCGATCTCGTCGAAATTATTAATTTAGAATTTTTAATTTAGAGTTTTTATCTCTACATTTTGCATTATGTTACTTTTACATTAGTTAATTTAAATCCTAAATGCATTAATGTATTGGACATTTGCCTAGCCATAAACGATTTAAAAAAGTCGGGAATTAAGTAAAATATATTAATAACTTAACTTATTTATAATACAGAGAAATTGAGACGTATTTACAAATATGTATATAATTATTAAGAATTTTATTCATTTACACTACTTTTGTTAAGTGTATTCAGACTTCTATGGTGTATTGTATATAGCCTAGCCACGTATAACTTATGTAGTTAAATTGTTGTCAGATTTCAGTACACGTTTTTCCAATTAAATATGATTCTTTATTTGATTTTACATGGTTTTTTAATAACATAAGACGTATTCTCCATTTTACTACAGAAATCATATTTTTTTCTTCACAATTATCTCTTACACAGTTTTTCGCGGAACTTATCTACCGTGTGAAGGAAAAAGTTGGGTGTTTTATATATTTGTAATTTTATTGCTAAGCTTTATCCGATTTTTAAATTGTTTTTGTGAATTTCGAAAGCTCATTCAAGCTCCAGTTACAATATTGATCTTGCAGCAGTTTGAAAGCAGCAAGGTTCACAAACGTAATGAGGTCTTTGGAATGCAATCTTTGGCCGTGTGATCGATCACGTTTTTGAAACCTCCCAAAGAGTTTAAGAAGCTGTTTTACGGCACGGGAGGGGTACTCATCAGCAGCTCCGATCAAAACCGTCCTTAGGGCATATCGTTGAACCCCGACTTCCGCCAGATGATCAAACTTCCCCGATCTGGACGGTGGCTGCAGGTCATATCTAGCGATCATCTCCACCTCATGATGTCATAAATTACTCACAGAAATTTGTTCGTTGCGCGGCTGTCACCGAACAGTCGCAACTGTTTCGAAACATACCAAGGTAAAAAAGACGAACAATTTTTTTTATTGTCTTTTTTTTTTTTTTTTTTTTAATAAAAAGAGAAAATAAATAAAATTAAAGATAAGAGGCGAAGAGCGCTGAATGGAAGACGTAGTCCACCGGAAGCTACCAAACGTGATCTACCGAATGGGTCGGAGGAACAATCGTACGTGATCCAACAGAAGAGGCGATGACTTTGGGACATCAAACTGCCAGGCCAGGTCGTCTTGCTTGGGCCATTTGGCTGCGATTGTCTGGTAAATCGCTACAGCAGCGCGCCGCGCCGGTGGCGGAGCACCTCTGCCGGGATGCGGCTTGCGAGGCGTATCTGGTGCGGGGAAGCCGAACTGAATCGGATAAACTCCTTTTGTTATCCAACCTCTGCATCTCGACATCCCCGAGTGGCCGTGGTGCGGGTGCTGCGCTGCGCGCTCGTCCGCGGTGGTATCTTATTTAGAAATCGCCGGGATCTCCGTGTCTTGTCAACGGGGCTCTATTGTTGCGGGCTAACTTTCCAGAGCTGAGCTCATGTTTATAACTAAAATATCTGGCTAAGTACGGTTCGCGACTTCCAGCAAATGAGCGAGTTTCGGAGTTTTCGTCGACGCTGCACAGCGTAGCTCCTTTTTCTGTTTACTGCGAACAAGCTGTCTAGTAGCTTCGGCTAATTATTCTACTTCTCCAAACGCAGTGATATAATATTTCCCCGCGTCCTGGGTGCTGCCTCATGCCGGAATAAAAACAATGCTGACAGGAACTAGCCGCCTACCCGCCAATATTCCAACAGATAACCGCCAACGCGCCACTCCGACCGGTGGAAAAGGCTTATCAAAAACGTCAATTTTTCTCTGTGGCGTCTTCCGGTCCGACACACTGTGCAAAGGTAAACAAAGTGAAAAGTCATTATTTATGCAAATTACATTATAACTGCCGCGTAATAGGTTCATTAAAGGGCACACATCACGTATAGCATTAGCTGAGGTTATGCCGTTGAACTCGACTCGCCTTTTTCGCTTTCCGACAGCCCGGCCGCTCGTGTGTCGCTCTCTTTCGTCGCATGGTGCCCTCTCGTGCTCCAGTTGTTGTATCAATAAAATACCTTTCAATTTTTCCACTATGTTTAACTAAACAAATAAAATTTAGCAGAAAGTTGCATGCAAATTGGCGGATCGGAGCCGGGCTGCGCTCATCGATTCCGAAACGCACGAAAAATTGGATTATACTTTAAAAATGTATTTTTGTGCGCACCGCTCCAAACGAATTCCATTATTTTTCAGTTCTAGTGCGTTTTGGGGCGCAAATTAAAATGTAAATTTTTCGTTATCTAAAGGTCAGGGTGATTGACTAATGGCCTCCATGGAATGGAAGTGGGGCTCACCCATTCCCTTTTTTGCTCCCCATATATTATAGTTTATCGCGTAAATATGCATCTAGGGCGGATTGCATGTGCCAATATAAAAGGTTTTAAATAGTTTAACTTATCGTTTTGTTCACATTGTAAAAAACTGATGGGGAATTTTCAAAGCGGTACGTTGTCCCTAAAGATTATAATTTGCGTCGACTTCAAATTGGCATCATTTTCTATATGCAGCAATATCAAGCCTTAATCGGTCGTTTAATATCGCCGCAAATATTAAAATTACATTAATTTCAGGTTGCTAAATGTCAGCTATCCAGTTGCTATCGAGATTGGTATGTTGACAGACATGCGTAATAGTATGCAGATTTGAGGAAAAACTTACTGCAGGCCTTTGTCATTCCTTTTATTTAACACACTAATAATTTTGCTATTGTCCTTAAATTCAATTTACTTAATGCCCTGAATAACAATTCAGCGCATTTCTCCTAGGCTCATACAAATTGGTAGGTTTAGTCCTTAACTGTCTGGTAGTATTACAAGTTTACTTACCGCCAGGTCCAAACTATTTTTCACACGAAGATAAACTGTGTATAAACATTTCTATTTCAAGTATAGAAAAAAATACATTTATTTTTTAGTAAAAATTTATCTGGATAGTAGGACAATAAGATGATTTAGGTTTTATATTTTCTTGAGGTACATATTATACTCTTCGAAGCACTTTTCAATATGTATCCCTAGTTTGCAGGTGCAAGTATCGCAAGAAAATTTAGTTTCTCATCTTCTACCTGAAATCTTTCGATCCGAGTATACTATACAGTATTTTCTAGTCTCACTGCGAAAGATGTGAGCTTTTCGTGTAGTCTAAACTCAACTGAGAAATAACTCCGGAATGCGTACGTTTTCTTGCAAAATTAAAAGAAGCCAGAATTTGCATATGAAGAGTACAAAAGTACTCAGGTATAGACAAAACTGGCAAAAGATAGATAACAAGCGGGGACAAATTCAGAGAAAGGCCCTGGCACAATAGTTAACGCGTTAAAATTGAAAATACACCAATAACACTGACAGAAATAATACAATGATTTTTGCCGCCATATACATGGCATTGGACCTAATAAGTAAAAGTGCCATGCCGCTTATATGGCGACATTGGTCCGTTAAGGGTTTAAATTTGACTATGGTGCCAATTATCTATTGTGTTATTATTATTTATATTTTTAATTTTTGATTAAAAAAGGGCCTTATGAAAAATGAAACAAAGTACAATAAAATGACACCATACTGACAAATCGTTATTACAAGAAACGATATCATTTCCAACAGAAACTCCTGTCATCGTTTCTATGCGGGCAAGATGTCAGAGTAATCTCAGTAACCTGTAAAATAGTGCGTACAAGTGCAAAAGTGTTATACACAGGGTGAGTTTTTTATCTTGAAACAATGAAATATCTTGATTGGATCTCATTATTTCGAAAAAAGTTTCAGACAAAAGTTTCAAAATGTCGAGGGGGTCAAATAATGGTTACCTCTAACTTGACCTTCACATCGACCTTCAAGGTTATTTGAAGGTAACTTCAGAAATTTAAATAGGAACCCCCTTCTTTGACCCCGGAAATGGAAAGAGAGAGGTCAAGGTCAAGGTCAAAGTGATTTCATCAATACGTTTTTCCAGTGATAACCCATATTTTAAACCGCGGCAGTGAAGAGGGAAGCAAATTTAGCTTTTGACCTTGACTTCGTGCTTTGACCTTGACCTTCGAGTCAATGTACATACGTAAATATGTACTTTGTAAATTTGTATTTGCCAAGCTCTCAATTTCCCTTTCAGCCAAAAATATTCCCTACTTGGCATCTTGGAATTAATTTCTACTACTCGAATCCAAAACTTGATGGAAGCTTTGCTTAAGTCAATATACTACCCCGACGCAAAATAGTTCGCGTACCTGCTTTTTGAATGAGTACTTATAAGAAGACAGAGAAAATATTGTCTTTTTCACGATAATTAAGAACAAAATTTGATACTCAGTTGCCTATTATATTTACTTTTTGATAAGTGGCAAAAGAACAAATAACATTCGCAAACGAAACAATATAGTTTGCTCATATTGAAAATTGTGTGATCACCACCTTTACTTTCCATTGCTGTACTTATTAACTGCCGAACATTTTCTGGCTCTATGCAGTTCCACACATTTTGTATCTGAGAGCGCAATTTCCTCACATTCCCAATAGAGAATTAGCATATTTTTTTTTTTTCATGTTTCCACATAAGGACTCAACGAATGTCAGGTCTATTTGAAGTTCTTCCCACAAAAGGAATATTTTTTGAAGCCAACCATGTCTTTCTAGTTTTAGCAGTATGGTAGGATGCGGCGTCTTGCTGGAAAATTTGTATATAAGTATATATCTTCAGGACATTCTAACAAAGCAATCGAAGGTAAAAGTTAGGTACTCCCTTAAGATATTTTAGTACTTCGCAACGTTGATACTACCATCAACAAAGTGAAGATGTCCAACACGCCGCGACGACATACAAACCATAAATGAAACTGGGAACTTGGCTTTTCTTTTGTTTGGTAGTTAAGAGAGGCTTTTCCATTGGTTAAAGGAATTTAATTTGAACTTTTAACTTACGCCTGGTATATTTTGCCTTATAAAAACCATATCTTTATTTAATAAACGCTTACAAGTCGATTGTTTCCATCGGTAATTTGCAGTAAATTCTGCTGCTGTCGATTGCCACTGCTTCACAGATTTTTTTAATGAACGATGATCTAAATATGGCACTATAGGGTGTCGCTCCATTTTGTTTACTTTTATATCGCCTGTTGTTTTTAATACTTTAATTATGTCTCGAACCGAAGACCGGCTATCTGATGTGCAGACTTCCCCTTTTGAAAAGCATTAAGAATAGCTTTCTTAACATCTTGACTTACTTGAACTTACTTTCCAATAAGCCACGTTTTCGAAATGGCAAAACCAAAACCTTGAACAAAATGATCTAGAAGTGAAAACCAGAGTAGACGAACTATTTTGCTTTGTTTGTGTTTTTAGTTTATAACGAATTATAGTTGATTTTTTAGTTAACAATAACAAAGTAAATATAATATGTTTAAAACTGCGTATTCATTCTGTTCTTAATTATCGCAAAAAAGACAATTTTTTTTTGACTTCTTACAAGTGCTAATTTAAAAAGCGATATGTATTATATATACAAAATGATTTTACAAAATTGATAATTTTAAAATTGGGTTTATTGGACCTCTTGAAGAAGAAAAGATAATGACATCAATTTAGCACTAGCACTCAATTGTTTTATTTTTTACAACGAAATATTAACACATAGAAAAAATGGCAAAATGCTTAAAATATGAAAAAAAAAACTTTAACCGAAAATCCCGAAGCAAACGAGCCACAGAAAACTGTCCGTGCACAAAAAACGAACTTTCCTGCTGGCGAAAAAGCGCACAGCAAAAAAATCACAAACTCATAAATCCTCAAAAATCGGTATACCAACCGACTGTGGCCCAGACAGGTGCACCAAAATTATGAAAATGAGCCAGGGCCCCATTACCTTAAGAATCACCAAAAGCGCAGTCCATAAAATTAATGAAACCCGGCGCGGCGCCCGTTTTGCCTTTTGCATAAATACACGATAACTCGCGTGCCCCTAATCACTGGTCGACCTAGAATCCGCTTGTGGCGCGCGATATTACCTAGAATCGTATTGCGGCCCGAAAAAAAATTGATTAGCATCGATGCACCTTAAAGAGGTGTCATGAAACCACAAATCAAAGAGTCCACGAGACTGCGACGCGGACCAGCCAGGAGACTACCTCCAGGACGCGTGTTGCGGCGCACTCCATTTGCATAATTCTCCGTTTTATTGAGTTTCAGTTTTTTCCTCCTGTGCCTCGCGCGAGCATTAAAAAGGTGATGATCCTTCTAACGTCGCATATCTGAATCTGATCCGGACCTGCATCTCCGCGCCCGCTCAGAGAGGTATAGTCCGTTCCGTTACGGGTTTATTTAGTGTCAACCGGTGCAGTCGAATGCATCATCATAATCATAAACCGGCGGGCGAGACAGTCACCCAGGATCATTGGACCCGGCCCTCCGGCCAGGACGTCGTATTGTCGCGCGACAGCACCTAGATGACCCACTGCCCGGTGAATGAGTTATAAAGTGTAAACGAGATGATAAATTTATGTCCCTGCCACTTGAGGTTCTGATTCCCTTAGTGACGGTCCCGCTCCGGGTTATAAAAATTCTGGCCAACCCATACGTATATGAGAGGCTGTATGGACCGGCAGCCGAGAAGTCCGCCGGGGTAATAAATATTAATAAGATGCAACAAGTAGCAGCCGCAGAAACAAATTATGGAAATAAAAATATCAAATCCTGAATAAATTTGAGCGGCGGCTGCCAGGCATTTTTTTTTATGGGGATGTGGCAACTCCAACGGCGTTAAGAAGTCAGTTAAAGGCGACCGGCCGGAGTAAGGCCTCCTTGCATAATTATCATCGCCGTTAATCCAGCGGAAGCTGCTCCTGCGAATAATTGAATACCGCAGGGCGCATTCCGATGACCTCTTTAATATTTCGCGGATGCTGGGAGTAATTAAAAACTTATGCTTTATTTGCCCTATGCTGAAAAAAAATGTATGAATTTTCTGTTTCAGGAATACATTTGCTCATTTTTAAATTGACCAGGTATTCTTAATAAAACTCAACGTGGTGAATATTTGTTTCAACAAGCAGGCATAGTCGTTGCTACTAGTTAGACTGAAAAAAACAAAGAGAGAATGATATAAGAACTTTCTAATATGATTTTGTAGGAAATCTCAAAATGTTTAGTACTTTACATATGGCAGTCCACTTGCTATTCATATTCGTTAGAATCAAATAAGGGAGTCTATTGTAAGAGCGGTCGTTAAAGTTTTATCTCCCAAATCGATCGGTCGTTTTGTGTATTCACAAAAGTCTCTTACAATTTTTATGTAATCTCGGATCCATGTTATACGAAGTATGTTTGAGTTTGTTTAAGAACAAATTGAGTTATGGGACAATACTATGCGAAACCAAGGGTAATTTTTTAGTTTGTTTTTATGAAAGTTGTTTAATATAATGTAATTCGGTTTTGTGTATATGTTAATATAAGTCTTAAAGTATTTAAACCAATTTGTGACAATTTTTTAGATGCGACTCCAGAGTGCGGTCTCGCAGTTTTTTTCATGATATTACTTAGCGTACGGCTGGTGTTTAGAATTTTTTACCGATTGATCTGAAATTTTTTACTGTAGCTTAATAATAAAATTCTCCCGTGAACATCGTATGATTTTTCCAATTGATTAAAATTTACCAATCCTATTAATTATTAAACTACCGACTTTTTATATCAAAAGAGAAAAATTTACCTTCAAACTAACGATATTTTGTTTCTAATCAATATTTCGAAAAATCCTATGAACTTCATTGTTATTCTTAAACCTACAGTTAAAATTTCAGATCATCGGTAAAACATTATAATCATTAGCGGTACGCTAAGTAATATTACGAAAAGAAACTGCAAGACTTGCCGCACTGTGCATTCGCATCTAAAAATTTGTTAAACGATTCTTTTAAGTACTTTAAGACTTATATTAACATGTGCACAAAACCGAATTACATTATATTATACAATGAAAGAAAAACACTAATTAACTCGTTTAATCGTTAATTTTTCATTATAATATTTATTAGTATTTTTGCTAATTTTAATTAGTCGTGATTCAGATTTTTTCATACCCCAGTAAAAATAGCTACAATTTTTAAGAAGGCCGCATCTCGGTGGCACGAGGTCTGCCCTTTTAATGTTTTATTTGGCCACACGACGGGCAACGCACCATGTGCCCAACGGAGATTCTTAGTTTCATAAGTCTGTAACATTTTTTGTTGACAGATCTGCATTAATAATATTGAGTATATAAGCTTTCCATGTGGTACAAATTTTTTTAGTCAAAAAATAAATATTTGAAAGTTATTTTTTCATGGTAAAAAATAAGCTTCTTTTATGCTATTTTTTTTTTGCACTAAAGACCTTTTGGTCGCACTGCCCACCATAACGGTCGCCCCTAATAATAATAATGCTTATTTTTTAATTAACTATTACAACTTTGTGGTTGTTGTGTTAAGCAATTAAAAAGTACAGTTCTCTGACACAAAACACCCGTAAAAATAACTACATAAAAACATAACTGCATTTTACATTTATCAATACAAAGATCCCTTTTAACAACAAAATTTGATAAAAATAATCAAAAATTAAAAAAAGTATCCTAATAAAAATGTTCAAACTTTTAAACACAAAATATAGCATTTTATTAATTTCATAAAGTTTCAAAACATTTAAATGTTAACCCTGTTTGCAGATGCCGATATTTATATGCCATTTTATAGTTAATTCTATCTGCAATAAGGAAAACTTAAAAAACTTTGCGGATTTCACGTGGTGTTTTTTAATGGAATCAAAATTATAGAAACAATTCTTTCTATTTTTCTTGGCATTTGCTCCCTAATTTTATTGTTTTTTAAATTTAAAATTAGCAACGTACGAATGCTTACCAATTGTACATTGCTAATTTTGAATGAAATCCAATGAAATTAGCGAGAAAATGTCAAAGAAATACTAAGAAAATCGTCATTTCTATAATTTTTAATTCTAAAAAAAAGCACCAAAAATCCGCAAGTTTTTTTTACTCCCCCTTATTCTAGAAAAAATTAACTATAAAATGCAATATAAATCTCGGCATTGGCAAACAGCGCTAGCATTTAAAAATTTTAACAAACCTTATAAAGTGAATAAAACCCTATATTATTTTATTTCAAAATTTGAAAGTTTTTGGCAGGGCTCTCTTTTCAACCGTTAATATTATTACAATATTATTGTTAACGAATTTTGTGGTTAAAAGGGAGTTTTACACCGATAGGTTTAAAATTAGGTTAAGTTTTCACGACTTCACGTACTTATTTTTATGAGTTCCGTGTACTCGAGAACTGTAATATTGAGTTTATGATTGCTGAACATAGCAATCTTTAAGTTGTAATGATTAATTAAAAAATAACATAATATAAGCTTAGCTTTTACTATGACAAAGTGAAACTGCTTTTTCAAATATTTATTTTTAAATTAAAAAAAAAAAAAACTGCGACTGTGGAGAAAAAGCAATTTCGTAGTGATTCCCTCTATGACCCTAGGCTGGACTCTACCGATAATCCTTGAGGCTATAATTCGACCTGAGCATCCAAGAACTGGATCTACACTCATTTTCCTGGTCAGACTGCGGAAAAAACGCGATTTCGTGGTGATTCCCTTGATTATGACCTTCAAATGACCTCTGGATGACCCTAGACTGGCCACTATCGATAATCTTTGAGGCTATAACTCGACCTGAGTATCCAACAACTGGATCTACAATCCTTTTCCTTTTCCTGGTCAGACTGTGAAAAAATGTGATTTTATGGTGATTCCCTTGAATATGACCTTGAAACGACCTCTGGATGACCCTACACTGGCCACTAGCGATAATCCTTGAGTCTATAATTCGACCTGAGCATCCAAGAACTGGATCTACACTCCTTTTCCCGCTCAAACTGCGGAAAAAAACGATTTCGTGGTGATTCGCTTGATTAAGACATTCAAATGACCTCTGGATGACCCTAGATTGGCAACTATCGATAATTCTTGAGGCTATAACTTGACCTGAGCATCCAAGAACTGGATCTACACTCCTTTTCCCGGTCAGACTGCGAAAAAAGGCGATTTCTTGCTGATTCCCACCAAATTAAACTTGAATTGACCTCCAAATGACCTCTGGATGACCCTAGACTGGCCACTACCGATAATCTTTGAGGCTGTAACTCGACCTGAGCATCCAAGGACCGAATCTACAATCCTTTTCTCGGTCAGACTGCGAAAAAAGCGATTTTGTGGTATTCCTCTCAAAAATGACCTTCAAATGACCTCCGCGTGATCTTCGAATGACCTTTACCAATCTTCTCTAGTTCTAAAACTCCTCCCGAGGAATTTCAGCCAGAAATAAAATTAAAGGGAAGATTGATATAGGTTCTAAATCCAAAAATATCAATTTTGTCTAAAAATCGTCAACTTTAAAGCCAATTTTCGAGGTCAAATAGAGGTTATCAGAAGTTTCTAGTATTTTTTCCATGTGCACTTTAATTTTAAAAAAAATTCATCTCAATAGCATTATTCTATCGGGAGATAATTGAAAAATGGAAAAAAATCGTCCAAATATATCATAGTGCACCGTGGCAAAGTGGCCTGAAATTCCGAAAATGCAATATAAAGTAATTGCCGCCCTCAATTTGCACAAACAATTAAAAAAATACACAATATTTAAGTTTTTGTGGAAGCTGCTTCCATTTTTGGGGTTTTCTTTTTTTTACATAGGGTTTGAAGGAGTAAAAATAGAGGCGTTATCCAGGTTATCGAAAATAACACTGTTCCTATAATTTTTTACGTTTTCCAGAACATAGAACTCAGTTCTAAGGTTATTTTTCATCTAGGGATTGATGAGGTTTTCTAAATTATAGCTATTAACAAGATGCATATCTTTTCATGTGTTTTCGCAAACATATAACTTATTTCGGGGGTTACTTTCCACATAGGGGTTGAAGAGGTAAATATAGAAAGACAGTTCTTCCTAAATTATAGCTAGTAACAAGATGGGGGCGCAAATGAGCTTCTCAAACCTTTGAACATTTTTGCCGAAAAAGTACTTATGGAAAAATTTATGAACAAGCAAAAAATATTGATTCTGTATATAGACATATCACGTGGTATCCGTGAGGCCCATGTCGTTTGATATCATTGTTTTGTAGCTTTAATTAATTAATTTTGTTGACTTGTTTTGTTTGTTGAATTGGTATTACCTTTACACTGCAATATTAGAGATATGCTGGTATCCACCATTTCTGTAAGCATAGTTCAGCCAAATCGCCGTGCCGTAAGCGCAGAACCAAATTAACTTCACCATAAAGATATTTTTAAAAACCATGCCGTCATGATGTTCCGGGTAAGGGAAGTTCATTACTTCAAATCTTGATTTTATAATATATTTATAGATTTATCTCTTATTATAGATACCAGGTTGTTTTAAGGGTATTAAGTACCAAAAGTCTTTACAGGGGCCTGGTTGACTGAACAAATTAAGCCCTATCGTTTCAACCAGTATCGTATATCAGAACATTTTACTATTTAATTACGAAACTAGTTGTTTCAATAAGATATTTTTGGGTGTACAGTCCTTCAATAAGTTGACAAGTTATGTAAGTCGCAAGGTTACAATACTAACAATGACAATTCAACAATTTGCATATATTCTTTTCTGCATTCCACATACTTTCAATCAATAATAACAACGAGATGGTTGCCTTTCTAATATTAAATACTTATAAATGCATATTTGTATACCTACCTTAATAATTTCTATTAGTAATATAAGCAACAAATAAAATAAACTTATTTCCTTGAATATGTTATGTTTTATTATATTTAGATGTATACTTGATATAGTTTTTGGACTACTGTATTTACGACACAGTTTTTTTTTTCGATTTGACTGGATATTTTTGATGAAACAAGCGTAATTTCAAATCGACAATATGATCATGATTTTGCTTCAAAATACATCGGACAATGATTCAAAACAGAATTTTAAAGTACAATATGATAGTAGGAAATAAATTTCTAATAAGAATTATTATTACCATATTTACACAATATATTAATCCTTTATACTGTAAAGCTTAAACATTTTCCTCTAACGTAATTTACTACAAAACTATTAAATGTTTGAGAAATTAAAAAGATATTTGTAAAAACAAATTTCTACTATTTGCCCTATGTAAATAAACACAAATATTTGCTCTATTTTCAACCAGTTGGATTTAATCCACATCTAGAGTTTATTAGTTTTTAATACTGCAGAACTAGTATGTTTGCTTTGAGGTTTTTTACCCTTTAAAACTCTTCCTAAATATACTTAATATGAATGGCGAATACTGTTGTATAACATAGTGTCGCACATAGTTCCAGTCCGAAAAGGGTTTTATTTTAATTCTTCGAAGATATTTCTTGTTGGCATGACTTTAGAAGCATAAATATATATATCAATAAATCACTACCCCAGTTAGACGAAAAATGTTACTACAAAAACAAATCAATAATGTCTTCCACTATTTTTCATTAACAGAACTGAAAAATACCGAACATTTCAGAGTTATTATTATTAATTCCAGGTTGTATCTTTTTTCACATTTTATACTAATAGTATTAATTTCATTATATTTTTGTAATTATATTACCTGTCTTTTGTCTTCCATCCAAAGAAAAGTTGTAGATTTTCTACAAGTAAACACTCTTGCTAATTAATGGTCCAGTTGTTAATACGATTTGACCCAATTTCTTCTTTTTACTCTCTAAAAAATGTTTACGATTTAACAACTGGTCAAGATACATAAAAAACTGATTTTATTAAAGTATTTCAAAACTGAATTATAAATGATATCGTACCATGCGAATTGGGAAAAAAAGAAAGCTGGCCTATTTTTCATACCCACATGCTTCAAAGAGTTCGTTTTTAAAAATTTTCAACATAATATTGTAATACAGGCGTTTTACTGAGAAAAATCTATATTTTTGGAAAAAAAAATTAGATTCTTAAAATTTTAAGACTAAAACATATATATCCAAAGTGAAGATTGATATAATATTGAAAGAAGTCATCTTCGAGGTCAGTCTCCTACAAAATAATATTTGAAGCATACTAATAGTGTACTTCTTTAGTGTGTTGTCAGTTAATCTATAAAAGCTTAAATATAAGAAATGCCCTCTTAAAAAAAAAAGTCTGAGTAATTTGAGGTAAAAAGTATGTAATTAGCACCATTTATGTGTGTTGGTAATTCGGATATAACCTCATATAAAATTAGGTACTTATTGTCCTTTGAACTGTGAGATCCTGAAGATTTCTATGAGAATATGGCACTAAAATGGCGGGCAGTTAAAGGGCAGTGGCCGGACTAAGGACTGCATACTCGTAATTATTACACAGGTCAACAAAACTAAACTTTATTTTTGAGTCTGAGTTATGAATGCTATTTTCTTATTGCTTGTGTCCAAAATGAAGACAAAATTGTCATAATTTTGTTAAAACTTTGTTTTTGTGAAGGAAAATTTGACATTCGTTTGGATAGTTTGAACCTCAATTACAACTAAATGCGTTGTGCGATATTTCTGATTTTTTGCCAAAAAGTACGTTATACCAGAGAAAACAGCATAGGTACATTTTTGTATTGGGTTCCAAAGTGGTGAATTAAATATGGCGTCCGAACATTTGCAATTTTATGGGGTTTTTTATCAAAATGAATCAAAGAGGTCTTAGGGTCGCTGAAACTTAATATGTTACCAAAATATATATTAAAGATGGAGGATCTAATATAGCAACCGAAAATTTAAAAAATATCCGCCCCCAACAGACTTACAAGGAAATGAAAACATAACAATTTTGATGATTGGTCATTTTAAATTCGCTGTCCTGGGCACAAAAGCAAATTTTTTTTAAAATCATGTTGATATTCTTCAATTGTGAGACGAAGGCAATGAGGAATGACTGCATATTAATCAGAATCAAAAATCGTGTCGACTTTTGTTATGGTTAATTTGACAGAAGCTGCTTCTGCGAATGATAAAACTGAATACCGGGCGCATTCCGTTGTCCGTCGAATGACCTTTCAAATATATTGCCTGCTGTTGATAATTAAAATCTCATGCTTCGTTTGCCCTACAGTCCTTATAAATTGAAGTAGTCCAGGACACTTTCGAATTTCAAGAGGGAACACAATCCTTTTATCTGCCAAAGCTGGCCAGGGGATAATCCTCCCCAGAACAAACATTCCTATTTGGATTTTATTTCTCAGCCCTATCTTACACACCGTGGAACCTTCTTTCAGATATATAGTATAGGACTTATGGTCGCACATGTCGACCCGCTCTGACAATATCGGCAAGGATCGCGCGCCCTTTCTGATCATCTTCTGACGGCATAACAATAAGTTTCCATGTCTAAATCTGTGAAGATGCTTTCTCTGGCATCCACTTTGGAGAAAAGAGAGAACAGATCAGTCTTAAATTTCACCCCTTTCATTTTTTGGTATTACACAGAGGCGAAATTTCGCTCAAATGACGTCACAAATGAACTCTTTTTCGGTAATTGCTTTACAAAAATTGTTCGCGAAAAGTTAAAGGGAAAGGGGATCGAAAGGAAATTGCTGGTGCTACAGCTACAGCTGTCGTCTGTAACCTCATGATTTGGAGTGTTTTTTAGCCTGTTTTGGTGTTTTTAGGTGAGAGGCCAAAGGTTTTCCGTTTCAAGGACCTTAGTTGTTATTTTCAACATTTTTCACACCTTTGAGGCGAGAGAGTAGCAGTTAAGATGACAAGCATTTTCCTGTTTAGAACATCAACGGATTAGCCTCTTCACAAGGTACTAATTAGCAGGATTATATTTTTTTTCAACACAATACAAAAAAATTGAAGAAAAAATATTGGGTGTTTTGTAAAATATGAATAAGAAGAGATAAAAGTACATTAAATAAATAATAAGAAATAACTTCATACAGTTATAGTTTTTACCCTTTACTCCTCTGCTATATGTTTCCATACAAAACACAATTTGGAACATTATGTTAGAATGATCACTTGATAAGAAACTTGTGTCTATGGTATCCGAATTACTATGCATAAAAAAGTTCAACTTCAGAAGTTTGCTTATTTTAATCTTCGAATACCTTTTTAATTCAAAAGATTTGAGTTTATTACACTTCTACTAATTCTTTCAAATGACATATTTTATATGATGCTTACCTTAGTAAATATTTTTATAACATATTTATTGTTGTATTTGCAGTAATTAGCTGAGTAAAACTATATTATATGTATATGTAATTTCCGAAGTACTGAATTTAAAATAAGTGCTACTAGTAGGCACTTTTTCTATGTTTGAAACTTAAGAAACTATCGCCTTTTAATTCCTTTTTGTGTGATTCCCCGCTTGATCTGTCTTGGAATAACAAAACAAAAAACGTGAAGCGAAGATATGACAACAGGATTTTACATTATAATGATAATTAAAAATTAATCTTAGGTGAGCAGCAAATATTCTCAAACCAAACCCGAAAATAATGTATCTTTATAACTTATTACTTTTTGAACTTTAAACTGCCAAAGTAATGTCCCGTGAATTGCCTTCACCACTTTATTACTTTTGGGAATTGTGTATCGAAAATTGCCAGGTTTGACTTAATATATTCCAATGAGATCGTTTTAAAAAACTCAAATTCCTCGTAAAGTCTTTACGATAGGTCTCCATCACAAATGCGGCCTTAAAATAGTTAGGTCCGGCCTTGCCAATAATCATAATGCAGCTCGAATAGCCAAAAGTAGGTTAATTTAAACCCGTAGGGCGCTTACAAGAAAAGATAGTTTCATTCTACAGGTGAACATAACTTAGCCGGAGCGTAGTTCCCCTGACACCAAGAGCTAGTTACGCATTCTTTCTCCTCTGCGGTGTTTTGGGCTCGAAAAAAGAAATTTGAATTCGAATCAAGCAGTCAGTGTGATTTTTATGGCCCTATAAAGCGCACTACAACCGCTTCCTCCTGTTTCTAGACAATGTCCGCATTTATTCGACATCACACAAATCTTCGGGAACCCTGCCTTTTCACTTAAAAGCAAATTACAAAAAGAAAAAGCCTTTCTCGGAGTTCAAAGCCCCAAATTTCTTGAAATTTCAATAAATTTCCCAAGAAACCTTTCACAGGGCTCGTCGGAGTGGTCGCCAGCACCCGGAACCCTAGGGCACTGAAATGCCCAGAGAAAGGTAGCTGTGGGAGAGCTATGAGACGAAAAATGTCAAATTTCGAATTTTTATGCTTTCCCAAAGAAAAAAACAGCCGGCGGAGCCCAGCGCCGACGACGGCAGCAAAAGGTCAGGTAGGAGAATGGAGTCGGCGGACACACCGCCGCCGTCAGGTACCGTCCTAGAAGACCTCGACCCGATAGCGTCCGATCGCGGTAGCTGTCAAATCGAAATTTTCTGATTATAAACACTCGAAATTTATAGGTTTTCGGCTTTCTCAGATTTTCATTTAATCGGGGTTTTAGAGAGACTCAGCCGCGGCCATCGTCGCTATCAAACGCATTTGCTGCGGCCAAATCCAGCGACACGGCCGCCCGAAAATCAAGAGCTCTGTCTTTCGGCGATCGCTAGAGTACAGGTGGCTGGGGACGCGCCGCAGTAAATCATGGAATCTAAATGTGCACGACCTCTTTCACTCCGATCCGCTTATATAAATTTTGTTATGTAGAAAGCCGCCAGAAGAGATCATCTTTTGTTACGGGCCTTGGGGTGGAGGTGCTTCGTCGACGGACGCTTCTCCACAGTCCAGGTGAAAGATATCCAACTGCAATCCAGCCGAGAAAACTGGAGTGCCGAAATTGGTTTTCTTCGGTTCACCCGGTGCGATACCTGCGACTGTACTGGATTTTATTTTTATCTAGCGCAATAGTCCGAAGCCATCGGTTTTATCTTAATTCCAGTTGCGGGAAGATTAAGATACACCCGACGGATGGTATGCGTGATGTTGCGAGGTATGATGGATATTTTACGCGTTATTAACTCCGACATGTGTAATCGCTTGTAAGCTAATCCTTTGAATTATTGGGACTCCTTGCTCAAGTCAAGCACGTTAGCCTGAGAGATATACCTGCCTACTTTTTTTTTTTTTTTTACTTAAATCCATAAGTCGACGAAATATTTTTTTAGTTATTAAAGCCTTTTTTTGTTTTGTAAACATTTTGTTCCGAATTATTGTTGTTTTTTATTTGGCAAATAAGCCAAACGATGAAAAGTCGACATTTCTATTACTACCACAAGAATATTTCAAATCATCTGTAGATACGTAAAATAATAATACTATAGTTACATATAGTATTTATATATGTATATATATAATAATACAAACTATTAAAAAAGGCGCTACAGCAAACATTTACAAGTAGGGGAGATGGAGGTAAGACGGGGTAGCGGGTAAGACGGGGTACCCAGCGAAATTCACAGTTTAAACTGACCAATCACGCTCGTTCATGCATCGTTCGATGCGCCGCCATGACACCTGTCAGTTTTCCGGCCATTATTTGTTCGCAAGTGTACGCGTGGCGAAATAATCTAAAAAAACTGTTTTATTGCAAAGTGTTTATCACATTTTCTTCCAGTTTGACACGTGACTGTGGTTTGTTAAATAATACTAGCTGGTGAGGTGACGCTTAAACTAACCTACAATAAGGTAAACATTGTGTTTCCTTGAGATTGCCGACTGTTTCTTTTTTGTTTTAATTATTATTAGAAAATGGCACGGTAGGTAAGATGGGGTAATGACTACACGCCATGTATGTATTGTATAGAAGTATATTCCGCTTCCATTGAAAGGTGGATATCATGCTCAAATTGTGGAAAATGGGCACATAATAGCTGTGCAGGAATCGATGATGACGATGACGAAGCCTTCCACGTCTGCGAGTTGCGCCAGTCGAAATAATCATAATTCTGTCTGATAATTCTCATTACCCCATCTTACCTCAGGGGGGTACCCCATCTTACCAGCACCATGGGGCAAGACGGGGCAAAACACCTTTATTTTTATTTTTATTTTTTTTCTAAAATGTATAATTAAAAGTTCCTAATTTCACCAAATATTAGAAGAGTAATAAATAGTTGTTAATTAAAACATAAATATGAATGTCTCACTACGTAAAGTTTTCTTTTATTGATCTTCAAACCTTAAGTACCCCATCTTGCCACCTTCTCCCCTACAAAGTAACAATTTTCCAATTTTCGAAAGAAGCCAGTATTATCCAAGATTGTTTATTTGTTTAATGCTCATTATTATGATTTGCACAAAAACAAATTCTTTTAATTGTACATACAAAATAATAAAAGAAAATATTCAAATTCAGGATGATATGAATATTTAAAAACTAAGATCAATTCTAGTCTACAATAATGTTACATATCACAGAGTGACATTGAAAAAAAATGTAGATATTTTGAACTAACTCTCAATTGGCATCATCCGCCATATATTTTGGAAACCGTATTTTTTATATGAGAAAAACATGTTAGTCTCGTATTCAGTTGTATCCCCAAGATTTTAACGAGACATATATGGCAATGTTGTGTTGTTGAGCACCACTGGAAGCAAAGGAGATTTGTTAAAAGAGGTTCGATAGATTGCTAAACACTTCAATTTAAGTGGATTCAGCAATAAAATATTTATAGTAAGCCATTTGTATATATAGTATTCGGTAAATCTTCATTTAATCAAAACAATCCTCAATCAAGCCTGTGGTTTTGCTCCCATAAATTTGAATACCATCCGCAAACAAATAAACCTAGATGTTACCTTCGATGGAAAAAAGGTCGTTAATAAACATAGGAAATAGTAACGGCCCTAATATAGATCCTTGACTGCGACCAGAGAGAGGATCATTTTGAAATTTGAGCACTGATGATGCAAAGCTGAATGATGTACCAAGTTTAGGTAGAAGTTTCACATGATGTATTGAATCAAAACCCTTGCTGAAATCAAGCATAACAAAAATAGTGAGTTCACCTTTATCCAACGCGTTATGTATGTCCGAAGTGATTTTAAGCAGAGCCGTTTCGCAGCTGTAATTTGGCCAAAAACTAGGTTACCGAGAAGATAGACGATTTCGTTTTTTATGTAAAAATTTTCGCTAGAAAAATGACCGGAGTGAAAATATGTTCTACAGAATTCAAGTTTAAAGAGAAAATAGAATTATTTGGAGTACATGGTCAAAATTAACACTTTGTACAAACTTTTTACCAAAAATCGCCAATTTACGAATATTTTCCTTTATTATTGGGGATGGTTGGGGTGGGTCAAGCTTGGAAGCAAAAAATTGCGATATGGAATCCCGAATAATAAATAATAATCCAGATTGTGGATGTACGGATCATGGAGATCACTTTATTCCGAAGCATTTTATACCGACGTAGATCTTGTTTGTTTCAATTACTTTTACACTTACTGTAGTGCAAATATCATCACTGATCCAAGGACATCGACGAGCAGTGAAACTTTTCACTTTCACATATTTATTGAACAGATAAATTATTTTATTTATCAGTTCTTCTATTTTTCTTTCCAGTTAATCACATTCAAAGACCACTTCCCAAATCCAATCGGCAATCTCTCTCACAAGCATATCCATATGAATGTTCTTAAAGTCAAGATATTTAAAGATAGTTGATATGTCTCCTGGATCTATGCTCAGGTCGAATGTTAAAAAAACGTCGTAGTTAAAATTATGTGGTGGACTTATTTGATTATGAGATTATATTTTTCTGCGAATTAGTCCTAAATATAAATAGTCAAGCTGCGAAGGAGAATTACAATTAAAATACTCTGCTAAACGTGATCAATTCAAATAACAACTTCTTTAGTTTTACAATTCTTTCATATATCTTTAGTATATTCTTAACTATCACTATCACTAACCTACGTACACAAATGCATACATTAAACAGACCCTAATTATTAAAAATATTGTAAAAGTGCAACGAGAACATGTTCATTTTACCAAAAATTATTTACGTATAAGAGAATAAGATGTAGAGTTAAGTTGAGTGGTAAGTACCTAAGTAAGAAAAAGTAAAACTGAAAAGTAGGAAATACTGAAAATTAAAAAATTATTGAAGAAAGAAAAATAATAATAATAAAAGCAACAACAAAAATAAGAAAAATAAGCATACAAAAAACACATACTAGTAATCAAAAATAAATAAATTTAAGAAATATTAAAGCTAATGTTAGAAAAGAAATTAAGGGATAATTATGTACATGAAGATACGTTTTTAGGGGATGCGTTCCAACATCAGTATTAAACACATCCGCATGCTTGTGCTTTTTAAAATAATTCTTCCCATTTATTTTAAACAAATGTGTGATAATAATAATAATTAGGAATATTTTAAAACGATGGGTGTATGCTTTTATACCTGTAAGTAATATTAATGTTTATGAAGAGATTGATACAGTATGCATTTAGAAAGCCAAGTTAAAATCAATAAATAACCAATGGTTGTAGTTATCTTTCGATAAAAGTGATCAAAAAATTTTTTAACATATTAGTATTCTTTTTAATTACATTATAATTCCAAATGGGTTATTTTTCGTTTTAATTTCAGAAAAGTATAATATATCCGAAAAAAGTAATACAGCAATACATAATTAGATTCCTCGCAGTTCTACGTCGTACGTCGTTTTACATGTTTTATATTTGTAATAAATGTGTTATCAAACAAATAAAAAATTTAATTTTTCCTATTACTCTAAATCGCACCTAATTGTTTTCGATCTGGTCGGCGGCTTGTTTTCATCTGGACTACTTCTCTATTTCACGACACTTTGATGTCATTCTCTACCACTATACCATATTTCAGTTTCAAATACGAACATTTCCTTTTCACCTCACACATCTTACGATGCCTTTTACAACTAGTGCGCAAAGAAATAAGTCAACTTAACTCAGTATATAGAGTTAAAAATCACCTGTTTGTCGAATAGAGAGAAAATTTTCCCAATCGTCAATGTGAATTACCAGAAACGAATTTCAGGTTAAAAAAATCTTTGCATAAACTTCTAACAAAAGTGACTGAAAATAGTGGAATTGAAATGTGTGTGACAAGCATTACATTGAAAAACCGCTGAATATAGATGTATAGAATAATGTCTATCCCATAGCTGGCTGCTGAAAGGATGGATTTCCTAAACGACAACTTCCTTTCAGGTGTGCCAGTTCTTGAAACCGATTACGCATAATCAACACCGAACTTTGCCCTTCTTCCCAGCCGCGGAACCTCTTAACACCTCCGTTCGGCTGAATGCAATAATTGGCGCTCGTTGCGAATTATTTGCTGTCTTCTGGCGAGTGGCAGCACGTCTTCTCGCGCGCATTATACCTAAGGAAAATGGTCTTGAGCGGTGCATCCGCATTTGTCATTTCAGGAAATCAAAATCGCCCCTGTTCTTCCTGTCATTGTGACTATTCACCTACCTACGGGCTGCGCGGCCGTGCCTTCAGTGCCCGTCGCGCCAGTTCGGTAGCCCAACACCGCTCAGAAACTGCAACGCAGCAACTAGCTGCAAGCGCTGCCGTTCGTTCCACTTCTTTTCATAGATCGACGGTGCACAAGTGTGCCATTCGCGACAAAACGAAAATTGTCGCATTTCCTTTCAGCAAATTACGCTTAATGCCATTAGGTTCATCCGCCGTCTTATCTTGATCACAATGAAGATCGTTTGTCAATGGCATTTTCCAGGTCAGACAGCGAAATTTGTCAGAGGGCACACTTGGCAGAGGCTGCACGGCAGCTACGTTGGGGCACCAACGCTCGGGCCGAAGGGAAAATTAATGGACAGGAGAAAATAATATCGCGATCACCTCAATCACGATCGCTGATCACTTGGCTACTGTTGATGATCGCCTCGTTCGAGCGGTCGTCCCTAAGCAGCCGCTTCGCTTGTGTGCTCTGCTCGGGCTGAACGCCTCCGTCTGGGACTCCTGCTCCCTTCAACTATTATTAACAATTTTTCGCAACGCTATGATCAGGCAAAGTCATGATTTCAGTGTTCCGCCAGAATCAACACGATCATCGATTGTCTACCGAGGCATTGTTCGCGGGCTATTGGTATTCCGGATAATGCTGAAACTGGCCGGGTACCGCAGGCGCGTGATTCGGTAGCTTCGATGCATCTATTATTATTGCCATTATTTTTTATCAATTTAATCTCGCCGATCTCCGATGCCGTATACACGGACAAACGGCGCTGGTTCGTTTCTATCGGCTGCGCCTCGAAATTAAGGTGCTCTTCTTAAGTAGAGCAAACAAATCATGAGCATCGTGGTGTGCCTTCGCCGACGAGTGTACTTTACCGTCTCTTGAAGGGGAGAATTAGCAAGTAAAAATATTATACTTTATGATCTTGCTCCCCAATGAAATCTGGAGTTTCTAGTTTACTTTGCAAATAATGGTTCGAAAAAGCTTGTTATAGATTAATTTATTTTTAATTTCACTTCATTCTGACACTGACACACTGACTTGAAATTAACACTAGAACAATCCAACCCTAAAAAGAATTTCCCGAAATGTTCTTTAAAAAATTTTAAAAAAAATTCAAATAATTTGGAAACTAGAATGTATTGTATATACTTTTACGAATTACTTCATCTTTATTACAATAAGTACAAGATTAATTCCAAATTTAACGAATATAATATAATACTTGTAATAACATTTCTAGTTTTAAATTCTTAGTCATAAGAACAGAAAGAAATTGTTGATGAAATTACACAAGTGTAATAATTCCTAAAATTTTAAGTATTGATCTTTGTTAAATGATCCAAATGTCGAACGCCTTATTACAGGCAACGAGATTGAGTAAAAGGTTGATAGACCTTTTGCTGAAGTATGTGCAATGGACCACATGGTATACGTGCTATATAAGTATATGCTCCTGAAATCTACAATCTAAAATCTACAAGTATTGCATTACATAAGAAGACACTGGTGTCCATAGAATACTTGATTCATCCTAGTTTTCATACTTGCTTCAACTTAGTTGTTAAGGGGTTACATGGGTCTTAAAGGTATAAAAAAACGACTTCTTTAAAAAATTTTATTTCAAAAACGAAAAATCTCTTTTATTTAAAATTTAAACATATGAAAGTAAAGTACTTAAAGTACTTGCAAAAAAAATTTTCAGCCAAAAATATTGTAAATTTTCCATTTTCCAGCCGTTTTTCGCCGTCAACCTTTTTCCGTGCGGTGGACACGATTTCTCGAAAATAAATTGACCGATTCGGTTGAAACTTTGCACAGTTATTCTTTATAGTATTGTTTCGTGATTGAACGAAGGAATTTTCATTCGGTCAAGTCGTTCTTGTTTTATACGAAAAAGACCTTTTAAAAATGATGAGAATCGGAAAAACGCATAAAAATTTGAGACGAAAATTGATTCAAACTCATGTCAAAATGTCAAATTTCTTTTTTTTTTTTTTTCAGTTCCTTCGTTCAATCACGAGCCAAGGGCATAAACTACAAGAAAATTTTTGAATTTTTGATTTCAGATGAATCCACACCGAAATATCATGTCCACCGCAAAAAAAAAAGGTTGACGGCGAAAAACGGCTGGAAAATGGAAAATTTTCAATATTTTTGGCTGAAAATTTTTTTACAAGTACTTTAAGTACTTTACTTTCATATGTTTAAATTTTAAATAAAACAGATCTCTCGTTTTTGAAATAAAATTTTTAAAGGAGTCGTTTTTTTTATACCTTTAAGATCCATGTAACCCCTTAAATCAACACTTGAAAAACAAAATTAAATTTAAAAAAACTAAATTAAACCCACCTATCAGAAGAAAGCTTATCAAAAAATTACTCAAAACTTTTGCAAATTAAGGAAAACATAGTACTTTTCCTTATTATTAGTAGTTAGAGACTACTCCTGAAGTGTAGTCCAGTATTTTAAGATTTATTTATTTATTTATTCATTTATTTATTAATACGATAGAATAGAGACTAGTCCAATTAAAATATATCATTGAGTGTAATCTTAAGTAATATAAATATAAAACCTAAATTCTAAACACAGAAGAAGAAGAAAGTAGCAATTACTTAAATGCATCGGTAACCTGCCACCGTAGTTGGTGAAAATTGTCATACCGAAAACGGGTCGATATGAGGCCAAGAAAGTCCTTTTTAAAATCCACAGACCGAGTATGAAGCAAAAACTGGCTAATATTAAATTGACGGGCAAGCCGAGAATGGCCCTAAATCGAGATGAGTATAGGCCGTGAATATGTCAATGAAACGGTCAACACGAGAACTAGCCGATTAAACCAAGTGGTCAGAAAAAGGTCGACACTGGCCTAACACCAATGCCGATGTAAGTAATAATCGGTTCCACGAACGTTTTTTGTGTGTCTATAACCTAAAGAAAAATAAATGTAAATTCGATATGTCTTTGCCTTATATTTATTTGTATACAGCATCGAAGCGTATATTTTGATACTGGTTTTTGTGCTTGTCATCATTTAGTTCCAAGTAACAATAGTGGTACCACAGTTGTGTTTTGAGTTTTTGTGGCTTGTTTCTCGTTTATTCCAATTTTTTTTTTTTATTATTATTAGTACTTAATTTTACTTTTTGCTATTGTTACAATATTAAATAAAATTGTCGCAGGTTCGAATCTTGCCCGTGCCTGGCCCGGTTTCTGCGAATAATTCCCACATGCCCATCTTATGTATGTAAATGCTTTTCTTATTATCTTACAATAGTTAGTATCTTTAAATTTGAATATGTAACTCTAGAAGACATGGGTCTCGGTGCCTTGTCCTCATATTCATTTTTTCTAGTCTAAATCATTTTGCTGAAACAAAAAAAGTAAATTTTCCCAATATCTTTCCGTGACACATCCTCAAGATTACAGTACATCACTTGATAGACTTTTTTTCTGCCCAGAAACATTGGAAAAGCTTTGCTATCTATCTACGGTCATCGAGAGTGCCCAAATCAAATCATCAAATCTCTGTGTCACGACCAAAGAATTGCTGTGCCCCAGCATCATCCTGGATAACCCAAGGGTCGCTGAGTTTTTTGCGTACTGGTGGAAAAAAATTTATTCACAGCCCATCCAGGGGTCATCGCAGAATCTGACAAGAACCGGGAAACTGAAGGATCCGGCCCGACCTGGAGAGGACCAAAAAAGTGCACAACGGGCACATGCGACATGTTTTTTCCCTCATCCGAGAGTTCGGATGTGATTTTGAGGTTATCAAGGGGTGGAATCTTCAGTTTTCACATTTTCTCCCGGCTCCCAGAAGCAACTTTTACCCACTGCTTCTATGGGCGGGCGGACTGTTTTCCCTGATTTTGTTGCCGCTGCCGTTCCCTTTGTTGATACTTTCTAGAGTTCCCGGAGACTCTCAGATAGCGTCATTGTTCTGAGTCCTCTTTCTCGCAACGGGTCATAGAAATAAGTTCCATCCAGAGGGACTGATGGCATGCTCGTCCAGCACTGATGCAGCATTAGTGCGGCTAAGGTGAGTTTTTGTGATCCAGATTGCTACCAAAGTGATATGTGGTTAAGCGTCGAGATGAAGGCAAATGATTATCTGGCCAAATTACTCGCTGCACAGCAAGCTCGGCGGAAATGCTAAGTGTTCTATCAGTTCCTGAATGCTTTCTGCTTATTTCATTCATTCCTGGAATCATAAGGACATCTACGTCTAGCGAAAAAGTCTTCAAAAGATAATCGAAATGGAAACGATTCGAAATCAGTGACCATTAAAACCCCTGGGGATCGACTTCCCCTTTATATTCATACAAAATAATATATTTATAAATATTTCTTATAACTATTAATATCTAATTGTAATTTTAAATCTTTATATTATCGGTTAATGAAACGAATTAGTAATGTTTACTACGACTTGATACAAGTAATAAATAGTATATACATTTACTATGAGGTATTAGTTAAGATGTTGGTATTTATAACTACAAATCGTAGTTCAATCAACTATCAAGTTTACAACTTGTTTTCCCTGTTTTGGAAATCCGAAGAGTAATAAAAAAACAGTAAACTTATTTATATATACACTCCGCGACACAATGCCTCAAACACACAGGTATTTTAAGTAATGATGAATTCTAAGAAAATGCATACCCCTTTTCACATAGAACTAGAAAGTGCTAATTAATTTTTGGGATTTTCCCATGCATCTGATGTATTCATTTTTTTTAATTATTTTGTACCTGAAAATTTCTATAAAATCCTGCGACATTTGTTTGTAGGCACTTCGAGTTTCATACTATTTTAGAATAAATTCAAGTTGTTTTTGGAAAAACATTAAATATATTAAAAGGAAAGTAAATTTCCAAAACTACTTTATAATTATAATTCCTTAATAATGCGTATTACCACCATTTTGGTTTATAACTTCGAAAATTCTATTTGGCATAGAATTGTACAAATTTCTTATTATTTCCAAGGGAATCTCATTCCAAGACGTTATTATTGCAGCCTTCAATTCCTCTATGCTTTGGAATTGTTTTCCGGACCCATATATTTTTCTTGTAAGCCATCCCAGAGGTTTTCTATAATGTTCGGATCTGGATATAGTGGTGGCCAATCTTAAATTGCAACATTTTCATCCTGAAACCACTGTTTCACAACTCTGGCTGTATGGACCGCTGCGTTATCATGTTGAAAAGTCGAAGGTTGTGCTTCCATCTTTTCTATTATTTTAAATTTAGCACTCCTTAGCACTTTTTTGTAATCATTACAAGTGTGTCTCCCACTAATAAAAATTAGGTCGATTTGTCCATTGTAAGAAATGGCTCCCCAAACCATGATACCTCCTGCTCTGCTATGATGACGGGTTAGAAATTTCTGCTCCTTTCGTAAATCATGAAAGTTGAACGTATATCCGTCGGGTCCAACCAATGTGAAGCGTTTTTCACCTGAAAAGATTATGCTTCTCCATTCGTCTTTCCACGACATATGATTTCGAGCAAATTCCAGCCTGTTTTCCTACTGTCTCTGGGTTAATTGTGGTTTTTTCTTCAGACGGCGACGTTGTAGAGTTGGTGGTTTTCAGTATGCGTTGCACCGTGCGAATACTGTACGTGTTCCAACCTCTTGTTGAATTTCTCTCGATGTCTTTGATGCATTAGAGGCTATTCGAAAGATTCTGCGCCCCTCAGATGACGTCGTTGCTCGTTTCGTCCTCCCTGGTTGTCTTTTCCCATAATTTTCTGGGTCTCTAAGGAAGTTGTCAACTACTCCAGTACTCCTGTTGATCCTTCTACCAATTTCTCGATTCGAATATCCTTCTTGTTTTAGTAACTTTATTTGTCCAATTTCCTCAAGGGTGAGCCTTTTTCCACTACCCATTTTTATTGTGTCCGTTAACTAATCACTTCTCAGTGCAATTTGAATATGATGAACAATTACGCAGTATGATGAATATGATGAACAATTATGCAGTTTATTTCACTCCAAAATCACCAATAACTACTGTGCCTACAATCAAGTGTCGCAGGTTTTTATAGAAATGTTCAGGTAACAAATAATTAAAAAAAAAGAACGCATCAGATGCATGGGAAAATCCAAAAAAGTAATTAGCACTTTCTAATTCTATGTGAAAAGGGGTATGCATTTTCTTAGAATTCATCATTACTTAAAATACCTGTGTGTTTGAGGCTGCCTACAATCATGTGTCGCGGAGTGTACACTTATACAGGGTGTTTCACATAGCGTATGCCAAAATTAGTGGGGTGAAAGATTTCACCTAAAAACAAAAAAAAACAGGAGCGCAGGGCAATCTAACCATTTGGGAGTTACAGGGTGATTCATAAATTCATATTATGCACATCATCAGTATATTTTTATCTTTTAATCTACTCAACGCAGCGACATGAAACGTTGGAAGTCATTGATTAAGTGGAATTTTTAAAATTTAAAAATAAATGATTCAAAATTTTCATTCGTACTTTTTCTTTCTTTTAGAGAAGCTGACCGTATCTTAAGGTACTAGTTCCCTGTAGAGTAGGGAAAAATCAACTTTTAAACTTTATTTTTTTTCTCAGCTCCTTTATTATAAATTTAACTGGATCTTTTTTTATTTGAATATATAAGTCTTGAGGTTAACAAAAAAAATTGTTTTTTCTTTTTTTAGTACTTTATTATATATACAGGGTGTTCAGAGGTGGGAGGTCAATACTGCAGGGGGTGAAAGGTCAGACCGAGACAAGCAAAAAATCGTATGGGTGGGGGGGGGGGGCATCTCGCACCGTTTGGCAGTTACAGGGTGATTCGTAAATCAGGATTTTGCCTTATATGGGAACCGCTCTTGTATTTTTATCTTTTTTTCTACGCATCGCAGCGGCCCCAAACTGATTTCAAAAAATCACTATTTGGAAGCCCTTTCCAAAAAAGTTTACAACACCCCTCTATCCCCAACCCCTTGGCCACAATCCCCCCTGGAAGTTGAAAAAATTAACTTTTATTTCACGATTTTTCACCTTTCGCCCCACTTTTCTCTGAAATTCATGTTATTAACATACCCACTTTTTATTTTTTTTAAGTTGCCTATCTAATTACCTTTCCAAAAAGGTGCAACATGCCCAGGTAGAAAAGGGTTGCAAAAGTCCTGAAATTAAAACATCCTCACAGGTACCTAATTACTTTATTGCATCATAATGGAAAAAGTCGTTAAGTAAACAATTTTTATGACAGCAAGTTCGGAAATGTTTGTTTAGGAAACAGAGGTAATACATTTTTATTTTTTCAGCAAAACAGTAATAAAATAATAAATGTAATCTCGTTAAATAGCGTTATTAGATTATTATATCCAGTATTGACTCCTAAGTATCCTGACGCTCCGTTTCTAATACCTCCTATGAATTATGATATAAAAATGGGTGAGTTTGAAAGGACAT
This sequence comes from Dysmachus trigonus, assembly GCA_949715965.1. Classification (NCBI taxonomy): domain Eukaryota; kingdom Metazoa; phylum Arthropoda; class Insecta; order Diptera; family Asilidae; genus Dysmachus; species Dysmachus trigonus. The sequence goes on along the minus strand of OX454322.1, from coordinate 43,063,377 downwards.
TGACCACAGTTGAAGAAGCAAGCGAAAAGAACGGGTGTTTAATAGAAAAAATTAAGATAAAATGGCAGAATTCAGTGTTGACGAGTATGCCGATATAATTTACGTGTACGGTTTAGTAGAAGGAAATGATAGTGAGGCCGTACGAGAATACCAAAGGAGATTCCCGAATCGGCGGGTACCCAACAGAAGGCTATTTTCAAGGACTTTCAGAAGGTTAAAAGAAACCGGAAGTGTAACCGCCCCCAGAGCAGAAACGCGAGCAGGAACATCGGCCGATTCAGCGGACCCCGACCAACAAATCCTCAACATCGTCAGGAACAGCCCTGTAATAAGCAACAGGCAGGTCGCACGAAGGTCAGGATTGTCTTCAGGGAGAGTTTGGACCGTTGTGAACCGAGAGGGACTACATCCATACCACCATATCCCGGTCCAAGCACTAGGGAAGGAGATTCCGAAGGACGATTGCAATTCTGCACTTGGCTGTTCGAGTCTGACATCGAAAACAGAAGGTTTCTAGACCGAATTCTGTGGACGGATGAATCGCAATTCACCCGGGATGGCATCACAAACTTGCACAACCTCCACACCTGGTCAGATGTGAACCCACATAGGACCAGGTGTCGGTCCTTCCAGCAAAGATTTAGTGTCAATTTCTGGGCTGGCATTATCGGCAACCAGTTGACAGGACCCTTCATCTTGCCCCAAGTGCTGAATAGTCAGCTATACTCGGACTTTTTGGAGAATACCCTTCCGGATCTGTTGGAGGACATCCCCCTGGCCACCAGAAGCGCAATTTATTTACAGCTCGACGGAGCACCTGCGCATACTGGGAACATTGTTAGGGCAAGGTTAAATGAAAATTACCCAGAGCGCTGGATTGGACGAGGTGGACCGATTCCTTGGCCTTGGATAGGGGGGTGGTGTAAACTTTTTTGGAAAGGACTTCCAAATAGTGATTTTTTGAAATCAGTTTGGGGCCGCTGCGATGCGTAGAAAAAAAGATAAAAATACAAGAGCGGTTCCCATATAAGGCAAAATCCTGATTTACGAATCACCCTGTAACTGCCAAACGGTGCGAGATGCCCCCCCCCCCACCCATACGATTTTTTGCTTGTCTCGGTCTGACCTTTCACCCCCTGCAGTATTGACCACCCACCTCTGAACACCCTGTATAGAGGGCTCTCAAAAAGGAGCAGTCCAAAAAAAGGGGGTTCCATGGCGGACACTCAATCTCAGAAACGACAAGTCCGAAACAAACAAAAAAAAAGCATGTTAAAAAGGAAGATATTTTATGAGGCAATTCACCACAATTAGTAAAAAAGTTGGTAAAAAAAAAAAAAAATGGCGGATATTTGAAAAAAAAAATTTGAAAAAATCGCATTTTTTTTCGCTTTGTTCGGTTTGGAAATATGTTTCTTATCAACTTTTTCGGAATTTTCTGGTGGATTGCCCTAGAATAGACCTTAACAAAATAAAACGCTACACAGTTTATTTAAATCGGTTCAGCCAATCAGGAGATTGACTGTCCGCCGTTTCGAAAAATGTAGTTTCAAGAAAAACGCGTTTAAAGTTTTTTTACGATATATTTATGTGTGTATAATCAAAAATGCGCGCGCACTAAAACTGCTGTAGCTCCTCGATTTTTTGGAATTTCTTTATAAAAATTTAGCAGATGATTTCTGAAGGTATAAGGAACCATAAAATGTAAAAATAAAAAATTCCATTTGGGGGAAAATTTTGAGGGAACTAGTACCTTAAGCACACTGGGCCGAAGAAGCAACAGGTATGAAGAAAATGTCAAAGAAAAATGAATCCGTACCTCGATTTGTCATTGATTTCTGATAAAAAATTCGTTGGATTCAAAATCATATCCGTTCCTATGCCAAAGTTATGCCTATTTTTCACTTTTTACACACCTATTTTGCAGTTTAGCAAAAAAAAATATATTATGCGTATGTATATATTAGGGTGCTTTTTTTTTCGCGACTATTTTTTTTTTTTTTAGTCCCACCTCGAAATTTTGTGGCTAATACCTAAACATACATTCCCTGAAAATTGGAGCCAAAAAAAAAATATTTAGAACTAGACCAAGACGCATAAAGATTTCCCATATAAAATACACGTGAACTTTGATTATTTTTCTTCAAATCTCTACAACTCAGAGGCCTTTTATGGCACAATCTTGGTCAATGGTAGGGTTTCTTCAGAATTGAATGCTCTACAAAAGTGTCCATTGCGATGTAACCCTAACTCCCACCAGCGAGGTAGTACAGGTCATTAACCCCAATTTTTTCATAAAATTCTCGCTTTTTTGCCCCTATCTCGTAAATAACAAGAGCTACAGAAAAAATGAAAATGACAGACTTATAGGGAATTCAACTTCCTACATAAAAGTTCTGAACACCATATCGCTAACATCGATATTTCTTGAGATATTGGGCTTTGAAGTTGAAGTAGTGTGGAATTTTCATGGATTATTGAGCTAAATTGTAAAAATTGTTAATTTTTTAGTTTCTTTGCCACATAAATTATCAATTATTTATTTGTTAAGTTGCAAATGATTGAAATGTTGAATAACTAAATATTTTAAAACTGAAACTCCGAAAAAAAATAATTATCATATGTCCGTTAATTTTTTCACGTGGAAATGAATGGCTGTTTAAAAAAATATCAATGCATTACAATATATGATTACAATTTTCGTCATTAAAGAAAAAAACATTTTATTTAATTGCGGTTTTAATGAATTATAAAGATGTAAGTAAAATCAAAATATGAATTTGAAGTAAATGTATCATGCAAAAACACAAATAAAGTATTTTAGGATATTTTTTGTTCATAGTAAATTGATTTTGTACACAATGGATATTGCGAGCGATGATTTTGTACTGTTTGAAAAATTTTCTGTCTTTCATCTTCATTATGAGTTAAAGCTTCATTGAATTTCTCAGTAAGAGCGACTCCTCGTTCAGCAGTATCATTCACCACTTTCAACTTTTTGAATGTGTCAAGACATTTTTGGTAATCAGGATTTGATTCCCACGTGTGTAGTTCGGTATTTAAAAATTCATAAGGAAGGTTAAACTGTTTAAAGATGAACGATGAATTTGGAGTCACAAAATCACTGATGTTTTTATCAGCAAGTGATGCAATTATCTTATAAGGCACTGAATAATGCTTATTTGATTTCTTAAAAGCTACGTTACTATTAATTTTTCCAACAATCTTCAATTTTTCTTCTGGTAATACCGTATCATCGAAAAGAGCCAAGCAAGCTAGCTGTTCATGCAAATACCATAGATGTCTACATAGTTTTTCAAGTGCTGCATTGGCAATTTCTGGATGAATTTTTCGATGCTCGATGAGATCTTTTATTAATTGTAAATCTGAATTTGGCGCTTCTATCGCGTTTGGAGCACTGAACCATATTTTTACGTAAAATAAAACAATAAAAACACATATTTTACGTAGAATATCCAGTTCTATTGCTGACACTTTGAACTGCTTACGAAATAAATATATTTTCAAACAATAAAGAGCTTTTGAGAGCCATCTTGCATGGTGACAAGCACCTGGAGCTTTAAATTTCACATCTTGACTATTAACACCACCCAAAAAGATACTGCTTAGCATTAAAAATTCTTTATAGTCGTCCCTTGGATGATGATTCTAATCGAAAAACAGAAAAAGAAATAAGAAAGTGAGAAGATTGTTATTACTTCCGGCATTCAATGCAATTCTTTGAGCAGTAATAGAGATGTAACACTCTGATCAGTTAATAAATTTTCAAATAATGTTAAAGAAGAAATAAATATTCGAGCATTAAAATATCTAAAATGTGTAAATTGAATGAGTTGGAAAATATAAAGTTACTATTTCCTATATGTTCTTAATCCACGCAAAAAAGTGTTAACAACTAGTTCTAGATAACTGTTTGAATTTAAATGTTAATTTGTTTAAGTGTACAATTATTAATATAAATTTAAAATTATTTATATACCTTCAATTGATTTCCAATAAAATCAAGAACATTTTTTTTTTTTTCGTTCAAGATATCGGCAATTCGTACATCGTTTGTACCGATTTCGTAAACGGAAGTATTAATTTTATTCCAATTATCTCTAAATCGTTTAAAAATATGTACATTTGGGGCATTTGTGACTGGCCAAGCGACTTCTGCCACATTCCGTAGCATTAATTCAGACGTATGATGGCGACAAGCAAGATACAATAAATCATGACCAATTTTTTTTTCTAATAAAGTACAAGCACCGTTGTTATCACCTTAAAGAAATTTCATGTATTGATTAAAATAGTTAGTAAAAAGTATAGAATCGAAAATTTATTTTAACAATACGATAATTTACCAGTATTTGCAGCCGTTGTATCAAAACACATTGCTTTAATATTGTCGCAAATGTTCCATTCTGTCAGAGTTTCAAAAACTGCTGAAGCTTGACTGATACCTGTGCCGTCAGAAAGAATCGGAGCTTTCAAAAATTTTTCAGTATTTGTCCCTGAAATGAGTATCGAAAGCCGTTCTGCTTTTGATACTCCTTGTCCTGTGGGGAGCATTTTTTCATCCCAGTGAACTACATAAGATTCTGTGATTTCTACTGTTTTAATTGAATCAACAATTTCTTCTCTCTTGGAAATGCGGGCATTACGAATAGAAGAATAACTTACATTATATCTATCAATATCTAGCCCTAAACTCGTAATAACAGCTGCAATAATGAACATTGCATATCTATCACTAGTTTGAGTGCGATCTAGGGCTGATACTAGTTTTGGAGTTAAGATGTTGATTTTCTTTATCTTAGGAGGTACAGGGAGTTCATTCTCAAAATCCGAAAAAGTTCGTTTCAACCCACTGGAATGTGATGTTTGACTACAAAAACTTGATGACACCGAGTAAAGTTTTAAGCCTAAAATGAAGTATTTTTGGAATTAAATTAATAAATATAACAAATTCAAACATAATTATGAGTTCATTTCCAGCATATGTGATTCAGGGGCAAACATAGTCTTTGAACTGAGTTTCTATTGATTGACTTCAATGAAAATATGGTAAAAAAGTAATTTTTTGATAGCGCGGACATTTTATTTTTTGCAAAAACTTTTGACTACAAAAAAAATCTAAAGCAAACTCTTTACTTATGAGATAAAATTATTGTGACGATTAAATAAATTTTTATTCTTTGAATTTGTACTCGGATTCAGTTAATATCAATTCTATTGAAAATAACAGAATAATGATAAGAAAGTAATTATCAATCTTAAAGTTACATTTAAAATATTAAGAAATATTATTGACCTTAATTTTATACGCATGAGGTTGAAAAAAATTTTCATGCAAAATAAATTTGAACAATAAACAAAACAAAAATCCACCTGAATCAGACTAAAATTTTCTTTATTACTGAAAAATTATTGATAATTAAATTTAAGAATTTATAATTGTATGATAAAAAGAAATATTGTAATTTTCAAACTAACCTATATCGTCCTTGTTCTTCCCATTATCTTCATTAGTTATCTCCTGTACCAGATCAGATTGATCATGAAGAATTGCTTCTGGCAAAAAAGAAGTAACTGGCGAGTGGATATTGAATTTTCCGTTTCGACATTCAACCAAAAATTCTTTAAGTTCATTTGATAAATTTTTAACCGCCGTGGAATTCGCAATATCGAACAATTTATCAACTTTCTGACTGAACTTTTCAACATTTTTTTGTTGTGTTTTCGATTTTTTTTCCCTGTTACGATGCTTTTTGATTAATAAATATTGAGTGTAAAATTTTTTCAACTTCTTAATACTATGCTGACGCGGAATAGTCGGTATCATAAAATTTGCCCAAACAGCATTAGTATCACTGATAACACTAGAAGCACTTTTTCGTATATTTAGATTTAAAGACTGATGCTTATAAATAAATAAACTTAACACTTCACGATAAGTAGGTAACTTATTAGTATTTATTTGAGTTGTTTCAAATCCAATTAAATAATTGTAAATATTTTTACCAATTTTTTCACGCATTTTTATAGTGCTAAAAGTCAACATAACATCAAATTTAACGCAGAATACGTTTAACGACGTTAGGCCGATCAGCACACTCGAAGCTCTATTTTTACTCTCCCGGAATCAGTACGCGGAAACAAAGAAAGCGTTACAGTTAAACGGGGGATTTGCCGAACTCATTCAAGGTCAAGTACAAGCGTACAGTGGCGTAGTAATTTACTTAAACAAAAACTGATTAGTATCATATTACAAAGTAGTGAAGATATATACTTCATATATTCTTTGTCTTATTTCCATACATTTTATTTTAAACTAGAACTTTATACGTATTTAATTATTAGCCAATAAATTAGAATAATAAGGGGTAAATTAAATGAAAAATTCATGAAAAAATAGAAAAAGTTAAAGAAAAACACCCCTTTAAAATTTTTTTTCCAAGTTTCAGTTTTAAATTTTTTACTTATTCAACTTTTCAATCATTTGCAACTTAACAAATAAATAATTAATAATTTATGTGGCAATAGAAACTAAAAAATTAACAATTTCTACAATTTAGCTCAAAAATCCATGAAAATTCCTCACTACCTCAAATTCAAAGCCCAATATCTCTTGAAATATCAATGTTAGCGATATGGTGTTCAGAACTTTTATGTAGGAAGTTGAATTCCCTATAAGTCTGTCATTTTCATTTTTTCTGTAGCTCTTGTTATTTACGAGATAGGGGCAAAAAAACGAGAATTTTATGAAAAAATTGGGGTTAATGACCTGTACTACCTCGCTGGTGGGAGTTAGGGTTACATCGCAATGGACACTTTTGTAGAGCATTCAATTCTGAAGAAACCCTACCATTGACCAAGATTGTGCCATAAAAGGCCTCTGAGTTGTAGAGATTTGAAGAAAAATAATCAAAGTTCACGTGTATTTTATATGGGAAATCTTTATGCGTCTTGGTCTAGTTCTAAATATTTTTTTTTTTGGCTCCAATTTTCAGGGAATGTATGTTTAGGTATTAGCCACAAAATTTCGAGGTGGGACTGAAAAAAAAAAAATAGTCGCGAAAAAAAAAGCACCCTAGTATATATATATGTATATTAGGGTGCTTTTTTTTCGCGACTATTTTTTTTTTTTCAGTCCCACCTCGAAATTTTGTGGCCAATACCTAAACAAACATTCCCTGAAAATTGGAGCCCTTAAAAATAATATTTAGTACTAGACCAAGACGCATAAAGATTTCCCATATAAAATACACGTGAACTTTGATTATTTTTTTTCAAATCTCTACAACTCAGAGGCATTTTATGGCACAATCTTGTGCAATGGTAGGATTTATTCAGAATTGAATGCTCTATAAAAGTGTCCATTGCGGTGTAACCCTAACTCCCACCAGCGAGGTAGTACGGGTCATTAACCCCAATTTTTCCATGAAATTCTCGCTTTTTGCCCCTATCTCGTAAACAACAAGAGTTACAGAAAAAGTGAATATGACAAACTTGTAGCAAATTCAATTTCCTCCAAAAAGTTCTGGAACACCAAATCGCCAACATCAATATTTCTTGAGATATTGGGTTTTGAAGTTGAGGTAGTGTTTCTACAATTTAGCTCAATAATCCATGACAATTCCACTCTACCTCAACTTCAAAGCCCAATATCTCAAGAAATATTGATGTAAGCGATTTGGTGTTCCAGAACTTTTTGGAGAAAATTGAATTTGCTACAAGTTTGTCATATTCACTTTTTCTGTAACTCTTGTTGTTTACGAGATAGGGGCAAAAAGCGAGAATTTTATGAAAAAATTGGGGTTAATGACCTGTACTACCTCGCTGGTGGGAGTTAGGGTTACATCGCAATGGACACTTTTGTAGAGCATTCAATTCTGAAGAAACCCTACCATTGACCAAGATTGTGCCATAAAAGGCCTCTGAGTTGTAGAGATTTGAAGAAAAATAATCAAAGTTCACGTGTATTTTATATGGGAAATCTTTATGCGTCTTGGTCTAGTACTAAATATTATTTTTAAGGGCTCCAATTTTCAGGGAATGTTTGTTTAGGTATTAGCCACAAAATTTCGAGGTGGGACTGAAAAAAAAAAAAATTGTCGCGAAAAAAAAAGCACCCTAATGTATATATATACATATCTGTACTTATATGCATATGTATAATGTATATATATATTATATGAACATACACACACACACACACACACATATATATATATATAATAAGTAGGTACATTGTATTTTTCTTGGACGAAAATTGATATATATTGTATGTTTCTTGGACTTTTCGCGGTTTCTTGGACATCGAAGAAAAATATTAGCATCGTTTGTATGTTTCTTGGATCCTTAATGTCAATACACAAGTAGTGATTATTATTTTAGTAGTCCAGTGAGGTTATATATTACCCCACCGCATTTCTTTAACAAAGGGGAAAATGTCACAAAAAAAGTTTATTTGAATGTTCTGATAAATGTGGTGAAGCTGTGGATGGAAACTGTATCGTATGAAAGGCTGTATGTTTTCCAGCAGGACGGGCGCCCGCGCACATAAGTCATTTGGTGCAAAATTGGTTGTCGGACAACGTCGACATGTTTTGGTCCAAAGAATTTCGGCCTCCCAACAGTCCTGATTTAAATCCTTTGGACTACTACGTATGGAGCGTGATTGAAAGGGTCACTAACAAGTTCAGATATCGAAACGTCGCATCATTGAAAACCTCTATTTAAGCAGCATTTGCCGATATGGACCGTGGCTCATTAAAACGGGCCTGCGATCGCTTCAGACCGAGAATGGCGAGCGGTCGTTCAAACAGAAGGAGGTTACATTGAGTAAACGTGTTCTCTATGACCTAACAAAGAATTTAGTAAAAACAAAATAATTATAAACTTTGTCATTTTTGCAATAAAAATTAGGTTTCAAAAAAATGTTTAATTTGTCCGGATTTTGGCGCCGCACCCTGTATATCTTACAATCACCCAAATAACAACATACAAAAATGCACTATATATATATATATATATATGTAGATATATTGCCAGTTTCTTGGATAATCTTAAGGGTTTGACACAAAAAAAGACTAAAGTAATAATACTCATTCTCAAAGTAGATATAATAAAGTCTCAATACATATATATATAGACCGCATATGAGTTCAACCAATACCCAACTAGCCCAATAGCCGCTTCATCCCCCGTATAGGGGTGAGTAGATATATTAAAGTCTGAATACATATATATATAGATCGCATATGAGTTCAACCAATAGCCCAATAGCTCAATAGCCACACAATCCCCCGTATAGGAGTGTAACGGTCTACTAAAATAATAATCACTACTCGTGTATTGACCTTATTATTATTATTATTATTTGGTTAGCGGGTCGTCTAAGGCACTCCCAGTGCCCACCGAATAGCAGCGCGACCTATGAGATCTATTGTGCTAGTCCCTCTTGTTTAAACCCCTTCCATATCAAGCTCCTTAAAATAGGTTATAGTGTGCTGGGGGGTCGCATTCGACACATCTTCGGGCGGGTGTATTGACCTTAAGGATCCAAGAAACATACAAACGATGCTAATATTTTTCTTCGATGTCCAAGAAACCGCGAAAAGTCCAAGAAACATACAATATATATCAATTTTCGTCCAAGAAAAATACAATGTACCTACTTATTATATATGTGTGTGTGTGTGTGTGTGTGTTCATATAATATATATATACATTATACATATGCATATAAGTACAGATATGTATATATATACATACGCATAATATATTTTTTTTGCTAAACTGCAAAATAGGTGTGTAAAAAGTGAAAAATAGGCATAACTTTGGCATAGGAACGGATATGATTTTGAATCCAACGAATTTTTTATCAGAAATCAATGACAAATCGAGGTACGGATTCATTTTTCTTCGACATTTTCTTCATACCTGTTGCTTCTTCAGGCCCAGTGTGTAAGGGGGGATATACATTTAGAACAAGAAAAAAAACTCATTTTTAAACATTTTTTTTCAAGGGGAAGTTTTTATTCAAATCAATCGAAACTTTTTTACAATTATAAGTGTATCCATGTAATATACAAAAATATTTTTTTTTTAATTTTTTTCAACAAAATGGCGGCCGTTAGATGGTGTTGAAAAAGTCGTTGTATTTTGCTTGTGCCGGCTCTCCTGGTCGCAATTTTGATCAGAAATCAAAAAATCAAAAAAATTTACATTAATTACATTCACAGTTAGTAGATGAATTGAAAAAAAAATGAAAAAAAAAAAATTTGCACTTTTGGCGTAACTTTTTCGAAAAAATCAACATTTTCTCCGCCATTTTATCACATTTTTCCATATTTAATAATAAAATATTACAATAATTTTTAATTCATATAGAAGGCAATACTATAATAAAGAAATCCTATAAGTTTCAGCTCAATCGGATAATTAGTTTTCGAGTTATTACCGGCATAAACTCTGAAAATGCTGTTTTGAGAAAAACGCGTTGAAAGTTTTAATTATCGATAAATCGTTACTTACATTTTAATCAGCAATCCCGGGAACGATGAAAAAAAAACATTTGGAGTTCGAATTTCGAAAAAAGGGTTTCTGGAGCGTATTCTACGGGAAATTTACTAACTTTTTATGCAAAAAAAAAAAATTGAATTTTTTGGTCATTCTAAATGTAACTATATCCCCCCTTAAGTACCCGGGCCGAGTTTAGATCCCAGTCCGGACCCATACCTACCCTATCCCATTATCGAGAAATTAAGTCTCTAATTGAAAAATAAGATTTTAGGAAGCACTACTATTTTACCATTTATTTATCAAATTGTCTAGTTTTTGTGGAGAGAAATGCAATTATATCCATGTGGTGGTCAGCAGTAAAATATGTATTTTTGGTTTTTTAATTGACTCTTTCTTTTTTTCCTATATTGTATGTTAATTTACTAATTAAATAATTAAAATTCAGGAGAAAGCACTTTAAACCATTTCAAACTCGACACTACATTTCTGTTGCTTACCTAATATTTAACTAGCAAAATAAGAAAGTTTTAGAGTGGGTCAATTGCCAACAATGCTTACAAACACCTTGGTAGTTTAAAATACTTCAACTTTAAATTTTGATTCCATGTCTCCGTTGCTTGAACCGCAATTCGGACAATCGTTTATGGCAATAAACCCTAATAACGTTCGTAAACAGCAAAACAAACGCCACATTGGAACTAAAGCAATTGTTTGCCACGAAAAACTAAAAAGGCGGAAAATCCGAAGGGATAAAGCCGCTGTGCACGGCCATGAGGCCCGGGGGTAAGAAAGGTAAGGCAACTAAGCCAACGGCAGTGTTCATTAAGTACATATGCCAGGATAGCTCGAAACCCGAGGGAACAGCGCGGTCCAGATCCGAGCAGGAGCCACTATAGTGCGAAAACCACATATGGCACTTTCCGCCGTCTCCGCCCAAATAACCCATCGAAATGGGGTGAAATGAGTATTTTTCGATTTCCTGGATTATGACTTATTGATAAGCTGAGCAGCAGCGCTCCTGAAGCTGAGGTCAGCCAGGCTGATGCCGGTTTGAATTGAAGGGTTAACGTCCTGTTGGCGCAGTTGTACCATATAGCTCCTCAGCATTGGGGAGAGTTCACTTTTGTTCTTCATCTTAAAGCATTTCGTATATTGTTTGAAAGACCCGCGGGCGGGCCATCTCGCGGAGCCAAGATAGTGTTGAATGCTTTTCGGAGACAACAAAAGACGTTCGGTAACTATGTCAGATTCGTATGATGTCTCGTCTTTGTAACCGAAAAGGCTCACAATGGGCAACGTTCTTTACGTGACATATCGGGGTTCACGCATCGCACCCGGGTCCATTCATTTTTTTTTTAACTACACCAAAAGACCTTTGTTGGCCGTGGTTAGCGGCGACTGCCAAGCGGAGGAGACAATTCAGATACAAAATGAAACCGATGTGCTTTATTTTTGCCTCCCTCGGCACACCGCACCGTGCCAGTGACGAGCATCGGTGTGTCGACGCCTGTTTTGAGCGAGGTTCCCGGAGGGACTTCACGAAAACACTTAGCTGCCAACCCAGATCGGATCTAGCGCTATCCAGCTGAAGATCGCTGATAGCCGTCATCTACGGTTTTTCGAGCAACTCGCGCCGTGGTGGCGCGGTGGCGGCGACCAGCACCTATTGTCGCTGCTGCGACATCACACTCGTTCCGTACATGCTGGGCACACATCATTTCCATTAGCAGTTTTATTTGCAATTACACCTCGTAGGACATGGCCATTAACCAGAAAATATTAACATTTTTCAGAAAGCCATTCAAACCGTCTTATAGTGAGGTGCTGCACACGCGGCTGGCTTCCTGGAACCCCAGAGCCGCCCGGAGCCAAGCATGGCATCTTTTTCGCCACTCAGAGCTCTTAAAGAATTTCTCGAGAATCCGCTGCCAATGAAATATGTCACCAGCAACTCAGCATGGCCAGTTAAGGCTCTCTTGTGTGATCATCTTCAGCTGCTTCGTGCACTTGTCAAGCAGCGGAGGAAGGCGCTCATTTGAATGCTTTTCTTCGGGAAGTAACCGATAGGCATCATTGGGAGATCCTCTTCGCCTTTGTGGCTTTTATGTGCGTCATGTTTATAGGCGTTCCTAACAAACTAAACGATCCACAGAAATTTAGAAAGGATGGAACGTGCGCACATGACCGCGCATACTCTCGGCGAACCCATAAAATCTTCTATGCGGTGATAATTTTTAGATTATGCTGTGCAGTCGAAACCAGTTACGCAGGAATTCACGCAAATTATGGACTGTGTTAGCCCTTCAACACTAATTGAATAACAGATCCGCAGTATTATTACAAATCAAAACACAGATATAAGCAAATACTTTGATATTTTTAAGAAACTGGAAGATTTGTACCATTTCGAAACTAGGTTTAGGGTGCCAACTAGAACGAACATTATTTATTCGAACACCAAGAATTTGGATATTTTGAGCAGTTAATTTAAATCAACTTAGCAAAGCATATACAAGAAATGGATAACTCTACTTCTTAATCGAAGTGGAAATAATATTTTAAGAATAGTACTCGCTTTCAGAAAACAACGAGAGGAGTTTAAAAAAAACAGAGTGTTTCGATCCCGAACAGCCTAGACCGATCTTATTAGTGTATCTATGACCTGGTGTCAGAGCCACAGACACTCGAAGGGACCAATACAAATGATTCTATTTATGACTCGCTTCCAAATAGCAAGTACCTACGAATTTTATGGATGCAAAGTTTTAGTAGTAGTAACACCAAAAATAGTCATCCAACCCTTTAAACTTACTTCCTTCAAGTGTAAAAACTTGTTTTCAATTTTTTCGGTAATATATTTTTTTTTTTTTTGACGTCCTATACCCAGTAACAATTCCAATAGTACCTCGTTCAACAAAATTCATCAAGCCGTTTCGGCTCTATGACAGCATAAAAAAATATACATACTTAAATACAGGGTGATTCGTAAATAAGTGTTACAACATGTACCGATCGCTTCTATGACGTATTCTGATAAACATTGTGAGAGATACGAAAATCATGGAAATCATTGAATAACGGACCTAACTTTTAATGCACCCTTCTTTAGTATCCTGCAATATTCTTGAAAAAAAAGAATGGGTCAACTCCATTCAAGAACATACTACATAATTTTCAATCGCGATTTTGCAGCTGAAGGGTTGATCCCATAAATGTTCATCAAGACACTTCATAGAAACGATCGCTTTATGTGGGAACATTTAGTAATGAAGCACCTTGTTTAATGCATATTTACATACTTTGCAAGAACATAAGCCTCTTTTTGCAGTAGGCTATGACAAATTAAGAGAATGACAAATTAATGATAATCCGAAATCATCCGTCATTTGATCACGAACGGACGGGAAAAGTCTATTGCATATTGTGTTAAAAAATTAACGAGATTCAAATGATTATATCACTAATTAACTTGAGAACAGTTAATCGCTGCTAATTAGCATACATCTTATTATTTACAAGTACATTGAAGAAAATCATATATTTATGTATTATAATTCTCTTTAACGCTGAAACCTTCGTACTTGCATCCCGAACCTACTTTTGTTTAGCGCACTGCAGCAGGAGCAATAACTCACCTCCGTGGCCTGTCTTCGTATGACTTATCCTCGCAGATTGTCTAAAATTGCGAACAAATTGATCTTGTGCCATGTCACATCATACCAGCAAGAGATCCGTCCACGTGATGTACCCCCGGACCGCGTCCAGGCCGCCCCAGTCCACGTCCAGACGCACGAGCAGACCTAGGGCGAGGATATGAAAAGTGAATCTTTGCGAGAAGAGGCGTTAATTTATTGCCGCGGCCACTTCTTGTACTTGTTGGCACTTGGCTTGCGCGCATTTCCCTTCATTCATGGGGTCCCAGGTCCCAGGTCCCGGGTCCCAGCGACATAACCTCAAAGTGAATGGAGAAGAAAGACTCTCGATCGCCTCGGCCGCGACCGCGGGCCCGACGCTTGCTCTCGTTGGCAAGATGAGTCTCGCCGAGGACGGGGCCCCATAAATAAGGTGCCCCCAAAGGAAGAGAACACACTCTTCCTCCGAACATAATTTGTACAGTGTGGGGCAATTATTTATTTTAATTGTTTTACGGAATTTATGCATGTGGCGCGGTGTATGGCCGAATATGTGGCGGCCCGAGCTGCGCCGCGCGTCTGTTTACTCGCTCCCAGGTCTAATTTATGAGCGATGTTCAAATAAATGTTTGATAGCACTCCCACCCCTCGTTCTGTATCGTTTTGGGGCGCCTCGTTTGGCTGCGAGCATTGCCATTTTTCAAAATGTTACAATTTTTCTACATACACGGGGCACCCACTTTTTCAATAAACCGGGGGCGAGGAGCAACATAATCTGCTGCGGCTAGCACTGGGCGGATTTTGTGTTTTGGCTGCTGTTACATCGCTGGACCTGGCCCAACAGATACAATTCTGTGATTTACGGTCCGCACGGAGTGCTCACTTGTTCTGGTACAGTCTGATTATGCCGGGCCTCTCTCGAAATTTATGGAACATTTTTATTTAGAAATTATTAGCCCTAATGGAGCTGTTTCGGGTAATTAGCGCGTGTTCTGACTCGATACATGCCGCGATTTTTTCTATCGCACGCACGTGTGTGTTGGCAGAAGGGCTTTCTCTCAGTGTGTGCTGAACGCATTTTTCCATTCTTATATGAGTAATATAATTCAATTATTTTGTTTTCAGTTAGATCATAAAATATTTGCTTCAGAAACTTCTTCCAAAAAATAACAGCCTCAACCCGAATTTCGTTTGGCACTTTTCATTTCTTACTTCGCTATGAATAACATACCTACATAACATAATATACAAACATGTTTTTCATTTTACTTTGAAAATTAGAACTTTTAAAATGTTTTGGTGAAAACAATCATCTCGGTATCTATTTAAAAAATCGATGTTATTGCATTATTGCATTTGTAGAGCAGCCAAGACCAGCTGGAACGGCCGCTACGCCCTTACAATCGTACGACACCTTTATCGAAACGGATTGATCTGTGATTGCTACACAGCAAAGCTTTAGAATGCATTTCAACGTCGCCAGATCTTTCACCCCCTGATTATTTCAGGTGGGGTTACCTGAAGTCTAAATGTTTTTTTGATAAGCCACACACCTTGAAAGCTCTATACCAGTGGTGGATTTACCAGCAGGCTGAGTAGGCTGGAGCCTAGGGCGGCAGATTTTAGGGGCGGCAAATTTGGGGCCAACATTTTCTTTTAATGTCTTATAGAAATTAAAAAGATTCGTATTTATAAACGACTACTAGTGGCTTCGCAAGCGTCCCCATTCTACCAGTAGATATAAATTATATATAAATATAAGAGATAATAAATCGTAAGACTATTAGACTGCACAATTTATTTTAAATAACAACAAATAATGAAAACCGAAAGGAATAAAGAAGTATATAGAATAAATAGAAAAATATTTGAAATTAAAATTGTAACACACCTCACAAATCACGCCAAAAGGTGTTTCGCGTGTTCTAATTAAAAAGTGTACAACATTTCTCATACTCAACGTTCGTTCAGGGGCATAAATACCTTGTTTAAGGCTATTAGTTCAGGACAGTCAATATGGCTAGTCAAAATATCTCTTATGAATAAGACACGCCAATAAGTTCGTCTACTATAGTATGCAACATTTGTAACCCTAACAGTGGACATCGAGTTTCATAAGATGGAACTGTATTACCTAATATCTTGTATTATTTGAATAAAAACTGAGTAAAACTTCTTTGCACCGATTCTATTCGTTTTATCGAGAGATCATGCTGAGGACTTCATATAACTGCCGCATATTCCAAAACAGATCTATTCAAGGAGATCAAAATAAACCTAATTGTAAAAGGATTATGAAATTCTTTTGTGTTCCTTTTCATAAAACCTAAAAGTTTAAGCGTATCCAAATAATTTTGAAGCTTAGCACAATCTTCTGAGGATCTAACTGAGGCGAACAATTTTAAATCATCAGCGTAAATTAAGCACTTAGCAAAAGAGAATATTTCAGCAATATCATTGATAAATAATATGAATAATAGAGGCCAAAGGTGACTCCCTTGTGGTACTCCGGATGAGTCAATAAAATCCTTACAATATAAGTTGCCTATTTTTACCTGTTGTATACGATTGGTAAGATACTACTGAAAACACTTCAAAATGGATCCACTAAAGGTACGGACACACCAAAAGCGAAGCGAGCGAAGCGAACAATTTAAAAAATTTGGGTGCCGTACAAATCAATTGAAGTGTCCGAATAGAACGCGACATGAGCGAAGCGGCTACTGCGACAGAATGTTCCCAAATTTTAAATTATTCGCGCCGCTTCGCTCGCTTCGCTTTTGGTGTGTCCGTACCTTAAATCCAAAATATTTTATTTTATCCAATAAAATCGGAATTGATACTTTATCAAACACTTTAGAAAAGTCGTTATACAGTACATCTAGTTGAATATCGTTTTCTATATTCGGAGCACAGAAGTTTGTAAATATCGTTAGATTCGAAATAGTGGATCTACCAGCGAAAACTCCATGCTGCTCATTCACAATAATATGCTAAACCAATGAAGCTGTTTTGGAAGCAAATAGAACATCTAATAGCTGAGGGATGATAGTATTCATAATCATAAATCATAAAATTGTTGTAACGAATTTTAGAGGTCGGTAGGAGCGGCAAAATTTTAATAACCTACTGGCGGTAAATTTGTAAATCCGCCACTGCTCTACACAATGCAATAATGAAAAAACTTTCAGCAACGTTTACGTCAGTGCACCATGCAGAATTGTCAACATTTCAGTGATGTGATTTTTGCCACATGATTTACAGTCAGAATTTTGTTATCTGTTGGTTTTTTAAAGTAGCAAAATATACACTTTGAGTGTTTCGTCGTCATAGATTGTCCGTGTCGTTCTTGCCCCAACGAAGGCTTTCTGATCACTGGTCCTCACCTGACATACAGATGAAAAGCACCGCAAAGAAATTTACTTATATATGATCAATCGATCTCGCAGTACAATCTAGATACATAAAAATTGAATTATTATTTAGAAAGAAAACATTTTAACCCACATCCAATATTTCGACATCAAACGACACTCCCTCGAGAAACTCATAAACTCACATAATCTTTTTGAATTTTGTGTTTCAGATGATCCAATGACGAGTTCTGCTGTCCACCGCAAATTCATTTTTTTTTTGTGAATGTGTCTGCGAAAAATGGCTACCGTTGCCACAATTCTTAATATTTTTACTTGAAAATTCATATAATTATTCTTTGAATTATACTTAAAAAGCCTATTTAATTTAAAAATAAAATAATGTAGCCATACTTCCAAAAAAATTCACAAAAATTTGCTTAAAAAGT
Source organism: Dysmachus trigonus (assembly GCA_949715965.1). Classification (NCBI taxonomy): domain Eukaryota; kingdom Metazoa; phylum Arthropoda; class Insecta; order Diptera; family Asilidae; genus Dysmachus; species Dysmachus trigonus. Next base: position 43,045,410 of record OX454322.1, on the reverse strand, counting down.
CATTTTCAAACCATCCCCCCCCCCCCCCCCCCCCTTAAGGGGGGTCATATCTTAAAAATGTTTTAGAAGGTGATAAAATAATTTTATTGTTTTAATTTTTTTACATAATTTTACTTAACTAAAGTATAAAAATTAAACTTTTTTTTGTTTTTCCTTCCGAAATGGCGGCTCAGGATAATTTTTTGTCAGTCGTCTCCGACGCAACGTCCAAAAGTGCTCCCCTTGTCACATATTAACCATTGATAGGAAACAGAAAAATTAAACTGTTTTCTTTTTATAACATATTAACGGGAAGGATAGACCTATAAAAAAAAAAAAAAAAAAAAAAAAAAAAAAAAAAAAAAAAAAAAAAAAAAACATAAAATTCAATATAAAATAGCCTTTGAAAAATAATTCAGAATTTTGGGCTATTTTTTCGACATATTTGACCCCCAGAAAGTATGTTATTAACGCGATCTGATTTTAGGTTTATCCTTCCGATAATAATGTAGAGAAAAACCTCTCAAAATTTCAGGCAAATCGGTCAATAACATTTTGAGTTACGACACGAGCAGTTTTTAAAAATATTTATAAACTTTTAATTATCCTGAGCCGCCATTTTGGAAGGAAAAAAAAAATTTATATTTTTTTATACTTTAGAAAAGTTATGTTAAAAATTTAAAATAATAAAATTATTTTATCACCTTCTAAAACATTTTTAAAATACAACTCTCAAAATCAGTCGTTTACATGGACGTCCCCCTTAATTCGGAAAAAATAATTATATTGAAAATCAAAATAACCACTGAAATTGTAAACAAAACTCGAAATCTTTAAAATGGTCATATCTTTTACATACACCCATGAAAAGAATTATAAATGCACATCCTGATACATGTAAATGTAAATGTTATATAATTATTACACGTTTTAAAATAAGTTTAATACATTAAACATATGAAAATATATAATAATAATAATTCAAGAAGAAAAGAAATAATAGTAGATAATAAGAAATTTCTACATGATATGTGTGGATACAATAATGACATCCATTGAATTAGCTTTCCGAAATTATAGGTTGGCATTAACTGAACATATTGAATTAAAAACAAATGGATTTTGTTGCAAACTTTCTGATTTATTAACTTCCCAAAACCGTCATACACTTTTGCCGGATCCTGTAGTTTTACCACGGATTTCTCGAAATATTTTTTCATAATCGAAACTATTCACGCAGAAGCTTACTGTAGATTTAGATTTTATAATTTACTTTAAACAAATTGCGATTCATTATAAAAAAGCACACGTTTGTATTTTAAAGGGAAAACGTCAATTTTCTGCTTGTTGTTGTTTTAGCAAATAAATTCAGTTAAAATCTGCTGAAACAAATTTTTGAATAATAAATACAATATTAGTTTTATCACTTAATTGAAGGTAAGTTCTGAAACCTATATTTATTTATAGCTGAAATATTACTAAGTATGAAAAATCGAGACTTTTCCACAATTAATATAAAACATTTAATAATTGAATAACATTCCCAGAAATTAAACACCGGAGATCTACTGGATTTAGACCGATGTCCCTGCTGAGCGTTGGCGACTTTTAACACATTCTTAATTGGATTTTTGCATCCGTTCTCAAATTCAACCGTCCTACAAATTTTCAATTCAGGCAACATTTGTACTATACTTGCTCTAAACATGAATTAAAACTTCATATCATATTGTTCGGAAAGAGTTGGCATGAGTTGGCTCCACTCTGCGCACTATTCTGACTTTTCGGAAAGAAATTAGTGCGGAAAACAGATTTAAGTGCTAATATAGTTGAATTCGAAAGCGACTTTAGTCCAATTTTTAGTTACCAATGGATTGACTCGGCTTTCTGAATTTAGATGATAAATAATTTTGTCCAGCAGACTAAGCACTGAACAAACAAATTTACAATGAAACAACTAAGGATTTCATTGAATCTATCAAATTCAAATTGCCTGTTAATCTATATAATATATATATATCATTTTCATTTTCTACATTTTTCTAAATGTGCTCTAATCTTTCTACACAACTCGTTTCGGTTTATTTTCAAAAAAAAAATTAGTTTCTGGGATGTTAAAATTTTATATTATAGTGTATACAGTGTCAAATAAAAGAAATTATAACGATTAGAAGTTTGGATAAATATACATAAATAACATTGAACACATCTGACTAAAATCCATCGGTAGTTTGCGATATATTGTAAAACTTTAAAAAAATTGCATGTCACGTCCAGAAAATGCAAATTTCAATTGGTACTGTAACATTTGCTGCAAACAATGCAAGTGGTGCGGAAATGTTAGATGACTCTCAATGTTTTTAGTGTTTTTAGATAAACAGCTGCATTAATGATTTTTGGGTGGACGATGGGAATTTAGGTCGGCTTTTAAAATAAATACCCATCCACTGCAGTTGACCGCCCCCGGGATGATGTCCCAGTATTCCAGGCAGGCAGGCCCCAGCCACTATATCAAATTGTCATCGTTGCCGCTGGGGCCATCATCTCGCAAAGACAGCAGAGTGCCGCCGGACGACGCCGGAGAAATAAATAAAGAAAGATAATAAAGTAAATCGGATCCAGCAAACATATTCAATAAACAAGGCCCCTTGGTTTTCACCAAACGAGGACCAGCCCGAGAGGAGCAGCATTCCAGCGCGATGCGGAGTTGGCCGGCGCGACGTGGCGGTCGGGTGGCCCGAGGAAGGTGCCCAGACGCCCAATTCGAAAAATTGTTCTAATTTAATAAGCCCAATTCGGTGGCGCCAAAAACCAACATCCAATTAACTTAAAACACACAGAATTGAGAGGCAGATTGCGCCAAGCGCGGAGGAGTCGCGCGGGGGCTCCAGGGTAATCCTTTTTGGTCTTACAAGCAGCGCTGACGAGCGCGCCATGTCCTTTCTTCCTCGGTGCTTTTGTTGTCCTCGTCGTCGGAATCGGAGTCGGAGTCGTCGTCGTCGTCGCATTTGCGGCTTATTGCCCGCACAGAGCCCGGTGTCAGGAGTGGGATGGGCCGAGCCTCGGCCGCCGAGGGGGCCCTTTGCTGGCTCGGGTCTTTCGCTCCAAGCTCGGACTTTCATTTTGCCGAATGATTTTTTTCTTATTTACGCAGCACGGCTCCTTCAGCAGATGCCCTTCCCGGTCCAGCCGCTGCAGATGGATTTCTTGTGTTACTACAGCGGCCTTTACCGCGCGCGCATACACAGGAACATTTTAATTTAATTTGGCACTGGCTGTGCCCTTTTTGGGATTTTTTCCCTAAACACGGCGCGCGGCGAGGTGCTCGGTAAATGGAAGAAGATGTCTCATTAGCATATTCGGCGAGGAGCTGCTACTGTGCGAGCAGCTTGTGAGGTGTCCCTAGGTGTGCATGCGATGCGGAATTTCGTCGCTCGTCGTCGCCGAGTTAATTAAGACACAGCGCCGTGTAATCCGTCTTTTAGCGCTTTGCACGCTCGCTGCGTCGTCGTTAGGCGAAAAATTGGGCCCCGCCGCTAGGCAGCCCTGGCGGGAAGCCTGAGCCAACCGCTAGTGGACGGGGCTCAACTACTCGATTCTCGCCAGACGTTACGCTGGCAAAACTTTCAGCATTATCCAGGCAATCCGGGACAGGAAGTCCGTGTTGCGGCCAATTTTAGTACTTACCTGAATTAGCGCATTTTTCCCCCCGACAGCTGAATAAACACCATATAAAGCGGGGCATACCTTTCGTCCCGTGGCGAATTATTCGATGCATGCAATTCCTTTCAAGGTATGAAATTATCACATCCTTCGGCTTCTTGCCACGATTCCGAGACTCATAATCGCTGCTCCGTGCCTATCCATTCCTCTGGAGTTTGTCGTGCTGTGCAGTGTGCCGTGTGCACTGGAGCGGGCCAACTTGCCGTGACTTGCAATTTCACACGGGGCCTCCTTTTGGCACGACAGGAAGACACAGAAGCCCTTATAGCCGAGTGCTCGCGGACTGGCTTTGGGGCCGTTTAAAAGTTTTTGAATTCCAGCTCGTGACCGCATAGCAATAAAAATCGAATTCAGACCTTGAAATGCCGGCGCACACCGGGAGCTTTGGCGGAGTGTGCGATGGGACCCTCGGGCGCTCCATCGTACCATCGCACAGGTACTCCCGGGAAGTGGTTTTGCACTCAACCCGGATCTCGCAATTTTCGCCAAGTGCTTACAATATTCTCCTTCAGCTTTTTCCGGTGCTCCGAGCCCCAAGGAAAGGGTTCACTTATATAGGAAAACTTTTCTTATCTTAAAGCACAAATATGTTGAGGTCACATGAGTAACAGTAAATATCCGACATGTTTACTACTCTAAAAGTAGGACGACAATGCATGAAGAGTGAAGACCAAAAAGACTAACCAAACTACATAAAGACAACAACATGTTGAATCGGTCATTGAAAATTCAAAATAAATGTAACGAAAAAGTTGAATTCAGTTGAAATTTCATGCAGTTCCAGAACCGATTGTTGAAAAACTGATTTTTTTTTTAAATTAAAAAGTAAACTTGTTGTGTACAAAGGCATACAAAAAAAAATTTTTGGTAAAATAATAAGTCTAGCAATATATAATTATTTACCTGAAAATTACCCATATGTAGTTATAAAGTAGCCGATCCAACATCCTTAAGGGGGTATTCTAGTGTAGAGGCACGAATTTCGGCCGTTTTTTCAAGTTTCGTAAAAAAAGAACAGAAAATATTTTTAGTATCCATTTTTTTCTTATTTGCTTATTGATATTTTAAGAACACATAAAAATTAAATGAAAAACAAAAACCAAAAATTCCAGAAGTTATCGGCTGGCAGAGTGGGGTATCCAAAAAAAAGGGGGTGTGACGGCGGTCAAAATTACAACCGTTCTAGTCAACTGAAACAAAAAAACCCAACGGATTCTTAATTAGTAATGTTGTCGCTATTAGTAATGTTGTCGTGTGGAAAAAAAGTAAAAAAAAATTTTTTTTCACAAAATGGCGGCCGGTTGAAAAAAAAAACAAATCCGATTTTTTCAACAGTTTTAAATTTTTTAAAAATATTAAAAATCAAATTTTCAACTTATTTGTAGTTGTTACGATAGAGGGATATATAAAGAACGTTGACACCAAATTTCAAGTAAATCGGTTTAGTAGATCTCGAGATATCCTTACCGCCAACTTGAAAAAAGTAGTTTCGAGAAAAACGCGTTTAAAGTTTAGAGTGAAGTTTCAAGCAGTTGCGCTCATACAATCGTACGGTATACTTAAATATTTTTAATCGACGATCCCTGCTCCATACAAGGGACCTTCCTCACGTTCAAAATCTTCAATATATAGGTATAAAATACAAAAGAAGTTTCATGGGGGAATTTATCCGCAGGTACTCGGGCCGCGCCTACCGTGTATTGTTCAATTCATTCCGGTCGAACCAGTTTAGTTGTCGCTTCACCAAAATCGCTATAACTCGGTAAATAATTGAAATTTTGAAGGCATATTCTTGAATGTTTAAACATTATAAATATGAAAAAAAAATTTTCGATTTTTTCGAATTTCTACACTAGAATACCCCCTTAATACGAATCAAAGAGACTTACAATTATTAACAAAAAAATATTTTACCAACAAAATTATGTTATTATATATATCTTCATAATAATTTCAATTTACTATATGTATGCTCTCCGGTTATTGCTACCAAGATTGGTATGCTGATGAACATACGTAAGCTTATACAGATTAAAGGCAAACCTTACTGCAGGCCTATGTCATTATTTAAAACACTAAATTCGAAATGTTAGTCTTTCGGATGCGTTTGAAACAACGATTCAGGGCATTCCTTTATTTCTCCCGGGCTCATGCAAAAGTTTAAAACTAAAGAAAATAATTATCTTCTCTAAATTACAGCGATCGGTAAAAGTCTGTCTATTGCTGATATTTTTACTTCTGTTTTGAATTTTGTTTAAAACAGGTAAATAGGCCCCAGAACGTCCATCGTCGTGGAAAGGCTCTCATCTTCATATGGAGTATGTCTTCTTGAAAGTTTTACAATAGCAGTCCTGACGAACTGATTTATAATACATTCAAATTATGTTATATTTAAAAAAATCTTTAGCCGGCATAAAACATCAGCTTGAGCTTTGTAGGTGACGAGTTTCTCTTTCCCAAACTTTGCACAACTCTTTGAATTTGGGTCCCAGAAGCTCAGGGGCGTTATTGTAGAACCCAAAAACTAACCATTTTTCTAGTCGAGACACACTTTCAAATGACATTTCATGCCTCGGTAGGAAAGATGTTTTGCTCTCGAGTTTTATGATTATGGCACTCTCTAGAAATTCGGGGGAACCCCCCAAGAGCTAGGGGCCCGGGGCAACTTTCCCCGATTCTTAACTTGGGTACGCTTACTATTATAAATGTAGTTTAAATATCGATGTTTCGCTTCGCATAAACATAGTAAACTATGCCAATTCAACACTGCTTCTTCACATGATTAGTCTTTATTTTTTTTAGATTCTGAAAACTCTCAAAATCACTTACTTGTGTTATTATATTACGTTTGAAGGTCGAATGGCGAAGATTAAATAATTAATAAAAGCCATATTTATTTCATAGGGTACATTTTATTCTACGAGGTTTTTGTAAGAATGAAGATTTTTGAACCCTCAGCATGGAAGTTCTACTCTTAATTGGCAATGGTATTCGTACCTGTGAAAACCATATACATTATGCAACATAAACATTATTCTTTAAACACTAGAATTTTAACCCCTTGATGGGCGCATATGTGCGCTCAGGAAAATAAGCTAATTTTTATCTATGCGTGCTTAAGAGCATCTTAAAAGCTTGTCATACTTATCGGCGCACGCACATGCAGTTGGAGTTGAACGTTCGTTGATATCAGATAGTGAATTTCGATTTATAGATTTTATAACTTATATAATATTAGTGCCATAAGAACGGAAACGCGTATTCTGCATCAAGCTGCTCTATACCGAAAAGATTAATTCCCCCAACTATAAAATATTATTCTTGGCATTACTAGAGAATAAAATTAATATCAGAAACCCGGTGAGAAAAGACTAAAGCTACTTTAATGCCACTTCTTGGATTACGGATAGTTATGTTATTCTGCGTTAGTATTTATAGATTTAATAGCTGCATAATTGCCTACTTAGTGGATTTTCAAACCAAGAACATATTTCACAAAGTTGTTGCATCAAGCGAGCTTAGTTGGTAGTTACAGGCTCTACGTTGGTCCCATCGTGTAATTCTGAGATGGGGCAGTGTCATGATAGAATTTGGTTAACGATTTTCTTTTCTTTTTTTTAAACGTATCATAATAACATTCGACCATATTTTACTTTTGTAACCATAAGAAGCATTAATTCAACTAAAATGGGAAGTACTGTATTCCTCACTCTATAGCCTATTCGTCTTATTGCTACCATATTTTTCAGTCAAAGAAACATAGCTTATGCAGTAGCCACTTGAATAACTTGATTGCTGTATTGATGAATATTTAGCTTCAATGCATGAGTCTTTTTATCTCTGGGATATTTATATTTTAAAAAAGTGGCAAATAATTATCTAAGGAAAATGGCCACCGTGACTGTTCTTGATGAAGCTCATTCTGTCAACCTAATTATGGGTTACAAGTTGGTTGTCAATTTTTGCTGAGTTATCATCACCATAATCCGAGGTATCACACGACCTCGGAGAAAAATTTACAAAACGAATCTGTACTTTATCGCCAAATCGTGATTTCAATAAATCGATAGTTTATGTCAGTTGATGCTACATAACACCAGAATTAATGTCATCCATATTTTCGAAAAAATATTCATTGATTATGATCCGGTAACTGTCTTCATTGGCCGCGAGCCCCTGACTTATTTTTAAAGAAATAAGGAACAATGAAAATTATCAGTGTATATACCGCACCACATGGTGCATTTTTTTGAATGATATAGGGTTTCTAGATCTTTTGGATTAGTCTCACTCCAGAAGCGATAAATTTGCTTATTGGCAAACCCATTAACCCATTTCTTCCCAAGCGGACATTTTATAGTCGATTGGTTTTTCGTCTGTAAAAACCCTAAAACTAACAAAATAATATTAGAAAAAACGATATTCTTAAGTAAAAAGACCTGCTCTTTCCGAATCTGAGGTCAGATTTGAAAAAAATTTCACCACAAATTAAATATGGCCGCCTGAAAATGCCGAAACTTTAAGCATCGACGGTTAACTTTAATGATTTACATTACGATTTATTTTGAAAAAAATCATTACAATGTATAACAGCAACAAATGTCATTAATCATTACAATGTATAACAGCAACAAATGTCATTAAAACAATTAACCGAAACAAACATCGCAATCAATGTTGGTACGTTTTCTACAAAGATCGCTAGCTTTACATATTCTTTGAGATGATTTTGTGGTTTTCACGTGAATATGATGATACTGTCTGAAACAGGTATCGCAAAAATGATTTTTGCACTCGAAGCAATATTTGGGACCAACATTTTAATGACCTTTGTTGCTGTTATACATTGTAATGATGCAGTATAAGTAGCTTTTGAAGGTTTTTTTTTTCAAAATAAATCGTAATGTAAATCATTAAAATCGATGCTTAAAGTTTCGGCATTCGGCAACAGTCGATGCTTAAAGTTTCGGCATTTTCAGGCGGCCATATTTAATTTGTGGTGAAATTCTTTTCAAATCTGACCTCAGATTCGGAAAGAACAGGTCTTTTTACTTAAGAATATGTTTTTTTCTAATATTATTTTGTTAGTTTTAGGGTTTTTACAGACGAAAAACCAATCGACTATAAAATGTCCGCTTGGGAAGAAATGGGTTAAGCTAAAAATGAGGTGAATAAAAAGGTCAACTTGTAACCCCCTAGAGACCAATCAGCGAATGCACCAACTGTATCTTTTACGAGTGTAGACTAAGATCTTTCCGCAATATTTGCTTCTTGCACACTTTGATTAATAATTGCGGTAACATTTGGTTCAGTACGCACAATCTGATTACGAGTTGGTGTTGTTGCATCCTGCAGAGAATATGTGGTACGAAATATATCCAAAGTTCGACGGATGATTTGCTCCGATGGACGATTAAGTGCCCCATAAAAATCACGAAGTCATCTACAAGGCTCGTGAACCGACGATAATTTTTTAAAGTAAAATTTGACAATTCTGAACCGTCCCTCAACCATGAGATTATTCATGATTACTTGCCAGACTATACTGAACATAAATATCACATAGATCTGTCAGAATGGTAGCACGGATTGACAGTTATCGCTATAGGAGGTTATATCTAAGCTAAAAAACATATTCGTTTTCTATAAAGATTTCAATTAAGCTGGTCTACTAAGCTTAAACACTGGAAGTTAAACTTTTTACTTTCGCCAAATCTTGCTGTTGCATTTATTCAAAGGTCAGCTCACAAACTCTAGACAATTTACGCCATTGTCTAAGAACCCACCCATGAAACAGACTGCCCACCCTCGGGAAATCTTTCCATGGAATATAATTCGGAGAAAAATGGAGGAATTTACAAATAACACGGCAATAAATTCAACGCCAAATTCTTGTTGAATGAATTGCGACATTTTCGGTATCGCTAAGCTCGGCAGGCAGAGTCTAATTATATCCACCAGCGAAAGCTTTTAGTTCATAGCTCCCCCGAAGTGCTCCCCATCGCATCGTAAAAAATTGAGGGAGTCGCGTACAACACAACCCCCGGCCCGTTCCTTCCCGAGCGGAATCATAGCGTGAAAGGGCATTCATGGAGAACGCCAAGAGGAGCCTTCCCTTGCAAACAAATTTCGCTGCCACTACAAGAGTCGTCCTGGCAACCAATCCCGGAAAATCAAATCAAATCCTTACAATGGCGGTGACGGGCGCTTTTTACTCAGCACGAGTCCTGCCGGTCCGAGCCCGGAGTCCCGGAGAACCCCGGAGCCTCCAGAGTACTTCTGTTTGGTCATGCACCTACGTCCTTCGGCGAATTTAGACGATTTCCTTCGCTCGTCTCCTGTCGCCGGATCCGGCTAGCTCTGGTCACGTTTTTCGATTTTAGCTCCTTCCAGTGGGTTCCATTCGCATCCTGGCCGCTCCTGCTTCTGCTCCACCGTCGCCGCCGGTCTCCGCATCTCTCCCGCGCCAATTATTGATCAGCAATCTATTTCAATTTTTCGTGTGTAATTTCGTGTGTTAAAATCGCCCGGGGTAGGGGGACCGGCCAGTGGGCGTGCAGCAGCAAAAATCCTCCCTTATTGCCATAATTCCTTGCCCCCTTTCCTTCTGCTCCGCTCGGGAAAGCTTTCGTCTTCCTCCCGGCTGCCATTGTTGCTCCATGTTGCTGCAATAAAAGTTCATGTCGCCATTTATTTCTACTTTACGAGTTGAACTCGCTCATTGACTCACTTCGGCCCCAACTTACCAACCCCCTCCCGCACGCCAGATATACTCCTCCAAGGGGCGGGGGCAGCCCGGTGGGCAGACTGCCTGCCGCTTCCGAGAATGCCCGCAGGGCCCCAAAGGCGCACTCCTGTCCTTTATAATTTGGTCAATGATACGTGAGTAGTTAATTTAGCTCTAACTGGGGGCAGAGGTCAATGGATTGCGATGAATTACGCCACCATTGGCGAGTTCGCAGGGACTGGGAAGTGAAGGGAACACCCGGCACTGCAAAAATCGCCGAATTGGGACGAGACAGCGCACTCCACTGACTCACCCTCTCTTCATCGCATCCGCCCGCCACTGCTGTAGGGATTAACCTTGACTTTCACTTTCGATTCAAAATTTTGAATAATTCATGCAGAGGCAGAGGACAGCACGCGATGCAAGGACCCGAGACAGGTGAGGCACCTACAAAAGAGATAAAAATGAGACTGTGGAAGTGACCTCATTCCCATATTTCGTTTCGTTTGCTTAGGCCAGGAATCGGGATTACTGCAGTCGGGTGTATGTGCCAGTCCTGCTGCACCTTTCTGCGGTCACTGACACTTGAGATCTTATGTGAACTGCACCTGTCTCCTGGCTGGTGGTTGTGCGCTGATGATGCACTTTTGATGTAGCACCTACGCAACGATGGCATTTCCCACGATTCTATGCGTCTCGAAAGGGTTGACATTTTGAAAGTTGATACTTTCTTTCACTATCGCCGTTGTGCTAATATTTTGGGGCTGGCACAAATTTTGTTGGATTTGCTATGCCGTTTGATAGGTTCCACAAAAATTCCTTTGATTGAAAAGGGTTGAAAACCAGGTGCGAAAAGATACAGTTATCTTTTCAAATTGCATAAATTTGGCTTAAATAAGGATTTGATTTCACTATATTATTAAATTTACGATTATGTCTGTCTTTCCCTTAAAAAAACATTTAATATGGGTCCAATCGAAAGGTTTGGAATCGCGAGTTCGATTTGATATGAAAGAATTGTTGATACCGAAATTCGATTCATTTTTCAACATACTAATCGATTCGGGAAAAAAGAGCATAACCTCTTAACTGCTATCTACATTTTCTGAATAGGTGTTAACATTGTGTCTCATCACTAAAAAAGTTCAGAAATCTGATATCTTAATTTGTGGATATTTTGAAACGACCATTGTTACTTTAAATCTTAACTTTGATCAAGAATCAGAGGATTATTCTCTTTATAGCTTGGTACACAACGGAAAATATTGCATTTTGAATCCCGATTGCTGTAGATCGTTAATTACCATGGCCAAAATCATCGAATTTACTCACACAACGTGTTCTTCAGATTTGACTCCCTTTTGAAACATGAATTTTGTTTTTGAAAGGCTTAAAGACCAAATATTAAATTAAACTTAAAAGGGACTGAGACCCTTATTCTTAAGATCTGAATATCGACAAGTAACACGATTTTGATGTTTATTACATTTTTTTAATCCCGGAATGATATTGTGAAGTGCTAAGACTCGCAACGAAAATTCAAACTACATTCTTGAATCTTATGACTTCTACCGACTACGATTCATTGTAATCGATTCGTCATTATTTCAGTTTGTTAGTGAAAACAACTACAAAATATGTACAATGTATAATGTACAAATAGGTATTTCGATTCATTATTTTTTTTAAAAAAATATAACTTAAAATATTGTCAACATTTTGAGTGCTTTTAGTAAATCTGCGTTTGCAGATACAAACATACCATATTACATACTTGTACAGAACAAGTTAATGTTTTGTTTTTTGCCCATTTCACTTGCAATACTTGGGCTTGGAGGTTTGTACTTTATTATAATGAGCGGTATAATAAAATTGTGTCAAATTATCAATTTAGTAACTTCGGACCCAGTATCAGTTCACCTGTTTAAGTCGATAAAATATAAGCAGTAGCACTTCTCGGCGTGTTCCTTTCAAGTTGGGCTAAAGGAGCTCTCGATAAGATTGCCCTGGTCTCATTGGCGGGAATTAAATCATAACAAGGCTCCGCCAGAGATAACTTGGGAGACGTCGAGCCGAGTAAGAAACAGCAGGAGGTGCCCAGTGCAGTCACAAATTGCAAAGTGGACTGGGCGCAAGAACGGTCAGAAGGCGAACAAAAAATGCGAAAAAGACGAGCGATTGACGCCAAATAAAAGGAGTGCGGCCGAGGAGAGCCCCCAAGATAGAGGAAAATTAAGTGGCATTCATAGTGGCTTGCAAAATTGCCCATGTCAAGTTTGCGGCTGCGTTTTTAAGGTCGCTGTAATAATGACAATTACTGATTACCACCAAATGATCTTAATTGCCATAATTGCAGCACTGATCGTCTACTTGGACTAATTAAGTGGAACAATTGCGAGTGGATTGAAAATGCGGGGCATTACCGGGACGACTAGCTCGCAGAGGGAAGAGAAGCAGTAAGTTCCAAGCGATGAGACTCAGCGGCGCTATGCCGTCGTGTGTCAGAGCAACGCGCGTTGATTATGCTTCACACAACGCATTTGGTCGTTACCACCATACGCGTGTCTTCGTCGCGAGACAACCGCTCCCAGGCGACTCAGACTCTTTGCATAACACTTCCCACTCCTACGCTGCCCAATTTCCTTACCCATCTGGCAATACAGACTGCTCCGAGTATGACCTAATCACACACATTTGAGGTCGTCAGAACGGCAGAACGACGCGATCCACTCATTACACATCTTCATAATTCACTTAACAAAGCCTAAGTGATCTTCGCCCACTCAAGTCTTCCGATGACTCGACTTTTCTGCCCAGAGCCAAAGGGGCTGCCCAGAAGTGGGATGAACGGGCACGAGACGATGCTCATGATTTGCTGTGGCCCAGCAGCCCTGGTACAGAATCCAGTGGCTGCGGTACGGCGCGGCCACCACGATCCAGAGCTGGCGATCTCCGATGCACGGTACTGCGCCACGATCGCCGCTCAAAGCCGCCAGAGTGTTGTCGCGGCCTGCTGGCATGCATCTCGACACTTGAGAAACCCTGAAATTAGGTTAATAATTTGATTGATGCACGCATCGCGCACAAGTCGCGACTCAGAGCCAAATGAGCGATTACGCAATTACGGAGATTGTGGACTTAAGAACTCGGTATGCCCGCGGATTTGGATTTGGCCAGCCTCTGCTGTTGAGGCTGGCGGGAATCAGTCACATGGATGCTGAAGCAGCTGTAGCCGCCACAGTCCGCGCCGCCGCTAGAGACGTAGTTGTCTAGTAATGCAGGTCAGCTGGCTCTTGGTCAACGTTCTTACTCTGATTGAAAACACTGCGAGACAGCCACAGCGAGACCAGTGAGACGACAGCCCGTTTATTAGCTGGAGGTCAATTGATCGAAACAACTTTGAACTTGTTGATCTTGTCACAATTAAGATTTATTTTTGGTGTCAGAGTCCGGTGCTTTTCGGTAAGGCCTCTGCAGAGGTTGATTTATCTCGTGGCAGCGGCGCAGTGGCGGTGGCAGCGAAGCACCACCGATAGCCAGCCTGATTGTTGGCCAATTTGATTTTTTCTGACCTTTGAGATTTGATCGTTCGACCTTGTTCCTTGCCTAATGAACGATCTGTTCGGTACGGTCGGTGGCAGCAAAGCGACAGTGCGGCGTAGTCCATTGAAAGCAGAGCCCAAAAACCGGTCTCTTTGGAAATCCAAATATTACTACTTTTCTGCAATAGATCTAAAAACCAATTCTGGGCGAGATTCGATGACAAAACAAACATTTCGCTGTTGCAACCAGAAAGTAGCAACAAACCTTTGCTGGGTTTTGTAATCAACGAAATTTGGTCCATTTTCGCGAGATGCTGCTCAAGTTTGGAATTGCTTAACAAATTGTCCGTGTTTGAGAGTGTTTTTCTAGCAGTTAGCATGTTATACAATGTTTTTTTTACCCCAAGATTTTATTACTTACTTTTGTCACCTATTGCTTAAATAGTCGCATAACAGACTACACAATGTTGAAGGTAAAATACTATCATAAAATAACACATAACAGTGAATCTTTAGATAATTTTTTTTCGATTCTAACGCATACAAACAATAATAGTATGTAGTCTCAACCATTTTACTCATTTTAAGATAATCTACTCTAGCTATCACAAACTGGAATTTATAAACTTTATGCAGGTGTATATAATTTCACAATATTTTACTTGAAGACCTTAATACATTTTTCTGAAAGAGCTATGCTATTTTAAATGCTCTTACTAGGAAATAAATAAAAAGAAGATTTTTACTTCGAAAAAAGAATACTTAGTTAATGAAATATAACAAATCGAGCATGTGATTGAAATAGTATAATAAATTTGCTTCATATGAAAGAGTTTTTCACATGGGAAAACTGAGTTATGACGACCAAAGTTTACTTGCAAATATGCTTAATCGAACTTTGAAGAATTGACTTCTTTTCCAGCTTTTGATTGAAATCTGTCTTACCTAAAAATGAGTTATTTATTTCTTAATTATAATTTAAACTCTACAAGGTAGAGTCGACATTTCATGCCAAATGTTTTGTTTCTCGCGATTTATTATAATATCGGGTATTTGCCGACGTTAATATCTTTCATTTTCCGCCATATTATTAGTTGTAGCACTCACTTGAAATTCAACTTATAGTGTCAGGAGGTTCATAATGGAAAAATAGATGATTGAACGACGCCCTTTAATACATAAAACATTTTATAAAAATCAGTCATCTCGAAGTTACGTGATTTAATGGTTAGGAATAACACTCCAAGGAACCTACATTGCTTCGTCTGGTGGAGGATTTTGACATCGTGGTTCAGTAATGAATCAGCTAGTGTGAAATTAACAATTGAAGAACCTTGATGCAAATGCCATATTGTTTCAACAAGACGGCACCTGCTCATACAGCACGCACATCAGTTCATTTGCTGAAAATCATGTTTCTTGGGAAATTTATCACAAGATGCGGGAATATCGATTAGTCTCCACGCCCACCAGATTTGACGACCTACAATTTTTTTTTTGTTGGAGTAGGTACTTGATGAGTAAAGTATATGTTAACCAGTCCACGACATTGGACCAACAAAAGGACAATATTGTTAACGAAAATATGATGAAAAATATTATAGAAAGATGCTGTGTTTGTCTCGTGCCGAGACGGATATTTGGCCGATGTTATTTTCTGCAACAAACGTTGTGTATAAAATACAATTGTTGTGAACCTTATACCCAAATACCCTGTATATGTTGTCTGTTTAAAAAGTTATCAAAAGTTAATTAATTGACATTCATTTTAGCTATATATAATACTATTTTCACACAATGGCGTAGGTATAAAAATGTCATTCAACACACAAAATTATATGATTTATATCATTAAAATGAGCAACTCTTTGAAATCACTTTTCCTAATCTTTCTCCTACTACTTTTACAATGCAAAATTGTATAACTATTCTGATTTGTTTATTATATTATAAAGTTACAAAATAAATATAAAAATTAGCCTTTTATTGAAAATACGATAAAAAATATCTATTTATATAAAAATCAAACGGTTACAAATATGCATTTATGTTATGCGTTTATTGGTAGATATGAATTGTCTGTCATTAAGCAAAAATGAGAACATAAAATTCATAATAAAGTTTTTTAATTAGCTTTTGGTGAAGGCTTTTCATTTTATTGTCACACTACTCGTAAAATAACCGCATTACTTATACCTGACCTAATATTAATTATTTAGTAAACGGAAGCAGTTCTAGAATCAGAACTTATATATAGTAACTAGAATCTTTTCAATAACGCAATGACACCGGAATTAAAGGGTGGAATGAAAATTTAATTTAGCTGCTCTCGAAATCATTTCATTTTAACTTAGAACGTGTTTCGAGTCCAAAAGCGATTCGATTTGAAATTATAATTTTTCGATGTATGTAAATATTTTTGTTTTATGCTTTATGGTTTAAATCTATCAATTCATAAGCTTTATATTTTAACTACTTCTGCCTGCCTGCCTACTCTACTTCTGCAAGTTTACATAAGTTCACATACAGCAAAACTTGATATCAGTTATAAGGGGCTTACCAGTACTCGGTAATAATATCAGCTTAAAATACGCAAGTCGTAAACTAGTGCCAGAGATCTGGCTGTAAAAAGTAAAAATCGGACATGCCTATAAGAAGACAATTATAGGATGGCTACTATAGAAATACTCTTCAATTCTACTGTTTACGTCCAAAAGAAAAGAAGATCCGAGATGAAAAGTAAAATCAAACAGTGAATGAGGCTACATGACAAGGTTGACACCTTCCTAAACGGCCCAACATACTTATACGGGGCAGTAATCTTCCGCTAAACAGGCGGTAATCACCCACTGAAGATCCAGCCGGGCACATATCTCACTGTCAGAGTAATGATGCCAATCTATCGTTGTCATGTTTTACTTAGCTAAACAACGAGGAAAGTTGGGAAAAAAAAAAACTTATAACAAGGCACCACGGAGTCCATCCAGATCCATAGCCAAAGGCCTAAAAACAAGATTTTGTCCATATTCCGCTGCGGCCAGTCGGACAAAAAGAAACTGCTGTAAGGAGTTAATGCCGCGGAAAAAAGAACGAGTTTAGTTCTTGGACACACTTGTTAAGTAACATCTTTCTCTAGGCGGCTTTATCGCGGTCGAGTGGACTCTACGCGGTGCGGGGAGTGACCTGGATGGAACAAAATCGCTAGCTAGATATCAGAGAAACGTCGAAAGGGTCGAGTCGCAGTATTTTCCATTTCACGCAGTTCCCACACGCTGTTTTCTAGATTTATCGAAAAAATTTCCCGGGATGGTGCATGTTCACGTTTTGGTAATTTTCAGACGACTATCCAAAAACTGTGGCCAGTCGCCGGCCCTTAAGAAGGTGCGGGGTTTTAAGATCGTCTTGACGGTACAAGCTTCGGTGACCCTTATCCGCACCCAACCGCGGTAATGTGGTCGGGAAGTCAATGCACTTTCGTCGGATTGAATTCAGGCTTTCACCCATTTCACCTGATGATTTAGGTGCTTGCACGATTCAAAGGACAGAAATAGGACTATGTCGAAGGACAGACGAAAGATCAAAGCAGTTGCAGCCGCCTCAAGAGGGCATTCTCGAATCAGTTTGGGGATCCGACTCCTTCGACCTAGGCAGGTGTTAATTGGTTTTGAAACATTTTACTGGGATTTATCTCACTGATTTAGCCAGGCTTATTCCTAACTCAAAAGCATACCTATACGGATCGGTAAGCGCAACTCCGGCCGAGGTATAATTTTCACAATTTAGCTAATCAACAGGAGAACTTCCCCAAGAAATTTATAACAAGTCGTACTTAAACAATAATAATCAAGTGACTCTGATTGTAGATTTAATTTTAGAATTTTGTGAATGGTCAAAATGAATAGAATATTGTGAAACTACTTGATGAGCAACTTCCGTAAGTATATTTCTCATACAATTCTCTCAAACTTCTATTAACAAAAAATCGATTTAAGGGGACCTTTACTTTCAAAAACGGAAAAAAATCAATTTTTTTTTTTTTTCATAAAAATGCTTCTTAACATCACACAAACACTCTTCTAAAACCGTTTTAAGAAATTCGTAAAAGAAAAAAAGTTATACCTATAATTGTTACGGCAGCTCTACGCGTTTTATATGTAAAAATTATATAACAAAAACTTTGAACGCGTTTTTCTCGAAATCACATTTTTGAAAATGGCCGTATCTGCATCTCAAAAACTATTCAACCGATTTTAACAAACCAAACGCCATTCGATTCGTTATCAAATATACTAGTAACTTAACCTTTAAAAATATTATTTTAACCCCCCCCCCCCCCCCCCCCCCCCCCCCCCCCCCCGACTCACTTTTTTATGCGGATGGGTAATTTACCCTAAATTATAGTCGTTTTTTTAACTTTTTTAGAAAAATGTGTATAAAATGATATATTTATTAAAAATAAAATGTTGTTTAGGTTTAGGTACTAGTTTTGTATCTTATGAAAACAATCCACTAAAGATTTTTTACTCTATCTGTTACAGAAAGTCCTAGAGAAATGCGGCCGTTTTAAAAGTGCATTTTGGATGAAGCCCTCTGCAGGCATTAAAATAAACTAAAGATGCATTTAAAAAATTTTTTTTATATTTTTCATAATCTTACCAATAATGTAAAAAAGGTTTCAGAATAATAAATGTAATAGTCTTTTCAAAAAAAAAAAATTTTAAAAAGTGTGTTTTTTCGATTTTGAAAGTAAAGGTCCCCTTAAAATACTTCATGAATTACCATAACATTTAGAATAGTGTTTTTGTATTACCCTAATTGTTGGGTATTTTTTAAAGTATAAAATATATTATTTTTAACCATCAGCCCAGCCTAAGCTACAGGCAATATACCTTCATATGTATGAGAATGTTATTATCATTTGGTTCTGTGTGTAAAACATACAACAAAATTTACATCAAAAACGATACTCTGATTCTTGACAATTAAACAGAGATTTTTTGCAATGCTTACTACACTGAAATAAAAAATCTACACATCTTCATGGACAAAAATTGTAGTAAAGCATTTAGCATATATCGCAGAAAGCTATAAATTATAGCAATACTATGTATTTTATCGTAAAATGTCTAAAATACATTTACAGCCTTAAGGGTAGTACGCTGTTCGCGCTAAGCTAAAATTTCACCAGTCTCCAAAAAAACGCGTGAAAACCGAAGATAAACACTCGCGAAAAATTGTTTGTAGAATTGATGGTAGAGATTTAGCATAGATTCACAACATAGCGTTTAACGTCAATATATAAAAGGTAAATAAATCAAGTGAAAAGAAATAAAATTGAAGAAATCGAAGAAATTGCGATGCTATTAAATTTCATAATTAAATATTCTTCAAAAAAAACCTCGTCTACAGTGTTTTCAATCTCTGTTCAAATATTTATTTATTATTCTATTAATTATTATTCTATTATTTATTATTCTATTTTGTTTTATCGCTTTACCTCTACGTTCTTCAAATACAATTTCAATAAAAATTCAAATTCAAATTAAAATGCCGCAAATCCTTCAAATGTCAAAATTCCGCCGCGAATAAATGCTATGTACATTCACAGGCTAGCTAAAATATTGGGGAGAGTTTTGCAGCGCACCTAGTGGCTTATCCGTGAAACAAACCATTTAGCGAAGGAACAGCGTACCACTTCGCTAAATTCCGCAGCGGAATTTTAGCTTTTCATTTCGCCAGGCGGAATTTTGTATGGAAAATTTCGTTTAGCGCGAACAGCATACTACGCTTTA
Source organism: Dysmachus trigonus (assembly GCA_949715965.1). Lineage (NCBI taxonomy): Eukaryota > Metazoa > Arthropoda > Insecta > Diptera > Asilidae > Dysmachus > Dysmachus trigonus. Next base: position 43,025,647 of record OX454322.1, on the reverse strand, counting down.
GAGAAAAATATAAAAAAAAAATAGCTATTCATCAATTAAACATGTTATACAGAAGTAGCTGACGGAGCTATATATGCCCCCTCTCTTGGTTTTAGTGATCTGAGTGGTAGATGAAGCCGTAATACTTTTTTTTCATGTAAGACAAGCATTATATAAATCAGCATGTTTAGTAACATTTAAGCACAGGTGATTAGTTGGCCCCAAGACTTCGCGTTTGTTCTACAACTGTTACTTTGCAGAACAGGTAATTTCTTTAGATTACGAAGATTATCCCTGAATGCAAATTTTACTTTAAAGGATGGTAATCACTATCAGCACGTATAAATAAATAAAACATAACATCATCGAGAGGAAGTATTAAATTACAAATGTCAGATTTCTCTGAATAATTTATATGATCAGAATATGAAGAACACTTTCGAATTCAACCACACTAGCACTAGAACTTTTTTCCGAAAAAATTTCTTTCCAAAAAAGTCTGAATAGTGCTTAGAGCGACAAAAATGGAATTTTTAAAGTTCTGCCTCGGTATTTTCAAATAATTTGGAATTGTCAAATGGAACACAGAAAGAAATAACTGATACCGTAGGACGAAATTATAAAAGGAAAAGAAAGTAGCAATGACAATGCAGCTCAATTCGAACGAACTAGAGTGCAGTGCAATGCGATTGAATTCGAAAACGGCCTAGGAATGGCGCCTCGACTTTATTTAAGTTTGCAAAAAACTGTAGCACCTTGCGAACGGAAATTCAATAAACTAAAATTAATCGAAAATATCTGCCAATATCTGAAAACTCGCCAGCCTTTAGTAGTTTTAAAATTTAATGAAAACTATATTCGCTCCTGAATATGTATAAAGGTCGCAGTTTTAATTCCTTGCTGTGGTCCTATCCCAAGGGATCTTAGTTATGGCTCTGACTTATTGTGAGAGCTGCTTTAAGAGGATTTTGCGGAAGGTGGCACAAACGAGATTTTGTCTAATAAATTCAGAAGATGGTAGGCTCTCAAACTCGATGCTCCCAGTAACCTTCTGTTTGCGGATATTGTTTTCAAAGTAGACAAGTGATAGTCCGGCCGGCCTTCCCGCTGGCGATGTGGTCCTTGGCGACAGGCCATAAAAACCATGATACCGCGGATTGTCGGCCATTTTTTTTTCCTAATCCCGTCCAATTAGGTGGAAACATTGCTTAATTAACCGAAAATCGTTGACAACTTTCATCATCGATTAGAGCAACCTCATTTAAAATTCGATGGTTCGACACGCACAGAAAAACTCTAAGCGATTCGCATGTGACCGGGGGCCGAAAACTGATGAGAAAAAAACCAAAAGTGAAAATGTCACCACCGACTGAGGTATGTTTCAGCACGGTGACACATAAAACCCGAGCAGAGCCTCGGAATCATAGAAGACGGCTAAAATTTACGACTTTTATCGATTTCTAATGTGCGCATGCCCCGCTGGCTAATAAAAACGCGCTGCAAACAGTTCGCAACTCCCCAGAATCTGCATGTAGCTGCTCTGACGACCCAACAACAACAACAACAGCAGCCGCTAAGAGAGAAAAAAGTTAATTTGCATTTATGATGATGATAATGATGGCGACGGCGATCAGATTTTCGAGAGGACAACCGAACTTGCCTGGCCGCTATAAAATCGCGCAATTAACTTCCCTAATGCCTGGCGTAAAACAGCGCAGCCACTATGGTCGATTGCGCCGTCATAAAACCTGCCACCATCGTAAATTAACCGTGAGGATGATCATCTTCAAGAGCGAAAACAAAAGGACATCTAATGCGGCCTACCGATTTGTTACGTAACACCAAAATTCACGAAATTGCATTGCACTTGCGCGTCTGCAACTGAAATGTGTAAAAGCTGTGACAATTTTATGGGCCGCACTCCACCTGTAAATTTGCTCAGGTAATTTATGGCTTGAGGCTGAATTGGGAAACGCAAGAAGCACACGACGATGCAAGGTAACTTTTAAAACTAAACTGTGGGTGGGAGGCTTTCAGAAATTTAATTGCACCACTAAATTTCGAACGGAAAGCGAAAGAGATGGCTTTTGAACATATACATAAAAATTCCTTCGTTTTTGCAAATAAAATCTTCAACAAAATTCTATGAGATATGCTCTAAAGTAGTATAGCAAATAATATAAAGCTATATACATATGAATTGGTTAATTGGATGGTATATAGGGTATTACATACAGTGAGGGACAAAACTGTTCACATTACATTCATATCGGTGAATATTATATTATAACTAATGCTACGTAAAAGGAAATAAGGAGCAAGTTTTATTATTATATATGGGATAATCCATGTCAAGTGGATCAGAGCTGTGGCCAAAATTGTAGGTGCCCAAAAAAATCAACCGAGGGCTCATTTTAAAGCTTATGACGTCTACTTTCGAATGCCGTGTGCGCCTTTGAAAAATCAAATATGGCGGTTTCAATATGGCGACCGGAAGTGGAATGAAAATTAAAAATTTTTGGAAAAAAGCTTATAGAAAAAAAAATTTGCAAGCGACAAGACCGTATTTCGACTCAAATTGTAGCAAATGAACAGCTCTTTAAGGCTGGTGCAGTTGGATAAGAAAATTCAAGATGGCGGATCCAATATGGCTGTGCAAAATCCCACTTTATGGCCGAATTTTTCAAATCCAGCCATTTCGCACCAAATCTTGTATACGGGGGTTTTTGGGGTCGCTGACCACGAATATAAGATTATATTTGAAAAATTCAAAATGGCGGATCCAAAATGGCGGACGGTTGTTTTCGAAAATCAACCGATTTGCACCAAATTATGTAAACAAGGGTTTTTGGGGTCGCTGACCATAAATATGAGATTATATTTGAAAAATTCAAAATGGCGGATCCGCCATCTTATTTTTTTTCGAAAATCAACCGATTCGCACCAAATCAGGTATACGGGGGTTTTTGGGGTCGCTGATCACGAATATAAAGTCAGATTTGCAAAATACATTATGAGAATATAATATGGCTAAAAGGTTTTCTGAAATTCGTTCGATTGGAATTAACCGTCCACCATATAGGATCTGCTATTTTGAATTTCGCAAATCTGATTTTATATTCGTGATCAGCGGCCCCAAAAACCCCCGTATACCTGATTTGGTGCGAATCGGTTGATTTTCGAAAAAAACTAAGATGGCGGATCCGCCATTCTGAATTTTTCAAATATAATTTCATATTTGTGGTCAGCGACCCCAAAAACCCTTGTTTACATAATTTGGTGCAAATCGGTTGATTTTCGAAAACAACCGTCCGCCATTTTGGATCCGCCATTTTGAATTTTTCAAATATAATCTTATATTCGTGGTCAGCGACCCCAAAAACCCCCGTATACAAGATTTGGTGCGAAATGGCTGGATTTGAAAAATTCGGCCATAAAGTGGGATTTTGCACAGCCATATTGGATCCGCCATCTTGAATTTTCTTATCCAACTGCACCAGCCTTAAAGAGCTGTTCATTTGCTACAATTTGAGTCGAAATACGGTCTTGTCGCTTGCAAATTTTTTTTTCTATAAGCTTTTTTCCAAAAATTTTTAATTTTCATTCCACTTCCGGTCGCCATATTGAAACCGCCATATTTGATTTTTCAAAGGCGCACACGGCATTCGAAAGTAGACGTCATAAGCTTTAAAATGAGCCCTCGGTTGATTTTTTTGGGCACCTACAATTTTGGCCACAGCTCTGATCCACTTGACATGGATTATCCCATATATATTACGAAATAATATAAAATTTATCACATTTCAAGAAAAAAAAAAGTTGATAGAACTGATAAACTTAAATATTTTCAATTAAACTCCCTATGAACACTTTTGTCGCATGAACATCTATTAAAAATTAAATCAATTTTTCCCTTAATTAATACTTCGTATGACCTCCTTTTGCTTTTAGAACCGCAGCAATACGTTTGGGCATACTCTCCACTAATTTTATCAAGTAACTTTCGTCCACTTCGTCCCATATTTTCTGGACAGCTTGCCAGAGGTCTTCGTTATTCGCTGGAGTAGGCTTAAGGAGGATTAACTTCCTTTTTATATAACCCCAAAGGTGCTCTATGGGGTTGAGGTCTGGAGAATTCGGAGGCCATTTGAGAACAGAAATATTATTGTCGGAGAGCCACTTTTGTGTGATTTTGGCTGTATGTTTCGGATCATTATCCTGCATAAATGTTAGATCCGTTGGTTCACAACCGAATTGTACAATGCTTGGCAAAAGACTATCCTCTAATATGGATACGTAATCTGTTGCTCGCATTATCCCGTCAATTTTTCGACATTTTCCCAACTTTCCTCCACAGAAGCATCCCCATATCATAACCGATCCTCCACCGAATTTCAGCGTTTGCTGAATATTTCGATCTTGTAAGCCCAGTTTTTGATCAACCCATGTCCAAATGCGGCCATCTGATCCCAATCGATTTATTTTTGTTTCATCTGACCAAATAATGTGTTTCCACAGCTCAACCGTACGACTTTTATGCAAGCGAGCAAATTCCAGACGCAACTTTCGATGGCGGTCAGTCAGCAGTGGTTTTTTAGCCTTCGCTCTAGCTTTAAGACCACATTTTCGAAGAGTTCTGCATATAGTTTTGTTGGACACGTTTGTGTCCAACGTAGTTCTAATGATTTTATTGACATCTGATGCATTGTCTACTGCTCCGGTGACAATCAATCGTCTAGCTACCCTTTTTGTTTCCGACGAAAGTTTTTCTGGTCGCCCCCCGACGTTCTTGTCAAGGTCAATTGCAAATTTTTTTTTAGTTTTAGCCACTACTCCAATAGAAACACGGAATTTTGTCGCAATTGTCCTGTATGGCACGCCATTTGCAATTTCTTTTGCAATTTCGGCCGTAACAGACGCCATTAATTTCTTTGGCATTTTAGCGATTTAATTGCGCCAAAAGGAAAACTTAAACCTATAAAATTTATTAGAAAGCAATTAAAATTACCATATTTAACTAAATTACCTCACCCAAATTAGTACTCTTAAATGTAATATCACCGATTTGCTATAATTCCTAATGCAGTCAAAACTGTTCACAGCACCTGTTTCAACAAATAAGCTGAAAACTTTTTATTATAATGTCAATATGCAAAAATAACTTCCCGAGCTGTTTGCACAATTAGTGGGAAATATTACCGTAAAAAATATTGTACATTCCCGAACGAAAGTTATGACTTGCAGAATACTTTATTCATTTTCAATGCAAGTGTGAACAGTTTTGTCCTTCACTGTATAATCAAAACATTCAAGATTAAACAATATCCGGTCGGGCTATTGGCTAATATATTTGCTATTAGAAAAAAAATACTAACTACAATATGCAATTTGTTTACGAGTAGATTGTACGTGCTTTTTGCATTATTGTCTTCTAACGGGTTTTTTAACCGTAGACCAATCGTAAATCTCTAAAGTGTACAGTGTTTTCCTTGAAATTCATTGAGTACATAAATAACTACCACTTTTAATAATATCTTCTTTAATTCTTTTAGTACTTGCCTCCTCCTTCCCATAATGTTTCTAATGAACATATTAATGTAAAATATCTTTGTACAAGGCACCTTCATTAACATTCCCACATAAACACGTTCATAAATATATATTCATATATTATGTCATATTTGTTCATAAATTTTTATATTATATAGGTAAAGTATATATTATAGTAGGTATCAGAAAAGAAAAAAACCATACATTGGTAATATTACGAAACTTCTATTTTAATTTTGGAATTATAATATCTAATATATGTAATGTATCAACGTAATCGTCAACCGAAAGCAATATTCTTATTAGATATAATGTTTGGTTTTGACATCACCAAATTTCGCTTCTGCATTATGTACGGAAGACAATTATTTTATCCCATATAACAGGTTTTCAAACTTTAATCCGATTGCTTAACGTTTATGTGCACACATCCCTAAATGAATACCATTTATACAGACTTTTCAAAAACTGTTGATCATATTTGTTATGATATCCTAAACAAAATAAGGAAACATGGTGTGCATAGCTTTATGTTTGCTTGAATTTTGCCGTATTTGACTACGTACGTTGCATGTAATATTCTCTGTTTGTACGTCCTGTGAATTTGTCCCATATCTAGGTGACTACAAGGCTCTATCCTGGCTCCTTTACTGTTTCTGCTTTTTTCTTCAGGCCTTGACTTTTAAAATGACTCAGACTGACTGACTCTTTTTTATACGCAGTTAACTACCCAATAAGACTCTGATATTCTTCAGCACAACTTAATTGATGTGGAACAATAATGTAACACTAACTGTCTATCCATGAAGCTCATAAATGTTTCAAAGTGTTATTCACCTATAAAAAATCTTCAATGTTTAATAGCAGATTGAGCTTTGATGCTCATATAGATGATATCCTTCAGAAAATATTACAGACTGTCAGGGTTTATCCGTCGTACATAAATTGACCACTTCTAAAATGTTTTTCATTTATGATTCTGGATTAGCAATGTAATTTTATACCAAGTTTTATCCCAATAGATACAAAACTGGGAAAGTAACAGTGCTCTGACGCACAGACAGACGCACGGACGGACCTGGTAAGACTATCCAGACTATAACTACGCAAATTAAAAAACAGGAAACTTTTTTAGAGTTGCACTCTAAAGAAAAACTCAATAAGTCATCCCGAGACGCAACACCCTAGTTTAGAGTGCTATTCTGTAGCTTTCCCCGCCAACCCTCGCAAAAGATACACCCACCCTTTTAAATTGCGAAAATTTAAATTTGCTGATCTGCACAGAAAAATATTTCGTAATTAACGTCCAATTAAGGAAAATATTTCGCAACTTGATTTAATTTACCTATGAATGCAAAAAAAAGCGTGAGAAAGCCACGAGAAAGTTATAGCCTCTTGAAATTAGCCCTTTTTTTTTGGTAGTTTTCACTAAACACAGAGATTTGACGCACCTTTCCACATATTTCTTGGGACGCCAAAATCATTTCTGATGCAACCTTCTACATAGAGATTAATACCCTTGATACACGGGCACGACTGAATGAAGATCCAGCAGGGATTATCATCGGCTGTACCGTGTATCACTGTGGATTATGTTTGAATCTTCATTCATAACTGCATTCGAAGGTTACTCGATGAAGTACCAAAAACTTAATTCAGAGCGGACGAAAATGGAAGTTCTGGAAAAATCAGCTGATTTCCAGTGTCAATTATTCAAAAACATGAATTCACTCCGCTCTTTGTACTTTGAACTGTCAAAACGAAATATCATCGACTCCTATGCCCGTGTATCTTGCATTGAATGAATTAAAATCCGAGTGAATTTTCATTCATATAGGATCTTCATTCAGCCGTGTCCTTCATTTCAATTACGGGGGACGAGAGACACAAACTTACCCTCTTTAGGGGAGCATATCTTTGGCACTGGTTGGCAAGGAAAAGTTCTAGAGTGCTATTCTTAAACTAGAGGGTTATATTACGAGAAGCCAGTTTTTTCTTTACAGTGCAGCTTAGAACGATTCCTCATATTTAAAAAATGTCAATTTTCAGCCCTGAAAAAGTGTCCAGTTTTTTTTTTAACTTGCGCTGCGTATTTAAACTAGAAAGCAAATTAAAGTATATAGTATGTACCATAATAGTTTAATATAAGAAAAGAAAAGATACCAGAAAGAAAACATAATTGAGAAAGCAATTTTTAGCCTAATTGCGCAAACCCATTGATGCATTTTCTGGAAATCGTTCATAAATATTCAGATCTTCCCATTTAAACTTTGCAGTAAGTGATCACGCGTCGAAATTCCTCGGAAGAAAGCGAGTAAAGTGCTCCCCGAACCAATTCCTTGGACGGATCTCAGCATTCCTCCCAAAATTTTATAGATTTTTGATTAGATGACATCTCCGAATTTTTATGGATAGGAGCTTTTATATGACTATTTCTCCTTAACTACCGTTACTCAGTTGGTAACTAAACCCGGACCAAAGCGCGGTAAAAACTTGTTTGGACCAACTTCATATTATGTTTTTTTTTTTTTGCCTTGTTTATCACCATTCGCCCATAAACTCATTGTGTTCAAAAGGCAGAGATCTCGCCGAAGAAAAAAAATGAATTTTTCAATAAAACCAAACAATAAATAAAAGCTCCGAACAGGTCAACCGCAGGAAAAAAAAACCGTCGCTCCTCGCTTTTTTCACTCGAATTTATGGCATGCCGGAGGTGCCCTCATCAGCGCTCAGGCTAGTCTCCAGAATATCTCCACTTTGGCAGCATTTGTCGAAGAAAAAAATATTAAAAAAAAAAAATAAAAAAACAAAGGTGAAAAATAAAGAGACAACGACGAGTCACATCCGTGAATCCGTGAAACTGGGCAGTGAGGTGACGCCGCTTCCCGCAATAAAGCGGGAATTACGCAATCCCACAAAACTCAGTCAATGCAAATGCGATAGTGCCGCAGCGGAATTCGCCCGCTGATTGCTTCAATTTCCAGGCCAAGTGACTCCAGTTGACACGCATTTTAAGCAAAAAACCAGTTCGCGCCAGCGACCAGACTGCCACACCGAATTAGCCTATGGAAAATTATTCAGTCCATTAGCTCGGAGCTGCTTTTTGAAACCTTTTCCGAATTTATTAAAATAATTAGAAAAGCCGACGTCTTCGCCGCTTCCGTCACGGTAGTTTCGTTAACCCCATCGGAATCGGTCGCCATACAAAGCCAGAGAAATCAAAAGCGGACGAAGCACCCAATTAAGATCGGTCGGGATTTATTATGCCCGCGAGATTAATAACAAAAGACGGCGAAGACTCCCACTGCAACTATCATTTACCGATGGGAGTAGACAGGTGTCTTATGAATTCCGAAGGAGTGACTAGCCGGCCGCTTATCTCAGCCTGATGATGTCTTTACTGCGGTTTTGAATCATACCAGGTAAGATTGAGAAGTTCGGACAATTTGCCTCCGTAAAACCACAACAAAACTTATGTCACCTAAATCAAAACCATTATTATTATTATAATAAAATATTCGATAAAACACATATTCCGGTCATACATTTTTAAAACTCGGGTTTCTTTGATTTTACAAAATGTTACAGCACAAGTGAATATATTAACTCATAAAAAAGGAATGAGGAACTTATTGCAGGGTTTAATGATGTTGCTGAAAGCCCAAGACGAATATTATATATACGGTAGCAAGACCAAGATCAATATTATACCTGCGGCAGAAAGGCCAAGATCGAGACCATGCTTGCGAGACCTGACCAAGAACAAGACCGATCTGCGAGATTTCTGCTGACTCTAAAACATTTCCTTTTATTTTTAGTATCTGTACAAAGCTTGACGATTTGATGTTTTCAAAGGTTATTTGAAAATCACCATTATCGTGCAAGTTTGGTCAAAGATTCTTTTAGACGGGGCGGGGAATTCAACTCAAACGCTATGGTTCTGTACGAATTCTAAATTTATTAATGATAATACCTTAATATATATCTATTAAAGAACATTAAACATTTACAAACACATTGAACACTAACAATAGTTGCTAGTTTAAACAAAAATTATTCTATTATTAACAATAAGTTTCGTGAAAATGAAGAACTTTATGAAATTTTAACAAATTATTGATTGCATTAGCATTATTGGAATTTTAAAAGTGTTTTCTTCTACAGTTTTTGAGGCATTGTAATTCAAAATTTGATACTTATAGAGGGGCTCTTATGGCAATCATTATTATTATAACTACAATTTGAGTTAAATATAACTCAAAAACAGTAGAACGAAAATCATTGAAATTTAGAGCATAAATGTAATTACACCGCAAATTTTATAAGACCTTTTAGTAGTAAAATTGTAGTTAAAATTTCTACCAAATATGGTAAAATTTACCAATCTACTTGGTTAATTATCCCAATTCGAATGTAGTCTATATTTTTTTAAGGGTAAAATTGATAAAAAGTTTCGACAAAATGAATTTAGCATCTTACCCGTTATAGTGATAAAAAAAGAAGCATTTCCAGAATGGAAAATATCAAAATTTGGTGATATCGATTCAATTGATTTATAAGTCATTTATAAGTCTACCATTTTTTCTCTGAGGTTACTTTAAGGAAAAAGTAAACTAACAAACCAACCACACTGCAGTAATTAAAAGACAATATTCCCAGAGAAATTGAAGAAATTACGAACGACGTGTGTATAATTATTATGAAAAATATGGTTATGGCCATTTAGCATCATTAACAGGATTAAGTAATTCCGAAGAAAAACTAATTTTTCAGTTATGCTTTCTGATGGGTACCTACTATTTTTGGGGGGTACAGTCTTTATTCCAGACAAATATATTTTTGAATTTTGACTCTTAAAATATAAGCTTTATGCCAAATTTCAGCTTGATACCCTTTATATAATGGATACGATTGATCCAATAAGACTCCATTTATCGAATTACTTATGTACGTACGAAATATTTATGTCCCCAAAATATGAACATTTTACTCACAGCGTTACTATAAATAATTTTTTTTCTTTAATTTTCCTATATGTTTCTTAAGAATCGAACTTAAGCATTAACAGATTTCTGATTAATAAGATATTTAAAAATGTAAAATTAAAACAATAAAATTAGTGCGAAACTTTACAATTTTTAAATAAGGTTTTGAAAATTATAATTTGATTCCAATTGTTGCTTAAATTAAAAAACTTACAACTCAACAATAGCGTTGGATCCAAAAAAGTAATATACATAATTTTTGTAGAATGTTTTTTCTGTAAACTAAGAAGCCCGAAACGAAATTTTTTTCTTTTCTTTTTTTGAGAAGAACAGTGTAATAAATAGTATTAAAAAAAAGTCGAATGTAGATACATCGTAGAAACTTGAAACGTAATTCAAAGAAAAGTTTGAATTCTAAACTAAATCTACATTTTACTAATATCTGAACTATTTTTTTCTTTTACTTAATAGGTTCTAAGATTTTTCAAAAAATTGGATTAAAATAAAAAAACTTGGCTTATTTTGATAATTTCAGATAATTTTTAGCTTGTGGAACTTTGTTTGTGGATTCATAAACTACGGAATAATCCTACAGAACTGATTTATTTAAGAAAAAAATTTGATCAGGAATCGATTGGCATCTTCTAATATAAAATCAGGCAAACTTTTTTTTGTTAATAAAAATCAGTTATTTATATAGATATTTATATATATATATTGCAAATTAAAGTTTCTTTTCCGTCATTCGTCAATATGTATTTTATTTTATGGAATATTTTTCGAAGAGAAAACTAGGTATAGAAAAGAAAACTAATTGCAACCAAAAATTTTTCTGTTCGAACTACCAGTTGCCGATGAGAAGAGACAGGTGTCTTCTAAATTCCAAAAGGGTGACTAGTCGGGCGCTTAGCTCAGCCGTGATTCACGGCAAGTAGCAAGAGACAAGTAGCAAGGAGATGAGAGGCATTTTGCTTCGCCAAAACCACAACATATTCTTTGTTTATTTGTTTTCTTCTGCGGTAAAAATTGCAAACAAGCACAGGACCAACCTTTGAACCCTTGGCTATCCCGTGCCAGTTTTCAGTTAGCCACAGAACGGCAATTGTCGGCGCAGGTAGCCGCTACCATCCATTTAAAATTCACGAGAACGTGTCCGTCCGCTGCGCGCCGCCCGGCGGTTGACATTCTGGAGCCAGGCGGCAGCAACTAGCTAAATTCTGGAGGCATAAATCGCCTTTGCCCCAGCGGAGTCCCGGCAAAATCGCTGTACCGCGGCAAATCGCTGCCGCCGTGTGATGATCCTTCCTTAAGCTTAAGTCGTCTTCAAACAGATATTAAGCCTACCCCAACAGCTCGGGAGATAGGTCGCGTTATCGTCTTACCAAAGTCTGCATCTGCCGCAGCCCGCCGACGAGACTTCTGGCGGCCTCTGCTCTCGCCCAGCCCGAGACCAGTGGCCCTCTGTTGACTTCATCAATTTCAAGAGCTGATGGTAATGGCAGCTTTTTCCGATGCCATCAAGTGTGCAAATATTAAATGAAATTCATTAACTGCGGAGATGATTTATGTGGGGAGCCCCGAACGGCTGCCTCGGGGCTCCTCTGTTTGGCCAGTCCAGTGGTCGGCTCCTCTGCTCCGCTCTTGTTGTGACTCGGTTGATCGAATTTGCCTCGGTCCGCTGGCCGCGACCACTCGCCTCGCCAGCTATGTCGACCCAAGTCTGCAAAAAATTAAGGTGAAAAGGTCAAGAAATTGACTTTTGGCTCATTGAGTATGTTGGATTCCTCCAGACAAATTGTGTACCATATGTCGCTAATGTATGCCACCTTGATATCTGGTCAGCTCGAAATTCTCCATAAAGTCCACAAATTCTTTAGAATTTCAATTTGATAGAAACGTTAATAGACTTTTATTTCTAGACGATCAAAATGGAAAAACTAGTACGTAGTATGCTTTAACATTTGCAACTTCCTATTCTTGCTTGGACTTTTTTTAGTATAGAAAAAAAAAGAAAATCTTTTACGAAATGGTCATAACATAATTTTGAATTAATTACCAACTTAAAAGTTATTGAAGTTTTGCTGTATTAAGTATAAGCCATACCTAATTAATAATTTATTCTTTCCATTATTGAAACGGACACGACTCAATTACACCAAAACATTCAACGAAGTTTTAATACTGTTTACTCTTTAATTATATGAATATTTAAAAAAATTATGTTTTCTATTTCATTTAAATATCAGTCCTTATCCACCTTCTTAAAAAAATAACTATTCAGAAATTCTTGAAAGCAACCTTAACACAGAGCCGGATTATCAGCTTACTGGTACGTCGCCGATATTTTGCCGCCTCAAAAACTCACAAAGAGGCCGCCAAGATTGTTCGCCTTTGATTTAAAATAATTTTTATATATTTCGTTATATTTCAGTAAGTGAGTTATTACCCAAAAGGAATTCACGTAAAGCTCAATAGGTTCAAAGTTGCTTCTACCAAGCAACTTATATAATGTGTGTCAAAAATCCCGGGACAGCGGGAATGCATTTTCGGAAAAAATGTTTCAGATAAAAGTTTTAGTATTTTTCCCTGTCTATCTAATGGTGACCTTGGATTTTACCTTTACAACAACCCTCGACGTCATTTCAAGGTCAAGATCATTTTTTTTTTTCTAGAAACCTCAACCTCAGGAAATTTTACTTTAAATAGGCTAAAAATATAGATTAATTCCTGACGAAATTACAGTGATTTCAAGGATCTTTAGAGCCGAATCTTCCTCCAGCTAGGAACGAGTTCCTTCTCCTTGCAAATGATCTGAGACTCGTATCTTTCAGTAAACTGGATTTAAACTTAAAATATTTATATATTTTGTGTAAAAAGGTGATAATATGTCTAGTAGATAGGAAAACGAACTTCTTAAGGTAAAAGTTAGTTAAAATCATTTTTATATACATAGAGCTTTAGTTTGGATGCTGCCGCGAAGTTTTTGCCATGTTTACGTTGCTCGCCCTAAGACCCAGTGTATTTTGTTTGACAATTCAGATTACTTTGCCCTATGGCTGTGTGTGTACGCTGGACCATTTCTCGGCTTGTATGTGAAGAAGATTTTGAAACGATCGATTTGCCAAAGTGCTAAACTACAACTTTTACGTGCAAATGATTTTCTACTAATTATTTCTAGGCATATATTAAAGTCCACTTTTTTTTAAAGGAAAGGATTTGTTTTTTTTCGACTTCCTTTTCTCTGATTTTTTTACGTCCCTTATAATTTTAACACTAGAACTACCAGCGCTCAAGCTTGTAATTTTGATAATTTCTGGCACCTTTAAAGTAATATGCTTTCACATTTAAATTAATAATTATAAATGGAAATAGGTTCGCGATATGTCGTAATTTTGAACCTTAATAAGATTTGGTATTACTCTTAAGAGATATTTTCAAAAAATATGATTAATTCAAGCAAGAAATTTAGTACCAGTGAATTTGACCGGTCTTGGTAGTTCTAGTGTTAAGCAATAATACTGCGGTCGCCAGTAAAACTGACCTGTGTAAACGCCGGGTTAGAGGAGATTTCTGATCTAAAATACCCTTGATAGTAATATTAGTATAACTATCTATCTAGGAAAATATCAGAAGATTAATACCGAAACCATCGAACTCCAGAAAAATATATATATTTTGTCAGAGGTAATATATAAAACTATTAATCCGGTTAAACAAATTCCTTTACCTTTGGGAAGTTTATGTCTTCTGATAAGTATAGGCTATAAATCAAAAGAACATCAACATTTTTAAATTAATTTACACTACTTTTTCACGACAGAAAGTTTACTTTTTTTGTTTCGGTGGGCTCTTTTATATACCTTGTAGGCTGTATGATAACATGACTTGATATATGACAGGGTACATGACATGAGACTATATGTACTATCATCCTATTTAACGGACCGTAAAATGCATGTTGTATTTGCTGGCTGTTCATCTGTTGATTATGTTCCCTCATCCGGCGTTCCACAGGGGTCTATTCTAGGTCCGCTGTTTTTTATCCTATTTATAAACGACTTGACTATAAAAATAACATCTGACTGTCTTTTATGCGCTGATGACCTCAAAATCTTCAGAGTGATCTATAACGAGGAAGACTGTGACATCCTTAAGCGTGATTTGGTTGCTCTGGAGGACTGGTGTGCCTTAAACTGTTTGCTGAATGTCAAAAATTTTTTTAAATGTCTTTTACGTTTAAAAAATGTCCCACGCAGTGTGATTACTCCATTGACTCGGTGACACTGTCGGAAGTCTCCCAGTTCAAGGACCTGGGGGTAACATTCGACAGCAAACTTAGTTTTGATGCTCACATTGGGGAAATTTCTAAAAAATTATGTAGACTGGTTGGTTTTATTCTGCGTACCTCTGCATTCTCCCATAATATGTCAACACCAATGTTACTATTTGTGACCATTGTTCGTTCAATTCTCAAATACTGTTCGCCTGTGTGGTCACCTTACCATCAGACCAAAGTTGATATGGTCGAATGTGTACAGAGAAAATCACAAGGAGCCTCTTTCACAAGTTTAACAGGCCTTACACTCCTTACTCTGCCAGACTATTGTTCCTCAATCTATCTCCTTTGGTTGACAGGAGGCTTTATATCGATGAATGCGTTCTATATCGCATATATAACGGGATCCTGGAAACATCAATGGTGAATAACCTTATCTTGCGTGTGCCTTCATTCTTCAGTAGAAATAATAATGTATTTTCACCGCCCTTAGCCCTTCCTTCCGTATATTTTAATTCTCCGGTAGTTCACTTCAAAGGAACCATGATAGGTTTCAATTCGGTCCTCTGAACTGCCCCTTTAGTGGTTTTAAAAGAGCTGTCTCTGCCAAATTAAACTTAGCTTCATAATCTCATTTTTGCATTATTACTTATTATTTAACTTCGTTTTTCGTCAGCTCAGTGTAATTGGAAATTGTAATTTCTATACGAAGCTGCTATGTAAAATAAAATAAATATATAAAAAAAAATGACAAGACAGAACATGACATGGCGTTGCATATAGCATGACACGTAACATATCATATGAAGACAGATCACACAATCCATGACATGGCATACATTACACGATACATATAAGATATGACACATGATACATGACTTGACATACGACATAACACAAGTCATGTAAGAAGATGTATTTTGCTACACCAGTCCAGTAATATTAAATAAATGTAAGATCGGAAAATTGGACTTGAAAGTTGGCGCTTAGTTTGAAGCAATTTTTAGGACAATATGTGACTTTCATTTGAGTTTTCGAGCTCTCTGTTACATTTAAATTAAGTTTTGGTTTCTTTAAAAGAATCATTGCGCTCGGGCAACGCCGGGTAACTTATCTATAATTGATAAGCTTGTCTTTCAAGAAAGTGGAACAAAAATCAAAACCTGCTCATTCTACCACCATAGTTGCTCAATCACTAAGTCACTCATTGCAAAGGGTTTCGAGGAAATTACTTGACTAATTTGTTTACGAAACATTGCGCCAACTCAGGTGGTTTTCGCCTCCTGCGCGCATAAAAATTTCGAGATGTAAAACTTGAAAGATGCAGTTGTCGCCCGAAGCCGAATTTTTCGAAAGCGCGACTGCTGCACGAGCTAGCCAATTGCGGAGAGTTAAAGAACCCATTCCCAGCAGCTCGGAGCAAGTTTCGCATGGCATTCGCCTGTTTTTCCTATGAACAGCGGAAGTGGCATGTAATCTTTTTCGCCATCTCTATAAGTGCGTATATTACAGCACCGATGAGGTTGACAACTCAGTCCATAACCGCTCAAGGTGAGCCCGGGAAGAACACGGACATAATTGAGTTCTTTCAATCTCCTGCGCGAAGCGAAGCAGTATGAAGCGCTGGCCAGCTGAGGCTCGGCGTAGCAAGTTGCCATAAAACGCAATGACAGCGACTGGAAATATGAAAAAAGTCCATTACAAGCCAACCTGACATTTAATCGATTTAATAAAGAGAAAAATAAATCTCGGCCGCAAGTTAATTTAGCTCGGAGGCATCATTAGGTCGCATGATAGGAGAATGCTCGCCGGCCAGGCCAGCGCATCGGTGCGATGAGCCGCCGCCACAGCCGCCGTCGCAGCCGCCGCCGATGCAGCTCCATGGCCGCGCCGCTCAAGGCGATGTTCCGCTGTTTGCAATTTTTGAATGGAGGTGCATCTGGTAGGAACAAGTGCATCGGGGCCGTAGGAGCCGCGCACCTATGCACCGTCGGCCGCCAGACCCAGAAGCAGTGAGGAATCTCTCATTAGGGGCCCCTGTATTGGTGGTGCGGGGCGCGCAAATGGAGCCCCGGGTCTGCTCCAAGAAAATGAAAACGAAACCTGCACCTCTTGAACGCGAATACCTGCCGTATATACTAAAACTACCTGGCGAACACACGTGCACCAATCTGCCGTGTGAAAAGCATCGCATGTTGGGGAATCAGTGCATTAGCCAAACAAGTGTGCAACATGCGACCAACTTCACTTTTATTTTGAGATTCAATTTAATCGTAAATTAGATACCAACATGCACAACACAGGCCGCAAGATGCGTACAGGTATGAGTGCGCTGGAGGCTCCTCTAAATTGACTCCTAGTGCATATACTGTGACATTCGGCCCAGGCCCCGCGCCGCCGCCGCCAGAACCGCAGCCATTGATACACTTTAATTAATTTATCTCAATCTTAATGTGCGTTTTATTCAGCCCGACACTGCAGCCGCTGCCAGTGTGTGCTGCACATTATGAAGTAATTGAGTTTCGGTGTAAGAATAGTCTGCTCCCATACAATGCCCCACTGTAAGATTTCTACCCCGGGGTATGATTTATGTGGGTACCAGTGCGGCTCGGGGCAATTAGACGCGTCTATTGTAGCTGCTCACGTGGATCCCCCGAACACGAGATTGCAAAGTGCTCCTCTAATTGGACAAATGTACACCGCTGAAACGAGCCAATCAGGAAGTGCAACTGATTCTTTTCTCGAAAATAGGTTCACGTGACTTACAGGCTCGGGTTTAAAATGCAAATGCATCGCAACATACTACTAAGGGATTTTATTATATTCCTCCTTGAGATTATTTCTATGCTTTTTATGCGATTAGGAAAAGGTTGAAGAAGTGCGAATTCTACAATTCTTTGGGGGTCTTGTTACTTTGCAAAAGTTATTACTTGCGATAACTGCAAGTTTCTTTTAATTTTTAAAAATTTCGTGACAAAACCGCTTAAATTTTATTAAAAAATCTATAAAACTTCTGTGTTTAGACTGAAGTTTTCCCAACACTAGGAAATCACACGATAAAAGATAGTATCGCAAACTGGAATGGCAATTCATAAAAAAGGAGTTCTTATACTCGTAGATTGGTTGCAATGGTAAGAATATTAAATAGATTTTAATACGTTCAACTGTTCAAGAGAAATATGACACAGAAATGATAAAATATAAAATATACATATAAAAATTTCAATATAAAGGAGGACGGCCAAATACTATGCAATTTTTTCTTTCGTCTTTTAAAAATACATTTCCCATTATCTATCATTAATTTTCAACCGATTTCACCCTAAACGGAATGTTCTGGAAAATACATGGGAGTTAGATGACCAAGCTCTCAAATCCAGAAGAATTTCCTTTTTGTTTTATAATATAGTATTGCTTCTTTAGGACAGAAGAACATTCCCTTTAGTGTGAAATCAAATTCAGTGTGAGCCTAAGAATTGTATAAAAATAATACTTATAGAACTAAATTCAACGAATAGTTTTGAAGTTAGGAAAAAAAAAAGATACTCCTTTACTCTTCGGGGCGATACAAACCAAAAAACAATTAATTCAAATCACACACTTACTGCTTCCTTGGTATTAGTATATAACATTAAGGTGCTTTTTTTCGCGACTATTTTTTCTCAGTCCCACCTCGCAATTTTGTGGCAAATACCTAAACAAACATTCCCTCAAAATTGGAGCCCTTAATATGTATTAATATTAACACTAGATTTACCAGCGCAAAAACCTGTAAATTTTATAATTTTCGGTACCTTTAAAGTGTTATGTTTTTACATTTAAATTAGTAACTATAAATGGGAAAAAACTCTTTGATATGTCGGAATTTTGAACCATAATAAGCTTTGGCATAACTCTTAGGAGATAACTTTACAAAATTTAATCAATTCAGAGAATAAATTCAGTACCAGTCAATTTGACTGGTCGTGGTAAATCTAGTGTTAAGTACTAGACCAAGGCGTATAAAGATTTCCCATATAAAATACACGTAAACTTTGATTATTTTTCTTCAAAACTCTACAGCTCAGAGGCATTTTATGGTATAATCTTGGTCAATGGTAGGGTTTCTTCAGAACTGAATTATCTACAAAAGTGTCCATTGCGGTGTAACCCTAACTCCCACCAGCGAGGTAGTACGGGTCACCAACCCCAATTTTTCCATGAAATTCTCCTTTTTTGCCCCTATCACGTAAACAACAAGAGGTACAAAAAAAGTGAATATTACAATTCAAATTCCTACAAAAAAGTTGTCAACACCAAACCGCTGACATCGATATTTCATGAGATATTGGGCTTTGAAATTGAGGTAGTGTGGAAGTTTCATGTATTATTGAGCTAAATTGTAGAAACACTACCTCAACTTCAAAGCCCAATATCTCAAGAAATATAGATGTTAGCGATTTGGTGTTCAGAACTTTTTTGTAGGAAATTGAATTTCCTACAAGTTTGTCATATTAGCTTTTTCTGTAGCTCTTGTGATTTACGAGATATGGGTAAAAAGTGAGAATTTCATGGAAAAATTGGGGTTAGTAACCCGTACTACCTCGCTGGTGGGAGTTTCAACGTTTCAATTGAAGTGCTTCGTTTTTAAAATACCATTTTTGATGCAAAAACAAAAAATTAAATTTTAAACTAAAACCATTCATGTTTAGTTCTCAAAAGCATATTTTCAAATCAAAAAGTCAAATCAAGTTCAATTGTACCATTCGAATAGAAAATTGCAGCCAATTTCCTCCAAATTTGGATATAAGGGGTTTTTGGGGTGCTCTTTCAGATCTCGCATTTGTTTTGCATAAAAACTTCAAAAACCCTATTATTTTTTGGGTTTTTTCAAAAAAGTGCCGATTTTTTTGGGTCATTTTTCGTCTCAACGTCGATTATCTTGTCGTTACTGCTATTGAATGATCATATAACTAACAGAAATCGCGGTCCGAATGTCTACACTTTCTCAAACCATGGTTTAGAATTTTTTTCTTTTCGCTTTGGTTTTTGCAAAATGGCCATTTTGTACAGCAATGTAATAAAAACATTCGCGATTTTTTTACACGAAAAGGATCAACTTTACAAAAAAAATGTATATGACAAAAAGTGCTTATAATTAGCCAAGGAAAACATGCAATTTTTTTCAGAATTGTTTGGACTATTTTTGGTTTTTTGAATTTTGCCAATTTTTAAAAAATCCAAAAATGTCTCGAAAAATTCTGAAAAAATTCACACGTTAGTAGGGTTTTTGAAGTTTTTATGCAAAACAAATGCCAGATTCTGAAAGAGCACACCCAAAAACCCCTTATATATGAATTTGGAGGAAATTGGCTGCAATTTTCTATTCGAATCGTACAATTGAACTTGCGTGCACAAAATCCTCGTTTTGCGCATTAATGGGTTAATTTATTTACAAATGTTCGTATTTTATTTAAGTATATTCAAATCTCAAGTTAAATCCGGTACCAGACTTAGCGTTATTATTCAGAAACATGTTGCGCGTTTTCAAAAATTAATTTGATCTTAAATGTTCCCCCCAGTAATTAAGAAAGTCGGTTAAATTTAAAGCAGGATACAGGTCATAAAAACTCTAACTTGAGACCTCTGTTTCCTTCTAACAAACTCTTCTAGTTTTTCCCAATCCGTCTTTTCATCTAGGACTACGCCCAGTTTCTGCCCCAAACAGTGCCATTCTTGACAGCACAGTACTCTCTTCCTGATTACTGACTATGCTAATGTTTTTTTTACAAATACTCGAATGAAGTAATTAATATGCAACTGCAATATGTGAACATAAAGGTTATGTTTTCCAGACTCAAAGTTCAACATGTAATTCGGCGTATTATTTGCAAGCCTGATTAACCTTTTAATATAACATCGTAGAAGTTTCTCCACCATTTTATACGTTTACAAATCTCCACACTTGTGCACTGTAACATAAGATGTTCTTTCTTTCCAATAAAATTTCCCGACGTACTTCATATACTGTACTTGGCTTACGAAAAACGTTGTTCCAAGTGTACATTAAAAGATAGTCTCGGGGAGAATACTAGTCGTAAGTACTTGTAAGAATTCAGTACTTCCTGTGCTTGCCCACCGAAGACCCATTTTTCCTGTGTCACCAGCAGAGCCGAATTTGAAGGTGTCAGGATCCGGAACAGGTATTGAAGGCGCTTTAAATTGAAGAATCTCTCTTAACTATTTTATTTTCAAAATTAAAAAGAAAATTTTAGTTATTAAAAAAAAAGGAATTTTCGTAATACATATTTTTGTACTACGAAAAAGAAAAGCCCAATACCTATCTTCTCGTAACTTACACCTTGCTGGTACCAAAACTGAATGGAGAAACCTTGGACTTACACTAGACCGAAAAGTGCGATAAATTTATCAAAATACTCTATCCACTAATACAAAATGCTTGTTAAATCTAGAGATATTTCAATCTATGATATTATACTCCTCAGCTGTCTGGTGAGGAGTGCTAAATCTCACATCAAGTCACTGCAAACAAAACAAAACAACATTTTAAAAATTATACTAAATTTACACTTACTCTTTGAATCTGTGATTTGTGACGTGCTCTCTTTTCATTGTAAACCTTTTCTGCAATCTTTTCAGCGTGGCTTTCTCAAGGGAAAGTCTACTTCCACTAATCTTGTTGAATTTTCTAATTTCTTTTTAACAAACATTGAAAATGGTAAAAAAAATTGGTTGCATTTTCACTGATTTCAGTAAGGCTTTCGATAGAATCAATCACAGAATTCTGCTCTCTAAATTACATTTTCTTGGTTTCCCACCTCTTGTTATCAAATGGCTTGGGTCCTACTTGGCTCATCGCTCACAGCGAGTCTTATTTCGCGGTCTGTACTCTAGAGAAATCCTTAACACCTCGGGTGTACCTCAAGGCAGTCATTTAGGTCCCTTACTTTTTATTATTTATATCAACGACGTGTCTCTGCCTCTTTCTAACTCTAGGATTCTCTGTTACGCAGATGATGCCAAGATCTTTCGTCTTATACGTAACGAGCATGACTGTGACCTTTTAAATTCTGACATTGATGCTTTTCACACATGGTGCTCATTAAACCAACTTCCACTAAATATTGACAAATGCACTTACATGTGTTTCTCTCGCAAGAAAAGCACTACTTCTTTTAATTATACTATTGACGGATGCTCGTTGCTAAAACTTGACAAAACCAAAGATTTGGGCATTTGGTTGAATAGCCATTTTACATTTTCTGAACACATCTATGCGATCGTTCGTAAGGCCAGCTCTACGCTTGGCTTTGTTGGTCCAAAGAATTTAATGATCCTTTTATAACTAAGACCCTGTATTGTACATTTGTAAGGCCTATTCTTGAGTATGCCAGTATAGTTTTGTCTCCGTTTTATGCGACTTCTATTGATCGCGTCGAGGGTGTCCAGCGTAGATTTCTTAGGTTTTCCCTCCGTAATCTTCCCTTCAGTGCTACCTCCTTACACTGACAGACTGTGGCTCTTATCCCTTCAGTCTCTTGAGGAACGACGCGACACTGCGAAAGTAGTTTTTGCTTTTGATTGCCTATCGGGCAGGATCAACTCACCTGAGCTTGTCGCTTACTTTCCGATTTCTCTCCCGACTCGCTCCGTGCGTGATCATGATTTCTTCCGAGTGGCTTTTCATCGTACTAATTATGGTATGAATAATCCTCTGTAGTCGATGTCACGCGCCTTCAATAATCATAAAGCCAATATCGATTTTAACTTGTCGCAAAACCAACTGAAGAGTCAGCTTCGTTAAGGTTTCACTTTGCACTTTTCATATACATGTACTTGCTTTTTCTATTTTTGTAGTAATCAGTCTATGATGAATTGTCACTAATAAATAAATAAATAAATAAATAGTATAACAATATACTATATATTTGAAACATTAAACGAAATGAATAAATGAATCATTCTCTATGCTAAGTAATGGCAGATATACTAAACGTTCCTCATCGTTTATTATTATTATTATTTATTTATTTATTTATTAGGGAAGATTAAACAATTCCCTAATGAACAAAAAATTTGTCGATCCCCGATTCATAGTCCAAGAGATATTTTAAAAAAAGCGGAAAAGTAGTTTTAATTTTGGCGTACAATCCATTGGCTCTAAGTAAATTGAAAAAATGATGGAAAATAGTTTAAACTTGTTTGATATGTTTAATAAATTATTTTAATAATAAATTCAAAGTTTTAAGATTTTTTACTAAATTTACATTTTAAAGCAACGTTCGTAACTTACATATTGCTTTTTGTAATTTGTTTCATTAATTTCTCCGATTGAATTTCCATAAAATAAATAAATATTACTTAAATAAATTGATATTACTTAAATATGAGATTGGACATAGGATGAAAATATCTTACAGTTCAATATATTGTATTACTTAAAATATTTGTGGCGGCCCCAGGGCCCCACCTGCCTCGTGGTAAGTCCTGCTCTGGCCGCTAGTGTTCCTCTAAACCTGAAAAGCATAATTTTTGATTTATCAATGTTTATTATACTAATATATATATTTCGAAGAAAGTTTGATATTTTTTAGAAATTATGAAATAACTATTACACATCTCCTACCTGTAAGTTATCTGTAGGTGTATATGTATGGTAAAAAACCTCCAAAATCAAATAAACTTTGAAAGTTCCCTGCTTAAAAGAAATCTACCTTTTGTTTTCTCCTGGCACTATGGTCATATAGCAATTTATCATAACTTGGGTCATTCTGCAAAATATTTTTCTTTTTCTCCAAAATCATTGGCTGCATCGTCTTTAACACCAATTTCGTTTGTTAAGCGGCAAAGTCCAACAAAAGAGAGATTGTCACTGTAACGACAAATCAAACGGGTCAGACCCCTGCCGGCCGAATTGAATTTCGCCGCGGTGACCTCTGTCCAATCAAACCCATTCGGAGAGGCACTACGACTTTAATGGCAATTTATCTGTTAATATCTTTCGCTGAAGAAGACATCCCGATGAGCTGAATTTATTTATACTTGTATTGACCCGAGAACGCCAAGCTCGGCGTTATCCGGCGGGCCCGGGCGATCCCTCCGCCCCGTGTCGTGGAGCAGAGCGATTCCCTCAGACAAACGGCGCAACAACGGCAACAAAAAGTTAATTAAAAAATGTGAAAATCGTTTTGAGCGCATCGTTGCCTTTCAATATTTTTATAGAAAGACGAAAAAGACTCGAGGCCCTGACGAGTTGTTTTTTTCTCATTTCAGATCAAAAGTTGCCGCTTAAATAACTCATCGATTGGCTGAATTCGGGCTTTGGCCCTCGTTTCGGGTTAAAGCTAAAGGAAAAAAATCACGAAAAAAGCAAGAAACGGCGGGAAATGATGAAGAGTCACAACAAAATGCCGCTGCGATTTTGTCGTCCCGCAACGGGAAAGGCGAAATATCGCGGATAAGAGTTTTCGAGGTGGACCAGCGATAAAGCGTCGAACGCGAAAAACACGTCACTTCATCCTCGAATATTTAGCGCTCGAAGAAAAACCATCCGAAGCCACTTTTCCGGCGTGGGTGCGAGTGTGCTTGTTGGCAGAGACTGTGATTTATCCACGTGCATCCGACGTCTTCCGCCCTAAATCATTTTATTCTATTTGTCACTTGCATTTTGTTCCCTTCCTTTTCTAACGAAGCAGTCAACAATCGACGGAGTCTCTTCATTGCGGGGATCTGCTCCAGTCGGCACCCTGCACCGAGTTCCGGAAGTTCTTTATCCTCATAATTATCTTCTCCAGGGACGAGATATCGTTAATTTGCACGGCCATCGCGCATGTGCCTAAGCACTGCCAAATCGAGAAAATTTCCTTATTTTCAACGTGTTCAACGCGATTTAGCCACATAATGCGAGTCGAGCGCCATGGCAAAGGCAAAGACCCCAGTCTTTTACCCAAAGGCCGGTGGCCTTCATTGTTCTCAAGAATTTTCTTTCTAGTT
Organism: Dysmachus trigonus; assembly: GCA_949715965.1. NCBI lineage: Eukaryota > Metazoa > Arthropoda > Insecta > Diptera > Asilidae > Dysmachus > Dysmachus trigonus. The sequence continues at coordinate 43,000,864 of OX454322.1, read as the reverse complement.
TTCAGTTAATTTGGAAGAAAGTACATTTTAATTATAATTCACATAACCCAGGGTAGTCGGGCTTATAAAGACAGCGTGATGTAACTGATAAATTGCGGTAGGGCTCACTCATTAAGACGAATATTAAAGTTGACTGTGAGCCAAATTATACACATACATAAAATTCACTACTTTTCAGCCTTTTCTTAAAGCCCACATATATGTATACTATAAATAAGTTGTACAGAAAATAAAAAAAATACTGTTTCTGAAAAATTATTAATTCTCATTAAATTTTTTCAAAAAATTGATTTTTTTTTTCCATGCTTTTTTTTACAATCTTTCCTTGATAATGTCCTGCAAAAATTGTGTAAAAACCTTAATAATTCTGAATGTTAAATTTAAAACAGGCGTATACTCAAAGTATTTTAACGTTCCTTTTGAAAAATCTGTCTCTGGTTGGAACTACAATATTTAAGATCGGTTTGCATTTTAAATTTTTTCACCACAAAGACAAACAAATTAGCCAATTTCGAATTTTCTTTCAAACAAGCTGCCATTTTTTTTATAATTATTACTTTTGAATTATTCTAATTCCAACCATAGCGCCATCCTTCCTTAGTATGTTTTTTCTTTTTGCTTTTTAGCAAATACAAAAGCTGTAATTATAATTTGGGTACAGACGTAGAGGGCCAACGTCTGGACCATCAATATCTCCGATATATTATTTATAAGGTAGGCCATCGGCTGGTTTTTTTTTTTTAAATGCTATAAAATAAACATTGTCCAATACTTTTCAAAGTTTGTTGATTTATTGCAAATAGTAAGTGTTCCGATTAGTTATGGAATATGATGATGATGAATGGTTTCTTCAGTTATCTTGATAGTAACCCATCCTCTCAATCCAATTTTGCAGCACATTTTCGATGGTTTGAGTCCCTGTTTTACGAATAGCTCGATCAGTATTGTGCTTAAGTGCCTGAATTGTTTCTGGGCTATCAGCATAACATTTATTTTGAACGGTACTCCACAAAAAAAAGTTCAGCGGCGTCAAATCGCAGCTGCATACAAACTTACGTGCACCAGATGCTTTTGGTGCATTATTTCGACCAAAATTCCTTTTCAAAATTCGCACTGTTTCGGCAACACAGCGCTCACTTTGGAAATAAATGTTTAATATTTTCCAACATCTGTTCATTTCATACCGCGGAGATATGATACTATGTTTCTGTCAATTTTTTGAGCATGAAAAAGATGTCTGTGTAAAAATAACATGTAATAAAAAAATAAATAAACAGATGACCCACCCTTTATCAACACCTTCAATTTAAAAAAAAAACGCTTTTTTTCAATACCTCAATACCTTATTTATCCGACGAGAAAGTAAAAACTATGTAATAAGAACGAAATCAGTTGAAGAAGAGCATAGATGTAGATTGCAGTGGCTGTCCGTAGACACACTTAGGCCATTATTACAGGCCCATTGTGATGCCACTTTTTTGTGACCAGGGCTTCTCGTGGGAATCGAACCCACAACCTCTAGCGCTCTGCTGGCTCGCAGTCAGCACGTCGCTTTACCAACCGGGCTATTGAGGCCCCCAAGAAGAGCATAACATATTTTAATGTACAGGATGTCACTTTATTTTCCAACGATAACAACTTATTCCAATCGTGTAGATAGATTCGATAGTAGATAGACTATTGGTTCTTATATTGATAAATTTTGAATAAATTTAAAAAATGTTCCGTAAATTTTAAATAATATTTAACTTCTCGACTTCATGAATTATACTATTATAGATTTTTATTATTTATATTATGTTCATTGTGTTCATAGTTCTTCCCTTTTCAAAATCATCTTGTTATATTAACAAACATTAAACATTAACATTAAAGGGTAGGTAGGTACATAATATTCTTTGCGTTATAGAATTCCCAAATTTAATATGGTTAGATATTTTCAATGAAAGATGAGAAATTTTTTAAAAAATTTCTTATTTGTTATAAACCATAGTTCAGCGAAAAAGGTTAAGCAAGTTTAATTACCACCAATAGAAAGGTAATCCGCCATATTTTGCAAGAATCGATGTACCCGCCCAATTTAAATTCAAAATTCGCTTTATTTTTTTATCACAGTAGTATATAGTTAAAGACAGTTATATAAGTGAGCCAGGGCGTAGTGAGGATTTTATTTAGAGCAAAAACATCAGATTTAATTTGTTGTTTACTTACGAAGTGTTGAAGAGTATTAGGTGTTATTACCTGTCATGTAACCCGGGACATGGCGACAATGTACAGTCTAGATATTTATACAAAAAGATGAAGGAACTCAAACTTGGCATTTTGGGATCGCTTGTTTTATGGGTCATATCCTACCTATCTAAACGTAAAATGCAACCAGAGAACACGGTTGTTCGTCTATTGAATTTGTTCTTGAATCCGGTGTTCCACAGGGATCAATTTTTGGTCCACTTTTGTTTCCATAATTTATTAACGACTTTACTAACAAAATAGAATCTGATTGTCTTTTATATGCAGACGACCTTAAAATCTTTAGAGAGATTAATTTTAAAGAATACTTTTTCTTGAGGACTAGAGTCTCGTTTATTAATATTGATAAGTATTTCAAAATGACTTACTCCTACACCATGTCAATATCAATGTTTCCTACACCATGTCAATATCGACTTTGCTCGTAATTATTGTTAGAAGTATGCCAGTTCAAAGATCTGGGGTAACTTTTGACAGTAAACTAAGTTTCGATGCTCACTTTGATAATATTTCAAAAAGGAACAACAGATTGTTCGTTTTTATTTTCCGAACCTCAACTGATTTCCACAAAATATTCACTTCCACGATGATAAGTGTAAACTTGGTCCTCTGAACTGCGCATTTAGAAGATTCAATCAAGCTATCCTAATAAATTATATATTAACTAATACATATTATCTTTCAATGTGTTATTTTATGCTTGGATGTTTTTCATTTTATATGATCTTTTTAACAGTTTACGTGTAATTGGAAACTAATTTCTGTACAAAGCTTTCATTATTGTAAATAAGCTTATTAAAATGTTTTCCCTTATCTATACATATAATAAGTCTTATTTAGTGTAACCTCCAATAAGTGTTTATACTTTAATAGATATCTATACTTAATCAAATTTTGTTGAAGTAGTCAACAATTGTTACAGTGTCAGGACTTAAACATCACTTACAGAAAGAGAGAAAATACTGTTGGTAGACGTCTTTGTTGTTGAAAGAAGCAACTCGAAATTATTGACGTTCATTGTGTATTTTATGAAATTTAATTATTTAGAATAATTAATTTGAATATTTGTTTCCCAAAAGATAGGGAAGCTGCATACTTGGAAGTGAGGGTGTAAAACAATATACTGTTTTGTTCCTTTGACTTTATAAAATTTTTTCTATTAAAATAATATGCCTCTTTCTTTTGTTCAAATCGCTCCACTAGTTTTTTTTTTTTAGTGTTACATAAAGAAGGAAATGGAAAAAAAAATTCCAAAGTGGAGAGACATAATTGCTGTAGATACTACTATGATGAGTACAAGAAAATTGCGAGGTTACTAACTCTTTGTATAGCTCATTTAAAAAAAAAACCGTTTTATAATAAAAGAATCTCTACGACATGAAACATTTAATAGCAAGTAACAGTATCAAGCTGGTTGACCTGCACTGTCTTCCAATTAAGGCTGTAACTAGGTTGACTGCAGATATGCACGCACAGCTCATTAAAATATTATGAGTAGTTTTCTAACGAATTGATATCCCATAAATTCCCAGCAGCATACCTCTTAAAACGAACTATGCTGCTCCATAAAATTTTATTTCTTACTTTCCTAACCGACGACATTTTTTTTTTTCCTTTACCCACGATAACCGTTTTCTATCACCTAACGGTAAATCAGCGAACGAGGTTTTTTTTGTCGTATGGAGATCTTCAAATTTCCAATTTTCGGGCGATTCCCGTTTTTTCTTTTTTTCTTGCGTCAGGTATGTATGTAATGCCAACAAGCCAACGTATAGCTAAAATTGATGTCATCTTATCCGTCATGAGACACACTGCCAGGCATCACATTCGGCTCGAAATAGGCAATTACAGGTGACGGCGAACAAATTACCGTCGCATTCACAGGTAACAGATTGCAATGGGGCACTATCCGTGGCGTTGGCCGTGGTGGAGGATGGACCACCAGGACGGCCAGTAAATTCTTTCAATAGTTGCGACGCATAACGTGCTCGTTTTCTTTTTGATGGGTGGCCAAAGACGGATTTTGACAGGCGGTGAAAAGACCCCAGAAGTGAGGTGACTTCTTATTAGGTCTCTTGCTGATCGCGTCTTGGTCTGGTCTGGGCCCCAAGCCGATGAGCTTGTACACACTCCAACAACCCTCCGGCCTGCTTTGCTTTACATGCCACTTTCGCCACTTTTGATAAGAATGCTCGAAGTGGTGCCGGCTGCAGACAGAGCAATCCATAAATTGGTCCAGATCACCGATATACGGAGCCAAACACCTTGTGAATGAAACTCCCCGCCTCCATAAAATCTTTAATTGACAAGGGACTTGCTCACTTAAATGTGTCAGCTAGAGATCGGCATGTCCTGACTTTTATCGCTGCTTCTCGCGATTGCCGCATGTGCGTATATACATCTCATGGGCTCCGTAAATGCCGGTAAATGTTGCTACTTTTCGCGTTTTTGCCTTATTTTTCCCCGTCTTTGCCTTGATATGTTTTTTACCTGTGACTCGCTCTCGAGTGGCTGCCGCTCTGGGCAGAGGCAGTAATCGGTCCGACAGTGATATCTCCTGCAAATTGACGAGTGCGATTCGCTGTTAAACCTTCACCACTCAACGTACTATTCCGAAACATTTAAAGGTTTTTACGATTCTGTTTAGAAGGCGTCTTTTATTGAACTTTTATGAAGGTCAAAGTGTCTGCCGCGATCACTATCGCTCCGAGCACTTTGTAATGAATGAGTCGCTGTACGATGACGCTGGCCAGTCCTGGCAGGGTATAAAGATGTCAGCTTTGATGACGCTTTAGACTTCTTAATCACTTCCCTGCGCGGAAGGATAGTCGTGATCATCTGTAGATCAGCAATCATATCTGGGCTTACCTGCTTCGACGATGCGCTTTTGCACCTCGGACAATTCCTTGTCCAGGTCTTGTTGTATTTCTGCAGTACAAGGGAAGGGGAAGCCCACCAAGCCACTTAGAGAGCTCGAATATTTAATGATTCGGATAACTGATGGTCTTCAGTGGACGACGAGTGCGAATATTTGTCTTGACTAAATGGAATCATATTTTTGAAAATATCGCAACTTTTTGTCACATAACGTGACTCTCTATAGACATAATATATAACATGTTATACGTTATCTGCTAGCACCTCCGATACATCAAGGAATAAGCCAATTACTTACTATGATTTTTAAAATCAAGAAAGTAGAATCCCATACCATAATGGTAAAACGGAACCCTTATTTATTACGTCTACAAAATACATTCCAAAAGACTAATACAGTTAATATAATATATATTAAATAATATATGATACAAAAACTAATAATATGATTATGTAAATTAACCACACAATAGGGAAATGAAGAAGAAAGCGAATCATGTCCAAACATTTACTGTGTTCAAAAAATCGCTTTTAAGTTTACTACCTAAATCAGTAATCACCACTTCAATCGGAGTTGAAGTTTTTGGCGCAACTAGCAATCATAATTTGTGCGATGAGGGCATAAACTCGGGGACAAGTTATTACTGGCAGTTGAAATTTTTGTCATTCTCAAATTATTTACACCAAAATTGGTACAAAAGCCGTAGCCATATTTATTACCACTTACCACAAATGATCAATAACAAAAAAGACCCAAAGAATACCTAGAAAACTTTTGTTATTTTCAGGGTTTTTGAGAGGGAGGGACATTTGATTACCGGCAGTCAAAGAAAACTAATAATAAATAACTAAATTTTATTCTTCAGAATTTCAATGCAACATTCTACAATGGAAGTGTAAAAATTGTGAGCAATGTTTAGTGGAATTGCATCCCAAACTTGCTTTAAGTCTGAAGTTACCTTATTTTTGTTGTTAAGTTTTCTTCCACCGCTATAAATTTGTGTCGATAGCTATTCACATAGATTTTCAATGATGTTTAAGTCTGAAAATAATGCTAGCCAATCCAAGAATTGAACCTTGTTATCTTGAAACCACTGTTTTACGGCTCTCGCTATGAGAAAACCATTATTATTATGTTGAAAAACCAGGGTTTCTCCTTCGAGGATCATATTGATTTTGGTCTTTTTTCCCTCAAATAATTTTATGTACTTTCTGGAATCCTTATCTACCATCTATATACTATATACAAAATCTATTGTTGCTCTATAAGAAAAAGCTCTTCAAATCGTAATAGCTCCCAATGAGCTATGTCATCTGCATTAAAACACCTCCTTCTTCCTCTAGTTGTGAAAATAGTGCAGTATCCATCCGGAACGACACACTGAATTTTTTCTCATCCGAGAATACCACTTTTTCTCAATTAAAGAATTTAAAAATCTTGTTTTCACAGAACGTCAATCTGTTTTTTTATGTGGCTGTTTAAGAGCCGATTTCTTTTTAAGTTCGTAAATACATACACTTACTCTAGTTCCCACTACTTTTTTCCGTCTCTTGCCATAGTTTTCTGGATCCTTTAAGGGGTTATATACAGTCAGGAGGCCCAAAAAAGTCGGTTTTTCATGAATTTTTCTTAAGATGAACCCTTTAAGTTATTAATGTAAAAATTTGTACACACATTATGGTAGCTCTTGAATGTTATCTAATGTTTCTTATTTCTAAAAATAATAAATTTAAAAGTTGCTACAGCTAATCTACGGGAGCAATTCTAAAAAAAGGTGTCTTGCGGTGAGCACTATATCTCTGGACTGGATAATCCAAAATGAAAAAACAACAAATATTTCGTTAATACATTGTTTTATCTTGTAATTTATAGAAGAAATAAGCAAAATAAGAATTTCTGACAAAATGGCGGCGTCTTAAAAAAAAATCGATTTTTAACAAAAATGTTGGCCTTAAATTGTTTATAAAATGGAAAATATTTATCGGTGAGAAAAAACCTTCGATCAGTTACTAAAAAATATACTTCAAAAGCTTGTGTTAATATTTAAAACCGATCGGTTCAGCCGTTTCCAAGAAATCTAGCTCACCGACTTTCAAAAAACAGTTTTGAGAAAAAACGAGAAGCACCTTACATATAGTAAAAAAAACTCGGACACGTCATTACAAATCTGCTTATAACTTCGAGAATATTCACCGGATTGACATGAAATTTTCTGTGGGTGTACATAAATATAAGTACATTACTAAAATAAAATAAAATAAAAATCGATTTTCTGAAAATCCTGACTGTAGGTTTATAACCCCTTCAAAAAGTATCGATTGTTGAAGAATGGCTTCTTAATCTACGCATGATCTCCCGGATTGAAAAATTGTCGTCTTCTTCAATTAGTGATTTTCTGCGACCTATTTTCAATTTTTAATTAATAAAAAGTGAAAACGCCTATAAAAAAAAATCTAAATGGTTTCAAAATGCCAAAAACTAAGAAATCTAAACGCTTCGAAGATCACTTGCAATATTTTCACAGCAGTATCTACAAATCAACTAGTGCCGGTAATCACTTGGCCCACGTTAATTATGTAAGAAACAAGACAAATATCATTGGGAATTTTCGTACTAACTGGTGTTGTGTTTAAGGGTAACGAAATTATGGGGAAATCACTTGGAAATTTCAAGTGCCGGTAATGACTTATCTCCGAGTGCATAGGAGAACTCTGGAGCGAAAAGAATTCCAGGTGCTTATATAAAGTATGTAATGAATTAGGTAACAAGTGTCGGTGAATGCATTTTATAGCATAACATATTACGAGCAAACATAACTGCTGCAATCTTACGTCTCAACTCTAAACTTTGAAGTCCAAGCAAGGCATATCTTGCAGAGTAAGGAGGAAAAGACTTAGATTACTGAAGCTTCCGTAACACATACACTCCCAAGCAAAAAGATAGCACACCATTGAAATTTTACATAAGGAAGGCAGATTAAAATTCGTAGAAGAACACATTCGTTGGGAAAAAAAGTGGCACAGGGTGATTTTTACAGACGAAAAAATGTTCAACCTTGATGGCCCTGATGGTTGGAGTTATTATTACCATGATTTGAGGAAAGAAGAATTAGTGTTAAGTCGTCGTCAAATGGGAGGAGGTTCAGTCATGGTATGGGCGGGAATTGGTTTCAACGGCAAATCTAAAATTAAAGTTATTTCTGGCAAAATGAAAGCTACAGATTACGTGAATCTTATCCAAGACCAGATTGAAAACCATGCTGTCGAAATAAGTTGCAGGAATTTAATATTTCAACACGATAATGCAGCTGTGCATACCGCCAGTGTGGTTAAAAACTATTTTTCAGCCAACAGTATTACCGCTTTAAGTTGGCCAGCTGGATCCCCTGACCTGAATATTATAGAGAACTTGTGGGAAAATCGGCAATATGAAACCGTCGGTGAATTAAAGAAGGCAATAGAGTCATGTTGGGATCAAATTCCACAAGGATATATAAGGACATTGTACAAATTCTTAACAAATAGAATGTTAGAAGTAGTAGAAGGGGGTTCCACCCATTATTGACAATATAACTTCTTTTGTTATTTCAAAATCCTTTTTTAATTTTTCCTTAACTGTGCTATCTTTTTGCGTGCCTCAATTTTTGTATTATTGCCGGCAATTCCTTAATCACGTTGTTCAGTGTCATAAAATTTGTAGCAGAATTCATGTCAAAACATTTCTGTGTTAATGAGTTATAAGCGGGTAAAATTTGGTTTGTTGATCTTTTCAAACTGCAAAGTTTCAAGGGTGTGCTATCTTTTTGCTTGGGAGTGTATAGTGTCAACGATGTGTGAATGGTTTCAACACGATTACAATGAAAAGCCGTATACGGAATCCAGGCAGGGAAAGCGTATTCAATAATAGTGCGGACTAGTGAAACATTTAATGAGACTTCGGTATCTGCTTGTCTGTGCATCATAGCTTAGAAACTAAATATATTTATATGTCATTGACTTAAAATTTAACATTGTTATAAAGCTTTTTCACCCGCATCGGTTCTAGTGTTTTTTTTTTTTTTTTTGCCAACTATCGCCTTTTCTAAAGCGGTTATTTTTTTATCAAAATAATGAAATCTGAATGGGTACAATACTACTACCATTTAAAATATTGCGTAAAAATTTCTGACAGTCCAAAACCAAAAACCATAAATTATCGGGAATTTCACAGATACAATTTCGCAGTGTTGTGCTTTAAGTTAAAATTATTTCTTCTTATACTAAACTGCCGCGTATTAAAATAATAACTTACCGATTCATCACTTCTTTCCCACATATTATGATATAACCCTTTGGCCACACGTGCCCTGTACTTACCTTTAAGCCATTCTTAAAGGCCAATCGACTGACCTAAAACCTTTAAAACTTCAAGCCAGTGTCATAAGCATTTAATTCACACTTTTATGCTTTCATATCCTGAAGAAAATATAATACTAAATTATGATCCTGTAAAATAAAAATCTTCTCGAAATGAAATGTGGCTCCTTTAAGAAATGAAGCCTGAAAGTAAAATATAATTTTTTTCCTTTTAGAATCTATATTATTTATAATAAACCATAAAAACTGACACCAAGATCTTGCTGAATTGTTTTCAGCTGTTGTGAAAATCAAGAATGCGCTTCGTAAATCTCTCAAGGAGATTTCATTAGAAAACAGTGTCCGAAATGAAGAGATTATTTCATATTAATGATTTAACTTTCAACGTAAATAAATTGCATATGTGTTTTACTTATTTCTTTCTTGTTGCATGAACCATTTTCATAGTTTTGTTCTAATATGAACAAATACATTTGTTTACCTAAATAGAAACAGCGATATACTCACAGCTTCAGAAATACCTATAACAAAAATCGTACTTATAATTGTTTTTTTTTTATTTTATGTGAAGTTTTCGCAAAAAATGCGTAATAAAATTAATCAAAATTTTCATAAAATTTAGGCCATATTTTCTCAAAGGCGGATTCTACATGGTCTACTAGAACTACTCAATTTAATTACGTTTGGTATATATATACGTATAATAGTATTTTCTTCGAATGTTTAAGTTTTTGAATTCAAACACATACGAAGCTATACGTACAGTGAAAGTTAAATTACTTCCTAAAGTAATAAAACGTTTTCTTTTTATTGCTTTTAAAATAAATAAAATAAATAAAATATAATCACATTATTATCTGAATATATTCTTTCACAAAAACTTAATTAAAAAATTATATACAAATCTTACTACATCAAAATTTTTATTTTAATGAATCTGTGAATTAAACTGATATGTTTATTTGTTGCTCATCATTAGCCTTGCTGACATAAGAATCTTTAAATAAAATAAAGCAACTTTAAACCCAATTAGCACAGAAAACAGGATTCCTTAGTTTTTTATTCTTTTGCTCAAATTCCCAGTTGACAGTGTTTATTACTCTACTAATAATAATTTTACGAATAATAAATAATACAATATAAAAAATTTTTTATTTGAACTATTAGCTTTCAGGGCTTTAGAATAAATTAATTGCATGTAACTAGCATCATTTTAGTAAAACATACTTTTGAACACGAACGTCAAGTAACTCAGAATTTTTATAAGGTTAAAAGAAACTAGTTTGACTCGAATAAACTTGTCTCAAAAGGGGTACCTATCTAAGAACTCTCTAATACTGTAATAAACTATATTTAAACTTCTAGGGTATAGAATGACCCAATTTCCTAATGTTTTATTACTATTTTGATAATTTAAATATATGTTACATTGCTTTAGATAAATTTCAAACCTCTTAATCGAAAAATTAACTGATTTATAGAGAACGTTTAGCCTTGAGTTCTGTTCCATTTAAGGTATTTCGACAAAAGTAATTTTCCACAGCCCATAATCAGAGATCACCTCGAAATCGGTGCGCTCTTGTTTAATTACACCTGCGGACCTATCGGATCCCTTAAGATATGAAGCGCTAGAGCAGCGCTATTTTTTCACGTCGCGATGAGGTACAACCGGATCCAATAAACAAATTACGGGGACATAAATCTGTAACAGCGCCTTGTCGAATTTCAGAAACCAAACGGCCAAAAAAACGTTCGGATTTATTACAAAATTTTCGTCGTTTTTTCTTTTTTTTTTCATGGGTCTCTTCGATATACAAAATATATCGAGCTGTCGTAAAAGCTCTCGGAACAGGTTGACTCGATTTCAAAACATCGAGGCGGTTTATCGAGGGGCCGATCAAGAAATTTACTTTAATCTGGAAATGGAGAAGATCGAGCCCGCGGAAAGGAAACCTACTCGGGATCTTTCACAGACCATAATTCAAAGCATTAACATTTTTTACGTAATAATCTAAGCCCGAAAACCGTTTGATGGAAAATATCTCGGCGATCGTGAGAGATGCGCGTGCAGGCGATTGCCACTAAATGGACCCTCATTCCACAGCAGTTAGGTCAGGTGCGCATGTGTGAGCCCCTTAGCGCTGGTATACGCACGGCTATAAAGTTTGACCATCGCGAACGCGCTGGACTTTCAATCGCCGAACATTTTTTATGCCTAATCGTCTACTCGATTAGAGTTATAGCCCATAAACGGCGGGTAATGAATTGCAGCAATTGCAGGTTCTAACTGGCTGACGCATGTCTTCCTAATGTCTCAATTACGCTGGGTGACTTCTCAGAACGGACTATCTTGATATCAAACATAAAACCTTTAGAGCCACTATTACATCTCTGCGAGATTAAAACCTCTAAGATACTCTGCTAGACCCAATTAGAGCGAAGAAAAAAAATACAAACTCCGAAGAAGCAGGGAGCAACTCTTGAGCTGTTCCCGGCCCAAAAATCCGTTGATTAGCTTAATAACAACGGCAGAAAAAGGCGAACACAAATTAACTTCATTAAACGCATCACTCTGGCAGTCAAAAATTTTAATCAACCTGCGGCCGAGCCCACTAAGCGCTCGTAAAAGTGCCAGTGCGCCGGAGCCGCGCTCTAAAAAGACAAGAACTCGCGCCAGTTACCTTTGGGCTATACGCCAAAGCCCAACAAGTTGGTGAACTGAGGCAAAAGCAAAAAATAAGACCGCGAAATCGCACAAAATAAGATAAAGCAAATAAATTTGAATATTCACGCGTAGGTGGACTTGAGAAGTTTGGAAGAACTGGAGCTGTACGGACGTTTCCCTTTTTTGCCAATTTTGGAGGTCTACCCGCGGTCTGTCCACGGGGCAGTGCCATTTTATGCGTCCACGCTCTTTGGTTATTAGAAATAAATAAACAAAATTTAAATTCAGTGGCGGTTTTGGTGATTTGAAGTCGTGAGTTATTAACACCAATTAAGTCGGAACGGTGCATGCAAATTCGCTCTAATCATCCATTTACAGTCGGCGTCCGAGGAATGTCATTAGCTCTGCACCTGGATGGTATTTATTGCAAGCCACAAATAAATGCCGTGCCATGTTTTATTAATGGAGCACCGCATCGATACCCGCTTCCGAGTAGAGGTGAAGATCTGGAGCAAAGTGTGGCCACTCTGAATATATTTTCATTTCATTTAATTTCCTGAAGATTTTAAGAATTTGTTAATTTTTCAAGATCACGGTGATTTGTATTTTGATGATTATTTCAGGTTACTCATGATTTGTTTTAAGTAGGTGCCATTTTGTATACTAATTAACTAAAGTTGAAACTAATCTTTGATTGTATGATCGAAATATAAGGTCGTTAAATAGTACAAAATATATATACATATAGTATTTCTATGAATTCTTTATATGTAAGCATTCCAGAACTACCACATTGAATATTGCACTATTACCACATTGCTAAACTCACCATGGGAAGTAGCATGTATCGCAAGTGCTCATAATGACATCTGTGATAGGCAGGTGGCATGCTGGCATATGTTTGTTGATCATTCGTTTATATTAAAAGCATGTCTTGACAGCATGATAAATATTGTGAGTGGTTAAAAGGTAAATACAATTCATTTCCAGATTTCACCATAACCAATTTGATGTTTACCACAGTGGTTATGGTACTGATTATGGCAGTTACCGTCGTTAATTTTTGGGCTTATCCTTTATTGACAAAAGTAAATACCAACGTTAAAATGTACAGTAACATGTAATGTAACATGTACGATAAATTAATAGTTCTTATAAAATTATTTTCAGACTATAATAGGTTCACTACGACACGATATAACCTCCCTATGAGCAAATTTATGCCTGGACAATATTAATAAATTTAAAGTTTTATAATTTATTGATTTACATAGAACGAACTATATAACTATAAATCATTGTCGTATTCAAAAGTGTAAAAATGGAACACTTATTTGTAGAATAATTCATTTAAATATCTGTCCGAATACCTCCTAAACTATGCTAAATAGTTAAAATTTTGCATCTAAGAATTCATTTGGAATTTAAATAATTCTGCCTATTTTATTTCATGTCTGCTTAACAGTCAATTATTTCGGCATTGTATATCGATTTTTGATACTAATAGTTATTAGAAAGAATCAAACACAATAAAAACTTTACACAACAACCGATTAAATTTTCTAGAAACTAAAAAATGCAAAATCCAAACAATAATAAAATCGGTCCGTTTATTCCTTTTTTTCTGGAAAATAATCATACTAATGTGTGGCACGTTATAAACATTTATATTCTTGTTCATTAATGTCATAAATAATTTACTGTTACGACGCAAAATGTTATTGGCTTAAATTAAAATTTAATTTCTAACAATATTTTATGGTGATTGGTAAAAAAACGTTATTAGTTCTTTTATTTTATTTTTCTATAGTAGATGAAAATATGGTATATTTTTTAGAGATTTTTTTTGTTTTTATACTCTGCAAAAAAAGGCATAGAAGTGATTTAGTTTTCTTCTTTTCTTTCGTAACTTTGATTGTAGGCGGTGTCAATCACGCAGGTATTTTAAGTAATCTAAGAAAATGCGTACCCATTTTGAACCTGCGACATTTGTTTGCAGACATTTAAAAGCTTAATACCTTTTTAGAATAAATTCAAGGTTTTTTTTTTAAAGAAAAGTATATATTTTAAACTACATACGATATAATTCATTACCTTAACAACGCTTGTTACCACTATTTCGATTTATGTATAACCAAAGAAATCTATTCAGAGCGATTGTTATTGCAGTTTTCAATTCTTTTATGGTTTGAAATTCTTTTCCGAACCCACACATTTTTCTTAAAAGCCATCCCCAGATATCTTCTATGGTATTCAGATCTGTATATAGTGATGGATGGCCAATATGAAACTGAAACATTTTCGTCCTCAAACCACTGTTTAACAATTGAAGCCTCTGGTGGAAGAAGGTGTTAACTCACTTTTTACCAACTGCATAGTTTAATGAGTTAACACCTCCTTGCAATAAACTAATTCAAGAACCCATCATTTTGCTTGGAGTAAAACGTTGTTTTACCCATATAAGAATCACATGATGATATTTTTATATTACAAAATGAAATTTAGCGCCACGGAAAATAGTTTGAAAGGGAAAGAAATTTTTTTCTGAAAAAGTGAGTTAACACCTTCTTCCACCAGAGGCTTCAATTCTGGCTGTATGTCCATCTATCTTTTCTATTATTTTGAATTTGGCACTCTTTGCACTTCTGTGTAATCATTAGATGTGTGCCATCTACTAATAAAAATAAGTTCGATTTGTCCTGTTCTGCTATAACGAAGGGTTAGACATTTCTCCTCCTCTCGTATATCATGAAAGTAGAACGCATATCCGTCAGGTCCATCAAATGTGAAGCGTTTTTTTTTGTCTGAAAAGATTACGCATCGAGTGTTTGAGCAAATTTAATTTTCTTTATAACTCTGCGTTAATGGTAGTATTTTCTTCAGAAGGCGACGTTGTAGAGTTGGTGAGCTTTTCAGTATGCAGTGCACAATGCGTATACTGGCAGATATTCCAAAATCTTCTGAAATTTCCCTCGATGTTCTTTATGCATTTCAGGATATCCGTAGGATTCTATGCCTCTTAGATGACGTCGTTGCTCTTTTCGTCCTCCTTGGTTGACTTTTCCCATAATTTTCGGGATCCTTAAGGAATAACTACTCCAGCGCTTCTATTGGTCCTGGTATAAATTTCTCGATTACAATGACTTTCTTCTTTAAATTCCCTTATTTTCCAACTTCCTCAAGAGTGAGTTTTTTTTTCCACTACCCTTTTTCATTCTGTCTACTAGCTACTTACGTTTAAATACAATATGAAGTACAATTATACATTTTATTTCACTGCGAATCACCAGTACACTCTAAAATCAAGTGTTGCATATTTTTATAGCAATTTTCAGGTAAAAAATGATGCATCTGATGCATGGGGAAGTGGCAAAAAGTAATTATCGCTTTTTAGTTCCATGTGGAAAGGGGTTACCATTTTCTTAAAATACATCATTACTTTAAATACCTGTGCGTTTGACTGCTTACAACCATGTGTCGCGGAGTGTACATTTGGATCGTTTTTCATCCTTTGCTTATGAGCATATGTCTAATAATGAAGTGAACAAGCTTCATCCCTTTCTCTTACTTTTGATATTTTTTTATGTTGAACAATTTCACAAAATAACTGAGTCTCGTACAATATTTCATATAATTCTAAATCCAAGATGGCGGACACCCTAAGATATCGTATTACTTTTTTCTCCATAAATCCCTATTAAGTGGGTATTAAGTGATGAGTAAAATACGATAAACCACGAAACAAATCCAGACTAAATAGTAGAAAATGAAAGTAGAAAACAAATTTTTAGATCAATCTTTTATGTACATATACAGGGTGTTCAGAGGTGGGAGGTCAATACTGAAGGGGGTGAAAGGTCAGACCAAGACAAGCAAAAAATCGTATGGGTGGGGGGGGGGCATCTCGCACCGTTTGGCAGTTACAGGGTGATTCGTAAATCAGGATTTTGCCTTATATGGGAACCGCTCTTGTATTTTTATCTTTTTTTCTACGCATCGCAGCGGCCCCAAACTGATTTCAAAAAATCACTATTTGGAAGCCCTTTCCAAAAAAGTTTACACCACCCCCCTATCCCCAACCCCTTGGCCACAATCCCCCCTGCAAGTTGAAAAAATTAACTTTTATTTAACGATTTTTCACCTTTCGCCCCACTTTTCTCCCAAATTCATGTTATTAACATACCTACTTTTTATTTTTTTTAAGTTGCCTATCTAATTACCTTTCCAAAAAGGTGCAACACGCCCAGGTAGGAAAAGGATACGAAAATTTATTTACAAAAATCCTTTTACAGAATATCATGACAATTCGAATTTTTAAGAAATTATACTTAAGTTAACTAAAAAATACATTTTGTTCGCTTAAAAACTAATTACAATTAAAACGTTTGTCCTTTAAATGCTGTTCAAAATGTTCTCCGCTAGTTTCGATGCATGCAAGTAGCCTTCGTTTTATTTCACGTTTGAGGTCTATGGTAGCCAGTCTCTCCCGTATTTTCGTGGCTGCAGTCACAATCCTGGTAACTAATTCTTCTCTGGTGTTGATTGGTCTTGAGTAAACTTCATCTTTCATCATTCCCTATAAGAAAAAGTCCAGTGGAGTAATGTCCGGTGACCTAGCAGGCCAAGGAATCGGTCCACCTCGTCCAATCCAGCGCTCTGGGTAATTTTCATTTAACCTTGCCCTAACAATGTTCCCAGTATGCGCAGGTGCTCCGTCGAGCTGTAAATAAATTGCGCTTCTGGTGGCCAGGGGGATGTCCTCCAACAGATCCGGAAGGGTATTCTCCAAAAAGTCCGAGTATAGCTGACTATTCAGCACTTGGGGTAAGATGAAGGGTTCTATCAACTGGTTGCCGATGATGCCAGCCCAGACATTGACACTAAATCTTTGCTGGAAGGACCGACACCTGGTCCTATGTGGGTTCACATCTGACCAGGTGTGGAGGTTGTGTAAGTTTGTGATGCCATCCCGGGTGAATTGCGATTCATCCGTCCACAGAATTCGGTCTAGAAACCTTCTGTTTTCGATGTCAGACTCGAACAGCCAAGTGCAGAATTGCAATCGTCCTTCGGAATCTCCTTCCCTAGTGCTTGGACCGGGATATGGTGGTATGGATGTAGTCCCTCTCGGTTCACAACGGTCCAAACTCTCCCTGAAGACAATCCTGACCTTCGTGCGACCTGCCTGATGCTTATTACAGGGCTGTTCCTGACGATGTTGAGGATTTGTTGGTCGGGGTCCGCTGAATCGCCCGATTTTCCTGCTCGGGTTTCTGCTCTGGGGGTGGTTACACTTCCGGTTTCTTTTAACCTTCTGAAAGTCCTTGAAAATACCCTTCTGTTGAGTACCCGCCGATTCGGGAATCTCCTTTGGTATTCTCGTACGGCCTCACTATCATTTCCTTCTACTAAACCGTGCACGTAAATTATATCGGCATACTCGTCAACACTGAATTCTGCCATTTTATCTTAATTTTTTCTATTAAACACCCGGTTTTATCGATTGCTTCTTCAACTGTGGTCAATGTCCTTTCAAACTTACCCATTTTTATACCATAATTCATAGGAGGTATTAGAAACGGAGCGTCAGGATACTTAAGAGTCAATACTGGATATAATAAACTAATAACGCTATTTAACGGGATTACATTTATTATTTTATTACTGTTTTGCTGAAAAAATAAAAATGTATTACCTCTGTTTCCTAAACAAACATTTCCGAACTTGCTGTCATAAAAATTGTTTACTTAACGACATTTTCCATTATGGTGCAATAAAGTAATTAGGTACCTGTGAGGATGTTTTAATTTCAGGACTTTTGCAACCCTTTTCTACCTGGGCATGTTGCACCTTTTTGGAAAGGTAATTAGATAGGCAACTTAAAAAAAATAAAAAGTAGGTATGTTAATAACATGAATTTGGGAGAAAAGTGGGGCGAAAGGTGAAAAATCGTTAAATAAAAGTTAATTTTTTCAACTTGCAGGGGGGATTGTGGCCAAGGGGTTGGGGATAGGGGGGTGGTGTAAACTTTTTTGGAAAGGGCTTCCAAATAGTGATTTTTTGAAATCAGTTTGGGGCCGCTGCGATGCGTAGAAAAAAAGATAAAAATACAAGAGCGGTTCCCATATAAGGCAAAATCCTGATTTACGAATCACCCTGTAACTGCCAAACGGTGCGAGATGCCCCCCCACCACCCATACGATTTTTTGCTTGTCTCGGTCTGACCTTTCACCCCCTTCAGTATTGACCTCCCACCTCTGAACACCCTGTATAAAATGTATTTGTATGTATAATTTATAATATGTATAATCTATAAAAACTTGGAGCGTTACCGTTTCTTTTAATCTCACAACTATTATATAAACATATGATATATATAAAATTTTGATTTAATTTTTGTTTTCTTTTATTTATTAAATTTTTCTGTTGTATTTTTCTTAAATAATTGATGCGCGGTTCAAGGTGCCACTCGAGCACCCTTGGTGATCGCTCGGGTTGTTCTCCAACCCAAATTAGGTTCATCTGTGATAAAATGAAGAGAACCGCACGCGGTTCTTAAGAAACCCTCAAAAAAAGTAGCATTAAAAAATTATAGTGCGCTCAAACAAATTACCTCCACTGTATGTATTGAAAAAATTATTCAAAACAGAATATTGTATTATTTGAAACTTCGTAATAAGGGGTTCCTATTGGAATATAATTTAGCATCAACATGGACCTTAGATATTTGTTGTCAGCACTTAAGGCTCGAATTCTATAGTTAGAAAGCAAATAATAGTAATAATACTGATTTATAAGTGAACGAAGAGATATCATATTTTAAAGTTGAGGAAATTATCATGAAAAAGACAGAAATGATGTAACGATGAAAAGTCTATAATGATTTTCAGATTCTCTGAATTTCAAATCTGCTCATACATTTTTGAAATTCAAGCTGATAAATCCAACATAGCTACAGAAAATTCTCAAATTTAAGATATTTTCATTAACGTTGAGGA
The DNA here is from genome assembly GCA_949715965.1 of Dysmachus trigonus. NCBI lineage: Eukaryota > Metazoa > Arthropoda > Insecta > Diptera > Asilidae > Dysmachus > Dysmachus trigonus. Next base: position 42,981,718 of record OX454322.1, on the reverse strand, counting down.
ATAGGAATATAGTACGTTGATACGTTCCGTATTATATGAATCCGTGTTGTATGAGTCACTTAGATCATACAACAAAAAAATGGGGTTACCCCAAAATGTGAGACAATGACGTTCAGTATTACCAGCCAAAAGTTATATTAATTATTGGAGCTAAAACGTAAGAAAATCGCAACATCTGTCTCATTCTTTTACCGTGTTATAGCCTCTTTTAGCGTGTTATAGGAACACGATCACAATTTGTCCGCTATGTTATGCGAATCCGTCTTATATGAGCCCGTATTATAGGGGGTCTACTGTATACTGATTTCGAATTTGTTATGACTACAAAACACATTTTATAATATTATTAGCGTGATTTGTTTGGCCTTTACGAATGAATTATTATACAATTTTTTTTTTAAAAGTATAGTTTTGTATTCAAACAATTTGTATTTGCACACTTTTCTTTTATCATGGACAGAATATGGAACCGTTGGTGAATCAGTCAAACTCGCACTTACCGTCACCGTCAACGTCGTTTGCAGAAGTTACATTAAATTGAATCTATACTAATATTATATCTATACTAATATTATAAAGCTGAAGAGTTTGTTTGTTTGAACGCGCTAATCTCAGGAACTACTGGTTCGAATTGAAAAATTCTTTTTGTGTTGGATAGTCCATTTATCGAGGAAGGCTTTAGGCTATATAACATCACGCTGCGACCAATAGGAGCGAAGAATCAGTGGAAAATCTATATATATAAAAGAAAATCGTGTTAGTTACACTATTTATAACTCAAGAACGGCTGAACCGATTTGGCTGAAAATTGGTGGAGAGGTAGCTTAAAACCAGGAAACGGACATAGGATACTTTGTAGGGTTTCAAAATGGCGGATCCAAGATGGCGGCTGAAAATTTTAAATTTGAAGCGATTTTCATGAAAATTGGTATATAGGGGTTTTTCGGGATGGGGATTTCAAATCCGCTGTCCAAATTTAGAAATTCAAGATGGCGGATTCAATATGGCGACCAATATTTCCTGATTTCAACGGATTTTAATGAAACTTAGTACAATGAATGTTTTGAGGTCACTGATTTTGAATATTATCAAAATTTAGAAATCCAAGATGGCGGACCCAATATGGCGACCAAGATTTCTAGATTTCAATGAATTTTAATGAAAATAAGTACAGTGATAATTTTGAGGGCACCAATTCTGAATATTAAAATGTCTTGATTACAATGGATTTTAATGAAAATTAGTACAATGATTATTCTTATTGAACTAACCCCCTAATTCTACAGAAAAGTTAAAAACTCTTAACCTCTTAATTGTTTTGAAAAATCCCTTTAACTCAAGAGATGGACCTCTTTTTGTAGAAGAATTCACAAATTATAAGATATCAGTGTATTTCTAATGTTTGTTCAATAATATGGTAGCATATTAATTCCTTTAAAAGGATTTTTGATAATAGTTAAGACGCTAAGAGCTCTTAATTTTGATCCAGAATCGGGGGGGTAATTTAGAATATTACCATAATTTCCAAATCCAAGATGGCGGATCCAACATGGCGATTAAAATGTCTCAATTACAACGGATTTTAATGAAAATTAGTACAATGGTTATTCTGAGGCAACTAATTTAGAATATTATCGAGATTTCCAAATCCTAAATGGTGACCAACAATTTCTCAATTTCAACGGATTTTAATGGAAATTAGTACTATAATTATTCTGAGGCCACTAATTTAGAATATTATCGAGATTTCCAAATCCTAAATGGTGACCAACAATTTCTCAATTTCAACGGATTTTAATGGAAATTAGTACTATAATTATTCTGAGGCCACTAATTTGAATGTTATCAGAATTTCCAGATAGCGGATCCAACACGGCGACCAAAATGTCTCGATTTGGACGGATATATAAAAAAAATTTCTAGATTTCAACGGGATTTAATTAAATTTGCTACAATAATTGTGTTAATGCCACTAATTTCAAATATTATCAAGATTTGGATATTCAAGATGGCGGATCCATAAAGGGGTTTTCGGGTTGAATCAATTTCTAGGATATAACAAACGAAGATTTGAGAAGTCTTTAATTAGTAAGTATTTACCCAACGCCGGGTGAAACCGGGTAATTTTCCAATATTTGTGAAGTGTAAAACGGTTTACTTAATATTAAACAACGTATAAGTTTGTTCAATAAATTAATTAGGGATATGAAACGGAAATACTGTTTTCTGTTTTCTTATATTAATGGTATTATTTGTAGAAACATGCGAAAAGAAAGAACACGATCAAATATTGGTCGACGCACATGGCATAATGAAAATGTAGCAGAAAGGGCAGTACAACGTCTGCCGGGCCAGCTAGTTTATGTATAAGGCGTAAAATTCTTATTATTATTTTGATTATATCTATCACCATTTAATAAAAATCTTATTTTTTGCTTCTTCTATGACTTGACTTTATTTGAAATTAGAGTTCATCAGACATAAGCAGTATCTCCCGCAATACCACATGCTGATTAATAAAAAGATCTTCAGCTAGCAACACGTTTTGGTTGTCTATTATTATTGTAAGTTTTGCTGAAAGTTATCAAAACATACCTATTTTTTTGAGTTGAAGCAGTGGTAAGCTCGGTATGGCGGACGTTCGAACAATAATCTGATAAGACAGTATATCGCATGTCGTGCGCATAAAGCTCAAAGTTGTGGCGTGCCAATGAGGTTGAAGGCGAACTAATAATAGCCGCTCTGCGCAGCGCCAGCAACGACTCATTAATTAGTTAAAGGTGAAAACTTCAGTTTTGTTTTTGCTTGCTTTGATATATCAAGCTTAGGTGACTCAGCTCAGAATATAACCCACGTAGATGCAGTTACCCGTTCTTGTGGGTCGCGCCTCGCGAAACGCGCGGCTCCGTTGATTCCATGCACACGGGCAACATGCACCCTGCGGCGGCTAGAATTCTCAGCATTTCTACGGAGCTGGTGCTGCCTCAGCGAAGCGTTTTTTCGTCGCGTCCTGTTGTATATGTCGGCGCTGCGGTTCCGATACCTTTAGGCAAAAGAATCCCGGCGAATAAATAAAAATGAAATAAATCGAGTCTCTTATCGGTGCCTCGGCTAAATCTGAATGCACACAAATTTTCGAACGCGCAAAAAGATGCCCAAAACATTCGTGAATCGGGATCGTAGAGAAATTCCTTTTGGGTGAGCTTGACGCCTGTTCTGGTTTCAAGCGGATGCGGACGGTGGCAGGCAGGGCTGTATTTCGGTCGAAATTTTTTGAACTGCACAAATAAATTGATTCACAGCAGAAAAGCTGGCACGTGATGTAAGCTCACGTTTTCTCACAACGGGCCTGAATGCATTTCGATTTTAGAGCATGTTTATGTAAGCCTCTACGTCGATTCGTTTTCCAGTCAAAAGACGTCTACAGCACCGGAATACAAGCAATTACTTTACTTTATCCGAGTCAAACTAAGCTCTTACTTCAAAGAGTATCTACCGATCGCAACCTACCCTTAGAAATCCTAAAAAAATTTCCTAGTGTTCATCATTATATAACACGTTTATCTCCGTCTAAAGAGGAGACTAGAAAATGATTATTGACAAAAACAAAAGTTTTTGTGAGAACTTCGCCACAAACTTTTATATCTGGCAAAATGCTCATATTTTGAGCCAAAATCGTGGCACTTTTGATTACCGAAAAGATTACCACATCGCCGAAACTACAAAGCAAATTTCATAATCATTTAAAATTGACAACAAAAAAAATCTCATTAATTATGCAGCTTCGGTTAAATATTTCACAGTATTAAGAGAATTAACGGCAAATAAATTGACTGCGATGGAAGAGATGAAAACCAGTGCGAAAGGCTTTGCTTTGCCGACAGATCGGCCTGGTTGAATATATAATATTTTTTTTTATTATGGTAATAATATTAATATTATCTTTTCTTTTTGTATGATATTGATAAGCTGAAGCGTATTCATCAAAAGCCACTTTTATTAGGGCGAAAAAACTCAAATCACATATATAGTATATATGTGATATAAAATCGCAATATTACAAGAATAGGTTTATAAATGACAATATTTCAAGATCATATTCTAAGAAACAACAATTAATCTATATATATTAGGGTGCTTTTTTTTCGCGACTATTTTTTTTTTTTCAGTCCCACCTCGATATTTTGTGGCAAATACCTAAACAAAAATTTCCTGAAAATTGGAGCACTTAATATTAATATTAAGTACTAGACCAAGGCATATAAAGATTTCCCATATAAAATACACATAAACTTTGATTATTTTTCTTCAAAACTCTACAGCTCAGAGGCATTTTATGGTATAATCTTGGTCAATGGTAGGGTTTCTTCAGAATTGAATGCTCTACAAAAGTGTCCATTGTAGTGTAACCCTAACTCCCACCAGCGAGGTAGTACGGGTCACTAACCCCAATTTTTCCATGAAATTCTCGCTTTTTACCCCTATCTCGTAAACAAAAAGAGGTACAGAAAAAGTGAATATGACAAACTTGTAGGAAATTCAATTTCCCTTTATTTCAACAACTGAAGTTAAATTAAATTGAAATTAAAATCGTTATATGAACTATCACGTAGGTGATTGATATAGAAAATTCGTACCAGATGAATCAATATTTCATTGTTGAGTCAACTAGAAATATTTCTTTCAGTGTATATATTTTTATATTTGTCTATTCGCGCAAATGCATGAAGCCGATTTCGATGATTTTGTTTTTATTGAATAGCATAGGATTGTTGATGTCACAGTGATATATATAAAAACCTTGGAGGTGCAGGGGATGCCACAATAGAGAGGTGAAGTGAAATAAAAATAATTAATGTTCTGCAACTTGTATACAAAATTACTACAATATATGAGGGTGGGTGTTTAGGATCGCTAATTTCAAATCCGGTAACCATTTCTAAAATTCAATATGTTGGATCTCAAATGGCAGACTCATTACTAAATCTCTCTCTAAAAATAAGTATGTGGAGATTCTTGGAACTTCTAATGTTAAATCCAGTGCCTTATCTTGAATATTTGAAATGCCGGATCTAATTTGCTTAAAAGTGACGAAACAAATTTTTTAATTCCTGTATATATGGATTAATGTCAATAAGGTTTTCACACTGATCTCAAACATCTCGTAAAATCGTAGGATTCAATAGTGAAAGGATAAACAGGGGATTTTTAATAATAAAACGTGTAAATTACAATAACTTTACAACGTAAATCGTATCGCTACATATGCACAGAGCTACAACACATACAGCAAATTATCACACACAAATTAGCACTAATGCCATTCATTTATAAGAAAAATCAAAACAATTTATCAAGGCTACAACTATTCGTTTAGGCAATAATAAGAAAATTTAATTGATAATTATTTTAAAATTTCTGAAAAAATGTTGATCTCTTAGTCTTTTCGGTTAATTCTTCAAGTTTGTGTATCATTTCACATTTGATATTTGTGTAGCATGATTGTTCTGGGCTTTTCTTAACAGTCAAGTGAGGTTAATAAATATCAATAGTTCTGGTATTGAATTCTATTAAGTGCTTTTAAAGTAGAAAGCGGTTCATGTAAAATCTTATGAAAGCGAAGTTAAAATATTAATTTAATCGCTCTCTACATAAAAATATATATTAATTAGTAAGGTGCCATTATCACTTAAATATCTCTACAATTAGCCTATATACTAACTGTACTCTGCACAGATAAACAAAACGCCAAAACACGAAATTTGCAGAAATTTCACTTTCTTCAGGACAAAGAAGGTTGCAGGTGGCACTTTCCAATGTTTTCCTAATAAAACTATACAAATATAGCGTTTAATAACCCTTTAGATAGCTTAATGCTCTACAAATTTTCTATTTTTAATGAAAATTCTATGTAGTAGAAGATTCAGCTAATCATTTCAGACAAGGGCTGAACGAACGTTACTTTGAGCATGTCTTATTGCTTTTTAAGCTATGTATTTTGAGACTAAAGGAAAGAAATCTCCTGTTGTTCGATATTCATGGGTGTCATCACAAAAAATTGTCTATACAGTTTCTATTTCAAATAGTGCAAAGCGTGATAAAAATATTACTTTCAATGCTAAAATTTCTAAAACGGCACTGAGTGCTACACAAATGCATTCCTTTTAGAAGCTATAATTACTATATAAATTGCCATACTTGGTAGTACTCAATTGTATCATTACTGGTGACAAAATGTGGGTTTATTAGTATTACAAACAAACCAGACACCAAGTTCGATATTTTCATAGCCATTTTAAAAATCGCAAAAAATATAAGAGAGGAAAAAAGATGATGTTAACAAGATGCTATGATTACTACAAATATCAATGTATAATACCACAATTTATAGAGACTGATATTCTACCAATGCATTAAAATCGTACACCAGATGGTGTACGTACCAAATTATTTTAGCCATAATATTTGGTACTTGTGCTTGTAAATTGTTGCAATCACTATTTCGCCTATATTTATTGCAGAAGAACTATCTAAACTTCGGTCTTGCTGGTCAATTTGAGAATTTAGCCTCTAAGCCTAAACAGTCGTTAATTTGAGAACTACAATTTAAAACACGTATTCTTTGGCTAATTATAAGCACTTTTTGTCATATAAAATTTATTCGTATAATTCGTCCTTTTTGAGTAAAAATATCACCAAATTTCATCATGAAAAAACTTATAATAGCTTATAATTAGCCAAAGAACACGTGTGAATTTTTTCATATTTTTCGGGACATTTTTGGATTTTTCAAAAATTGGCCAAATCCAAAAAACCAAAAATAGTCCAAAAACTTCTGAAAAAATTTACATGTTTTCCTTGGCTAATTATAAGCACTTTTTGTCATATATATTTTTTTTTTAAATTTTATCCTTTTCGTGTAAAAAAATCGCCAAGTTTTTTATTACATTGCTGTACAAAATGGCCATTTTGCAAAAATCAAAGCGAAAAAAAAAATTCAAAACCATGGTTTGAGAAAGTGTAGACATTCGGACCGCTGGTAGTTATATGATCATTCAATAGCAGCAACGACAAGATAATCGACTTTGAGACGAAAAATGACCAAAAAAAATCGGCGCTTTTTTTTTTAAAAACCCAAAAAATAATAGGGTTTTTGAAGTTTTTATGCAAAACAAATGCCAGATTCTGAAAGAGCACCCCCAAAAACCCCTTATATACGAATTTGGAGGAAATTCGCTCCAATTTTCTCTTCGAATCGTACAATTGAACTTGCGTGCACAAAATCCTCGTTTTGCGCATTAATGGGTTAATTTATAAATATACATGCTGAATAATACTTAATGTTCCGCGCTCAGTTAATATGCTTGGTTCAAAACATGTTTAAAATTACTGCTTACCGGAGACATTTATGTTCTTGAGTGAAGAAGCATCCAAGCACTTCATAGTCCCTAATGTATTTAAATTGTATTAAGAGGCAATTAATATTGCGAATAATCTATGCTAAGCTTGTTGCTTAAGTAATACCAATTATGCGGTTGAGACTGGAAGCAAAAACGCCACCGGTCAGAGTTACCTAGGGCAATAAACTGCAATAATCAGCGAACTCCTTCCAAATCAATTACCCGGAAAGTGAAAAAAGCAGGGACCACATGTCCTTATGCGGGCTTTCCCCAAAAAAAATTCACATGTGGCCATTCACCTGGCTGCAATGGATACAAAAACAAAAAAAAGCAAAAATTTAACGGTAAACGCACAATGAGTCCATAAAATGCTCAGCTCCCCGATTCCTTGGCTTAGCCACCTACATAAAATGCACGTGGTGGCATGAGAAGGTCGTAAAGTTGAGAAGACACCTCGAACTATGGCCGCCGGATAATAACTGAACACCAGCGGAAGATGAGGGCATAATCTGCCGGGTTAATGGTTTTATGGCCTCACCTTAATGGCACTGGTTCGATTTGAGGATAGGCGCCCGATCCCGAGCCCGTTCCCGGTGCAGCGGTGCTCCTTTGTCCCGTCCCCCGTACACCCATAGATACACAATAATTTTTGGGAAGGTTGAGCTATAGCGCACCTTGCTTGCTCTTGTAGCTAGCGGACAGGGTCGGCATCGTGGTGGACACATTCACCTCGGACCGCGGCGCGCTGTCCAATGTCACCCGCGATCATGTCGCCAATCTGTTTTATCTAGTTCCGCTGTTCGACAAGTTCTGAGCCGCATTGAGTGGGCAGGAGTGGACTTTTTGGAAATTCTAAAGTTTAATAGGCCTCCATATCGTGGCGATCATCTAATGACAACCTGTGCAGGTGGAACTAATTCAAAACCCGATTAAGTGGTGATTTATGGCACTTCCAATTAATTCGTCGACAGTTCTTGAGATTTTTATCCATTTTCCCTGCAGTAAAACTCTCTCTTTCTTAGCCGACAGACGACATTGCAATATTATTATATCTTGTACAGAAGGAAGCTGTCGCGACTGAAGGTTGAGATTTCGGGGGTGATACGATAAAAAAAAAAGATTTTAGCGATTTTATGCGATGAGATTTATTGCACACCACGAATCCATTTCGAGAAATTCTCATCTATTAAACATTCAGTGAACTCAATGGGAAATGTCACATTCGTCGGACTATCTTAATGGCTGAATTTATGTTGAACAGCTTGTATAATCACGTCGATGGAGAACTATAAAATATTAGTACCGAAATGGAAATTCTTATGACTGGTCAAATTTGAATTCCAAACGTAACTAAACGGTATTTTCTAAAGAATTATTAATACTTTTTCCTGTTCTTACTGAATGAAATATGGTATATACCATTTTTACACAAATACATATACATAATAAAAAAGAAAATAGTAACAAGTTTTATGTAATTTACAACAAGACAATTAAGTAGATGTAAACATAACTCCGATTAAAACCGAATTTATGGAATTTATAAGTACCTATCTTTAAGAAAGTAGTGCTCCAAGTAAAAACCTCTTTCAATAAATGTTCAGTATACCTAATTTTACAATTATTTTAGCCATTTTCAATAAGTTTGTTAGGTAAACCTGATTATAATTATAGTTTATAAATGTATTACTATTATTCCGGTAATTTTGTCTACATCCGTAGTTACTTTCAACTAGAAATAGATGACAATACTGGTCGGTTTTGACTATACTTTAATGTTTTATTGATGATAATTTATCATTTTGGTCAATATATGACTATAGCTGAAGTCAATATTTTGGCCAAAATGTCAGTCACATAATGTCTGATATTTAGTACAATATAAAATGTTAACTGGCCAACATTATGGTCACAAAATGCCTGAGATTTAGTATAAAATTTGGACTTTATAATTAAAATATATACTAATCATACAGTGATTTTGTGAATATTCAATGTGTTTTTTTACAAGTAAATTTTTGTAATGCAAAAATATTAAAAACTTCTTTCCCCGGAGATATTTTGTCGACTACCCAAGTAATAGTAATTCATAGTCATTATTAAGTATTTTAACTATTCAATTATTTCTATATTTTTATTGGAATATAACTAAAAAATTGTTAAAATTGACCATTTTGCAGTCAAAACAAACGAGAATTTTGTAGTTATTAATAACGAATAAAGCATTTGCAGTGGGAGTACAATGATGTACTGGGTTAATCTAAAATAAATAAGGATTCGACGACAAGTTTTATTACACTTTAGGTGCAGTCGCCAAAACCTTTTTTTTAAATTTTGACAGCGTCATGCTCGGCTTGCCCACTTTTCGCTACACTCTTCCAACGACTCCGTCGATCGCGAGTAAACGGAAAAGGTTCCCATTTCAATGCGGAGTATGATTTGGTTAGATCATGCGTAAGGCAGTCGAGACCATCTAAATCACCACAAATGTTAACTGGCAATAATCACATTTTTTAACATTAGTTTTTAGAGCTACCGATAATTTTTGTTCGATGTGATCGTTTTTTTAGGGTTGCAACTAGCTAGGAACTCTTATATTATAGTTTCGCCATGTTCGCCTTTCTATTACTCTCTCAGTTTTGCAACTTTTGAGATAAAATTTGGTGTAACGATTGAGAGAAAATTGGAAAATTAAATTTTTACGCTCCACCTCTCACGGAGTAAAAATTAAACACAACAAATGTCTTTTCACTAACCCGATCGAGTGGGGCCCATTGACATCGATTGAAAATTTTAAATTTAAAGCGATTTTCATTAAAATTTTGGGGGGGGGGGGGGGGTTTGGGGAATGTTGACTTTAAATCCTCTATCTAATTAGTACAATGATTGTTTCAAGGCCTTTTATTTTGAATGTTACACACATTTTTTAAATCCAAGATGGGGTATCCAATATGGCGACTAAAATTACCCCACTTCAACAGATTTGAGTGGAAATTAGTAAATGATTGGTTTGAGGCCACTAATTTTTAATATTATCAAAATTTGTAAATTCAAGATAGCGGATTCAATTTGGCGACAAAAATTTCTCGAAATTCGGATATTAATGAAAATTTTTTAAAAAATGATAACGAGGTATTCAGTTTTGAATCTGCTATCGAAATTTGGAAATTGAAGATGGCGAAACGAAATGTCTATAATTCAAGGGAATTAGTATAAAAGGGATTTCGGAGCGTCTGATTTCTAAACTGCTATGATTACACCAATACTTTACGATTCAAGATGACGTTCATGGGATTTCTGATCGCTTATTTCGGGTTTGCTATTGGAACTTCGAAATAAAATATAACACAATTTTAAGAAATTTTCATGATCATTAATTAATTAATTTGGAAATTATACGTGGCGGATTCAATATAGTGAAGAATATTTCTACAATAATTCAAATCTAGATATGATATAAAAATTGTCAAAAAAAACATTATATAGGAATACAAGATGAAAAACTTTTATATAGGGCATTAATAAGTGCCTCCTTATCATATAATGCACTGATGCACCAAATAGCAATTCATTTCATATGATAACATACCACTTTGTTTGAGATGCTGAGACGTCAGTTCAGAGCTAACAATAAAAAAAAAAAAAAAAAAAAATAATTTGTGCTAAACTGCCTCATTATCACTTACCAAATTTTCAATCCGCATGCAGACCTTACGTCAATTTACAAAATTGCAAATAAAGGTTAAACATTATTTTTTTTTTTGCTACAACGTTTAAATATTTTCTTCTTTTAATCCATTACGTAAATATGAATAACAATTTGTTCATATATACTTTGTTTTTGGCATCAAAGACATACTAAAATTTTTTATAACCAACTTAACCTGAAAATTGTCCGTGGTCAGATTCTGAAAAGCAAAATCAGATATACTCATAATAGGTGCAAATTATCCTTCAGACATTTCTGTTTTACCATCTTGAACGTGCAACCTAAGACTTAAGATTCAAAGTTCTCATACATTGGTTTTAAAATAAACTGCAACAGAATACTCTTTATATTACTTGTGAATGAAGTTTGACGCTTGATGTCGCATGTTTACTTGAACAAATTTTTAAAAAATTGTTGCCAATTTTTAGAATCAATTAATTTAAGATTCTAATTTGTTTCCGTAATTTATATGGAGTGTATTTTAAATAAATTTAATACTAAAAAAAATCAACCAATCAATTTGGCAGGTATGAACTTATTAGGAAATTTACTTTAATTTATATGACTCCTAATATTTTCCAGTTTTGTGACACTATATTGATTCTAATACCTTAACACAAAATAGTTATAGGTAACCAGTAAATTCGGATGCTAAATTTAGTTTCCAGACAGAAGAAAAAAACGATTATTCATTTCTCCAAAGTATAAAATTTACGTTAGCAAAACTAAAAAACAAAAATAATATTATCCATAAATATAAATTCCTTAGCAACAATTTGAATTAAAAAAACTAACGACATAGAATGCAAATAATGTTGTTAACATTCAAATCAATCACAATAAACGAAATTCGGTCAAAATCTTAAGATATCGCAGAAGCATAATGCTTCAATTTTTATTTTTACAGGTGGCACGATTATCTGGTTTGAAGTTTTTTTAAATCGAGGCCAATTCTCTTGCTCTGGATGTAAGATTTTGTTTTAACATTTTCTATAGATTTTTAATTTTGAGAAATGATTTACTTAAATTTTGATTTATTTAATTAATTATATCCTACAATTATGCAAAGATTTGCAGAAATATCATGCAAGAAGATTTTTGATTTTGCATATTTAAACAAACAAAAACATCTTAAGAAAAGCTTTGATACAAATTCCCAATAACGAACGCAGAACAAACACGTTTTGTGAAATTCATTTTTACCTATTTGTATTTATTAATTTAACTTTAATTTGCACAAGGAGTAAATGATACACTTAAAAAATTCTTCAATTTTTTAATAAATGGAAAAATTATAAGTATTTGAGAGCTTTGATTTTAACTTTAGTTAAAAGATAGCAAAGCAAATAAAAAGGATAAAAAGAAGTATTTCTAATTATAATAACTCAAAATTTCTTTCGACACACTGTTTTCTAGAATGATCGAATAGAGAAGAAAACCTTTATCGTTAACTCTTTGCGGCACAACATTGTATATGGCAGCAGAAACACGATTTTTTTTTATTTGTAATGACCTAGGACATAAATAAAAAAAATGTTTCTATTTTTTTTTTTAATAAAATAAAGCTTTATAACAAACAAATTTTATTGAAGTTGCTAACATTGGTTTTCTGAATGATTCAGCAGCCAGTTTCGAATAAAAATATAATCAAAGTAGGTATACGAAATTACAGATGAACATATGAATGCTTTTATAATTTCAGTGTAAAAATATATGTTTTTTTATTTGTTATATCACTGGTATAAGTAAATATTATTATGTTAAATTTTCTGGGAAAATATTTTTATATCTTTATACTATACAAAAGAAGGAATTATATGTAATTCTATGGTTTAATTAAATGTTTAGTGTTTAATTTGTGTCTGTGTGAGAAGAAAATTTGTACGTTTATAAATGCTTAACATCAACTATCTGCCAATTTTAAAATTCTAAATGGAGAATCCAATATGGGCGGAAAAACCTATCAAAAACTGCAAAGAGATTTAACTCACATGATCATAAACTCCTTTATTTAGTGGACTCTAATCAAACATGCCAGGATTGATAGGATATTTCAATACAAACAAACAATTTTATAAAAGCTCATGGTAATTTGGAGCTTTGGAATTATAATACGTGAAATTTCAAAAAACCTCAAATTGACCTTTTGATTTTTGATTAAGACGAATTATTAAATTAAAGGGATCCGTGGATACTCTATCTTTTCTTTTAAATTTTGTTGCCTAGATTTTAATTTCTTAATCGTTCCTTGAGAATTTATTCAAAATTTTGTTAATAAATCTTTTATTTATTCCCTTTTTTAATTAAAGTCACCACAAAACAAATAAAAACTTTTAAAAAAAATTATTTAAAATTATGTTCATAATACCCACGATTTGTTACATATCTGAGATCGATTTAAGATCGTTCGATTAGCTAGTAATTTAGCAGTCGACGTCAGCAAACCAATTTAATTTAAAATAATTTCCGAACTAATGGATGCACTAATAAATAAGTTATTAAACGGTTAAAAGATTAACAAAGCATAAGTCTATTTGAGTATAATTTAAAGTATCTGTTTAAGGGGTTATATACAGTCAGGATTTTTAGAAAATCGATTTTTTTATTATTTTATTTTTGTAATGTACATATATTAAAGTAGAGCCACAGAAAATTTCATGTCAATCCGGTGAATATTCTCGAAGTTACACGCATATTTGTAATGACGTGTTCGAGTTTTTGTATGAAATGTAAAATGCTTTTGAAACTTTAAACGCGTTTTTCTCAAAACTGTGTTCTTATAGTCGGTGAGCAAGATTTCTCGGAAACGGCTGAACGGATCAGTTTCAAATTTTAACATAAGCTTCTTAAGTATATTTTTTAGTAATTAATCGAAGCTTTTTGCTCACCGATAAATATTTTCCATTTTATAAACAATTTAGAGCGAAAATTGTTGTTAAAAATCGATTTTTTTTTTTAAGAAGCCGCCATTTTGTCAAAAATTCTTATTTTGCGCATTCCTTCGATTAATTACGAGATAAAACAATATACTAACGAAATATTTTTGGTTTTTCCATTTTGGATGATCCAGTCTAGAGATATCGTGCACACCGCAAAACGCCTTTTTTTAGAGTGGCTTCCGGAGATCACCTGTAGCAGCTTTTAAAATAATTATTTTTACAAATAAAAATCATTAAAATACACCCAAGAGTTACCGTTATATGTGTACAGAATTTTACATTAATAACTTAAAAGATCATCTCAAGAAAAATTCTTGAAAAATCTACTTTTTTGGGCCTCCTGACTGTATATAACCCCTTAAAACGAATAATACATATTTTCAATTATTATTGCAAAATAAAAAAACATTTTAAAAGTATATACTTTAGCTAAGTACTTTTAAAACATTTAGCTTATGTTTGTCCGCAAGATTTTTTTTTTTAATCTTTCAAAAATTGTTTATTGATTGTTATAGACCTTCTCTGAAATTTAGAATTAAGTTTAATCATTTATTATGATTAAACTTAGTTCTTCAACTGCATTTAAAATATGTATTTTTAGATTTTACCAGATACCAGGTTTGAGTGCCTTCAAGGTATCGTGTTCGACTTTAATTTCAAACTCTTAAAAATATGCATTAAACCAAAAGATTCATTTCTAGTGAGAGCCAAGTTTTGAATTAAGTTGCGAATAAGTTGGACCTTTCACGAAATCGTAGTAGTTCGTTTTTACTTACTCTGTTAAGAATAAATTCAATATTAACGCCTTCGGTTGCAGAAAAAACTTAACTTGAGCTTTAAGCAAATCTAAAGGAGATCATATCGCCTTAAAAAATATAACTGACGGGACTAAAAATACCTTTTAAAAAATTTACTTTTCTTTAATAAATTAAATTAAAGTTTGATCATTATTTTCCTTAGTGAAGCTTATTTTTCCTCACCAAGTCGTTTTGTTATGTATTAAACATGTTTTCGAAAATATAGCTCTATCTTGCCAATCGGCAATCATTGATAGCCCAAAACCAAAAACTCAATTCTATAGAATAATGGTAAAATAACTAATAATGATTCAATAATGCTAAAATAACTAATAATGATTCAAATTAATAAATTTATGATAAAATACACTTCAAATAAAATGTAGCATACCTCTTTACCACGAGAATATATATAAGTATGTCAATGTTTAGTTGTTAAGTTTTTACACTCAGTTATTATTTTCAAATGAACAGAACTCATGTCAGATGTGCAGAAACTAAGGACGAATCTCAGTTTTTTATGCATAGGAATCAAGAAAATAGCGACATGACAAAATTATATACCTACCAAATTTATTTGATTTTAAATTCATTCTGAGAAACCAGCTTTTATAAAAGGAAAAACAGACCTTATTACTCTGTTGTAATTAACTATTTTCTAAATCTGACTTAGTTAGAAGTTATATTGCTATACTCCTATTTTGCTCCAGGTCACAGTGGTGTTCACCCAGGATCCACTTTGAGACTTTTATTATTTTCCTTGATTCCGTATCACAAACCGATATAGCTTAAATCATAACCAACTTATTAGAAATTAACTTCATATTATAATTACTGGTAATTCAAAGAGGCTCCCTCAGGCTACAATAAACTACATAAAAAATGAGGATCAGATTACTTAAAACGAAGCTAAATGAAATCGAAATAAATTATACTAAAATATACATAACTTGAACTATGTTTACATAAGTTACTTTGGTTTTGGACGTAGTTATAGTTTTGAGAAAAGGAAGCTATTTATTTATTAATTATCTACCTTTAACTTTTTAGCAACAAATAAATCATTATGAATATATAAGACTATGCTTAATTTTAATCATTCACTAATACCCAATAAGAAAAATTCATTACAAATCTTGGCATTAGAATCAATGGAAACTTCTGCTTGATCCGATCTTGTAGACGATGTCACTTCAAAAATACGCGCAGTCCTAAAATAACTTCTTAAAGCCTGTTTATAATCCCTTTCATAACTTTTTAATGAAAATTATTTTGATTTCCTAATTCCCTTACAATTAAAGCAGATTTTAAGTATTAAGTTGAACTGAAATTCAAATACTTAGGTACTACTCAATTTATTTCTTGTATATTTTAGATATTATTAAAAGTTTATAGACTTTTCTTTTGTAATTCTTAACAATACAAAAATATTAAATAATATAATAATATTAAAGCTTTTCCTTGGTAATCAACATTTTAAGTATCCATGTCGCATTACCATCACTTAGTTAGTAATAGTATCTTAATTTTTGGTATTGAATTTCTATCATGATACATCTTTAAATCTCTTTTACGTAGTTTTAAAACCCTTTTACAAGTAACATATTTTTATCAGAGAAATTTGCAAGTTTTCAACTCTTCTACTAAAAGTTTTCATCGTAATAACGAATAATCTTCAATATTCGTAAAAACTATTTTTAACAATATCATATGTTAATACGATATAACACATCGATAACTCCTCTAAATCATAAAAATTTAAACTCCCATGTGAGTCAGACCGGCTTAATTAGCATTGTACTTCTCCGAAAACCACTTCACCACAATTTAAATCACAAATCCAGCTGACGATAATCAGGGTAAACAAAAGTACCATCAAACTTCCGACGGGATTATAACACCTGCATTCGCTATATCTTCAAAACAAAACGCTTTAAGGATGCCAACAATAAAATCGAAAAGCACAGCCCAACGAAATCGAATTCTTCGAGGAAGCGAATTTGATTTCAAGTATGCGAGAGTGAAATAAAAGGGCTTCGTTAAATATTTCAGTATTTCTTTATATTTCTTGATTTTTTTTATGTTTTTTAGTTTTTTTCCATCGTTTTACATAAATAATGTCCATATCCTTAGGATACGCCGTTGGTGTTTCAAATAACAATGAGAAGAATACGAATCGCAAATATCCTCATCCATAAACAGTAAATAAAAAATAGCGTAAAATAAGAGTAGAGTAAACAAAGAACTTCAAAGGAAACTGGTTAAGCACTTTGTCCTGCATTAATTCCTAAAAATGATTCGCTACAGGTCGTCTGCATAAACATTTTTAAAAGGCTGGCTCAAAATGGACATTTATGTTAAATCATATACATAATGTGATGTTAACGCTATAAATCAATGGAAAAGATCTAATTAATATAATATTCCGTAAGAAAACTTTCAAGTTTATAAATTTATCTTACATATCCTATAGTGAAGACGCACTTTCTTTACAGATGCGACTGTGGATATAATAACGAGAAACGGAATACATACAAAGAATAGAAATGAAAGTTAAAAAAAAAACGATTTATTGTAAAGCGCAGCCTAATTTTTTTTCTACTATACTTTTTGGAACGACAAGATGTTTGATTCTAAAACAAAAAAGTAAAGCTTAAACTTCGCTATATTTCGTAAAAGTTGCATATGCCCATTGTGGGCCAGCCTTAAATCGAGATGCCGCGCCGATGCGGTTGAGCGGGTGGTAGATGCGCGCATGCAATAGCTGAAAACGGAACGGAAATGTTTTGGGGGCTGAAGCGCTAAATGCAACGAGAGACGTTGGTCTTGCCCGCGCCTCCGCGCTCCGGCCGCGGATTAAAACAAGTTCTCCAAATATTCATTTAATTTATATTTGCATTTGTCATAATAATATTTATACCATCACTTAATATTAACGCGTTTGTATGGGTGTATCTTTAGATCTTTGTTTTACGCAGTATACCTAGGACCTATCTGCTTTACATACCCTAATGACTTAACTATGTACAGCTGTTTTGTGTCTTTTCTGCCTATCGGTACTCTAAAAATAGGGCCATTTTGGCCGCGCTAGCGTACAACTAGGGACAGGGCTAGGCGCTAGTTAAAATTATGCTTTACCTTTTTACAGAACTTCCTTAACTTCAACGTTTTGTTTCTCGTTTGCGTTAAAATTACATTTTTCGTTTGCTTAAAACATCACTTGCGTTTGATTCTGGGTCAGAACTGCATTCACCGGCGGGTCAGGCCCGCGAACGAAAACTACTCCGGTATGTATAGTATTTACAGGTTTTCTTCGGTTTTCAAATTTCTACTATTCACCACTGAAACTATTAAACTGGCGGACACTGGGGGGTCCGGTGGCGCCAAATTGCAGGGTCCACTCGTGGAACAGCCTCCGGGCGTGGAGCTGTTGTTGCTGCTGCTGCTGGTGGTGATGGTGTACAACATGAGGATTCAAGTTGAGATGTTGCGTCGACGTCGGCGGCGGTAGTGGCGGCGGTGGCGGCGGTCCTGGGGACTGCTGCTGTTGATGATGTTGCTGCTGTTGGGATGACGAATGTTGTTGATCGCTGGTATGATGCAGGTGCGGATGATGCACGTGATGCGAATTCATCAGCGAATGATGGTGCTGCTGGTACCTCATGGGGTCTATGTACATGGCGGCTGCCGCAGCGGCCGCTATTGAAGCATTCTTCGTCACTTGAGCGAGGGAATCACCAATGGTATCGATGTTGTTGTTGTTATTATTGTTGTTGTTGTTGCTGGCATTTTGTCCGCCGCCAAGCGGACTATTCGGCGACAGGATGGTCGTTGTCATTGTCGATGACACCGAGGACGCAGACGACGATGACGTCGTATGGTGCTGGTGTTGTTGATGCATTGACGTGACCGTCGGTGCCGAAGACGTTGTTGCAGCTGCAGCGGAGTTGGACTCCTGGATTTCTGATTGCTAGTGGGCCGTCAACTGGTGACCGCCGGCACTTTGCATGTTCTGGGGGCTGAGCATGGGGGGACTATGGCTGTGACTATGAGTGCCCATGGGGCTACCGTGCACATCGTGGTGCGGGTGGTAGCCCCCATGGCCGCCATGTCCCAGGTGCGAGGGGGGCATACCATCCATCATTTCATTGCCCAGCGTATTTGGCGGTGTCATGCGTTTCTCTTTTTGCCTTCGATTGCAAAACCAGACCCGCACCACCTCCTTCTCTAGCTGGAGGGTGTCGGCCAGCGTGGAGATCTCCTGGGCCGACGGTTTTGGTTGCTTGTGAAAGTGTTGCTCGAGGGCGCCCTTAACCGACACCTCAATGCTGGTGCGTTTCTTCCGCTTACGGCCCTGCGCCGCAATTTTGTCGATGCTCGTCGGCGAGCCCGTCGTCGAGTCCGCCTCCTCCAGCCACTTCTGCAGTAGCGGTTTCAGCTTGCACATGTTCTTAAAACTTAACTGTAGAGCCTCAAAGCGGCATATCGTTGTCTGTGAGAAAACGTTACCGTAAAGTGTTCCTAACGCTAATCCGACATCGGCTTGCGTGAAGCCGAGCTTTATCCGCCGCTGCTTGAATTGTTTGGCGAAGGCTTCTAGGTCGTCAGAGGTTGGCGTATCCTCCTCACCAGCACTGGCGTCACGATCACCTTGCAGATGATGCGGGTGCAGGTGGAGCTGTGGTGAGTCCCCCCGCAGGGTATGATGCAGGGGCGGCATATTCTGATGGTGCGAATGGGCTGGATGGTGCAGCAGCCCATTCACTGACGGATGGTATTGCAAGGGAGAGCCTCCCGTCGGCGCATAATGTGTTGCGTGCACTGGGGCGTGCCACGTATGCGGCGACCCCATACCCTGTTGTGCCCTACTTTGTTGCGTTAAGTGTGACATCTCCTGCTTGACGTCGGCAGGGTGGTGATGTGTATGGTGCGATTGCAGTGCCCATGGGTCCGAGGGATGCAGAGCCGTCCAGGGATTTCCCCCCAGCCCACTTGTTACACTACCTAAACCGCCGCCGGTATTGGGACTCGGCGACGAGGGCACTTGATGATGATGGTGATGGTGGTGATGCTGCATGTACTTCATTTCGGCGGCATCAGCTGCACTCCGAGGTGAAGATGTATGATAACCACCACCGCCGCCCAGGGCCATTTCTAGATCACCTGAGGCGGGTGTCATGTATGTGGTCATCCCCACCGCTCTAGGGCTATTTAGCCCCTCCACGCTGGCGGGGTAGGGCTCCAAATTGGGGCTCAGTTTAACGACTGGTTTTAACAAGGAAAGTACAAAGTTGTGGGCATATCACTTCCACAACGCTCCTTGGGCTCCACTTCCTCCTGTGTCGAGTTCGTTGGGACACACTGATAATAGAAATCGTAAGTCGGCTCCCGGCGAGGGCTTGTGTCAGCTGATTCACTGCGAGGGTCCAAATCCTATCAGATGACGATCAACTCGACATGATCACCCTAAGCACTGGCTTGACCCGGTTCCTCTCCCTCCGAAAACACAATCTCTGGGCTGTGCGGCTACAGATTCCTTTTTTTTTTTTTTTTTGTGTCAGCAATCGCTAAAAGCAGTGATCCCTTGTTATGCTCGTGTCCGTCCTGACGTAGTCGGGATTTGTGGCCACTTTTTTCTATTCTGCAGTTCGCGCTCTCTTCCCTCTGGGATTTGTGCTTTTTGTATCTCCGCGTTCAAACTCGTCTTGGATTTCTTAGGGGCCAGGAGAGGTAGAAATTGCACCGGCAGAAGGCGTTTGAGGGAACAATGGTAGTCGACGGCGCGAACGGATTATAAATTATTTCTAAGCTTGGTTTGAGCACACAAATATCACAAGATTTCCACTTCCACTGGTTTCCTGGAGGATCTTTGCTCAGACAGTAGCACTAAACATATATCACAAAATGATTACGATTGCAAGCGAGAGTTAGTGAGAGTCAGGGACAAAGATTTTTGGTGGGTCCGAATGAGTCTTTGGGAAGAAATTTAGCAAGTCCGAAAGGTCAAGGAGGGCGATATTCCCCTTGCGAAAACTAATTGGTAACTGGGTGAGAGATAGCTCTGACTAGAGCGGTTCAGGCGGGTAATCCTCCGCGAAGTCGATTGATACTGGCCTGAGTAAGGCGGCAGGGATGTCCGAAAGTCCTTAAACTCCACTTCCGGTCAGCGGTGCTGCTCGGAACACTGTCCTGTTGAAAAATTTGCCAAAAAACTCGCTTATTTAACACGAAACACAAGGCCACACGCACTGGGGGCTCCTCTGTTATTCGAAATTGGCCAGCACTTTTAGGCAATACTTGCAGCACTTTATTGAACACAATGCTTCGGGACAAAACACATGAGCGGCACAAACGCAATCGGAATCACTTGGCATGTTTTCTCACTTCGTGGACTGGCCGACCAGGATGTATTTCTCTGGCAGCAATATATTCACCGCGCGCGAATTTCCATTTTTGTTTACATTTTTCAGAGATACTGGGCGGCGGTATGGTCGGTTTCCATATGCGGTCCCAACCGTTGCGCACAAAAAACCGCTGTCGCACTTGAATCGCCTAAAATCGCTCACACAATCGCCGAACTAGGCAAGCACTAAACTTCTCTCTGGTCACCAGCGTCCAGTCGTGCAATTCCGAACCGAAAAAAGTCTACACCAAATCCAACCACGCACCGGAAGCAAACTGCTCACAATAATTTTCATAAACAAAGTGATTTCGCAAGTTTGCACGGAATATTAATAGTGTTCCTTTTTTCCCAGCCGCTGTCTTTTTATTGTAATTTATTTATGACTGCCAAAGCACAGCAATAAAGCAGGGGAATTAAATCTCCACGTGTAAACTCATCGAGGTATCGAAGTCAACTAACAATATTCAACTATTGAGCCGAGTTCCAAGGATGCCGATGTGTTTGTGTGTTTTCGTAATAAATACAACGCGCAAAAAGAACACGCCAACACACCGAAGCGACGAAAAAAGACCAACTCCGTGGAAGCGAAGCGAAGAAAGTGAGCTGCGACGAATACAGGTAACAGTGCTCTGACAGCCCTGTGTGTGCGCTCAAAAACTATTCAAACAAGTTCCACACACAGAAGCCCGCAAAAGGAAATAAGCGACCGACCCTTCCCACTCCACCAGATGATTGTCTGCTCCGGGCAAATCCACACGCAACCCGACCGAGCGGGACAGTCGCACCGCGATCGCCTCTCTCGTACATACGCCTGATTGGCATGCACACACCACTCAAGCTCTCCGTACGATCACGTGGCTGCGACAGTAACCGCCTCCTGAGTCGGAGCTTGCAGTTTCCCATTTTGGGCGACTGGCTCCGCCCCCGAATCGCATTCCCTCTCAGGTGTGGCTGGGTTGACAGCAGCCAGCGCCTTGGTGGTGGTGTTACTGCGGTTTCCATTGAAAGTAGGGTCGGATCGATGGGCTGTTTCGACCGCTCGCCTTGGCCGGGGCGCACAGGAAGTGGTTGCGTGCGCAACTACACAACTCCCCGAAGTTGGTACCATGACTGCGCCCGGCGCCGCCACTCCGCAGCCTTTCCAGTTTACGTGCCGCTGGGTGGGTGGTGTCATAACGGCAATTGCTCTGATACCCTATCCCTGGAATCGGGCTGTGTGTGTGCTTTCCCTCTGAATTTTCCCGGAGCGAGCTTAGATGGCGCCCGCGATGCACTTTTCCCAGCCACCAGCCGAACAATTTTCCCTGCCATTGTGCACCAGCGCTTCGCTTTTGGTGCGAGTTGATTTTTTTAGTGAAATTCTCCGACAAGGAGTTGTTCTTCAATTCTTTTTTAAAAATTTTCTCAACAAAAAAAATTGCCTGCCTAACAAGGAGATTAATTTTCAATTGATTAAAATTGTCGCTGCCACTGTGCGTTTTTTGAATTAGTTGCTGTGGTTTCGTGCTGATAGTGCAGTTGCCCTCGAGAATACGTTGAAAGTCATAAAGAATGCGTGGAAAATCTTACGCTGTGGAACCGTGAGAATTTTATGGAAAAGATGTTTTCGAATTGTTTAGAATTTCTTCTTCACTTGCAACAACTTATTTTTCGAGTTTTCTAGTGTACTTACTGTGTTTGTGTGTGTGTTTCCGTTGCACCTCTTTAACTAAATTCAGGTCGAGATAAAACGATGTTGGTATTGTAATTTTCCAGCAAATTTTACTACCTTAAAGTCTGGCGTTGAAAATTTAAGAATTCGGTTGTAGTTCAAGTAAACTTTTCAAAGTTTCTATTTTCGTCACATTTATACGATTGCGCTTGAACTGTATTTGACAATACAACATTTTTTCGCGCCTTCAAAGCGAGGAGCAATGTATGTCCTGCACATTTTTAGCAAATTTAAAAACTTAGCATACATTTTTTTAAATGTTCCTAACTTTTATTTACCTCCTATAAAAATTCAAAATATTTAACTGGTTACAAAAAGGCTTTCTTCAATATTGGAACGTATTATTATAGTATTCAAACGGACTATATTAACATACCTACAGCATTTCATATCATTTCGCCCTCTAACTTTAGAAATTTACAAAATACTTGCTTTTTCACAAACAAATTTGTTTGCTGACTTGCAGTCCACGTTTGCATTCAAAAAAGTTTTATGGGTATTTTCCGATACAATAGTTTCAGAAAAAAATCCAATAGTGCATGTAATGATTAGCTACCGAGGTGTGAAATAGCAGTGTTAAGTATTACTCCTTACTCTGTAAAAGCCGTTTGAGAAACTATTGACGATACGAAAGTCTTTAGTTGATTGTATTTTGGAAAACTTTATTAAAGTCAAAAAATACTAGATGAAAGAAGGTGTAGTCTTGATAAGATTGACTGCAGAAGTGTGCAGAATAAGGACTTTTTGGAAATATTCTAATTTGAGTATATTTCGTCGTGAAAATTAATATAATCTTTCTGAACGTTTCAATGTTTATTTTTCTTGATTTTGTTTTTTCTTAAATATCGAAAAAATATTATTTCTTGACTAAAGGAATCTATACTTCATAAGAGAGGTATCATAAGAGCTCAAAAGCAACCATCTTGCAGATTAGCAAGAAAATTGTATTAAAAATGTTATACAATGTGTTCAACGATGTCTTTAATTTTTTTTCATAAATGTTGTTATTTCATAATAATGCTTTGCAGTGTTCATAAAGAAAAAAAAAACCTTTGTTCCGAAATCACTCAAAACATTACGAAGTTTTTTCTAGAACTTCCAACTTTTACGTCGTGGACGCACAACCGAATCTCCTAAATGCAGGTTATCTTTCTATGCAGAAATATCTTCATTATTTCGAATGAAAAGAAGTTAAAGAATATTGCATTTAATAGGTCAGTACTTTTATTATAACTTAGAAATTCCTCTAATTTACCAAATATATCAGTTTCGAAGTATTAATTTATGCGTTACGCATATTTTTAAAGATGTATGACGCGAAATAAGTAAGTAGATTACGATTTTGTAAATCTATGTAAAACCTTGACACACTTCGTAACCGTTGCCATTCATAATTACTTTTTATTCTCTCAAAAGCGTCAAATGGTCATTTTTTCTCTTCAACCAGTTCTTAATGGGTGTTTTATTTCTTTATAATCCAGACGTACCTAGTTGTGATGACATTACTGATGTCAGTTAATATAAAAGAAACTAAGTAAATACACCTTCCTGATACCTATTAATCTTCATTAATTCAGTTCTGATCAAAACATTCATCTTATGCACTAGTTTTACCCAATGCAATTATTAATTTTATTACCCTGCCTAAAATGTGACAGAAATATTTCATGAGGTTATAAAGTGATGCAGGTGCACATTTATTTGACGCTGCGAATCAATTCATGAATAAATCATTGACTTCTCTTAAACATGATTCACTGATTTCAATTTCGTTCCCTTTTTTTTTATACACATATGAAAAAATTATCACCTCATTTAATACTTAAAATTTCTATTAGTAATTTAATTGCAGGGATTAATTTTAAAGAATTTAAATACATAAATATTGTATCATCGATAGCAAAAATAAAGCAAAAAACTCGTAAGTATGAGAAAATTATTTCTTATCGTAAAAATAACTGCAAATTGGTTTAAACTGAGTCAATAATACCAATTTTCAACAATAATGATTCAATGAATAAATTAATTAAGAAATATTAGGGAAATTATTTATAGAATCACTCGTTGGTGCACTTTAATGTTGGTTTTTCTAGCACTAGAGGTGAAAGCACGACATAGTCAACGATATCGTTCTGATATCAACAACAATTTTTTAAAGCTGATTTTTATGCGAATTTGGAATGAAAATAAAATAAAAATGCGGTTAATATAAAATAATATTCCTTAAAAATAATATAAAGGTGAAAAACGTGAATGAATTGAAGGTGTATAGATTTTCTCGATGACAGGAATTCTAAAAAGGTTTTGTTGGTTTAAGAGTAACTCTTTTAAACTTAGCACTGGGCTGTATAACACAAAAGGCTCATTCGCTCTTTTTGCTACAGTGTTGGAGTAACAATTTTAGGTAAGAATACCGCGGTGCCGGTACCTGGTACTAATATTTTAAATAGGTTTAGATACCACCTAATAGTCCGACTAACAACTGCATACCCAGAAATTTTACTTCTGATAGCATATCGGGCTAGTTACGTGTGAGTAATTATAAAGAATGAATAAAATTTAAAAAAATCAGCAAAATATAATCAACACTTTGCGTGCAACATGTAACGTGTTAATGATAATTTATAGATATTTTTTTCAAAAAACTTCAACATTCCGAAAGTAATTATCTTAATTTATATGAAAGATTTTATAAAATTCTTTAGATTGTTTGTAAAAGTACTACACCATTCTTTAGTGTAATTTTATTAATTTTTTTTTTAATTTCAGTGTAATTGAGGCCTTCAAGATTAAAATACAAATTGTTCATCACAACGCCAGGAAAATTTTATTTGAACATTAATGTGATAGTTTTTCATAAGTAAAATCGCTTTATTTGCTTTCTCAAAATATGCACACTTCTAGTATAAGGAAACCCTTTTTTTAAAGTAGAAGTTTGAAAAGATGTTTTTTTCTTTTTTTTCCGAATAAAACTAATACTTCAAAAAAATAAAATTAAAATTATAAGAAAAAAGTTATCATTTCTTTTCATTCGACTGTCTTCCGGAAGTAATAATTTTTCTATTTTTATCATTCGTAATCGGGCTGTATGGTACTCAATCGAAATGATTAATTACATTTTAAGTGTACGTGCAAATGGAAAAGTAAGAGGAAAAAGATTCCAAAAATAACAACTTTTCCCTTCTTAACAAATACCTAGCCCTTTATACATTTTCTAGAATCATTAATTTAACTTATTCTCTATTAAGATTTTTTTATTTTCTAAAGTTAAAAGGAGTATTTTTTGTTTAATATTTGTGTAATATAGTGATAAAATAAACATTTTGAATCCAAACATACCATAAGGCATTTTTATTCTTGCTGTAAATCTTGCTCTTAAATTTTACAATAATTTTGAACTTCTTATTTCTAATATTAGATATTAAGACTGTTATAAGGTACATTTATTTCACATTGACTTCACAAACCAAAGTTCTAGTGACGATGACCGCAAAAAATATCTCAACAGTGTCAATGACGTCACAAAATATGACAGAATTGAAACAAGCGGAAAATGCCTCTTAGGACTCACCGACTTAAAATAAAATAAGCATAAACCAGCATTTTATGGTACCTATTAAAAGTGTAATTCAAGAGGTTATTAAAAAAATTCTTTATGTAGTTATGGATAAGTGTACTCCAACAACTTTTATTGTTTATATCTTACATCTATAACTGCCTTTGGGAGTAAAATTGAGTATCTATAAAATTTCCTTTTGCACACACGGAAAAATTATAAAATTTGTTCGTTTTACTATCAAATTTTAAAAAGTGAAAAAATTATAAAGTCACCAGTGATCAACAGTTTTGCCACTAGTCAGCAACTACCATAAGAAATTAGGCAAACTTGATTTTATAGGTGTATAAAATATTCTATACAAAAGAGGATATTCAATTTAAGTAAAGTTTAAGTTTCGCTGTTACACGATAAAATAATTACGGAAATCCAGTTTTAACAAATACATTCAGAATTTCAGGTCCAATAATTGTTGAATTAGTGTTAAAAATATATTTTTTACAAATGAAATTGTGAGTTCTGTGAAGTTCTATTTATCCTAATAAGAGCCACATTTGGCACTTTAGAAATTTTAATATGTCGTATAGGTATATTTTAAAAATTATTACTTTACTGCGAAATATGGATGAATATAAACCGTGATTTTCAAAATGACTACACCTGCCTTAAGGGGGTATCCCACTGTAGAACGTTCAAAAAATGCATTTTTTTTTTTTAGTTTTGAAAAATTCAGTGTTCTTTCCTGAATCGTTTAAGCTATCTCTTGCCGCGAAATTTGAAAAGCTCGCGCCTCTACAGGCGATTCCGTGCGCAGCTGCGCGCTCTCCACCACTCTTACCTTTAACTTAAATGTCGTTTTTCTCAAAACACTGCCTTGATGAATGGTGTGCAGCATTCTGAGAAAACCATTCATCCGAAAAATTTCAGATTTTGGTACAAGCTGTGTTAGCTTTGTCTCTATTACCATGTTTCCATGCACAGGGTTGAGTTTTCGTTGAGTTAAGAAAATGGCGGCTAAATCTGAACTGTTTCCATGAGCAACTTTGGGGTTGAGTTGACAGTTGCAGTTTGTTTTGACATTTCAAGCTAATCCCAACTCAACCCGACTAGTTTCGTGGAGTTGAGTTGGATTTAACGAAATTCAACTCAACCCTTGTTTCCATGAACACTAATTCGAGTTCAACTCGAGTGGAACCCTGCATGGAAACACAGTATATGACTTAAGTGGAGCAAATCAGGCATTTTTACAATTACATAGCTTGTATCCCATATTTTAACAGTAAAAAATCAACTAAAACATAAAACTTATAGTAGAAAAAATTAAAAAAATGAATAAATTTTTTTTTTTCAAAATTTGCCACACTCATGCCATAGCCACATATATAAAGAGTACTACTGTGCAATCTCATAATTTTCAGATTATTTGTTCGGCTGTTATCGTGCACACCGTTCCGAAGGTATGAGTCCCAGTAGCAGGCCTGCCCTGACCCAACCACTCAAAAAAAAGTGTTTTTTTTTTCTCAAAATATTCATTAAAGATTATATAATAAGAGGATTATTATGTTTAACTCTAAATGTTTTGTATTTTCTTGTTCAACTCCCTCAAAAAAACGTTCAATTCAAGGGCCTCTAGAGTGGGATATCCCCTTAAGTTACAATTAAAGCAATTTTGAATAAACTCTTTGCTCTGATTAGCTCCCCGAATAAAACTGAAATATGACTGGACATCGTCCGCACAGTTTCTAGAAGGGGGCACGACAGCCGGACGCTGTTCGTAGTGTTTTTGAAAAAAAAAATTAAATGATATTTTACAGTGCGGCCGAATAAAATATTCAAAGTACAGACCTCGTGCGACGGTCTTAAAATTTTTGGAATAATGCAAAAAACTGTAGCAGATAGGTTTCAGATTCTAAATTATACTGAGAGGAAAAGTTTATGTAATTAAACAAAAAAAAAAAAAAAAAAAACACTTATAAAATCCACTATTGCTGTCGCAATTTTTTTTAGGCAAGACACCTTAAAAAAATTAGGCAAAGCTTAGGGAAAACAACTTCGGAAAACTAACTAAAAACGTCGGTGAATTATATCAAAAAACACTTGAGGAATTTAATGCAGGAAACTAAGGTGAACTAATTAAAAATTTGAGTAAATTACTTAGAAACATCAGGGCAATCTTATATAGGAAGATAGGGAAACTAACTAAAACTTCGGTAAACTACCTCAAATGATCAAGGTATATTCGGGTAGCTTAGGTGAATTAAGTAAAAACTTCGCTAAATTACCTAAAAAACTAATTACCAACAATAAATCAATTAACTAACAATTTCGCCAAATTATTTTCAAATACCAGGGCAATTTTATACTAGAACCTAAGATAAAATAACTAAAAACTTCACTAAACTATCGAAAAACATTAGGAAAATCTTAAACAGGAAGCTTAGGTGAACTAACGGTTTTTATGAGCATCTTGTATATTTTACCCAAATAGACTTGTCAAAAATCGTACTTGGTTAATTCATAAAATATTTGTATAAATTATCAAATTATGTATAATATATATGTACAAGTATCTTTTTTATTTTCAAATATAGGTTTGAAATATTCAGTTTGCTCTTTACTGCATTTTGCTTATTGCTAGGAAGAAAACAGGAACTTAAATTTTATGAAGGAAATAGCTACAATCAGGTAATTCTTAAAAAAATATTCCAATTATTGTGTTGACTTAAGGGGGGAAGTCCATGTAAACGACTGATTTTGAGAGTCATATTTTAAAAATGTTTTAGAAGGTGATAAAATAATTTTATTGTTTTAAATTTTTAACATAACTTTATTTAACTTTTCTAAAGTATAACAAAAAAAATTTTTTTTTCCTTCCAAAATGGCGGCTCAGGATAATGAAAAATTTTATAAATATTTTTAAAAACTGCTCGTGTCGTATGATGTTATTGACCGATTTGCCTCAAATTTTGAGACGTTTTTCGACGTTAATAACATACTTTTTGAGGGTCAAATATGTCGAGAAAATAGCCCAAAATTCTATCTTATTTTTCAAAGGCTATTTTATATTGAATTTTATGTTTTTTTTTTTAGTTTTATAGGTCTATCCTTCCCGTTAATATATTATAAAAAGAAAACAATTTAATTTTTCTGTTTCCGATCAATGGTTAATGTGTGACAAGTGGAGTACTTTTGGACCACGCGTCGGAGACGACAGACAAAAAATTATCCTGAGCCGCCATTTTGGAAGGAAAAACAGAAAAAAAGTTTTCCTAGATCAATTTACCAAAATATTTTTTCCAAAATCTTGTATCAAGTACCTACATAATTAGGTAAATTATACAATAGCCAGCCATACGGGGGTTGGTTTTCTACGTTCAAACAAACGTACAAGATTGATCGTGTATTGGTAACTTGGGTACATAAGATTGTCACAACACCATCTCAAACTTTCGGCTGCTTTAATTTATCCGTGGTTTTACGTCAAAATTAGTCGACCTGACAAGAATCCAGGCATTTTTAAAAGATTTCATTTTTATTTATAGAAATAATCCATGTTTATGCTTCTATTTGGGCACTTTTTCTTATATATAATTTGATGAAGAAAAATTCAATACATTGCCCGTAAATTGACTCAACGTTATGACATTTGAGTTATTTTTAAAGAATGTGTTGTGTTTTATCATATTTTTTTCGCTCATCAGGTGCCAACGGACGACAAATAACCAAGATTGATTTAAAATGAATATGGGCTAATGGGATTTTAAAATGTGTTTCAAATAGCAATTTTGAGTGATTTATGTTACAAACCTTTTTAATATTTTAATATAATAAATAAATTTAATTTAATTCTAATGTAATAAATAAATCAACGCTTGCATTTTTGTGTCGTACTTGTTAAAAAAAAATAGTCATAGTGACCTCCAGTCTAATAAGTTCCAATGTCAAATGGCCGTGATTGCGAACAACAAACGGTCAAATCCCCTGGGACCCGGAATTAGCGGCCAGTAAATTAGGTGCAGTTTAATACCCTTGTAAATATGTTATTACCCAGCAATTGCCTTCAATATTTATTGTATTTTTTTATCACATGCCTCAGATTGCACCCAGCACTTCGGCACAGACCGGAGCCACTCCGCTGGGCGAAGACAAAGCTCGCCTTGTTTTTGACACCCACATGGGCTCCAGCCAGGAATGACTTAAATCAATTCATCACGGCGAATTGAGAGGGAATTAATCTAACAATGAAAGCCAAACATTCCTCGCCCCCATTGAAAATTCTGAAACAAGTTCAAGTTCAATAGCTGTCGACGACGCGACGAGCAAGTTCGTTCGGATGCGTGGCCGTGGGAGTGGTGTTGCGCACTCGGCAAATTATCATCCGCTTTCAACAATTAATTAATTTAAATAATTCTGCAATTATCATAAGCCGGGGCGCCCGGTAAGTGCCCCGGACACCACTGCTGCCGCCGCCGGGTCACCTGAGACTCGCGACTCATTTCCTAGCGCGACTCGTGAAATTCCTTAATGATCGACTCTCAAGACAGAGATTCGATTACGCTGCAGCAGCAAAATCCACATCGCCAGCCGCCTGATAAATCGATCAATTATGCTGCGAGCACACTCCAGACCTCACTCCGGCGCTCATGAATATTTATCCGGCCTTATTTACTTAATTCTCGAATTTTACACAAATATGGATGTCGGGCGAGGAAACTGCGGCTTGGCGGTGGTGCTACGGTTCGTGGGTGGCATTCCCGCCAGCGGGCGCGGCGTAACGACGAACGTTTTGCAATCGCCGCGCGGTGAAAGGTCGCAGACTATCAGCTCAGGTGAGCGCAGGCCTCATTGAGGTCGCCCGAGTCGCGATCCATCATAAATTGGCAAGTCATCAAAACATAGTTTCACCCGAGCCCATTATACGAAGAATCTCGGCAAAAGGCTGGAATTTGAATGAGAACATAAAGAGACTTTGCGAATTAGCCAGGCTGCCGGAGACAGGTGTTTTCCTACCAATTTCTAGCCAATTTCATGGTTCGCAGTAGGCATCTGGCCGGAATTGTATTCAAATGGCGCTGGCATTTTTGCATTTCTAATTCGGCTGGGCTGTTAATGCCATGTAAATCGATGATCGTTATTAAGACGGGTTTCGTACCGTGCCGTTGCTAGAACTTTAGCTGCTTTTTGAAAGACCACTAGGGCCATAGAATGCAAATCGCGACCGATCAAGTTATATAGGTTTTGGGACCACTTTTCACTTCGCGGGCTAGATCACCTCATACTTCCTTGTCTTAGGGAGCCCATTTGGCGAGCTGAAAATTAATTGCCGTCACCCAATTCGTTTGTTCGCCTGAACAAAAAAAAAACCTATTGACAAATTTCGAAAATAACGATCGGTGTGAAGTCAACTGAGTTTTTGCTCTTATTCTCAGCATGTTGTATATTTGTTTCACAAATAGGCCAAACATGATAGGTAGAAATTTCTTAAATTACTGAGGAACATTGCTTGTGCAAATTGAAGATCATTCTTTGTAAAAAGGAATTGTAAAAAATGTGTACATACACGTGTTTTATTAAAATTCTAAGTGATTATTGTTAAAGTGATCTACCAACTACAAAACATAAGATTTATCAATAAAAAAAACATCTTTAAAATGAAAAAGTCATACTACATGTTTAGCTTTACCTCAGTAACTGATTATACGTTACAAGATTAACACTGAATTCAGCTTCACATACAGCTATTGCGTGTCAGCCACGGGTGGCGGACGTGGCAGTCAAAGTGTTAAAGTGCATTGGTAATAAATAGTAGGCCATCTGTTGGTTTCCGGCCAATGACTCACCCTATATATTAGGTATTCACAAAATCTTAAGGAGGCTATGTCTGTACATCGCTGGTATTTTGGAAATTATATTATCGACTAAAAATTACGAATTAATACCAAAGATTCTATCAATACCACCACCAATTTTCTGAGACTTCATGTTGATATTATATATACCGCTTAAAAATGTTACTAAAAAATATTACTGCTTAAATACTCATAAACTCAATTATTTTAATTAGAATTATAAAAATTTGGCTAAGCACCATAAAAAACAGCTATATAATGAGCCATTAAATTTGCTCAAGATAACGTTAAGAACGAGCAATAACATTTTGGCATAATAGGTAAGTATTGTACACATAAGACACACTAGACTAACATTTTAATATAAATAACACCAAACATGAAGATTGGAACATGGTGAGTATACGACTTTTCTTCGGCAAATGTTTCAATTTATACAGGCTGTTTATGAATAGAATAGAACTTCAACTTTGCAGGTTTATAAATAAGAGATATCAAGAGTAGGAAAAAGGTATGTGTCATATCCATGACGAAAAATCATTCGGCAGCTTCTATTTCAAATTAGAGAATTAATTGATTTTATTAGTAAGCCTTAACTTAACATCTTTCTTAAACTGAACATGTTTTCGAACAAACAATTTGTAATGACTCGCGATCATTAATCAGGAAAATCTTTTTATCCGATAATAAATAGGGCGTTATAAAATTTCTTGAAAACATTTACTGTAATAGATATTACCCTATAACATCACTTTTGTATTTTAAAAGAAAAATGGTTGATGATTAAAAGGTACTAATTAAAAATATGGTATCCAACAACACTTCTTTAGCATATCATTTAAACAACCTTTCTAGTTAAATTTTAAAGTGTTCTCATGTGATTTTTCCAAGAACAGCGGCTCAAATATTGATGCATATTAAGAAGATAATTTTTATTTATATCTATAGCTAAAACAGAAGCCTTTACTAAACTTAAAAGGAGAGAGTACGCTCAGATAAATAAATTTATTTAAACAATTATTTTCATATAATAATTCTACAATTTTTGTATATTAATTTCGGTCAATAACTCAAAACATCTATTTAATAACTTAAAGGGTATTTATTAATATGTATTTCCCTTCCAAATTTATAAACTGGCACTTATTGTCAGATAATTCAAATCAACTGATATTACACTTTTTTCACGCCATTTTGACAGTTTGTCTCTAAATAAAACTTTCAGGTCCAATTTTTGCTCTTTAAACGGACCATTAATGTCTTTGCATCATTTTCATTTTGATTCCTGCACTTGACAAAACATATTCCGTTGAGTCAATGTTTTCCAATGTTAATGGCAGTGAATTATTTCCTAAACGTTCGTCATTTCGAATTAACTGCTTATTAACGAAGGCTCGCTATTGTTTTAATAAAGTTAAAATACTTCAGGTTATCAAACCTATGTGTAGCATATTCTAGCTAGTAGACAAAATCTACAAATTCGTTATTAACTGCACAATTTCTTCATTGATGTTAAGTAATAACTTTTAACACAGCAAAAGAATAACGAGTTATATATAAGGAATTTACTTATACATTTCAACACTTCTTATCAATAACTTTTTGGACATTTTTTCAGATTCCCCCGTTTTTACGTAATAATAAACGCTACTTATTGATGTAATACACAAGTTTTTGCTGAGTGTGTATCGAAGAAAAACTCGAATGTCGATTGTAGAACTAAAAACTTTTATTTCTAACAGTTATAGAGAAATGGAATTTTTAAGGCTTTTGGATAAGGTTTATGAAATATACAGGGTGCCCCGATTCAACGCAGAAAAGCTATACCAATCGATTCCTTGGAGTGTCCTGATCAACGTTTATTCTGAGACCCCCATCCCCTTGCTTTAAAATGACTCCTCCACGCTAAAAATCGCCGTTGAAGGTTTTTTAGAGGTTCGCTCACTCAAGTCCCTATAGATCCTTGTAAGGATATCACAAGACATCTAGCAAGAACTCATTCAAAAGAGGAGGAGAACACAACGATATTCCACATGTTACGATATCTCCAAACATGTAAAAGGCAGAGTGTATCAAGCTCAACATTTATCGAAATTTTCATACAAAAAATTGATATCAAAATCATTTGTCAGTTTTCTTGAATGTAATTAAGGCTTTAAGTTTTCTCCGCTTCAAATGGACCTGAATTCATTATTAATTTTTGCAATAGAGTTATGAATAATAAAAACAAGAACTTTGAGGCACAGCACTAATGAAGATAGAATAATGATGCCTATAATTCAAATAGTTTAAAATTCAGGATCATCGAGTTTTTTGTCAAATCATCAAACTGGTAAAATAAAAAAATCCGAACTTCAATTTTTCCGAATTTTTCTTAACACTAGATATACCAAACCGGTCATTTTGACCTATTTATATACGAAAATTGAATGGTGTAAAAATCTTTGGTATATCTAGTGATAAAACTATAACAATTATATTTTTGTATTTTAAAAAATATATTTCAATTTTTTGTTGTATTTTAAAATATATGTTTCAATTTTTTGTTGTATTTTAAAAAATATGTTTCAATTTTTGGCTCAAACTAATAAAATCGGACAAAGGTAGTAATAGGGTAAAACACATGCAGATATAGTGAAATAATTGCACAATAGTAGTAGTAATATCGTCGTTACGCGTCCAATACCGCGAAAGAGCAGTTTGTAATACCGCATAACAGCAAAAGGCGCAAAATTGAAATATCGCGCCTACGGATTCTTAAGATGATTTCGCTACTTATAGATCTCACAGAATTTAAATTAGCTTATAAGAAACCTCTTTTTTGACACAGAAACAATACCGTGGTACAGTTCCTTGCTGTTGAAGTTGGCGACAAGTTTTTTCTTCCTCCTGTAAAATCGTGAAAACGCAGATACGCGGTATTTACAAACTGCTGTTTCGCGGTATTACGCGCGCAACAATGATATGTAGCTTAATTTTTTTTTTGTAATCTACTACGTTTTTAAAATACATTGAAAAACTTGCATATTTCCAATATATACAAGAAAAAACCATACAAAACAAAAAATAACTCAATTTTTCAAATAAATAAATATAATCGGACAAACATGAAAGATTTAAGAATTGATGTACTTTTAACCCTTTATAGCCCAATGTGACATTTCTGTAACAAACCTCAAAAATCCCGCCAGAATACGCACCGAATGTATTTAGTTCATTCAAATCGGCGCCACTTTGCTATCACACATTATTGAACAACGTAGTATCCACGGAAATCATCATAGTAGCGTAAACTGTTAACAGTTAATCGATTAGAATTTCCCCCGTAATTGAAAGTGACAAGTTGAAATTCGTGCAAATTTTGAATTTTACAAAAAAAATACAAAAAGTGTGCAAAATTGTTTATTTTCTTGGAAACCTATAGATAAGTGAATGAATATGTTCCTTCCATACCAAATAAGGTATTTTTGTTTACGTTTAACTCAATTTTACAGTAATGTTACACTCCCTTAAATGTGAAATAAATAATTAATAATATATATTTTCTAATTTCTGAGAAATACGTGTTTCTTTATTTCCCTAAACCTGTCCATTTTTAACATAATTTTAATGTTTTATGATCTTGGGCTATAAAGGGTTAATATTTTAGATACTAGGGTACAAAAGGTTTTTTTGACAGATTTATGGTACGAAATATTATAACTGAAATCATGAAAAAGTTAAAACAACTACCCAAAAAAAGAGAGATCCTGCCGTTTTCAACTCAATTCAATTTTCAAATTTCAGTAGAATTTCTTTATTCTTTTGGGGCTTTATAAATGGCTTCTTTCTTGCAACTGTCCCATGATAGTCGTTTCTTCTCAACATATTGCGCACAGCTTCAACACAAACATCATTGCCATTTTTTAAATTATATACCTCTTAATCCTTTAATCCTATATTTCTTTCATAATTCGTTTTTCAGCAAAATGAAGGAACAGAAAAATATTACATGGACAAGTACTTTTATCTGTTCCCAGTTTGTTCGATTGTTTGTTTGACTTGAAATATGTTTTTTACTGTATTGTATGTTATATTTATTTATTTTGAGCACGGTAAAACTAATTTATGGTGTTGTTGGTTTGGAAATAAAACCACCTTTAACGTTTTACCAATATTTTTATTTTTTCCACTGTATCGCGGTTTCGGAAACTACATCGTTTCCATCCTCAGCGGTTGTTTTTACCAAACTCTTGTATTGTATGTATTTTTTTTTTTTTTATACCTATGTATAGTATTGGATATATGTAGTTTTTCAAATGTATCTCAAAATCTTAGACAATGGTAGAAAAATATCAGTAATATTTTACAACATATCTTTATGTTTATTTTTTCCATTTTATTGCCAGTTATGCCCGATTATTCGTTTGAGCCACTGTATATGAATAAAGGATACAACGAATTTTTAAATATTCAAAGTCAAAACTTAGTACCTTCCTCCCATGAAATAAAATAAAGTCTCCTGACCAAATTGATCAAGAGGTGAAAAGCCGCAAAGTGCACCAAGCAAACAAAACAAAGTGTGCGCCCGTGGCCACCGGCTTTGCATTTGCATCTAATTAATAATTAACGAGTTTTTTTGGAGCGGAACCCGCTGATTTGACCCCGTGCTGTGTAGGTATGTGGTACTTTTGCTCTTTTCGAGCGCGTCGTCGCCTAGCCTCTGCTAAATACCTTCCGGTTGTACCGCGGAGCCACGAGCGCAACTACATATTCCCAACGTAAGAAATTCAGCGATTTGAACACTGTGGTAACACGTGTCTTCACGAGACCTTCTGTAACGTATCCAGAAAATCCTGCGCAATAAGAAGCGGCACAAAAAAAATTCAAATGTGCGCCATAAGACAGGATTCCTCGACAAAAAGAACGATTTCGGTGCTGGGAAGAGCGCGTACCCTTAAGGATGAGTATAGACCGTGCGTGTATCGGCGGGCGCATCACAATGCCATGGATATGCTAATTTTGAACATTCCAAAGCAAAGGGGAGCGCTACAGAACCCTTCCGCCGATTAGACGTAGAAATGTGAAAATTATGCGGTGCATAAAATTTGGGTCTGTGTGCCGGGTGTGTCCTTGGGAATTTGCATTCGCCGCCGGGCGCTCAGCGCTCCTGAAGACTGCTCGTCAGCGACGGAAGGTCCTTGCTCAAGAGGAAAGCTATTGCTAGCTCTGCCAGCTGACACCTTCTTCCGATGCAAGCCCGAGAGCTGGAAGATCCTCGAAACTTGGGACAAGAAAATGCCTGATATAAGCTGTTGCTGTCTTTTGTGTATGCTGGCCCAGGATGCAAGGAAACACGCATTCTAGAGCTTGTGTGAGTATTTGCATATGCCATGGAAGTGTTTGTCCCTTTGTACAAAAACGGGACAGGGTGCAGGGCCAGGACTCGACCGGAACTGCTGTGGGGTGCATATCATTAACTTTGAATTATCTGACGCAAAAGCCAGCACCAGCAAACAGCCCTAAAGGGCCTTTTCAAGCCGACCACCACCACCGGTCCCGACTCCCGACGACATTACTCACTGTCTTCTGGCGGTGGGCCAGAGCGCAATTTACGTCGAGGGGAAGGCCGTTTAACTCTTCAGGTAAAAAAGGGATATTATCACAGGATTAAACCAGAAGGGAATTTACGCTAGAGACGCTACAGTCGCTTTAGAGAACTTGGTTGTCCTGGCTCTGCGAGGGGAAGCTTTATCCAAGGAGAAGTTGGAACTCACCACCCTGCGCAGAAAGGGCTCTTTCGGCGGATTTCTAGGAATTGAAACTTTGGACAGTGCTCCTGGAAATATAGTTCCTTCCCTATTCCTTAAACGTTTTCACTTAAACTGATTTAACTACCGATATCACCGAATGGGGAAAACTAAAGAATTTGGTAGTTTAACTATTGAAGAAAATTTCGTCAAAATTTCGAATAAAAATTCCTAAAGATACCGTAGTTCAGAAACGTTGTGCCTTAGGAAGTATATGGGATATCTGGGGAAACTTAAAACTTTAAACACGATTTATTCGGATCATTTTCGAGATAGTCGCAAAAATATACATATATTTTGTATATTTTCTTTTTTATTTTTACAATAAATATCACCGTTTTTTACGGCAAAATCAAACTATTGACATCCCTAGAGGGAATTTGTTTTCTGTGTAGAGCCCATAGATTTGTTTTTATTTGGTCCGCTGCTGAAAACTAAATTTTACTTTTGAACCTATAGATCCTTAAAAAGTTCTAAACGATCAAAATAGGGGTTATTCGTGACTTCTTAATATTTATTTTAACCTTTGAATCTGCAAAATAGATCTGAAGGATTCCTGCGTATTTAGTATTATTTGTTTTATAACAATATATTTTTCTTTGTTATAGTATTTTTATTATTAAAGAAGAAGTAAACTGTGCAGTATGTTAAAAAAGATTAAATAATTAAAATTCCCATGTATTAATTGTAATTTTTAAGAGTCAATCTTTTATGTGAGTATCTTCGGGACCATATTACGTTTTATGTGAATAAAAATGTGAATCCTACGATATGAACAAATTCCATTCTAAAATTGGGATATAGAGGAGTTAAATAGAGTTAATAAATTCTAATTAGCACCTGAACCCTTCTAAAGTCAACGTAACTACCAACTTGGGGATCAAAATATGGTTTAATTTATACAGAATATATCTTCCGCTAATTCTTATTTGCTGCTCCAAGTTTTTAGTAGGACAAATTGATTTAAAGTAAAATTAAAATGTTGTTTCTAGTTTGAACTGCTTTCATTGAGCTTTTTTCTTCTTAATTATCGGATAATAACTGTGTGTATATAGAATAAAAATTCGTTCGAATTTTTTGATTTCCCATGACCTGAAAGAAGATATCGTCACAACCGCTCATAATCTATAAGCATTTGTGACTATATATTTCAGAAAACCGTTGTTGTAAATTTTTTTTTTTTTACGCACTTAAAGATATAATTAAAAACAAATTACAAATTTATAGCTACAATAAACTGAAACATTCATTTAAACAAAAATTTCAATTTTCAGGAAAAAAATTTCATTTTAGAATTTTCAATAAATGCAAAATTCCCTTTTTTTTGCCTTTATTTGGCGGAAATGGGTTTAAATACTTATTGCACGTATGTACTACATATGGCTAAATACATTGTAGTGCGCTTCGAACCCCAGTAAAACTTTAAACGCTTTTATGTTAAAACCACATTTTTAAATTGGCCGAAACAGGAACATAACTTCAACAGGTCTTCTTAATCCAGAGAAGTACGCAAGGTTTTTATAGACCGACAGGTGACCGTAAAAAAATAAGTCTATTTATGAATTTATGGATGACATTTTTAGGAAAGATAGTATTTATCGTGACGCTAGTTACTCGCCACAGTTGTCTTACGACAATCTAGTCCGATGCCGAAAGCACCCTTAGTTTCAGTACTAATTCAATATAGTGACGCTAACGTCAGAAAATTAGGGATTGAAATTTAGACCAAATCGCAAGAATATCGCAATAACCCGAAGGGATCGGTAACCGGCCATCGTAGCTCAATTGATCAGAGCATCAGAGCGCAAATTCGAAGGTCGTGGGTTGGGTGAGTAAAGGGCACGTTCGAGGGAAGCTGTATCGAAATGGAAGCCGAAGGTAGCTGTATTGTTTACAATTCGAAGCATTCTGGTGAAGAGTTCACAATAAATATAATTAGTCCGATGACTTTAGAGGCAGAAGGTGGGGAAAGATCTGGCGTTACAAGGATTAATGCTGAAAGAAATACAGTGTAGGAACTCAGCAGCAGTACACTGTGGCGACGGACAACGAATTATACAAGTGGTTTTTACTAATTTTAATTTTTGATCAATTAATAAGGTACAGTCGCCAAATTTCGTCCCCAAACCTAATTTCGTCCCCTTCAATATCTACTCTTTTAAAAACCGCCATCTATTATCAGTGACCCCAACCGACAGCTAGTTGCATCAGTCGGCGATTGTGTAGAAGTGAGTGCGTCACGACGTTCGTACCGACAGAAATTCGAAAATCAAAAAAACTGTTCAAGGTGAGTTTTTCATTTAAATATTCTCGGATTCCATAAAATATTGAGATACCTGACTTATTGATACAATTTTTTTGTCAAACTAACTATTAATATCTCAAATGTTAATCGATTAAGTAAAATTTTCAGGTTTTGAAAACAATGGTCATGTCACTTTATTTTGCATGTAACTTTAGAAAGTTTTATATTTATTTTTTAGATTAAAATAATTAAGAAAGGGCTGATTAGATATTAATATGATAGTTATGTTCAATTTTATATAATAGAAAAGGAGTAAGTACAACTCCAGTTCACGTACTGATTATTGTGATCTCAATATCGTCCCCGGGACGGAATTAGGAGCCCAAAAATATATTTTCATAATTTGAGTATTTTTGTTAAAGCTATTTTATAACTTTTTCTAACAATGTTAACACGTTTTTGATTATTTTTAAGAATAAAGGAATATTGAACCTAATGTTTGACGATTCTTTTATTACTGTGGTATTTATTTTTTATTTTTTTAGATTTGTTTTACAAAAAAGGGACGATATTTGGCGACCCTACCTTACGTGACGGGAACTGATAAGTCGAGAATTTTTAATTTGTTAAGAAAAAACGTGTCTTGGAAACTCTCATCCCACACTGGAGCTAATCTAGTATTTTTCAGAATAAACGTTGTAAATGTTGCAAATGTTGAAAACATGCTTTGGCGACGATTCTTTGGGGCGATCAAAAGTTTTCAAGAGGCATAAACGCGCCAGAAGTGGTCGAGGGTCCGTCAACGATAATATTGATCATTCTAGCAGGCCACCAACGTCAACAACATCGATGACATCCAACAATTACACAAGTCGATACGATTTTTGATTCTGATTAATATGTGGTCATTCCTCATTGCTTTCGTCCCACAATTGAAGAAAGTTAACATGATTTTTAAAAAAATTTGCTTTTGTGCCCAGGACAGCAAATTTAAAATTACCAATCATCAAAATTGTTATGTTTTCATTTCCTTGTAAATCTTTTGGGGGCGGGCAATTTTTAAATTTTCGGTTGTTATTTAGATCCGCCATCTTTAATATCTATTTTGATAACAGACTTAGTACTACCGACCCTAAAACCTCTTTGATTAATTTTGATAAAAAATCCCATAAAATTGCAAGTGTTCGGACGCCATATTTGATTCACCACTTTGGAACCCAATACAAAAAAGTACCTATACTGTTTTCTCTAATATAACGTACTTTTTGGCAAAAAATCAGAAATATCGGAGAACGCATTTAGTTGTAATTAAGGTTCAAACTATCCAAACGAATGTCAAATTTTCCTTCACAAAAGCAAAGTTTTAACAAAATTATGGCACTTTTGCCTTCTTTTTGGACACAAGCAATAAGAAAATAGCATTCATAACTCAGATTCAAAAAAAAAGTTTAATTTTGTTGAATTGTGTTATTGACCGAAAACCGCAAATTTACTATCAAAGATTTAGCAGAGGAAACGAATTTTGGTCAATCTATTGGGCTTGAGACGTGTCGCTGCAAGACGGGTGCCGAAATAGTTGAAATTTTGTAAAACAAAAATACCGTGTTGACGTCGCAAAAGACATACTTTCCGAGGCTCGTTCCAACCAAATATTTATCAAACGTATCATTACTGGTGGCGAGTCGTTGGTTTATAAGCATGACACGCAAACCGGACACCAAGCGAGATATTTTCATGTCCACTTTACAAATCGCAATAAATTCGAAGAGATAAAAAGATGACATCAAAATGCTGTGATTAGCCCAAATGTCAATGTATGACGCCACAAATTATAGAGAATGTCAATGAGAGTTCTACCAATCCAACAAAAAAAGTATTACAATCAAAGAACA
The DNA here is from genome assembly GCA_949715965.1 of Dysmachus trigonus. NCBI lineage: Eukaryota > Metazoa > Arthropoda > Insecta > Diptera > Asilidae > Dysmachus > Dysmachus trigonus. The sequence goes on along the minus strand of OX454322.1, from coordinate 42,939,428 downwards.
GATAGTACTGTATGGTCAGAAGTTCTTTTTATTTTTGATCACGATGGTATACTAAGTTCTTTTGGGTAACTCTTTTTCGATGAGCGTCCTCAAATAACCCCTTAAGCCAAAGAGTATCTATAACAAGAGAGGACACTCGAGCGGTTATTCCTTATCTTTTTTCGACCTTTGTACCGTTACAGAAACGAAATGGAAATTTTTGCTAGAAATAGGTAGTAATAAAGAAGGCATAGGTGAGAGAAACACAAAAATTTGGGGCGAAAAGTGGAACACTCCTGCAGGGTGCACCTCACAAAAATCTTTTATCACAAAACTTTTCTGTGAACACATTACACGCTGCCTTTTCCACGACCACGCACCAAACACGTTATATTATGCTTACCCATCATTTATCTAAAGCACATTTTATTTAATTTAAATAACTGCTTCAAAAACAGCACTTTTTTACTCAAAAGCTTTTAAGCTTGTTCACATTTCAGAACAAGTCAAGACCACTCGGTACTTTTCACAAAGCAAGTGGAGCACATAATACATTTAAAACCAGGGCGCCTTTAAAAATGCACAATGAAAAAATGTAAACAATCTCGTCCGTATTCACGCTCGGTCTGTGCTACCTTCCTCTTCTCCCTTCTCCGATGCATTTCCCTATAACTTAACATTGCGAGGGGAGGTAAAATTGACAGACCGATACCAATGCATCAAACTAGGCCGCCTTTAAAAAAGCGTTCATACAAAAAGCTTCAGTTTATAGCTTACGCTGTAAAAGCTGTCTGTGAGAATTTTTTGGTGACTATTTTTCTCTCTACATTTCTTATAGGAATTTACAGAGGTAGTAGCCCTGAGCTCTAATGGGAAATTTTGCTGGTTGTATTTTCGAGATTTGCATATGAGTTGGGACTTTGAAAGCGTGTTGAGAGTGTCCCTTCTTATTGATATCGATATTCTTTGCTTAAGCATCCGAGGTAGAGAATAAAGAGTTTCACATTTCAGATCAGTATAATTAATTAAAGCTTTTGTTTTAATATTACAGCTAATATACATATTGCGTTTAAGCTTTTTTTAGATGGAAATACTTTTATCTTTTTTTCAGCCTCTTTTCAAAAAGTTGTCAACAATTGTTACTTTTTCTAAATTGATACAGTACAAAGTCAAAATGATTGAACTTTCCGAAATTGTAGGTAATATTTCCCAGTACATGACTCTGTTTTGAAATTGATTAACACATACTTGAAACTTCGTGAGTGGCTTCATTTTGGCGAGTCTACCACACTTCCTCGAGGAAAATGTTTGTTAGTGCGGCGTTTTCGACTGTGCACGCCCAAAACATGTCGGATCTATGATGTTTTCTTTTGCGATCAACACATACTTCATTTTAATTAATTCGAAAGACAATTTAACCAGAAATTCGAAAAATATTTTGACCGACAAAAATATTGCTGCAATGAGCTTGTCTACCATCGCCAACCTGTCGTATTTACGAGGTCCTGTTTTATAATAAACACACAGTTCATTCTTGCACAGTTGTTTAATAACTATTTTTAACATTAAGTGGTCATATTGACCGACAAATTATGTGCTGCGTTCTTTTAGACCCAAGCCAAGTATGTGCTAATCAATTTTAAAACAGTGTTATGTACTGGGGACAATAATTATTTGAAAATCAGTATTGGTAAGGTCTGGTGAGAGCGTAATTGATCCGCAGTAGAAGAATTAAGTTAGAATTTATAATTAATCAGTGTTGTTGACATTAACTTCACCAGAAGTGGAGTCGAGTGCATGTTTCCGACGACCTTCTTTCTGTTCTAAACGGTCAATAAAAGGAACAGTGAAGCGGCCCTGCAGCAACAATTTATCTAGAGGAAATGCTGGATCATGAATATTAATTGTGCAGTATCAACTGCCTCGAAGGCATTGCTTCCCACATTTCCCTGAGTTTCCTCGACGTGGGTTCCCTTGGGCATACATCGGACTCCCCAACTTGGCGCAACCTAGACAGGTCGTCTGGTGATAATAAAAACGCCTGCAGCAGTCATATCCCAACTGATACTCACGACCGAACTGCAGTCGGAGTCCCTAAATCCGTTTCCCAGAAAAAAAGCGATTTTCCCACAGAACGGCGAGTTCCCCTGAGGCCAAAGTAGATAGCGGGCGGCCCCAAAACTACCGTAGCGTACTAGTTCGGCTGCGATCGCACATGCCGGGCCGCGGCCGTGCCGGGGACAGTTGGAACGCTCTGTCGCCGGCCAAAGTCGGAGATCACGTCGAGGGTAATAAAAAACAATTACCTCCGCCATGACGGCTCTGCTTAAAGCCAAGCAGCAGTTGGCGATTCCCGCAATGACACGGAGCAAAAAGTCGAGAAAAGGAATAAAAATTTGATAAGTAATTGATATTCCAGCCGTAATGTCGTCCAGGTTCATCACGTACATTTTTGAGTATCGCATCGGTGTCTCGCTGGTCGTTTTACCTTTCGTTCTGGCGTTTTTCCACTCGCGCGATCCCGCGCACTACCTGGGTTAAGAGACGGGACTGTGCGTTGGTGCACAATTTGAAATTGCTTCGGAATCCAACTGAATGGCCACTTGCGCGGGGCATTGTCGAAATGATCGTTAAAGGTGATTGGCTCATTTGAGAAGCGTTGAGCAACCCCCGCACGGTCCGCACCACCGTCGCCATGAGGCGGCCAACGCTCTTCCTCTGGGAACTGATTCCCACACCCACCAACAGGATGGGTGACCCCCGCTCTGGGTACTTGGAGAGATCGGACTCAAAATTTGATTAGAGAACGTCTCAGGTACCACCGGCTTCCACCCTCGCGTTTTGCGTGCCGTCCTGATCTTGCCTTTTCGGCAAGTTCTGAAGATTTCAGTCAGGGTTTCATGTGACAAGATCGCGTCAACGTGAACCTGACACTCGCTGATCCTCCGCAGTCGACCGACTTGAAAACAGCAGAAATCAGAAAAAATATCCAACCACACCGCAAAAGCAAAAAAGTGCTAAGAAATCACTGAAGAAGCATCAACGACACGTAGAATCATAAGAAGAGTCCGAATCCAGGTGAGGCTAAGCGCACAATCACTCGAGACCTCTAGAGGCTCTGCGTGAATAGATTCTACGTGCGATTTCAGTCAGTTTACGCGAGGGGCGTAAAGAAGACTGAGCAGCCTCCTTGAAAGGCTGTAAAATGAGCTGAACACTATCACCAACTTCCTACAATACCTCCAGCTCGTGCTTAATTTGCGGCAATTTTGAGGTCCGCGCAAATGAGTCTTTGATGGACTCTTTGATCGTTCAAACGGAAGCCGTAAATTTTCTGATATTGACAGCTTTGGGGCGCGGCTGAGTCGTGGTTATTTCCTATGGCCGCGGGCAGCAATAACGAAAATTCCTTTTTGTAAAACTTCCAGAGTTATTTATTCATCATGCGTTTACTAAAGCAGTTAAAATTCTTCCCGATTCTAAAACGTTTACGGTCCGCGATGATGATCTCACTAATAACGAACTTAAATACTCTTTACGTAAGTACTTCAGTACTCTATTGGTCACTTATAACCAGAAAAATGCTTTTTAAATAAATATTTTTCTTACTTCGAAGTCTTATTATGAAAGTGTACCAAGTCATAAAAATAAAAGGTTTTTGTATTGAGACAATTACGAAATATATTCAAAACATTTTAAAAATTAATTGTTTGACAATGAAATACTTTTACATAATACATTAATATAGATAATTGCTTCCAAAATCAAAAATTTATTTTCAATGGTTCAGAGTGGAATTGAAATTTGTATGCCCTAGGATCTAGGGCCAGGCTATAAAAACTATCCCGCTGTTTTTCTTAAAGTATCATTAAATATTCGAATTTGAGATTTAATTAAGGACTTAAAATGTAATGAAAGTTTTAAATATATATTTAATTATAGCTATCAACAAAATAAAAAATTAAAGTTTTCTTAATTCACACACACACAGAAACTCAAGGTATTAGAGTTACAAAGAGGAAGGAGTTTTTTTTTATTAACTGATATTTATGAATTCAAGAAATGCAGATACATCATAAATTCAATTCAAGAATTCAAGATTTAAAACGATAAGACTTTTAAGTGCTAGAATTAAAACAACTCATATAACTTCAATATTTATATGTAGACATAGCCAAAAAATTGTCTTCTTCAATAATATTAATGTTGGGAACAAATATTATATAATTAGCAACGCGAACAAGAAAAGAGGTAATACAAAAATGTGGTGTTCCACAAGGGTCAATCTTGGGGCCGTTACTTTATCTGCTGTATATAAATAATTTCAGAACGTTCAACTAAAAGGTAAATACAAGATATATACTGATGACACTGTATTAGTATACAGGGAAAGAACATAAGAGGAGCTGAAGGAGAACGTAAATGGGAATTTAATAGAGCTCAGTTTATATGTATTAATGTTTATAGTATGACGAATAATTTTAACTTGAAGGAAGTAATTTATATAGAAAAGGCAAAGTGCATGCACAAGGTAATAAACAGAAACATAAAAAACAATACTGAGCTTACAAGAAACAATGAGGTGCACAGATATAACACGAGAGAGAGAGAATTTCTAAGAATGGATAACGAGATAGCGAGAACGGAAAGGAATCGTACAGGACTCATCAACAGCGCAAGTGATATTTATAATAAACTTCCGGAAGAAATAAAAAGGATAGGAGATCTAAACAAATTCACAAGCGTCATAATGGATTATGTCAGAAAAGGACTAACTATCAAATAAATATATGGTGCAATTTTATTCATACTATTGTATGTATAGGTTATATAGTAATATGTTATACTTAGGTTGTAATAATAAGTAAGTGAGTAAGTAAATTAACTTTTTCACATAAAAATAATTTTTTGCGGAAAAAATTATATGTTCAAACTGCTCTAATACCAGTGCCCAACTCTCTGAGCGGTTTTGTGATATATTAACTTTTTTTAAATTTGATGTGATATAGGCATTTTAGGAAAGAATCCACAGAGCCTAAATTCTAACGCCAGGGACGTATAAAATTAGGTGAGTGTTTCCAGCAGCATGCTGAGAAGTGCGTCATATAAAATCTTTTTTTATTATAATCTATTAAATTAATTTTATGTATAAAGATAAATACTTACATTCTACATAACGAATTAATTGTATACTGTAACTACACTACACTAGTCCACGGTTGATGGGAACTGAGTGGCCTGATAAGGGTATTATCAAAATATGAATTTCTGTGGTGGAAAAATGTCCACCTCATGGCATGAGAATTCGAAATATTACTTTATATAAAATGAGCTTATTTCCCAAGCTTGGTGTTGATCTTCTGTTGATGATTGGATACATCATTTGAATTATAAGGCTTCTTTTGTTAAGAACTGAAGTTATGTGCTTCGAAAAGGTAAGGTTTGCTTATTCTGGGGGAGAGAGGGCGAGGTCTAAAAGTAACAAAAAATCGTCTTAAATAATAAGTAAAGCACCCCTAAAATGCTTTCAAAAAACTTTCCCGATTTTCTCCGAATTTCAATTTTGTTCAAATGTTTAATGTAAGTATAAAACATAAGTTTTAAACATATTAAAGAAAACTTAATTTTGAACCAATTGTGAACAACTGCTACAATGAAAGACAAAATTTAGTAAAAATAACCAAAATCGTAGGTTAAAACCGTGCTAAACAATAATGTTGATTTTTTGATTTAAGATTTTGAACAAGAAAATTGCCTACTAACCATTTCTTGATTAGCTTATAAATTGAATGATAACTAACATTTTTGTCAGTTAACTTACTATGTACAAAGTAAAACAACATTTCTCATTGTAAGATAACTATTTAAATGTATATACTATAAATCCAAATTTTCTTTAACCCATTCGAGACGGTGCTTTTTTTTGGAGACCATCGCCAGAAGCCGAAATTTGTTTTTGCTCTATTGCTTATATTGACCATCCTGGCTTTGGATCACTCATTTTAAGGACTAAATTGAAAATAATAACAAATTTTATGTTTGCACACTTCTAAGATACTTTTTATTTGAAACCAGTCTTATCTCGACGGCTGTTCTTTCCTTACTGACTAATAATTGCGGTTTACACGGTGTGCTACCCGTCTTTTTGGCTCGGAAATGCATAGCACACACAGTGTGCAATCCCTCGCGAATGGGTTAATTAACCCATTAAGTCCCAAATGTCAGCTTTTTCGCCGCTGCGTTCGGCCGCTATATTTTTAGTGAAAATAGTGTCTGAAAAATATGTGACACACTAATTCCGACGCAAAATTTAATGATCTTTCAGAATCTGACCTCAAAATTTGCAACAAATGTGTGGTTCAAAAGTTGTAAACTAATTTATGCAAAAAAACGTGATTTTGAAAAAAAAAATTTCTGGTTTTTCCAATTTTCCACAAGGAAATCATTTGAAATTTCATTGTTTTCGTGCAAATATCGTCGTCTCGACTCCCAAAGTATAAGCTCCCGTTGTTTAAATGAAGGATTTTAATGTTTAAGCACACAAAATGGCGGTCGGGACACGAAAAGATGAGAAAAAGCTTTCGGAATTTTTTACTCGAAAACAAAGGGTTTTAGAGAAAAATTTTATTGAACAAAAAGTGCTTAGAATTGATTGAGAAACCCGTGGGAATTTTTTCAGAATTTTTCAAGCAATTTTTGGATTTTTGAATTTGATCATTTTTTGAAAAATCCAAAAATCTCATCAAAAATTCTGAAAAAATTCACACGTGTTCCACAACAAAAGCACTTTTTGTTCTATAATATTTTTCTCTAAAACCCTTCGTTTTCGAGTGAAAAATTCCGAAAGTCAAATTTTCTAACTTATTTTATAATTCAAGATATTTTTTCGCTTGAGAACGAAGGGTTTTAGAGAAAAATATTATAGAACAAAAAGTGCTTAGAATTGATTGTGGAACACGTGTGAATTTTTTCAGAATTTTTGATGAGATTTTTGGATTTTTCAAAAAATGATCAAATCCAAAAATCCAAAAATTGCTTGAAAAATTCTGAAAAAATTCACACGGGTTTCTCAATCAATTCTAAGCACTTTTTGTTCAATAAAATTTTTCTCTAAAACCCTTTGTTTTCGAGTAAAAAATTCCGAAAGCTTTTTCTCATCTTTTCGTGTCCCGACCGCCATTTTGTGTGCTTAAACATTAAAATCCTTCATTTAAACAACGGGAGCTTATAACTACTTTGGGAGTCGAGACCACGATATTTGCACGAAAACAATGAAATTTCAAATGATTTCCTTGTGGAAAATTGGAAAAACCAGAAATTTTTTTTTTCAAAATCACGTTTTTTTGCATAAATTAGTTTACAACTTTTGAACCACACATTTGTTGCAAATTTTGAGGTCAGATTCTGAAAGATCATTAAATTTTGCGTCGGAATTAGTGTGTCACATATTTTTCAGACACTATTTTCACTAAAAATATAGCGGCCGAACGCAGCGGCGCAAAAGCTGACATTTGGGACTTAATGGGTTAAGACGTACATATGTATGTTGTTTTAGGCGATGTTTCTGTGAGTAATTGAGTAACATTTCATTTAAAAATGTAATTTTTAACGGAAATATCTGCGGTAACGTTGAAAGCCTCATTCAAAGTGGTGACCACTTTTTCTCAAAAACTGCTATAGCAACCAACGTGGAATTTTGAAAAATCACTAAAAAATCGAAATCACTTGAAAGACACTCGTAACAACAACCTTCCTTCACAAAATTATGCTATAAAATACCTAGTGAATTGTTCTTAAACTAAGAATTTCGTAAAAATTGAGCTCACAATATTGTTGATGAATTATAAAATAGTACGTTTTAATCACGTTTTACTAAAATTCGATAAAAATAAATAAATTCAGTAGCAAGTTAACCAAAAGATATGAGGAGTTAAAATCGCTTAAAAGTATTTAAATATACATTTATCTCAAATTATATGAAAAACGACTAGCATCGAATATTGCTGGCAATATGTATTACAGGAAATTAACTTTAATAACACATAAAACATTTAAAATTCAGAAAAAAGATTACAATTACATACCGAGAAATCTAGAAATGTAATTTATTGAATCAATTTTACAACACAGATCGACGCATACTACATATAAAAGCTATTGTCAACTTTATCAGTTTGAAATCCCCTATAAACAAGAAAGAGCTGTGCCTGTTTATTCTTATTCTGCATTTCAATACATCTTCAGTGGACTTCAAGGAGATCAATCGCGTGCTGTCTGTGACAATTTTTTAGTTAATGTGAACTATTTACGAATGGTTAAAAGTTAAATATTTTGGAAGCAATTTGTGACTAACAAGAAAAGTATTCCTATTTTTCACTTCTACTCTTAGGAAAATGTTTTAAAAATACAAAATTTCATTGAAATCTGCGGGAACACTTCAAACTGAATCCGTTCCTAAAAAGGAAAAACCAAAAATATGTTTGTATTGTTGATGAAAAGTAAAAATCAGTTCCGTAAAATAAACATCATCTTACACTAATACTAATAAGAATGGTTTATAAGTTTGCTCTTTTTAATTAAGTTTTTAAGGTTTCTTAATGTCGTTTAAGTTTGAAATAGTAAAAACCTAACGTTTTAAAAGAGTTTTTAATACATACGTGTGGGATCGTGCGAAAACATAGAATATTTTAAAATTTGCAGTATTTACGCATGATTTCGCTTTTTAGGTGTAGTAGAAACGCACTGATGTTTCTCAAAGTCATTTGTGACTTCGTGCATTGCGAATGAGTGTTTGAAATTTTTAATTCCAATGTAATTTAACATCTGAAAGTTCAAATTGAAAATTTCGGATGCAAAATTACGTTGATGTTTTAATCACAATACACGAAGACACAAATGGCTTTTAAAATCGTGCGAGTGTACACTTTAAATTTGGAGACGTAAAATTACATTGAAATTTTAATTTTACGCTCTCAAGGGATTTTTTTTATCTGTGTAATTTTACAATGAACGAGTTAAATGAGTTCCACACAAAGTTGTAATTTTACATTGACCAGTAAATCGATAGAGCACTCTAAAATGTTTCTTTTTTCATTCGCAATTTAATATTAAATTTAACGTGTAATTTTTTCACAATGATTGAACGAACCTATGTTCTGAAGTGGCATTATGTAATATTGAATTGTTTCTCGATGTTACTTGCGTTTAAGTTGTGTACATTTTACTACGTTCATCGTACGAAAATCATTAAGAATTGCTTGCTTACTTACAAGCTTAACAATTATAAAAGTCAGTGAAAATATAGTTCAATGTTTGTGCAGACTGCAGAGGCACACATATTGAGGATGAATCAGGTTCTTTTACGGGGAAGATTATTTCCTCCTCTAATCTTTAACTATTTTCATTTATGCAGAGCTTAAGCTCCATTTAAGAAAATTTTAGTTAATCTTAACCCATTAATGCGCAAAACGAGGATTTTGTGCACGCAAGTTCAATTGTACGATTCGAATAGAAAATTGGGGCGAATTTCCTCCAAATTCGTATATAAGGGGTTTTTGGGGGTGCTCTTTCAGAATCTGGCATTTGTTTTGCATAAAAACTTCAAAAACCCTATTATTTTTTGGGTTTTTTCAAAAAAGTGCAAATTTTTTTTGGTCATTTTTCGTCTCAAAGTCGATTATCTTGTCGTTGCTGCTATTGAATGATCATATAACTACCAGAAATCGCGGTCCGAATGTCTATACTTTCTCAAACCATGGTTTTGAGTTTTTTTTTCGCTTTGGTTTTTGCAAAATGACCATTTTGTACAGCAATGTAATAAAAAACCGCGATTTTTTTACACGAAAAGGATCAACTTTACAAGTCCCGAAAAATTCTGAAAAAATTTGCACGTGTTGGCTAATTAATTAAATTGCACGTGTTGGCTAATTATAAGCTCTTTTTGTCATATGAAATTTATTAATATAATTGATCCTTTTTGAGTAAAAATATCACCAAGTTTTTTTATGATGAAGTTTGGTGATATTTTTACTCAAAAAGGATCAATTATACGAATAAATTTTATATGACAAGAAGTGCTTATAATTAGCCAAAGAACATGTGTGCATTTTTTCAGAATTTTTCGGGATATTTTTGGATTTTTGAAAAATTGGCCAAATCCCAAAAACCAAAAATTGTCCGAAAAATTCGGAAAAAAATTTACATGTTTTCCTTGGCTAATTATAAGCACTTTTTGTGATATACATTATTTTTGTAAAGTTGATCCTTTTCGTGTAAAAAAATCGCGAAAGTTTTTATTACATTGCTGTACAAAATGGCCATTTTGCAAAAACCAAAGCAAAAAAAAAAAACTCAAAACCTTGGTTTGAGAAAGTATAGACTTTCGGACCGCGATTTCTGGTAGTTATATGATCATTCAATAGCAGCAACGACAAGATAATCGACTTTGAGACGAAAAATGACCAAAAAAAATTGGCAATTTTTTGAAAAAACCCAATAAATAATAGGGTTTTTGAAGTTTTTATGCAAAACAAATGCCAGATTCTGAAAGAGCACCGCCAAAAACCCCTTATATGCGAATTTGGAGGAAATTCGCCCCAATTTTCTATTCGAATCGTACAATTGAACTTGCGTGCACAAAATCCTCGTTTTGCGCATTAATGGGTTAATATCAAATAAATATTCCAGACTACTCCTTTTGAGTACACTTCCGAATGAAATGTTTAACGTTGGAAAATTTTGTGCCAACGTTTATCGCTGTAAATTCTTCAATTGTTTTTTAGAGTGTATAATATGGTTTTTTAACAATTTATTTTCTTTAATTTCACCAATTTTATTTATCTAAGTATACTAATAGATCATTTTTCTAAATTATTTTGTTGAGTTCAATTGAGTCTTCTGCACATTTGGCTTTTGAACCGTTCAAACTATGCGATACATTTCTGAATCTGAACAGGTTCACCAAATTTTGACATTTTTTTTATGATTCGTAGCGATTCTTTCATTTATTTTTTGTATATTATTTACAAAAGTTCTTCTATTTTGTAAAAAATGTATGTTTTGTATGATATCACCAAAGCTCCAGCTGAAATCTCAATTCCCATAGCGCCAAAACAATCCAAATCAATTATAAAGTCGAGCACAAAAGTCGGTTTCTATTAAACCGCAATTTGTATGCCCTCACTTGTGAACGGATTTGTTGGCGAACATCACCTCCAATCGACCGGTGAAAAATTATCAATTGTACTAGACACGAAAGTTGTGGGAGTAGAAATTAAGAAGATTCTGTGGGAGGACTCAATCACGTTTCCACGATCTCGTGGTTTCGATCAACACTTCCTGTCGTTCAGTCAGGTGGCTTCAACACGCGATCTCCCCGCTTCGTCGTCACATTCTAGATTCAATCGATTGGGATCTTCAAAATGGGACTTTTATTTTTAATATATCGCGCACATTCTCATAAATCGAGCAACCCTCACCAAACCGCATCCAACCCTTTATTGTGGATCCACACTACCACATGTCGCCCTCTGCCGCCACTTCGCCGCTTGAAGCAGCAGGAGCAGAAAAGGCAAAGGTATTGCTAATGAAATCATTCGTCTGCGCGACGGCCCCTGCATACCAAATCAATTTATTGAATTTTGACGAACTTGAATTGATCGGAATCGCTTTTTGATTTCAGCTCTGGCGAAGTGAATTCATCTCCGTTTTTTTTTTCGTTCTTACTCCCGTGATAGTCCTCCCGCTTCCTTTGCACTCCTCCGGTTACTTTACGGCCAGCCGTCTTGGCTCTGGGCCGTATCGCGGACGACTTCTGAAAACTGAAAATTGAAAACAATCGTCTGACGAGGGGCGGATTTATTTGGAGTTCGTCAAAGGCCAGAAAAAGATCGCGAACTGATCTTTATTCGGTTTACTTATTTATTCTTTTTTTGCGGGTGAGCGGTTAGATCAATTTCCAGGTCTCTAGCGAACTGGAGGATTCCCGCGATGCCTACGATGATGAACGGGACGGCCGACGCTTGCCCGTCGATCAGATCGCGCTGATCACGGAATGTCAATAACAACTCATTTTTTGAGCCCTCCTCGCTTTTTATCCCATTTTCTCCATTTAACTCAAAAAATGTTTGCTTTCATTGTTCGCATTTTTAGTGATAAGCCGCCGCGGTTTTTGTTGTCTGACATAATTAGCATACGGCTCTCCTGCATTAATTACCCGTATATGGCAGCACCGCGTCCAACTAGCCTCCGTTGATCAGTTGTTGCTGTTGTACCCTTTTTGTGCCCTCCCAGAGCCGTAGACAAGGTGCACCGCCGCGCGGTTTTGCTGGTGATAAACTGTGCCCGACTGCGCCTTTCCTCCGATATAGTTAGGTTTTTCGGGACGCACCGAGCGCCGCGACCGCCGCGCCACCCGCGGTAATCGAATGATGATTCTGCTGCGTTGCCTCCGAGGAGTTAATTGGAGCAGGTGATATTGATGGAGCTAAATGCGTTTCTGGCTGCGCCGGCTGCTCTCGTTTTTACCTCTCCGCCTGACTTTTTGTGCTATTTTGATTGATTTTGGAAAAAATGGACTCATTCGGTTACGCTGTTAACACACAACGCGGCTTTCAAAGGAGTTTGCTCGCCTTACTTCAGACGAAATTACCAAGATTCCCGTAAAATGTAAACGATTCAGAACGCAATCTGCAATTAAATTTCAATCATCTGAAATAAAATAGTCTTGTAATTTAATCAAAATATTTTTCCTAACTTCAGGTCCTCTATAATTTGAAGGTGAACTACAATATTCTTTAATGGAGAATAGTAGATTTTCCCTCATAAATACATTGCAGTTAAATATGCAACTTTGAAAAGTAAATTTCGTGATTCGAGAAAATTTGTAGCTAAATTCATGAATGTACGATCGAAAACCAATCGCTACAAATTACTGTAAACTATAAGGTTATTCTTGAAAAATGCTTCCTTTAATCTTTAAAAGTTAATTAATTTGAGAATATCATAATATCTGCCATAAATCAACCTTCTGTAGCAAATTTTCATAAAGTTATATTACATATAACAATCGGAAGCGTAAAAGTTCGTGGATAAGGGATGGTGAGACGTCACAAGCGTTCCCGAAGCCAGGATTGATGCCGAAAAGGTGATGCTGTGTGTGTGGTGGGATTGGAAGGGAATCGTCCACCATGAGTTGCAAGTCTACTGTGGACAACTAGAGAGATTGCGCCAGGCAATTGAAAGAAAACCGCCCGAATTGTATAATAGGAATGGTGTTGTCTTCCATCACGATCCATCAGACCACACACATCTTTGATGACTCGCCAAAAATTGCGAGATCTTGATGCATCCACCATATAGTCCAGACATAGCACCCTCTGACTGTCACTAGTTCCGATCCATGCAAAACTTTCTCAATTTAAGCTGGTTTCAAAAGAAGCCTATGAAAACCACTTTATTCAGTTTTTCAACCAGAAACCATGAAAGTTCTTCACCGATGGCATCATGGTTCTACCCGAAAAGTGGCGAAACATTGTCGATAATAATGGAGCATATTTGGTTTAAATAAATTCATTTCCACACTATAAGAAAACCGGTTGAATTTTACTAAAAAACCCTCACGAACTTTTTCCCACACCCAATAAATTGAAATTTCAGTTATTTTTCGGTTTTATAATCGTGTTTTAAAAATATGCTTCTATCCTTTGCTTTAGACTCAAAATAAGAACCAGATTTTTTGCCATAAAATATAAATATACTATACAAACTTACAGATAGACTTATTTTACCTCCCAACATTCAACTTTTCAATTGCATTCATGTGTAACCAATTTCCTTAAAAAAGTGTTCAAAAACAAAAAAACTGTATCTGATAAACTTTACTAGGCAAATATTTCCTGAGTATGTGCTTCAATTTAATAAAGTAGTCAATTTATGCACGGGAAATCAGTGTCGAAAAAAAACGATAGTGGCGGGCAAAAAAGTCGACCTCACCCCTTTTGACCCAGAATGTCTCCGACTTGTTAAGAAGCGTTAATAAAACAAAAGCCGCGAATCTGCATATAAATGGGGCGCCCCACATTTACCAAAAACTTGCTCAGACACTAGTATAGCTGACGACGACGCAGAGTCCTGATAATCTAATCCGGAATTTCTGTCAGAAAGCAAAAACGTGAAACTCCGGGCAATTAGAAATGCGGCCGATGAGACGAACCCAAAGGATCTCGGCTCGATTTGAAATGCAAGAAATCTCCGAGACTCCGGGCCACTTCGAATCAGAGTTCCGAAAATTTTGTTAGGAGGCAACCGCCACATTCATTATGCATTCTCTGGTGCTTCCGGTCTTGCGGTGAGTTTCACTTATCCGATTCGAAGCGCTTAAATTATTGGCTAACCTACGACTGAGGTCACAGTGGTCAAGAACTTTCGAATAACGCTATGCAACTCCGAGTCCCAGGAATTTGGGGCGAACTACAAGTGCGGCGGCAATTGTGCGACGGAAGTACAGTGCACGTAGGGTTAAGAAGCAAAATAAAAACGCTCGCGCATCCGAACAGAACCCGAATTAGCTTAATAAGCGCACCTTCCCGCTACCTGCCGGCCCTGAGATATCGCAGAAATCGCGGAATCCTATCTCGCCCGCCTAATTGCGCAATTATCGCGCGCGGAATGGCTGCGTGCGGTTAGAATGTTCGAAATTCCGAAAATACCAGCGTAGGACTGGCTGCACACCCAGAGGTACACCGTCAAATTAAAATTCTAATTTTCACAATTTGGGTCCTGCACCTCCTTTTGCCGCAGAATTCCTGTTTTCACTTTCATGCACGTCGTTGCTCCCGCGGGCGAACTAGTGCTATCCGCGGTGTTATGAATTCACTCTCCTGCACTGAGCCGCTGCTACTGCTCGGGGCTGCTGGATGCTGGCCTCGCTGGACCGCTGCACCGCGCCGCGATCCTGGAGAGAGTGCACCACGCCGCGGCTCGGCTCTTCATCGACGTTTAGCATAACATGTGATTAGGCCTCGAGCACAGTAGCTGTGGCGTATCATCTGGTCACGAATTATGTGTTGTGGCCGCGTCTTTGACTTTTTTTACGATTTGGCGGGATTCTTGCGTGCTCGCTGCTATCTCGTGCGGCGTACAACTTCGTCTCAAGACGGTCGCAGCCAGTGCACCGGGGCAGGTAACCCCAACCCGATAAAACGGATATTGAAAATTAATATTTACGACCAGCAAGCAGATATAAAGTAAACAGTCTGGAGGAGTAGATACTCTTCGCTGTATGTAGCAGTATGAATGGCTGGAATACTATTTATTTGAGATTTTGGCGACGAAAGCACATTTTGTTCGTAGATTTCTACTCTATGTTGATAGAGCCTAATATTTTATAATTTAAAATGCCAAGTCTGTAAATCGACTTTCCAGCCATTATATTTTAAACGCACGCGGTCCATAGTGCTTTTGAAAAATATGAAGCGACCACACTGTAGAAATAATTCGTTAAAAATCTTAACTGTCGCACGCTCAGAATCAAGGCTCGTATGAGAGCCGAACTTGAGTACAAACGACAACGGCCGCACCTCAGCTAAACCACGGCCGCACCTCAGCTGAACCGAGGCCGAACCAATTTATATAGGTGGCGTAGTAACCTTTAAGCCTTAAGCGGAGCTGCGGCCTTACATATACTAGTCCCATTTTCGATATATTTTACAGTGCGGACGTCATGCGACCAAATAAAACATTCAAATGCAGGCCTCGTGGGGCCGTGTGGAGACCTTCTTAAGAATTTTAGATATGTATTTTTATTCGGATGCTTCTTCTTCGCTGTCCGTTATGTCAAATGACTTAAGGGGACTTTTCGTTTAATTTTTGAAAAATAATACGCATTTTAATTTCTTTTATATAAATATTATAGTAGAACATATGGAGATTATAAAAGAAATTTCATTGCATTTTTGGTATGTCTTGTTCACTGCAGAGGGCGTCTTCCAAAAGTCACTTTTAAAACGCCCATATTTCTCTAGGACTTCCTGTAACAGAGTAAAAATTCCAGCGAGATTCTATTCATAAGACTAAATAATAGTAACTTAACCTAAAAAATATTTTATTTTTAATATTTTTATCATTTTGGTGGTAAACTATCCCTGTATAAAGAAATAGGGGTATGTAACATACTATTTTTAAAGGTTAACTTACTAGTATTTTTTATAAAGAATCGAATGTATTTTGAATTATTAAAATCCGTTGACTAGATTTGGAGTTACAGATGCGGGCAATTTAACAAATGTAGTTTCGAGAAAAACGCGTTTAAAGTTTTTGTTTTATAATTTCTGCATATAAAACACGTACAAATATAGGTATAACTTTCTTTCCTGTACGAATTTTTTAAAACGGTTGGTCTGTGATGTTAGAGAACACTTTTATGTTAAAAAAAAAAAAATCGATTTTTTTTTCAAAAGTGAAACGAAAAGTCCCATTAAATTTAGTCTGATTGGAAAAAAAAACACTAAAATGTAGTCAAGTTGCTCTATCGATTTGCGTAAATTTGTCGAAGTACTACGCATTGTCTGCATTTTTCAAGAATTTATATCTTTCTAAATTTTACTAATAATTCGCAGACACGGCGTGTGTAAAATGCCAAATTTTTTCATATATTTGCGTCTTCCTAATCGAAATTTCGAAATGTATGCATCAAATGAAGCAGAAAACGTTTACCTGATACGTATACAATACATATATATGTTGTGTAACCAGCCATGTTTGTTAATTCCCGTCTAGAGCTACACCGATTTTAACAATGTCGATAACAAACGTCTCGTCTCAATTCTCCCGTTAACACAGACTAGATGGAATGTTAGAAATTCAAAATGGCAGTCGTAAGACGCTAGGTGAAGTCTACCTTAATTATTAAAAAATATTATATTTTTATTCAACCACCGACAGTAGCAACAATTTAAAAAAAACTTAATCCAAATGTATCAGAAATCAAAAAACTAGCTTAATAAATTGTCCTTTACCCTTATAACTTCGGCCATTTTGCGCCAAAGAACCAATTAAAATGTTTTTTGGAACACTATAAAATATCAAAATGTTTTATATTATACGGTACTTTACTATGTAAAAATAGAATAAAAAAATAGTGCTTCAACCCTGCGCTGTATATGAAAATAGCCCTAAAAGAGATACAAATTAAGATTGCTCTTTGAGAACCACAAAAAATCCTTAAGGTAGCGTTAATTTTCTAAAACAAAAACAATATTTAAGACCCTGTTTATATCCGGCACTTCTCTCTACACTTTCTGAATAAGTTTCCACTTATTCGCATTTTTATTACATTTATGTCGTAAAATTTATGTAGGCTAATATGGAATTTGTTTAATCTGATATTTGTGTCACTTTATATTTCATTACAGATAATCTGCGGTTAGTTATTAAGTAAGTTAGTGTCGACTTAGCTTTCATACATTTTAAACATATAAACACGGATTAAGTTAACTTTCGCAAATTTTAGTAGAATTTATATCAATTGGAATTTGTGTGATACTACGGCGCATGTTCTAAAAAAGTATTATATAGAAATAGAAAAACCGATTTTTAACTCATCGAAAGTGAAATTGAGCTCGATTTTACTATGTAAAAATTAAGATTGAAATTTTTTTGAAAGTTTTTAACATATTTGTGCCTATATTTTTGTAGCTGAGGAAGAGCTAGCTAGTTTTTATCTATACTAACTAACGTTTTGTAAATATGCCTACTTATGAAAATATTTCCACAAAATTATGAACTTAGATTTCACCAGTGTAATTCATGAATTCAAACAGTAAGTATCATATGTATATAAAACAGCCTTAACGATATTGCAGTTCAATTTTTTCACAAGCATTTGTTTCCACAGGTATGAATTTTACTTTCTACGGAACTGCTCCATCATCCTTGAGAGGCAGCATTTAATCAAAATCCAGTCGTAGGTACTCGATCAGTGAAACCCCCGTAATTTTGGCTGGCAACGGCGGCGCGACGCAATGCACCACCACTGGGCCGATCGTGGCTCATGCACGCGGTCGCATGCGCAGATGTTTATCTTTCATTTGCAAATAAATAAATCAATTTATTTCAATTATAATTACAGGTCTTGAGCGCTCGGACCTCTGCCGCGGCGGCTCCCCACCCGCCCCGCCCGGCACTGAGATTGTTCCCTTTCGGCGGAATTGAAATCGACTTGTCGTTGGCTGTTCGCGGCTGACTGCTCCACGTCGATGGACAAGACGTGGGGTCTCCCGCTCGTCCCGGCTGGGGAGTGTTGGCCTAACAAAATTATTGGGACGTTACCAAGTACTCGATGAAGTTATGTTTTAATTTAGTGCTGCGCGATTGGTATTTAATCATTCTTCCTCCATTTTTGCGGCTGGCTCGCCCGGAGCAGAGATCGACAGACGGAAAAACCAGAATGGGACGACTGTCTGTCGCTCTAAAGAGGAGTTAATTTCAGGACCTCAATTGAATCTGTTCGGTTAGTTAGTGCCGAACGCAACCAACAAATTAAAACATCCCCAGGGAGCGTTCAGAGTGGCGACACGACACGGCGGTGGTTGGTGCGTCTCGAGGATTTCATAAATCATCGTCGCCATGCCGGTCATTTACCGGCCTGGGAGTGAGGCTCACCCGGATGTTAGTAAATATCAAAGTACCAACGGGCCTATTTGACACCTACATATCTTCGGTCACCACCCGATCGTCCACTCTGTCTCGGGCCGCTCTAGGGGCAAAGAAGGTCGCGATCGAAAGTCGGCAGAGGAACGAGATGTCCGAAATGCACGGGAGCAGTCGTCGGCATGCACGTCACGTCCCGCGGTTTATTAAAATAACTCCTCGCTGGTCAAAATTAGTTTAAGAGCTGCTGCTACCTGTTTTCAGCGAGGAATGTCCAAACCAAGCACTCGGCCCGGAGATCGGCAGGCACGCAGAGGTCTGTCTATCGGGGGGCTATTTGGAGCCATCATGAATGGGCCGCTTTTTTGTCGCAACCGTTTTCCTTCTTGTTGCTTTTCGCGGGTCGCCAGATTCGGCTATTGCCATTCAACACTCGTCCAATCGGAGGCCAAGTCTCCGGCTACATCTGTCATTGAAAATTCGAATTTGGGAACGGTCGCCGGTTAGACGTTGCACAGTAGCCACATAACCGCGCAATCCAGATATCGTATGCAAATTAAGCTGCGTGGCAAATATTTGCGGATTAGGAGAAGGATGTGATTAGCCGCTTTGGTATGAGCTATTCTCCGGTTTGGCGCCCTCCTCCGGGAAGTATTTTGCTTTCTTTTTTAGTGCAAACGTATAGTGTGAATTTTTAACTTCAGTTATCCGGTTTGCATTCAAGTCTAACATATGTAAGAACATAAAACTACAAACCAAAGTATTTATTTTCTATAGGATTTAGGTCGTCTTTCTTTGGAAAAGCGAACTACATGATCACTCATCAGTCTTAATTTTGAGTTAAAATTTAAGCTATCTATGAAATATGCATTTAAATGTATTCGAGATATAACAACGGCTTGTTATTTGTGTAATACACATTTCAACATCTAACCAGACTGTAAAAATACCTTAAAGTCATATGTATATAAAAGTTACGTAAGGAATTAGGGTCAGCCGTTCATTAGTTTCTGAAATGAACAACGTCGAGTTGAAAGACCTAAGTTTGTATTAAGAGGTGTCCGGAATGAAAAGTGGTCGGAGAGTCATAGTTATAAAATTGTAAAAAATGGAAGTTATTGGAGTAATTTTTTATTTTACATAATAATCAAAATCTTAACTTCAAAATAGTAGCAAATTAATTTTACGTTCTTTTATCCATAACATATTTGTTTACTTTTTTGTTTACACCTGCCATTTAGTTCCGTACATAATAAAAACTCATAGTTTTTGTAACATTTATGTATTTTTCTCTAAAAATTTCGAGAGTCCTGCTTTATTTCCTTGTCTTTTTCAGTTTTTGTTTCACATGTGCCCAATAGCGTTCGATAGGTTGACGCTTTGGGCAATTGGGAGGTTTTGCTTGTTTAGGCACAATATTGATGAAGTTTTTGCGGTAAAATTCCATTGCCGTCTTGCTACAATGGGACGTTGCCAAATCAGGCCAAAACATTACAGGTCCTGTGTGACCTGATGAGCGGAAGAAGCATTTTCTACAAACATTCCTTTAAATAAATTTCACCGTTGACGCTCCCTTTTGAGATGAGTGGTATGGATTTCCGGCCACAGGAACAAATCAGTTGCTATATAAGGTATTTGTATAGGAATTTTGAAATTCTGCGCATTCTGAACTCTTGGACTACTCCTCCCTGGTTTGTCACATCATAAACTCCTGACCTGGAATTTGGCTGAAGTCTGCTTTACAGTAACTTTCGTCATCCATGACGCAGCAGAAAAATTTCGTTAAAAAATTCATGTACAGCTTTCGGGCATGAATTTTACAAATTTATTGTTTCGCGTCATAGCGATCAAGAACCTTGGACACCTTGAAACTTCTCAGTTTCAGCCTTTTTTTCATGTCCTGAATGGTCGACTTGGGGATTTGAAGTTTCGCTGCGGCATCCCTGACCGAGAGGTTTGGATGTTTTTTTGAAGAGAAGCTTAATCTTCTTCTCCTTTGTTGTATCACGTGATCCGATCCAGGTTTCCTATGAGTAGTTAGCCTTTCCTTAACATTTTTTAATACCTTTTGTATAGTGCTCTTTGAAATTTTAAGAAATTTTGCCAACTTTGTTTGACTCATAACCGGAAATTCGTTATGTTTGAAAACAATCAGTTTTCTCTGCTTTTCAATTTTAAATTCCATTGCTGCCACTGCCACTGTGTCAAATGACTGAGAAATGTATTTAAAATAACAAATGTGACGAAGAGAATAAAACAAGAACGAACGCGATCGATCTGGTTTTTACATCTTGGTAAACTGCAATGTATGCATAATTCGATAATTTTTACAAAATAGAGAATTTCCTAATTTAATAAGTTTAGTGTATTAGATATTATACTACAGACTAAAAACGTTAAAAAATTACCTAACATTTTCTGTATTATATATAGGAGCACACAAATATATATCTGTTATAAACATATAGTATTACTTCTTGTAATATCAAAGGATTTATATTTTAATCTCAATAAGCTTAAGGGAGCTTCTAAATGTGAATCGTGCCAGAGTTGTGGGGTGCACTGGGTGAATATATCATCGACGATCTCAAGGAGGTGTTTGAAAAGCGGATAAGCATTATTCTGCACTACCCAGATGCCTGGATTGGCTGCAGCCCATGACGAAATCTTCCTGAAGACCCCAGTTATCAGATCACAGTTTTATGGTATCAAAACTGCATGTTTACTAACTAGTACTAACTGGTTTCTGACCATACTGTGAGAATCGCTACTTAAACCAACCAACCAAGCTTAAGTTTCTATTCAGCTCTGCATACTTTTCGTATCTAGTGTTATACAATGAATACTAATCAATGAATTAGAACTAAAAATTAAAGTCTAATCCATAATTAGCTTCATTATCTTAAAGAATATATAGTCTAATATGCGCAGTACAATGGTTTTAAAACTATAACTAAACAGACGAATCGTAAAAACGCATCTGGGGACTGCTCTTCTGCGCTATCTTACATGTTATAGAAGCAGGCGTTCCAACTAAAGAGCTTACCTCTATATGTGTAAAATTGTGTAACTGACCTGGCGCATCTTAGAAAGTTCGTCCCAACTCACTTTTCCCCAGTAAATTTTTTTTCTATTCCTATGATTAAGAATTTAAAACTAGCAATGTTGAAAGGTAACATAACCTAATTATTATTATTTTTACAAATTTAATGCAAGTGAAGTTTAATTGACTAGTTTTATATAAATAGAGGAGAGTGGGAACACCTAAGGATAAATATCAGTTTGTCAAGAAACGATTTACTAAATCAAACCTTGTTGTAACAGGCACTTTATATATATAGTTATAAAACTGCTCTATTAGAAAATTAGAATATTAACATTTTAATAGAAGATTTGAGCAAAAACCCAATTCGCCGTTCGCAATTACTACACTTTCTCCTACTCATTAATTACTTATCGCAAAGTATTTTGAATGCAAATTTGGTAATTTTAAGGGTTACGTACTTCGAGAGGAAAAAGAAACGGAACCCTTATAAGACCACTTGCGTGTCTGTCCGTCTGTCCATCTGTCTGTCTGTCACAGTCCATTTTCTCCGAGACCATGCGATGTAGAAACTTGAAATTTGGCATATCAATACATCTGATTAACCCACATATTTTGCACTACACTCTAAAAACTGAATGTAGATTCACACTGATCTTAAGAGCAATTTTACATTTTTTTCTGTGTAAAAAGTTATCACTGTAATAAAGCAAAAGTGTGTGAAATTATTTTTAAAGCTTTGGGTTGATATTCACTCAACTTTGTAAATGTTGTGTTATTTTACACCAAATTGGTGTAAACTTCCACATGATTATGTGAAATTACGTCAAACTGACGTAAATCTACGACTTAAATTCTCTTATTCAAACAAAATGAATGTGTGAACGTATTATTTGAAGTTAAGACGTGCTGTCGAAAATGTTTTTTGTTGAAGGCTGTAATTTCAGAATCTGTCGTCAAAATTGAGTTTTTTCCAATAGGAAATTAAATATGGCGACTTTTTGGAAAAAAAAAGTATCAAAAACTTTGACATTTTTTTTTGTAATTTTTTTTCAAGTCAATAGAGTTTTGCAATGCAATTCTTACTATGATCAACGGTGATCGGAATGTTTGAACTTACAGAAAAAAGTTTTTTTGCTAATCGCAATCACTCATAAACTTTTCAAAATGGCGGATTTTCTATAGTGCAGATTCTGAAAATCTGAAACTCTAAAAATCGTACAGATTTTCGTGAAATACTGTACCAAGGGGTTTTTATAGTTATTGATTATGAGATTAAAATCAGATTTTTAAAATTCAAAATGGCAAATTCAATATGGCGGACAATAAATTTTAAAAATCTCACAGATTTTCATGAAATTCAGTATACAGGAGTTTTGGTAGTCGCTAATCACAAATTTAACATCAAATTATGAAAATTGAAAATTGCGGATTCAATATGGCGGACATCAAGTTTTGAAAATCTTTTAGGTTTCCATGAAATTCGGGGTTTTTGTATTTGCTGATCACGAATTGAAATTTCTACTCTTTTCGTAATCCAGAGACAACGGCGTGGATGTGGTAGAATTTTGTCTCCTTTGGGGTGCTTTATTATAGTGAGTCCCCTTGCCTCTCACTTCTCGGGGTGCTTTATTATTGTGAGTCCCCTCCGCCATATTGAATTATGTGTATTATGCTTGTTGAGGGGAATACAAAAAATTTTGTTCATAATTTTGATTAGCAAATTTAAAATTTTAGAAAACAGAGTATTCCTCCCTTATTTCCGAAACGACTGCACCTAGTTTTTAAAAATAAAAATTAGAGAATATAACACTTTACTTGAAGTTTACAGGAAAATCTTAACGATAGAGAATGATATAGAACTCTCTGCGTATGAGTCCAACGCGCATTTGGCTGGTTTTTTCAATTTACAAAAATTTTCTTACATTGTTTCTTCTTCCTGAAAAACTGCGATGAATACTCATTTCTTCGAGTGTAGGGAAGGGCACTGTACGAGAACGCCTAACATAGGGCCTCGTCTCTATATTTACAAGAATTTTTTTTTGTTGGGATTCCATTTCTTTCTTAAACTGATTTTAATATGAATATTACTGTACATACATATTTTCTAATAGCAAAACGAGAAGTAGGAGAAATATTGTTTAAACACGAAATATATACAGGGTGTCCGGGAAGTAGTCGCCAAAATTAAGGGGATGGTAGCTTGGGTCATGACTTACCAGAATATCAAAATATGACCTTAGTGAAAACCTCACCGTTTTCGAGATATTTGGGTTTTTATGAAAAATTAAATTTCAGTTTATTGACTAGTTGGTGCACATAAAAAGACATGTTCTCATTTTTTTTTTTTTTTTTTGCTAAAATATTCTAGATAAGTTGTCCTACCTGGTAAGCATATCATTTTTTATTACTAACACAAGACCGTCGCGAAAAAAAAATAATTAACTTTTTTTTTTGCTGCTCAAAATCATTTGACTCTACTTTGACCTTCACTGGTGAAAAAAAATGTACTAGGCAGTGATGCGAAAGCAATTCAAAAAATTGCTTAATTAATGCAGATTTCAGAATCATCCATTTTATTCATGAATAACAAGATATTGCCATGTTCATTTTAAATCAAATTTAATTTTTCTTAAAAACCCAAATATCTCGAAAACGGTGAGGTTTTCACTAAGGTCATATTTTGATATTCTGGTAGGTCATGACCCAATCTATCATCCCCTTAATTTTGGCGCACTACTTCCCGGACACCCTGTATAAACAAAACAACGTTAAATTCAGAAATTTTGAAATTTAAAAATTCATATGACGAGTTTTCTCTGATATTTTTGGAGATTTGGAGTTTTGATTCTATAGTATTAAAAAAAACTGTTTTAATCGATAATATGATCCTTACCAAACTGATATCACCACATAAAGTATATTTGAGAACACAAAAATAGGCCTTCTTTAGAGGTTCTTCAAAATACACATTGAAAGTAAGCCAAATAATTTGTGCAAAGCACATAAAATAATCACATATTAAATAAAGTACAAGTGGTAAAAATTCATAAATATCACTTTCTAAAAAAATTTTCCTTTCAACAGACGCGAAGTTTCTTATTGAAGTTTAATACGACTGTACTATTAAATAAGGGCAATAACACGCTCTTTTATATTTTCCCTATAGTTCTTCAGGGACCACTAGCGATATTCTCGGCTGGTGGTCCTGTGACAAAAGACTGGCTCGGTGTCCTCTGCAACGTTGTTTACATTTCATTTTCCAACTCTTTGAGCATTTTTGGATGTCCAAGCCTTTCTTCGTGTCTGGCGCATATTTGAGAATTCTTCGCCCCGTTACTGTCGCAGCTCAACAAAAGCCTGTTAGGACCTCGTCCAGACGGGGCGGGGTGACCGGGGAGCAAACGCCCGACTGTGTTGAATTTTCAACAAAATAACAAAAATTCCAGCTCTTTGTGCACACCCCGCCTTTGGCAGCGGCGACGAAGGCGACAAACAACGGCCGTTCTTGGCGCTTTTTTTTGTACCTCGAAATCTCTGTGCGTCTTAATTGTGTCTTTAAGTTGTCTTTAGGTGACGTGAATCGCTTTCTAATTGAGTCTAATTTCATCACGTCCAGAGAAGAATTTTTTCCCATTTTGAAAATTTCAATCTGAGCGCCAGTGAACGACCCTTAAAATGTTTTTCACCTCCAATTGTGGGGAAAGTAAGCGTTAAAATTTGGATATATTTGGTAGCTCAATACGATTAAAACCCCATTAGAAAGCGTTCAAAGTCATTTTATTTTCCGCTTCTAATATTATACCTTAGGGCTTAGATAGGTGGTTTCATTTAATTTTGGGAATCATTTTCTCTGTTTTCCTACATCAATGTAGCATTTTACATAGATAGCTTTAAAGACCATCGTTGGAAAATCTGCACGATTAGAAAAATTTTGATGATGGTGTCTCAATTTCTTCTGAACGTTTAGGACGTATTTTCTTTAGATGCACCAAAATGATTCCGTTGTAGAACATAATTCTTGTTTAGAATTTTAAAATTGTGCATTGCCCACCAAGCTATTCACTAAGAAGTCTTTTTTTCAGAATTAAAAATTATAATTTAAAGTTTGCAACATGTTTAAGAATCGTCATTTTGAGGTTTTTGATTTCAAACACAAAACTTAAGCGGCGACTATGCAAAAACTTGTACAAAATAGGAGTAGGGATATTCATGCTTTGTCGAGTGAAAAATTTCTTTAGGTACGATATAATCATAAACACAAAAAGCAGCAATAACCCTAAACGTATGTACGTGAACCTAATATATTCCTAATAAAGAATAAAATACTTCTAAGGGAAGATAGATCTCTGTTTGTGTGTACCTGGTACAAGGGTACTAACCTTGCACAAAGCTCAGAGGAGGAGCCTGCGTGCAGTCACCTTTCATCAAGCTTATACGACAATGAGGATCTCAAGGATCTCGTGCAGCCGTAATTGAAGACGATCGCATGCAAATCGGCTGGACACAACCAATCGACTTGTTTTCACACGCAAGTACGCAACTTCCTTTTGCCTGGATTGCGTGCAGAAATTGACCAAAACTTAACGCCTCGGTCGCGTTTAATAGGCGGAAACAGGCGCGAGTAAGTGCACGGCTGTAAATGCCTTTTTTCGTCGTCATCCCAACGACCCTCCCGAAATTATGCAAATTGTCATGCGGCCGCTCAGCAGTTGTTCGGTTATTAATACAGAAGAAACCGTGCGTTCGCGTTATTACCTTTTGGCACCGCGCACCGCGAACGCACCCAAGGGTCGATCGTTGCGAGATCACCACGATGAAATTGACTGTGGGTGGGTGACGCGGATTAGGTAGAACTATAGACGTTGATTTTCTTGTTTGCACCGCTTAATTAAAAAATTTCGGAAAAACGCCATGTATCTTTGGTTCAAAATAATTTCTTTTTTAGTTTAATTTTTTTTCGGTTGTATTTTGCTCCCGGGCTCCAGGTATCTTGCTTTCGCCTTGTCTACACCTTTCGTGCGGCCCCAGCAAAAACGCAATAGACGGCGGCGGCGGCGCGCGCAGACATTCTGCCAACCTACGAAGATTTCATTTTTGCTCTTGTTGTTACTGCAATTTTGAGGCGAACAAAATGCCAAAACACCACTAACATAACCTGGCATGGGTGCTGAATGAGCACACAAATCTGAAACGGAACAGATCAGGGCAGAGCCCCGAGCCCGGCACTTACCTGGCCGTCTCACTGCCGAAGGTAAGGTAAGGAATGACAAGCCTTTGAACATTTTTTAATAATTACATGGTGCAGGGCCCTTTCTAAAGACCAGGTTTAGGGGAGCTCCATCCGTTTAGTCCCCTGTACGAGCTCTGGTGCGCCCCAAAGTGGGCATACTTCGTTTTGGGTGTCACTGAGTGTGAGGCACACTCGCGAGTAACGCTGGAATTCGAGACCATCGCTGCTTCAAAACGGAAGAAAAATTACAAACATTTGAAAATATGTCATTATGGGTGGCGTCGATCGACGACTTTCTGCATGGGCGTCTGTTTCTTGGCGGACATGGTAATCGAATCTAAGGGGAACTGCGTTTGCTTAAAGACAACTAGCAATTTTGTACCATTATTTACATGTAAAAAATATAAAAATAATAACTGTCTTTATCGCCAACTCATGCAAAATTAAATTACAAAAGAGCGATGTTGCATTTCACTTCATTCATCATTCATTTGTAGTTTAAGTTATATTATAACTTATTTACAGCGAAACCGTATTCTACAATGAATGTATTGCCGGTGAAATCATAATACAATTAATACTCCCATGATATATAAGCACACTCAAAAAGATATTTTTCCTAGATTCAAAGATTGCCTGTACTTAAATATTAAAGTACAGGCAATTTTTGCCCAGCGTTCATTGATTTCAAAAATTTCTTAGTGTTAAGCCTAGTTGGGTTCGTCAAAATCATGTGATTTTCAAGAATTATTTTGCCGGTTTAATAAATACTTATTGTGAAAACAATAGCAAATAAGTACATATTTAAAGGCACTTATAAAAAAAATTTTTTATGACAAAATAATCAACAATGAAGAATATATGGCTATTTTCTTAAATTACGGTGAGTTTTATATCTTCAAAACCGCTAATCTGAAAACAAAGTCAAAGAAGAATGTTTTAGTATATTGCATTACAAAACGATTGGGCGAAGGGTTTTGTAAAATTTTGATTTTTAAACAAATGGCAAACATTTTATAAATTGATTTTAATTATTTTGGCATAAGAAACCTGTTTCGCAAAATGAAAGTTCCTTTGTGCAATCCAATGGTAACAAATAAGCACGTAAAATTTGAAATCGATCGGTGAAATAGTTTTTGAGAAAGTTTTCTCAGTTTTTAGATAATCGTGTTTAAAGCTTTGTGCGCATCGGACCATGAAATGGCTCTAGGTAGCATCATCTTAACGTCTATAACTTTTGAACCAGTACCGATTTTTTTGATATGTTTAGAAAATAAGGCGTTAAGCCTTAAGAGGGTACATGGGTTTCAAAATTTGAAAAAATCGATTTTTTTTGTTTGTTTCATTTTAAAGTACATATATCATAACAAGAGTATTTTCTCAAAGTTTCAAATCGATCGGAGCAAAACTCTAAGAGAGCGAGCGATTTCCCCCACTAAGCTCTACCACCTGCTCGAACCGTATATTCACAACGCTGGTTTCTTCTTCATTTCCAGTCCAGTTTTTCTCGGAAACACATTTTTTAAGTCGGTAGGGGAGACCGGGGATAGTTGACCATAGGGGTAGGTTGACTAATTCTGAAAAACTCGACTAGTTCAAAAGTGTTGCACCATCCAACTAGGCGTGAGAAACCGTTACCTCCTCCCCCTCAGTCGTCTCGAATGTGGCATCGCGTACGCACGTAGTTCGGGAGAAGGAGCATAATATTGAAAAAGAATACACTTAAGTAATTTTTTTCCTTGTTATATTATTTGTAATGACGCCTATATACTTGTTATTGTTCATTTGCAAATAATTTAAAATAAAAGTTTGATTGTTAATCTTTATGTTACATATCATTCTTTTTAATTTCGTTGCAGTTTTGAGGTTATGACACGTGTGTAAAAATTGCAAAGTGATCCGGGACTAGTTGACTACCTAGTCCCATACAAAATGTGTAAATGGCAATCTATTGTTTGTTTAATGTAAATATTGCACCTCTGATTTAGAAGACTGGTTTCATAATCTGATCTCATAAATGATGTATCTATTCCTTTAAATCATATAATTATAATAATTATATCAGTTAAGACTGTTACCAAATAATTAAAATTAACAAAATTTCATATTCCACCAGATCATGCTTATACTCTATATTATAACTGATTGCGAGACTTTTGTCATTTGTTTTTATAGCTTAATAGTGTACCTATCAAATTTATTGGTTTTTACAATAATATACACTAAAACAAAAAACATATAAGCATCTAAACTGAAATTTGGTCAACGATCCCCGGTCTCCCCTACTCACGATTACTTAAAAACTATTCCACCGATCATCCTAAAATTTTGCATACTTCTTCTACATAGTATTCTCTAGGGGGTGAACGAAGGATTTTCTTTTTGGTGCATTACAACTTTACTTATGTGGCAAAATATATTGATTTTTTATACCGAAAAATGATTTTTTAGCGCGCAACGCCGCCAAAAATTCAAATTTCGATTTTTTAACAAATCCTTCGTTCACCCCCGAGCTATACACGTATACTACAAGAAAAAAAAATGTTTTTTGTTTCAGATAAATCTAAAGCAAGATATCATGCCTACCGCATTTTCACCAAGTTTTCGAAAAATAGCCACTAGAGGGTCAATTTTCAAAATGTTCAAACAAAAATTTCACAAAATATTGTTCAAATGTTGCTTTTTTCAATAAACAATAGTTTCAATATAATTGTATTTATTGCACCATTAAAAAATGTGTCCAAAGTTTAGTCATTTAAGACCCATGTACCCCCTTAAAGCAAAAGTTTTATTCTGAGACCTAAGAATATTTATCTTGGTTAAAAAAA
The DNA here is from genome assembly GCA_949715965.1 of Dysmachus trigonus. Classification (NCBI taxonomy): domain Eukaryota; kingdom Metazoa; phylum Arthropoda; class Insecta; order Diptera; family Asilidae; genus Dysmachus; species Dysmachus trigonus. The sequence goes on along the minus strand of OX454322.1, from coordinate 42,909,697 downwards.
AAAATATACATATTTATTTGAATTAAGAACTCATCGTTTGCATCAAAAAACAAAATTTCTTATAAATAAAATATTATCCTTATTTTATTTTAATTTATAGGTAAATGAGTTTATTAAATGTAAGAAAAAAAGCAAAATCCAATACATGCAACATCAAGCAGATTTAATTAAAAATCTTTTAAATTTGTGAGAGCTAGCTGCTGTTAGTTTTGACCCTATATTATGCATTTACATATATTGTAGTTTGTGCGTGAGATGTTAGAGGATGAACGTTCCGCTTCCCCCAGCAACTTATTTCGTGTTGCATTTTAGACTGAATTTATACAAAATATAATAGAATTTTCTGAAATGATAAAAACCACGTATGCAAGAACGTAGATATTGTTTAAGAGCTGGAATTTAAAGTCCATAGCAATTCATGGACTGGTCAATAATAACAATTAAGTACTTGAACTGCGTTCCCATTTCAATTTTGAAATAATTCACGCCGCACTCTACAAGGTCTGCCTGACACAATTATTACCCTGGAAAAAGATATCAAATTCGGGATATTTCCGCGTGTTTTGGCTAAACTACATCAATACAGTTTCTCAGTAAATGAACATCGATGGTCATGCCAGCAATTAAGTTTAAAGGGGTAGCTGAACCATAAGCAATGCGATAAACAATAAATGGTCGATAGAATAAAGAATTAATTTAGATTAGAAACAAAATGGGGCTAAGGACGTACTCCTGTGGCACATCTAAGTTTTGATTTTTTGAGATCTATCCTTCAGGTACGACTCAAGCAAGTTATGCACTAAACCACGGAAACCTGCACAGTATAATTAACCATATCGAATGCCTTGCTTATATCCACAAAAATACGAGCACAATATGGTTATTTTCGGTTTTTCATGTTCGACAACTTTATTAATATAATACATCCTAGGACTTCAGGAATTCATTGAGAGAGCATTTAATGCAATTTTTTTAACCACACTTATTAAAATTACTAGAATCTTACTGACCATTAAAAAATAGTAGATAAATCTCATATAATTTTTGTACTAAACATATTTATAATACTTTCAGTAAACACAGATTTCTTGTATTTTGGTGGCTTCTAATTGGCGACGTGGCGTGGCAGCAAGAGTATGAATCTCTTGAAAACGCTTATAAAATATTTATAAAGCCGGCGTTTTCTTCGTAACTGCCGTTTAAGGAGGAGCTGCCAGTGGTCGCGACATGTGACATGGATCAGCGCGAAACGTGTTACTAACCTTCCGACTTTTAATCGGTTCATTGATCAAAGCATTGAAAATCGAGATCACGCCACACGATCGAGATACGCAAGCTCCACTTACGTAAGCCACTTGAAGACGAATAGAAAGTTCCTCCGTTGAATTATTGATAGCGTTCAACCCCCAAATATCGATAACCTCGGGGATTTGGTCAACTCGAAGATTACCTCTGAGTGGCCTGAATTCATTTGACAAATGGCATCCAAAGGAGATCAAAACAGATCACCAATTCAAATGAACCTGGGAAAATATAGGAATTGTCGTGGATAACTGTCGTCTCGGGGGTAGCAACAACTGATTGCGGCATGTGAAGCAACGGAATCGGAGACTATTTCATGATCGAGTCAAAATCGATTATGGGAGTGATTTAAATTTATAGAATCGCACGAAATGTGCCATTGCATGATCTTTCGCGGCATGCGATAGAGACACGCTCAGGGTTAAAATGGTTTAGCCGCAGCGACTAACTAGCCTGCAGCACGGCAGATTCCCAAAAATGACCACGACCATCTTTCTATTAGGAAAATTATACGAAATTAAAATGAAGCCCGTGGCTTGCATTTCTAGCCAAAATTGATGATAATTAGTTGATTGATTCAGTTCACTGCGAAAAATACCATCACGTGCCGTTATACGATCAATGATCGGGGTCCTTGCTTCCTTTGCTTTTTCTTCCAACGCACAAAAAACATCGATCGCTGTCTGGGGCTGCAGCCAAAAGCTATAGGCGATTTTCGTTCTTCTTTCTCTTGGTCGATATTTTTATATTTTTCGGTGGACAGAAGTTTTAGGGCCGTACCAAAAAGGAAATAAAATGACCGCCTTGAAAGAAGATCAGTGCAAATCTGCCTGTGCTGATCGAATCATGATTAAAAGGCTGATATTTGCCCGGAAGCTCTAAATAAATTTTTGTCTTGAATAGCTAATATAAAATTATTCAGTGCAAAAAGCAATGAAAAAGGGATCACAACGATGGCTAAGGACGTGCTGAAGGTTCGTTGGCTGTGGCGCCGTTTTTTTGGTAGGTTCTTTCAAACCTTTTAAGAGTGCAACAGTAACACCAACATAAGCATGCAATATTTTTTTTATTTTATTTAGTGACAATACGCTAAAGTTCTTTGGCACTATGATCACATCCAGCAAGAGATGCCTTTCAGGGTTTAATGCAACTAGTATAGTTCTAACGCAAGAATCGTTTAAAACTTTGTAAATATTTTGACTCTTGGCACACCTTCCCATGTGCAGTAGGTCAACATTGGTATATATGTATCTAATTGTAATTAATCGAAATCGCCGCGATAGTACCCAAATATAGCGTATATTGTAAAAGTTGGAATAATAATAAAAAAGGAATTCATACGTCACGGAACTGAAACGAAACCTGATCTCCCGTTCGTAAAATAAGTGCCTATTTGTCTATTATGATTTTTATAAAATATATTTGGTCTCATACAAAAAGTGAAATTCATCAATTCCAGTTAACAAATTCATTTTATATAACTGCATGTATACATACCTGCCAACTTCATGGAAAGTTAAGAAATGTTGAGTGTGTTTAAAAAGTAATTAGACTTATATCATTTTTTTATAACATCTTAGAAATAGTCCGTTACTAAATCCCAAACATTTTTTTATTCTGTCAGATGAATTAGTTGATAGCCTGAATATGTCTCAATAGGGCCAAGCATGTCACATCCTTTATATTAATAAATTGTTGCACTTTGGTTATACAGTCAACTCTCTTATAACGCGGTTTCCTTATAACGTGGAGTAAAAGTTGCGACAGACCTCCTATAACATCTTATAACGCGTTACCAGAAAATCCCCACAGCTTAAATGGCTTAAAAGTTTATCAGTGGCATTACTTTTTCGATGTATTGAATTTTTATGGCTGAAATTAATGGGAAGTTCGCTTTTCGTTCAATAAACCTAAATTCAATATGTAAACATATAGTATACATATTCATTTCCATTTGTACTACGTATATATTTATTTATTAACCGTTGTTGTGGTCAGGCCCCCTTAAAACAAAAACCCAAAACTTGCCCTACAAAATTTTATTCCTCACCGACGCCCATGGTCTCCGGCTTTAGGTTGCCCCTTATCATCATCAAAAAATTTAAACGGCGGCACTGTCAATCCCCGTTCGGGATTCCGCTCCTTGAGCCTCGAGAGCCGAGATTTTGCCGCCGCCCAGGCAGAAAAATTACCAAAAGTTTCATCGCCCGAGACTCAAGGAGCGGTAAATGAAGAAGGCAAAAACTGCGACCGAACTCGTCTGGGGTGTCTAATTCTCGGTCGCATGTAAAAATTTTTTAGGGACCGAGCAAGGCTCGATGGAAAGAAAGCTCACGGAGTCGAACATCTGGGTGGCCACGATGAGCGTGAGGCGGGACCGTGGCCGTGGAAGGACAGCGGTGAGGAGACGATCGGGTCGGTGCATCGGTATGGGTGAGTGGCGGAGAGACACGATTCGCGATGGGTGTGAGCTGAAGTACGTGGAATGGGGGGTTCTTCTTGGGCATTCATACCGATCGGTCGAAGTGCGCGCTGAAAATGAAAGTTGAGGACATTAAAGGTTTAGTTGTTCAAAATGCAAAGTACATTTTTTTTTGATACTTACCTTGATATCCACCTTTGTGATATTTGCTTTAATCCTGGTGCGCGCTGAAAGTGAAAATTGAGAAAATTAAAAATTTTATTTGTTCACGATGTGAAGTACAGTTTTTTGATACTTACAGTTATATTTGCTTTAATCCTGGTGCGCGCTGAAAATTTATATTCGCCTTAATACTGTTGAGCGCTGAAAGTGAAAATTAAAAGAATTATTTAAAATTTTATTTGTTCTCCATATGAATTATATTTGCTTTAATCCTGGTGCGCGCTGAAAATGAAAGTTGAGAAAATTAAAAATTTTATTTGTTCACGATGTGAAGTACAGTTTTTTGATACTTACAGTTATATTTGCTTTAATCCTGGTGCGCGCTGAAAATGAAAGTTGAGAAAATTAAAAATTATATTTGTTCACCATGTGAAGTAAAGTTTTTTTGATACTTACAGTTATATTTGCTTTAATCCTGGTGCGCGCTGAAAATGAAAGTTGAGAAAATTAAAAATTATATTGGTTCACCATGTGAAGTACAGTTTTTTTATACTTACAGTTATATCTTCTTTAATACGGTTATATTTGCCTTAATACTGTTGAGCGCTGAAAGTGAAAATTAAAAGAATTATTTAAAATTTTATTTGTTCACCATGTGAAGTACAGTTTTTTGATACTTACAGTTATATTTGCCTTAATACTGTTGAGCGCTGAAAATGAAAGTTGAGAAAATTAACAATTGTATTTGTTCACCATGCGAAGTACAGTTTTTTGATACTTACAGTTATATTTGCCTTAATACTGTTGCGCGCTGAAAATGAAAGTTATATCTTCTTTGATACGGTTATATCTCCTTTAATACGGTTATATCTTCTTTAATACGGATGCCCAAGTTACCTAAGGAACTCTGTAGATACCGGATCGCCCTAAATTATCCTGAAAGTGTTAAAATAAAATAATTAAAATTAGACTATCTGAAATGCAGTTAAAACCAATTGTTTTATAACTTACCATTAGACTCTAAATCTTCCTAAAGATCCTGAAAGTGTTAAAATAAAATAATTAAAATTAGACTATCTGAAATGCAGTTAAAACCAATTGTTTTATAACTTACCATTAGACTCTAAATCTTCCTAAAGATCCTGAAAGTGTTAAAATAAAATAATTAAAATTAGACTATCTGAAATGCAGTTAAAACCAATTGTTTTATAACTTACCATTAGACTCTAAATCTTCCTAAAGATTCCTGAAAGTGTAAAAATAAAATAATTAAAATTAGACTATCTGAAATGCAGTTAAAACCAATTGTTTTATAACTTACCATTAGACTCTAAATCTTCCTAAAGAACCCTGAAAGTGTTAAAATAAAATAACTAAAACTAGACTATCGGAAATGCAGTTAAAACCAATTGTTTTATAACTTACCATTAGACTCTAAATTTTCCTAAGGAACCCTGAAAGTGTTAAAATAAAATAATTAAAATTAGACTATCTGAAATTTTTTTTGAGAATTAACATTAAATTACGTGGGCCGCATTTAAAGCCAATTTTGGGACTTACCCCGAAATGCTCAACTCTCTTGGAGATTTCTGAAGCGGTATCTCGAACTGAAATACCAACCACCGTCATATGGTACTGACCAACTCACACCACAACGGGGCCATTGAACAGGCAGGGTGTGACATCAGAGACAACGCGTTCATCCCTCCATTAACAACCTTATGCCAGCGAGCAGCAGCAGCCAGGACAGCAACACAACACATAAGCAGCAGCAGCAAGGCGCCCAACGTTTTTTTTTTATTTTTCTTTTGTACTTAATGTCGATTTATTTTGTATAAAATGAAATTTAACATGATCCCAGGTATGTTACTCTAGAATTATTTTTTTTCTTGGTTCCCTCTCCCACTTAATCTTTCAGCCAGGGTTGTGATTTAATTCGAGGGACCTCCCCATTAATTTTTTTGGGCCAAGGAGAGAGGTCAAAGGGTGGTTGGGGCATAGGCCAGAGGGGGGTACATTAACACCTTAAAACCCCCCCATGTGGGTCAATCACGGGCAGTGGCAGGGGTTCAGCCTGCTCTGCCATTTTACCACCCTGTGCGATTCCTCTTGAATCGTGTCCCGTCGCGAGAGAATTTCGTGTTGTTGGTGGTCCGTTCCGGCGGCTCAGAGCGGCAATTTCGGCAAACCCCCCCACGCTACCGCAAATGCTAGCCATGCCAGCTCTCGCTGCCGCATACCGCCGGACGAGGTGCTTTAGCCGGGCCCTCGAGCACCATCCCGCAACAAAAATGGCGCCCAACGTGGGGCCTTCCTATCCCCTCCCCTTGGAGCTTAAGGCTCCCCTTACTCTCACTTACCTTTCCCAAAAATTCCTTCGAGGCCCTATCGGTGAGTCCCGTGGCTGGAGCTTACTTGAGGCCTCTCGAGAATTGCGGATACTGGCTCCTTCAGCCAGTAAGCCGACTCGAGGTCTCGGGGACAGCTCCATCCTAGGGATGAGCTGGTAGTGGGGGGGCTTTATCGGCAGAGCCTGCTGGGCCTGCGTGGTGGAGACTTCCGAGGTCCTCCCTGGAATTACAGGGGTTGGCTATTTGGTGGGCCAGCCTCCTGTCCGGGAGTATACCTTGGTCGTTCTCCGCCTCGTAGTCCTTGTAGGTGAAACTGGTAAGGTCCTTTCCCTCAACATTTCCTGTCTTGCAGGCTGAATGCTCGGTAGCCTGTGATTGACCCTCGTGTTTAATTTGTAGTAGAATTTTTTTTTGTTTTCTCACCGTATTGGCTGAAGGGTGGTGGAGAGAGAGGACCAAGGTAATTTTGTTTTTTTTGAAAAATTCTAAATAGTTGGTAAGAGTAAGCAAAATTGTTGTTAAATTTAGCAAATTAACAATGTAATTTAAATTTAATTCAGTAGTAATATTTTTGGTGAAGACTGAAGGTAAGCTGTATTCCCATATTGTAATTTACGGAGATCCTGGTAAAGGTAATTTAAATATTGTTTCCTTTTGAGTGCGAGTTTCTTGGGCAGTCCGCGCTAGTTCCTTTGGTACAAATAATTACATAATTGGACGCGGCAAATCTAAAGCGTTGCGGGCATTGTTGATTTTCATTCTCCTTTTCACTTTCGGCTCACCTTCGTTTTCTCCTCTTGCTCTGGCTGGTCGCGTTCGACAAAATGCCGAAAAAAACTGGGGCTTCTCCTAAAAACCCGTATCATACGCGGCACGCGATTCGCCAGCGGCTATTCCCCCCCGATGCTACGGACGAGGCAGGGGCAAACACGGGTACGAACGCGATGGACGAAGCAAGTGCCACACCTATTGACTTGCTTCGCGACCGGGAAATAGACACGCCCGCTACGACGCGTCCGACAGACGGTGACCCCCCGGCTTTAGCTCACCTGTCATTAAACCCACCTAACGCGACCGATCAGCAGGTTAAGCCTAAACCAGTATCAGCGGAATCCGGTTGGATACCGACCCATTCACTGTTGGTGGGACTTCAGCAACAAATATCCAATCTCGTGCGAGACGAAGTAGCAAAGGGAGTGAAAGAGATACGGGAACAGGTTTCTCGAGATGGCTCAAAACATAGTTTTATGACTTCCTCTCCGCCAATTATGTCTCAGATACCCTATACTCGACGACCTGAGGGCTGTGTTTTGCCGAACCCGCCATTCACGCGACCACCTCCACCCATTTTCGACCCTTCGGGGCATTATTCCTCGCACCGTCGCTGCAGCAGTCCAATCCGTAACTGGAAGTTGCAGTACGATGGCGACAATAAGCGGTTGAACGTGGAAGAGTTTATTTTTAGGGCGGAAACGCTGACCCACAACACATTACGCAGCGATTTCTCCCTACTGGTACGGAATTTTCACCAGCTGTTGAGTGATAGCCTGGTCAATTGGTACTGGACCTTTCTGCGAAGTACAGTTAACCCAACTTGGGAACAAATAAAGCTAGCGTTACGATCGGATTGGGGCGATCGGTCTAGAGATGTCGATATTCGGAGGCAGATGTTGGGCAGGCGACAGCAGCCTCGTGAGACTTTTGCTTCGTATTACCAATCTCTTCTTTCACTCCGCACTCAGTTGAAAAATCCGATGGCTGAAGCCGAGTTTGTCGAGACGGTGAGGGCAGGTTTGCTTCCATACATACAGGAGCAAATTTGTCTTCATCGTACCGACACAATCGGTCAGTTACGATCACTAGCTACAGAAGTTCAAATTACCCGAGAGAGGTCTAGAGCGGCGCTGTTGTCTCCTGCTCAACATCGTGCGCGAGTAGAAGAATTTAGTCCATTATTAATTGAGCCGGTTGACGTTGCCGAGCCAGTTGTTGACGCCGTAGGGTCTGTGGCAAAATACCAGCCACCCAAACCGAAATGTTGGAACTGTGATACTGAAGGGCACTTTTACCAAGACTGTGACAAGGAGCCAACGGGCTTCTTCTGTTACGGCTGCGGACGAAAGGGAACAGTCAAACCTCGCTGTCCCAGCTGTTCACCAAAAAACAGGACTCGGGTCGAGAACAACACCACCAGTTCTCGACCACAACGAGCGATTGTGACAGCTGTGGCGGCGGACGAGACTCTTCCTTTCCCTCCGCAGCCCTAACTGGAAGCCCTGAGGAATCCCCAGTCCTAGCCAAATTACCTGCCGTGACGAACTCACCCTTACGCTTACCTGACGTGTCCATTTCACCTAGGCCTGATGTCGGCAACGTAGTTATCCTAGAGGATTGTGTTGAGAGAGATGGTGAGGGCCCAGAGCCACATGATACTTCCTGTCGAGCAGTTACGATTTTACCGAGGCTTGATCAGCCTGTAAAAACTCAAGTGTCAGCTCCAGTAGTCTACCCTCGTAAACCTTTCCATCAGCGATTGAAGGAGTATCGAGCTGCTCGGGAGAGAATTTTCATGTCGGCCCTTGAGTCCTGCACCCACTCTAAGTCCAGTGTACGAACCCTACCAAAATTTAAGCGCTCGTCGGTGCGTTTACGCACCTTTTGGAGACGCGTAATTGCTAACCGTCGCAAACTAGCCACAGCCTTCGTATCAGTTCACAAGGACGTAAGGCCTTATGCTGAAGTTCAAATATTGGGAAAAAATCTGACGGGCTTATTGGATAGCGGGGCCAGTGTAAGCATTCTCGGCCAAGGAGCGGAGCAGCTCTTATCCGAAAGGAAAATAAATTGGACAAAATATCGCTCCGCGATCGAGGTGGCCAACGGGGCCAAGTCTGAAGTACACGGGCACGCTGATCTTGAGGTCACGTTTCGCGGACAAACCAAGCCTGTACGTTTCTATCTTGTTCCCAGTTTGACACAAGCTTTATATTTAGGAGTTGATTTCTGGAAGGCTTTTGGTCTGGCTCCCGATGTATTAGGGTCCTTGGCTTCGTTGGACACTTCGATCGTGGAGTCGACCGACTCCAAGTGTCATATTCTTTCTCCTAATGATCAACGTCGGCTAGAATACGTCAAATCCTCGTTTCCATCTTTCGCTACACTGGGTTTAGGAAAAACCAACTTGCTTGAACATATGATTGATGTCGGTGAAGCCACCCCAATTAAACAACGATTTTATCCGGTATCGCCTGCCGTTCAAAAACTGATGGACGCCGAGCTAAGTCGAATGCGCTCGCTTGGAGTGATAGAGGAGAGCCAAAGCCCGTGGAGCTCTCCAGTGGTACTGGTGAGAAGGCCCGGAAAGGTCAGGCTGTGTTTTGACGCCCGGAAGGTGAACTCAGTGACGAAGAAGGATGCCTACCCGTTACCACAAATCGATGGCATCCTGAGTCGCCTTCCGTCGGCTAAATTTATAACCAGCTTGGACTTGAAGGATGCTTTCTGGCAAATACCACTGGAGAAAAGCTCCAGAGAGAAGACCGCTTTTACGGTGCCTGGTCATCCCCTCTATCACTTTACAGTGATGCCATTCGGTCTTTGCAACGCTCCTCAGACAATGTGCAGGCTGATGGATAAGGTAATCCCGTACAACCTGCGCGAAAATGTCTTGGTCTATCTTGATGACCTCTTAGTCCTCTCCGAAGATTTTGATACACATTTAGAACTATTATCTCAGGTGGCCAGTTGTCTCAAAAAGGCAGGCCTGACAATAAATGTAGAAAAAAGTAAATTTTGTATAAAAGAAACGAAGTACCTAGGATACATTGTCGGAGAAGGGGGCATCAAGACGGACCCAGACAAGATCGCTGCTATTGTAGATTATCCGTCGCCTAAAACTCTTAAACAGGCTCGTCGTTTCCTTGGTATGACCGGTTGGTATAGAAAGTTCATTCCTAACTATGCAGACCTGACTTCGGCAATTACAGACACGTTAAAGAAGTCGAATAAATATACGTGGACTGCCGAAGCTCAGAAGGCCTTTGAAGAACTAAAGAAATTACTTACCACCGCTCCATTACTATCGAGTCCTGATTTTTCGAAACCTTTTACTATTCAGTGCGACGCGAGTAATCAAGGTGTAGGAGGTGTGCTTCTTCAATTAGACGACGAAGGTAGAGAAAGACCAATCGCATATGTCTCGCAGAAATTAAATTCTGCTCAACGTAACTACACTGTAACCGAGCTGGAATGTTTAGCAGCAATTGTAAGTCTAAAAAAATTCCGCGCGTATGTAGAGTTGATGCCGTTCAGGATCATCACGGACCATGCCAGTCTACAGTGGCTAATGAATCAGAAAGACCTTAGTGGCCGCCTGGCTCGGTGGAGTTTAAAATTACAAGGCTACAACTTCAGCATAGAACACCGGAAAGGAACACTGAATGTTGTGCCAGACGCCTTGTCACGAGTCCACTGCGAACAAATCGATGCTAGCTCGTTAGAAGATCCTGGTCCCGAAATTGACCTTGAATCACCTCATTTCCACTCTTCCGAATACCGAGAGCTTAGAGAACGAATAGAGAAGAACAAAGACCGTTTCCCTGACCTAACAGTTCGTGACGAATACATTTATATCCGAACTCAACCTCGGTCAGGTGACCCCGTTCAGGAAGAAGAAGCATGGAAACTATGGGTGCCTAGAGCATTAACGGGAAACGTAATATCGCGAGCTCATGATCCACCTTTGGCAGCTCACGGCGGAATTGGCAAAACGTTAGAGCGAATCCGTAGACATTTTTATTGGCCGGGCATGACAGTGGAAACGCGAGCATACATCCTCTCTTGTGACGTTTGTAAAGAGGTGAAACCATCTAACACCACCCTAAGACCACCCATGGGCACACAGGCCAAGACTGAACGGCCTTGGCAACGAATTTTTCTCGACCTCCTGGGTCCCTACCCTAGAACCAAAAAGGGCAAGGTCTGTATCTTAATCGCCCTAGACCACTTTTCCAAATATCCCTTGCTGAAACCTCTACGAAAAGCCAGTACCTCAAATATCTGTACCTATGTCGAAGAACAAATTTTTCATCTCTTCGGAGTTCCCGAAACCGTGGTAACTGACAACGGGACCCAATTCCGTTCGGCTCAGTTTCAAAACCTTTTAAAAAAATATGGAGTGCATCATCTTCGTACCGCAGTCTACTCGCCACAGGCCAACGCCTCTGAGCGCGTCAATCAGTCCATTTTGGCCGGAATCCGGGCGTATATTCGGGATGAGCATACCAGATGGGATGAGAAGTTGAGTTGCATTGCCAGTTCACTGCGTAGTTCGGTGCACCAAGCCACTAAGTTTTCCCCGTATAAAATTCTGTTCGGTAATAATATGATTGAGCATGGATCCGCCTATGCCTTATTACGACAACTATCGGGGTTGAACGAACCCATTGATGTGGACAGTTCCGACAAACTTCGACTGATTCGTGCCCAGGTACAAGAAAATTTAAACAAGGCTTTCGAAACGGGAGAGAAACAGTATAACTTGCGATCCAAGCCAGTTGAATTTAAGGTAGGGCAGGAAGTATACAGACGAAATTTCCAGTTGAGTAATTTCGGGAAAGGTTTCAACGCCAAGTTGGAGAAAAAGTTTTTAAAATGCCGGGTAAGAGCAAGAAAAGGTAATGCATTGTACGAGCTAGAGACCCTCCAGGGTAAATTGATAGGCACCTTCCATGCGAAGGACATTAAACCATGACCGTTTTTCTTTCTTTCGGCATTCTGACAGGTGAATTATCCCAATATTGTAAAGCATTTAAATAATTTTGTTCTGACTTCGAGTGGAATCTTCACTAGCGGCGATCCGTAGTGGAGTTTTTTCCCCTCCCCAACTGGTTCTCTTCCGGTAGCCCTAATAAGGCATCCGTCCAGCCTCACTGGTAACGTTAGTGTGTTCATAAGCCGCCTCTGCTTGGCATTGCGGTTGACACATGTTCTCTTTCGGTAGCCCTAATAAGGCATCCGTCCAGCCTCACTGGTAACGTTAGTGTGTTCATAAGCCGCCTCTGCTTGGCATTGCGGTTGACACATGTTCTCTTCCGGTAGCCCCAATAAGGCATCCGTCCAGCTTCACTGGCAACATCAGTGTGTCCTTAAGCCGCCTCTGCTCGGTTATGCGGTGGACATACCTTTTACCCCTTTCTCACTCTTCCTAGTTAGAGTTCCTCGTCCTTACTCCCATCCTATCCTTTATCCTTGTGCAGAATTAATTGTCGTATATCCGCCATTTCATTCCCACCTTCTCACTCCAAAGGACCCTGTCGGTGGTTCTCTTGGTCGAGGCTGTTCCGAGGCCTCTTGAGAATTACGGATGCTGGCTTCATCAGCCAGCAAGCCGTCTCGAGGTCTCGGGCTTCCTCTTCCTTGAGAGGGACCGGCAGGGAGGCGCTTTGCTTGCCCACACCGCGGGACCTGTGCTTCGGAGACTACCGGGGCACTCCCTGGAACTACAGGATCTGGCCGAAGATAGAGCCAGTTGCCTGTCCGGGAGACTTCCCCGGTCGTTGTCCGCTGCGAGGCCTCGCGGGGTGGGTCGGTACGGTGGCCTTTTCCCCGAGGACATACTCTTAATCCCGAACGGTGTCGCTTGATCTGCGGATCTAGCTATTCCGCTGCCGTAGGCAAAATATCTCACCTTTTTTATACCTTCCCTTTTATATATACATATATATATATAATCTTACAAAATCTTACATATCATCATGTCTCTGTTTCATTATTTCACGACCTCTATATGCTACATATCTACCCTTCCTGCTTGTCTCTGGTACAAATGATTTTTTTTTTTTATTACATCCATCGTACATGGTACGAATTATAATCAGCCTTTTGAATATATAAACCTGTATACCGTCGCATGTTGTACATCTCGTACCTATTCATGAAGTTCTTTTGTCTAAAGTGGTTCATATCGGTTTGCGCCGCCCTCACACACCTAAACTTGTCACCCCGTCTACCATTCACAATCTGGGTTGCCCTGGGTGATCTTACGGGTTGGTCTCATCACAACTCATCTGAACGTCGTTGGCCTCTATCGACTGTAATCTCTTCATACCCCAACGTTAACGGCACACGTCAGTTACCCTTCGGGAAACGTCAACGTTTTCGTCCTGACAAGACAGTCGTTCTTGTACAGCTTTTTTTTTTTTTACCCTATCCTCTTCTCAATTTCTGCCCTTCCCCATTTTTTCATCGCCCTTTTTATACCCGTATTACCTTCTGTCGCCTATACTTGGAGATCCTGTACTCCAACAATTCCACCTGGCAAAGACTGCACGACAAGGAATCTGACAGGAGATTCCTTTAATTAGGTTAAGTTGGTTCCCCAAATTTCACAACAGCTCTCACCTCCAGACTCCCTGGAACAGCAGCGCCACATCGCTGGAGTCTGGAGGGATGCGGATCCGCAGTGCGGAGGTTCATCTTGGGACTGGGATGACCGTGGGAGCTGGTTTTACAGCCACCTCTAATTTTTTTTTTTTTTTTTTTTTTTTTCGTTTGTAATTCGAATTTCCTTAGACCCAACCCCACGATCGGGGCTGGCCCGAGGCAGAATCAGCAACTCAGCCCCACTGTCGGTGAAGCCTGCCTCTCATCAGGGCTGGTTTTCCCCGCCAGTGGGAGTGAGTGGTCAAGTCAGCATTGAATCTACCGGACCTCCCATAAGGGTCAGGGAAGTTCAATGCTGACATCTGGGCAGCTGACTACGGCTCGGGTTAGTCCCGAGCGTGGGTCGAGCCACATGTTGAGCGCCCCTCATCTTCTCCGCGAGCGCCCACTCTTAAGTCTATCACCCGAGATCTGGACTGACCCGGGATGGGTTAGCATCTCTCTGTCACTGCCAGGGAGGCCTGCCTCTCATTAGGGTTGGTTTCCCTGACAGTGGAAGGGGGTGGCCAAGTTGGCCCTGGATTAACTGGCCTCTCATTAGGGTCAGGGAAGTCCAGTGTTGATTTTGGCCGGCTAGCTCAGTCTCGGGCCAGTCGCAGACGTGGGTTGAGCCACATGTAGAACCCCTCCACAGCCCGACCATTATTCAGCTCCTTTAGCCTCGGAGACGAGTCCAACGGAGCTGTGCTGTTGTGGTCAGGCCCCCTTAAAACAAAAACCCAAAACTTGCCCTACAAAATTTTATTCCTCACCGACGCCCATGGTCTCCGGCTTTAGGTTGCCCCTTATCATCATCAAAAAATTTAAACGGCGGCACTGTCAATCCCCGTTCGGGATTCCGCTCCTTGAGCCTCGAGAGCCGAGATTTTGCCGCCGCCCAGGCAGAAAAATTACCAAAAGTTTCATCGCCCGAGACTCAAGGAGCGGTAAATGAAGAAGGCAAAAACTGCGACCGAACTCGTCTGGGGTGTCTAATTCTCGGTCGCATGTAAAAATTTTTTAGGGACCGAGCAAGGCTCGATGGAAAGAAAGCTCACGGAGTCGAACATCTGGGTGGCCACGATGAGCGTGAGGCGGGACCGTGGCCGTGGAAGGACAGCGGTGAGGAGACGATCGGGTCGGTGCATCGGTATGGGTGAGTGGCGGAGAGACACGATTCGCGATGGGTGTGAGCTGAAGTACGTGGAATGGGGGGTTCTTCTTGGGCATTCATACCGATCGGTCGAAGTGCGCGCTGAAAATGAAAGTTGAGGACATTAAAGGTTTAGTTGTTCAAAATGCAAAGTACATTTTTTTTTGATACTTACCTTGATATCCACCTTTGTGATATTTGCTTTAATCCTGGTGCGCGCTGAAAGTGAAAATTGAGAAAATTAAAAATTTTATTTGTTCACGATGTGAAGTACAGTTTTTTGATACTTACAGTTATATTTGCTTTAATCCTGGTGCGCGCTGAAAATTTATATTCGCCTTAATACTGTTGAGCGCTGAAAGTGAAAATTAAAAGAATTATTTAAAATTTTATTTGTTCTCCATATGAATTATATTTGCTTTAATCCTGGTGCGCGCTGAAAATGAAAGTTGAGAAAATTAAAAATTTTATTTGTTCACGATGTGAAGTACAGTTTTTTGATACTTACAGTTATATTTGCTTTAATCCTGGTGCGCGCTGAAAATGAAAGTTGAGAAAATTAAAAATTATATTTGTTCACCATGTGAAGTAAAGTTTTTTTGATACTTACAGTTATATTTGCTTTAATCCTGGTGCGCGCTGAAAATGAAAGTTGAGAAAATTAAAAATTATATTGGTTCACCATGTGAAGTACAGTTTTTTTATACTTACAGTTATATCTTCTTTAATACGGTTATATTTGCCTTAATACTGTTGAGCGCTGAAAGTGAAAATTAAAAGAATTATTTAAAATTTTATTTGTTCACCATGTGAAGTACAGTTTTTTGATACTTACAGTTATATTTGCCTTAATACTGTTGAGCGCTGAAAATGAAAGTTGAGAAAATTAACAATTGTATTTGTTCACCATGCGAAGTACAGTTTTTTGATACTTACAGTTATATTTGCCTTAATACTGTTGCGCGCTGAAAATGAAAGTTATATCTTCTTTGATACGGTTATATCTCCTTTAATACGGTTATATCTTCTTTAATACGGATGCCCAAGTTACCTAAGGAACTCTGTAGATACCGGATCGCCCTAAATTATCCTGAAAGTGTTAAAATAAAATAATTAAAATTAGACTATCTGAAATGCAGTTAAAACCAATTGTTTTATAACTTACCATTAGACTCTAAATCTTCCTAAAGATCCTGAAAGTGTTAAAATAAAATAATTAAAATTAGACTATCTGAAATGCAGTTAAAACCAATTGTTTTATAACTTACCATTAGACTCTAAATCTTCCTAAAGATCCTGAAAGTGTTAAAATAAAATAATTAAAATTAGACTATCTGAAATGCAGTTAAAACCAATTGTTTTATAACTTACCATTAGACTCTAAATCTTCCTAAAGATTCCTGAAAGTGTAAAAATAAAATAATTAAAATTAGACTATCTGAAATGCAGTTAAAACCAATTGTTTTATAACTTACCATTAGACTCTAAATCTTCCTAAAGAACCCTGAAAGTGTTAAAATAAAATAACTAAAACTAGACTATCGGAAATGCAGTTAAAACCAATTGTTTTATAACTTACCATTAGACTCTAAATTTTCCTAAGGAACCCTGAAAGTGTTAAAATAAAATAATTAAAATTAGACTATCTGAAATTTTTTTTGAGAATTAACATTAAATTACGTGGGCCGCATTTAAAGCCAATTTTGGGACTTACCCCGAAATGCTCAACTCTCTTGGAGATTTCTGAAGCGGTATCTCGAACTGAAATACCAACCACCGTCATATGGTACTGACCAACTCACACCACAACGGGGCCATTGAACAGGCAGGGTGTGACATCAGAGACAACGCGTTCATCCCTCCATTAACAACCTTATGCCAGCGAGCAGCAGCAGCCAGGACAGCAACACAACACATAAGCAGCAGCAGCAAGGCGCCCAACGTTTTTTTTTTATTTTTCTTTTGTACTTAATGTCGATTTATTTTGTATAAAATGAAATTTAACATGATCCCAGGTATGTTACTCTAGAATTATTTTTTTTCTTGGTTCCCTCTCCCACTTAATCTTTCAGCCAGGGTTGTGATTTAATTCGAGGGACCTCCCCATTAATTTTTTTGGGCCAAGGAGAGAGGTCAAAGGGTGGTTGGGGCATAGGCCAGAGGGGGGTACATTAACACCTTAAAACCCCCCCATGTGGGTCAATCACGGGCAGTGGCAGGGGTTCAGCCTGCTCTGCCATTTTACCACCCTGTGCGATTCCTCTTGAATCGTGTCCCGTCGCGAGAGAATTTCGTGTTGTTGGTGGTCCGTTCCGGCGGCTCAGAGCGGCAATTTCGGCAAACCCCCCCACGCTACCGCAAATGCTAGCCATGCCAGCTCTCGCTGCCGCATACCGCCGGACGAGGTGCTTTAGCCGGGCCCTCGAGCACCATCCCGCAACACCGTATTTATCACAACTTGGTGCTTTAAGAAAGCAAAATTTATATATGTAATGCAAAAACAAATCGGTCTGATTTATGTTCAATTTATTTATTTCTGAGATTCACTTAACGCGGTTTCTATATAACGCTGTAAAAATTAATCAACTTTATATTAATTCTGAGTTGCTTCTAACGCGGTTTCCATATAACGCGGTTTCCATATAACGCGGCAGTGGTTTCCAAAAACGCGGTTCGAAGTAATATGATTTGTATTACTTCTAAGTTTTTTATATAGCGGTTCTATATAACGCGGTACAAATTAATCTCATTATAGAAGGGTTGACTGTATAACATGTGAACAAGTATCTTGTCAATCAGTCAAGAATAAATTTTAACAATTTTTACTTATCAATAAAGGAACAATATTAAACTGCGCCCAAGTAAATTTCGTTACATACGAGGAATCTTTATGAGAATAAATTATTTCATTCAAAAGATATAAATAAAATATACCATAATGGTAATACTTTCCTCTTAAAGCTATAAATAATAAAGAACTACACACATTGTAAGGAGTACTATATTGAAATAATTAAAATACAAGAATAATATGTTAAAATCAGTTCAGTAATAGGTTCGAGAAATTGGAAAAAAAATTAGATTAAGGCATTTATATTATTGTGATGAAAAGAAGAAATATATTTTTATGATTGTAAATTATTTTAACGAAAACTAAGAACAATTTGAAAATTAATTGACAGAAAAGTGTTGCGATAACACAGAATAATTGCGATGTTATTCGGAGATACATAAATATAGTATTTTAAATTTCAAATATTAGTGATGATTTAAAAAATCTGAATGTTTGAATTTTTAAAAAGAATTTATATATTTTTCATCTTTTTCAAATTAAAATGAAAAAACCAACATTTCGGCCTAATAAATATTTTTTTTTTTTTTTTTATTTTTTATTTTATTTGAAGAAGAATTGTTTTGAGAAGTTTGTATTTCTCGACACAAATTTATTTATTTATTTGTTAACAGATCATCTCGAAATTCTACCACATAGGAATGAAGCAACCAATATTCTGTAATTATAAAATTATATTACTCAGTAATTCGTTGATTAGTTAGAAATAAAATGATTTTATAATTAACTTCATAGTTTTAAAAATTGATACCGATTTGGCTGTATTTAAAGAAGCTCAAGAACTTTCGAAAAATATTTATTATATAAAAGTCATCAAAAGAATTTCAGCAATCTTGAATAGAGCCAAATATGCGTGCCAAGTATGTTACCGAAAATATAGTTGGCGTGCGTCAAGAGGGATCGGTTTGCTGAAAAGTAAATGAAAAAATGACTTATCGCAGTAAAAAATCCTCTAAAAAATTTGTAAACATCCAATGTTCGCCAAGATCTAAAATCCTCTGGAGTGCGCTAAGAAATTCCTGCGATCGTAAGTAATATTTTAAGCAAAGCTGAGCTTGGGAAGTAACTCGAGCACACACACGTCCTAAAAGACGTCTGCGAAATTCTCCCGGTCGCTTTGTTTTGACGATTGTTTATTTTTTTTCTTCGAGCCGACTGCTCGCCTTGTTCTCTTTGGTTCCTTTAATATTTGTGCAGAACTTTGTCTGCTAACACAATGGAACAATAAAAGAACATGCTCTGTCCAAAAATGGCAAATTTCGTGCACCAAGAAGAAATGTCAGAAAGCAAGAACTGTTGCTACCGCGCAGAAACCGGAACTTGATACCTGCAGAATCGCAACAACATATTCTATGGTGCACAAAGCTACTTCTCGATATGTGGGTAGATGCCCAGCGAATTTCCAGATTGCGGCCATTGTTTTCCGACTACTGGGTAATTTCATGTCGACCACGAAACAGAGATTCAAATAAACTTCACCTATGAACCCAAAATGATCGGCGATTATGAGGCATGGAATGGCTGTACCACTTGAAACACATCTACCTCAAGAAAGAAATCAATTTTTAGCTGAAAATGTAATTTATCAATTAGTTTATGAAGCCCTTCAGAATTCCCAAGGAGCCTGCATTTCGCCCGAAATGAGGGAAGTCATCATATTAATCTTGCTAACATCAGCGATCGTGGCGAGCGGATAAGGCACCGCTTGAGCCACAGGAATACACCGCATATCCCTGCGATCTGACCTTTTTCAAATTTTATGTTTCCACCTTTTTTGGCTATTTTGATCCTCAACCATAAGTCAAATCAATCTTAGTCCAAAACAAGACAGCTTGATCGTTGATCATTCCATCCGCATCACAGCGGAGGAGCGTAAAAATTACCTGTGAGCGAGAAGGATCAACAAATTTCTCGGTAATTCCTCACGAGATCAACAAAAGACGAAATTGCGACACACCTTGCCCGCAAGAGTCCCTTTTTGCCCAACCTATGGCGCTGCGATCTTGATACTTTTTATGATAGAACCTCGGCCAGGCAGGCATGATAGAGAGATTTTCGTTTAACACTAGGTGAGAGTTATCTAAATTGCAGGTTGTGTTTCCATAAGTTTGAGATGGTGCAAGGATACGCTTGTCTAGCTGATCTGGTTAATTGATACATTTGCTTTCTCTGGAGAAAGATATTTGTGTTTCTAAGTTTATTTGTAGGTGACTTGCATTTTCCACCTCCTTTGCGTGATGCCACTTTCTTTTATCTTCCGCTAATTGGGCTGTCTTAAGCGGATCTAGGTGGTTTCAACAGATCATTTTCGTTGTTATATGATAATTTGTCTACTCATTTTAGTCGAATGCATTTACCTTAAGAGGAGCATACGTTATTGTAGAGCGTCGGATGCATTTTAACGTTTCAGAAAATATCTGTGTTGAATTGTTACCAATTTTGGAGTACTATATTTTACATACTGTCTTTTATATTAGATTAGATTTTTAAGAAAAAAGAAATTCTATATAATTTCACATGGAAAGGCGTAAACTTCCAAATATAAACTGAGAAAATACCATAGTCCTACAACAGGTTATCTGAAAAATAAAACACCTACACTTAAAATCGAATGTAATAATAAAAGTAAATCCATGTAAGTTTCTTTATGGTAAACTGTAAAGTTTTATATAAAACTGAAATAAATTTAAATTCCTATAATATAAAATTCTTTGAAATTTAGCAATATTTATGCAATAAGTTCTAGATATACATAGGTATATACACTCAATTAATATATTTCCCAAATGTTTTACATTTATTCATTTATTGTGAATATATTTGTATCACCAAAAATAATATTCATATAACAAACTTTAGCATAAGAGCATAATACCTATGCATTGGACTTTAAACAGCATAAATAAACATTGTTAATAAAACTAACTCCATACTAGGTCGTCGTCTTATTCGGTACATAAATCAAGGATAGAGTCGATTCTAAATATCAACTTACCAACAAGAGATCTTAGAAAATTTGATTTCCTACAAACTGACTTATCGACCCTGGTATGCGATGTTTGGCCCGATAGAATCCTTAAAGGCCTCCTATAATATATAATATACATATAATAAATATTTTTATAGAATAAATTTTAGTTTAAGCAAGAACCAATTAAAACAGTAAACTCAGTAATATTAAACCCATGACTGTAGTTTGTCTTTGTCAAGTCAGGGTAGACATCTGTTGACTGAATGAACAACTAAATACAATGTTGAATACGTTTTAACGTTCTTAATATTTAAATTAACATATAACACACAAAATGTGAGTCCGAAAATTCTTGTTAATTTCTAGTTTTTAAATAAAAGATACTCAAATAAACTAGGTCCGAAATTTTAACAAGGTACCACATTTAAATCTGATACTTTAAAATGAGGAAATAATAAAATGTTATTCATTTTTTAAAGCCTTTATTCGAATTTATTCCTCCACTTATAATTACCCAAAACTAAAATTGCAATATTTTATGCTCACTACCCACCGTTTAGGGTAGAAAAGGTTTAAACTTTGAAACCATAACAAGATTGTAATTTTAGAGGGATTTAATCAGCTCTGTAATTTTCATAACAGTCAATAATATCTATTGATTGCTTTAATTATTTTATCATATTAACAAAGTGTGTTTGGTTATTAAATTTTTACATTTGGTGACTTTAAATTGAATGTGGAATTTTGAGTAAAAAATTACTGAAACTTAATGTTAAATTCCATTTATTCCAGATAAATTGTAAGATGAGAGTTTACTGGAATACCAACTTTAAAAATTGAAGATACGGGTTTCTGGATAAAATATGCATGTTAACTCGATTTAAAAAAAAAAATTTGTATACGCAAAATTTACTCCGTTACAGATTTATAGAAATGTTTTTTACATACATTCAAATTCAACATTAGTTGTGACAATTTTAAATTACTTTTTTATTCCTGTTGAGGAAACAGAATTATTAAATAAATTCTGCTGCAGGTGGTGGCGTGTAGCGGTAAACACTTAAGTGCGTTAGTTTATAATTTTTATTTTAAAGAATACAGAAAATACAATTTAATTCAATAATTCTAAATTCCAACACCAAAAAAAACTATTCTAAATTCTAATATTAAAAAATTATTCTAATTCTAAAAAAAAATTCATTCAAATAACAATTCAATTCTAAACAATTTATATCTAACTCAAAATTCAAAGTTAAAGCCGCGAATATAATTCTAACTCTGTTCTATCTGTACAAGGAATTTATAAACTAGCTAACACCAGTTAATTTCTTTGATCGAATGACTCGTGAGAGCATTACTCGCCTTTCATCCACTGGTGATCTAAACGCAAATGAACTTCCTCATCTTCTTGCTCTCCATATATAGTGTTGCTTCATGTTGCGGAGGCCCTTTGGTCGATAACTCCATTGACCATAATAGGTATCCTGCGTACGATAGGGGTGGAACAGTCCTTATTATGCCTCTCATGCATGCTTTCTTTATCTTTGCCCAATAATTTCCTCATAACCTTCATTTTCTCTGCTTAATTTATTTAAAAAACGTAAAAGATTCAATGTTTCCCATAACTGTCGATAAAGCAGAATTATCCATTTTTTTCAACTGGTAATGCTGATAACTTTGAATTTCTTTTGTCCTTATCGCACTTTCCCTCTCTTTCGCACTCATTATGTTATATTATGATATAAAAATTTCCATTTTTTATACCTTTGTGATTAATTAATAGTAATTATGGCAATACCATTTGAATTCTCCACCTGACTGATAGGTCAAATCATGGATGTCAGTTCGGGTTCCTTAAATATCGCGATCGTGCCGGTCAGTTGAATTTCGCGAAATTTTGCTCGTTTTCGGGAGTGTAATGTGTATTAATGGACAGGTGCTGAAGGATATTGTGCAGATAAGCTGTTTTACCCTAGTCGCATGCATGTTCAGGCTTTCTGGGGGGTTTTTTAGCATGAAATTAGTAAATCGCAAATTGACGGTTTCATCTGTCAAATTCGAATTTCTTGCTTAAATTTCATAATATTTATTGAAAATTGCATTTTAAATTCGTGTCCAACACTCTCATTAGGTAAGAATTATGCTCCTTATACTACATTTGCCTTGCGGAACATAAAGTTCATTGATTTGCAAATTTCAATATTTTTGTTGTTATTGTGTTTGTTTACCTAAGTTCCAGTGGTTCAATTTACTTCTTTTAATTCATTTTTAGGCTCATCAATCGAACCAGAACCTTGTTGGACAGGATTATGTGAGTACCTGAAGAATTCCCAGGTATCAGGTATAATTTTAATTCATTTCTTTTATTAATTCAGTAATTCATTTAATTTTTTTTATTTTTAGGAGTTGTATTATTCAGATATGTCATGTGGGGGCGTTTTAGTGAAACACTAGATGCTTTCGACTCAACTTTATTAGGCAGACTGACCAGTAGGAGTGCTTCAACAGTTTCTTTTTCCTATAAATTAGTAAGAAATAGTATTTCGTGCACTACTTTTGATTACCAAAAACTACTTCATCTAATATTACTACAAAGTAATTCTCATAAATGTTCAAATTACGTTCAGTGACGACGTTCGATTTTCGTCTCATGTGACAATTACATTTGTTAAACCAAAGATGTTTTTAAAAACATCAACAGTAGTCACAGTCGGGTTACAGTTATCACTCGACCAAACGATTCCATAGCAAGATGCAATTAAATAGGCCATTAGCACACTTTAATTCAATTTGTGTGGCAAACAAACTCCTCCAAAAAATACCACCCAAAAATACTTACGTCAAACATCACACCCTGCAGAATATTCGACTAATGTTCTAACATTGGTTCACAACATATATCTACTGCGTACGCACACCGGCGCAACGGCCCAAAAGCGTGAAAATCGTGTCAACTGCGCAGCTTAATCCTGGCCAGCTTATTTGTCCCTATGTAACGTAACGGCGACTCCCATGGAACCGCATCCGAACGACACAAAGAAATGCAAATGAGCGCCGAGGAAATTGTCATCCAATCGTATTAAGAGTGAACTTTGATTGGGCAAGATCTCGCAGAAAAGTGATCCCCAGGCTATGTACTTCGCGGGGCAGTGTCACATGTATCGGAGACATTTCCGCCGCGATCTTCGCGAGCTCCGACTGTGTACGATCATCTGGTGATATTTATCTTTTCAATTTTGATCTTTATGTACTTACATGTGTCTTACATATTCTTGAAAAGCGGACGTAGCGTTGCGGATGGCGGCCGGAGCGATCGGCTAGAGTCGTCCATGTCGCGGAGGAACGAAGATGAGATGACAAGATCATGTGCTTGATTATTTCTTAAGACTTCGACATGATCGTCGAGCTCTTCGGCTCGCAACATTTATTGCATTTATTCCTACCTTGCATGGCGGCTGTTATTATATAAGATCAAGACATAAAAGGATGATTATATCTACTTAGTGCATTCCTCCTCCTTGATTGGCTTGGACTGATGTTTTATAATCACTTTGTTCTCTTTGCTGGACGAAAATCTCTTCTAATTGATCTTGATTGATGAAGGTGGTCCAGTTTTCAATCAGGAGCATAAGAAAAAAGGAGTTTCCGAATGATCTGCTGGCTTATAACTAGTAGAGGTGATGCGATCTTGGCACTCATTGCAAAATCACTACCTATATTTAGTAATCACTTCCATCATGCAGTTACCAATTTTGACATCTATCATCACTTGGGTACACTCTTAATGACGGACAATTAGCAAAGCGCGTCTTGCGTCTTACAGCTATTGATCGTTCGGATCTTACTGTTCTTAAACAGTACGATCGCGATCGCGTTCGCGATAGCGTACCCTCTGCGGATTAATTGGACAGTCCTCAATTATGGCAATATTAGGTATTGGCTAGGTTCGGGTTCGTTTCGCCAGTTATGACATTCGTCATCATTCCTGGCGATTTCTTTACTCATAACAATCACGTTCACCGATGAGTTATGATCAATCAATCATAGTTTTGTCAGATGCAACTCTCATGTGTGCGCCAAGCATATGCCAACCCCAGAGGTGAATTGAGTGAGAATTATTTGTTTCAGTTGTTCCAGACTTTTTGTGCTGGCTACGAATGATTTTTGCTGACTGTCTGCCTACGTACAAACATGATTTGTTCATAATAATTGCTCCCTGGGCATTAGTGATATATGACCAGCGCCTTCTCTTCTTGCTACGCTTACGACTTATAGTTAGTACAGATCTTTCTAAGCTAAGATTGGTTCACTGCAACGCACAGTAGATGTGGGATTTTCTGCGGAGGAGGCAAACAAGACATCTGCTAATTTACTTCGTCGCACCTTTTACCTTCTAGATCACAAAAATCTTGAACCAAGCATTCGAAATTAACATTTCTCGAATAGATTAACCAAAATTATTATATTGGGCAGAGAATTAACAGATTTTACTACAATAAATATATTCCTAACGCATTTATTAACGATTCAAGAAATACATCTATAAATTATATACAAGATGATTCAGATCAAGCTGTCGCGGTGTATACCACGTGATTCCTTGAGGTGAGGTGATAAAAAAAATCGTTCCACATACCCCCCTAAAACCCTTCCCTAACGAGTTATAACCCCTTAAAAATGTTTCGACTTTGTATGTTCCTTGATGGAAATGATTGCTTATAGCTTGTGAATAACATCATGGATTCTGGTTATTTGTATTAAGTTGAAAGCTGTCATAGGTATCTTTCTTTTGGTACCTCACTTGTTACTATCGACGAACAATTCTTCAAGATATTACAAAAAGAATCGAAAATCTTCGATTTTTTACCTAGAATTTTGAAAAATAAATCCATTTAATTCTAAAATTTGGTTCCACGGAATGTAATTTTCTTATTGTTTAACAATGCCCCCGATGTCGCCTTTCTTCCACAAAAACAACCTTAATTTGAAGATGTGTATATTGTAAATTTTTCAGTATTTTTGCTATTTTACAATTTTAATTTATCCAAATCTGAACACTTTTGCATCATTACATAATAATTGAGTAACGTGGAACGATTTTTTTATAAGCTCATCTCAAGGAATCACGTGATATACTCTGCGGCACCTTGATCTGAATCACCCTGTACAAAATATATCCAACAAGATTCAGATGAAGAATAAATAAAGAAAAAAATATTATTGCAATAGGCCGTATATAATGGCGTGACAATATAACAGATTTACTTTGACTGCAAACTACTACTTATTTTTGTTTAAATAAGAAAATTATAAAAAAAAAATGGGCAAACAATTTTTGACCATATCTGTTTTCTCTGTGTGCATTTAATCGCACATACGTGTCTCCTTTTGTAGAGTAAATATATTTTGTATACAAAAACAAAAAATTAAAATCAAATTCTAACCAGCTTTCTCAAACCATGGTTTTGAAAGTTTTTTTTTCCTTTCGTTTTTGCAAAATGGCAATTTTGTACAGCAATGTAATAAAAAACCTTGGATTTTTTTAAAAGAAAAGGATCAACTTTCCAAAAAAATTTATGGAGCAGAAAATGATTCAAATTAGCCAAAGAATACATGTAAATTTTTTCAGAATTTGTTGGACTATTTTTGGTTTTTTGGATTTGGCCAATTTTTGAAAAATCCAAACATGTCCTGACATATTCCGGAAAATTCACACGTGTTCTTTGGCTATTTATAAGAACTTATTTTCATATAAAATTTATTCGTATAATTACCTATAGTCCAGTCAATTTAACCTCTGAAGCGGAAGTTTGTGGTGGAGTGCTAATTTTTGGATATATTGTTGGGGACGGTGAGAAATGAAGTTATAATTTTTTTTTGCCCTTCAGGGGTGTTTGCGAAGGGGTGAAAAAGGGTGAAAAAGGGTGAAAAAGGTTTTTTGTTTATAACTTTGAATAAAAAAGTCAGCCTGGGTGGGAACGTTAGAGGGTGATATAATAAATGATTATTCATCTTGTATTAAAGTTTCCCCCGGTTTTGTTTATTGCAAAATTGTTTATTAACAATTTCACTCTCCCAAACCGAAAAAAATCACGGCTGATTTTTTTAAAAATACTTAAGCTCGTACGATGTCTTTCATTTTCACAATATCACTAGAAGACGCAATCCCCCATCATATACCAAAAATTCAAAACGGTTCCATGCATTTCACCTGAGATAATCACCCAGATACCTCACCTGTTTTACACCGAAAAATGTACAGTTTTAATCCAAGTCAAGATATCCCTCACGAATCGTCGCCCTCCGACCAGCTATCGCTGAGCAGCACACATTTTTCACATTTTTTCCCAGCCCACGGCGGGGAAGAAGAAGATTTGCGACTGATTCAAAAACGGAAATCGCTATAACTTTCGATGTATGTAACGGAACTTAATGTATGATGGCTTCAAAAATCACTTATTTTTTTCTCCATCTTTTCCTCATACACCACTTTCACCTAATATTTTTACTTTTTTTTATATTGAATTAAACTTAAAAAAAAAATAAAAATTAATTACATTTTATTCCTTTTCTCCCACAAAACTAAACTTTTTTGAAATATTCTTAATTTTATAGTTATCTACAGATTCCACCCTTTATTCTCATAATTTTTATTATTTTCCACAAATCCCCCCCTGACCCCCCGAATAAATATATTACCCCTTAAATTTTACAAACAAAAAACTCGCCAAACATTTTATTTTTTTTCTCCAACAAAACTAAACTTTTTTGAAATATTCTTAATTTTGTAGTTATCTACAGATTCCACCCTTTATTCTCATAATTTTTATTATTTTCCACAAATCCCCCCCTGACCCCCCGAATAAATATATTACCCCTTAAATTTTACAAACAAAAAACTTGCCAAACATTTTATTTTTTTTCTCCCACAAAACTAAACTTTTTTTTAAATATTCTTAATTTTGTAGTTATCTACAGATTCCACCCTTTATTCTCATAATTTTTATTATTTTCCACAAATCCCCCCTGACCCCCCGAATAAATATATTACCCCTTAAATTTTACAAACAAAAAACTTGCCAAACATTTTATTTTTTTTCTCCCACAAAACTAAACTTTTTTGAAATTTTAATAATTTTGTAGTTATCTACAGATTCCGCACTTTACTCCCATAATTTTTATTATTTTCCAAACATCACCCCCTGACCCCCCCGAATAAATTTATACTATTTACCTTTTTTTTAAATTATTCCCCATTTTTACTATTCAATTTTTTCCACCAATTCTCAATTAATCTCACTTTTTTTTCACCCACATCTACTTCAAGGTCTTCCGAAACCAAATCTACATTTTTTCTCCATTATTGCTAATAGTTTGTCCCCAATTGGAGTAGATCTTTATGCAATAATCGTAAATCGAAACTGGGGAGAAATTAATATTTTGGGCGAAAAATGATCCGCTAGCACACACGGGGGCAGATTGGGGACATACTATTAGCAATAATGGAGAAAAAAATGTAGATTTAGTTTCGGAAGACCTTGAAGTAGATGTGGGTGAAAAAAAAAGTGAGATTAATTGAGAATTGGTGGAAAAAATTGAATAGTAAAAATGGGGAATAATTTAAAAAAAAGGTAAATAGTATAAATTTATTCGGGGGGGTCAGGGGGTGATGTTTGGAAAATAATAAAAATTATGGGAGTAAAGTGCGGAATCTGTAGATAACTACAAAATTATTAAAATTTCAAAAAAGTTTAGTTTTGTGGGAGAAAAAAAATAAAATGTTTGGCAAGTTTTTTGTTTGTAAAATTTAAGGGGTAATATATTTATTCGGGGGGTCAGGGGGGATTTGTGGAAAATAATAAAAATTATGAGAATAAAGGGTGGAATCTGTAGATAACTACAAAATTAAGAATATTTAAAAAAAGTTTAGTTTTGTGGGAGAAAAAAAATAAAATGTTTGGCAAGTTTTTTGTTTGTAAAATTTAAGGGGTAATATATTTATTCGGGGGGTCAGGGGGGGATTTGTGGAAAATAATAAAAATTATGAGAATAAAGGGTGGAATCTGTAGATAACTACAAAATTAAGAATATTTCAAAAAAGTTAGTTTTGTGGGAGAAAAAAAATAAAATGTTTGGCAAGTTTTTTGTTTGTAAAATTTAAGGGGTAATATATTTATTCGGGGGGTCAGTGGGGATTTGTGGAAAATAATAAAAATTATGAGAATGAAGGGTGGAATCTGTAGATAACTACAAAATTAAGAATATTTAAAAAAAGTTTAGTTTTGTGGGAGAAAAAAAATCAAATGTTTGGCAAGTTTTTTGTTTGTAAAATTTAAGGGGTAATATATTTATTCGGGGGGTCAGGGGGTTTTGTGGAAAATAATAAAAATTATGAGAATAAAGGGTGGAATCTGTAGATAACTACAAAATTAAGAATATTTCAAAAAAGTTTAGTTTTGTGGGAGAAAAAAAATAAAATGTTTGGCAAGTTTTTTGTTTGTAAAATTTAAGGGGTAATATATTTATTCGGGGGGTCAGGGGGGATTTGTGGAAAATAATAAAAATTATGAGAATAAAGGGTGGAATCTGTAGATAACTACAAAATTAAGAATATTTCAAAAAAGTTTAGTTTTGTTGGAGAAAAAAAATAAAATGTTTGGCGAGTTTTTTGTTTGTAAAATTTAAGGGGTAATATATTTATTCGGGGGGTCAGGGGGGATTTGTGGAAAATAATAAAAATTATGAGAATAAAGGGTGGAATCTGTAGATAACTATAAAATTAAGAATATTTCAAAAAAGTTTAGTTTTGTGGGAGAAAAGGAATAAAATGTAATTAATTTTTATTTTTTTTTTAAGTTTAATTCAATATAAAAAAAAGTAAAAATATTAGGTGAAAGTGGTGTATGAGGAAAAGATGGAGAAAAAAATAAGTGATTTTTGAAGCCATCATACATTAAGTTCCGTTACATACATCGAAAGTTATAGCGATTTCCGTTTTTGAATCAGTCGCAAATCTTCTTCTTCCCCGCCGTGGGCTGGGAAAAAATGTGAAAAATGTGTGCTGCTCAGCGATAGCTGGTCGGAGGGCGACGATTCGTGAGGGATATCTTGACTTGGATTAAAACTGTACATTTTTCGGTGTAAAACAGGTGAGGTATCTGGGTGATTATCTCAGGTGAAATGCATGGAACCATTTTGAATTTTTGGTATATGATGGGGGATTGCGTCTTCTAGTGATATTGTGAAAATGAAAGACATCGTACGAGCTTAAGTATTTTTAAAAAAATCAGCCGTGATTTTTTTCGGTTTGGGAGAGTGAAATTGTTAATAAACAATTTTGCAATAAACAAAACCGGGGGAAACTTTAATACAAGATGAATAATCATTTATTATATCACCCTCTAACGTTCCCACCCAGGCTGACTTTTTTATTCAAAGTTATAAACAAAAAACCTTTTTCACCCTTTTTCACCCTTTTTCACCCCTTCGCAAACACCCCTGAAGGGCAAAAAAAAATTATAACTTCATTTCTCACCGTCCCCAACAATATATCCAAAAATTAGCACTCCACCACAAACTTCCGCTTCAGAGGTTAAATTGACTGGACTACTAATCCTTTTTGAGTAAAAATATCACCAAGTTTTTTTTATGATGAAAATTTTTTGTTAAGTTGATCCTTTTCGTGGAAGCTTTTCATTACATTGCTGTACAAAATGGCCATTTTGCAAAAACCAAAGAAAAAAACAACTTTAAAAACCATGGTTTGAGAAAATTTAGACATTCGTACCGCTATTTTTGGTGGTTATATGATCATTCCATTTTCCATAGCAGCAACGATAAGATAATCGACTTTGAAAAGAAAAATTACCCAAAAAAATCAGCACTTTTTTGAAAAAACCCAAAAAATAATAGGGTTTTTGAAACTTTTATGCAAAACAAATGCTAGATTCTGAAAGAGCATCTCAAAAAACCCCTCATATACGAATTTGGAAGAAAATCGCCCCAATTTGCTATTCGAATCGTACAATTGAACTTTCGTGCACAAAATCCTCGTTTTGCGCATTAATGGGTAAGATGGTTTCAAAAGAAGCCTGTGAAAACCACTTGATTCAGTTTTTTCAACCAGAAACCACGGAAGTTCTTCACTGATGGCATCAAGGTTCTACCCGAAAATTGGCGAAACATTGTTAATAATATTGGAGGATATTTGGTTCAAATAAATTCATTTTCACACTATAAGAAAACTAGTTGAAATTTACTAAAAACACACCACGAACTTTTTCCTACACCCAATATTTAGTTGCTAAACATACCCAAATCTCACAAGAGATCAAGAATAAATGTATATAATAAGTAGGACATCATTCCTCTACTAAATCATTCATATATACAATACAAAACTCTGAATAGTGCTTAATGCTTTATATGAAATATGATTGTATGTAGGGATATGTATATCATTTAAAGTAGTTTAATGTTATGGTTGCAAACTCAAAATTGTTCAACATTGTCGGTGTCCTGCCATAGGCCCTGGATTTCCGATAGGGATAACTGTCAAATGAGCTGTTATTGGTTATAAGTCCCAATGTAATTTTTTTTTTGCAAGTTCTAAAAATCATCATGGAAAGATATATACCGCAGCAACAATTCCAAATCGTGTAAATTTATTTCCGAGATCAGAGCTCATTTATAGAAACTTTTATATTGACGCATTGGAAGTCAACATAAGACGTGACGTTGTGGATATATTGCCTCCAATTGTTCAAAACAGTAGTCTAAAATTGGACTGACAGGTTGCGCTATATATAATAACTGGCAACTGTAGTGCTTATAGTCCTTATGGGTTCGACGACAACCGCTCTTTCGAGACTTCGTATATCGCATCATTTTCTTAAGTCGGACAAATTTTGTTCTTGCGGAAATTCTGGAAAACGGGGCAGTTTCCTTTGAGACTTTTCCAAAGTCATTGATTTAGTTCGAGCATAAAATTTATGAACGTAGTATTACTTTTGATTTAACGGAAAGATATTTGTATGTAAAAAGCCGAACAACATACGGCGGTCAAATGTTTTGGGTCAGTGGACATGACCGCCCCCAAACATGGGTAAGTTATGACGTCATACTTATTTAATACCGCATAGCTTATATTTTGAGAACTGGTTAAACAAATAAAAATACATTTTTTTGTAGTATTGGCGGATAAATATTTTGGGACATAAGGGTTGACAGACGCCCTAAAGTCAAGGGTTTTATGCTGACATTTTATTTACAACCGCTCATCTGATTTTGATTTTTTATTGTTTGAAATAAGTTTTCCAACACACTGAACAATCTCACCAAAAATAATAGTTGGGATTTTTAGGGAAAAATCTCAAAAACATACTTGAATTCGAATAAATATATATGGGACGTTTCACGCAGAACAGATCAACTGCATACCCAAAATTGGTGCTAATGAACCTTGACGTTCGAGATATCAAAATGTTTGTCTGGACAAGAGCTTTCGAAAAATTGCCGGCGAAATTCAAAATTCAATATGGCGACTTCAATATGGCAGCCGGAAGCTGGAAAAAATTTGAGTATACGGCAAAAAAAGCTTGTAGAAAAAAATATACGCTACCGATCCAGTGTGTCTACAATTTAGCTCAATAGACCATGAAAATTCCGTACTACCTCAACTTCAAAGCCCAATATCTCAAGAAATATCGATGTTAGCGATTTGGTGTTTGCAACTTTTTTGTAGGAAATTGAATTTCCTACAAGTTTGGCATATTCACCTTTTCTGTACCTCTTGTTGTTAACGAGATAGGGGTAAAAAGCGAGAATTTCATGAAAAAATTGGGGTTAGTGACCCGTACTACCTCGCTGGTGGGAGTTAGGGTTACACTGCAATGAATACTTTTGTAGAGCATTCAATTCTGAAGAAATCCTACCATTGACCAAGATTATATCATAAAATGCCTCTGAGCTGTAAAGTTTTGAAGAAAAATAATCAAGTTTATGTGTATTTTATATGAGAAATCTTTATACGCCTTGGTCTAGTACCTACTTAATATTAATATTAAGGGCTCCAATTTTCAGGGAATTTTTTTTTAGATATTTGCCACAAAATTTCGAGGTGGGACTGAAAAAAACAATAGTCGCGAAAAAAAGCACCCTAATATATATATATTTATATTGTATTATTTTCGAAAAATACAACATACCTAGTATACAAGATTACGAGCACCATCAGAGAAGATGGCACTTTGACTTTGGAAAATTACTACGAAATAGTGATTTTAAAGAAAAATTTGTCGAATTTTTAATCGAAGACTGGTCGAATGAGGAATTCAAAAATTTGTGTGAAGGCAAAACTTTAAAATTTAACTATGACAATTTGTTATGTGTGTATCTTGTTTGTGATAATAAGATTAAAAAGTCAATAGGTTACAACATATCATGCCTGGGCCCAAGGACTATTATGAGTATACACTGTATGTGAGTAAAACTAACATTAGCTCATTTTTTTTTTCCAAAATCGACTTATACCACTTTCTAAAACAACAGCTAAAATGTTAAAAAATTATCTTTCGAATAAAACCAAATTTATGGTCACGTGCTCAATTTGTATGTGTTTTATTTAAATTCAAAATCCGGACGAGCTTTAAAACAAAAATCCTTTATACATACATACAAATTCTATTGAAATATAGCCTAAAACTCCAACATCGTTTTTGACCTGAGTTATTTTAATTGGATGATACCACGCTACAGTGTCAGACCTATTATTCTCCTTTCAATTCTTAAGAATGCGAGTATTAGTACCTAGTTGTATACATAATGAAGTATAAACAAGAATAAGAATAAATCCGTTTCTAATTCTTGATGTACACCCTAAGAAAAGTTTGTTGACAATCAGACTTTGTAAATTTAACGAAACTATAAATTTAAAATATGTATCTAGAGGCAATTGTTAAATTCTATGTTAATTACATTGTTATTTCATCGTTTCTACGTAAATTATAGTAATTTTTACAGTAAAAGTAGAAATTTTTGTTGTAATTTTTGTCGCGATATTGTAAAAATTAATTGTTAATATTACAGAAAGCAACAGGATCAACAACAAAAATAAAGCTCCAATTTTATAATGAATTTTCAAAGCTACAACAAGTAGTTGTAATTACAATTACAGATTTATTCAGATTAGTGTTTTAATGTAAAATAATAAACATTCAAATGTAAAAATTGACAAATCTACAGTCATTAAAATGTACATATTACGAAATTGGTTTCACTATAAGCAGGTACTCGTAAGAGATTGTTGTTTATTACGCACTCGAATGGAAGAGTTTAATGCGACGATGTGTGAGACGGACGAAGTTCTTATTATTAGTGAAGTGTTCAATATAGTTCGCAATTTCAGTTTATTAAAATCAAATTTCAACTGATTTCAATCAAAATTGGTATCATGATAATTTTGAGGCCACTTCATTTTGAATATTGTCCGAATGAAAAACAATTGTTTCAAAATAAAACTTTGTAATTGTACTAATTTAAGATCTTAATTTGTTTTCGTTAATTAAATAAACAAAAAGAATTAGTAAAAAATATTTATTGTTTTAATTAAAAATCCAGTCCAAAATGCAGTCTGAAGCTAATTGTAGAGGTAATTTCAATTGACATATAGACATTTTTTTAAATAAGTTCACTGAAGCCAGGATTTACCTACAAGTAGCAAATTACATACGGTACCATATATCATCGTTTGAACTAAGCTAATTGATTCGAAATTAATATGGTATTATTATTATATTTGTTAATGTCGATCTAATCAGCGATATTGTGTGTACGTTGAACCATTGCAACTGGCTACTTGTTGAATAATACTAGTGAATGTAAAATTTAAAAAAATATTATATAGTAATTACGACCTTCCCGATTAGAATTTTGGTGGGGTACAGCTAGGCTAGCCATACTGCCTCGTGTGGGTCCCATGAGGCTGCCGTATTAGGCGCACGAAGGGCAAATAACGCCTTGCCTCACTCGCGCATCATTATGTATGTCGCATGTGGTCCTCGTGAGGCAAAATAATTGCTACCCGATTTAAACATTTTTCATGAAAATTGGTACATAGGGGTTTTGCAGAATGCTGATCTCAAATCCGCTGTCCAAATTTAGAAATTCTAGAAGGCGGATCCAATATGGCGACCAATAATTCTCGATTTCAATGGATTTTAATGAAAATTGGTACAATGATTATTCTGAGGCCACTAATTTTGAATGATATTAATATTTGGAAATTCCAGATGGCGGATCCACAAAGGGGTTTTCGAGTTGAAACAAATTCTAGAATACAACAAACTAGCACATTTCAGAAGTATGAGCCTAGGTGTATATTTGATGGTTGCCTAATCGAACCCCTGTAAGGCAAATGGTGGGATTGCCTATTTCATTGTAAGGTTATAAATGCCTCACTTCAGTATCGCTGATTTTATTTTGTGAGGTCCTCATGAGGAATCTACGGGGAAATCCCCCTATTGGCATACCCCTCACCAAGGCTAAATAAGGCCCACACTCTTCATGAGGCATGCCCCCTATAAATTCTAGTCGGGTTGCAACGTTAAATTAATATAAACTGATTGTAGATTCTATAGGCTTATAGGCTTATAGGTTACAAATTGGCTCTGTGATTTCAACAGTTCTTTCAATAGAAATTAACCCTTTCAGACACAATGTCCAATATATTGGACAAAAGTTGTCACTGATTTTAAAGCTATTTAACGTAGACACCAATATTAAATCTGCAATGGTTGGCAACTCTGTTAATAAAGTAGTTTTTAAACTTTACAAAAATAAGTTTTGTACCGAACTCTGACCATTTCACATGGTTCAGTGCCTTTTTTGTGAAATTATATTGTGCGGCAGTAAACAAGTGGTCCTTAGTGCTCATATAAAGACTGTTTTTTTTTTTTAAGATCGAGTTTTAACAAAAATCGGTAAGTACTATTTAACTATTTTTTAAACAATTTATGCAGAAAAGTGTAAAAAAATACGTTTTGATTGGCCGCCACGCGCAAAAAAAAGGCATGTCCCATATATGGGACATCACCTGGTGGCCAGGTGAGGCATCCTACCTTAATTGTTTTTGCATATTCGTGTTTATTAGTGTCATATTTGTGTATAAGCAAAAATTCAGATTTTTATCTCAAACGCCTGATTTTTGTGTCTGAAAGGGTTAAATATGAGCTGTAAGTTTTACAGCAAAAGTTTTCAAAAGAATGAGATTCTACAGCGCTGTGTTATAAAAATTATGATTTTCCTTGTAAATATTTCAAATTGGTGATTACAACAACTTTTGCATGTAAAAATGAAAGTATAAAACTGTAAATGTCATAATTAAGCTATCAAATTGATATCTAATGTAGTCAAACTTTCACAGTTGTTAATTTTACAGCGAACAAACTTTCATATTGACAACAATGGAAGTAAAGTTGATTTTGACAGATAATATAGGTTAAATTTACAGTGCAATTTTCATTTTTACGTGTTTTTTTCTTTGAGTGTATAAATCTAGAAAATTCAAAATCTAGTCGAATTTAATTGGACGGTGTGGATGGTTTGGTAAATTCACATATGCCAGCATCCAGCCCTGAAGTCGAATGTAATTGTATTTCAAAATCCAAAGTGACCTTTTCTCCAACTTATTCGAAAAACCTTTCACTAAAGTACAAGGCATCACGAAACAATTCTCACTCCTTTTCTAGTATGAAGTTACTATAGACATCCGATGTAGATAAGCCGCATCGAGCACTTAAAATTGGCACCATCTTTGAAAAAGGGCACCTCGAGCCGCAGAATTGCGTCACCATTGACAATTTTATCGGTCGTAGTAGCGATCGACCTGTCCACTGAAGGTTCGCAGCCTCAGACGGTAAATAGGCAGGGATTTTCAAAGAATGGCACTCAATCATCACCCGAGATCTCTGTTATCAGTGCCCATCTCGGCAGCGATGCAGAGCCCCCTATCGGCTGAATATCCAACCGGTTGGCCGAAGAACACCCATTAGCGGTTGTAAATCTATCGCCAATCTCGCCGGCGAAAAAACTTTTTCCTCGGATGCGTTTATTTAGCGATCTGTCGTTTGTTGGAGTAAAAACGCAGATATACGATGGGAACTTGTTCTGTGGTCAGTGCGCACCGCAACGCAAGTATCTTGTTGCGCATCGGCGCAGCGCATCCAGCGGCCGATAGATATGGTGCCGGAGCCACAACCAGCTCCTTTTGGGTGACCCAAGGAAGAGACGGCGGCGATCGACTCGACGTCTCGAACGGGAGGGAAAACCGGGGAAAAGCCAGCCAAGATGTCGAAGTTGATGATCAGCGAATTGTCATTGGAATGCGGTGATTTGCTAATGGATTGCTACGCAGTGGATCACAGCCCGATTAAATGCAGAATCGATGCTACGTTTGCTCGGTGACGATTGTTTTTACGCAAGATACGCCTCCGGTCGGAGTTTGTCGCGCTAATTACTAAAATGAATTATGATCGCTCGAGAATTTTTGAATTTGAAATTCACGTCAGATGAGTTTAATGTTAATGGCAATACTTCCACCGCATGGCTGAGATTTTTGAGGTTCGTCTCAGCTGGAGTATGTGACCAGGTATCCGGAGAATGATGCCAATGTCATACACGCTACATATTCGTTTTAACAGGAAAACTCATTTCACTTACAGAAATTCCAGATAAGTCTTGCTTCACTTGATAGAGTTATAATGGGTTACCTTCTAGGGCTTGCATACATTGACTCAAATTGCAAATTAACCCAGAGAGGCAGCACAATTCTTTAATTAGCAAGTTTTCGTAGAATCCAAATGATTAACCATTCTCACGTGTTGTCGTTATTAGTGGGGCCGGACAGTCAAATCACTAGACATACTTATTTTTATCTGAATTGATTATGGGCAATCCTTTTGAAGTTTGGTCAACTCTTTTTACAATTTGTATTGCGGATATGTATTATTTATTAAATATCACGATCAGTTACAACTTATTTACTTATACTCATCGGAATAATAAATAATTCCCTTGAGAGAGAGAAAGGCTTACAAGATATTTATCGCCTACTTTTTGATTATTATGTCAAATATGGACACAAGGTAATTATCTTGAAGATGTGAAAGAATTTTGTGTCGAGAAAAGGATTTTTGTACAGAAGCTCAACTGACAACATACTACAATAAAATACAATTTTGTTTGTTCTTTTTTCTTTTTTCATTACTTTGATTTTTACTTATTTACTTTTTATATTTAATAGCATATGTAAGTCGAAGAAATTTGTTAAAATGTATAAAGTCGTAAAATTATTATAGGCTAATATTATAAGCATGCATTTTATATGCTGGGAAATATACCAGCTTTGGAAGAATCGGGTTTAGTTTTCAGTTCCAAAATTGAATTAGTTTTATCTAAAATTAGCTCAAGTTTTATGTAGCAAAGATTGTTCAAAAAATGCACGCTTTTTTTCTCGAAAACGCCATCTAGTCGTACACATTCATTCCTATTTGCCAGTATATGGAAAAGGAGGCAAAACCATCTACAATATAATTTCATCATTGGCAATATTCTTGTTGAATTGTGTTTTATTGATGAGAGACTTATATAATTGATTTTTATATAACCATAATGTCCTCAATTGTGCACATGCCTTATTGACCTACACTCCCGTGCATAAGTATTCGAACACTTTCAAATTTCTGATTATTGTTGAAATTTAAATACAAAATGGACTTTAAAGAAAAATTTATTCAGGGATTTATATTATTCAATATATAAACAAAATATATCAATTAAGAAAGGCTAATATTAATCACATATTAGCTCATATTTTGCTTTCAGCAATGTTCCCTCCTTTTGCCTATATTACAGCGGCGCATAATTTAGGCATTGTTTTAATTAATTTCGAGATTGTTTCGGCATCTATCGATGTCCAGTGGTGTTGCAGCTTTTCCATAATATTTTCTCGACTTGTTAGCTGATCATTTCGCAAATTTCGATCAAGCTCGTTGTATAATAACTCTATAGGGTTAAGATCGGGCGATTGTGGCTGCCATTGCATGATTTTTAACATTTTTTGTTGTTCTTTTTTTGATAGTACGGTCCTTATTCGTAGAGCAGTGTGTTTGGGTCGTTGTCATGTTGAAACGTAAAACCAGCACCATTTAGTCGGAATCCAGATGGAATTGCATTTTGATGCAGAATGGCTTCGTAAATTTCAGCAGTCATAATTCCCCGTATTTCTTTAAGATCTCCGGCCCCATTGGCTGAAAAACAACCCCAAACTGTGACACTACCTCCACCGTGTTTAATGGTAGTTTTTATACAGTAGGGAGCTGCATTGGTATAACGGCGCACACATACTTTGCGCTTGGTTCCAAATAATTCAAATTTAGACTCATCTATACAAAGAACATTTTTCCATTGCTCAGTGGTCCAATCAATGTGAAATTTCGCAAATTCTAATCGCTTCTTTTTATTTTGAGGACGAAGTAATGGTTTGGTTAAATATAACTTAAAAACAGTAGAACGAAAACTATAGACATTTAGTGCATAAGATGAATCAGTTTTCAAACAATCAAGGAAATAAGGAGATTATTTCGATATCTAGTTCAGTACAAAAACTTTATAATTTTCCTATTTTTAATTATTTTATTGTTGACTACTTAAACGGTATAAGTAGCTGAAAGCCATTTACTCGCTTTACTTATTAGAGCTACTAAACACGAGTAAATAAGTTGAAAATATTGAAATATTTGAGTATGGAAATACAAGACTGCAAGAGTCTTGCAAACGAGACCAAGACTTGTCCAAGACTAAGCCTATTGATGCAAGACCAAGACTATCGTAGTCTTAGTCTTGGTCTTGTTTTACTCATCAGTACTTTGAAGTTTGTGAAGGTTAATAATTTTTATTTTATTTCCAGTTCAAAACATCCATACCCGACTACAATTTTGGTGGGGTACAGCTAGGGTCCCTATGAGGCTAGCCATACTGCCTCGTGTGGGTCCCATGAGGCTGCCGTATAAGGCGCACGAAGGGCAAATAACGCCTTGCCTCATTCGCACATCATTATGAATGCCGCATGTTGTCCTCGTGAGGCAAAATAATTGCTACCCGATTTAAGCATTTTTCATGAAAATTGGTACATAGGGGTTTTGCAGAATGCTGATCTCAAATCCGCTGTCCAAATTTAGAAATTCAAGATGGTGGATTCAATATGGCGACCAAGATTTCTCGATTTCAACGGATTTTAATGAAAATTAGTACAATGATTATCTTGAGGTCACTGATTTTGAATGTTATCAAAATTTACGAATCCAAGATGGCGGATCCAATATGGTGACCAATAATTCTCGATTTCAATGAATTTGAATGAAAATTGGTACAATGATTATTCTGAGGCCACTAATTTCGAATTATATTAAGATTTGGAAATTCAAGATGGCGGACCCATAAAGGGGTTTTCGGGTTGAAACAAATTCTAGAATATAACAAACTAGCACATTTCAGAAGTATGAGCCTAGGTGTATATTTGCCTAATCGAATCCCCGTAAGGCAAATGGTGGGATTGCCTATTTCATTGTAAGGTTATAAATGCATTAGGTTTGCCTCATAAGACCCTTGTGAGAAACTCGTAAGGTAAACCTCACTTCAGTATCGCTAATTTTATTTTGTGAGGTCCTCAATCCCTCTATTGGCATACCCCTCACCCGCCACATGAGGCCCCCATGACTATATGCATAATATACAAGGTTCCATAGAAACTATGTATTTCTGGTAATTTGCAGAATTTTTTTGTCAACCCGATAAATGGAAACCATGTTTTAATTAGTAAGCCAGATTTATTAGCAGTTGACATTATATATTTAGGAAAAGTTAGTTTCTTGTCGAGTACAATTCCTAGATATTTGGCTTGATCACTCCAAGTGACTTCATGCCCATTTAGTAATAAAGTTGGTGCTGGGAAGAAACCGGGGACTTCTCATGCGGGTAAAAAATACAGCTTGGAAGTTGTTTGCATTAATCTTTATTTTCCATTTATGAAAATAATTAGCAAGAATGTCAAGACCCAATACACAGGGTTGTACAGATGTGAGCACTTCATGTGAGCTGTATATGGCTGTCTTATCTGCATAAATGGAAGACGAGTAGTAAGGTATGGTAGGAAAATCGGCTGTAATAATACATATAAAAGCTGAACCTTGCGGTTAATAATAATTGTAAATTGTAAATCGGTTAACTGTTTTTGAAATATTTGTCCCACCCGTTTAAACAATAATATTTCGAAAAACTCGTTGGACATTACTTTGAGTTTTTTCAATATTTGTTTTTTATCCTATACTTGGATATCTATTATTATAACTTTTTAAAATACCAAATATATTGTTTATATGTAGAGTTAAAGCAAATTCTGAAAATTATTTTTCTCGAAATTCTGTAGACCGAAACCTCCTTCTCTTAAGGAATTATTGTATCTTAACCCTAAGCCCTAGCTGAAAGAACCATAAAAATCTTTGCAATTACTATTAACCCCAAAATACAACATCTTAATCTAGCTTGGATGATATTTCAATTTTCCCTAAAAAATCGGGAAAAGTGCCTTCCCTTAAGCATCCTGCAGCAGACGTATATTATCATTGTAATCCCGCGTGTCACAAAGGGCTTTCGTCCAGTCCCCTTCGGCTGAGTTTTCGCGCAAACAAACTTTTTTGTCGTCAATCGAATGGGCATAGTAAAAATTTCTTGAGCCAGAGATGCAGACACCATACGCACCGGAAGTGTGTCCCATTTATCAGACGTGACACTAAAAGCGGAAGTTTATAGATCCTGAGGAGCCACGTGACCACCATTATTAAATTCATCTTCTTTTTTATGGATGCTCTCCTAGCGCGCTCGGTTAGTTCGCTTTTTATCCTTCCCAGTTGGAGGGTAATATCCCTGAGTCCTGTTGGAAGGTTTATGGCGTTGTACACTGATCCCTAGAATGCCAGCCCCAGCAGCCCTAGAGGTGAGTGCAAATATCGGATAAATCATTTTGCGGTTTTTTAGAAAAGTAAAAAAGTCTAACCAGGCAGTTGGGCGCCTTCGTAATTATCTTACTAACAATAAGACATAGTCCTAGGTAGATAGCCAAAGCCCGATGGCGCTCCAGAAGTCGCAACGTGAGAACACGAGACCGAACGAGCGTTCGACACGATTTGCGCCGATATTACAGCCTCCGTGCAGCATCTTCTTGGTACCGAGCATCTCCGGTGCTGGACCCCAATCTTGATTAGCGATTTAGTGGTTCCATTCGGCGTGCTCGATGGGAACAGTTCCCTAAAGATTTTGTTTAAAAACCGAAACGACTCCTTCTTTCCTTCCACCAGAACCGGCGGCGATGGTAGTGACTGGTGGCGGCCTTTTCCATGAAATATTCCGAAACGCGCGGACCACAGCACGGTGCCGGTATCTTTTGAAGGCATGCATTTTGCTGCACTTACACCTCGGCACTAATTATCTGAGCACTCTCGAGGCGTCCCAGATTGCATTCAGTCGATGTTTGTTCTTTTTGCTGAGCCCTCCCATCGGGTCCGTTCCGCAGCTCGTGCAAGAAAACTTGTCGTCTGTAATTTCGCCTTGTTTACATCTTTTCAGGAATTTTTTACTGCTCAAGGAGCACAAAAGGTAGACTTGGTGCCTGGAGGTGGTTTGCCACCGATACCCGTGTAATTAGGATGTTACAGTCGCATAGTGTGACTTCTTGCTTCGCAATTACGTGAATCTGATAGAAACCGCACGGTTTCGCCGTTTCGATTTGTGTCTTCTTTTAAGGAAATAGATCTGAAGAAGGTGAATCAATCATTCAAGTTAGGGCTGATTAGGCATACCTTTTTTATTTCTTATTTTCGATACTTAAATAAATACTAGTTAAGGGGTCATATACAGTCAGGAGGCCCAAAAAAGTCGATTTTTCAAGAATTTTTCTTGAGATGATCTTTTAAGTTATTAATGTATAATTCTGTACACATATAACGGTAACTCTTGAGTGTATTTTAATGTTTTTTATTTGTAAAAATAGTTATTTTAAAAGCTGCTACAGCTGATCTCCGGGAGCAACTCTAAGAAAAAGCGTTTTGCGGTGTGCACGATATCTCTAGACTGGATCATCCAAAATGGAAAAACCAAAAATATTTCGTTAGTATATTGTTTTATCTCGTAATTAATCGAAGGAATAAGCAAAATAAGAATTTTTGACAAAATGGCGGCTTCTTAAAAAAAAATCGATTTTTAACAACAATTTTCGCTCTAAATTGTTTATAAAATGGAAAATATTTATCGGTGAGCAAAAAGCTTCGATTAATTACTAAAAAATATACTTAAGAAACTTATGTTAAAATTTGAAACTGATCCGTTCAGCCGTTTCCGAGAAATCTTGCTCACCGACTATAAGAACACAGTTTTGAGAAAAACGCGTTTAAAGTTTCAAACGCATTTTACATTTAGTACAAAAACTCGAACACGTCATTACAAATATGCGTGTAACTTCGAGAATATTCACCCGATTGACATGAAATTTTCTGTGGCTGTACTTTAATATATGTACATTACAAAAATAAAATAATAAAAAAATCGATTTTCTAAAAATCCTGACTGTATATGACCCCTTAAGCGTAGTAAATTTAGCTTCTGTTTGACACATGAGAATCTAAACATTTAAATTTTTCAAAAATAACACATAATAAGTAGCAAAACTTAACAAAAGCATATACAGGGTGTCCCAAAAATACCAGGTCAGAGTGACATGGAAGATAGGTTAGCCTTAGATGTGTCGAATAAAATAAACATGACCTTAGTAAAAGTTTCTTAGTTTTCGAGATATTGTCACTTTTTTAATTTTGTTTTAAATCTCTACTTTTAGTTAGAATTTCAACCACAATTGCTAAAAATGACTTCAAGTTGTTTACTTTTTTATTTGTCAGGTATCTTGAATAGCTGTTTCAGGCGTTAAAAGTAAAATTTTGCCGAAATTTAGTGTACTTTCCAAGAAAAATAACTCATTTGTGTTACCTTTTAACTCTTTCAAAATTGTAACTTTAACTTTGACAATCAGTCGTCGAAAAAAAATGTACTAAAAGAAACTGGCAAATTATCTTAAAAACTACTCAATTTAATGCAGTTTCAGAAATGGTATGATACTTGGGGAATTATTTTACAAAAACTTAGAAATTGCTATTTTTATCATTAAGGGTTGTGCTAAAGCCGGACTCTATTCTGAAAAATAAAACACTATTATTGCGCAATCAATAGTAAAAAAAGGCCACATTGCATTTTTACTAGCTGCCGGCCTTTGTCTTTTGTGGTTGTGGACCTGTTATCAGGTAAACATGAATAGGATAGCTGCGACCCTTTGCTATTCCGCTTTTTCATTCATTCTTTTGGGGTATTGTGATATTGACAAAAAAAAACCAAAAACTGTTGAATTTGTTTATTATTACCGTAAATGTTCAAACTGTGTGCCTCCAACACGAATGCACAATCGACATCTTTTAACAAAACAGTTTTTTAATCTTCTCAAACTCATCTGAGATATTTGTCGAGCCGCTGCGGTGACCCTGTTACGTAGTTCCCTTTCCGTGTGTATTGTTTTGTTAAAAGATGTTGATTGTGCATTCGTGTTGGAGGCAGACAGTTTGAACATTTACTGTAATAATAAACAAATTCAACAGTTTTTGGTTTTGTTTTGCCAATATCACAATACCCCAAAAAAATGAATGAAAAAGCGGAATAGCAAAGGGTCGCAGCTATCCTATTCATGTTTACCTGA
Source organism: Dysmachus trigonus (assembly GCA_949715965.1). Classification (NCBI taxonomy): domain Eukaryota; kingdom Metazoa; phylum Arthropoda; class Insecta; order Diptera; family Asilidae; genus Dysmachus; species Dysmachus trigonus. The sequence continues at coordinate 42,865,215 of OX454322.1, read as the reverse complement.
TAACAGGTCCACAACCACAAAAGACAAAGGCCGGCAGCTAGTAAAAATGCAATGTAGCCTATTTTTACTATTGATTGTGCAATAATAGTGTTTTATTTTTCAGAATAGAGTCTGGCTTTAGCACAACCCTTAATGATAAAAATAGCAATTTCTAAGTTTTTGTAAAATAATATAATTCCCCAAGTATCATACCATTTCTGAAACTGCATTAAATTGAGTAGTTTTTAAGATAATTTGCCAGTTTCTTTTAGTACATTTTTTTTCCACGACTGATTGTCAAAGTTAAAGTTACAATTTTGAAAGAGTTAAAAGGTAACACAAATGAGTTATTTTTCTTGGAAAGTATACTAAATTTCGGCAAAATTTTACTTTTAACGCCTGAAACAACTATTCAAGATACCTGACAAATAAAAAAGTAAACAACTTGAAGTCATTTTTAGCAATTGTGGTTGAAATTCTAACTAAAAGTAGAGATTTTAAACAAAATTAAAAAAGTGACAATATCTCGAAAACTAAGAAACTTTTACTAAGGTCATGTTTATTTTATTCGACACATCTAAGGCTAACCTATCTTCCATGTCACTCTGACCTGGTATTTTTGGGACACCCTGTATAATTTTAACAATTTGATTTTCTCTTACGCGTTCACACCAAAATATAGACAATAAAAATGGTGTTTTTTAAGCCCGATAGAACTTAAAATTATAAAAAAATAACACAAAGAATTTTTTTTTATACGAAAGACCAATTCATGACAATAGTATTTAAAAATGACTTCGGGCATATGGTCACCGCACCGCGACTGTTCTTGACGAAGCGCATTCTATCAGTCCGATTTTGGGGCAATTTTTGGATCAATGTCGTATACGGCCGACGAATAACACGATCAGTGTTGGCCTCCAGGTTGTCACTTTTTGCTAGTTTATCAGTATAAACCACATAACCCAATAGTTGAGAGGTGCCAGATCGCATGATCTCGGAGGCCAATTTACCGGGTCATTTCTCGAAATCACTTTGTCGCTAAATTATGATTTTAATAAACCGATGGTTTGTGTCGCTATATGGAGCGTAGCGCCATCCTGCTGAAACTGCATCTCGACAGAATCAATACCTTATCCAAATTGTCTATTGGCGAGGATTTTCCTTATACAAAATGTCTATTTACCGAAGACTTCCCTTATACAATAGACATTTTGTATAAGGAAAATCCTTAGTCATTAGACATTTTGTACGTATATGAAGAAAATCTTCAGTAATATCTCCACAGAGATTTCTTATACGGAAAATCTTCAGTAAATAGACACACTGTATAAGGAAAATCCTCAATCAAAAGGCATTTTGTATAAGAAAATGTGTAATCCGTGCCACCGGTATGCTCACTTCGTTCCTATTCACTTATTACCTGAAATATGCTTGAAAGCATCATAATTTCGTCTAAATTTTAAAAAATATCAGCCAAAACTTAAATTGTCAAAGATTAATGCAATAAGTCGTATTTTTCTCTCTTTTTTAATATTTGTCCAGACCCCCATGTATGTAACAAAATTAGGTTGATATTGGTTGAGGAGGTATGGCGGAATATGCAAACAAACAGAAAGGTATACAATTTAGGTACGAATAGTTGACAACCGTAATCATTTTAATTTTTTTCTTTCATAGTGTGTGCTTTCTTAAGAATATAATCAGTACATATCTATAGTCTTTTCATCTTCTTTAATTTACCTCACTTAATATTCCATGATATTAAACAAAGCAAATTAGCTTTGCTTGAAGACTTTTCTAAATACATTTTTTAAATAATTTTTTAAATATTTCAAAATTTAAGCACTTTCGAATCGAATCTATTCAAAACTCACTTGTTAAAATATACCCAGTACATTTCAGGCCTTTTGAATATTCACATTACGTCAAATATTACAATAAATGAATATTCACATTACGTCAGATATTACAATAAATGAACGCCCCAAGCTTTTTCTTTTAGTCCGTTGACTTATTGAAAAAATATCTTCCTTTCTCGTGTTTAGTAAGTGATTTTACATAGATTTTTTTTATTTTAATATTATCATCTTAACATATATAATCGTTAATGCGACTGTTAGTGATCGTGTAACTTCTGAACGACTTGACCGATTGAGGTTATATTCCCACAATATAATTGTTTTGTGGGGACGATAGCTATGCTAGGATCTGATACTTAGTGCTATATTCAAGTTATTTCATATTAACACAATTGTGCATTAACGCTTTCAATGGTCTTACATTTGAATGTGATCCAGAGACAGGATATTTATCACATCCTAAAATTATTATTGGCGAAATGGTTAAAGAATGTGAATATTACCATGCATTTAAGTTTAAAAATGAAATAGCAGGAATGTGTGACGCATCAGGAAAATTTGTTTTGCCTACATTAAATCCACCACCTGCATCACTAAAAACGTTTATATCTGGTCTTAATACTGAATCAAAATCGTTTTTGAAAAAAATTCGAAAATTTAATTTTTGCTTTCTAATGACATCTTTTGGAGCAATAAAAATATATTAAAAATACGAGTAATGTTGGTCGCAATGTTGGAACAACGTTTAAAATTCAAGGTCAAATTTGCCATCAAATCGGCTCTTTGCTATCAATGTCTGATGAAGACAAAAAAAAAAAATGAAATGAATGAAAAATGTCAATTTTGATGTCTCAAATTTGAATAATCTAGGATTTTATTTTCAGAATTCAATATACGAACTTTAAGTTTGAATAGTCATTACCAATGTTCAATTTTAAACATCAAGCAGTTTATTTTTCAAATAAACTGCAATTTTCCGCGCTTCTACACGCTTGATCCTTGGCGCGCCCATTATTCGGTCCCCTTGCCTATCCCCCAATCGCGTTAACGACTCTTATACAAAGATTTTAACCAAATCAAACTCATCGTGCCACCTACCGGACAGCGAAGAACAACGTTTGCCGGGTAATCTAGTTATTTATATTTCTGAATTCTAGTGTGGAAATTATTAATTTCAATTTATCAAACGTCAGAATGAGATCAACATTTAGTAAAGCAAATCGTTTATGCTTCAATTTCACACTTTTTTATTAAGTATATTATAGTAATTATTTTTTATCTCACTGCTAGCTGCATAAAAAATAAATAAAAATTATTATTAACAAAATAATTCATTTAATCATTTTAACATAAGCGTAGTCTAGTAAATTAAAATTATTTTACTTACGTACTACACTGAAAAACTACAATTTAAGATTCATTTAATTCAAATTAATTTCATATAAATTATGTATGTATTCTAAAAGTAACATAATGAGTAAGATAAAAATTTATATTACTTGATTCATTTAATTTGAATTATTATTATTATAATTATTAACATCACATCTTCAGACAAATGTTTTTTTTTTCTTTTTGCTTTGTTTTTGCCGCCACTATAGTTTTATTATATAATTTTTAAAATTATCTACAACAATTATTTCCAATTCAACATTTTTCCGAAGATTTCCCCGATTTCAAACAGAACTGTTGTATATATACATAATTGAACGAGTCTTATAAAAATCCTTTAACATTTCTAAGAAGAAGATTATTATTTATATAAGTAGTATTACTTGTAATTTTTTAAAACATTTTGATTTTACTTTTCAATAAGTGTTTTAAATAAACCAAACTAAATAAAAAAAAAATTCATGAAATCATTTAATTCCAAATGCACATGTCAAAAAAACATTTAAATGGTTAAAATTCAATAAGAAATTTTAAATGAATCACTTAAGGTTTTCTTTAACATTTTAAGAGATTTTTTTGCAAGGCTACGCTTGGTTTATAAGTGTGAAATAATTATAATTTTTGTATTTACAATATGTAAGATGATCCGGTCCACTTCTGTAAAAAATATATAAAAAATTACATTTAGTAAACAGCTTCCAAACGGAGTTAAAATCTTTGAGAGATTGTTATTCATGAAATTACATATATATTATTTATTTTACAATCCGCTATTTGATTAAATATGACAGTGAATTAATTTGCACTAGAAAGATATAGATCTATAGTAACCGCATCTGCATTGAACTACAGTTTAAAAAACATTTATTCATCAAAAACGTCTTTTCGCCCCCAACGAACGTAAGGAATCGAATAATTTTCCTGGTATAATGCTGAAAACAGCGATCTTTGTCAGATAAAATGTAATACGGTCCAGTCTAGGAATATTCTGGAGACATGTAAATACCACACCTCAAGATCGAATACTGATCGGGATGACTGACAACTTGCTGACAAAACGTTTACCTCCGAATTTCCTTAAAATATGTCCGAGGACAGCGTGTTTCAGTCCAATTTATTCTAGCCCGCATGTGACGGCCGTATCACATTTTCATACTGAGTCGAATTGTTAATGAGAAATGGATCGCATTTTTTGTCGCCTCCTCAGGAGGGAAAAAAAAAGTTTTAAAAAAAAATCGAAATCGATACCTCAACCCAATAAACAAATAGTCTTCATTTCCCGGAGGTAAAACAACCGACTGGACGCTGACGAGTGGAAAATCGTCACTGAATAAATTGACATATATTAACGAAGTGATCTTGGACTTTCGAAGAATCCATGACCGTGAGGATCACAGGTCAAATGTAGAACAAAAAGCCGGGTGGTGTTTGTCGAACGATGGAATCGCATTAATCAAGCGATCCGATCGTCGTCCGGACAGAACAGTAGTCAACGACGTCATTTATGATTCGAGATGATCAGCACCACCACCAAATCCATCGATCACCTCTGGGCCAGAGAACCCTGGAGCTCTGATTATGTCAGATACAATCCGAAGAATAAGATTTACATTTTCAAGTTTGGATCCAGCTGCCAAAACCAATTCAACGAATAATAATTAATGAAGCCTTATCTGATTTTTTTGATTTATTGAGAACGATCGAGTAGGTCGACAAGCTATCAGGCAACTATTTGGCGGGTGGTTGCAAAAGTTACAAAAGTTACGAAGAATTAACAAATCTTTTTTGGTAAAACTCTAGAGGATTATAAAGTTTCCCTATTTTGTAATAAAGTAAAATGCAAAAGTGCCCAGTTCGTACCGTCTTTCTAGCAGTCGCAGCGGTACCGGCTTGGCTACTGTTGTGACGCTTTTTCTTTTCTTTCTCTGAATTTCAGCGATTCGATTTGAGAAGGATAAGATATTGTTCCCGTGGTTGTTTGATGTCCTCCTTAACAATGTTCAATGCCCATTGTTGGAAATTCTTGCCTCTTGCCTGTCTTTTTTGAATGCTTCAAGTTGCGGCGAGATTTCGTCTTGGCTTGCGCTATTCTTGCAGCCAACTTTTAAGATAGCCAACGCGATTTTTTCGTCTGCTACTTTGCCTTACTTTGATATTGTTTTGTTTATATATATATATATTTTTTTATCCTTTATTTACCCATGATGTCCGATGTCGACCAAAACTATTCCTCACGTTTTTCGCCATGAGTCTGAGTCCAAAGGAGCTCTTGCGTCTCGTGGCAGGCAGCATCGCGAGCGTTTGTTTTGTTGAGTTTTAGCTAATTATTCCTTTGACGGTATGCGCTACAAATTACTACGGCAATACCTTTTCTACCATAGTCTTGTTCGCAATTTTGTTTCAGACAGCTGGCGCTAAGAGCCAACCATTTGTTTCGTTCTTTCTATTAGTCCCTTTTTCACATCCATGTACATATATTGTTAAAAGGTATTTGCGAGAATGGTTTCAAAACTAAGTTTTCTAACATTTCTTTAAGGACTACAAAAAGAAAGAATTACATAAAAAATGATCACTATCAAACATTTTCTTGCTAACATTAAATCAAAAAATTAGCAGATCAATTTTTCTATTTGAAAAATAAATTTAAATGTAATTATCAAAACAGTTCAATTTCTTAAACACTATATATTATAATATATTATAAAAATACATTAGAAGAAAAACAGCTTTCTCTAAACTCTTTAGCCATCATTTGTGACCAGAAAAACACATCTTCCACAAGGAATAGTGTTGCCTCAATATCAGGAAGGTAAGTTTATTATCTTCAACCTTAGAACCACGTTTATTTATTTATCACAGCTTCATCAAAATACTGATTACTAAAAAGAAAAACATTATGATACATAAAAATGATAATAATAATAATAAAAATAACAACAATAAATTATGTAAAATAATCTAACGGAGCCGACTTTTCAGTTGCAACCTGTTTAAGTTGAAATCTGTAACAGAATAGTGGTCGTTATAGGAGCGAGACAAAGACGATATGGGTTCATTCAAGCCATAATTGGTCCGATGACTTTTTATATAAAGAAAGTCCCTATGCCTCAACGAACGTTTAGGAACAGAAATATTAAAAAAGGCCAGTAATTCAGGAGAGTTAACAGCTCCTTGCAAGCAATCAAAAACGAATACAGTTTTGGAGGTTTGACGTCTATATTCCAATGACTCTAGGGAAATGAGTTTTAACCTATCACTGTATGGAGGCAGGTGGATATTATTAGTCCAAGGAAGCCCACGAAGGGCGAAGCGTAGAAAGCGCCGTTGAACAGCCTCAATCCGCTGAATGTGATTTTGATAAAATGCTGACCACACTGGACTGGCGTATTCAAGGATAGGTCGAACAAAAGTGCAATACAGAAGTCTAAAAATATAAGGGTCATCAAACTCCTTGGACCACCTTTTGATGAAACCTAGGGTTGCGTTTGCTTTATTAATAATATTGTCAATATGGTCTTCAAAAGAAAATCGCGAGTTTATTACGATACCCAAATCTCTCACTTTGTCGAGTCTCGAAAGGGAGTGCCCGTTGATCACAAAGTCAAAGTACAACGGATTCTGTTTGCGGGAAAAGACATACAGGTGCATTTACTGACATTTAAAGGAAGATGGTTTATAGAGCACCATTTCTGAAATAGATCCAGATCACAGTTCAAGAGATGAGAATCATGGTCAGAATTGATTACGCGAAAAATTTTCGCATCGTCAGCATAGCAGAGAATTTTTGAGTGAACGGGAATGAGAGATACATCGTTGATGTATATAATAAATAAAAGAGGGCCAAGGTGGCTGCCCTGTGGGACACCAGAAGTGTTGTACAGCAGATCAGAAAGGACACCACGAAACGAGACACATTGAGTGCGTTGAGACAAATAAGACGAAATCCAAGAAATAAAGTTTTTAGGAAAGCCCAGAACAGTTAGTTTATAAATCAATATATCGTGGTTAATCCTATCAAAAGCCTTACTAAAGTCAGTGAATACACAATCGACTTGCCTGCCCATCTCAATAGCCGATATACAGTGATGGGAAAATTCTAAGAGATTGGTAGTAGTCGATTTCCCCTTTATGAAACCGTGCTGAAACGACATTAAAAATGGTTTACAATTAAAATAAAGTACATCACAAACAATAGCCTCAAAAAGTTTTGCGATGGAGCTAAGGTTCGCAATGGGTCTGTAATTGGATATGTCGCATTTATTGCCCTTTTTATGGAGTGGCAATATGATAGACGTTTTCCATGACTTCGGAAAGACACCAGAACGAAGAGATAAATTGAATAAATAACAGAGAACAGGGGCAACGACAGTACTACATCTTTTTAGAAAACAAGACGGTATGCCATCAGGACCAAACGAGAAATTATCTACTAATTTAGCAATATGTTCAAGAACAATATTGTCAATAATAATAAGGTCATTAGAATGGAGGGAAGTCGGCGGAAGCTTCGTCAAGTGGAGAAAATCGTCAGGGTTAATACATATCACAGGCAATATCACAGAAAGCGGTTCTGAAGAAATCCGCGAAGAGATTGGAAATAATCTTAGAATCACTGCTTTTGTTAGAACCATAAAATAGTGAGGCAGGGAATCCATCAGAGCGTTTTTTTGAGTTAACAAACCTCCAAAACTGCTTCGAATCATCACGGAGAGAAGATTTCATACTATCAATATAAGCTATATAAGATGCATTAGCAGCCACGATAAATTGGTTACGAATTTCGGAATAAGTAAAAAAATCAAGCTCATTCCGAGAGACGCAATATTTCTTCCACGCTTTACTCTTTCTATTTTTCAAAAGCTTAACAGTGCTATTAAGCCAAGGCTGCCAGCTTGTAGAACTATTTGTTCTTTTTACAGGTACGTAAAACGAAAAACACAGAGAAATAATATTGTAAAATGAACAAACCGCCTCGTCAATGTCATGCGCCCCCAAAACGCTTGTCCAATCATACTCAGAAAGCCAGGTGTTCATATTAGAAAAGTCAGCTTTACGAAAATTGTAACAGTGATTAGAATAATCAGTAGAAAAGAGGATAAAGTCGAATTGATAGCATTTTGCAGATTAAATTGCTAAAAAATTTTTTCCATCTGTTGTTTCAAGGGGCAATCAGGCAAATACATCAATTTCAAAGCGAGCAACATTTGGATTTTCCCAATTTTTTATATTCCAAATTTATATTCTTGAATTATAAATTTCTACTTTCTTATTATTTAATACATCATAGGGATCAAAGATTGATTAAAAAATTACTTGAAACTGTATGTTTTGTATTAATTTATAATCGAACTGATTTATTTTTTTTTTGTTTTTAAAAAAAAGATATAATAAGTCGCATCCAATAAAATCATTTAATGCAAAAAGGAATGACGCAACAGTTCACAATTAGTTATTTTCACATTTCTAGATATTAATTGGTTTATAATGTTCAACAACTTTGAACACTTTTAATATAGCGATTAAAATAAATATTGTATCAAACTTTGTTTTTTAAGTAGGAAGTTACTTATCCATAGCAAGATGTTGATTGCTGGTTAATAATTAAAATAAATAACTATAAGAGATTGTTGGTAAGATCAGTTCACTTATGTAATCTCTTTTGCAAGGCCAAATATATTCTGGAAACTATTGGAGGTTATATGAAGTTGAAATCTTGCTTGTTAGTTCTTAAGTTATAGGCAATTTTTTCTTCTTTGTACTTTAAATTTAAAAGTACATCTTGAAAACATCACATCAAAATTCATTAAATTGCCGAGCTTAAAAAACTCGGTGCCTAGGTATATTTAAGCCATAAAAGGCGTATTTCTATAAATAACTTTTTAGCAGCTAGTTGGATTAATAAACAAGATAACTATTGGATTGGATCGATCAACTCCAAATATTATTTATATGCCAAAACTGGGTCTTTGTACAGGGTGATTCAATAAGATTGCAGAATTTCTTTTTTAAATAAAACACTTTTGTTTTTTCTTATTTCATCGTGTTTTTTAATCTGTGACATTTTTATATGAAACACAATATCCGGTAATGCGTGTATCAACATTTGCCATGACTTTTTTGCATAGTTCGGGTTGTATCTTATTAATAACTAGTATGATTACGTCCTTCAGCTCTAGAATCGCCTCCGGCTTATTGACATTTCACTTTTCACGTAGCCCCAGAGAAAGAAGTCCAAAGGTGTCAATTAGCCAGATCTTAGGGACCATTTATCCTCGTGTAATGCCTGCTGGGAACTCGCTCTGTGTAGCAAGTAGCACCATCTTGTTGAAACCACTAATTGTCATTTTGCACATGTCATCTAATTCAGGCCGATCACGAAATGCGCGAAATGCATTTCTTGCAGAAGGACTATTTTCCAAAAACGTTTAGATCACTTTTACGCATTGTTCAACTGTGTATGTATATATGCTCCAGGACTAAATTTTCCAAAGTCTGATGTCAGAGATGACAGTAGTAAAAAAAAAAAAAAGCATTAGCATCTCAGAAATAATCACTGTCAAAGATCTGCTTTACCATTGAATCATCCTATAGTTTTACAAAAAGATAAGAAAATACATTATGAATATACATACATATGTGAGATTTTTCTCTCCTCTCCAGCCTTATAATTTCCTGTTTTCTTAGGTGCGATCTTTTAGCCCACTTATTTTAGCATGAGCTATATTTAAGACCCATTATATGCAGTATCTCGAACTATTTGTATTTTCAGTAGTAGTAGTGTAGTTATTGTTAAAAAAAATTAAAAATAATCAATCTTACCTGTCGAGCCGTTCAAAATAGTCGTCAAGAATACACTAATTTAATAAAATATTTTAAAATAAAATAATTGGTTTTATATAAATTTTAGAATTTTAAATAAATAAATCAAAGAGTTAATCTTAAGAAAAATTATAACCGGTAAGATAAATCAATGAAAAGAAAAACTATTTTATATTACTTCTCATTTAATAAATCCTAAACAACTTTGCTTTTAATAAACAAGTCGACACGTTTTACAGTGATTTTTCTCGTGCTTTTGATTCGGTAAACCATGCACTATTACTTAGAAAACTGGAAAATTACGGAATTAGAGGTAAACTTCTTTCATGGTTTAAGGGGAGGTTCTCATCTAGAATCTTGAAATTTTCGATTTTTTTTTATTTCATATTATTAAAGTTTAATATGTCTAGAATGTTGCTTTGAAATATTTAGTCGATCCGAGCACTAGAACGGATTCTACAGCCCATTGATTCTGGCGGTGTCATGATCGTAGTGGGGCGCTCAGCCTGTGCCGTGCCGTTCAATCACGATTATCTCGGAACTTTGTTTTTCAAGATTTTTCAAATTTGCGTACAAGATAACTCAAAAACGGTTCAACCGCTCAACTTCTAGTTTCGTGCATATTAAAGTAAACAATTTTCTTCATAGAAAGAGTGGAGCACATTTTGAAAATTGTAACATTATCTCCTTTTTGTAAGTGATAAACTATGAAAAAAACGGCCGAAAACGGCCTTAAAATTTCAAAATCGCGCCATTCCGTCAATTTTAAATTTTTTTTGAAAGTCGTCCACTCTTTCTGAGACAAATTTAGTCTAGTTTATAATAATGTCATCATTATTTGATTTCAGACCAATCTGCGACCCCTAAATTGTACGCAGCTGGGCCATTTTCGAAAAACATGCCTCCGGAGAAGTTGAATAACGGGCGCCATTTTGTTTTTTTTTTTAATAAAAAAATTTTTTCGTACAGATAAATATACAATAAAAGATAATGCCAAATATCATTTCCCTATGTCTTGTCATTTGCCTTCAAAAAAATCACGAACTTTACCTACTTTTTGACGTTCTAGATGAGAACCTCCCCTTAATTCTTTCTTATCCAACAGATCAGCGCAGGTTAAAATCAATGGCCTCTTGTCCTCTTCATGTAGTACTTGCTCTGGAGTACCACAGGATTCTCATATGGGACCACTTCTCTTTGTGTTATTTATAAATGATCTTTATGATCTGATCAAACATTCTGAGGTATTATTCTTCGCGAAGATTTACAGGAGAATTGATTCCTTGGGTGAGCTGGTGGAGCTCCAGAGTGATATTTCCTCAACTGTTACATGGTGCAATAATAATGCTTTAAAATTAAATTTTGATAAGTGTCACGTTTTATCTTTTTGTAATAATTCCATTCCTCTAAATTTTCAATATAAAATCTCAAATTCACCTATTTCAAGAGTTCAGTCCATCAAGGATCTTGGAGCGATCGTTGACTCAAACCTCAACTTCAGGGAACATATTGACCATATTTGCTCCAAAGCTCTTAAAACACTTGGTTTTATTATTAAAGTAACTTCAGGATTCCGTAATTGCACGTCCATTATACACCTTTACAAGACACTGGTTCTTCCGTTGCTTCTGTATGCATCAACAGTTTGGTCACCGCATCTCGAGTTGGATAAATATAAGTTGCTCGCAAAATTGGTCAGCCAATGGATTATCGCGATCATGACTATTCGCGTATCATGAAGCAGTACAACATACCTAAGTTAGATTCACATAGAAAAGTTCGCGATTCAGTATATGCATTTAAGCTAATTCACGATATGATCGATTGTCAAGACCTCGCTGATCTTTTTGTTGAACGCATGTAGTCTTCGTATGCATTAGAAGTTTCGTTGAGGAAACCCACAATCGCAACTTCACTTATTTTTCATCTATACCTCGGTTAATCAGGCTCTGGCACAGTCTACCTGATGACATAATTTCTTTAAATCACCTCCTACTATTTAAAAAGTCAGTAAAGAAGTTATTTCTGTCATAAGCAAATTGGTCGTTTACCCTATACTATAATATTTTTAAATTAAAATTAAATAAAATCTTCAACTTCTGTGGTGTCATGCCCCATGACCATGATGTATATGGGTAATTATTTTACAAACCGTACAGATATTGATAAAAATTGACCGACATGTCTCCGATTTGGCTGAAACTTTTTTTACTGATTCTACATCTAAAAATAAGAGATACGTGTCCGAGGATTTTGTTTTGTTCCGCATATTTTCGATAATACTAGTGATCGAAAATGTGAGAATAATGAATTTTTTGGCTTGGAGACTTATTTTCAATAATTTATAACTCTGGTTTTATTATTATTTAACATTTTTTTCAATTTATTCGAAAAGTTTGAGGTTATGTCGAAAAGTAGTTCAGACAAGAATTGTAGATCTTTTTATCATCTACAACTTTCATATTTAACTTTTTTTGATCCGAGCTATAATTTTCTTTTTATTAACAAAAAACCGTTTTTTTTTGACGTGGCGCGCTATATAAATTAATGTTTTAAAAATAGTAATAATAAAGGTATACCATATTTTGAAAACATGTTTTTTATGTAAAATCTAACGGAGAATACAATAAAAATACTAAAAACTTGCTATAATGTGGGGGCCATTGTTAAAACTTGATTTAAACAATTAATTGTTAATAACAATATGAATTTGTTAATAATTTTTATTTAAAATTTTTTTTTTCTCAAAACTCAGTCCTTTAGAATTAAATTTAAAAAGAAGTTTGTAGCTCAAATAAAACCAGAGTTATAAATTTTTGAAAATGAGTCTCCAAGCCAAAAAATTCATTTTTCTCACATTTTCGATCACTAGTATTATCGAAAATATGCGGAACAAAACAAAATCCTCGGACACGTATCTCTTATTTTTCGATATGGAATCCGTAAAAAAGTTTCAGCCAAATCGGAGATGTGTCGGTCAAAAAGGTGTTCGGTTTGTAAAAGAATTACCCATATTGGCGATTTTGATAATTCCTGTTTTGGATGCTTTTGTTTTTATAATTTACACCATGACTGGTATTAACGAATACAAATTGTAACTAACAATTGATTAGTATTATTTATTATATATATCATCGATATAATTATTGTACAATTTAATATGCTATGGCACATCGATTTATTTATTGAAATTGTTTTACTTTAAGCCAACCAAATTATTAATATAAAAAAAATGTAAATGTGTATATGTATTATGTACGGCGATGATACGCTTGCAACCTTTGTACTGGGCCCATAGCCCGTTTCTTCCAAATAAATAAATAAATAAACCGAACAACTGGACTTCTTCAAGACTGTTGTGAAAAGAAACTAGGAGTCTAGAGTCTTCCAAAGAGTCCTTAAACTCAACTTAAGCATAAAGCTTGCTTGGGGAGTTTATTCTATGGCGTGCTCAGGAGCCGGTACCACTCATGAAATACGGCCTTAATAGTGACCCCGGTACCTCCCAAGGAAAATCTGATTTGATATCGTTAATAGCAAAAAAAAATGTTATTTTGTTTTCTCGTTGACACTGTTGCGCTTAGAAGATCAGATTGGCAGAGAATAATACTTAATATTAGAACGGTTCAATTACAGGCAGCGCAGAGATAAAATATGTCCATCCGGACGAGTGAGGCCCACGTTTCAGCCGCGGCCGGTGGCAGCGGTGAAGACAGCAAGGCTGCGGGACAGGATCTATATCGGACGAAAATGGCCAGTAGAGTACCAGAAATGGATAAAAGATAAGACTGCTGCCAGTGACAGCAGAGGCACCTACAGAGACTTTACCACCATCCATGACACTCGAAGGAGTTGAGCAAACACTTTCCATGAATAAATTCCACCGGGGGATAATGCAAACGTCAATTTATTCGTTTTCGGTCATCGTGGTCGTGTAAAAATCTTAAGTGCAAACAATTGTCTGTCCATTTCGACCGCCGGGAACATGTAGGGTCCTCATACTCGCGCCGGTGCCAGTGCCGGTGCTATGCAAGTAAGCGTACCTGTGTAGTTCTAATGCGCTGGGAGGTATGGGGCTCGGCCCGGGCCCCAGCTCGGATAGTTCTGGTTGATCTGGCGAGAAGGCCACCAGATACCATCCGCAGAGCAAACAAATAAGCAAAAGCGACACTGTGGCTACTCCACATCCATCCCGCCTGGTTATGTATGATGCTAGTTGTCGATTCCACGAGTTTAAGCCTAGGTGGCCACTGCCACCTTGGCTTATCTCCCGATTCCTGTTCGGATGTTGTTTGTTTCTCGACGTCGGATTTCTTTTGTTTTACACGCCAGGTATGCATGTTGCCTGTGTCACGCTGCCTCAGTGCGGTCCGCGATCCACCCTACCCGCCTGCCAGCAAACGATGCCTCCACCGTCAATATTAAAATTAATCGGAAGCTAAAGACATCAGCTTTCAGAGGCCCTTGCATTTCTTTGACTCACTTATGAATAGGGTAGGTCCTCCAGGGATACGGCTGATTGTGAACTGTATCAGAACAACTATGCAGCCGAACCCACTATCGAACGGTGCTAAGAATTGGTTATTTAAAATTTTCAAAGTCGTTCTTTTTAGGTTTTCGTACCTCAAAAGAAAAAAAAAACCGAATCCTTGTAAAATCACTGTGACAGAAACGCCTCACAGCAGATTTTCTCAGAAATCTTATTAACCCTCATATTTTCCACTATATAACACTTAAAAATATGCATACAAGAATTAAAGAGATTAGGTGTTCGGATGTCTTTTTTAATTTTATATATCATTTAAAAGAGCTTATTATGTGACATACAAAAATATTTTTCATAATTTTAGATAGCAGATTTACAAAATGTGCGAAAATAGGGCATCTCCTTCTCTCCCTCCCCTTTTTCCGAAACTATTGGGAATAGAACGCCTTAATTGAAGTTTACAAGAAAATTACAACGAAAGTCCTAGGTCTTATAGATATCTAGAAATTTTAAAAAATATGGTACCGAACGTGATAGTATTTTTTGAGAAATCACAGTTGAAAAATTTCGTATCCGTTTTACAAAACGAAGCGAAACGAGAGATACTTACTACACTCGATTTTTGTTTTAATTTCTTATAAGAAATTGTTATGGCATATAAATAATTAAACAAAGAATGTCCGTGATATTTTGTGCAAATTTATATTTATGGTTACACTTATCCGGTTATGCCGAACAAATGGAGTTATTTGTTACACAATATACACCTTAAAACATTTCAGCATCTAAAAAATAATAAAAAATGGATTTTTGATTTAAATAAATATATCTAATATATATAAATGCTGTATGTACGCTATATTCCAGTAGCACGGACAGCGTTTTCGCATTATCAAAAAGTGATACTTTAGTACAAGAATATATTGGGTTGGCACGAAAGTAATGAGACACTCTAGAAAACTCTACTAATGTTGTTTTTGTAATCAATTGTTTTCGACCATATTCTAGTATGTTATAGAACATTCTAGGTGCTTCAGTCCTAGGGGTATATACACCTGTGTTCAAAAAAATAGTAGTGCAAGTGCTCTTGTCTGAAGACACTGCTATTCATTGCTTATGAACTAAAATGTTTTTAATTGTTCATCAGATTCTTAAACACCTGATGTTGTGTTTTGTACAAAAGTTGTCTTTGTTTTGTACATGAGAATTTGTAGAACAGCAAACTTGCCGCATTGGTGCACTACTATTTTTTTGAACACAGGTGTAAAAGCGCACGCACGATTAATTCAGTCAGTTTGAAGAAAAATGGATGAGCGACAAGTTCGAACTCTATACCTTTACGAGTATTTGTTAGGCCATACTGCGCGAGCTGCGGGAGACAACATCAACACTGCATTTGGCTCAGATACTACAAGTCTCGCAACAGTGTCTCGTTGGTTCAAACGCTTCAGTACAGGAGACAGAAGCCTCGAAAGTCAGCCTCGCTCGGGACGACCACCAGCTTTCGACAATGATGATTTGCGCCGTGAACTGCAACAGAAGCCGGATGCAAGCACTCGTGAATTGCCGACAAAACTCCACTGCAGCCATCACGCTATAGAACATCACCTGCACGAGCTCGGATATAGCAGAGCTTTATCCCAATGGACACCTCATGCACTCACAGACGCCATTCGTGCTGCTCGGGTTGCCGTCTGCCAATCGCTACTACTTCGACCGCGCCGGAAGGAGTTTTTGGAGGATTTGGTCACAGGGGACGAGTCGGGGGTTCTCTAAGAAAACAATACGCGCCGTGTCTTCTGGCTGCCACGAAAGGAAGACCCACCAACTCAACCAAAGCAATATCAAAACCGCGGCGAAAAAGTTCTATTATTCTGCTTTTGGGATTCTCAGGGCATGTTTAATGAATTATTACATAATGAAACAGTTAATGCTAACACATATGCGGCGCAGCTCGATAAACTAGCCACAGCTATCAAAGAAAAAAGAGGAAGAAGAGCCAATGTCATTTTACTTCATGACAACGTTCGCCCGCACACTGCATCCACCACCCGCCAACAACTGCAGGGCTTAGGCTGGGAGACGGTACCTCATCCACCATATTCCCCAGACATTGCCCCTTCAAACTATCATTTATTCAGAGCCATGAAAAAACATTTGCCTTGACAGTTAGGCTTAAGTCAACAATTTTCGAAATATAAAAGGGAATGAAAAAAGAAAAGTTGAGTATATTCAACTCTTACTCAACCCTTACACATTTTAAAAAACAGTTGTCAATTTATATAATTAAAAAAATAGAGATTATTAGGCATTTATTACAAAAATATATAATACTACCTAAGTTGAAATGCCTAAACTTTTCAAGAAAACTACAACACGGCCGCACGTGGTCTGCACTTTGAATGTTTTATTCAACCGGACGGGGTTCGTGTGTCGAACAAACACCGCCGGCCCATTCGGCTGCAAAATATGATATATCAAAAAAGAGGACTACATAGTATATGTAAGGCTGTAGCTCCGCCACTTAAAGGCTACAAACTTTGCGCTCTCGGCCGCAGTTCAGCTGCTGAATCATCAACTGAACCAATTTATAAATTGGTTCTGCCGTGGCATCTCGGCTGCAACCGCCCCCAGAAAGAAAACGTAACAGCAATGGGAACCAAATTAAATCAATAATTTCTAAATATGAATTGGCGCCAATGTGGAAAATTATTAATTTAATTATGTTACACATTAAACTTTGGAGTTAACACTTTCCATCGTTAATTGTAACGTTTTGAATTCAAAATGCTTTATTTTCGTTATTGCCTATATTTGTTGCAGCATTATAACAGAATTTGCTTTAACGACAAAGTCAAAAAGAAAAGGAAAAAGATAAGATATAGGTAATTTTTATATCTAAATGTGTTGAGGTAAAAATAACAACTAAAATGAGTCACTGTGACTTATTTTCTTTGGTTTTTTCAAATGGCTTGATTTGACATTGATATCCTATACAATACAAATGGTGATTTTACTTATTTCTGGGGTCTTATTATTATTATCGTTTCCTTTGCTATAGCTGAATTTCATGTAAGAATTCATATAAGAAATTTCTTTCACATTATAGCCGAATTTATTTATAATATATATAGACTAGCTGGCCCAGCAGATGTTGTACTGCCCTTTCCGGTACAATTTCATTATGCCCTGTGCGTCTACCAATATTTGATCGTGTACTTTATTTTCGCATTTTTCTAGAAATAATACCATTAATATAAGAAAACAGTGTTTCCGTTTCATATCCCTAATTAATTTATTGAACAAACTTACACGTTGTTTAATATTAAGTAAACCGTTTTACACTTCACAAATATTGGAAAATTACCCGGTTTCACCCGACGTTGGGTAAATACTCACTAATTAAAGACTTCTGAAATGTTCTAGTTTGTTATATCCTAGAAATTGATTCAACCCGAAAACCCCTTTATGGATCCGCCATCTTGAATATCCAAATCTTGATAATATTTAAAATTAGTGGCATTAACACAATTATTGTACTAAATTTCATTAAAACCCGTTGAAATCGAGAAATTTTTTTTATATATTGGGTCCGCCATCTTGGATCTAGAAACTTTGATAATTCGATAATGGTCAAAATTAGTGGCACCAAAAAAATCGTACTAATTTTCATGAAAATCCGTTGAAGTCGAGAAATTTGCATCACCATATTGGATCCGCCATCTTGGATTTGGAAATTTTGATAATATTTAAAATTAGTGGTATCAGAATAATCATTGTACTTATTAATTTTCATTACAATCTGTTGAAATTGAGACATTTTGGTCGCCATATTGGGTCCGCCATCTTGCAGCTGTAAATTTTGATAATATTCAAAATCAGGGACGTCAATACAATAATTGTACTAATTTTCATTAAAATCCGTTGAAATCGAAAACGTGCGAACGGTCAAACTTCCGAAGTTAAAATAATCGTTAAGTTTTCTGAAATTATCAAATTTTGTGCGCAATTTTCTTAACTTTTCTTTCCGTAAGAACCTTCTAGAAAGTATTAGAAAACTTTAAAAAAAAAATTAATGAAATCGGTAAAGTCGTTCTCAAGTTATTGCGTGACCAACGGAAATAGGGGTTCATTTTTATATATAGATTATATATATAGATAAACGGAACAAAATGAATAATTTCGTTTTTCGTGAGGCCACTGCTTTTTTAGAGGATTTTGTAAGCCCAGAGCGATTCCTAAGATGTGGTTTTCGAGTCCGTTCTACAAGATGGTTCAAATAAAATTTAAATTAGTTAAATATACAGTTTCGGTCAAAACTAAAGCAACAACTATAGAGTCAATTGATATAAGTTTATAACTTCCCAAATTTTAAATCTGGAGCAAAAACCTTTTTTCCCTAGATGTCCTTAATTCACCTCTTAAGAAAAAAGCATTTAGTTTTTAAATTGCTTTTATTAACTAAATAAAATAAAATTTCGAACAAGAGTACTCCAACAATTCAAAGGTCAAAACTAAAGCAACGGTTTACAAATATAGGCAAAAATTCCTTACGCTTTGCTATTTCGCAACAGAATCACAGTTTTTAATATCTATACAGTGAGTACTTAATGTCCAGCAACACTTCAGATATATTAGGAGAAATCACAGTGTTTGGTTGGTTTTGATTTTTGAGAGCAAAAATAAATTTTTATTATATTATTTAATGGCGAGAATTAAATATTGTACTGAGTTTAGAATGCGAATTATGAACGATTATTTAAAGAATGGACTAACTAGCTGTTTTTCGGGTCATGGGATTGGGCCCATTCATCGCATTGATGGAATTATGGATCGTTTCGTTTATGTAAACGTATTGAAAAATGTGATGTTGTCGTTTGCGGATGAGGAAATGACAGTTAAATGGCGCTTCCAGCAAGATAACGATCCCAAACACACTTCGAAATTGGCAAAAGATTGGTTTAGGGATAATAAAATTGAGGTGTTAGAATGGCCTGCCCAATCCTCTGACCTGAATCCCATTAAAAATTTATGGGAAATAGTCAATAAGCGCATTGATAGAACCAACTATTCTAATAAAGAGGCATTATTTAAAGCAATAAAACAATATTCCAAAAGAGACTATAAATAATCTCATAGCTTCCATGCCAAGAAGATATGCAGAAGTAATTAGAAATAACGGGAACCACACGAAGTATTGAGGTTCTAGAAGTTGCTAATTTTAAGTGTTTAGTTAATTTCTATGCTGTCTTTGTAAATTGTTGCTTTAGTTTTGACCTTTGAATTGTTGGAGTACTCTTGTTCGAAATTTTATTTTATTTTGTTTATAAAAGCAATTTAAAAACGAAATGTTTTTTTCTTAAGAGGTGAATTAAGGACATCTAGGGAAAAAAGCTTTTTGCTCCAGAATAAAAATTTGCGAAGTTATAAACTTATATCAATTGACTCTATAGTTGTTGCTTTAGTTTTGACCGATACTGTATGTATATGGTATAGTCATATCTCATTTCATATTCATACAAATTAATTATTTGTTTCCACCATCTTGTAGAACGGATCCGAGAACCCCTTCCTAATACCCAAGATACACGGACACGGCTGAATGAAGATCCTATGAATGAAAATTCACTCGGATTTTAATTCATTCAATGCAAGATACACGGGCGTCGATGATATTTCGTTTTGACAGTTCAAAGTGCAAAGAGCGGAGTGAATTCATGTTTTTGAATAATTGACACTGGAAATCAGCTGATTTTTCCAGGACTTCCATTTTCATCCGCCCTGAATTAAGTTTTTGGAACTTCATCGAGTAGCCTTCGAATGCAGTTATGAATGATGATTCAAACTTAATCCACAGTGATACACGGTACAGCCGATGATAATCCCTGCTGGGTCTTCATTCAGTCGTGCCCGTGTATCAAGGGTATAACAGGCTCAGTCATTTGCAAAAATCAAGGATAATAAGACACAAGGACGCATTACCTTTAATGATGTATAATATATTTTGTAAATGACTAAAATGAAATAAGTTTAGTAATAAAAATTCCCTATCTTTATCACTTCACCAAAATTGATCACTGTGATTACTTTTACTATGCAAAACTGTTGTGTAGTTTACTGTCATTTTTTGTCGTGTCACTCGACTGTATTCGAATATATTCTCATAATACCGATTTCTCGATTTCACGACCCGACCAAGTGACACGATGACACGACTATCAAAATAAGGGCGATTATTTCTACTCTAATCTGTTCTTAACTCATTTTGGAAAAAAATGAACTTATGCCGGGAAGCAACAGAAATAAAATATGAATAAAGTCTATTTGTATGTCCATCACGACTAAGCCTATAATTAAAAAAAAAAAAACTAGGTTGTACATTCTGTTATATTTAAATATTAATTTATCCGAAATGTACTCTATGAGTAAATGTTGCCTTCTCCTAATGAGGGCAGTATGTGAACAAATTAGGGGGGCCTCAATAGCTCGGTTGATAGCGCGACGCGTTAGCTGAGAGAATGTGGGTTCAATTCCCACCAGAAACCTTGGTCATAAAAAGTGATATCAGAGTCGGACAATAACGGCCATTATTTTTAAGTGTGGCTTCTGATATCCATATCAATCTATCAAATGTTAACAAACTTCGTTTATGGTACTGTAACTACCAATCTACTGAGTTGATCGTAACGATTAAGGTTTCAATCGATCGGCCGTTATATTGCGGCTGATATAGGCTAAAATAATTAAATTCAATTTGTAAAAAGCCTTATTGTCATTCGTAAATTACATTCTTTAATTGCAATAATCAAAATTTGGTATACCATCTTTCAATTTAGCATCTTGGCTTATCTCTTGATTTCCGTTTAGATGGTTTTTGTTTCATACCATCGCCTGGTATGTATTTTGTCCACCTCGCCTTGTCAATCAGCAAATTATGCCTCCACCGTTGATATTAAAATTAATCGAAAGCTGAAGACTTCAGTTTTCAGAGGCCAAAAACGCGACTGGTCGCTTCTCTTTGACTAACTTATGAATGGAGCAGGTCCTCCAGGGATGTGACTGAACCGGCTCAGAAAAACAATTCCGCGAGCCCACAAAGAGGATGCTTTGTTCCCGCAAGAAACAACAGAAACAACGAAGAGCCGGCTGCGCAAATCGGAATTTTTGCGAAAAAAGAGAGCAAGGCTTGGGATAACGGTCGATTGAATTCGTAATGAGGTGGTCCAACTAAACGCAGCTACAGCCACAAAACGACCAACGGATACAATTGCATAAAAAGACCTCAGCGGGCCAAGAACGACGAGACGTCAGAAAGGAATGCCGAAGAGGTCCCAATTGATCCGAGAGCCATACGTCAGGCCGCGGCCAAGATTGACGGCCGACCGTGATTTGACGAGAGTTGACAAGGCCCATTTTTCGGCAGCGAGACAAAAACGGACAATTGAGCTGAAACAAACCAGAAAAAAAGGACTTCTGGGGATTTTTAATGATTGTCTCTTGGGGTTGCTCCAGTGTTTGCATCCTCTTCGGATTATGAATGACCGACAACAATTTTTGATGTTCCTCTAAAAAATAAAATTGTTTGATCAGGGAGAACGCTTTGTCTAACTATGCTATACTTTTTTACTTCTACAGCAATGTTGTTTCAAAACTATAACTGTATACATATAGTATATCGCAGACCATTTTTTTAACTTCCCTCGATTCCTTGTTTTATTTGTTACTTTTTCATAATTTATCATGTAGATTTATTTTTACTTGGCATCAAAACTAGGATTACTCAATGACAATATGAGTCAGTTAGTTATTTTGTACCGCGACTAATTTCGAAGAACCTTAAAGATGAAGATATCATATACAGGGTGTCCCAAAAATACCAGGTCAGAGTGACATGGAAAACTACTCAAAAAATAGCAATTTCTAAGTTTTTGTAAAATATACCATTTTCAAGCAACATTTCACCTTTTCCCACGCAAAAATATCTTTTTCCATTTCAAATGTATAAAAATCCATTTCAAAAGTGCTTTTTTTTATTTCATAAGTACTGAATTCCAAAACATTAGTATCAAAATTTAACACAAAAGTGCTCATTATTCCAAATGTAAAGTATCACAATTCAATTCAAAAGTGCATTTTTATTCAAAACAAAAGTACAAAATTCCAAGCAAACGTGCTCTAGTGTGATTTCATTTGCTTGCAGTATTGTATATCAATATATACAAAGATCTGCTACTATAAACGAACTCTTCTCTGCACTATTGCTTCGGTTTAGAATCTTTTGCCCTGCATTTGGATTGTTAGTTGTGCAGAAATACAAAACTTACAACTGATGTATTACAAAAAATTGAACAAATAGTAGAACGACGGCCTGGGATTACACTGAATGGAATTAAATCTAAATTAAGAAGTGAAAACATCTGTATTTCAAAATCAACGATTTGGAATGGATTACACGAATTGAAAATTACATTAAAAATTGCCCGTTTTGAGATGGACAGGATGAATGCGGAGTCGACAAAGCAGCAGAGAAAAATCTATGCATTGCATTTTATCCATAATGCTCCTCAAAATCGACGAAATGTTATACATATATAATATTGATGAATGTGGGTTTCATCTTCATATTAGGAGATCCCAAGCTAGATCAAGAAGAAATACAAGAGCTATTGTAAGAGTTCCAACAATAAGAGGGCGCAATGTCACGCTAATTGCCGCTATGAATAATGAGGGAATCATTCATTACAAAATTTTAACAAACAATACTTGCAATTCAAGTAGATTTTGTGATTTTTTAAGAGTACTCATTGCTAAACTGACTGCCACTGATAATTCATGGATAATTATGGACAATGCTGCAATACATAAAACAAATGAAGTTCGGAATATTATTTCAGCTTCACCACATCAGTCACAATTTCTTTCGCCTTACTCACCCATGTTGAATCCTATCGAACAAGCCTTTTCTAAAATAAGAAATAGTGTACGCCAAGATCTGGAAAACCCTGAAGTGAACGCAACTTTAGTGGAAGTAATTGAAAGAGGTTTAAATACATTGACTCCGATGGACTGTACACATTTTTTTAATAATTCAGAGTCAAAATTACCGACAGCAATTGCCTGTGGAAATTTAATATAACAGTAAATTAACAATTTGAAATTTTATTTTTAATATTTTTAATTTTGTTTAATTTTAAAACTAGAAAAGAAACAAACGTGCTTGGAATTTTGTACTTTTGTTGTGAATAAAAATGCACTTTTGAATTGAATTGTGATACTTTACATTTGGAATAATGAGCACTTTTGTGTTAAATTTTGATACTAATGTTTTGGAATTCAGTACTTATGAAATAAAAAAAAACACTTTTGAAATGGATTTTTATACATTTGAAATGGAAAAAGATATTTTTGCGTGGGAAAAGGTGAAATGTTGCTTGAAAATGGTATAATTCCCCAAGTATCATATCATTTCTGAATCTGCATTAAATTGAGTAGATTTTAAGATAATTTGCCAGTTTCTTTTAGTACATTTTTTTTCCACGACTGATTGTCAAAGTTAAAGTTACAATTTTTACAGAGTTAAAAGGTAACACAAATGAGTTATTTTTCTTGGAAGGTACACTAAATTTCGGCAAAATTTTACTTTTAACGCCTGAAACAACTATTCAAGATACCTGAAAAATAAAAAAGTAAACAACTTAAAACCAACTAAAGTATAGATGATGAATTAAAGACGCAATTAACATAGAATATTACAATTAACGGTAGATAATGTTAAATTTACAAACACTGGTTGTGGAATACACAACAAACTTCTATCTGGGTTTACTAACAATTCCCCAACCGATTTTGATGATATTGAAATTTGTTGTTAAGGTTAATTCCCGGGCTAACATAGCCAGTTAAATTAGGAGTTATCTGTGCAAAAAATCGCAGAAAGGTGGTGTATACATTGGTATTTTAAACAATATCTAAAAAAGTTTCCATCGATACCAAATATCTCGCAAAATATTGATTTTTCAGTAAAACTTGTTAGGTGCGTGCTATTGTAGCAATGTAAGAATTGCAAAAAAAAAAAAAAAACAATATACACTTTTTGGTAGATGCAAACGTTTTCAAATACAACGACTAACAAACATTTTCCCTCTTACTTTTGCAAATCGAATTTACTGTATTAATTGAAGCTTTTGAGTTGTTTCTTTAAGAATATAGTCTAGTATCTATATATGCATGTACAATAATTGCTGGAGTATTTCTCCTCACTAGACAGAACTAGTTAATATTAGTCACTTTATAGCTTTAGCAATGTGGTAAAAATGTAAATGTTTAATTTTCAAAATTTCTGATATGAGTACATACATACTTGTACATGTGTAATGCCTCATTTGATAGTATATATACTGTGGTATATGGGACAATGAAACAAATATTGTTTTCGTAAACTTTATTTCAGGGCGGTTCTCCTTGTACTACTGAATGTTAATATCTACTCTATCTACTTATTTAGAACTTCTCTGAGCTGGGTTCCTACATTCAGTTGCTAAGATCCTTGTTTACTTCTTCTATAATCTTTATATTTAAGAAAACAACTGAAAGTGACTTATTATGGTACTATGTCATTGAACGCAATACGCATTATTGCAGAAGATTGTTATGATTATCCACATAAGTTTATTCCCAGTTACAGGATTTGTGTCAAAGTCACATGACCTGTGATTTCTCCTTTCCGATAGTACTAGGACCTCTTGCATCCGACATCAATTGTCGGAAAAGAGCTTCCTTTCCTTCCCGGGAAGATTTGAAATCGTACGTCTGGAGAAACTAACGGAATCTTTATGGAAATTTATTACACATCCTTCCTGGCAGGCTCACTATGAGCATGAAGTATAGCTCAATACTTACACTCGATTCAGCCCACTTGTTGGATACGAACGACTTCGCGATTTCACCTCCTGATAACCGCCGGGAACAAGACGAAAAATTTATTGCCAGATTTCGGCTGCACACCTTATGGAAAGAGAGTACAGGTGTGCTCGCCCTGGGGAAAACAGTGATGTGTCCCTTTTGTTTCAGGATATGTGAAATAGTGTTCCGGAGAAAGGTTTCTCACTGCTTCTTGGGATCGAATCCCCTTTTTTCTATCTTTTAATTTGATTTTCACTCTCGGCCGTGCACACCCAGAAAACGTGGCAAGAAGACGTGCCAGATGAAATCGTCGGATAAGATGATTTAGCTCTGTGCGAGTTGAAACGGCTCTGTTTGCCTTTATTTGTTTTCGGGAAAAAAACCATAAAATTTTTCACACAATGCAACCTGTTGTATCAGATAGAACCGATACCCCGAGGGTTTACTCAAGGGAAAATGGGAAAAGGACTCGCACTAAACAGGCCTACTACAGAGCAAATGTTTCATTTAGTCGAGCTGGCGCCACCTTGAGGTTTTTATGAGTCCGCAGATGATAGTCGTGATGAGAAATCATTTTTCATAACTGGAAATTAGAAGTAGGTTGAAGATTGATTTAGCAAATCCCTTGAATTATATTCTAGAGTAAAAATACACATTTTTAACAACGAATTATTCGTTTATTATATTCGTACACTAACTACACTTGAGGCATTCAGTAGTTTTTTTTTGGATTATCCAGAACAATAAAACATTTTGTATTAGACAGAAGCTTACTAACTGCTACACAGAATAGATGTAGCATTTTCAGATTAAATTAAACAATTTTTAGATTATATATGCGTTCGGCAAAATTGTTCACCATGAGTTATGAACGCATATATGGATTCTCACACAACCATTCAATGAGGGCTATGAACGAATATATGCGATGCCAACGATGTTTTGAATCTAGAGATATAAAAAAAACATAGTAAGTACTGCACTTTGTCATAGAAAGTACGCTGCTCATACCACACGCTTAACGTTGCACAATTCAGCGATCAAAAAGTTATTGATGGATAATGCTCCTAGTCACAAAAACGTAAGAAGTAAATTTTGCCGCCTTACTCACCAATAAGAAACCCAGTTAAAAAAGCTTTTTCTAAAATAAAATTGTATTCCCGTTGTATATTAAGCAGTACTAATATTGAACACAATATTATAGTCGGAGAGCTGGTCGCCACTTCGACTAAGGTACAGCCACAAAGCTAAAACTTTTTATACTATGTAATGTATTTGAAGTAAGAAAATCCATTTCTGACAGGATTAGCGCGGTTGCAAAAATACCGAATATGTTTTTCCAAATTGCCAATTAATAATTTAAAAAAATTTACTGCCACAAGTCTGGCATCTGAGTATATCTTAATTTAAACAATTTTGAATAGAAAAAAAAATTGCCAGACGATTTACCTACTCGGTTACAAATACCTGTCAGATGGGTCTAAAGGTGCTAAGATGGGTAACACTATACTTATACTAAACTACACTAGGAAAGTATTTTGAAAATCACACAATTTGAGCAGTTACAGATGCTTCCCAGATGAATATACAGGGTGGGTCATTTAAGATTTGAAATTTAAATCGGCTATAAAAAAAAAAACAAATGAATATTTTTTCAAAGTTATGAGTTTATTAGAAAGATTGAACCTTTCCATTTAGGAATGGAAGACAACATCATTCAAATGACTGCCACGGCTAGCCTTACAATACCCCATTCGATTAGTCCAATTTTTCAGTACATTTTCGATTGTTTGGGCCTCTATTTCGTCAATGGCAACTTAGATTTGACGTTTCAAATCGTGACTCGTCTCTGGATGGTTAGCGTAACACTTGTCCTTAACGGCTCGCCACAAAACAAAGTCTAACGGAGTCAAATCGCAGCTTCGAGGTGGCCAATTGACATCAGCATTTCGGCTGATTGTGCGATTTCCGAAAACAGTGCGTAAAAGATCAATTGTTACGTTGGCTGTATGGCACGTTGCGCCGTCCTGTTGAAACCAAATGTCATCTATGTCATACTCTTCAATTTTGGGAAACAAAAAATCGCTTAGCATGGCGCGGTAGCGATCGCCATTCACTGTAACGGCGTTTCCTTGCTCATTTTCGAAGAAAAATGGCCCAATAATGCCGCCAGACCAAAATCCGCACCAGACAGTCACTCGTTGTGGATGCATTGGTTTCTCCACGATGACGTGTGGATTTTCTGAGCCCCAGATACGACAATTTAGTTTATTGACGTATCCTCCGAGGTGAAAATGAGCTTCGTCTGAAAAGATGATTTTTCGGTAAAAATGCCCATCTTCGATCTAGCGGTCTTCGGCCCATTGAGCAAACCGAAAACGCATCGGATGGTCATGCGGCTTCAGCTCTTGCACTAATTGAACTTTGTACGCATTCATACTGAGATCTTTATGCAAAATTCTTCTCAAAGAAGTGCGTGAAATGTTCAATTCTTGAGAACGATGACGAGTTGTTGTTGATGGTTGTTCACGCACACTCTGAGCAACAGCAGCGATGTTTTCGGTTGAGCGCACTGGACGAGTACGTACACGGGTTGTTTTATCCAACAACGATCCAGTTTCACGAACTCGCTTCACAAATTGAACCATAAACTGCGTTTTTGGCACATCCGTTTTGTCAAATTTTTTCCATAAATTTCTTACAGTTTTAGTAGAAGACACACCACTTTGGAAATTAGTTTTTAATATTTCCCAACTTAGTTCCAGCGAAAAGCGACCCATTTCATAAATGTCAACATAAAACTAACTTTCTGTCACTTCCAAACTCAAAATAACCTATAGTTCCAACGTTATATGGCCCATTCTGTATTGTTCACCATGTGTAGTGGAAACACAGGTAAGATCAACTAATGCTGATGCCCATGTAAGAACGATAAAGTATATTTCCTAGAATATTTTATAGAACATTTTCAGTAGAAGTCAGCTTTGGAATCGGATATGTTGTCTTCATGTAGTAGGCATAAACTAAAATTTCGGAATGACTGCCTTCACACCATCGTTTATGGACAAAATGAAAATTAACGAAACAAGGTGACTCTCCTGAGGAACGCCGGAGATCAAAGAATCAGAAAACGAATCCTGTATTGGCGACTGTAAAGGAAGGACTTAATTCATGAAATAAATCGGAGTAAAAATCCAAGAATGCTTAGTTTGAAAGTGATAACTTGATGAGAGATTAGCGAAACCTTTACTGAAATCAGTGGTAATAACCTCGACTTCATCACCTTTCTCCATTAACTGCAGCGTCTGTGACACGAAAGTTGTCAAATTGGTAGTGGATAGTCCTTTGGAAAATCCGAGTTTAACTGGGGAGAGGATGGATTACAATGGAAGGCCATCAAGATAGATAAGACTTTCGAAAGCCTATGTAAAAATATCATTAACACCAAAATCCGGTAAGATTTCCTCAGTGTCATCTTATACTTGCTTCATTTTCCTTGATGGTTTTAAAAGTGCTTAGATCGACACCTATCTATGCTAAATATTACCAAGCTTCTTTTAATGCTCCCCAAAAAAAATCTGAAAAATAAACCCGTAGTGTACTTCTATAAATTTGTTGATTTCAAATTAATATACTATTTATATTACAATTTTTTTATATTTGATGTTATTTTACATAACTTAATTTTGTTACAATTTAAACTAGATTCAAACTATTTCTCATTATTGATATGGTTTGAGTCTTTTGAATTGTTGCATCCGTCGCATCTTTGATTTAGGGCGATAAAGTTGCAAATTGCTTTGACTTGAATATGAATAATTTCATTAACTCGCGAATTCAGTTACATATAAGCTTTTCTAAAGATCTTATTTGCTTGTGGGATTCTGGATTGAATTACAATCTTTCAATAGTTATTCATACTAGAACTATTTAATCTTGCTAAAATAATACGAAATTGTATTGATTTATGCCCATTTTGTGTCAAAAAATCTATCCAATGATTTTTCAGTTAAGGATTTGAAGACTGGATTGGTAAAATTCACGGTTTATTTGCGTTTAATGCAAATTTTGAAAAATTATACAATATAAGTCACGGTTTAAAAACGTCAAGTCAATGTAAGTAAAATTTCAGATTCAGGTCAGATCATTTAAAAAGTACAGCTATAAGTAGTTAAGTTAATCAATTATTTTTTAACATGTGTATTAAGCAAACTGATGAGATAAAGCCAAGTAGTATTCAACTAATAAGTGATTTTGCTATCACAGAAAATTGAGGATGTAGATATATAATATCCTATAATAAGGAAGAAAGGAATAAGATATTCTCCTAAAACGATTAAACAAAAAACAAAAATTATGGTAGTTCATGCCACTCTGATCTACGAACAATATAATATCTACTTAGATGAATTCAAAAGAAACGAAAATGACATTGAGAGTTAACAAATCAAAACAACTTTTTCACAATTTGCCCGAACACTGCGATTAGG
Organism: Dysmachus trigonus; assembly: GCA_949715965.1. Classification (NCBI taxonomy): domain Eukaryota; kingdom Metazoa; phylum Arthropoda; class Insecta; order Diptera; family Asilidae; genus Dysmachus; species Dysmachus trigonus. Next base: position 42,835,285 of record OX454322.1, on the reverse strand, counting down.
AGAAAGGAAATTTAAGAGGAAATTTGATTTCATTCGTATGAAAAATTAAAAGCAAAAAAACCTTTTTTAAAAAAAGATTTTATTTAAATGCTCTAAAAAGAAGAAAATAAAATGTTCCTTTAAAATTTTAACTATCAACTTATAGCCTCATTATACACAATTTATATCATCATAAAAGCTTGTCGCGAGGTTTGCGTAAGTACCTATAAGTATTTAATTAAACTGAAATTTAAAAAAAATTAAACTTAGCAGATTAAGTTACTCAATTAACACTAGAACTACCAAGACCGGTCAAATTGACCGGTACTAAGTTTCTTGCTTAAATTAATCATATTTTTTGAAAATATCTCTTAAGAGTAATACCAAATCTTATTAAGGCTCAAAATTACGACATATCGCGAACCTATTTCCATTTATAATTATTAATTTAAATGTGAAAGCATATTACGTTAAAGGTGCCAAAAATGATCAAAATTACAAGGTTGAGCGCCGGTAGTTCTAGTGTTAAATAGGTACTAGTTTATTTACACAAGTAAATCGCGCGACAAGCTTTTATGATCATATAAATTGTGTATAATGAGGTTATAAGTTGATACTTCAAATTTTAAAGGAAAATTTTATTTTCTTCTTTTTAGAGCATTTAAATAAAAGCTTTTTTTAAAAAAGGTTTTTTTTGCTTTTAATTTATTTTTTACTTTTTAGTTATCGCTGGCTATGTTTCTGAATCTGTTCATCTCATTCAACGCATCATTGTTGTAAGGTCGTTTGCCGGTTAATTTCGAACAGTCTAGCTCTTCAATAACATAAATTTCATAAGGGCATTGAAACTATACATGAAATGTCTACTTACCTTGACTTGGGTGTTTGGAAGAATGCGCCACTTATTTCAGCTTGGAGTTTACTTGTGCCTGACGAAACACAGTTCCGGGTTTGATTTTGGAGTTGTCCTTCTCCTAGACAGGTTGCAGACCAATTCCGATGACGCCCATCTCGCCAAATCACACAAGTCAGAGTTAATCAACCGATGTTACAGGCTCAAAAAATTCTACCTCAAGAATAATCGAGGTCTCTACACCAAATTTCAAGTGGATTAGAGCAACGGAGCTTATAATCACCATCTTTTTTTTAACCTGCATTTTTATTCTCAGCGAACCCTTTCATTTAATACCCATAATATAGGAAAGCATAAAAAGCTTCAAAAGTCCGCCATATTGGTTTAAGAGTGATGTCAGAATATTTTTCTAATTATTCTCGGCAAGCCCTTTCATTTGATACCCATATTGCAGAAGTGCATAAAAAATAACAACTTTCCGCCATATTGGATGTTCGGCCATATTGGATTTAGAATGACGTCACATTATTTTTAGAGTTACTCTCAACAAGCCCTTTCATTTGATACCCATATTGTAGAAGTGCATAAAAAATAACTATTCCGCCATCTTGGATGTTCCGCCATATTGGATTTAGAATGACGTCACATTATTTTTCGAGTTACTCTCAACAAGCCCTTTCATTTGATACTCATATTGTAGAAATGCATTAAAAATAACTATTCCGCCATCTTGGATGGTCCGCCATATTGGATTTAGAATGACGTCACACAGCTTGTCGTGTATTGTCCCCCAAACTAAACGTGTATACAAAATTTCAGCTCAATCGGTTGAAGATATCTGCTTCAAAATTGAGTAGTAAGATTCCACCCGAACAAACATACATACATACATTGCAAGTTAAATAAAAGCTTTTAAAAAGGAATTTGAACTGAACTATAAGATATTCAATATGTCCCTCCTGGAAGAAAGAAAAATTAAATTGGCTATGAAGTACTAATCTTAGTAGTTGCCGTTTCTTTACTTTTTAATTCATATTTTATATGACTTTTAATTAAGTTGTCATTAGACTTTAAACTTTTAAATACACCAGCCTTAATTCGATTTCAGCAGTCAATTAGCTGATTTTCGATTTGATCCAGCTACCACACAAACCTTTAATCGGGGCTGTGTAGTATAAAAGAGGAAATACATATGTTCGATACAATTTTATATGCTAGGTCTATTAAAGCTTCCTTTTCATAAACTCCGGTTAACAGAACTTCCATCAGCGGTCAAAATCAAAATTAACTCCCTTTTGGACGACTTATAAATGCCCCATATATCCATATCGCTATCATTGAAACTAATTACCGCCATTCGACATCAATTGAGCAATTTTGTTCACCATTTGAAGCGCTTCTTGCCCTATGTGTGCTTCCACAAATCAATCGGTCGTAAGATAGCCCCAGATTGGTTTCCCTATTCATTCATATCGAAATGATTTATAGTTCGAGACGAATCAATTTAACGTGAGCGCCTGCGCCACAAGATAAATGATCGTCCGCAAAGCAACGCGTCGTAATTCGATATCAACTGAGCACGTGGAGCCGTGCCGTAAAAAACTCAATTTCACTCGAATTATACCAAAAACATAAGAAAGTGGACTGCAATCGGTTCTTCGAGTGGGAACGTCCTTTGTAATTGAGTCCCTCCCTATAATAGCCGCCCTTGTCCCTTCCGACCAAGATGTGATTTCATGCCTTTCCGCGTTGAATAAATCTGTGATCGATGACGGATGATACTCTGATTCCGTTTCCGCTTCCCTTACCTTCTTCCATGATGAGTTATTGAGACAAAAGTCTGCGAACTGATATTTGGCGCGGCACACTTTTGGGCAACCGATGTATTCGTAAGATGGTTGAGTCCTCAACGGCTGACTCACCGCGGATGCAACTAATCACTCGCTCGAGCGTGCTTGTTTTGGGTGGCACAGCATCGGAAACCTTCCCCAAAAACTCCTAATTTATCGGCTAACATGGACCGTTTGTAGTCACCTCATTTGGTCAGAGCCCGTCCCAGGGTCCACAAAAGTGAGATATTAATTTTCGTGTTCGCCTGGAATTTCGATCATTTGTCAGGCCCACGACAAGGATTCGTTGTAGATCGCTGAGCGCATGATTTATGTGCACCCATTAAAAATCTCCTTCTCGCATATCAATGGTCAATTGAAGTTTTACGATTTGGACATCTAAAGGGGAAAACGAATGAATTAATCACGCCCCATAACTAACGCTTCTATCAACCAATCTTCCTGCAGCGACGCACGTCGGTTGGTCGGTGGCAGCCAGCCGCGTCGGCGCAATCGCCTAATTCTATCTGCGAAATCTGCACAATGACTACTTACCGCTGAATGGAGACAATTTGCCAACTTGGAGACAATCTGAAGATATTATTAAAGTCGTGTTAGCGCTCGGAAGGTATCTGCAAAAAACCCAACAAATGACCTTTCGTCTTGGAATAATAAATTTAATAATACGATCTTATCGCAGCGCTCTGCAACCGCCAGCCTGGCTTAACAATGCCGTGACATTCAAAGTCTCCAAGAAGCCGGTCTTACGCTACATTCACGCCGGTTCAGGCCGTAACATCCGGCGGAACAGAAGCAACAAAAATGCTGTAGATATTCGTTGCCAATTATTTTTATGTTCTAGTGTTTGCATTTGGGACTAAAGAGATGTTTGTGTCAATTATCTCATTGAAATGATCACAAATAAAAATGGTCGAGCGGTGAGTTTTTGTTTTAGACCGGTTTAAGCACTACTGCCACGCAGGACAAAATTATCGTAGCACCCTGAAATTCTTGAAGCAGGAAAAACAGGGGCTTTTTCATTGTTTTGTATTTCTTTTATTTTTTAACAATATCATACAGGTTAGATAACGCCTTCCAGATCATTTTAACGTCAGATATCCGAAACAAATCAACGAGATCTAATTTTTCAGCAAATTGATTCCTAAAGCATAGCAAAGGTACAAAATTAGCAAAGCTACATAAGTTGTATTTGTGAAATTCATACACCGGTGTGATGTGCACTTTAAAGTACTTGCGAGAGAATGAGAAAGTATATTGGTTTGTATTACATATTACAATATATAAACAAAAATCATTTCAAATAACAAATTCGAGCTTTCTTGAAGTGAAAATTAACACTTAAAACTTATTTAGACCTATGTGAGTTAAATATTTCGAGTTGTTTAAAATTAAAATAGGTCTTTGAGCTAGAGTCCAACCTTAATTTTTATTTACATTTAATGATTTAAAAAAAAAAAAAAAAAAAAAAAAAAATTGTAAAAAAGGATAGCTATAATTTTGTTTTATTATTTAAACTTCTAAACATTGAATGAAAATTTAAACCAAAACGCCCAAATATCATTTTTACTTGGATTATAGAATAAATAGTAAAATAGTTCGCCATGTCATATTGTGTATTATGATCGGATATTGATAAGCGATGCTAAATGTTAATTCAATACCTCACAGGAAATGGATGAAATTTTGAATACAAAACACATACTCCAAATTAAATTACGCCGAAATTCAGACCAATTTTTTATTAAATAATCATAACAGAACAAAATAGTGTCATATTCAAAAAGGGATCGTTTTGTAACCTTTTAATATATTTTGGAAATATTTTCCAAAATTATAACCTTATTACTTATTACACATTAAGAGCATTATTTTCTTTTATCTCAACGGTTGCTTATAAAGTGGTTTGTGATTACTGAATTTGGAATGAATTTGCGAAAAAAATATTCTTCAAAAAATATTTCCTAGGTGTAAGAAAGCACGAACTAGGATGCCTTTCTTAAATCCCCATTTAACGTATCAGTAGCGCAGCATTAGCCGTATAACCCGTGATCCAACCTGATCCAACCTGACAGGGTTTTGTTAAGTGGAACGATGTTTCAGTTAATGTTGCGCGTTGCGCCTTCATCAAATGTTTTCACACAAGAAGAAGACCCTGTCAGGCCTTAATGGGCTCTTCAAATGTCAAGAGGAATGAGAAGAATTTCAGGGTTCTGAAAAACCGACCAATCATGCTTCTTTGCACGAACAGCTAAGTCCCAGTAGCCAAGTGCATTTTAAGAGCCGCCATGTGAGTGACATCTTCAGATATTTATCGCCGGGGCTCGCTGATGATACTGAACGCCTGAAGCCTCCGTCCGCACCCTCGTCCGCCGTAGCTAGTGGCAGTGGTTTCGTAAATTTTTCATCACGAACCAGAAAGATCACTTTTACTGATGCATCGCTATATTTAATAGCTACAAGAAATTAATACGTTATATGCAAAAAGTGCCTTTTCACGAAATACCGACTATTTAGCACTGAAAAAGGGATTGGTAGGACGAGTCAAAACTTAAATAATATTTTTATGTAATCTAATCTAAAATGGTCGACGAGTATTATACATAAATACTATTCGTGTTAATGCCACAGCGATACAGTGGATGGGATATTTAAAATTTTAGAAATTAGCCGATTCAATAGTTATAAGTGTAAAATTGTTCAGTAAAAAAGACCACATGGTCATAACGACCTGTTACATACTGATCGTCACAATTGATGATATGCTGAATTTCATATAAAATCGTATCAAAATGACTGATTAGCGACACGATATTTGCATAGCATAGGATTTGTGCGGGGTCGGCCTCCTTAATAAAAGACTACACAAAATCTGGCCCGAATGTGCCATCCTCGGCAACAGCCAATAGGCCGACACTTTCCATATGCCCTCGATAGGAAAACTTCTGGTAGTCACTTACGCATGCGCTCTTACGTATGTACATACGAATGTCAATGCATAATTCATTTAGCACAGGAACCTAAAGAAACTGGCCCCATAAATAATGCATTTCTCTAGGTAAAGAAGCACAGCTTGGCAGGGCTCGTTCGTCGCCCAAAGTATAAGATTTCTTCGATTGGGTGACAATCGAGAAATTGATCGATCGATCGTCATCGGATCGTGTGTCATATCAGAAGCAACGAGTGATCGAATTAATTCGTTTGCGGGTTCCTCTGTGATTGCGCAGTGTCTTTCAAGTCCTGCGAGTGAAGAATTCTGCGTTTGAATTAAATTTTCCACACCTTCTGGGTGAAGTGTTGCTTGATCGAACGACCTCAAAGGCAATAACATTCTGGACGGTCTATAGATCGCGGCTTTTGTTCTTTATGTTGCAATCGGGTACGGATTTCAAATTTCAATGTAGGCGCCACCGTTTGAACTAGAATTAGAATGAATACTATAGAGTTTCAAGCAGTTTCATTTTGCTTCTACTGTCATTGCCTTTCGAGGAATTGTAAATTGCATTTTCTCACATGAAAATTGCAGACAGCGGTATCGGTCTGATTGATCGATTTGATTTAAGCCGGCCAGCCATTTCATATGTTCTGCGATGGGTAAAGTTCGCTTTATTATTCATTTAGACGTGAAGTAGAAGATTAATACGACGCATTTCAGCAGTATTTCTGGCGTTAACAACATTCTAAGGTAAAATTTGTTTTTGTAAGCAGCATTTTATACAAAAGCCTCCCAAGAGAGCAAACAAATCTACATTATCGAAAATTTGTTACGTTATAAGTATGAGACTTCAAGCTTTAAATCAAATTCAGTGCAAACTCTATATCTTACATTATTTCGAAATAAAAATACTGCAAATATAAAATTGTTGATTATTTTTGTTAAAAATAGCTGCTTTTAGTAAAGAATTTTAAAGATTAGATATTCTATTGCGAGTATCGGTTTTTAGCAGACTGCAACATTTTTGCATTAAACATTTTTTTAGTTGTCAAATGGAACAAAATTTAAGACCCACCAAAAAATGATCTTATTGTTCGTCTTATTATCTATGAAATAGTTAATGAATAATTGAAAATGTGATAATAAGAACATATTAAACTATACAAATTCTATAACAAAAGGCCTAAAAATCTTTTACAAAGATTACTTTTAATTGATGAACTATAACACTCTTTTGTAATTGATCGAACGAAGAAAATACGTAAATTAAGGGGATAAAATATTTACTTTATTAGTTCTAACATTCATAAAAATTAAGTTCTATACTATTGGAAGTTATATAATCGTTGAAACGATTGTCGAAAAACCTCGCTTTAAACATGGTTTTCAATAAATTTTAAATTAAGAATCTCAAATGAGCAAGCCAAAATTAGACATACATATATAAGTTTTAAATTAAGGTGGAATTTTTTAATTACTACTGCTATTAGACTACTTGTTTTTATTTTTTAACTATTATTATTTAATTCAATTAAGTTTTTCTAAATATCTGAGGAACGCTTGGAGCTTTCACAATTTTGAGAACTACAAAATTTTCTTATTAAAAAAATAAGTACATCGGAAAAAAATTTCCAATATTTTCGTCGTAAAATTGATATTTTTCACCTATGATTTTCAGCTGACAAGAAAAATGTGAATTTTGAAAAGTTCGTAATATCAACAGCTGGAAATAATATCAATTAAACAATAAAAATTTTAATTTAACATTTTAAATATGAAGAAGAATTAATATATTAATTTGTCCTTTAAAATGTAGCCAATAACATTGATCTGCAAATTGGGACATCTTGTTATCTCCCTCTAATTTTATAACTGTTAATTATAAATAGTAACTCTTTTTCTTTAAATCTCGTAAGGTTTTTAAGACAAATAGAAATACAAAGAACACATACTTTAGCCATATTTGAAATTTCTTAAAAAATTTAAGGATTGTCGTAGAAACTCGTAATGTGACTCAAATAAGAATTCGAACTTTAAATTATTACATAAAAATACAAAAACATGAGAAATTTTCACAAAATAGTCCGTTAATTTAATTATTTCACAAACATATTTATTTAATACAGTAGATAATGAATGAAGATCGGCACTGGAAAAGGCTCATGAAAACCTGCTTCCTTATTTTTGTATCTTCTTTTTTTTTTTATTGTAAACCATCAGCCACGCAAATCTGCATGAGTATGGGACGGTTATTATCTTTTGGTTCTGTTAGTAAAACCAAAACCAACATGAAACATGCAGAGCAAAAATTGATGCCTATAACACAACAAAAATGATGTTATGATTGATGACGAAACAAGGACTTTTTGAACGCATGGTTATTAAGTCGAGATGAAAAATGTTAATATGACATTTTTACGTATAAAATGATTGTTTTCGCTTACAATTTTATTCAAAATTATATGAAATTGCTTTAAATTACTTAATACTTGGTTTTATTCTCGGTGTACCTACATATTCTCGAATTTGTTAAATAAATTCGTAGATCGGTTAGTTGCTATCGATGGTTCATTGACTTTTTCGGTATTCATTAAAACATGTAATGATTTTCTTTAATTGCGAGAAGTTCTTAGAGAGGCTCACAAGGATCGTTTCGTATCAAGCGGCGAATCCGGCTGTGTGGTAGGTGCGATCGCCGTTGGGTCCGTTGAGCGATTATATCGCACCCCCAAAAGTAATTTCCAAATCCACCACGGCCTTTTTTGTCTACGATATCAAAATTGCTTGAAAAGTTAGATTTATATCGATTAACGATTCTAACGAAGGAGGGGTGACGATAAGGCCTTTATTTGGACCCAGCAGACACTGTTTTTTAAAATGGAAAATAGGAAGGAAAATGTTTTGACTAGGATAACTTCTATACGATCACGCCAGTAGGTGGGAGCACTGCAAAATTATTGATGTACGTTTTTAGGGAGATAAAAAACCATTGAATATAACATAATTATATATTATAATAATTATAAGTTCCAGTCCATTGAGTTTGGTATCATTCCAATCGGAATATATTGTAGTTCTGTTTCTGTAAAAGTGGAAGTCACCGTTGCGGATTTTGGCGTCTGTAAAAGTTTCAAATCAGTACAGATGAAGACTTCAAGTAGCTACGACTCTGGTTTTAGTATCAAACGATGGCTCTTGATCAGAACAATGCAATACAATAACAATCTATAACATTGAACAATTTAAAGTAGTTACAAATTTAAAAATAATTCCAAAAAAAAATACTTTTTACACAATATTGACCGAAACTCGCGCAAAAGGCAAAATGAATCGTAGCAATGGTATAGCATCGAAAAGAGCATCTCAGCAGCTCGTCGAATGGTAACTAACTATACGTAATTACATAGTACCTGAGAGGATCAGGAGACACAGGGCATCCGCAAATTAATGCCGAAGCCATGTCGTTCATAAGTTATTTCTCATACCACCGACCACTTCTGAATAAAATATACTCGACATGTGAACCGCCAATAAAACAAAGCAGCAAATAGATTCTCCAAATTTATATGCTCAATTGTCAATGTCAATCGGTCGACTGTGCATCCCGTCACAGTCACACCCAATTTTTTTTTATAATCTATAACGAATGAGATTTCAATATTTACCAACAATCTTTTATTTATTTTACCTCTTTCTATAGGAAATTATAGCGAATTAATCCGCACAAAATTGCGAAAAATACCATTTTGTACTTTTGATTGGTTATTTAACATAGAGCACAAATAAGTACTAACAACTATTTTTTGTATATACCGTATTCTATAGGCATGTAAAATCTCTAACATATGTAAAAATTTTGAAGATTCTAAATAATAATATAAATAAACTTAGCGAAATCCTGCTTTAGTGAGGTGTAATAACATACTAATATGTGTAGTTTATACTATATAAGTAGTACGATATTTTCTATTTCGTATCTAAAAAATAGTGTCAGTTGGGGCCAAATATAGGCCTTATCACCACCCTTCCTTTGCGTTCAATGTTCCATGAGGCTATCTTATAGTTTTTGAATTTGTTCGCTCTTTCTGCTTTGATTATGTGGTTATAAGTTCTTTGCAGTTTGTTCATATGTTAACCTGACAAATCATTGTTATTTTGGGACTTACGATCACCCATTTGTTTTTCTATAAAATTTTATTTGTGTAAGGCTAGCATGGCCAAGTTCCAGGAACTCCAAAAAGGTGAAGTCGTTAATCGCGGCAAAATTTTGGAGACAATCGCATGATTATTGTCCTCGTCGGCGATATAACTCAAACTCAACGGAGCGAATTGTGACGGCAGGGCGTAGGTTACTTTTGAAAATTGTTAGCAACTCTCGCCCATTTTGGCTGCGAACAGCGTCACGTCTATTACAACAGCGATTGTTGCTCGAAAACAATGGGTGCGCGCACCACCGGGCGAAGCGGTGCGGTGCGTTGCTTACGAACGTTTCGCGCAGGCCCGGCCTGGGCCAATCGATTACCTTTTCGCCTTTGTCGTTTTATCACTCGCTAAAGACCCAAAATTAGCGTGAAACGATTTCTCAATAAATCAAAGGACGGAGTTCCACCAAAAATTAATTCCGAGAGGAAATCGTCTGTCTGTTTGTCTTTGCCCTCGATGTACCAGTAAGTTGCAAGGTGTGTTCGAAACTCGCACTCACATGTCGAAGGAGTTCGCCTAATTGCAAAATTTCGTATGCGCACGTTTCCCAGGTACACGCGCAAACACGGGCATAAAAAATAAAAAGATGCGAATTTTGCAGCGCACCGCGCCGTGCCGCTGAGGCGCAGCGACCTGGTGACTCAGTGCAGGAGGCAGAAGTCACTCAGATCGAAGCTGAAATTAATTGGGAAATGGGGTGCCCGTGATTGACGTGCCAACTCTGATGACATCTTCGATCACACGCCTTCGTTACGTGCCGCATGCACTTGCAACAGCTCTTAGCCTCATCTAATGAAATTGGCTGAGGTGGCTGCACCGCCGCGCGCCGGTCGAGAGGATAAAGAGCGGATCAAGTGTCTTTGTTTGCGCCTCGCGCGCGTTATATTGACACCCATTGATTCCCCAGTGTATGCTTTTCAAGGAGTTCCCGGCGACAAATAATAGCTCACATAATTGGGTGCTCCGGCAGCCGTTTGCAGTTTTGCAACATTTCAGGGGAATTGCGATTGCTATAGACGCAAATGTGACGATCTCACGTCAGCATCAGCAAGGTACTTCAAGGACCGAGAATCTTATAAAAGATTATTTCGCCAAAAATTAAGGGTTAATTTTCCATAATTTTGGGACCCAAGTCATGGGGCCAAAAAATTTAAATAGTTTGAAAAATTTATTTTTGGCAACCTTTCGATAGTAGCAATGTTTGAACTTTATTCCAGAATTTTTGTTATAACACAAATATATGAGTACAAATTACGTCTCCTGTCATTATGACAGTTGCGCGATGAATAATGAAACGCTGTTCTCTGTCGACACTTTTCCAGGCTGTGTTATATCCTGTTTTGGCGATTTGCATTAGCCCGCAAGATTATCCGATCTGATCAGTCCATACTTCTTTCTTTGGGATTATTTAAAGTCAGTGGTTTATGTGAACAGGCCAGTGACTCTCGTAGCCCTGAAAAATAACATTTAACAATAAATAGAGATTGCAACGCCAAAAGTATTGAGAAAAGTAATATAAAATGTCATAGAAGGGCTGAAATTTCAATCAATGCTGGAGGCCATCATTTGATCAATATAATCTTCAGTAACTTAACGCATATTTTATTTTATACAGATTGCGCATATAAAGCAAATTTTTATTTGAATTCATGAATACCAAGTGGTAGATAACAAGGTAATTATGGAGTTGTTAGAGGTGTAATGCCGATAAAAAAAATTTCTTAGAATGGGAATTTATCGTGTTAAGTCAGAACAACTAGTGTAGAAACCGTATGAAATTTGTTTTATAATTTGTGTAAAAAAAGTTTCAATAAAAACACACCTGGGTGTATATAACAATATTTTGAGAAATAGTCATAGTTCCGATGGTCGTTTTTAGGTGCGTTGCGGTGACCACTGTAAGCTCAGAACTGGCATGTTCAAAATCCAAATCTTTGCTGCCATTTATTTAGCATTCCTTCATTGAGTTACTACATAATTATATTAAAAATAATTAGGTATACAAAATTTCAAGTTTATCGGATCACCGAACGCTTTTCACTAAACCGCTTGCAACTAAACTTAAAAGTTTGTACAATTATTTTTAACATAATTAATAGCAAGAATCTGCATAGAAAAAATTGTATAGAAAAAATTTGCAATTTGCTGTAACGAAATTATAAGTTTTCAAAGTAATTTTTAATAGACATAACGAGAAAATGTCATATAAAATTAGGAATTTCTGCTATATGGGAAAATTTGTAACATTAAAGAGACTAAGGTAGTTTTATTTAATATTTGACTATTTATTTATGATAGAATTAATCAGAGTTATCAGAGTATGTAAATTTTCCCTAATTGGTTGTTAGGAAAAAATCCAAATAACTTTTCACGTTATAGACATAAACGCTGAAAATAACAAAATATGCACTTTATCGAACTGTAGGTGTAACCCCTTTAACAATGTCGCACTGATGTGCATTTCTTATTGTCACGCTGAAAGGGTGTGTTGATGACCGCTCGATGCCAACAAAGAGCTCAAAGGATTTCCTCGTCTGATCCTGATACCCATCGCACCTCAAGAAATGCGTGGGGTCTGGAGAAAAAGGATTTTCGTCGCGAACATACCCATCATGCTACAACGGAAGAGGGCGGGTAACGAGGTGTCTATTGAAGCATAATGATCTTCGACACAGGCCAAGCCCATAATTTATGTTTGCGTTGGCTTTGAACGGCAGGATGATAAACAAATCTTATGGCGGACCTCTGCCTCCAAGAAGTATTCATGTGGATAAACAAATTGATTTCAAAATTCGGAGCGTCACAATGGGCCACGTGCGGCCCTACGTAAGCCCTCTCGTTTTGGGTTATTAACGTTTTGTTTTGATTACTCGTCGGCAATTGTTGACGCATCCTGCGGCCCTTCAGCGGATCTCCCTTGATATTACGATACCGATACGAGTACTTTGTGCAGGATAAAGGGAGAATTGGTTTCTTCATTTCATGTATTCGTTGCCAATTAACACTCAGGTCAAGAGGAATATCGAATTGAACAGAGAAAAATATAATAATGTATATGTATATTGACTTGTACAACGATTTTGGCAAGAGAAATGGAGGTGCGAAAATTTTTGCATACCTGTCAAACGTAGGAACTTCGTATACGAATTACTGCGAGAAACGATTTTAAAATTTTCACAAAATTTAAGAAATACCTACGTACCTACCATTTTTAAAATGTCATGAGGGGCTAACCTTTAGCTTGAAAATACTAATATATTTTAAGAAAATATAAACGACTTCTCGATCAACGTGTATTGTACTAAACAAATGCTGACAAACTGCTATCAAAAATAAGCTTAGTTACGATGCTATCAAAAGCAGCTTTTCAGAAAATGGCAAAATGCAGGATTTTCTTTTATTATTTTTCTTATTTTCCGTAGTCACCTAGATAATTTCTCAGTTAATTGGTTTTTGGGAAATTCTCAACCTTTTTCTCTCGGGTGTAAAGGGTTAAAGGAATTGATACTCTACCGTAGCATTTAAAAAATGATGGAAATATGCTCTTTCAAAAACTTCTTTTGAATAAAACTCGTTTTTTAAACCAATTAAGACATTAAGAGCTATTAACTTTTATGAAGAATTGGAAGGTATGTTTGTGTAGGGAAATATGTTAATTTCGCTTTCGGTAGGGATATTAGCTTTCAACGTTCCGACAACACAAATTTGATAAGGCTTTCGAAAGGAAGATTTAAGGAATCTGTATATGATTTTTGCCCACAAATTGTCAAACTATTAAGTTCTGCAATGCAATTATCACTAAATTGTTAAAAAATAGTACACTCAAAATTCACTACTACTTTATTGTCAAGTTTAATGCATTTCAAATTCACTATTACTAAATCAATTAATAACAAAAAATTAATGCATAAAAAAATAGTTTGTAACGTTTTAGAATATTTGTACTATTTTTAAAATGAAAATAATATTTTTTTTTTATTAATACAAAATGGCGTTTTACTGTCTCTAGAAATCTCTAAAAAAGTGAACCTTCTATTATAGTTCTAACCGCTCAAAAGTTATCGGAATGTATCCATACTTCTGGAATACTCATTATTTGCTTATTTTAAATGATTAAACGACATTATAAAACCTTTGAGTGCCAGGGAAAATGTTCATACATATTCAAAAAATGCCAGACAATTTTAAACAAAAATGCATGCTTGATTATAAACAAAAATGTATATTTCAGTCAATTTTTAGCTAAAGTTCATACAATTTTTACATAATACTAATACTATACTAGACTTCCTTTATTACTAATATAATAACAAAAGCCCTATACGTTTAAAAAAACCATTTTTTTTCTGAATACTTGATAATGAATATTGTTTGTCTCATTTATTGACTTTTGAAAAAAAAACTGCTCACTTTTAACTAAGAAAGAAGCAAACTAATCAGGTGTTACATAATATAATTTTTTATACATATATCCTCCTCTCCTTCGCTCTCACAATCTCTCTACTCAATCACTTCATCTGAGTATCTTCAAAACCACTTTTCTCGCTGCAGCCTGCTTCAAATTACTATAAAGAAATTAATCAGTTAGCATAAATAATTGTTGAATGCTATCTAAATTTTTTTTTTTTATATATTTTATAAATTTTGAATCACACCTAACCTAGAATTATCAGTTTTAAGTTAATTACATAATTATAAAAATTGGCGTAAAGTATAGGAAATTTTTTTATATTAGTTAAAACATTTTATAGCTCAGTGTACTACATTTTATAGTAACAGCACAGTAAAATTTCTCAATCGGCAATGTACTTTTACTGAATAGCCCACTAACTTTTTTCATGACGCCAGAGATAATTTTTATCAAAATGAATAAATTTTAATCTTGCATCCATTACAAAATGTGATTACAAACAGCACTATAGATTTAACTTAACAGTGGCACTACAATTACCGTGAAGCGCAGCTTTTCCTTAAAATACCTATAATAATTGAGGTTTTTTTCCTTTTCGTATATATCGCCTAAATTTTGCGGAATACTACTTTTAAAGCCACGTATTATCATTTTTGCACGTATTTTAATTTCTTCTTTGCGTATTGAATATTTATTTCACCACTGCTTCAATCCTTATTGGATCAACTTTCGATTCGATTCTTCAATCCCAAGTAGTCAAATACGCGGATCGAAAACTCAATACGATCTCGATTCGATTTCTCAAACCGGTCATGCATACGTAGTATGCATTTCTTACATCGATTATATGTATGTATCATTAGGAAAGCAAATTCCGCTTTAAGGCCGAGATACAATGTACGCCACACGTTTTTGTGGCGCTACAAAATGAGTTTGAATACGGGAAAATGCAATCAGCTTGATACAATGAACGCGCTGATACTTTGTAGCGCCACAAAGTTTGGTGGAACTTTAACTTTTGAAGCGCGATGATTCGTTTCCATGTTTCTTTTTCAGTTTGATCCTAGAGACGGAATCAGCTGTTAGAGTAGTTTTACGATGCCCAACAGATGGCTACGGCATTTTGTGATACAACTTTTAGCTTTGGTTGGTATATATGAGAAATATGAAGGTAAAACGAAGGCAGGAACAATGACTTTTATATAGTTCCCAGCTGAGTGCCCCGCAAGGATCATTTTTGTGAAAAAATTTAAAATTGAGCGTGGTATAAAAGAAATCGGTTCGCGAAAGTTTAATTATTTTTAATTTGCGTCAGCTTAAACATAACTGTGCATGATTTGCTCCATGAAATTTGAGCCTGTGCTAAACATGGTCTCATTTTTCAGACGTCGGTTAGTAGTCCAATTCTTTCATTCCAGCTGTAGCGTCGCTCTCATTGTATATTGCAGCGCGATATTTCACGATATTCCACGCGCCACAAAAACGTGTGGCGTACATTGTATCTCGGCCTTTAGGCTTTATTAAACGTTGGTCTAAGGAATTCTCTATCCCCTATGTCACTAAAGCTCTCTACTTCTGCTTTGTCAGGCCTCTACTACAATACGCCTGTCAAGTTTGGTCCCCCTCCTATCCAAGACTTATAAACTGAATTGAATTAATGTAATGTAGATTCCTGTTTATGAGATCCTTCGAAATTAATTAACCTCCAACCTCTAGGAATGCGCCGTGACGTCGCTAATATAATCTTCGTCAATCACGCGCTAACCGACTGTCCAACCACCGAGCTTGTCGAATTTTTGCATAACATTTCCATCAACACCAATCCTCGCAACGTAAAATCCTTTCCAATCTTCGCTTCTACCGTGCGTCCACTCACCGACGCACCCTTTAATTTTTTTTTTGAATAGATGAAGATATGGGAGTATTTTTTTCCTAAATTATAGCTGATGGCAACATATATGTCGTTTCCTACATTTTTGAAAGCGCAAAGTTCATTTCTCAGATCACTTTTTACCTAGGGGTTGAAGGGATAAAGATATGGAGGTATTTTATTCTAAATTGCAGCGAGTAACAAGATGCATATTGTTTTATACGTCCTCAAGAATGTAGGACTCATTCGGTTATTTTTTAATTAACTTTTGTTCTCCAAAATGTAAGAAATGATATGCATCTTGCTACCAGCTATAATTCAAGAGAAACTAACCCCTATATTTTTACTGTTTCAACCCCTATGTATAAAGACATAAAGTAACTCCAGAAATGAGTTATTCTTTCTCGAGAATATATGAAAAGATACGCATCCTGCTATTAACTGTAATTTACCAAAAACTACCCCCAAATGTTCATCCCCTCAAACCCTATTTAAAAAATAACCTCAGAAATGGGTTCTACATTTTCGGAATGGTATGAGACGGTATGCATATTGTTATTATATTTTCGTTAACCTGGAAAAAAGCACCTATCTATTTCACCCCTTCAACGCTTACGAGGTTATAAGGCCAACATTTTTGTTAAAAATCGATTTTTTTTAAGAACCCGCCATTTTGTCAAAAAAATTTATTTTGCATCGATTAATTACAAGATAAAACAATATATTAACGAAATATTTTGGAATTTTTCATTTTGGATGATCCAGTCCAGAGATATCGTGCTAACCGCAAGACACCTTTTTTTAGAGTTGCTTTCCGGAGATCAGCTGTAGCAGCATTGAAAATAATTATTTTTACAAATAAAAAACATTAAAATACACTCAAGAGTCACCATAATATGTATACACATTTTTACATTAATAACTTTAAAGTTCATCTCAAGAAAAATTCTTGAAAAATCGACTTTTTTGGGCCTCCTGGGCCTTACTGTGTGTGTGGAGAGCGGCAATTAGTTAATCCCGCGTTTTCATGATTTGAAACCACTGTGCACCTTCGACTTTCACCTAGACAAAACCTCCTCAGACACGCCCTTTGCCAGCTCGACCCACCATCATTATTGTGTATTCCCATTTTTACTCTATTTGCTCCCTTTCTTTTTAGTTTTTGTGTAAAGTCTAGTTTAAGTTTATTTTTTTATTATATTTGTACCTTGTATTAAGGGGTTACATGGGTCTTAAAGGTATAAAAAAAACCACTTCTTCCTTCGTTCAATCACGAGCCAAGGGCATAAACTACAAGAAAATTTTTGAATTTTTGATTTCAGATGAATCCACACCGAAATATCATGTCCACCGCAAAAAAAAGGTTGACGGCGAAAAACGGCTGGAAAATGGAGAATTATCAATATTTTTGGCTGAAAATTTTTTTACAAGTACTTTAAGTACTTTACTTTCATATGTTTAAATTTGAAATAAAACAGATTTTTCGTTTTTGAAATAAATTTTTTTAAAGAAGTCGTTTTTTTATACCTTTAAGATCCATGTAACCCCTTAAGCAAAATAAAAAAATAAAAAAAAACGGCCAAGTGCGAGTCGGACTCGCGCACCGAGGGTTCCGTACAAACCTGTAGGTATATAAGTAAAAGTTCACCCAAAAAATATGTTATGTAACTAAAAATTTAAGGTTTTCGGAATTTTTCCTTTATATGTGCTATAAAACATTGCTTCATGCCAAATTTCAAAATTCTAGGTCGACTGGAAGTACCCTTTAGGTTTTGATTCCCTTGCGAGTAGTTGCGAGTTTGAAAATATGCGGCTTAAATTGCTGTTTCTTTTGATTGCGTTGACATAGAAGTTTGATTTTGTTACAGCTTAAAGGTATTATAGACCTGCGTATTTGATATGAATTTCAACCTCTACGCGTTCATAAGGAAAGGGGTAGTAAGTTTAAAATTATTAAAAATATTTTTATTATATGATGTAACTAAAAATTTATGGTTTTCACAATTTCTACTTTATCTGTGCTATAAGACGTTGCTTCGTACCAAATTTCAAGATTCTGAGTTCACAGGAAGTACCCTGTAGGTTTCGATTCCCTTGCGAGTGTCGAAAATTTGCCGAAATTGCGGCATAAACGGCTGTATCTTTTGATTCCGTTGGCTTAGAAGTTTGATTTTTTCACAGCTTCAAGGGACAGTAAACCTGAGTATTTGATATAAATTCTACCTCCACGCGTTCCTGAGAAAAAGGGTCCTGACAACAAAGTGATCCTATAAGGCTTCCGTTTTTTCCTTTCGAGGTACAGAACCCTAATAAAATTAAAATTGGGGGCAATTGTCCCCATTACCCACCCTTTGTATCCGCGCCTGAGCTTAAAGCCTCTAAGAACTATTTCTCTTAGGTCATACATTCCAATCCACCTTTTTGAGAAATATCGATACCTACCTACTACTACTAATGTTCTGAATTTCAACTTTATTATATTTTTAATTATCGGAATAATATTTATCTGCCTCTTCTATTCAATGAATCGCAACACATGAAAATAATTCATTTCTGAGGTAATTATTTTACTCTAAAAAGTATTGTTGTACAAGTAGTAAAACTTTCACAAATGAATAGCTTTGCGCACCCCTGCCGCCAAGAGGAATTTTTCGGCCTTATCCAAGTCACAAGTAAGAACTTCGCTCAAGCACTTTTACCTCAGCCCGAAACCAGCCTCAAAGCTTTTTAACATTCCTCGTGTGTGTGTAGGGATTTTTTATCCAAGTCGCGCACCAGTGCAATCCCAGCTTCTTCCATGGTGACCAGATTTGTTTTATAAATAACTCCGTCACCGAAAAATGCAATTTCGCAGGAAGCGAAAACGACCCGCAAAAAGTGACGGAAAAGTAACAAATGAACATGTTCAAAACTGACAAAAGTGTTGTGAAAATTCATTCGGAAATTTTACAGTCGTGGAGAAAGCAGGAAGCGGCTAAAACACGTTTCCGGCAGAGAAAAAAACGCGCGTAAACTGTTTGTTTACCTTCGTCGGGGATATATTTATTTTTATACAGTGCAATTGTCGGTTTTATAAGATATATTATAAGATATTAGAAGAATAAGTTAGGATAAGTTATAGTCAAAAATTGGTTGAGGTAAAAAAAAAAACAAAGAAAATTGAAAAAATGCCCACATGCCCGCCCCGCGGGGGCACCAACAAAAAATATTCCTGCCCTAATGCCAAGAAGTGCATTGGTATCATGGAGACAGAGCTGAAGGAGCCGGACAAGCGGCCGGAATGTCCGCCCTGCAAAGGAATATACACATGGTTCAGTGCACCAAAAACTATGTACAACGCAACGAAGTTAACGGCGCGTCCAGAAAGGTAAGCATATACATACTTCTAAATTTTCTATCTTCTGAACCAAAAATATTTTATAAGATGACCTTCGCCGTAGTATAGCACGGTTCGCGTGTTTAACTATAATTTTTTGAGGTGTTTTTCTCCTGCATAATTTGAACCTTGTGAAAATATGCACCTTTTTACACTCACAAATTCAGTAAAATCTAAAAATAAAAACCGTCGTCACTTGTGGAATTTCGTGCTATGTATAAATATATAGTATAATTTGGGACCATCTACCTATGGATTCCTGCTTGGACCATGATCCATATAAGTAATATAATAAAGGAGGAGAGTCTATTCAAAAGTAAATGTTATCCTTTTTCGATTTAAAAGTGCTTCAAAAGTGCCTAAAATTCTTAGGTCTGATTAAATTTAGCTATTTTCAAAAACAAAAACAAAACAACATTGTTGAACTAATTTGACGATTGCACTTTGTTGTGTTCCAAAACTGTAAAATTTTCATTTAATGACTGTATCCAAAGTTCTATAAGTGGTAAAACTGGTCAAAATTATATATTTACAAACTGATCTTGAATAAAAGTAATCATTTACATTAGAATGCATCGAAACTGTATCTATGTTTACAAAAAGTAAAAGTATTATAAGTTGATATTATATATTACCTCTTCTATCTACTCGATGCACAATGAATAGTGCTTTTATATAAGAAAAAATATTTAGATGAAATTTGACAAATATACTCCTCAAATTTGAACATATACTCCTCGAATTTACATTTATATACATAATTCTCAAATGTTGCGTCTATGGATCCCAGAATGGAGATTATTAGATACATCAGAGGTCGAAAATGGTCAGTAAAAGCTACTTGTCTGTAAATTGATGATGCTCTATACTCTGTTGCGTTACCCGCCTGTTGTGTTACTAAGCAACCTCCGAAACGGCTTGGAAATGTGGAAAGGAGGTGAAGCAAGGTGTCCGAAACATAATCCCTTTGGAATTTGCAGTCACTTCCCGTTAAAATGTTGTTCAAGGTCAAAGGGCAATAAAAATGATCGCTTAGAATAGAAGGCTGTAAAATTAGACAGGTGGTGGGGTCTGGTGCGAAGCTCCAACTTCGTTGGTCCACTTTTCTCAGGGTAGTTTTATTTTGTAGGGGTCGAGGAGCGAAGCCCCCAGTACAGACAGGTACTGGATTATTACGGAACAACGGAGAAATTATTATAGGAAGAAAATAACACACTTACCAATCATTCTGCTGATTTCCACTCTTCATACAAGGTGCCTGGTAGTGTGGAATCAAGATTACGAAGATGCTGTGGCAAAGTCATGAATCGAATTTCTCTATTTATAGAATTTGGATAGAAAAACTGCACATTTCGAGAATAAAATCGCAGGGTGGCACTTGTGTTTATATTTTTGTCACACACATTGTTCGATGTTAGTGAAAAGTTCATCGAGTTTTAGACTTAAGGGGTTATTCTCATGTAAACGCATAAATTTTACCTCTTTTTAGGGAATTTTTTTTATAAGACAATAAAATTCAATCACTTTAATTTTTTTATATGTTTTTATGTATATCTTAAACTGTACAAAAAAATTTTTTTTCCTTCTTATTTTACATTTTTTATATATTTTTTTTTTTTAATTAAATTAGACACCAAAAAAAAAAAAGTAGGTCACTAGTCAGTGTGATAGCGGCTGTTCATGTTGTCCGAAATAAAAAAAATCGAGTGGATTATTGTTCAGTAGGTCTGTCGCTATCGTCCCTACCAGAATTAACCAATTTCATTGAAAAACAAAAAAATGACGGACTGTAGAAAAAAAAGTTACGAAAATCTTGGTTTTTTTTTGTTAAAAATCGTTTAAAAAAATAAGAAAATATTTTCGAAAATAAACAATTCTGATACGGACGATAACTATTAATGTGTAGTAGAACATATATAAATTTCAAAGCAATCGATTGAATAGTTCTTTTGTTAAAACACTGACCGTTTTAGAAAATGATGTTTCGAGAAAAATACGTTTAAAGTTTCAAGAGCAGAACAAGTCGCTTACGGCGCGTCGGCGACTATGAGTTATAACTTATGTAATACATAGTAGGAATTTCGGTCTGAATTTTTCACAGCATATTTACAATAGGTTTTACTATCGAAATATTAAAAAAACAAAAAATCGATTTTTCGAAGTGGTCACATGAGAATACCCCCTTAAATATAGCGCTAATTTATATAATTACAGGTTTTACACAGTGGCGGATTTACATATTTGCCGCCAGTAGGCTATTCAAATTTTGCCGCCCCTACCGATCTCTACAATTCGATACCCTAGTTCACAATCATATTAATTAAAAATTGTTTGTCAATAATTGTATGTAACTTTATGATTTATGCACTAACGTCCAAACGATTTAGTTAAGATTGCACAAGAAATAGTTTTCGGGTATATTTTTGAGGTAATAAAAGCTCAATCATCTACTACTAATAAGACAGGGTAAGGTATGCCTTAATACTACTTATACAATAATGTACATTCGGTAAATGTAATTAAATAATTTTATTGCGCTTACTTATAGTTTAAAAAATTGGGATTGTGAAATGTGTTACAATTTTAATTTCAAATATTTTTCTATTTAATTTTTATACACTTCTTTATTCCTTTTAGTTTTCATATTTTGTTGTTATTTAAAACAAATTGTGCAGTCTAATAGTCTTTCAATTTATTATCTCTTATATTTATATATTATTTATATCTACTGGTAGGTTGAGAGCGCTTGCGCCCGATAGTCCCGCCGGCGCACAGTGTTCCAAATCGCTGAAAAGCTGGTAAAAATTAAAAAATTTAAAGTCAAAAGACAATCTTTATTAATATATGGATGATGCTTCACACGATAATAATGTTTTTTCAGTAATAGTACATTTTATTATGTTTTTTTACTATTAAATTTGGCAGAGTAGTCATCGAGTAAATTTTCAAACTTTATCTTACCTCTTGAAAGCTGTGCCATTCACCTGAACGTGATTAAAATGCTTACATATAGTATTTATTTGTTAGTTACAATGCTGCTCTTTTGACAGTACCCAAATAACGGTTCAATTTTGTAACGGTTTACGAGTGACATCACGCTTAGCGTAACCCTTGATAGAAAACAGGTTTCTTAATATATTTAGGCCTAGAAACCGTCCGGTGCGCAGGATTATTATAAAAATTGGTATAACGTTGTTATATACATTTTGAAATTAAAGATGGGGGATAAAATATGACGGCCCGAAATTGCTAAAATTTGCTAAATTATTATAGAAATCTTAACATATGTCATTTTTAGCTATAAAGTTTTGATATCAGAATTCAGTAAAGTGACTCCTACAGCCAATAGAAACCAATTTTTGTGAAGGAACATCTACCATATTGCTTTCAAAATGTTTAACATCCCCATTTTGATATCAGAATTGATATATATGACCCCAAAACACTAATGTATAAACTTTTATTTAACTCCGATTGAGCCATTTTGATTCGGCTATATTGAATTTTTGATATCGGAGCTGAAACAAGTCACTCTAAAAACCTCCATATACCAATTTTTATGGAAATCCGATCAAATTTTATATTCTTAGTCCACCATATTGGATTCGCCATATTGAATTTATGAATTTTGAGAATAGATTTGAAATCAGAAACACCAAAAACCCCTTTATACTTAATTTCAAGCATATCCGACGGTATTTCATGTTTTGGCCAGCTTTTTGATGATTTGGAACACTGTGCGGCGACAGCCGGCGAAACCGTAGACTACTAGTTTAGGTACATAAATGCGAATATTTTTAATTTCTGTAAGACATAACAAACAATTTTGGCTCCAAATTTGCCGCCCCTAAAATCTGCCGCCCTAGGCTCCAGCCTACTCAGCCTGCTGGTAAATCCAGCACTGGTTTTACAATTTTCAATACGTACCTTTTCTGTCATATTAATTACATTAGGAGATGTATCCTTTGTGGAGAAGGTTTTTTGACTATTGTGTCACCTCCACCGAGCACCACCTCCAGGAGTGGGATTGTTTTCTTAGTACATAATTACCATGTTGCGTACACTAATAGGGAAAAAATTCTAAAATATTGTAATTATTACTAAAAGTCGCGTAATTCCCACGAACAAAAATGTTGTAGAAATTACAAAAGGATTTTAAAAAGTTCGCTTTGTAATTCCAAACCTGTAGTTTAATTATCATAAAAACAAGATGTTTTGTAATTTCAGACATGATGTTTAGTAATAAAATATTTTGTTTTGTGTGTCTTTGAACTTATGTATGTAAAAGAAATATTAAGCTTAGTAATACACTAAAATAAAGCTACCTTACTATAATTGCAAAAAGAAACTTAGGTCTATATATATTTGGGAGCAGTTTGCACCTTAAATATATTAGGGTGCTTTTTTTTTCGTGACTATTTTTTTTTTTTCAGTCCCATTTCGAAATTTTGTGACAAATACCTAAACAAAAATTCCCTGAAAATTGGAGCCCTTAATATTAATATTAAGTACTAGACCGAGGCGTATAAAGATTTCCCATATAAAATACACGTAAACTTTGATTATTTTTCTTCAAAACTCTACAGCTCAGAGGCATTTTATGGTATAATCTTGGTAAATGGTAGGATTTCTTCAGAATTGAATGATCTACAAAAGTGTTAGGGTGTAACCCTAACTCCCACCAGCGAGGTAGTACAGGTCACTAAACCCAATTTTTCCATCAAATTCTCGCTTTTTACCCCTATCTCGTAAACAACAAGAGGCACAAAAAAAATGAATATGACAATATTTAATTTAATATCAGTAATGTCAGTAATTTGGACGACTGGGGTAGTTTCTTCCGCTGGAATTTGGTATCCCAGCATTTTTAATCGGTAATTAAGTTTTCAGATATTTCAAGCTGAAATCATCGCTATAGACAGCTGCGCCCGAACTATTATAGGAAAGGGAATGAAAGGTGCTAAAATATGGATTTTGACAGACAGCCAAGCGGCGATTAGAGCGCTCTCTAGCTATGTACACTTTAGAGTGGAACTTAGTGTGGTATTGCTTGTTGACGCTAAAAACACTCGCCAACTCGAACAGGCTTACCATAGCTTGGGTGCCAGGCAACGAAAGAATAATTGGCAATGAAAAAGCGCCAGAAGGGAAGCAAAATCCATAATCATTGGACCGGAGCCTTACTGTGGTCTGACCAAGAGTTATTGCAGTTCCTACCTTAGGCTATGGGAAGAAAAAATAAAGCATTAAATTGGAAGAATCAAACCGGACTAAAACAAGCGAAAAGATTCATTTACCCCTCCAAGCGGAGGACGATGAAACTTCTTACGCTCCACAAATCGGGACTAAAAACCATGACCGAACTACTTACAGGACACTGCGCCCTAAGGCACTACCTCAAAAAGGTAGGTGTCGAGGTCGACGATTTATGCCGCTTCTGTCTTGAGGAAGAAGAAACAGCGGAACACGTACTCTGCCAATGTCCAGTCTTAGGTCGACAAAGGCTAACACACTTCGGAGCGTCCATCATCGCACCGGCAGATATGTCAAATGCAACTCCCCAGAGCACTATAGCCTATTTCAAGGATCTTAACGTGGAAGGGGTTTTAACAGATGGGATTAGCAAAATATACCTTATAAGTCGCGTTGCTTTCGAGAGTCTCCTAAAGTGCTACAACGGCCCACTAGTAATAATAATAATAAAATACTTTAAAATGAATTACTATTAAACATTTTTTGCAATGTTACCCGGCTAAGGAACGCAAAGGAGAGTGTTGTTTTTAGATTAGTATGAGTAGTGAGTAAGTTTGTGAGTATCTTTATTACCCTATAAAACCTAACAGATTGAATAAATTCTAAAGTATCAAATGATTTGTCCTATTGCCGCGAGTATAATACTCGACCACACAATTCCAATATGCTGGGCGCCATTTTTTTCAATAATTAAACAAAAAAAGTAAAGCTCAGAAAGGATTGTTGGAGACATCTTGATATAAAATATAAATATACTTTGTATAGAAAAAATGCGCCTACAAAATTACATACAAAAGTATTATTTCCATATTCACATATCCTCAATTTACACTGTGTTTAAATTTAAAAATAGAGTTTAAAAATAGAAGACATGTCTTTGTTATTTCGATTTTTTAACATACTTATTGAACGCACAAACAAATCAAGTAATTTATTTAGATTTTTATGTATTACCGAGCATAGGGTGTTTTTTGTTTGTTCATTATGGAACATAACAAATTCATTATAATAAATGAATGGAATACAACATAATGTAAAACATGTGAACCTTTACATAATATTTATTAATATTAGAGCTCCAATTTCGAGGCACGATTATTATGAACATATTTACGAATCTTCTTTATATTCTTTGATTCGAATTATGCAAGCCAAAGCTTATTTGAACCTATCCCGCTTTCTTATATGTACAGTGCTGATCGAAATAATGGGTAATAAAGTTGAGAAGTAGTCTAAATATCAATTATCTTTTCAAATGTCGCTCCTCTGCAAAATTATTGGTATCATTATTTGAATAACCAAGTGTTCTTTATTTGTTATATAGTAAATCAGTCATTCATGTAACGCTCTTCAGTGGAAAAATGTTTATTTCTGCCCATCTAAAATTATATAATTAAAAATTCTAGTAGAATCATATTACAAAAAATAATTTAGTTTAACCTAAATCGCTAAAAATCAATGTAATAATCTTTTTATCCCATTAAGAAAAGAGTTGATCACCAATCAAAAAAAATTTCTATTTTTTTGACCACTTTAAAAATGCAGTGATTTTTTAACTTTGCAGTTTAACACCTAGAACTTGGCTGCATGACTTAGTTTCCATATAACAAATAACGAAGACTTTATAACTCAAATAATAGTACCAATTATACTTCAGAGGAAAGAGTTTTCAAAGGCGGAATTGCTCTTAGACTATTTGTCAACTCTATTACCTATTATTTTGATCATTCTCGTTTGGCACGGTTTCGATTAACACGATTTTGCGTGAAATGTGTCTACCATGTAAATTGAGAGATGAATGTTCATATCGTACTTTCTCATCTATATTATAGATTCTATAGCGTAAACGCCTTAGTTGATTTTAATAACTAAGGTATTTGAGGTACCCAAAAAAGGTGGCAAAAATAATCAAAATATACGATGCAGATCCATCGACTCTGTGTAAAGTCGCTTTACAGCCTGGAATTAATTAATCTTCCTACAGAACTCGTAATCTTTGTCTGAACAACATGAAATATGTAAATGTAACCTTTGTGGTTAATAACGACAATTTTCTCCAATATACCGGCCACCTCAGTATATTCGCAATAACCTAAAAAGTACATAATATTAAAACAAGGAACCAAATATTCGCCAAGGCTAAAAGTAATAGCCAACTTTGAAGCAATAATTGTTTTCATGGTTAAACAGCGCCTAAAATGTCTGAAGTATTTTAACAAAAATTCTGGCAAATCGTTCGCCAGGGCGTTGCAGAATATTTTATCATACCACGACATCTTGACTACAACGGTCGCCCTTACTAATCCAGCTAGACGTTTTACTAATGTACAAAAACGACGGTCAAGCAAACAATTCGAGCAAATCAAGCAAACGACTTGGCGATTGTCGAAATCATCTGCATTGGACTAAAGCGTGTACGCGTGCCGTAAAAGGGCTTTCACCCCAAAAGGGTCACCTATGCCTCCTCAGAATAATCCGTGCAAGGGAATTCAACTTTGCCCAAAAGTTCGAAGAACCAACTTATATTGCGTGACTACTAAGCAAACCAATAGCCAGCACCTACGGACATCATTTTCCTCAGCTGGTCGTTTTTTTGCTTTTTCGAGAAAATTCAATATCGTCGTCCTTATGGAAAAATACGAAAAGGCATTGACGATGAGTGATGACGACCTTGGAAGGGGCCAAAATTACCAAACACGTCAGCTTCAATGTTAAAATATGCGTATCCCGGCTTGAAGGACGAACTAGTCGTAAGTCATAATTATTATACTAGCCATAAGTAAGACATACCTACATATTAAGATCTTTGAAATGTAAATAAGCAAGATTCGCTATCTATCAAGTCAATCAACTTCTTCTACCCTCCACATGGATTTCGAGGAAATTAACTAAAATTTACGTAGGGGGCTATACTGGGAACAGCAGAGTAGGCGGAAAATTGAAGTTATTTTAATAAATAAAAACCAAATGAAAATTGTCCTGGAAAACTCCTAGGACGCATGCACGCTCTTTCAGTTCGAAATACCCCATACCGGTATTTCTCTTGAAGGGCGAACATTTTTAACTGCTGACCAGAGGTGCCCCGTCTGACGATGGTTTGTTTTGGTCATTCAGTCGCAGAGCTGTGTCCTTACAACATCCGTGCAGGACTAGCTACAACATTTTTGTATTACCGAATCGATAAGTTTGAATAATCCTACTAAAGTGAGGTTTTTTTTGTGTTTTTCACTAGCTACTTAAAACCACTTTTAAAAGAAAGTGGAGAAAAACGGTTTTGGTTTTTAAAGAAATTCAGTTCAGGCTTCCTTGTTAGTTGGGCGGTCTGGAGGTTTTAGATGGTATCGTCTTATCGATTTGTGTGCCTCGAGCCAGACTATCATTAATTCAAATGGACTGGCTGACTGAGGAGGTCTCTGAAGAAACTCATACAAACAACCGAAACTAATGCCAGTAACCTCTTGAAATCCTACCAGTTGCCACTTAAAATAAGATGCCTACATTAAGTGCACAGCCGTCCATTGAACTACCGACTGAGGAGTCCGTTTTTAAGGAACAACCGGCCGATAAGAATTTTAGTGAAGCAGTAAATGGTGTAACAACCGGCCAACTAACTGTCGCAGTTACTCCCTCATCAGCTTTTCAAATCATAAATCAGGACTATTTGGGGCAAATTGCTAAGCCAAACGCAATCGTGAGACCTGTTCGGCGAGCAGAGCCCGTCAGCGGGCAAAAATCGGTAACAGATGACCTCAAAAAAAAATCACAAGAGCTCGAAAAATTCACGAAAGAGCTCGATCTCCGACTCAGGCGACTAAAGCGAGAAAAGAAGGGCAAACCACCACCGGTTAAAAATGTGCGTAACATACAGAACCGAAATTCTATCGGCTTCACAAATCATCACGATCCGAAATCGTTGAATTTGCAGGCCGGTAATCAGGAAACGTTAAATAAACGACCGCTTTTCATCACGACTGTCCCCACGGGGGTATTTCTTCAGCCTATCAAGGAACCTCCCGTCTCCACCAAGAGGGTGTATGCGTTTGCATCCCGGCCGCGAATTTTTACAAATCGCAATCCTACCAAAGACAGTAAAGCGTCGCTGGAACGTGTCGGCAGGGAAATATCGGCGGCAATTAATGGCATCAGAGCATTCACAAGCAACTTCATTTCAGTAAATGCGCCCAAACACAGGTACGTAATTGCACTGCGGTGACTAAGGGAATTTTTCACGGAAAATTTGAAGTGCTCGTGCGTGTCATCGAATGACAAGCTTTTAAATTTATTACCCCATATGCCGGACATTTAGCAAGACATTAATTTTCATTCGAATCGTCTCTAGATTAATATGCTGATTAGAAAACGACAGGCTATTTTTTTATGATTCGAAAAACAAAACAAAAAAGACTTCATGACACAAACTGAGTAATATCGTAATTTTTATACAATTTGCTACA
Source organism: Dysmachus trigonus (assembly GCA_949715965.1). Taxonomy (NCBI): domain Eukaryota; kingdom Metazoa; phylum Arthropoda; class Insecta; order Diptera; family Asilidae; genus Dysmachus; species Dysmachus trigonus. Next base: position 42,806,104 of record OX454322.1, on the reverse strand, counting down.
TGTTTTTTTATGGCTGCCAATATTTTCTCGTACTGAGCTAACCATTAACTGAAAGCTGCATAACAATATTCAATCACCATATCGAATAAACGGGAGACCGCATAAGCTTTCTGAACTATAAAAATTAGCATTAGTTTATCGGATTATGAAAAAATTCCTATATATAAATTTTGAGCAAAATCGCCCCGGTTCAGCGGCTTAAGCATGGGGTCAATGAACTAGCACACAAGTATACACGCACATACACGAATTTTTAGCCAAGGCTTAATGAATTTCCGAAATTTTTAGAGTTTTAACAATGCTCAGCCTGTGGGAAATAAAAACAACATTGCAGCTTTTTACTTATATGGGTACTACATGTATGAAACTCGGTAAACTTGAATTACATTTTTACTCATTTTTATCTTTAATTACGTTCCTTGCTAACGATTTTCAATGACAATGGGTTGATTATATTGTATTTGAAAGAAAGAGACACTTTATGAAGCATTTTAGCAGAAATTGAAGTTCCAGGCTCCAAGCGACTGATGAAACACAATAATTTCATTAAAAATTACTTTATTGTCAACTGAATTGTTATATCAACAATTTTAAGTAACGAAATTGCACTTATTTCAGTACGTAATTTTTTATTTTAACCCTTTTGTCAATAACCTGGTACCACTTTGAGCTTTCTCGAAAATAATCAACTAAAAAAAAATTTTTTCTGAACATCATCGTTGTTCAACAATATACATATTTTTAATAGCCTAACGTTTTCACCTTATTAATATTGACAATAAATATATAAGAAATTGGTAATCAAAGTTAAATATTCTCTTGTTCAGTAGCTGGATACCCATACTGGTACACCCCATGCATATACATACTATTGGTTTTATTTTAATGAAAATATAATTATAAAATCAATAACTGAAAATGATAGAAAAAATTTGTTATTCAATAATAATTATTTATTAAACATAATTTAACCTATGTATAACATTCATTACATTTGAAGGTGCCGAAAAGATGACAGACAATTTCTATAGGAATTTCAATTCACAGATGAAAATGTCCCATTACGTCGGATTTTTATAAAAATTATATTTTAAAAGTACAACAAATCTTATTTCATTTTTTTTTGAAAAATCCTTAAGAAGCAAAAGATTATTATTATAAGAACTTGTAACGTGGCTCAAATGAAAGTTTAAACCTTTAGCTATTTCACTATTCACTTTTTCAAAAACCGATTGCTTCACATAATAGATAGTACTTAAAGATTTCCCCTTGCTCACCCTTATGAAAAACACTTTCCCCACGATGCCTAGCAAGCTCCACAAATTTGGGCTCCTTTAGTGTCTACCATAAATTAGGTTATAGGCTTTTAGTACCATATTTAAGTCATATTACGAACTCCTATGAGAAGTCATTATTTTTAATGATTATTAAAAGATAGCTAAAATACGGTCTTCTGCGTTTTTTAACTCTCTTTTCCTAGAAAACAGTACCTAATGGAATACGAATAAGCTACGGAAAAAATTCCTTAAAAATTAACCAATTCTTATTCGGCGCCAGAAAAATATATAAAATGTGTTGCCCAGTGTAATCATTCAAAAATGAACTGATTGTGAAAAATAGAATTATTGCATTATATTTTGTTATGGACCACTTCTTTTGCTGTTGCACTATTCCTTCAGAAATGTCCGCAGTAAAAGAAATCTCTTTTAATTCAAGCCAAACTTAAAAAACGCCTAATAGACCTTATTTAAGAAAGCACACTCACATTATCACATAAAAAAATCAATGTGTGTTTAAAAATCATATGCACAACAAAAACACACATAGATATCTTTATTGATCCGGGTTACGTTTAAAGTGAAGCATAAAACTGAAACCAGCAGGTCCCTTCTTGGAGAGACTTAAGGAGGATATGTGGGAATAACTTCCTGTTCTAGACCTTACAGTATACCAACCGTAGCGCACCCAACTGCACTTGAACACAAAAAATAGTTACGTTAAATTATTTTGAACAGGAGCATTAGCCAGCAATTGAAAATTTGCATAGGTCATGACATTAGCGTGAAACCTAAATACTTGCGCCTTACAGAAATTCCGGGCCAGTCCAGGACACCAGCTCCTTTTACAGCCAGTCCCTCCTTCGATTGTAAAATTCCTCAGGATGCAAAATAGTTTCGAGACTTTGGAACTTTTTTTGCGGCTGGAAACTTTCTGTGCCGGATAGCCGCTAAATTAGTCATGAAGTGCATAAATGTGGGTTAAATGTTGTCCATTATTGTACCGATTTTAATAGGTCGGGGGGAATTACAGTCGTCGTCCCTAATTTCTACAAATTATATTGAATTGAGTTTTTTTTATTAGCCTATCCTCGTTCTCTAATTGTAAATAAACCAGGATTGCAGTCCTTAGTAAAACGACAACATTAACACGACCTCAATGACATTCACTTTGCATTGAGATCGGAAGTAACACAGAATGGCACATGTGTAGTCAAACTCAGTTGTTCGTAATTTAAAAAAAAAAAAAAAAATAATCATTGATTAGATCCCACTACCACTACTCTACCGGGCGGCTTTAAACAAATGTTAATGGAATGCAAAGCAGTCTGAGCAGTCGAAGCAAAGTAAATGAACTCCTGTGCGGCGACAGGTTGGAGTTAGTAATTTATGGGGATCAATACAATATCAAGAGTATAGTACACGTGCAATATGAACGTAAAAATCACGGGCGAACGTTAGTGCGATTCCTTGTATTCGATATTCTTTTTCTATTTTTAATTTTTTAATTGAACGTAACTACTGAAATTACCTCCGCTGTCTTTTTATTTTACTATGCTAGTGAATTTTGAATGGTTAGCATGTCACGATAAGGTCGAAATTATTTTAAAAGCCTATCAGAATATACCGAATTACATTGATAAAATTTATAGGACATCTATTTCTTCCTCCGATTTGCTACAGAAATATTTTATGGTTAAATGAATACATTTAGGAATATTGAAATGTTTCGATTATTGTTTTCACTTTTCTTTCAACAAACTCTATTTTATATGGGTTCTGTCTAACAAGCAGAAGGCACCTACTCGTCATCACCGATTTCGCCCAAATTTAAAGGACATGTAGGGCTTGGCTACAAATGAAAGTACCCGAATGGGAACGTGGAAAGTGGCCAAACGTTTACAAAATAATAAGGTCAGTTTCATATTTATAAGGTCACATAATTTTTTTTTAAATATGAGACGGTACTAGAAATTTGTACACCAATGCTTCTCTAAAATGTCCCATGTAAGTGTACTAATAGTACAGAGTAAAAATGTGCAGTTATTAGCTAACGGTATTCCCGCTAAGTCAACAAACTAAGTTTGTTCCTGTTTCACATTTATAAGGTCAAAAAAAACTTCTCTTTTATTTCATTTTTTTAAAAAATAAACATAAAAAATAAACGCTGAATTACATAAAATCACCAAATAAAATCGCTCCCTTCAACAATACATCATTTGATATCTTTTTCAATGAGGTTTGTGTTAATTCCAGGCTCAGTTCTGCACAATTCCACTTCTATTGCGCGAATAATCTCTAGAATTGAATTAACCCGTCAGTTCCCAGTGTCACCTGTAGGTGACAGCAGTTTATAAGTTTTTTCCCTATTAAATGATAACATAACTCAAGAAACTTTTTACTATTAGGATATTAGTGAATAGTAATATTTGGGTTTTTTTTTCCACACTGATGTCATGTCAGCTGTCAAATAAATTAAATTATTTCTAACGGTATTATTATTATATTTCTAATTTTTTGGCGTGACAGTGATTTGCTCTGCAAAAATTGCAATAAAAAATGTCAAAAGCCTGAGTAGTGAGTATTATATTTTTTTTTAATAAATATACTAATATAATCAGTGCATTTTGTGTGAAAAGGAAATTCCAAAATATGTGTTCAATTTTCAAGTGTCATCCGTAGGTGACACGTTTTTTATAAAAACCCTAATATATAATAATAATTTTACTATTCTTCTTGGGGATGTCTAAGGAATACATAACAGAAAAATAATATTATTTTTTCTATTAATCTCGTCATGGGAATTGAAGGGTTAAATTGATGGTTATTGGCGTAAACCCTTTGCGATAAGATGCCCCATAGATTTTCTATTGGATTCAAGTCAGGTGAGCAGACGGGCTATTCCATAACTTCAACCCATTTAGCGGTAAACCAACGTTTTGTTTTACGATTTACATGGATTATCGCGTTATCCTGCTGAAGTACCCATTTTTCTGAGTCCTGTTCATTTAAAAATGGTATTAAAGCCTTCTCTAAAACTTCGATGTAGTCTGCACTCTTCATTCGAGAGGAAACGATCTGGATTTCTAAACATCCTTCAGCAGCAAACGCGGCGCGTGTCATCACATTGCCGCCACCAAAATTCATTTTTGTAAAAGTTAAATGCTCTTGCCGAATATCATGATAATATCCTCGAGAGCCATCGGGACCATCGAAATTCCATTTCTTCTCGTCTGAGAACACGATCTTAAGATGATAGATGTCCATATTTGATTCAAGCTTTTACACTGATTTTTTTACGAACCTGATTCCAATTTGTGTCAACGTTATTCCTTGCGAATTGTAACCTGGCCTCTTTGTGTTTGGCAGTCAGTTTTGTCACTAGCATTCTTTTTTCGTGTTGAATGAAATCCGTATGTTTTATGATTCTCCAAACGGTAGAAACGATATTTTATTGTCTACCATGGCTCTAAGCTGGTTAAGAGATATAGACGCATTGGAAGATGCGCATACAGTTCTCCTTTGTGCGATTTGGTCCAGCGTTCTTTTTCTTCCAGATTGTTTTTGAGTACCGTACGAATCTGGAGAACTCAAATAATTTTGCACAACACACAAACTTCTCTTAATTTTACGGCGAATCTCTCTCAAACCATACTTTTCCGCATAAAGAGCATTAATAAACCCCTTTTTTTCGTCACTCAATACTTCTCCACGTGACACTATGAGTTAATTGATAGGATTTCAAGAAATCAATTAAAAATCTAGCTCTTAATTATCGCGTTGTTTGTTATTACTTTGGCACTATTATCACAAATGACCTTATAAATGTGAAACAAGAACAAACTTTGTTTGTTAACATAGCGGGAATACCGTTAGCTAATAACTGCACATTTTTACTCTATACTATTAGTACACTTACACATTTTAGAGAAGCATTGGTGTACAAATATTTAGTACCGTCTTATATTTTTTAAAAAATCATGTGACCTTATAAATATGAAACTGGCCTTAGTATACAAACATTTTCACGCGGCTCTAAATTCCATTCATTGTAACACTTTCCCAAAGCGGCGGCTGGTGTAGTGGTTAACACTTGGGCTTGTGTTTCAGTGGTCACAGGTTCTTAATATGTTTTTACTTAATATTTAATTCCCTGCAACTTTACTTTAACCGATATTTATTTCAGGATTCAGATATCCGATTTATCAACACTATCCGGAACTTAGAACTATTCGGGTATCCGAAACTATCCAGAACTACAGGACCCAGCTGGTGTCATATCCGGCCATACGAATAGTTTGAAGATTCGGATAACTTTTGCGCGAATGAAAAGTTGCTTTAAATGAAATTTGAGGTCTCACGGACTTTGAAATTCATTTGAGGTAAAAAGACCCGAATATGGAAAATTCTCAGCCGCTTGTACTTCCCGATATATTGAACTAAAAAATTTTTCCGTCGGGATTTTCTGCATATGCTCACAGAGATTTTATGAAAATTGTGGAAAATATTTAAATTAAATAAAAGAGATTTGCATCTTTCTTCTATAAATAATTCGTCAAAAGTCTTGAAAATAACACAATTTTTAATTTCTTTAATCTGTCATCACCGTCGATAAGTTGAAAAGATATTTATTTCCCTTTAACTTGTTGATTTCATGTTTTTTACAATGCAAAAGTGGAAACGTCATTAATTTAAGGTATTTACACAATTTGCAACGAAACTTTTAGGTAATATGAAGAAATGTTATTTTCCTAAACTAAGATTACTCAGAAAGTAGAAGGGACATAGTGAACATGTGAAGTTATATAAAAGCTTGTGAAAAATAACGGAAATTAAAGTTTAATAAACCTATAATAAATATTTGATTTAAAAAGCGATAAAAATTCATATTACATATATAGAACCTATTACAAAAAGTTATCGGCAACTTTGTTCCTTGCTGTTTGATGTCAATATTACCGTGGATGTACAAATATAATTCATGTATTATAATTTATAACAGCGTACAAATACTATTTGCTAATGATACTTGGTAATTCAATAATATTGAAATGCAAATACTTTTTTACCATTTTATTTTACTACATAGTTCTCTTTTAACTCGATACACATGAATTTCAAGTAGATCTGTAAAAGATAAAATTGTCCACAAGGTTCAAAAGCAGATAAGTTTTCACTTTGTTTACCGTAAATGAAAGTAGTTATAGCAGTTAGGTGCAAAATGAGTTTTTATCATTACCGAATACACTGTTGTACACCGAATTTTACCTAAGGTCGAGACTAAGCAGAATGGATTCATTGTATTGAAATATGACATTTCGCCAAGTTTCATGCAAATTCATAAAAAAATTAAAAAGTTATTAATGTTTAAAGTTTTAAAAGAGACGAAAAAAATATTGTCCAATTTACTTGGTTTTTGGTATACGAGTTGAGAATAATTAATTAAAACTGTTTACATTGTCAACAATTTTTTATAATAATTAATTATATAAGTTTTTTACACGAAAATTTGTCGAAAAATGAAAAGAAAAGTTATAAATCGGCTCGTTAAGCAGAATGTTTGTCGAACAAAAAACATTTTTTATGCACATCATACATTTCTATGATCAATCAGCTAGAAATTCTGCATACACTCATAAAAAAAAATATCTAATTTTCAATATTAACAATTTTTTGTTAATAACTTTTTAATTTTTTTATAGAATTGTTAAATATTTCGGATTATGAATCCTCTTGATGTCCTTCACAAACGCTATAAAGGGTTTGCTTAGGTAAAATTTCAAAATCGATTCTGTACAACAGTGATATTAGCACTAATAAAAAAAATCAGTGAATTCAAAAATTTACATGAATGTAATTAGTATGGTATGATTAATTTGGAAATAAAGGTGGCGTGGCAATGAAAGGCATAAAAAAGTTGTCTCAGAAAAATTGATTTTCCTGTTCTAGACGTACCTATGCTTCTATAAATGTTATTTTTGGGTACACGTGCGTTTCTTGACCTTGAAGTAAAATTAGAGGGAAAAAAACATTCGTTAATGAAAACGCTTTTAGTGAAAAATTCTTTACCAATGTCACCAAAACCCTCAATAATTGTGGGTCACTTAGTGTTGCCGAGTTAAAGACGTTCAATAGGGTACTATTTTAGTCATGCACTACACTTCGGTATAATTTAGATGAGCAATGACAAATGCAACAATTTGCTCATAATAAACGTCTTTGCCTATTCGTAAAATTATATTTACACTAAGAAAATTTTACTTTCGTGTTAATCATTATCCTAATCGCACTTTAATTTATTATAATTGCTGGTGAAAAGTATTCCAGTCTTACATAAGCAGCACCAAGGACGAGGCAGGTAATCATTAAATCAACTCCACACCTGGCACCAGTCCCTTACATTCGCGGCTTCATAATTGTCTCACAAGCGGCAAAGCCGTGGAACCTTAGAACGGCCAACGCGGTCCTTTTCTTTCGAGTCACTTATATCAGTGCAGTAATTTTTCTCTAAATATTGGGTATTTCGACGGTTTACATGTTCTCGAAATGGCCTTCATCTAGTGATACTTTCCTTCGGAAATGTTGAAATCTAGGCCGTGGTCACAACGTTTATTGTGAGCTTTGCGATGGAGTGTGTAATTGGAAAGGCCGTTCTTTGGTTATTAATCTCTTGAATATATGAGCTATTGCCCGACAATAAAGCCACCTACATAATAAAAGTCTGACTATATATGTATACGGTTTCATAAGAAAGAAATGAGAGCGGTATAATTGCATAGCTTTAACATTCGAGGCTGACAACTTTATTTGACTGGTTCGAGGAATGTTCACACGGTGCCGGGATGGGTAACACCCAAAATTGATTTAGTATCACTTGTATACTATATACCGACATATATGGATAATAATTAGCTGCCAAAAATATATCTGTATCAGCTGAATAAGCATTATGTGTCCAAACAGAGGTCGCGTATTCTAATTTCCATTTATCTTCGTTACAGAGAATCACAACCACAAGGACCGGAGCCCTACAAAAACATCATGTTCGAACGAAGAGTGGTGCGGGGAAGTAATTATAGTCACAGTCACCTGATGGCAGTAAGTATTTCCTTAATTTCCTAAAAATAATGGTTTTACTAAAATCTGGTAGTAGTGTGTGAGCTGTGAGTTTTAACACAATTATAATTCTGTACTTGAAAAAAATAAAACCAAATCATATATGACACGACACCGCGCCGGTTTGCAATTAAAATTTTCATTTTTGTGTGAGATTTATATCACTTCCACCCAGAAAAGGAACATGCAAGGACACCTTAAGGTTTGTTTAGTTACATATAGGACAAGTTCTCGAATGTTTACAAGCATATAAGCTATATAACAAAGCTTTACTAGGTTACTAACGAAGTAAGCACTCTATCAGGGTCCTAAATCTGGTGATAAGGATAACCTACTTACCACAAACTGCAGTATTCAAGTTTCCCAAATATGAAGAATATCTTCATCAAGGCAATTACATTTTGGTCAATTAATGCTGATAAGGGCAGAAATAAACCAACGCAAAACGAATTACCTTACTAATGTATTCCTTTAGAGTCGGGGCTGACCTCCTTTTGCTTTTGGTTTTATTACTACCTACGTGTCGTTGAATTATATGCGTATATGCTTTTTACTGAGTGTAAAAATTTATAATTACAAAGACAACAATAAAAAATTAAAATAATCTAAATCAGGTATCCCAAAAGTCAGTCAAAATATAATATGAATAGCCCTTATTTAAATAATTTAAATGAAAACATTTAAGTCAAAAACAGTCCACATTCATAACATTTGTCTTTATACTAATTTTGTAAATATTTATCCCAGCTCTTAAGCAACTATAAAGAACAATTTCCACTTTCTCATCTTCTATATATGTATGTACAAGTGTGGGATATCAATAATATTTAGTTAGAGAGGTGTATTAATTCAGCCGTTCGCGATTTAAGAGCGAATTTAACAATCGACATTAATTAAGTACCAAAAACAACCAGCTAAGCTGCGAACACCAAAAAGAATAGTGTAAAATTTGTTTAACTCTTTCAGTCACAGAAGTCACTATAATGGCACCCCTTTGTTATTCCTTTTTTCCATCATTTTTTGCAATTCTAAGGGGAATCTAAATTTTTGCATTTTCAGGTACAAAAATACTTGGACTTTAGAATGACTATGATATTTTGCAAATTCATAATTGCTTATACTTAATTGTAGTAAACAAATATGTATATGCAAAAAAATGTATTTTCGTGATTCTAAATTGTTAGGGGTGAAATTTTTATTACAAACATATGCTAAAAATACTTGAAACTTATGGGTTGATTAACAAAGATAACATAAATGCAAGTAAATTTCGAAAATTCAAAATGGCGAGTCGAATATGGCCATATTGGGTCCGCCATCTTGAATTTTCAAAATCTGACTTCACATTCATAATCAACGACCCTAAAACCTATGTATTCAGTTTGTAATCCAGATTCAACCAAATAAAATTTTTGGTCCACCTTATTGGATCCGCCATTTTGAATTTTCAAAATCGGACTTCAGATTCGTAGTCAACGGCCTCAATAACCCATGCATTCAGTTTTTAGTCAAAATTCGACCAAATATAAATGTTTTTTTTTTTTTTTTTGACTTCAGATTCATAATCAACGACCCCAAAAACCTCCAGTTAGTATTTTCGTAATGTAAGTCGAAGTTTTGTGACTCAAAGGATTAATTTAAAAAATCGCGTTTAAAATCTTCATGTCCCATAAGATTTGATATAATTTTAACTTAATAATCATCTGTTGCATACGTACAATTACCTACATCCTAGCAATTTTAGTAAATGTTTGAAATCAACACGAAACTGTCTTCCATATTATTCTATATTCGTAAGTAAATATACAGGGTGTTCAGAGGTGGGAGGTCAATACTGCAGGGGGTGAAAGGTCAGACCGAGACAAGCAAAAAATCGTATGGGTGGGGGGGGGGGCATCTCGCACCGTTTGGCAGTTACAGGGTGATTCGTAAATCAGGATTTTTCCTTATATGGGAACCGCTCTTGTATTTTTATCTTTTTTTCTACGCATCGCAGTGGCCCCAAACTGATTTCAAAAAATCACTATTTGGAAGCCCTTTCCAAAAAAGTTTACACCACCCCCCTATCCCCAACCCCTTGGCCACAATCCCCCCTGGAAGTTGAAAAAATTAACTTTTATTTCACGATTTTTCACCTTTCGCCCCACTTTTCTCCGAAATTCATGTTATTAACATACCTACTTTTTATTTTTTTTAAGTTGCCTATCTAATTACCTTTCCAAAAAGGTGCAACATGCCCAGGTAGAAAAGGGTTGCAAAAGTCCTGAAATTAAAACATCCTCACAGGTACCTAATTACTTTATTGCACCATAATGGAAAAAGTCGTTAAGTAAACAATTTTTATGACAGCAAGTTCGGAAATGTTTGTTTAGGAAACAGAGGTAATACATTTTTATTTTTTCAGCAAAACAGTAATAAAATAATAAATGTAATCTCGTTAAATAGCGTTATTAGATTATTATATCCAGTATTGACTCCTAAGTATCCTGACGCTCCGTTTCTAATACCTCCTATGAATTATGGTATAAAAATGGGTGAGTTTGAAAGGACATTGACGACAGTTGAAGAAGCAAGCGAAAAGAACGGGTGTTTAATAGAAAAAATTAAGATAAAATGGCAGAATTCAGTGTTGACGAGTATGCCGATATAATTTACGTGCACGGTTTAGTAGAAGGAAATGATAGTGAGGCCGTACGAGAATACCAAAGGAGATTCCCGAATCGGCGGGTACTCAACAGAAGGGTATTTTCAAGGACTTTCAGAAGGTTAAAAAAAACCGGAAGTGTAACCGCCCCCAGAGCAGAAACGCGAGCAGGAAAATCGGCCGATTCAGCGGACCCCGACCAACAAATCCTCAACATCGTCAGGAACAGCCCTGTAATAAGCATCAGGCAGGTCGCACGAAGGTCAGGATTGTCTTCAGGGAGAGTTTGGACCGTTGTGAACCGAGAGGGACTACATCCATACCACCATATCCCGGTCCAAGCACTAGGGAAGGAGATTCCGAAGGACGATTGCAATTCTGCACTTGGCTGTTCGAGTCTGACATCGAAAACAGAAGGTTTCTAGACCGAATTCTGTGGACGGATGAATCGCAATTCACCCGGGATGGCATCACAAACTTACACAACCTCCACACCTGGTCAGATGTGAACCCACATAGGACCAGGTGTCGGTCCTTCCAGCAAAGATTTAGTGTCAATGTCTGGGCTGGCATCATCGGCAACCAGTTGATAGAACCCTTCATCTTGCCCCAAGTGCTGAATAGTCAGCTATACTCGGACTTTTTGGAGAATACCCTTCCGGATCTGTTGGAGGACATCCCCCTGGCCACCAGAAGCGCAATTTATTTACAGCTCGACGGAGCACCTGCGCATACTGGGAACATTGTTAGGGCAAGGTTAAATGAAAATTACCCAGAGCGCTGTATTGGACGAGGTGGACCGATTCCTTGGCCTGCTAGGTCACCGGACCTTACTCCACTGGACTTTTTCTTATAGGGAATGATGAAAGATGAAGTTTACTCAAGACCAATCAACACCAGAGAAGAATTAGTTACCAGGATTGTGACTGCAGCCACGAAAATACGGGAGAGACTGGCTACCATAGACCTCAAACGTGAAATAAAACGAAGGCTACTTGCATGCATCGAAACTAGCGGAGAACATTTTGAACAGCTTTTAAAGGACAAACGTTTTAATTGTAATTAGTTTTTAAGCGAACAAAATGTATTTTTTAGTAAACTTAAGTATAATTTCCTAAAAATTCGAATTATCATGATATTCTGTAAAAGGATTTTTGTAAATAAATTTTCGTATCCTTTTCCTACCTGGGCATGTTGCACCTTTTTGGAAAGGTAATTAGATAGGCAACTTAAAAAAAATAAAAAGTAGGTATGTTAATAACATGAATTTCGGAGAAAAGTGGGGCGAAAGGTGAAAAATCGTGAAATAAAAGTTAATTTTTTCAACTTCCAGGGGGGATTGTGGCCAAGGGGTTGGGGATAGGGGGGTGGTGTAAACTTTTTTGGAAAGGGCTTCCAAATAGTGATTTTTTGAAATCAGTTTGGTGCCGCTGCGATGCGTAGAAAAAAAGATAAAAATACAAGAGCGGTTCCCATATAAGGAAAAATCCTGATTTACGAATCACCCTGTAACTGCCAAACGGTGCAAGATGCCCCCCCCCCCCCCCCCCCCCCCCACCCATACGATTTTTTGCTTGCCTCGGTCTGACCTTTCACCCCCTGCAGTATTGACCACCCACCTCTGAACACCCTGTATATGATCAGTGTAGTTAAATACATTATTTCATAATACAGCATTTTGAAACTAACAATGTAACGGCCTTATGGCTTATGTCCTCTCAGTATGTTACAGACTAAAGAAAAATAAATTATGCACTGAACGTATTTTAATAAAATGGTATATGTAAATAAAATTGATATGTATTTAAATAGGTAGGGGATAAGGAGAAATACAGAAGTGGACTTTTTAAAAATTTCCATAACAGAATTAATATTGGCTTAACATAGTATTAAAAAAAAGGGATCGAAGCAAGATCTGAATTGCCAATTTTATTTTCATAAAGTGTATTAAAATGTTGATAGAATTGGATTATAAGACTTAGATATTGAATGTCTTCATTATTCGGCTTGTTATAATTTTCTGCTAAATCCCTTATCCTTGTATGTTTCAAAAATAAACATAGGTAGATTATTGGTATCCAAAGGAATAACCTCGACTTTTTATTTCTTTAAACAACCCTTTGCTTCGTAACAACAACAACCGATATTCCAGGCTTGGAATCCGTATTTCGCATATGCGGGGCTCCTATCTGGAAAAGTGAGTTGACAAATGCATGATGGCTGCCTAGCGTCCAACACAATTATTTTTCCCTAACCAGTACACCCTTAGCTTACCTATTGCATGCCTATGGCTTTTTTTTGCCCTTATAGCCAATAAGTTTGGTATGTTTTTGTATTGTTAGAAAATGTACCTTTTTTCCCACAGGGTGACAGCGATATTGCAGTCAAAGAAGCTGAAGCACGTCGACGGCAAATGTTAAGGAAACGATGTCTTACTAGGAATCAAAGACACGTCCTTGGAACACCTCCGCCAATCCCTGGGCGGGTACATGAAGATGTTCAAACCGAAAAATACCTTGAGGAACTTTTCGAAAGACCACCAGAAGCGGATGCTAACGTGCAAACAGACCTTTTCCTGCAAAGACCTCCCTCGCCGCCATACATCCCAGAAAAGGTTGGGGTTGATGTATCAACCGAAATTTTAGATGGCGATCTTTTCGACTTCGATACTGAAGTTCAACCGATACTTGAAACCCTTGTAGGTCACTCTGTCGAGCAAAGTATCATGGAAGTGCTGCACGAGGAGGAAGTTGCCGACTTAAAGAAGCAACAGCAACAGTAAAAAAGAAAACAGAAATTTCGTTCTAGATTTTATACTAATTTGAATTTCCACAGGTTCCTAGCTCTTCGCGAAGCAGATCTTGCAGAATTGCGACGATTAGAAGCAGAAGAGCTCCGATTACAAGCTGAGAAAGAGCGTCGTCTTCGACAGGATGACTTTTCAAAGGACCTGGACGCTCAGATGCAGGAGCGAGTTACCGCTGCTAAACTTCTACAAGGACACATTGCAAATCTTCTCCCAGAAATTCTTGGTAGCTTGGAGCCCTTGTCGGATGCTGCCAACAAAGAGCAGCTCGAAAAGGCTCTATGTCCTTGGCTAACCAAAGAAGTCTCTGAAGAAGTCGGCAGAATCATTGACTCTCGCGAAATCCTTACTGAAATCATTAAGGAAATTGTGAAGCAGCGTGCGGCAATTTACGCGGGTTACAAGGAGGAAGAAGAGGAGGAGGAGGAAGCAGTTGAAGAAGAAGGGCAAGTGCCCACTGCTGAAACTGAAGTCGAGGAGGAACACTAATTGTGATAAATTCAAAGGCATGGCCAGATGTTTTTCTTCTTTTTACATTATAAGACAAATTGTCAATCGGTAAATTTACCTACTTGCGGTGTTGAAAGCTTGTTGACCCTTCCACAGTTTTCTGTTCACTTTTAATTGGGCCTCTTGTTGCGCTCAGGTTGATTGATGCCTGAGTTCTCGCTTGGGTAAATTTGTGCCGGAACTGGCAGACAATTAAAATTTCTCAATCTTGTCATGTTATTGTTAGCAAAAGATATTTTTAAATAAATTCATCAAAAACTATATTATTTCGTCTTTAATGATTCACATTGTACACAGCACACACTAATAAACCCAAAAGTTCACAAAATCTTGATAGAATAATAATTTTTATCTATGTTTTTTGAAATCTTGTAATTTTTCCCTCGCGAGATAAATGTCCACTTTATGAACTATTTCATAATTTTTCGCTTAAGCAATTCAGGCCGAACTGTTGGCGCAAAAACATTTTTTTTATAAATACTGCCCCTATAGCAAGTTTTTTTTAACGTAAAATAATGTGGTTAAGTGTAGAAATTCTAAGATAAATACATTTTTTATATGATTTTTAACAATTTTTCTACTAAATAGCTCAGGCCAACTGAAGATAAAGAAACGGTTATCTTATATTGGGCCTCTAGAGCTTTGGCGCAAAAAGTAACGTAGTTTAAGTTAATTAAATAGACAAGTACAAAAAACGAGATAAAATCAATTATTTTTACGATTTTTAACAATAATTCAGCTTTGCAGTTCTGGCTTAATGAAGGTTAAGAAAAAAATTTTCTCAAATTCTCTAGATTGTTGTAATTTAACCCCTTGCACTATTTTCACGAGTCTGACTCGTGATGACAATTGAAGCCTCTGGTGGAAGAAGGTGTTAACTCACTTTTTACCAACTGCATAGTTTAATGAGTTAACACCTTCTTGCAATAAACTAATTCAAGAACCCATCATTTTGCTTGGAGTAAAACGTTGTTTTACCCATATAAAAATCACATGATGATATTTTTATATTACAAAATGAAATTTAGCGCCACGGAAAATAGTTTTGCGGGAAAAAAATTTTTTTCTGAAAAAGTGAGTTAACACCTTCTTCCACCAGAGGCTTCAATTTTAGGTTAAACTTGAATACCACGAGTCAGGGACGTTGTTTAATTTCATGTTATGCTCGAAATGTGAATTAAGAGTCAGACACGTGATATCCGATATTAACTGTTTGAGTGCGGGGAGCGCAATAGCGCTCCTCTAGTTATGTGCCAAAATTGCGGGAAGCGCGAAAGCGCTTCTCTTGTTTGATGTTAAAATCAAAGAGTATCTATTAACAAGAGGGGACACTCGTGACGTTTTTCCTTATCTTTTTTCGACCTTGGTACCGTTACAGGAATGAAATGGGAATTTATGCTAGAAATAGTTAGTAATAAAGAAAGCATAAGTGAGAGAAAGACAAAAATTTGGGGCGAAAAGTGGAACACTCCTGCAGGGTGCACCTCACAAAAATCTTTTATCACAAAACTTTTCTATGAACACATTACACGCTGCCTTTCCCACAGCAACACACCAAACAAATTATATTATGCTTACCCATCATTTATCTAAAGCACATTTAATTTAATTTAATTTAATTAATTGTTTCTAAGAAAGCACTTTTTTACTCAAAGACTTTTAAGCTTCTTCACATTCCCAAACAAATCAAGTCCACCCGGTACTTTTCGTAAGCGAGCAGCACACAAAAGAAATTCCGCTCGGGACCGCATTTAAAAACGCACGATGAAAAAATGTAAACAATCTCGTCCGTATTCATGCTCGGTGTGTGCTACCTGCCTCTTCTCCCTTCTCCGATTCGGCATTTCCCTATAACTTAACATTGCGAGGAGAGGTAAACTTGAGCGGCCTAGTACTGGTGCCCGGCTCGGGACCGCCTTTAAAAAAGCGTTCATAAAAAAAGCTTCAGTTTATAGCTTACGCTGTAATAGCTGTCTGTGAGAACTTTTTGGTGACTATTTCTCTCTCTACATTTCTTATAGGTATTTACAGAGGTAGTAGCCCTGAGCTGCTTTATCTAATGGGAAATTTTGCTGGGTGTATTTGCGAGAGCTTGCATATGAGTTGGAATTTTGAGAGGGTATTAAAGTGTCCCTTCTTGTTGAAATAGATATTCTTTGGTTAAAATTGCAAAGAAAGAGACAGAGCTCCTATTTGTTTCTTCAATTTGGCTTAAATTTAATCTGGTTGCACTAGCGAAGCATTTGATTTCTTGGTTTTGAAGTAAAAATATAGTAAAGTGGTTAGATTTTTTGAATTTGTTCTTTTTTACAATACATATTTATTTATTCAGTTTGATTACTTTCTAAAAATATGTGAAGATGACTCAGATTTGAGTAGTGATGAGAATGTACATAACAATTCCTGTGGCTATGATAGCGGTAGTGATATTGTCATTCCGAGAAAAAATTTACGACAACGAGCTCTTAGTGAGAGCAGTAATGATGAATTGTATGAAAATGACTCCGAACAAATCTTTATTGATGAATTTCAGATTTTATAAAAACCTACTTTTTATGTGTCTTTTTTTCTTTTCAAACAATTTTTGGGATCTAATAAGTGATATACTATCATTAATTTTTTTTTATATATACCCAAACTCATCCGCATTTTTGGCATATACTCACAAAATTTGTTCCGCACTCAAACGGTTAAACAACGAGCCTTACTCGTAATATTCAAGTTTTAACTAAAATTTTCACCACGAGTCAGATTCGTGCAAATAGTGCAAGGGGTTAAAGATGTCTCCTTTTTCGATACTTTTTAGTCATAAAGTGACAAGTATGTTTAATTGACCTAAACCATGTTACTTTACACGGAAAACCCAATTTAGTTGCATTAAAACAAATATTTTTTTACTTTCAGCTAGCTTGAACATATTAAAAATCGTGGGAATAGTCACTGCTGTAATATTGACAATGTATGCGCGGCCAATGCGTATACAAACTAATAAGCGCTTCAGAGAATCTCTTTAAAAAATTATTTTTACCTTTAGTCAACCTGAGCAAAAAACAGGCAACAGCCAAAATTTTAGAAATTGTAGAAAGATGGGATCTACCTCTAATTTTTGCTTTATATATTGCCGCCTCTCTGAGAACCTTCTTCTTGCACTTGATTGACTTGCCTAGAAAGAGATTTGGAACAATGAAGGATTAATAGAATCAAAGGAGTTGTCTGGTAAAAAAAGAAAGTAGTTATTTGCTATGGAGAGATTTAATTGAATACATTGACAGCAACTACGATCCGGAGCAATACAGGGTAAAGAATCTGAAATTAGAAGAAAAAATGCAATAAGCTAAGTGTAAGTAATTCTTAATCTATTCATGGGGAGTTGGAGATATCCATATTATCTGACTTTTCCACGCTCGGCGACTTGGATTTGGATTTCTTTTTCTCCTCGGCCGTGATTTGTCCGATCTTCTCCTCAGCATCATAGTCTCGCACAATGGGTTCCTCAGGAATTTTCTTCATCCGTTTGGATTCTGTCGAACGGGAGCGCCGTTTTGAGCTGCTGGACTTTGTATCTTTCGATCTGCTGGATTGGCTGCGAGTCGGAGATCTTCGCTTACTCCTCGACCTGGAGCGCCTGGTCTTCTCCTCCTTCCGATGAGACCTTTTGCGATCACGAGAACGTGATCGCTTCCCACGGGACCTAGACCTTCTCGGTCGTGAAGCTCTGGAAGCACTCCTGCGCCTCGATCTAGACCTTTTACGTCTATCCCTTGACCTCGAATGCTTTGACCTTGAACGAGAGCGAGAATGGCGCTTACTTCTTGAACGCTTTGATCGCGAACGAGACCTTTTCGCCCGCGAAGGAGATCGTCTAGACCTGGAACGCGATCGCCTTTTTGACTTGCTCCTTGATCGTTTTGACCTTGTCCTAGATCGCGAACGCCTTCGAGATCTAGATCGTCTCCTTGAACGAGATCTAGAACGTCTTCTCTCCCTCGATCGAGATCTAGAGCGAGTTCGTCTGCGCTTGTCTTTAGCTAGCATACCGATGACTGGATCGATTGCGGCCGATATCATATTCTGTGCCTCTTTCACAATTGTCATAGCTTCCTCGATTTCCCTTTGTGCCGCCTCATTACTTTTGGCCTCCGGCTTCACTATTGCATCGGTTGCGTGGTAGACGTTTAGCAGACCACCTTTGAATTCAGTTCCATGAAGCCTAAGAGCGTCGATTATACTCCTTTGTTCGCAGAATTCAATCATCGCATAGTGCTTGTTATCCTTTTCAGCCCACCGAGCATATTTCACTTCTCCTATCTTTGAGAAGTGTTCCATCAAGTCGTCCAGCCGCCAATCGCTCTTGACGTCACAAACATAAATTGTCCTCCTGATTTCCTCAATCTTCCTGGCGTCGAAATGGGCCGGCAACGGGGGATACTCCGGCAATCCGTTCTCCTCCAGCTTCGGGTCGTACGTCTTGACCACCTTTGGGGCGATTGCTTCGTGATTTGTTTCAATGACCAATTCTACAGGGACAGTTACCTGCTGCGGTGAGCTACCTTCCAGCCTGTTCACAACCTCCGGGGGCAACTTCGAGTCGGGCTTGTGCAGTCCGGGCACAATTGTACCGTTCTTCGACATCTCCAGGGCCCTGTACTCGTCGGGGATGGTCTGCACGGGGATGACAATCAGGGCCCGATCGATGAAGACCGTGTTGGTCAGGTGCTGCGCCACGGGGACGCAGCTGTTGTCGAAGTACTTCACGTAGCAGATCCTGGACTGGACGGGGCAGGAGACATCCCGCACGGTCGGGTACAGCCGAATCTCGTCGATTTTCCCAATGTTCCCGAACAAGCTCTGCATCTGGTCCTTGGTCGCCTGGGGTGCGATATTCGTTATCTGCACAACTTTCGTGCTGGACGTTGTGCCACCCCCAGCCATTTTCTGGCTATTTCAACTCCTTGCGGCTCCAAATATCAAAATACTTTCAATCTAACCAAACACTTCAGAAGCGATTCTACGCCGCTTGGCATTTCACTCGGCACTGCATTGCCAAAACATGGCGCGCGGGTATTTTATAGGGGGTTTTAATCTCTGTTAATGATGCTTCCCATTTTGTGTTGTCTTTTGCTGATAAAACAAGAGATTTCAAAATGTTGTGGAACTGGGATTTCGAAGCGTTTCGAAATTCAAAAGAGATGTTTTGTTAATTTCAAGTAATAAACGCATTTAAAAAGGATTACAACAAAATTTTGAGGTTTATTAGCAAAGGGATAATACTGCAAAATGATATTCATCTTCATAAGAAAATGTTGTCGAGTTTTTCTTAATTTCATTTTAAATTGAAATTCTCCAACGAATTTAATAATATTGTGAAATATGTGAAAAACAAATATTAAATTTTTACTCAAAATGAGCAGTTTTACGAATAAATTTTATAGGTCAAAAGCCAAATAACACGTTGATTTTTTTCAGAATTTTTCGGGACATTTTCGGATTTTTCAAAAATTGGCCAAATTCAAAAGACCAAAAATAGGCCGAAAAATTCTGAGAAATTTTACACGTGTTCTTTGGCTAATTTCAAGCATTTTCTGTTCTATACACTTTTTTTTGTAAAGTTGATCCTTTTCGTGTAAAAAAATTGCAAAGTTTTTTATTGCATTGCTGTACAAAATGGCCATTTTGCAAAAACAAAAGCAAAAAAAACTTTCAAAACCATGGTTTTAAAAAGTTTAGACATTAGGACAGTTATTTTTGGTGGTTATATGATCAATCAATAGCAGCAACGTCAATATAATCGACTTTGAAAAGAAAAAAGATCAACAAAAATCAGCACTTTTTTTTTTTTTTAAACCCAAAAATAAATAGGGTTTTTGAAGTTTTCATGCAAAACAAATGCCAGATTCTGAAAGAGCATCCCCAAAAATCTCATATATACAGACTATAAATTAACACAATTAACATTAATTTACACTACATTTTTATGAGAAACAGTTTAATTTTTTTCATGGACCGAAAATAACTGGTATTTTTTAATTGAACAAAAAATGCCCAAGGAAAATGTAGTCGGGAAATTGAAGGAATTACACCTGAAGGATTCTCTTGAAGTTCCTACCGATTTTCAAAATTTTTTAAAATTGCGACTTTTTGCATTTACTATTATGTATTTCTGGACTCTTATAATTCGCAGCACATAATAACTGTTATTAAGAACGCTTTATTTTTTATATATTCTTTCGGATGAGAATGTGAAAAACTTTTATTAGTCAGATTGAACACATATTCAAAATAAACCTTAGTTTAAAAAAAAAAAAAATCCTTTTTCACATGTTTATTTTTTTCCTATTTACTAATAATTTTTGGTTAATGCAACTGTCCTAATAATTTTGCAATGCTATTGGTATAAATTACGTGGCCTTGATGTGTAAAATAATTCAAATACTATAATTATATATAAAGTCCTAAAAACATAATACTTTCTGGGGTACGTTCAATAACTCGACTCGAGTCGAGGCGACTTAATTTGACTCGAGTTAAACTATGTAAATTAATTAAGTCAAAGGTACTTTCGTTTCAAATTTTTAAATGTCCACTCGCACTGCTCGTGGCTAAAGAAGACATTGATCTGGTTTCATCTTGAAGGCTACTTTTTTCCAAACAATTTCACGCCTTATTTGGTCAGTCGCAAAGTCATTTTCAAACTCTGTATAAGTTTAAATAAAGCGTTACTAGGTTTGTTCGTTGACTCGAAACCTGTGGCACCCCAGGGCACCCTGGTGCGCCCTGAGAACTGTCAAGAAACATTGGGCGTCCCAGTGCTTGTCAGTTAAACGAACAGCTTATTAAAAAAGAGACTGTCATCTGGCCTTTTACACAAAAATTATAAAATAAAACCACCATTTTTTCATAATGTTCATATCGAAATGCTAAAATTAAGCTCTTGTAACCGCAACAAGATTTAATTCCACTTTAAATACCGTGTCTGTTAACAATTAAACTGATATCCGTCATTAACCCTGAGTTTTTATCTGGGGTAAAACCAAGGTGCACCAGGGCGCACCAGAACTGGCATTTGACGTTTAAAATCCAGTGCAACTAGGGCGCACTGGGGTGCCACAGGATTGTCAACGAACAGACCTACTGTTCTATTCCGCCTTGCCTTTTTATGAACTACTTAATAGATACCCTTTGTCTGTAAACTGTTAGCGCTGCTGTCGGTCGAGAACCTGTTCCTAGCGCCACCACAAACCTTCAATGATTTTGGCAGCGGTTTGGCTATCATTTTAGGTTTTTTCCATGGAGGTTAGAGACCAGGAGAACCATCGCCGTAGAAAATTGTGTCCCCGAAATATGGACAAAATAAGTGAGGAGCTGCGATCGCGACGTTTACTGTGTTTCCATGCAGGGTTCAACTCGAGTTGAACTCGAGTTAGTGTTCATGGAAACTGGGGTTGAGTTGAGTTTCGTTAAACCCAAATTAACTCCACGAAACTAGTCGGGTTGAGTTGGGGTTAGATTCAAATGACATTCCAGTTTATTTTGTCAACTCAACTCCAAGTTGATCATGGAAACAGTTCAGGTTTAGCGACTATTTTCTTAACTCGACGAAAACTCAACTCCAACTCAACCCTGTGCATGGAAACATGGTAAATGTTTGTTTTCCGTCGATAGCAGTCGCTTCAGGGCTACGTTCGAAAATTTAAGAATGCACTTGCTACAGTCGCAGGCACAAAGTTAACACTAGAACTAACAAGTCCAAAATTACGACATATTCAAAAAGTTTTCCCATTTATTATTTTACTCATTCAAAATTGAAATCATATTACATTAAAGGTGCAGACAAATGTTTAAAATTACAAGCTTGCACTCCGGTAGTTTCGTAGCGTAAATGAGCCGATTTCGCAGGTTTTGTTAATGCGGAATAGCTGAAGAATATTTGAATTTAAATATTTAGTTAACAAAAATGTAAGAAATTTTATGATTTAAATCCAATACATATTAATAAAAATCTTTAAATCTCCTTTTCAGAGCGTTTTTTCTCCCAATCTCGCTCAATTAATTCAAGGATATCTTCACCGTAAACTAAAAATTTACGCTGATGTTGAATCTCGTACTCTTGAACCTGAGAAATTTTTATAAATTAAAATACTAAAGTATTTTTAATGTTATAGAACACAAACTAGCTCTTTAAGCTGGGTTTCAATTTTAGGTAATTTATTGGCAATCGTCTTTCTCTCTTTTTCTTCTTTTAGGAGCTGACCTCCACAATTGTTATACCTGCCCGGCTCCAAAGCTTTAGCCTCAAGTGCACCCATACGCTCCCATAATAAGTTTCTCTCCGATATCAATTCAAATATTTTCCTAAACGGGTAAAGTAATAACATTTCAAAATTATGAACTTATGCAACACTTACTCATTTTCGCTGTAAAACATCTTTAAATCTTCCAACTCCATTTCATGCAGGGCAAGTAGATCCTCTGTGTAACAATCATTAGTGAAGCTAGAGAATCGCGATCGTTCAACCTCTGACTTCAATGTTGACAAACTATTAGCAATAATGGAGAAAAAGATGTAGATTTAGTTTCGGAAGACCTTGAAGTAGATGTGGGTGAAAAAAAAAATGAGATTAATTGAGAATTGGTGGAAAAAATTGAATAGTAAAAATGGGGAATAATTTAAAAAAAAGGTAAATAGTATAAATTTATTCGGGGGGGTCAGGGGGTGATGTTTGGAAAATAATAAAAATTATGGGAATAAAGGGCGGAATCTGTAGATAACTACAAAATTATTAAAATTTCAAAAAAGTTTAGTTTTGTGGGAGAAAAAAAAATAAAATGTTTGGTAAGTTTTTTGTTTGTAAAATTTAAGGGGTAATAAATTTATTCGGGGGGGTCAGGGGGGGATTTGTGGAATGGATGAGAATAAAGGGTGGAATCTGTAGATAACTACAAAATTAAGAATATTTCAAAAAAGTTTAATTTTGTGGGAGAAAAAAAATAAAATGTTTGGCAAGTTTTTTGTTTGTAAAATTTAAGGGGTAATATATTTATTCGGGGGGTCAGGGTGGATTTGAGGAAAATAATAAAAATTATGAGAATAAAGGTTGGAATCTGTAGATAACTACAAAATTAAGAATATTTCAAAAAAGTTTAGTTTTGTGGGAGAAAAAAAATAAAATGTTTGGTAAGTTTTTTGTTTGTAAAATTTAAGGGGCAATATATTTATTCGGGGGGTCAGAGGGGGATTTGAGGAGAATAATAAAAATTATGAGAATAAAGGGTGGAATCTGTAGATAACTACAAAATTAAGAATATTTCAAAAAAGTTTAGTTTTGTGGGAGAAAAAAAATAAAATGTTTGGCAGGTTTTTTGTTTGTAAAATTTAAGGGGTAATATATTCATTCGGGGGGTCAGGGGGGGATTTGTGGAAAATAATAAAAATTATGAGAATAAAGGGTGGAATCTGTAGATAACTACAAAATTAAGAATATTTCAAAAAAGTTTAGTTTTGTGGGAGAAAAGGAATAAAATGTAATTAATTTTTATTTTTTTTTTAAGTTTAATTCAATATAAAAAAAAGTAAAAATATTAGGTGAAAAAGATGGAGAAAAAAATAAGTGATTTTTGAAGCCATCATACATTAAGTTCCGTTACATACATCGAAAGTTATAGCGATTTCCGTTTTTCAATCAGTCGCAAATCTTCTTCTTCCCCGCCGTGGGCTGGGAAAAAATGTGAAAAATGTGTGCTGCTCAGCGATATCTGGTCGGTGGGCGACGATTCGTGGGGGATATCTTGGCTTGGATTAAAACTGTGCATTTTTCGGTGTAAAAGAGGTGAGGTATGTGGGTGATTATCTCAGGTGAAATGCATGGAACCGCTTTGAATTTTTGGTATATGATGGGGGATTGCGTCTTCTAGTGATATTGTGAAAATGAAAGACATCGTACGAGCTTAAGTATTTTTAAAAAAATCAGCCGTGATTTTTTTCGGTTTGGGAGAGTGAAATTGTTAATAAACAATTTTGCAATAAACAAAACCGGGGGAAACTTTAATACAAGATGAATAATCATTTATTATATCACCCTCTAACGTTCGCACCCAGGCTGACTTTTTTATTCAAAGTTATAAACAAAAAACCTTTTTCACCCTTTTTCACCCTTTTTCACCCCTTCGCAAACACCCCTCAGGGGTGACAAAAATTATAGCTTCATTTCTCACCGTCCCCAACAATATATCCAAAAATTAGCACTCCACTACAAATTTCCGCTTCAGAGGTTAAATTGACTGGACTATAGGTAGCGCAAGCGAATTGCTTCTCGAGCCGCCGCACTGTGTTGTGCTGCAATTCTCTGCCTGATGGTATGATTGGATTTTTGGAAAAGAAATTAAGGGCTGAGATAAGCTTAGAAAGAATTATTGATTGTGATGGGAAATTCAAATGCTTTATATAAAATAATTAAACTAGGATGTGTTAGGGTAGTTAGAAAACATTAGGAGTTGGTGTGGAATATTATTTTTAAATTTGTTCTGTAAATCTGTAAACAGCAAATTTTAAATATTCCTAAAAAGAACTCAAACCTAGTCAATAATACTTCTTAAAACAATTGATTTTTATTAAATATTTAATGTTCCTTAGAAAACCCTTCAAAGTTAGAAATTTGGAAGTAAATAAAAATATATAAATTGATATTGAAAATTAACAAAAAGCGAGCAATGCGGAATATTTTCTAAATATTTTTGTTTACGCTGGTCTTTCGGAATCAACAAATGTTCTAATTGAAAAATCAATATAATATAATAACACAAAAAATATGTCTGCATTGTTTTCGTTAAATAATTAGTTATAATTAAAATGCTTATTTAAGGGGCCTTATCTTTTAGAATTGGAAAAAACCATACACTTGTTTAAACTTTTTTTGTGTGAAAAGGCTATTATATTTATTGAAATAATTTCTTTTGAACATTATTATATATTAGATGAAGAATGTAAAAAATGGTAAGCACTTTTATTTCTTCTTGACCGCTGTAGATGGCGTCTACTTCCAAAAGGCACTTTTTAATCGATGGGACACTTTGCGGACTTCTTGTAACAATTTAAGTAAAAATCCAAAAGGGATTCTATTCTATAGGCTTAATACTAGACAATAGACCTAAAGAAGTTGGTTATGTTTTTTTATACAGAGGTAGATGGACCCAAAAATGTGGCGTTTTTTTTTGTAGAAATATGCAAATGCAAATACAAAGAATTACATTTTTGTCAGGTCTATCGTCTAGTTTTAAGCTTTATAAATATAATATATATAATAGATTTTTTCTCTGTCGCACTTCACAGCGTATTGCTGGAAACATTCACCCAACTCTTCACCGTTACGGTACAGGAGTTTGGGCTCTGTGGATCCTGTCGAACCTAAATCTCAAAAAAGAATATAACAATTACAAATTTCTTCGGAGCCGCTCAATCAGCTTGATGCTGGTATAAGAGCAGCTCAGCCAGCTTTCAAAAATAACAATAAATTGACTTAAATTATATTTTAACACTTAATCCTAAATTACCAAGCGCGCACCCATTCACTCAAAGCTTTTAATTTTTATTTTTGTATCTTATTCAAAAAGTCACCATTCATACCTTATTTACAATTATTATACGTCCTATTATTAGTTTATTACAGCACCTGCTCTTACATATTTTTTTATTGCACTTGTGAACCTTTTTATATCGTCTATTTTTTTTATTTCCTCTGGTAGTCTGTTGTAAATCTCGATTGCGCTGGTGATGAGTCCTGTGCGATTCCTTTCCGTTCTGGCCTTTTCCACACGTAGTAGGTAAATAGAATCCCGTTTAAATTTTTACTTAGACCGTTACAGGAAGTCCGAAAAGTATCCCACCGATTAAAAGATGTTTTTTGGAAGACAGCTACAGCTGTCAAGAACAACTAAAAGTGATAAATTTTTTTTTACATAATCTTGATAATGTCCAGAAGAAATTATTTGAATAAATATAATAGTCTTTTCACAAGAAAACTTTGAACAAGTGTGTTTTTTTTTTTTTAATTCTCAAAGAGAGGGTCCCCTTAATCAAAGCATATCTCTTGCTGCGATATTTTTAACTTGTTAAAATATTTAGTTTTCTGTTTGCCTTCTTTTCAGTTTTTTTTACGGCCCATGAAAAAGGATAGGAGATTTAAGCAAATTCACAAGAGCCATAATGGATTATGTCAGAAAAGGACTAAGTATCAAATAAATATATGGTGCAATTTTATTCATACTATTGTATGTATAGGTTATATATTAATATTTTATGCTTAGGTTGTAATAATAAGTAGGTTTAGTTAATTTTTTCATATAAAAATAATTTTTTGCGGAAACCATTATATGTTCAATTCGGTTTTGTAATATATCAACTTTTTTTTAAATTTGATGTGATATAGGCATTTTAGGAAAGAATCCACAGAGCCTAAATTCTAACGCCAGGGAGGTATAGAATTAGGTGAGTGTTTCCAGCAGCATGCTGAGAAGTGCGTCATATAAATCTATTATTATTATTATTATTAAACCAATCTTGTGTCGAAGTCTTGCTATTTCTGACGTATTTTTAAAAATTTTCTCAAAGACAGTTATGTGTATTTTGCACACAATAAAAAATTCATTTGATGGAGCATAAAGATTACCAAAATCTGAAATTGATGGATTATAATTTTTTGCAAATATGAATACCTATCTCTGAAGGACAAGTTAAAACTTCGTCTTTTTTCCGTACTATTTCTTCACAACTTTCACATTTTATTTTTAAAAGCACTTTAAATACTACGTAACCTACAAAATATCTCATAGAAAGAAGCTCAATTCCAAACTTTTCAGACCCAAAAATGTCTTCTATCATACGGTCAGCATATTCAGTCTCCAATAATCTAGATTTTAAACCTGATTTTTGACTCATTTTAGCATATAAGATAGCAAAAAATAAACAAAAATAATCAATCTTTCACAGAATAATTTCAGTATTTTATTAAAAAATAAACAGAAACTTCTTAAGCAAAAATTGTATTCAGTATTTTAGAGTAAGTATGTATATATAAATTCGGTATGTATCTTAACGAAATAAGTAAAATATTTAAATGTTTATATAAATCAAATTAGCATCCAACATCCCACGAGCAGTTTTTCATCGAAATCTAAAAGAGAAATAATTCCGACAAACATCAGCCACTCACGCAGCGGTAACAGCCAAAGGCAAGGCACATGGGCAAAAGTTCGTGCCAAACGAAACGATGTTCTGAGCTGCCGCGAGAAATGAAATGTAGGCGACTGTAGGGTTCTGCTGGCAGAACCCTAGAACAAAATTTTCAGCTCAGCTTGTTTGTTCCTAGTGCGAGTTCTTTATGTTATACGTTCTTTGTTGGTACTTAAGGGTTTTGGGGGATGCTGATTTCAAATTCGCTGCGAAAATTTAGAAATTCAAGATGGCGGATCCATTATGTCGACCAATATTACTCGAATTCAATGGATTTTAAGCTCTTTTGGTATTTTTGATTAAACATTTGATAAGCAGTCCTATACCACGGTTAAATATAAAAGACATAAATTAATGAAAATAAATGTTTATTCTAAAATCATTGCGAAAACTCCCTACATATTTACATAAAAAGCTTATCTCATATTTACATAGAATATACATTAAAAAGTAACTAGTATTTTTTTTTTTAAATCTTTAATAAGTCCGGAATAGTAATACACATAGTCATTTTTATTTAAAATAAAGTACCATCACCAAAATTTGTCTCGTAAATACTCATTGAAGTTACTTAGGGAACAGATGTGTCTTTCAAAAGAATGAATTACAATAATTACTATAAGCTGTATTATGAACTTAAACAGAATTAATATAAAATATAAGCTTTTGTATATGATCTGTTTACATAAAATATTAATCAGCAACATAAATGTTAATAATCAATAAAAAAGCAAAATACCTTCTTTAGGAATATACAATTTTTAAAACCCCGAAAGTCCAACCTGTTTCAGAAAGTACCTCGAATAATCGAAAACTGCACAAATAATGAATACGCATTATTAATTAATATAAATAATGTGTAGCTTTGAATAGGCCGATTACCAAACTCTCATTTAAAAAAATGGAATTCACATTTCTAACGAAACAGTTAAGGAGTAATACTACCTTGTGCACGAAATTAAGGATAATTTTTGAAGTTTGTGTTTAATATAATGTAATTCGGTGTTGTCCAAATTTTAAAATAAATCTTAAAATACTTAAAAATAAATTTTTATAATTTTTTAGATGCGAATCCATGCAGGTGTTGCAGTTGAATCTCTTTTTTTTTCTTGATCTTCCTTAGCGTACCTCTAGCGCCTACGATTGATCCTGAAATTTTAACTGGAACCGCATCTATAAAATTATTAAAAAATTCCTAAGTACTTTAAGATATATTAACATATGCACAAATTCGAACTATATTATAGTAAATAATATTCATAACAACTCCAAAAATTACCCTTGATTTCGTGCACACAAGGTAGTAGCTACACAGCTTAACTAGAACTTCGAAAACATTCGACGCATATATATGTTAGTATCTCTAAAGAGATTAAAGCGAAAGATGATCTAAATGAGATTCGGATATTAGAGGTCATTTTTTCTCAAACCCAATGTGTAGAAAACCAGCTCCTTTAACACTTACAAAATAATTTTAAGCAATCTATGGTAGCTTTCAAAATGTTGGTGAAAACTGTAGTCGCTTGTGACAAGATTTGGCGAAAAAGTGCTCATTTGCAACATACATATTAACCAATCATAAGTTGCTTATTAATTTATAAAACACTTGCTTTATTCAACTTGTTTTTCCTGGATATCAAGCGCAACGGCTTATTTCTTAATGCACTTTTATAAGGATTCTAAATTATTATTGGAAGATTTTTCGTAGTCAGCTTGCGAGAACTTGGCCCTGCCATTGGTGAACCCGTCCTACTTAATCCTGGCGATTTACGAATTGAAAATTGACTGTGATTTATTTTTGATGGCGTCATTACAATGCTTCTAGGATTGGGAAGAAATGTTCCAGCTGTTTTGTGCTGATTTCTTGTACGAACCTCTCTTTGTCCATTTTCATGAAGTATAGAGGAACGGCAGGCTGGATCCTTTTCAATGTGCTCCTGTGAAGTATTTAAAAGTCAGAACTTATTTCTTGTACAGTAATGCACTAATTGGACTTACTTCAAAATTATCATATGAAAAGCTATCCGAAGCCAAGGAATTTTCATCAGTTACAACGATCTTGGGCGCAATATTACGCATCCTGTTAGATTTTCTCTTGTTTCTTGTTCCGCTCAAACGTCCTGACTACATTGCATAGAATATATTGATAAAAAAATTTTTACTATTATTTGCCATTTATTTCTTACCCTTTTTCGGATGGTGGTCGCTATCAACTTGGATTTTTTCAGAGGAGATTTGTGAGGAGTCTTCTTTATGGGATTTGGCATACGAAACGTACCTGGACTGTTAAGATCTGTGAGCAGATTTCTCTTCGCATTCGGTGCTAAATATGCATCCTTCCCCAGTTTTCTTTTAGTTGTTGAAGGCACTGAAGATCTTCAAATATACATTTATGTTACAAATAAAAATATGATTCAATCAGCTTTATTTTGTCATTCAGTAACCCACATTTTTATTTAAATTAAGTATACCGGACAATGTTTTATAAGTCACTCTAAAATTTAGTTGTGCTAAAGAAATAAGCTTCCTTAGCGCTCGTATTTCTAAGTATGTAGTGAGTTTAATAGAAATGATCTACAAAACTAATTATTAAATGATAATTACTTTAATTTTTTCGAAAACATGAGCTTATAGAACATTTTTATTTACGCAATCAAAATTTAAAAAAAAAAAAAAAAGTGTAATCATATTTCTAATTTTTATTTTATATTAAAGATAATTCTATATTGTATCAACTAGCATATAAAATTGTTCATTCAATTAACCCCCAAAAAAACTCTTAACATATTTTGTTGGGCAATAGTTTCGGACCACTATTCTTTATAACCATACCAAATTTCTAAATAACAAAGTTTGAATTTTAGAAGACTGTGACCGACAATCAGACAGACAGACAGACACCAAAGAGAGATCTTGTTACATTTCGGTACGGAACACTAAGGATTAAAACTTACAAAATGAACATTCTAAGTACAGGCATCCCTCGAATAGCACGGTTAATCGGTCAAGTACCGTGATAATCGAGGGTACCTGTATTTAAAAGTATTTAAAGGTCAAGATGCCAAACCAACCAACGTTGAAACACTATATATAATAATAATATACGAATATTCTAATAAATAAATAAAAAAGTTATGATACACACAAGTAGAAATATAATAATAAATGGTATATTATATTTAAAACAATGCACTTACAAATTTGTACTGGACGGAGCTTTTTTTATAGATGAAGATACTTGATTCTTCGAGGATGGTGTTCTGGAAATTGTTCTCGACAGAGGTGTAACGGCATTCTTTCGAGCACTCATCAATTTCTCCTTTTCAGAGCGTTTTTCCTCCCAATCTCGCTCAATTAACTCAATGATATCTTCACCGTAAACTAAAAATTTACGCTGATGTTGAATCTCGTACTCTTGAACCTGAGAAAATTTTATAAATTAAAATACTAAAGTATTTTTAATGTTATAGAACACAAACTAGCTCTTTAAGCTGGGTTTCAATTTTAGGTAATTTATTGGCAATCGTCTTTCTCTCTTTTTCTTCTTTTAGGAGCTGACCTCCACGATTGTTATACCTGCCCGGCTCCAAAGCTTTAGCCTCAAGTGCACCCATACGCTCCCATAATAAATTTCTCTCCGATATCAATTCAAATATTTTCCTAAACGAGTAAAGTAATAAAATCTCAAAATTATTAACTTATTCATTCAACTTACTCATTTTCGCTGTAAAACATCTTTAAATCTTCCAACTCCATTTCATGCAAGGCAAGTAGATCCTCTGTGTAACAATCATTAGTGAAGCTAGAGAATCGCGATCGTTCAACCTCTGACTTCAACGTTTTGTCCCACCAAATCACTATTTCATTTCTTATCTTGTCAACAAAACGCTTTATATTTTGTCGTTTTTGAGTTTCACAACGATCCAATTCCCTGTAAAACTTATCATACGTTGTCTGTGAATAATCCTTGTATTTAGCAAATTTCTCCCGAATAGAAGGACTTGTTTCCAAACAGTTCCATAAATTAAATAACTTCTTTTTCATAGACTCAATTGATTCCTTTACTTCTTCTACTTGCTTAAAATATTCTTCACGAAGATCTTTTAACCGATTTATGTTCACTTTCGTAGGAGAAATATGTCGGTCATCCAAAAGTCTAAGAATAATCAAATTACTTCAGAATAATAAATTTTATAATATAGTTACCTTTGCTCTTCTTCATGTTGAAGCTGTAGCTCTAACTCCGTTAAAAAATGTTTAATATCACGACGAAGAGTCGATATTTCCGAAAGCCTATTCATCTTTTCTACCTTGAGATTATTCAGATGTACCTGAAAATCGTTTAGTTCTTCTTCCGATGGTAAGGGGTCATATAGAAG
Source organism: Dysmachus trigonus (assembly GCA_949715965.1). Taxonomy (NCBI): domain Eukaryota; kingdom Metazoa; phylum Arthropoda; class Insecta; order Diptera; family Asilidae; genus Dysmachus; species Dysmachus trigonus. The sequence goes on along the minus strand of OX454322.1, from coordinate 42,774,147 downwards.
AGGTCGTGGAGGTTCGCCGAGTTCCTCACATAATGTGTCTTGTTCTGATAAAAGTTCGTCGATTTGTTGCTTTCGCCTCTTTAAACATTCTCGAAGCGCTTGTAATTTCTCGTCTAATTTCATTTGTGCAGTATATAAAGCAACTCCCTTTTGCGGACTTAAACTAATTTCAACTTTTAAAAGTCTTTGCAAATCATTGGCTTCCTCACGTAATTCTAAAAAATAATACAAAGTAATTATTGATGAAATACATACATCCGAAAGTCATTTACTTTCAATTTTTTCTTTGATGCATTCTTGCCTTGTGAGTGATTCACCAATGACTTCGTCATAGAAAATCGAAACATGTTTTGTTATTGTTTTCAAATTGTCTTCACAAATCTCTGTTTCAAATGTTTCATCCCAAATATCGGTTAATCGATTTAAACATTCTTCCGTCAATAATTCTATTTCCTTCGCAGCCCGAGCCCTGCAAAATTAAATAAAAATTTCTCATTTCAATGGACATTAATTGTACTCCACTATAAAAATTGTATTCACAAATTTCCAAACTTTCCATAGCTATAAAGTAATCGATTTCATTTTATTTAAAATATTCATATCATACAGAAAATTGCGTGAAAATTGATCAGTCAAGAATTTACTAAACATTTTACTTAGTTTAATTTAATTGCGAACAAAACATATTCAGGTTCATTGTTGTGGTCCTGATTCTTATTTGATATTGGGTCCTTAGCATTTTCCATCTCTGTTAGTTGCATAAAAATTTAAAATTAAATAATTTCGCTAGTTCTAAGTTGGTTACTACATGGACACAATTTTGTCAAACTATCCTCCGAATCTGGATAAAAGTTAAGAGCGCTTAACCTCTTAAATGCTATCAAAGATCTTCTTAAAGCAATTAATATTCTACCGCAATTATGAATTTTTCTATAGAGTTCCTTCTTCTGAAATAAAGTGACTTTTTTAAAAACAAATTACGAGAGGTTGAGACCTCTTTTATGTAGAATCGGCAGGTAAATTAGACAACAGCAAAAAAAACGAGTGGTAAGCAGCCTCCTTTACAGAAACTATGCATATTTTACAGTATTCCTTCTCCAAATGAAGATTTACCAACCACGGTCCAGGTAAGCAGTGAGATAACTGGTTTTAACCATTAAAATGCCATTCCACTGGAGTTGATTCGTATAATAAAAGCAGAAGGGCGCAGCATTTTACTTTTGAGGCTGCGGCCTTCTGCTCTCATCTGCAAATTAAGGTTAAAACAAACAAGTGCAGGAGTACGACTTTAACGATGCGTTAAATCATTGTTAATAATCCTTCAACTGAAATTACTTTTGTTCGGCAAACTGGAAATGTTTAATTGGGAGCTGTAAAACAATTTCGTACTCACTTCAGTTTTTTATACGATGTCATCTCGCCGGTTAAAACGTTCGTTTATAAAAACAATATCACCACAGCCAACCTTTATCTTTAAAATCTCTAAAACTCCAAACTCCGCGCGATCGCAAGCAAGCTATCCAGTCCCGTTTCACCGCAAACAGCAAAAATTACCGTTGAGCTTTCAAACACGACTTTCAGTTCAATGGATTGCGAGTTGTCACTCAATTACTGTGTTTCCATGCAGGGTTCAACTCGAGTTGAACTCGAGTTAGTGTTCATGGAAACTCGGGTTGAGTTGAGTTTCGTTAAACCCAAATTAACTCCACGAAACTAGTCGGGTTGAGTTGGGGTTAGATTCAAATGACATTCCAGTTTATTTTGTCAACTCAACTCCAAGTTGATCATGGAAACAGTTCAGGTTTAGCGACTATTTTCTTAACTTGACGAAAACTCAACTCCAACTCAACCCTGTGCATGGAAACATGGTAAATGTTTGTTTTCCGCCGATAGCAGTCGCTTCAGGGCTACGTTCGAAAATTTAAGAATGCACTTGCTACAGTCGCAGGCACAAAGTTAACACTAGAACTAACAAGTCCAAAATTACGACATATTCAAAAAGTTTTCCCATTTATTATTTTACTCATTCAAAATTGAAATCATATTACATTAAAGGTGCAGACAAATGTTTAAAATTACAAGCTTGCACTCCGGTAGTTTCGTAGCGTAAATGAGCCGATTTCGCAGGTTTTGTTAATGCGGAATAGCTGAAGAATATTTGAATTTAAATATTTAGTTAACAAAAATGTAAGAAATTTTATGATTTAAATCCAATACATATTAATAAAAATCTTTAAATCTCCTTTTCAGAGCGTTTTTTCTCCCAATCTCGCTCAATTAATTCAAGGATATCTTCACCGTAAACTAAAAATTTACGCTGATGTTGAATCTCGTACTCTTGAACCTGAGAAATTTTTATAAATTAAAATACTAAAGTATTTTTAATGTTATAGAACACAAACTAGCTCTTTAAGCTGGGTTTCAATTTTAGGTAATTTATTGGCAATCGTCTTTCTCTCTTTTTCTTCTTTTAGGAGCTGACCTCCACGATTGTTATACCTGCCCGGCTCCAAAGCTTTAGCCTCAAGTGCACCCATACGCTCCCATAATAAGTTTCTCTCCGATATCAATTCAAATATTTTCCTAAACGGGTAAAGTAATAACATTTCAAAATTATGAACTTATGCAACACTTACTCATTTTCGCTGTAAAACATCTTTAAATCTTCCAACTCCATTTCATGCAGGGCAAGTAGATCCTCTGTGTAACAATCATTAGTGAAGCTAGAGAATCGCGATCGTTCAACCTCTGACTTCAATGTTGACAAACTATTAGCAATAATGGAGAAAAAGATGTAGATTTAGTTTCGGAAGACCTTGAAGTAGATGTGGGTGAAAAAAAAAATGAGATTAATTGAGAATTGGTGGAAAAAATTGAATAGTAAAAATGGGGAATAATTTAAAAAAAAGGTAAATAGTATAAATTTATTCGGGGGGGTCAGGGGGTGATGTTTGGAAAATAATAAAAATTATGGGAATAAAGGGCGGAATCTGTAGATAACTACAAAATTATTAAAATTTCAAAAAAGTTTAGTTTTGTGGGAGAAAAAAAAATAAAATGTTTGGTAAGTTTTTTGTTTGTAAAATTTAAGGGGTAATAAATTTATTCGGGGGGGTCAGGGGGGGATTTGTGGAATAATGGATATGAGAATAAAGGGTGGAATCTGTAGATAACTACAAAATTAAGAATATTTCAAAAAAGTTTAATTTTGTGGGAGAAAAAAAATAAAATGTTTGGCAAGTTTTTTGTTTGTAAAATTTAAGGGGTAATATATTTATTCGGGGGGTCAGGGTGGATTTGAGGAAAATAATAAAAATTATGAGAATAAAGGTTGGAATCTGTAGATAACTACAAAATTAAGAATATTTCAAAAAAGTTTAGTTTTGTGGGAGAAAAAAAATAAAATGTTTGGTAAGTTTTTTGTTTGTAAAATTTAAGGGGTAATATATTTATTCGGGGGGTCAGAGGGGGATTTGAGGAGAATAATAAAAATTATGAGAATAAAGGGTGGAATCTGTAGATAACTACAAAATTAAGAATATTTCAAAAAAGTTTAGTTTTGTGGGAGAAAAAAAATAAAATGTTTGGCAGGTTTTTTGTTTGTAAAATTTAAGGGGTAATATATTCATTCGGGGGGTCAGGGGGGGATTTGTGGAAAATAATAAAAATTATGAGAATAAAGGGTGGAATCTGTAGATAACTACAAAATTAAGAATATTTCAAAAAAGTTTAGTTTTGTGGGAGAAAAGGAATAAAATGTAATTAATTTTTATTTTTTTTTTAAGTTTAATTCAATATAAAAAAAAGTAAAAATATTAGGTGAAAGTGGTGTATGAGAAAAAGATGGAGAAAAAAATAAGTGATTTTTGAAGCCATCATACATTAAGTTCCGTTACATACATCGAAAGTTATAGCGATTTCCGTTTTTCAATCAGTCGCAAATCTTCTTCTTCCCCGCCGTGGGCTGGGAAAAAATGTGAAAAATGTGTGCTGCTCAGTGATATCTGCTCGGTGGGCGACGATTCGTGGGGGATATCTTGGCTTGGATTAAAACTGTGCATTTTTCGGTGTAAAAGAGGTGAGGTATGTGGGTGATTATCTCAGGTGAAATGCATGGAACCGCTTTGAATTTTTGGTATATGATGGGGGATTGCGTCTTCTAGTGATATTGTGAAAATGAAAGACATCGTACGAGCTTAAGTATTTTTAAAAAAATCAGCCGTGATTTTTTTCGGTTTGGGAGAGTGAAATTGTTAATAAACAATTTTGCAATAAACAAAACCGGGGGAAACTTTAATACAAGATGAATAATCATTTATTATATCACCCTCTAACGTTCGCACCCAGGCTGACTTTTTTATTCAAAGTTATAAACAAAAAACCTTTTTCACCCTTTTTCACCCTTTTTCACCCCTTCGCAAACACCCCTCAGGGGTGACAAAAATTATAGCTTCATTTCTCACCGTCCCCAACAATATATCCAAAAATTAGCACTCCACTACAAATTTCCGCTTCAGAGGTTAAATTGACTGGACTATAGGTAGCGCAAGCGAATTGCTTCTCGAGCCGCCGCACTGTGTTGTGCTGCAATTCTCTGCCTGATGGTATGATTGGATTTTTGGAAAAGAAATTAAGGGCTGAGATAAGCTTAGAAAGAATTATTGATTGTGATGGGAAATTCAAATGCTTTATATAAAATAATTAAACTAGGATGTGTTAGGGTAGTTAGAAAACATTAGGAGTTGGTGTGGAATATTATTTTTAAATTTGTTCTGTAAATCTGTAAACAGCAAATTTTAAATATTCCTAAAAAGAACTCAAACCTAGTCAATAATACTTCTTAAAACAATTGATTTTTATTAAATATTTAATGTTCCTTAGAAAACCCTTCAAAGTTAGAAATTTGGAAGTAAATAAAAATATATAAATTGATATTGAAAATTAACAAAAAGCGAGCAATGCGGAATATTTTCTAAATATTTTTGTTTACGCTGGTCTTTCGGAATCAACAAATGTTCTAATTGAAAAATCAATATAATATAATAACACAAAAAATATGTCTGCATTGTTTTCGTTAAATAATTAGTTATAATTAAAATGCTTATTTAAGGGGCCTTATCTTTTAGAATTGGAAAAAACCATACACTTGTTTAAACTTTTTTTGTGTGAAAAGGCTATTATATTTATTGAAATAATTTCTTTTGAACATTATTATATATTAGATGAAGAATGTAAAAAATGGTAAGCACTTTTATTTCTTCTTGACCGCTGTAGATGGCGTCTACTTCCAAAAGGCACTTTTTAATCGATGGGACACTTTGCGGACTTCTTGTAACAATTTAAGTAAAAATCCAAAAGGGATTCTATTCTATAGGCTTAATACTAGACAATAGACCTAAAGAAGTTGGTTATGTTTTTTTATACAGAGGTAGATGGACCCAAAAATGTGGCGTTTTTTTTTGTAGAAATATGCAAATGCAAATACAAAGAATTACATTTTTGTCAGGTCTATCGTCTAGTTTTAAGCTTTATAAATATAATATATATAATAGATTTTTTCTCTGTCGCACTTCACAGCGTATTGCTGGAAACATTCACCCAACTCTTCACCGTTACGGTACAGGAGTTTGGGCTCTGTGGATCCTGTCGAACCTAAATCTCAAAAAAGAATATAACAATTACAAATTTCTTCGGAGCCGCTCAATCAGCTTGATGCTGGTATAAGAGCAGCTCAGCCAGCTTTCAAAAATAACAATAAATTGACTTAAATTATATTTTAACACTTAATCCTAAATTACCAAGCGCGCACCCATTCACTCAAAGCTTTTAATTTTTATTTTTGTATCTTATTCAAAAAGTCACCATTCATACCTTATTTACAATTATTATACGTCCTATTATTAGTTTATTACAGCACCTGCTCTTACATATTTTTTTATTGCACTTGTGAACCTTTTTATATCGTCTATTTTTTTTATTTCCTCTGGTAGTCTGTTGTAAATCTCGATTGCGCTGGTGATGAGTCCTGTGCGATTCCTTTCCGTTCTGGCCTTTTCCACACGTAGTAGGTAAATAGAATCCCGTTTAAATTTTTACTTAGACCGTTACAGGAAGTCCGAAAAGTATCCCACCGATTAAAAGATGTTTTTTGGAAGACAGCTACAGCTGTCAAGAACAACTAAAAGTGATAAATTTTTTTTTACATAATCTTGATAATGTCCAGAAGAAATTATTTGAATAAATATAATAGTCTTTTCACAAGAAAACTTTGAACAAGTGTGTTTTTTTTTTTTTAATTCTCAAAGAGAGGGTCCCCTTAATCAAAGCATATCTCTTGCTGCGATATTTTTAACTTGTTAAAATATTTAGTTTTCTGTTTGCCTTCTTTTCAGTTTTTTTTACGGCCCATGAAAAAGGATAGGAGATTTAAGCAAATTCACAAGAGCCATAATGGATTATGTCAGAAAAGGACTAAGTATCAAATATATGGTGCAATTTTATTCATACTATTGTATGTATAGGTTATATATTAATATTTTATGCTTAGGTTGTAATAATAAGTAGGTTTAGTTAATTTTTTCATATAAAAATAATTTTTTGCGGAAACCATTATATGTTCAATTCGGTTTTGTAATATATCAACTTTTTTTTAAATTTGATGTGATATAGGCATTTTAGGAAAGAATCCACAGAGCCTAAATTCTAACGCCAGGGAGGTATAGAATTAGGTGAGTGTTTCCAGCAGCATGCTGAGAAGTGCGTCATATAAATCTATTATTATTATTATTATTAAACCAATCTTGTGTCGAAGTCTTGCTATTTCTGACGTATTTTTAAAAATTTTCTCAAAGACAGTTATGTGTATTTTGCACACAATAAAAAATTCATTTGATGGAGCATAAAGATTACCAAAATCTGAAATTGATGGATTATAATTTTTTGCAAATATGAATACCTATCTCTGAAGGACAAGTTAAAACTTCGTCTTTTTTCCGTACTATTTCTTCACAACTTTCACATTTTATTTTTAAAAGCACTTTAAATACTACGTAACCTACAAAATATCTCATAGAAAGAAGCTCAATTCCAAACTTTTCAGACCCAAAAATGTCTTCTATCATACGGTCAGCATATTCAGTCTCCAATAATCTAGATTTTAAACCTGATTTTTGACTCATTTTAGCATATAAGATAGCAAAAAATAAACAAAAATAATCAATCTTTCACAGAATAATTTCAGTATTTTATTAAAAAATAAACAGAAACTTCTTAAGCAAAAATTGTATTCAGTATTTTAGAGTAAGTATGTATATATAAATTCGGTATGTATCTTAACGAAATAAGTAAAATATTTAAATGTTTATATAAATCAAATTAGCATCCAACATCCCACGAGCAGTTTTTCATCGAAATCTAAAAGAGAAATAATTCCGACAAACATCAGCCACTCACGCAGCGGTAACAGCCAAAGGCAAGGCACATGGGCAAAAGTTCGTGCCAAACGAAACGATGTTCTGAGCTGCCGCGAGAAATGAAATGTAGGCGACTGTAGGGTTCTGCTGGCAGAACCCTAGAACAAAATTTTCAGCTCAGCTTGTTTGTTCCTAGTGCGAGTTCTTTATGTTATACGTTCTTTGTTGGTACTTAAGGGTTTTGGGGGATGCTGATTTCAAATTCGCTGCGAAAATTTAGAAATTCAAGATGGCGGATCCATTATGTCGACCAATATTACTCGAATTCAATGGATTTTAAGCTCTTTTGGTATTTTTGATTAAACATTTGATAAGCAGTCCTATACCACGGTTAAATATAAAAGACATAAATTAATGAAAATAAATGTTTATTCTAAAATCATTGCGAAAACTCCCTACATATTTACATAAAAAGCTTATCTCATATTTACATAGAATATACATTAAAAAGTAACTAGTATTTTTTTTTTTAAATCTTTAATAAGTCCGGAATAGTAATACACATAGTCATTTTTATTTAAAATAAAGTACCATCACCAAAATTTGTCTCGTAAATACTCATTGAAGTTACTTAGGGAACAGATGTGTCTTTCAAAAGAATGAATTACAATAATTACTATAAGCTGTATTATGAACTTAAACAGAATTAATATAAAATATAAGCTTTTGTATATGATCTGTTTACATAAAATATTAATCAGCAACATAAATGTTAATAATCAATAAAAAAGCAAAATACCTTCTTTAGGAATATACAATTTTTAAAACCCCGAAAGTCCAACCTGTTTCAGAAAGTACCTCGAATAATCGAAAACTGCACAAATAATGAATACGCATTATTAATTAATATAAATAATGTGTAGCTTTGAATAGGCCGATTACCAAACTTTCATTTAAAAAAATGGAATTCACATTTCTAACGAAACAGTTAAGGAGTAATACTACCTTGTGCACGAAATTAAGGATAATTTTTGAAGTTTGTGTTTAATATAATGTAATTCGGTGTTGTCCAAATTTTAAAATAAATCTTAAAATACTTAAAAATAAATTTTTATAATTTTTTAGATGCGAATCCATGCAGGTGTTGCAGTTGAATCTCTGTTTTTTTCTTGATCTTCCTTAGCGTACCTCTAGCGCCTACGATTGATCCTGAAATTTTAACTGGAACCGCATCTATAAAATTATTAAAAAATTCCTAAGTACTTTAAGATATATTAACATATGCACAAATTCGAACTATATTATAGTAAATAATATTCATAACAACTCCAAAAATTACCCTTGATTTCGTGCACACAAGGTAGTAGCTACACAGCTTAACTAGAACTTCGAAAACATTCGACGCATATATATGTTAGTATCTCTAAAGAGATTAAAGCGAAAGATGATCTAAATGAGATTCGGATATTAGAGGTAATTTTTTCTCAAACCCAATGTGTAGAAAACCAGCTCCTTTAACACTTACAAAATAATTTTAAGCAATCTATGGTAGCTTTCAAAATGTTGGTGAAAACTGTAGTCGCTTGTGACAAGATTTGGCGAAAAAGTGCTCATTTGCAACATACATATTAACCAATCATAAGTTGCTTATTAATTTATAAAACACTTGCTTTATTCAACTTGTTTTTCCTGGATATCAAGCGCAACGGCTTATTTCTTAATGCACTTTTATAAGGATTCTAAATTATTATTGGAAGATTTTTCGTAGTCAGCTTGCGAGAACTTGGCCCTGCCATTGGTGAACCCGTCCTACTTAATCCTGGCGATTTACGAATTGAAAATTGACTGTGATTTATTTTTGATGGCGTCATTACAATGCTTCTAGGATTGGGAAGAAATGTTCCAGCTGTTTTGTGCTGATTTCTTGTACGAACCTCTCTTTGTCCATTTTCATGAAGTATAGAGGAACGGCAGGCTGGATCCTTTTCAATGTGCTCCTGTGAAGTATTTAAAAGTCAGAACTTATTTCTTGTACAGTAATGCACTAATTGGACTTACTTCAAAATTATCATATGAAAAGCTATCCGAAGCCAAGGAATTTTCATCAGTTACAACGATCTTGGGCGCAATATTACGCATCCTGTTAGATTTTCTCTTGTTTCTTGTTCCGCTCAAACGTCCTGACTACATTGCATAGAATATATTGATAAAAAAATTTTTACTATTATTTGCCATTTATTTCTTACCCTTTTTCGGATGGTGGTCGCTATCAACTTGGATTTTTTCAGAGGAGATTTGTGAGGAGTCTTCTTTATGGGATTTGGCATACGAAACGTACCTGGACTGTTAAGATCTGTGAGCAGATTTCTCTTCGCATTCGGTGCTAAATATGCATCCTTCCCCAGTTTTCTTTTAGTTGTTGAAGGCACTGAAGATCTTCAAATATACATTTATGTTACAAATAAAAATATGATTCAATCAGCTTTATTTTGTCATTCAGTAACCCACATTTTTATTTAAATTAAGTATACCGGACAATGTTTTATAAGTCACTCTAAAATTTAGTTGTGCTAAAGAAATAAGCTTCCTTAGCGCTCGTATTTCTAAGTATGTAGTGAGTTTAATAGAAATGATCTACAAAACTAATTATTAAATGATAATTACTTTAATTTTTTCGAAAACATGAGCTTATAGAACATTTTTATTTACGCAATCAAAATTTAAAAAAAAAAAAAAAAGTGTAATCATATTTCTAATTTTTATTTTATATTAAAGATAATTCTATATTGTATCAACTAGCATATAAAATTGTTCATTCAATTAACCCCCAAAAAAACTCTTAACATATTTTGTTGGGCAATAGTTTCGGACCACTATTCTTTATAACCATACCAAATTTCTAAATAACAAAGTTTGAATTTTAGAAGACTGTGACCGACAATCAGACAGACAGACAGACACCAAAGAGAGATCTTGTTACATTTCGGTACGGAACACTAAGGATTAAAACTTACAAAATGAACATTCTAAGTACAGGCATCCCTCGAATAGCACGGTTAATCGGTCAAGTACCGTGATAATCGAGGGTACCTGTATTTAAAAGTATTTAAAGGTCAAGATGCCAAACCAACCAACGTTGAAACACTATATATAATAATAATATACGAATATTCTAATAAATAAATAAAAAAGTTATGATACACACAAGTAGAAATATAATAATAAATGGTATATTATATTTAAAACAATGCACTTACAAATTTGTACTGGACGGAGCTTTTTTTATAGATGAAGATACTTGATTCTTCGAGGATGGTGTTCTGGAAATTGTTCTCGACAGAGGTGTAACGGCATTCTTTCGAGCACTCATCAATTTCTCCTTTTCAGAGCGTTTTTCCTCCCAATCTCGCTCAATTAACTCAATGATATCTTCACCGTAAACTAAAAATTTACGCTGATGTTGAATCTCGTACTCTTGAACCTGAGAAAATTTTATAAATTAAAATACTAAAGTATTTTTAATGTTATAGAACACAAACTAGCTCTTTAAGCTGGGTTTCAATTTTAGGTAATTTATTGGCAATCGTCTTTCTCTCTTTTTCTTCTTTTAGGAGCTGACCTCCACGATTGTTATACCTGCCCGGCTCCAAAGCTTTAGCCTCAAGTGCACCCATACGCTCCCATAATAAATTTCTCTCCGATATCAATTCAAATATTTTCCTAAACGAGTAAAGTAATAAAATCTCAAAATTATTAACTTATTCATTCAACTTACTCATTTTCGCTGTAAAACATCTTTAAATCTTCCAACTCCATTTCATGCAAGGCAAGTAGATCCTCTGTGTAACAATCATTAGTGAAGCTAGAGAATCGCGATCGTTCAACCTCTGACTTCAACGTTTTGTCCCACCAAATCACTATTTCATTTCTTATCTTGTCAACAAAACGCTTTATATTTTGTCGTTTTTGAGTTTCACAACGATCCAATTCCCTGTAAAACTTATCATACGTTGTCTGTGAATAATCCTTGTATTTAGCAAATTTCTCCCGAATAGAAGGACTTGTTTCCAAACAGTTCCATAAATTAAATAACTTCTTTTTCATAGACTCAATTGATTCCTTTACTTCTTCTACTTGCTTAAAATATTCTTCACGAAGATCTTTTAACCGATTTATGTTCACTTTCGTAGGAGAAATATGTCGGTCATCCAAAAGTCTAAGAATAATCAAATTACTTCAGAATAATAAATTTTATAATATAGTTACCTTTGCTCTTCTTCATGTTGAAGCTGTAGCTCTAACTCCGTTAAAAAATGTTTAATATCACGACGAAGAGTCGATATTTCCGAAAGCCTATTCATCTTTTCTACCTTGAGATTATTCAGATGTACCTGAAAATCGTTTAGTTCTTCTTCCGATGGTAAGGGGTCATATAGAAGAGGTCGTGGAGGTTCGCCGAGTTCCTCACATAATGTGTCTTGTTCTGATAAAAGTTCGTCGATTTGTTGCTTTCGCCTCTTTAAACATTCTCGAAGCGCTTGTAATTTCTCGTCTAATTTCATTTGTGCAGTATATAAAGCAACTCCCTTTTGCGGACTTAAACTAATTTCAACTTTTAAAAGTCTTTGCAAATCATTGGCTTCCTCACGTAATTCTAAAAAATAATACAAAGTAATTATTGATGAAATACATACATCCGAAAGTCATTTACTTTCAATTTTTTCTTTGATGCATTCTTGCCTTGTGAGTGATTCACCAATGACTTCGTCATAGAAAATCGAAACATGTTTTGTTATTGTTTTCAAATTGTCTTCACAAATCTCTGTTTCAAATGTTTCATCCCAAATATCGGTTAATCGATTTAAACATTCTTCCGTCAATAATTCTATTTCCTTCGCAGCCCGAGCCCTGCAAAATTAAATAAAAATTTCTCATTTCAATGGACATTAATTGTACTCCACTATAAAAATTGTATTCACAAATTTCCAAACTTTCCATAGCTATAAAGTAATCGATTTCATTTTATTTAAAATATTCATATCATACAGAAAATTGCGTGAAAATTGATCAGTCAAGAATTTACTAAACATTTTACTTAGTTTAATTTAATTGCGAACAAAACATATTCAGGTTCATTGTTGTGGTCCTGATTCTTATTTGATATTGGGTCCTTAGCATTTTCCATCTCTGTTAGTTGCATAAAAATTTAAAATTAAATAATTTCGCTAGTTCTAAGTTGGTTACTACATGGACACAATTTTGTCAAACTATCCTCCGAATCTGGATAAAAGTTAAGAGCGCTTAACCTCTTAAATGCTATCAAAGATCTTCTTAAAGCAATTAATATTCTACCGCAATTATGAATTTTTCTATAGAGTTCCTTCTTCTGAAATAAAGTGACTTTTTTAAAAACAAATTACGAGAGGTTGAGACCTCTTTTATGTAGAATCGGCAGGTAAATTAGACAACAGCAAAAAAAACGAGTGGTAAGCAGCCTCCTTTACAGAAACTATGCATATTTTACAGTATTCCTTCTCCAAATGAAGATTTACCAACCACGGTCCAGGTAAGCAGTGAGATAACTGGTTTTAACCATTAAAATGCCATTCCACTGGAGTTGATTCGTATAATAAAAGCAGAAGGGCGCAGCATTTTACTTTTGAGGCTGCGGCCTTCTGCTCTCATCTGCAAATTAAGGTTAAAACAAACAAGTGCAGGAGTACGACTTTAACGATGCGTTAAATCATTGTTAATAATCCTTCAACTGAATAAAATTTGGAAATTACTTTTGTTCGGCAAACTGGAAATGTTTAATTGGGAGCTGTAAAACAATTTCGTACTCACTTCAGTTTTTTATACGATGTCATCTCGCCGGTTAAAACGTTCGTTTATAAAAACAATATCACCACAGCCAACCTTTATCTTTAAAATCTCTAAAACTCCAAACTCCGCGCGATCGCAAGCAAGCTATCCAGTCCCGTTTCACCGCAAACAGCAAAAATTACCGTTGAGCTTTCAAACACGACTTTCAGTTCAATGGATTGCGAGTTGTCACTCAATTACTGTGTTTCCATGCAGGGTTCAACTCGAGTTGAACTCGAGTTAGTGTTCATGGAAACTCGGGTTGAGTTGAGTTTCGTTAAACCCAAATTAACTCCACGAAACTAGTCGGGTTGAGTTGGGGTTAGATTCAAATGACATTCCAGTTTATTTTGTCAACTCAACTCCAAGTTGATCATGGAAACAGTTCAGGTTTAGCGACTATTTTCTTAACTCGACGAAAACTCAACTCCAACTCAACCCTGTGCATGGAAACATGGTAGTTGTCTCAATCAAGGCGGGTACTTTAAATAACGATGATTGACGCAAATTGTTTTTCAGTCTATTTCTCCGATCAGATGCTAAACCACTTGTACATCCACGCACAATACAATATTTCACCATTTTGTAATGTTTCTTTTTGTCAAAGCCAATGCCGCGAAGAAAATTTGTACATTATGCTAACTTCGCAGATACTACTTGTCACGACAGCGCGGCTGGTGGCTGAAAAATGAACTATAAATTTAGAGGGACAGACGGGCTAATGCTTTAGCACGTAGCGATGGTTCTCCTGGTCTCTAACCTCCATGGTTTTTTCGTTGACCCAAAAACCTGTGACACCACAAGGCGGCCTGGTGCGCCCTGAGAAAAAAACATGGGGCGCCCCAGTGCTTGTCAGTTTAACGAACAGCTTATTACAAAGGAGAACTGTCACCTGACCTTTTGCACAGAAATTCTAAAATAAAACCACTACTTTTTAATAATTTCCACATCGAAATACTAAAATTAACTTCTTGCGCCCGCAGCAAGAGTTAATTCCATTTTAAATTCCGCGTCTGTTAAGAATTAAACTGATATTCGTGATTAGCCCTGAGTTTACAACGGATTTTAGTTAGGGTAAAACCAGGACGCCTCAGGGTGCCACAGGTTTGTCAAAAAACACCGAACTGGCATTTCACGCTTAATAACTAGTGCAGCTAGGGCGCACTGCGGGGCCACAGAGTGAATAGACCTATTTTTGTTAATAAAGAGCCGCGAAATGAGATTTCATTAATTTTTACGCATGAAAATGTTGTATAAGTGCAATAGTCAATCAATATTTATGTGCATTTATTTTTAGCTGTTAATAGACACTGTTATATGTTATGATATTAAGGAATTAAAAAAAAAGTCCAAAATACAGTGGCTGGTCATTTTATGCGAAAACAACAACCAGAACAAACTTGCGAGAATGTCTTTTCACATGTACGTATAAATATTAATTATGTTTAGTCAACTAACATACTTAGCATGATTACAAGTAAAGTTATTGCGAGAAATTCAACTCAGTATTTCCAGTAATTGTTTTTGCTTACAACTGTAATGTCTGCTTGGCGCAGAGGCGTGGTTGCAAAAGGGAAGATTTACATGTTGTCAGATTTAAAACGTCAACAAATTTTAACGGCGCCCCTGACATCTCAGGGAAAACAAAAAGAAGAAACGTAAGTGGCTGCGCTTTTTTTTCCTAACATGTCATCTCCTTAAAGGTCTCAGGGCTCAAGTTTTATTAAAGTGTTTTTTTTTCTCTTATAATATACAGAAAATCCAGGTAGAAAAATGTCACTTTTCGAAATTCCTAAGTTAAAAATCTGCCCGAAAATGTTCAAATCCAATTTCAGCCGTAATTTCAAAAATAAATGTCAAATTACTTCGAAATTGTAAAGCAGCCTGAACAAACTGCGCGAAAAGAATTCTCCGAAAAAACTGCCAACCGTCAGCCAACGGCCAACGATGTGACTTTTCGTGGAGCTAGAAATACAAGAAAATTTTCAGTGTCAAATTGTCACGTCAGGTAGTTGGTTCGTGGAGTGTTTTCGAGCTACTTAAATTTCAGAGTGAAAGGGAGTTTAGAGGCAATTACACAGCTATACTCTTCCGGTGCAGATTTTCCTTTAATTTTGGTGAAGTTTAAACCTCTGTGAGAAATCGTGTCGAAGGATAAAGTGAAACTGTTCCTGGTAAGTGCCTTTCACCCGATCGAGTGAAATTTCTGTCCGGGCCCAGGGGAGGGCGTTTTGTTGACGGTATTTGCCAAGTAATTGAAGTAGTATTTTTCTCCTGTGTAAATATGCAACGTATTCGAGAGTGATGAGTTTGAGTGATGCGACTTCGTATGCCCTAGTTTTAGACCGCACGTATACTTTGGATATATTGATTTTTTTCGTATAATTCTGCAGACCGATGACTGCACGACGGGCTGTCAAGAAGGTATTCGCAACGCTTTCTGTTCAATTGTGCACTTCCCCGGCAACTGGGGCCAGGTGGGCGCTATTTTAATTGACGCTTACGTGCATAGTGTGGTCCTCCGTCGCAAAAGCGCTGAACGGCATCGTCTACAAGTGCCGCATCGGGATTAAAATTCCAACATAAGTTTTTTGCGGAGCACCTACGGTATAGATGCAGCCTTCCTCAGTTTGGTCTATGAAAGGGTTAGGCACCTGCTCTACAAACAAATTTATTCACAGCAGAATAACAGGCATCTATAACCAGAACAAAATGAGGGCTAGTGAAAGTCCGCACCCGCACTTGTGGGACGTACGCCCAATAAATATGATGTACAAGCAACCACTCACGGTTGATGAACCCTTGCCCAGTTCTGCGGCGTTTTATTGCATAGTTTTCTTGGTCTAAATAGCTCTATCAGGGATATTTTTCAGCGCTCTTCTAGAAGCTTATGCAATTGTATGCCCCCTTCACGTATGTGAGACCCAAACGATGCGTACACCGCTTCGCTTGTTCGGTCAACTTTAGGGGGGAAATATGGGGCTTGGTGGATAAAAAGGACGAAGTGTTGGGAGGGTTTTCAACTTACGATCCCTTCGCCCTTTGGCGCCAAGCTGACGTGGGGTGATTCCTTTCCCTCGTTATATACACACGTATAGATAATTGTGAAGTAGTCTGTTTGTTGCCGTCGTATATGATTTAATTTTCTACGCTGCAGTGCCGTAAATAGCAATTATCCCATTCAGCCCCAATTACTAATTCAATATATTTTTTCATTTTTTATTTTTTTTCCCAAAAAAAAAAAAAAAATCTTTTAAGTGGTGGTGCTTTTCGTTTATTTTTTGCGTATTTCTACTGCAACTTGGCTTTTTTGGGAGCTTATGAAAATTTTGAAGTTTCGGATAACTCCTACAGAAAGAGTAATCTTATGTGACCCACTTTAATGTATAAATCTATTTTTATGCAGCATCAAAATTTCATGAAATGACCTAGAAATGCTTTCATAAAACCTTGCTGGATCGAGAATACGACAGTTTTCTGAGTAACAAAGAAAAATAAGATTAAAGGTGATATACTTTGCTTCTTAATGAATAAAACTTAAGCACCCGTATTAGGTAGACCACCCTTTGTATGAAGAAAATAAGAAAAATAGACACTAGTAGTAAAATAATTGCATTCGTTTAAAGTTAATATCACCCTGATAATTTAAAACCACACCATCAAAGATAGAAGTCGGTGCATTTTGCGGAATATTTCGGTATTTAATTCATAAAAACACATTTGTTTTTCTTTTAATGCTCAAGCTCTTAATTACTAAACCAACAATGCTCAGCAATTCACTTATTTTTGCGTTAATGTTCTTTTTGTTATTTCATGCGTTGTTTTGTGCTATTTTTATGCTTAAGATGAACTTAAAATTTAAAACCAAAGATTTTTTTCATAAAATATTTGATTAAAAATGTCCATTAATACGCAATCCAAGCTTCGTACGAAAGCACTGCGGCGTTTAAAGGACAATGTACGCTACCTAAACCAGACCATGCAGTGATGTGTCCTTAATTATAATAATATGCTGAGGTATTGTTAAATCTTTCAAAAATGATTTTTTTTAAATAATTGTCTGAAGCGCTATGATGAAGGGTAATTCAAATAGTCGTGGTTTACAATTTTTGAATATATAGAATATAGAAGATGACAACAGTCTTTAGTATTCAAATTCCGGAAAGAAATTAAACAAGGTATTGAATTAAGATAGTCGGATACGATCCGGGAAATGAATAAGAAAACTCTGAAAATATAATACAATACTTTTGAAGTAAATACTATACGTCGGCAAGAAATCTCTGGAATTTATTGTATATTATGTATTAAAATAAATGCTTGTTAAATAGTCGCACCATATCTAAGCGTAGAAAAAGGAAGGGCACTCCATAAATAAAACATTCGAACAAATTGAGAATCCTTACTAATTAAGTAATTGTAGCTTGGCCATAACAAGTTCAGTATCTCGCAAAAATTTAGCAAATGCGAGAGTTACTTAGATTTTTTTTTAATCAGAAAAAAACATAATATTCTAATCACCTGCTCCTATGCTAAGGCAATAAACGCTCGGTTTCTAGGACGAATCAGGCCTGGAAGCAAGCAGAATCCCGAAATTCAAACCGAATACAGGTCAAATGTAGCTCTAATATTATTTAGAAAGATTGTGATAAAGCTTCAACAAAATGTGCCCTAGAAGTTCAAGCCAATTTTAGGCGACTCCTAACAGAAAGTTGTAGAAGTATCTAATATCTTTCCGAAAGTATCATTGGCTTGATCTCAATTTAATATTGATGCTGAATCTAAATTTCTTAAATTATGCCTTTTGTCTGTGACACTTTTTCGATTGCGACACGTCATACTAAAAATAACCTTTACAAAGTTCCTAACAAGCTTAAAAACTAGAAAAAGTGTTATCTCTTCGTAGGAAATATTTGACTTACAGCATTATAGAAAGATTGAATTTGAACGAAATTTTAACAGACACTTAAAGGCTCCATTTAGTCTTACAAAATTCAACTCTCATCTTTTGAATGACGAAAAGTAAGAAAAAAATCGTATAATTTATAATAAAATACAATTTAATTAATACACTTGATAAGTTAATTAAACCTTTTATCATTAATACAGTATTTAAACAGACTTTGAGTTAGTTAATTCCATATTGGGCTAAAATTTGTCGATTTGGCAATTAATATCAATTAGGTATTAAATATTAGAATTTCATTGTTTTTTGAGGTTGTAACTTATTTCAAAAGCATTTCTTTTTATTTGTTTAGACTTTTACATTTTGTTCTGGGAAAAACATGATAATTTTGTGTTGTTTATGGTTATTGTTGTGACTCATGCCTTTGGGTTGCCTTTTTTATTTATTTCATTGCTGCCTAGGTAGCAAGGCTTCAAAGAACAGATAAAGATAAAGGAAAGGAGTTTGTCTATTGTAGATATGTCTTATCGATTACCTGACGTACCGAAATATGTTCCTGTTTAGCATATTTTCAACAGAATACTGATAGAATGACTACTTCAAACTGAAATTATTTGGAAACGCTCTTTGATTTTCACTAGACCTGTAGCTTTGAGTTCTTAAAGGAATTGAATTTCGTAAGTCTTTTCCTATTTTTCTCCAAATTTAGGGTTCTATAAATCCACAATGAGTATGGAAGCAATTTATTTATTTATTTATTTATTATTCGTTTGAAAAGTAAAATACTTCTGTTTCATTTGTTCAAGTTCTTTTCCTTAATTTTGAAGAAGTTCGTGAATATTATAAAATTTAATCTTTAGTACATCACAGTGCTTTTGTTACGTTTCCTTTATTAATTAATGATGTATATTATATTAATAATAACAATCGTCGGAAGGTGGTATTCTACATATACTGGGAAAATATTGCCCTATGTGCTCTCTCTTAAAATTAGATCTGAATTTTTTTTTTGATGAAATTCGGCCTTAACCCTTAGTTAGGCGCAAGGGGACAATTTCAAATTGCAAAAAAAAAAAAAATTTTTTAAAGTGTTTGGAACGCGACAGCTTCCTACGTCCCCGCGGGGTACGAAAATCAGTTGCGGTCGGATTATGATTATAATAAAGCATTTAAATATTTTTGGTAATGCATACTTCGTTTTATTTATTTCTTCCACTCCATTTTCATTTATTTCTATGCGACTATTTGTGTGATTTTCTTAATGTGCCTAATTAAGGGTTAATGATATCTCTATTCAATATTTTAGGAGGAAGATCTCTCGAGTTTAAAATTGAAGACAAAAAATTATTATTATTATTTTAAAAGCCTTCAATGAAAGCTTCCACATTCCATTCGTTTTCATTAGGGGAAAATATAAAATGATTAAATATGCTTAAATAAGAAATTTAAAGATTCTTTAGTTAATGAAAGTTGTTTTCTTAATTTATATATCACATTAATATCTATGATTCTCATTCACGTCGGCGAAAATTACCTGATAAGAAGTGAGTGAATAATTATTACTAAATAAAAAATGGGTATTCTGCTTAATCGCAAGGTTAGTTAACCTTCATATATTGTTTTGATGATTCTACGCAACCATCTAATTTAAAAATAACTTAAAATATGTTTATTTAGCCTCTGTTTTAAAGGTCGTAACCACTATATACTTATCGAACTGTTTCTTTATCCATTCTTTAACAGAATCCGAATTTGCAAAATATTAACGACCACACTGAATAAGGAAATAAAAGTTAGGATTCATTTAATCAGATTAGTATTTAAGATCACTGAAATGATAAATACGTCGATTTCTGTTTAAATTCCTTCAATTTAATTTTTTTTTTTTCTATTTGAATAAATGTACAATTTTTATATCTATAATATCGTTACGGTATGTGTAAACTATAACCTTAATAGAAAAATGAAAGAGAACAAAACAAGACATAAGCTATTTAGGAGTGATTCTCTTCATGATTATGGAAACTTTATAGTTGTCCGTTTAGATATCCAAGCAAGAAATCATAAGTAGCACTAATTTTAATGGATTTTCTTTCTGTCTTACGAATTCTGTTATGTATTACGCTATTGCATATAAGTTTTTACCATCCAGAGATAATAAAGTATTTTCTTGATTTTTCTAGCGATTTAGCATTCTTTAAAGATCGTGCAGTTTTACCTTAATTTGCATCTGCGTCTATGTAGATTGAAACTTCGAGGTCATCGTTCTAATTTATCTACTGTGTTCAGACTAAAATAGAACTTTGCATAATTCTTTACTTTTAAAGCTCGAAAGTTCGAATTCCATCTGAGAGCACGCCATTATAATGACAAATAAACTTTTTACTACAAAAAGGAAATTTCGGGTTTTCCTATTTTTGGAATTATTATGTATTTCCTCAAAGTTTAAGATGTTTAACTACTTTTTTCTCTTGGTCGTTGTCTTTCATCGCCTAAAACCGGAATCCAGGTATATTTCACTACCCAATTTTTTTTAAATTCACTTAAACCCTCCGTTATACTTGAACTTTGATAATTCTTCATTCGAACTGCTTTTTCCCTTTTTATGAAAAGCGTAAAATTAATGTCAAGATTTAGCAGGTTCATGGGGCATTTGCACCAACAATATTTTTTAAGGGGCGATCTTTCATATTTAGAGCTTAGTATTGTTTTCCATATCATGATACGAGATAAGATTGCTTTTTATGATTCCTTATGAAACTGTGTTGATAAAGTTATCAACTACTCAATAAAGCAATATAATGTTCGTTGATTTAACCGATCATTTTAGACGTTAACTATACATTACGTTTATTTTAAGAGGTTACTTTTGTTGCTAAGAAAAACGTCTGGTAGAGACCTACTATTTAAATTCAGTGTCAGATGTACAGACCTACAGGTGTAGGTATAGTGTAATTTTTCTCTTACAATTTTCTTGCTTTGATGTGAAATTATTTAAATCTGCGACCGCTTGAGGTACAACAACACGCTTCTCGAAGCTAAATATAAAATTAATGTTTATTTTTACAAGCCAGCGTGGACCCTTGTATCAGCCGGCGTTCTTGGCTGGCCGGAGGTGTGCAAATGACGCAATTAAGTTATCAAACCACAGCGCAGCAATTAAAAAGTTTGGCTGGCGACGAAATTTGCATGGTATTAATGGAAGCAATGTTGCTGTATACTCTTAAGGTCTGTTCAACGGTCTTATTCTTCTGAAGTGAACGCAATTTCTAAATATTTCAAAAGATTTTATTTATGTAAGAGACTATTCGTAAACTAATTCACCTGAGGCGCATTCAACTCAAGCGTTTCAGGAGTTGTGCTCAGTTGTAAATAGGGTACCAGAACTAAATAGAAATTTGGCACTTTTGCAAGTATTTTCGTTGTAAACTCGTTTCAGCATCAAGTGATCGGCATGAAGATTTGTTTTCACTTTTCATATTGCTGCATCACAAATTTTGTGGGCATCACTAGTTGCGCTTACAGATTAATTGGCTCGTTAACCGCGCATTAGGTTGTTTACTAATTGTTTTTCAATTCCTTGCCAATAAATAGTTCCTTGGGGAATAATCCCACTTTAGATATTTTTATTATCATTTTTGGTGTTCTTTACTGCTTTACAATTTGAGAAACCGGTTAATACTTCCACATCATGTGGATAGTTTATATATATCCCTAATTTATATTTTTTGCTTTATATTTATTAGGTTTACATATGTATACGTGTATGATGTTTTTATCGCCTCGAACAAACCCAGTTGACCTTTTTGATTCTAAACGACGTCATTCGAATTCAGATCCTGATCAGATATTAAATCTGAGGAACAAAATGTTTTTATTATAAGCTGTGTTGAGTTGATTATTCTGTTAAAAAATTAAATGTTTTAATAGCCGGGCTTTTTACATATATATTCTGCTTTTATTATATTAGAATTTTATATAAGAAAATTTAAATCTATAATACTAATAAAATGCAATAGATAATGCTTGGCTGAGACCGAGTGAAGTGTGGAAAAAATAAATTGTATTACCATGGTCCTCAATTCCATAATAAATCAGATGTGGGATGTTTGAAATTTTTGTCAATATAAACGGTGTGAAACATTGTTGAAATATTCAGTTTCGATTTTCAAACATATTCTGATTTTACGGTAGGATTATTGTGAAGCCATAAGTTTTGCAAACAGTATTTAGAACTTGAAGGAAAGATCTAATAATGCATATACATATGCAATGTTTTGCATATTTTTAATCTTCAGATTTCAAATTTTTTAATTAAAAGTAGGTATGTCTATTAATTAATTCAGTGCAAATTAATTTTCTGAATTTTTCATTTTGTATGGTTTTTCTGGGAGCTATAGACGTGTGTCACACGGATACATAATACTGAGATCGTTTTAAAGACAGCACTCTATTAGATCTAAAACTCGTAACCTATGAACACAAGCACAAACATAAAGTGGTTATTGCTGATATGATGACTTAACATCAGTTAAGGCAACATGCTTAAGAGATTCTATCTTTATACTGTTGGGAGAGTTGAAATCGAACATGACTCATTACTAATAGTTTATCTAATGTATCGGACCTACAAGAATAATAAGAAAAATTAAAAATGAATATCTTAAAGAAATTAATAATAATTAATCGCTGCATTACACTCAATCAGGAAATCCATTAAGATGATGAGAGGTATAAAAAAAATTTGTGGCGTAACCTGTTCAAAGTCCAATCAACAAACTTTCTTAGTGTTTCAAGTGTTTCTTTCTTGCCAAATAAAGAAAAAAAATAATGAAAACAAGTCGCATGAAAGTGTCCAATTATCCAGGCCGTTCTGTAACCAAAAAATAATTATGTAATTATGCAATTCTAACGAAGAACAGATGTATGTTTATTGCATAAGTTCTGTTGCAAGCGAACTTTGCGTAATTCGTATGCAATCAATACAATTTTTGCAGGTGAAAATTAAGAATTAAGTCGGAGTAGTGAGCTTTGTTGTGCAGAGGGTGGGTGCATTGATTTTTTATACTGTGACGAGCTCAGCGACTACCTTCCCATTTGGGTGGAAGCCGACTTTCTTGTACGCGGGGCAATGATAACCACATACAGTCTCCAAGTAGTCGAGAGCGTAAACAGTGCATCGCAAAATTCAAAAGACAGCTCTGGTTCAAGGGTACGATTTAATAAAGGTAGTGTTAAAAACTGCAGTGAGCCTTATTTTTATCCCAAAAATACAGATTTCCGACAGAACCTCGTTATTTATCTGGATTTCCTGTAGTACATCTGAAAACGCTTAAGAAGGTGAATACATATCGGCTCTGGGGTAGAACCAACAGAGCTAAGGTCACGAAGCCTGCTTTAAATGCTGCTCATCTCAAGGTCGCCTCTTTAAGGTGTACTAAAAAAAATAAACATGCTTAAACTTTGTTTACACCGTACATTTTTTTCGAGCAATTTGCTTAAGTTTGCAAGTTTTTTCAAGTTGTCAAGGGTATGAAAATTGTGCTAATTTCAGTTGAAACACTTTGCACGGTAACATGATCCACTTACGTATATTGTTTGTGTATATAAGATAAGATGAAGTTTTGAATTGAGATATGTTCCACGGTAATAAGAAATTTTTACCTTCTATTACATAATTTTTGTTGATCTCATTTGAGGCTTCAAATATCACACTAGTTCGTAATAATGCTTTAAAGTAAACAAAAACAAAAAGCACATATATACTTTCTGCCAGTGTGGCACAATTATACCTGGTTTTATAAGCGTTCACATGGTTTACATTTTCTTAGTCCATGAATTTAACTTACACTAAAGATTTAGAAATAACAGCTATAATTTAAAAAAATATGGGGTTTGTTTTCAAGAATTAAACAATTACATCTTTTTGAAGTTACACATTGTGCTCGTTTGATTTGACTGGCCCGATTTGAACACTAATTAAAAGCATGGAGAACTTTAAATTATATTTTAAGCAAATTTAAGTTAGTTACATTAACAACTAATTTCAAATCATGTCTATGACCCATCAAATGCAAAAGGATCAAAACGGTCCGAAATGAAAAATGCTTTTTTTAAACTTTAAACACTAATACATGCATACCTTAATTTCTTTCCTAGTTTTTTTTTTTTTTTTTTTTTAAAGTATAATTTTCAATGGTGAGTGGTATAGGGCAATGATCCACGACTCTTTGTTTCCAAAAGGTCGGACCATTGATGTTGACTACTTGCGGTTTCAACAGGGTGGCACTATTTGCCATACAGCAATCAAATAAGCGATTTATTGAAAGGAAAATCTTATTTTAATAAATGGATCTGTCAAAATACCACGAAAATCGAGTGATTTCACACCGCTGGACTATTTTTGTGGAGATATGTGAAGTCTCTAGTCTATGCTCATAAATCAGCTTCGATTAACACATTGGAAGTCAACGTAAGGCCGGCCATACACGCTCTGTTATATTGCACAATAAAACTATGTAAGATATTACGCAAAAAACTGCGCTGAAGGATTTCCTTTGAAATATATTAATAGTAACCCATGATGTGTCAATAAAAAGGTTTAATTTACGTGCTATTAGGTGCTGCAATTTTAAAATCGAAAAGAAATAGAAAGACACGTTACGTTTCTATAAAATCAAGAACTGTCGTTTTCTTCTCACTTGAATCCAAGGCTGCTGTCACACAGTTGCACAGATATAGTATATTGAAAGCAATTCATGCGACATGCGCATTTAACTGCGTAATCATGACGACTTTGCGCAGGTAAAAACTGTTCTAATTATTGAGTAAATTTTGCATGTGACCTGACCTTTCTTCAGTTTTTCCATCAGTTCTGACTTCACGCAGTTTTATTGTGCGATATAACTGATCGTGTATGGCCGGCCTAAGACGTGTCATTACGGATATATGGACCCAAAGGCTCGAAAAAGTGATCAACAATTTCACTGATAGGATCCGATATATAACTGGCAGCTGCAGTCCTGATTTTCCCGAAATTGAATTTAAATATTAAATGTAAAAAATTATCTTTCAAATAAAACCAAATTTATGGTCACTTGCTCAATTTTCATAAGTTTTATAAAAAGTTAAATTCAAAATCAGAGCGCTCTTAAAAGAGCACCCTTTACAATTACCTTACATTACTCCAAATTCTCGACCTGGAAACTCATTTTAAAATACAATTTGATATTTTTCATCAATCTGTCTTCAGCAGAGTATCAGTTAAAATGCTACATGTTAACTGATTGTCTAGTTTGACATCAGAAATATCAATAGTATATTAAGCAACAAGGGTGGTAAATAGCCGATTGCCCACGTTGGCAGTGTTAGACAAGCAAGTTACAGCTGCGTGGGCAATCGGAGAGTTACCGCACGGAAATGAGTGCGGTGACCTAGTAGTTACCCCGCACGTGTGATGAAAAAAATATAAATGCATGAATCTTTGAAATGAGTAACGTATGTGTGTTATCTCAGTACTTTATGTACCAATTTTGATTTATCGCAGTCCATTCTGTTTAGAAATTAATAAAATAATGTAAAAAATTAAAAGTACTTCTATTTTTTTATATAAATAGTGTATAATTTCCTGATAAATGTTTGTACTTCGATCTATAAGTTTAAATACTGTCTTGACCCCTAGAATTGCTTTTATCATTTAGATCTGGAGCAATTTCATCTATTGCCATTATTCTTGAGCAAATTTGATATCCGTCACAGTGAAACAAAAAAAAAAAAATCTTCAAGCAAACTTCTTTATCATTTGTCCAAAGGTAAGATGATGTCATTTATTATTTTTGCACCGTGATAGATTGTGCAAGTACTGCTGCCTGTACAATTGTTAAAGATCACTTCGTCATTCACACACGCAGTAGTCACAATAGCTTGAGCTGATGAATTAGAAGTTAATTCAACAACTATTTATGGAAGAGGGGCTGCAAAAATCCGCACTTCTGTGCAAAATGTGGAAATTGCATGCGGTTTGTTTGCACAAATGTTTTGCTCTTCTCTTCCAATGCATCGGATATTTAAACCATCGATGGGAGCGGGGAGGAATCTGAAAATGTTTGTTCTGGACGGTGATAAAAGAACGTCTTTAGAAATGAACCCAGTCATTCGTGAAGTCTCGTCTTCTGCGGTCACTTGATGTTCTAAAAGGTGCAAAGTGCAAAAATTCACTCCTAATTGAAATCTGCGATTGAAGTGGTGAATACAAAGGGTCTGGTTTTTTAAAAGTCGGATGATTTTGAATAAAAGTGTGTGCAGCCGAATCACATACATACTTATATAAAGATGCGCCCTGCTTGATCTCCTGTCTTAGACGTCCGCCAATTTTACAGCCAACCTGTATTAGTGGGAGGAGAGAAGATATATTTGATCAGCGCTGTATACTGTACATATATTTTTCTTGCATTGCAAAGATAGGATTTATGAGGGTGGGATCTGCGAATTATATATTGTTTACATTTAAGCATTTAATATGGTTGCCTTATTTCACGATTTTCTTTGATAAATTTCGGGGAACGGAAGAACGAAGTGTGGTACTTAATTTTAAAGGATTACTAATAGATGGCGTTACTGATGCTTAGTAGCGCTTTCTATATAATCTATGTGAAGTTAACGTGCTTGTTATAACCTATAAAGTGTGATTAGTCACGTTGAATAGAAGTAAAAATAAAGTTTTTTGAAAAATTACCAATTACAATGCATCAAAGCAACATTGGGGTAAAAAAAAAGTGCCGTTGACTGTCAGCGTTTACTTGTGGAAACTAACGGTGAGCAAACCCTGTCGATTTCAACATGTTAGGAGATTTAGAAGTGGCGATTTCAATGTAGAAGATAAAGAACATCCGGGTTAACCAAAAAGATTTGAAAACACAGAATTGCAATCATGAAGAACCAAATCAAACACAAGAACAACTTGCAAGAGCATTAAATGGCAGTGGAGAAGCTATAGTTAAACGTCTACGACCCATGGGAGTAAGTGAGAAAGAATGAAAGTGGATACATGATTTGACAAAGAATTATTGGTCGACTTGTGAAGTCTTGCTTCAAAGAAAAAAAAAAAGTAATTTTTACATCGAAATTATGACTGGCGATGAAAAATGGATATATTTTTATAATATTGAACTTTAAATAGTATATGGAAAAGAGGCAAACCACTTCTGTCAACGTCAACATCTAAACTAACACGAAACATTCATACTCAAGGCTCAGAACGGCATATTGTTTCATGAGCTGTTAAAACCTGGTAAAACTATTATAGCCGATCGTTATAAACAATAATCAGTCGCATTAAACTGAACATTTAAACAAAAACGTACGGAATGTGCCAAAAGACACAAGCATGATTTTTTTGATTGGCAACGGTCGGCCACATGTTGAAAAATCGGTTAAAGATACATTTAAAGGCTTGGCTGGGATGTCCAACTTCAGCCGCCGTAATCACCAGGCATTGCTCCTTCTGACTATTACTTGTTTCGGTCAATAGCGCATGGCCTATTTAGACAACACTTTAACTCTTATGAAGAAGTCTGAAAATGGGTTTAAGATTGAATTTTTTCGAAATATATTTAAGTTTTTCACCGCGGAATCCACCTGTTGCCAGAAAAATGGCAAAAAGTTATAGACAGCGATGGACGATACTTTGATTAAATTAATTTTTTATTTAAAAACAATAGTTCTTTTTAATAAATAACCCTTTAAAATTAAGTACCACACCTAATAGAACAGTGAAAAATTAACTAAAATTAATCACAATTTCGGGATGCATTTTGCGAGTATAAGAAATCTCATATAGGCGAGCAGTACTTTATATTTTATTTATACAACGAACGAAATCTCATTAAGTCGCTCCTGTAAATTGAAGTATATACTTTGAGCTGGACCTATTATTATGTATTAAATGCCCTAATAATATCTGCTGTGATATATTTAAATGTTCACTAGTTTATTCGATGGGAAAATATCTCGGTACTCCCGTACCTTTAGAGACACCGGGAATAATACACGTGCAGCAAATTTTATACGCCGGCTCAATTACGCGGCTAATGAAGGCGGAAGTTTCTATTACTGTTATAGCCATATTGTTGATAAGTTTATACAGACTCCCATGTTGAAAGCTGCGGTAAAATTAAATTATGTTAATCAGCCACTCGTTGTTTTTATAAGCTAGCTAGCTCTACTGATTAATTTAACATATAAGTTTTTCATAGACTGGCAAATTGCTACATCTTAAACAGGTGGACGTTGAGGTACTATTTTTTTCTGGTGCCCCGATTGTCAGTGAACATTGAACTTGACTTTTTGAATATTGAAAACACCTTTTTTATAAAGCCATACGTGAGTGCCATATGCAATGAGAGAGATGAACGGCGGAATGTATTTACGAACAGATATTTTATATGAATTACATCATCTTTAGGAATATTGAGATGTAGGATGAGCAGACTTTTGGCTTACATAATATTGAAATTCTAATCTCTGCAACATCCATGCTTTTTCAATTGGTACCTTTGAAATCTATTCTCCGCTTTTCATACATTTTGATAAGCTATAAAATAATGAAAATGTAGCAACGTTAAAGTTGGTTAGTGATTTAAAATTTAGGCCGTTTTCGAATTCGCATGCACTTGCATTATTCCCTAAGCATTTTAATTTTATACTTTGGAGAACACTTCAAATTCGACAGATAAAATAGTGCAATTGCAAAGCAAATTACGTGTATTTTCGATCGCCCTACACACTATTCGGAGATTTTAGGAAAACTGCAAGTGCATGTGAATTCGAAAACGGCCTTAATACTGTGGAGGTTGTAATTTTCCTATGAAGCTAAAGTGGGAAGGCCAATTGGACAATGATCAGTGCCATTCAAGGTTTTTTCCTCATTGTAGAAAGATAATTTCATCTTTCATTAAAACAATTAAATGTCATGCACTGATGGTGGTTGGTTGTTTTATGTACTGGAGCAAGTTTTTCGTAATAAAATGCAAAACATACGAGAAATGGAATTTTATTTATTAAATCCGTAACTTTTAGTAAAATAAATTTTTGAAAGTACAAATGCATTATGGTTGGTTGGTTGGTTAAGGTGGCGACCCCCACCCCTGGGCGGAGTCCAATTAGCGCTAAGGCACGCCGTTTTGATACCACAAAATCCCCAAAATAAACCATTGTATTGACGGAAATAGAAATGTCAAAAGATCAGAGCCAGCCTGTGGAGTTCAAAAAGAGAACAATCTCCCTGATCTTGGACATAGATAAATCCCCGACACCAGCGAAAAAGTGCCTGCCCAACGCCCGGTGCCTTGCTCCAGCTAGTGCCGGGCAGTTGCATAGGAAATGAGAAAGAGTCTCAAATGCATTATGATTTATATATTACTGGAAACAGTTAAGGAAGATAATTTTGATTATTATCTTTCAAGATACTCGACTGAGTATTATCATTTCCTTGATAAAAAGAAATTTTGTAATAATAAATTTTCTTTTTATGAAATATTTTTTATGATATAGTCCAATCACATCATCGATAATTGCCCGGGTTGGTAATGTGGTAGAAAATAACACATTACTTTAAAGTGAGGCTTGTATGTGTAACATATAAAAGTTAACAAAAGGCAAATTTCGGTAATTTTCTAAAAATTTACGTAGTTTATGCATTTGTTTACTAATCTACTTCATTTATTTACCCATCTAAATCCTTTTTAATTTATCTTACCCTTACGAATTCTGTTTGAATTTATATTACAAAGAAGTTATTCATACTTGCAGTAACATTAATACCGAAAAAAATCAACCATGTGTCGACAGATCGTTATGATCAAGTATTATTAAGTAATTTGTCGACAATGATTAACATTGATTACATAACTTTTGTTATCATTTTTGCTTCTTGTGACTTATAAAAGCTTTTTATTATTTTTATTAAAATCATCTGCTTAGTCCAAGCTACAAACACCCGAATTGGATGAGAATGGGAATGATTATTATGTATATATGAATTATAAACCAGAACCAACATACAAAATTTATTTATTTATTTATTTATACGATAGAATACAGACACAGTCCAATTACAATCTACCGTTGAGTGTAGTACTAAGTAATATATATATGAAAATATAATTCTAAATATAGAAGAAGAAAAATTAAGTAAGTAAAGTATTATAATTCAATTTAAAAAGTCCACATAACTAAAAATGTAATCTACTACCATGCAATACAAATAAGCGATGAATAATAGTAATCATAATAATCTAAAATCTAGAAAAAAGAAAAAGAAAGGTGAAAATATGGAAACAAAAAAAAAAACAGAAATCAATATTCTAAATGTGTGGGAAAGGATGGCAAAATAAAGATGAAATCAAAATGAAAGAAAAAGAATAACTCAAGTAAAATCGAAACAAATAAATCAAAATAAATCAAAAAAGAATAAGAATAAAAGGATAGCGAAATTAAGTTATAAATAGGAATGTAAAATTATGGAAGATATAAGAAATATAATAAAATAAGTAGAGGAACTGTTAGGATTCATTGTCCATTTGAAATTGGAATTCCAGACCCGAAAACAAAACTTTTTTAAAATGATTTAGGTTACTATCTACGAGAATATCGATATATTTAAATTTCTCATTATGATTCTTTTGAATGCGATGCAGTGGCGACTTGGACAATATATTCGTTCGAGCAGTAGGAATGTTGAACAGAGGTTGAATAGTACGGCAACGGCGTGGAGGCACATTAAATCGAATTCCTTGAAGCAGCTCTGGAACATCCAAGTGGCTGTGCAATATTTTAAAAAGGAAGACTTCGTCTATGAATGTCCTTCTACTTTCCAGTGAAGAAATTGATAAACTTTGAAGCCTGTCGTTATATTCCTGTGCTGTTCCGAATAGTCTATACGTCAGTATTCTAGTGAATCTCCGCAAAGGAGACTCAAGTTGTTGAATGTACGTAGAGTAAAATGGGTTCCACACCGGACTAGCATATTCCAGTACACTTCTAATTAAGGTGTTAAACAAAAAGATGTACGCCTCTGGGGTTTTAAAGGATTTGCATGTTCTGAGGATAAATCCTAATAACTTATATGACTTCTTTACTATATAACCAATATGCAATGAGAACAGCAATTTATCATCAAATATCACACCCAAGTCCTTTATCTCCGAAACACGCTCAAGGATTGTCCCATTTATTAAATAGTCAAATTTTAACCTATTATGTTTACGACCAAAAGAAATTTGTTTACATTTGACAACATTAAGCGGAAGCAACTTATCTTTGCACCACTTTTCCAAATTACTAATATCCTCCTGTAAACGTATGCAGTCTGTGATGTCATTAATTCTGCGAAATATTTTCGCATCATCAGCATAAAGTAAACAAGAAGATTTTATATTATCCGGGAGATCATTTATATATAATAGAAAGATAAACGGGCCAAGAATAGTACCTTGAGGTACGCCCGTGGTCTGAAGAAAGGGTGAAGATTTATGTCCATTTAAAACTACCTGCTGGTGCCTGTTAACAAGATATGAAGCGAACCATTCCACCGTATTTTTATGGAAACCTATAAGTGTCATCTTTTTTAGTAGAATATTGTGTCGGATCCTATCGAAGGCTTTAGAGAAATCAGTGTGAATGGAATCAACTTGCTCGCCCGCATCCAATGCAGTGGCGAGAACATCCGTAAACAGGGCCAAGTTGGTTGTTGTGGATCGACCAGGGAAAAATCCGTGCTGGCATTTACTAATAAAGGTCCGAATCTGTGGAAAAAGTTGATTGTAAACAATTTTCTCGAAAAGTAATGCCAAACTATTTGAGAGAGAAACAGGACGATAGTTGGTAACGAGTTTAGCATCTCCACTTTTAAATATTGGTGTTATAAATGTTTTCTTTAATACGTCCGGGTATGTATTCGTATTAAGAGACAGATTCAGTAGCTTGCTTATTGGACTGGATAGTACCGAGTTACATTTTATATAAAATATATTAGGAATACCATCCGGCCCAGCGTTTTTATTCTTATCTAGTTTACTAATTACCTTGCTAACCTCATCAGGAGTGATTTGATTAAGCATAATATTATATGTGTTTTGGTTTTCTAATGTATATTGTTCGCTACTGCATGTGCACGTATCAAGGTAAACTGAACTGAAATATTTTGAAAACATATCACAAATTTCCGGTGCTGAATCGGATGTTTTGCTACCGAAAGACATTACTTTAGGAAACGAATTCGATGATTTTAATGATTTACTAAAAGACCAGAGTGACTTGGGGTTACTTTTCAAAGATGTTTCAATATGGTTTATATAGCTATTATAACAAGTACGCTGCAGTTCTTTTGTTTTATTTCTAAGGAAAGAAAAGGTTTTATAAAGTTCGGGATGTTTATGTTGCTTATACAAACGTCTGTACCTTTCTTTAGATTTGATGGTTCTGATCAACTCACCTGAATACCATATTGGGAAATTATGCCTTTTATTATTGCACTCTGGAACGTAAGTCTCTATACATGTGTAAAGAATTTCATAAAATTTTTCAAAAGAAGAAGCAACATTGTTAGAGATAATATTGTCAAAGTTCACTGATGATAGCACATTATGGATGCTTTCATAGTCAGAACGCCAAAAGTTACGCTTCTTATTTGTGCAAGTCTTAGCATATTGATCTTTCTGTATTAAAAGACATATTTCTAACGGGGGGTGGTGAAGATCAATGCGAGAAAGAGGCGAGAGCGAAGAAGAAACTGTTATCCCATCACTGTTAACATTAGACAAAACAAGGTCTAATATCCTGCCATTACTATTGGTGAAGCTATTATATTGCTTTAAGTTTGCAAAATCCATATTGTTGATTAGAGTCATGGATGTCCTATTCAGAGCATTAGTGTTCATGCAAGCTGCGTTTTTATCAAAATTCCAGACCAGGTTAGGCAAATTAAAGTCCCCAACCACTAGAACCTTGGAATTTTCATCTAGGGTAAGACATTTATCTGTAATTTTTGATAGAATTTCGTCATACGTGTCTTGCGGACTTTGAGGTGGAATATATACACACCAGATATATACCAAAGAACTACCCGATTTAATGACAACCACTACGTCTTCGTTATCAGTCTCAAAAGAATGTTCACGATTAGCGTTAAGTTCACAATTTACAGCGATAAGGCAACCGCCTCCATCCTTTTTTGGTATGGATTGATCAAGTTTACGGTCTTTTCTAAATACCACGTATCTATCATCGAACAATTCGCCACTGTGCACACTATCTCGTAGAAAAGTTTCGGAAAAGCATATGACATCATAATTATTCGCCAAAACTTCGAGTCTAACACTTTCAGTTTTGGTTCGTAAGCCCCTAACATTCTGATAAAAAATATTTAATGACATAATTTATTAATATAGGAAAAAATTAATTATCTCTTGATGTAGAAGGAAGTCTTTTAAGACTAGATGAGATAACGTCAAAACTTTCGCTTCCTTTCACTTCAAAGCGCTTTGATTTCTCTCCCATCCTCAGGTAAATTCTGCCATTCTTAACCCACACATACTTAAAGTTATTAGCCTTTTTAAATTCTTTAGCCCTATAAAACAATGCTTTCTTTTCCTTAGACAAAAATTCATTTATGTAGATTCTACCATCGTTGACATTATCAACATCCTCATCATTATCAACAACAAATCCTAAGGAAGATTGCCTAAAATTTTTATTTATTTTCGAAGCTGCTAGAACACGATCTCTAATGAATTCGTTACTATATTTAACTACGATGGATCTCGACTTCTTATTGGAACGGTATGCCTTAATGATTTCTTCCTCTCTTATGGGCAGTTTGAAGAAACTATGAATGTTTTTAGCTATATTAATCGGATTTTCGTCAGGAAGCACAGGTACCCCAATAATCTCCACCAACGTATTTAATGTTCGACCCTCCATTGTTAGAAGGCGCTGCTTCATTCCAGAGAGCTCAGAAGTCAACTTATTGTTGCATTCTTCCAGAGTTTTAATTCTTTTGTTTTGTTGCTCAAACAGTACCGCCAACTTTTTGATTTCATTGAAACCTGAGACCAAGGTGTTAATCGATTTACTAAAATCATCCTGCTTGCGTTTAACAACTTCAATTTCCCTCGACATTTGATTGATAGAATTCATAATTGTGTTTATGTTTTCATCACAATCAGAGTCTCCGCCTATGATGGACTCATTACGACTACTTGCTTGGCAATTTTCGCATCGAAAAATGACTGACCCAGCTTCTATTCCCTCTCTTAGACCATCGCTTATATCAGAACAGGAAATATGTATGTTTTTGTTACAATCTGCGCACCTTAACACGTTCCCGCCGGCATGTACCACTAGTGG
Organism: Dysmachus trigonus; assembly: GCA_949715965.1. Taxonomy (NCBI): domain Eukaryota; kingdom Metazoa; phylum Arthropoda; class Insecta; order Diptera; family Asilidae; genus Dysmachus; species Dysmachus trigonus. The sequence continues at coordinate 42,739,563 of OX454322.1, read as the reverse complement.
TACATTAAGGACTGTCCCATCGGGCGGCATGTACCATTAGTGGTACAAAGAAAGAAATCAATTTAATGTGTGTGAAAACAGCGCCGCCCGATGAAACAAACTACAAATTCAGCTGCCGGCGGGAACGTGTTAAACCCTTGTTAGATTTTGTTATAGCAGCTTTGCATTTAATACATTTAAGGTTTTTAGGTGCCATGGTCAAACGATATGTTCCGATTAGGGCAGTTAATTTTTGGCGGGAACAGCTTCAAGTATTACTGACTGAGCAGAAAATGTTGCTGTCACTGCTTGGCTTATTAACAAACTCTCTGAGGTTTCAGGCCAAAATAGGTGAAATAGATGCAATTTAGTACTTAGAAAGAACGGAGAATCCCACGTAGACCAAGAAGATGTAGTTTGTAGAAATTATTACCGTCTACCTAGGTTCCCACTTTCGCCAGTAGAACCTGGTTCAACCAGGTGTGTTATTGCCGTAGGTGTAATATGATGTCCCAGTAGGTGACCCAAGTGCTGTTTTAAACCAAAAACTCCTATGCACCGCCGGAAAATACCAAAGAATAAACAACTTGAGGTGCAAAATAAAAATTGATGCTTATCGCACATCAAAAACGTTGTTATGATTGATGACGATTAAACAAGGATTTTTTGAGCGTACACTTATTAAGACATGCATTACTAAGTCAGCATGCTTTTTAACACTTAAGCACATGCGATAATAGGTTTATAGATGAAAAGAAAAGTACCGTTAGAGAACTCACGTGACCATCTTTTTGTGAAACCCAATACAGAAGAAGCCCTCATGCAACCATGGAATTGATGTGCTCAACAAATTCAAGTTTGTTGTCAAGAACAATAACTAAATTACGAACGACTTAGTTCGACGAAGAGTATGGCCCAAGCCATTGTAGTAAAAATCAAAATAAATTTCGTTCCCGATAAAATGACACAATTTCACATCTATCAATATTTGGTTCAAGGTTATTTTGAGCACCAAGAGTAGAAGATATTAAGGTCCTTTTGAATCATATGGCGATTGTTAATATTCTTTATGTGAAAGAATAACTCCATAACATCAGCATAGATTAAAACTTTGCATTCATTCAACAGATGTGTGACAATTATAAGGATGTCTCCATCAGTTTTCGATAAATTTACTTCTTCCTCAGACTATATAAATAAGCATGAGAAATAATATGTACACGAGATAATAATATATATATACATATATACACGAGAATGTAATAATATAATATATATACTAATTCCTGATCGGTATCATTCCTTCAAAGGAAAACTTATTTAATTTCAATTTCGTTAACAGACTTCACCTAAAAAGTACAATTCTAAATATATGATACTAATGGAGCTGTATAATCACTGATTTAAAAATGATTTCAAGTTGTGTTTCATTATAATGAAGTAACGTAAACTCAATTTCTGGTGATGTAAAACAATTTTATGGTTGGCTGAACGTTGAACAATTCGATTCAACGCATGGTCTTTGAATTTGAAATTGGTTTGCAAAGTTCAAAGAAATTTTGACTGGAGTGAGTAGATTTTGAATTAAGACTTTGTTTTTTTTTTTTTTTTTTTTTATGAATGAATTAGAGGACAAAAGAGTAGTGTGCAGGTTAATTAAATTGTATTAAAATAAAAATTATCAGCCTCATCATTACTCAGCCAAAAACGAACAAAAAGTGCTATTTTTATGATTGACTTGAGGAAAGTTTTTATCATTAGCACATTCAATTTAATTTAACCCAAAAATATAAATGCAAATTAAAACACATGATGTTTTCGTTATTTCACCTGCCACAAGATCAAATAAAATATCATGTTGCTCACATGAAATAAATTATAAATGACCTTCTTCTTAAGTAAAACGTTTTGCGATGGTTCAAAGTTAAATATTTTTAAAATTGATTAGTTTCGTTTTTGTTAACCGGATTTGAATGGATTTATAAGTTTAAACTAATCTCTGTTGTGTAGAAATCTTAAGTGGCTAGTTACACTTTTTGGTATTTCTTTTTCTATTTTATTCATGAAATAGCGTGTTTCATTTTAAACCTGTTTCAGTTTGGTATACAGATAGAAATATATTCTATATGAAATTTGCTTAAAAATATATTAAGTCTAATTTGTGGAGGCTAAATATATACCTTTTGTTTTAGACGATGTTTTTCTTTTCTTTTTTATTAATCAATTTTAAACAATAACAATTACAATAACGGTTACAATAGTTCCGAGGATTTTGAGCTCAGCAGAAGGGGAAAAAATAATATTTATAAAGTTGATGATAAGATATGAGCCATTAATACTAGATTTACCAAGAGGTAATTTAGACCTCTTTTAAGGGGAGGTTCTCATCTAGAACGTCAAAAAGTAGGTAAAGTTCGTGATTTTTTTGAAGGCAAATGACAAGACATAGGGAAATGATATTTGGCATTATATTTTATTGTACATTTATCTGTACGAAAAAATTTTTTTATTCAAAAAAAAAAACAAAATGGCGCCCGTTATTCAACTTCTCCGGAGGCATGTTTTTCGAAAATTGCCCAGCTGCGTACAATTTAGGGGTCGCAGATTGGTCTGAAATCAAATAATGATGACATTATTATAAACTAGAATAAATTTGTCTCAGAAAGAGTGGACGACTTTCAAAAAAAATTTAAAATTGAAGGAATGGCGCAATTTTGAAATTTTAAGGCCGTTTTCGGCCGTTTTTTTTCATAGTTTATCACTTACAAAAAGGAGATAATGTTACAATTTTCAAAATGTGCTCCACTCTTTCTATGAAGAAAATTGTTTACTTTAATATGTACGAAACTAGAAGTTGATCGGTTGAACCGTTTTTGAGTTATCTTGTACGCAAATTGTACACAAACATGCCTCCATGCCACAAGTTGAATAACCGGCGCCATTTTGATTTTTTTTTAATAAAAAAATTTTTTCGTACAGATAAATGTACAATAAAAGATAATGCCAAATATCATTTCCCTATGTCTTGTCATTTGCCTTCAAAAAAATCACGAACTTTACCTTTTTTTTTGACGTTCTAGATGAGAACCTCCCCTTAATTGAATTTAAATTTATTCACTCCAAGAAAATTAATGCCGTGCTTTCTGAAAATATCTTAATTAATCTTTATTTATATAGTAGATGTTTTACAAATATTAATAAAAAAATACTTGTTTGGGAACATACGTTTAAAATAAACTGACCACTTGGTAAACTTAGTTTTAATTAAACCTTCTTAGCTTTCATAAGCATAACATTTTAAATTGTTAATAATGGTTTCTAATATTCTTTAGTTTAAAGCTTAGGTGTAAATGTATATCCTAAATTTATATTAAGAGATCAAGGCGATCGAAGAGGGTACGAGATCGCTGTAAATATTTTTATAATTCAAGCTCGTTCTAATTATAAATAATTGCTGTAGTTTGCAACACTCAAAGTGTCTTTCTTACTGCCACTGATCTGAGAGTGAAGTGATGGTGAGATACTTTAACTTTGGCATCTTAATCTGTATTATTAGAAATATGTATTGCTTAAAGTTTGCAAAGTAAGGCAGTGCATTTAGTTCGCAGTAAATAATATAGATTGCTGAAAATGTACGGTGTATTAATTTCTTTCTACAAGGGATGCATATTTTTACTACTTTGGCTTTAATACTGCACCTTTTAAAAGTGGCTTCAAATTTAATCATGAGATACTTTATCTTTGTTAAAAGTCCGACATCTGACTGATTGTGTCGATCGGGTGATGTTTTATCATGCAAACGCTAACACTTCAGAAAGTAAAGTAAATTTCCGCAATTTATTATCAAACAGCTTTCATTAATTGGAAAAGTCTCTTAAATAGACTTACTTCCCTTCTAACCGACGACTTTGATTACATAAGATCGCGCTAGACCAAATTTAGACGAAATTCACCTGCTTGATAACGGAAATATTTATAAACATTTACAATCACAATGACCACTTATCATGGGTAATAGAAAAAAGCAATGAGGTGATTTCTGACGTCAGGTGAACACGCCACGGACGCTAACAGGTGATAAATGAGAATTCCCCGCTTGTAAACATCGAAAAATGCACCAAGTCGCTTCTGGGAAGTGTTCTTCTGGGTCTATTTTTATACCTGGCACATGTTTGTCAGGTCTCGCAAGTTCTAGGTGTAAATTATTTATGTTTCCAAAGATCATTTTTTCGCTTATTTCACTGTCTATTAAGGATAATTGCTTGGAAATATCGTTGACGTACGCTACGAGTTTGAGAGAACGTGGCCCCTAAAATTCCATCCATAATAATTTAAGATAAATATACAAGTGTTGCCGAAGCCACATTTTTTATATTGCTCTGCTGTTTGGTGACGACTGTTTAAGTTCAAAAGTCGTTTCTTGTTTATTTTAAATATACAATGCGTAAGAGAGCCTAAATATGCTCTTTTATATACAACAGCGATAAGTAAACATTTCCGTGTTCTGTTCATCTATTTGTCAGTTTGAAGTTTTCTGAACTTTTTCGATTCAAATCGACTTTTTCATCCTTGTAGCTTGTAGCGTTCAGGAAATGAACCCTAGAAAGATAATCAAATTTTGATGTATATTAAAGATAGTCATGCGTAAAATTGACGTATGAGTTAAAAAGGATAATTTTATTATACATTTTTAAATAATGGAAACAAGTCAAACAGGCATTATTTTTTTAATCATATATTTATGAAATAATACATGTAACACTTTTTTAATCAATGTCATTTATTATAAAAGTAGTTAACAAAAACTATAAACTCCTTAAAAATCAATTTTACGCGGATATACTAGGTTAAGGGGACGTGACACACCCGATTTTTTATTTTTTATATTTGGAAAAATTGGAAAATTTAAGGGAAAAACAGTAGATACATTAATCAAACTTTGCATATTTATTAAACAGGGTTAAAATAATACAAAAATATTTTTTTTTAATTTTTTGAATTCGTTTTTTGCTTTGTACATTTTTTTGTAAAAGACCACAAAAACTGACTGCGGGCACGATTGGGAGCGAATGGAACGTCTGAAAAAAAAAGAAAAATATGGGGTTAATTGTTATCAAAATCCCCAGGGATTGAACCTAAATGGAACATTTTTCACGAAAAAATTACAAAATGGCGGCATTTTTTCAAAAATTCACTTTTTTTTGTCCCAGAAAAATGCCGCCATTTTCTAATTTTTTCGTGAAAAATGTTCCATTTAGGTTCAATCCCTGGGGATTTTGATAAAAATTAACCCCATATTTTTTTTTTTTTTTCAGACGTTCCATTCGCTTCCAATCGTGCCCGCAGTCAGTTTTTGTGGTTTTTTTTACAAAAACATTTACAAAGAAAAACACGAATCCAAAAAATTAAAAAAAAATTTTTTTGTATTACATTAATGCTATTTAATAAATATGCAAAGTTTGATTAATGTATCTACTGTTTTTCCCTTCAATTTTCCAATTTTTCCAAATATAAAAAATACAAAAATTGGGTGTGTCACGTTCCCTTAAATACAAGAACGATTCACATAATTTTTGATTCTAAATTTCAAAGAGAAATTGCATATTGCCAAGATAAATTGAAAAGTTCGTAGTCGTATGTTGAAACAGAATTGCTGTGTGACGGCCAAACAAATGAAAACAGTAGTTTGGAATTTTGCGTTACTATTTATTTCTCCTTGACCCCTTAATCCTTTGAAGCGCGTATTTTCCTAGCCATCGAATTTTTATGAAAATTGTTATACAGGGGTTTTTGAGGTCGCTCATTACGAATTTATTATTCGATTTTTAAAATCCAAAATGGCGGACACACATTTTGAAAAATTTTTGATTTCTTTGGGAAATAGTATATAGGGCTTTTAGAGGTCTATGGTTGTGAATTTACTACGAAATTTTTGAAATTGAGAATGACGGATCCAAATGGGACAAACATGCCAATTTTTTGTATGTTTATGAAAAGTAGTAGTAGAAAAAGGGTTTTCGAGCATGTTGGATCCGTCACTTTTAATTTTGAAAATCTGACAGCGAATTCGTAATCACCGACTCCGAAAAACCTTATAAACAAGTTCTCGATAAGTACAACTAATCTTTGATCTTGTCACGAATTTATTCTGAAGAAATTTATGTTTTTTTGTTATTTATTTAGTTATTTATTACTTATTAAGAATGGTTACTCCAACACTTCATTAATAATTATAATTATTTTGATTATCAGGGACTTAGGGAACTAAAAAATAAAAAAAATCGCCAGGAAATTGATTATATAGTGTTCACAAATAATAAAAAAAAATCAACAAGATTTTTATGAGTGTCTGGCTGACCCGTTGTGCTTCAAAGAGTTAAGTATAATATAGATTTTGTATTTACTGATCGACAAGGGCTTAATTAAGCACAATAAGGTTCCTTACTGTTTATTTTTTAAGGTTGTGGCGCTAAAACCTGGGACAGTAAGTCCCAATATATAATAAGAGTGGGCTCATTATGGTAAATCTTTATATAAAATACTTGTATTTAGATTGAACTAACATAGAGAATATTATTGCATTAGCAGTGTGTGTTTACCATCGCATTGATCGTAAGTTACGAAATGAGACTTATTTCATCTTCTAATTTCATATACCACCTTGATAAACGAGTTTCTGAAATTTATTCAGAAAATTAAAAAAAAAAAAGTTTATTCATCAAAATAGACATTGTGCGCTTCAAAGTATTCTCTATCAACTGCAATGCACTTTTATACCAGAGCTTGATCCAACCCTCGAAACATTTTAGATACCTCTTTTTCAGTATGGCGATCAGAGCCGTTTTCGATTTCTCCATTATCTTCTCTTGGCTGCTAAAGCGCGTTCCCTGGAGCGGTTTCTTAATTCATAATCATAAACCCACGCCTCGTCTCCAGTAATTATACGTTGAATGAATGTTGCGTCGGATTCAGCCATCGAAATCATGTCTTTCACGACGTCAACGCGGTCACTTTTTTGCATGAAATTCAGTTCTTTCGGCACCAGCTTTGTAGCGACTCATCTGAAGTCCAAATCATTAATCAAAATGCTTTGAACGGATCCATAAGCCATGTTCAAGACCTCTGCCAGCTCTCTAATAGTCAATTTGTGGTTTTCGGCAATAATTTTTTTTGATTTTATCGATGTTTTCGTCGGTTTTCGATATCGAAGACCTACCACTGCGTTCGTCATTCCCCGACAGAATCACGCCTACATCTGAAGTGTTCGAAATACTTCTCCAACATTTCCAAGGTCTTTGCACCGTTGAATACGTTTTTAACGCAACATTTAATACAAATTCGTTGTCGATTCCATTTTAAACTCGTAAAAATCGAAACACTCACAGACGCAGACGTATTCAAAACGGCAGGAATGTCAATGACAGAAAACTCAAATCTGACTGACAGCACCACACGATGGTCTTCCTGAAACATTTTGATCAAGGTGGTTTGTACTTTGCCCAATTTTGAAACTTCCTATTGACTGATTCAAAACAGTAGCCATTTAATATAGAATTTAATTAAAATCTCATAAAATGGCTACACATATTAGATTTTTGGAGTCGTTGATTTTTAAGACTCAATTTTGAAATTATTCGTTGGATTGTCTAGGATTACTGATGGGTTTAAACTAGAGATGCCACGAATAGTAATTTGGCCGAATACCGAATACCGAATATTCGGCGAGGCTCTTGGCCGAAGCGCCGAACATTCGGCAGCCGAATATTCGGCCACACTTAGTACTTTCCGCGGGCGACAAGTCACAACTGTCGCTACAGAAAATGTTCGTTCAGATGAAGGTGTGGAACAGAAAAATTCTGTTGCAAATGAACTTGATTTTTACATGGTATCTGTTCGTTTAGGTCGGACAGCAGACCCTTACAAGTGGTGGTCAGCAAACGCGAAACAATATCCAACCCTTTCACAATTTGCTAAGATTTATTTATCATCTCCCGGTAGCAGTGTGTATAGTGAGCGGCTGTTTTCGGAAGCAGGTATAATTTATGAAGAAAAACGCAATCGTCTGCTATCAACAAACGCTGAAAAAATTGTTTTCTTTCATCATAACTTACCACTGGTAGATTTTAAATATTAATTTGTTAGCTATTTTTTTTGGTTAAATAAATATATCGTTGTGAGTAATATTTTGAGTTCTTTTTTCATGATTTATTTGGTAATCCTTACTATATTTAATCATAAATACGAAATTAAATCTGTTTATCACGATTTCACGCCAAAACTGCTGAACCGATTTAAGGGGGTAGTCCAGTGAAAACGACTGTTTTTTCAACGATTTTTTTTTCATATTAGAAGTCAATTTTTATTAAAAAACTTTTTGACATATCATAATACAACTATTAAAATACACAAAAAAAATTTTTTTTTCTGTTTGCGATGAGTCATCCCGACAAAATAGCCGCCCCAAAAAAAAAATTTTTTTGTTGGCGGACGTCGAATCTCTGCAACGGTTCATTTGAAATAAAAATTTCAAACGAGGTTTTAATCTGTAGAACATTGGCTATCGTCGGAACTAGAATTATTAATTTTCAACAAAAAATAACAAAATGGCGGCATTTCGAATTTTTCGGGTGTTTTTCGGGTGCTTAATTTGTTTATAACTTTGTAAATAAACAATGGATTTTAATAATTCTAGTTCCGACGATAGATACACAATCAAGAAATATACAGCTAAATTTTTAGATCAATCGGAGCAAAAGACTCTGAGATCTGACGTCCGCCGAGTCAAAACATGCTGTTTTCAGAAAAACGCGTTTAAAGTTTTTTATGCGGAAGTCAGCGATGCCTGCTCCATACATAACGCGATGCTTCCTAAATACATAACTAACCTTAAATACAAAGCAGAAGGACCTAGACCGTTATAAACCGAAAAAAATGGGCGAAGCAAACAGAAATACAAGAGTCCTCCTTGCTCCGAAACACGCCAGGGGACCTTCGAGCGCTCGGGTTACACGTCTCTCGAAAACTCTCTGTATCTTTAAAACTATTCAATATTTTGCTTAGATATTTTAAGGGAGTATTTTCTAGGTGTAGTAGAGTAGATTTAAGCAAAAAACAAAAAAACCAAAAAAATTTTTTTTTTCACTGGACTACCCCCTTAAATGAAATTTGGTACACAGATACATACTCTAGAGCCTTAGAAAGGACATGGGCTATAATTTACGCGGACGAAGTCGCGGGAAAACAGCTAGTAATAAAAAAATAATAAATAAATTGCTATTCGGTATTCGGCCGAATAGTTAACCATATTCGGCCGAATACCGAATAGTGAAAAAAAGTGGCCGAATAGCCGAATACCGAATAGTTGCCGAATATTCGTGGCATCTCTAGTTTAAACATATGTCTTCTTAAAACAGGATGGGATGTAACTGAAATCTCAGGTTTTTGTTGCTAATTTCAAATTAGGTCCTCAGTTTTAAAAGTTGGTAAATAGTGGTCTTCAAATAAATTTCATTAAAATTTAACCCAAATAAGTTTCTGATTTCAAATTCACCCAACTTAAAAACATTCAGAATTATTTATATCTCTGAAAGTAAAGTCCGTCTCAGAACATTAAGATTCTAAGTTGTCTGCAATAAAAAGTGTGTTAACCTTGAAAATGTTTTGTGGAGTTTTTAAGTTCTTAAAACTAGTTTTATCACTATGGGTCACCTTTTTACTGAATTAGGTTTTAACAATATTATACAATTTACTAATGTTCTTTAGCCGAGTCGGTTGATTGTTAAGTGCAGTAGCACGTATTTAAAATTTTGTTCTGGGTACTTCTATAAAATAAATTGTCTGGGAAATTTCACACAAAGTAATAGAATACAAATTTAACATCGTTCTATCCACTTAATCACTCTAGAGAGTAATGAGTAGACAGAATTGATGCAGTTCAATTAAGCGTAACCAGGAGTTAACAACGAGCAGCAATTATTTTGTCCTCTTGTCTTTTGCAGGTCAATCATATGATTTGAGTAAAGCAACTAGGATATAATACAGCGCAACGCCAAGCAACTAGCATCCAGTAATATCTCAAGCCAATCAACTGCCGGTATCAAGATATGGCATCATCGGCTATTGCGACCCAATCAAATTCGAATCACTCGACGTCACGAAAGCGGCCGTATGATATTAACACCAACGGTATTTCATCAATCTATATTAATGGAACCAAAGATAGTAAACTGAGTATTACACCAAAGCTGAACGATTCTTTCGACATGGCACAGGAAGCGTGTCCTCAGCAGCCGAACAGCAGTTCTGTTGAGCTGGCGGTAAGTATCTCAGAATCCACATCATCACTAAAACATGCTAGTCTAACTCTAGACATCTTATCAAGCTTGTTAGCACATAAATAATCCCATGTTTTAAATATCACGATTGCCCTGACCTTAACCGAGCACGGTGGTGTGATGCCTGCTCTAATTACATTAGAGGCTCTCGGTCGGTCGATAGCACCATTATTTGATAATCACGAGGACGCAAAAACTGGGCGCTCGTACTCTTCTGAATTTTCCACTTGTAGCAGCGATTGCGTACGCATACAGTTTAATGCTTCAAGATTCCAGGCATACTTCAAAGAGATCTTCAGATGTTATTCTCAGACGACGATTCATTCCCCCAGACGTGAGCCGAATATGTTCAAACCAAACTCCACGTTGGAAGCAATTTCGTGGAACGCTTCTGTCTACTCAGCTGATTGCGTCTATTCAGTTGAGCGGATTTCTATTTTGGTTTTTTAAATTACTTAAGAAAAATTTAATGAAATTCAATGAGTATTATCACAGCTTACACGTCATTGAATCGTTCGATGGGAAATGATTCATTCAGCAGATTTTCTTAAGACTCTCACAATGAATCTACACTTTGCACTTGATCAGCCCACTTTGGCTTATCTCATGCCTGAGAGGGAGTTCACTGCGAACTGGTATTTCTTATCACGATTTGCACATCCATTGAAAACTAGTTTTTTATGCTGACAACGGATGAATGTGTGGATGAATAGTTTTGCAACTCCTATTGAGATAAAGAGGCTTAAATTTAAAAGGTGATAGCTGCAGCGAAAGCATTTGATTTAAATTTCTTGCTACGGCTATCTTTTTTGAATTCCTTGAAACATTTTTTAGTACGTGTTATCACATGGCAGTGGAGAAAATGCAGAGTTTGCAAAAATTGCCCACTCGTTAACAAATATGTCTTAGTTTGATAATAAGTTGAGTTCAGTAACTGATTATCAGTATTAATCGGAAGTATGATGATTTCTAGAAGCCATTTCCAATAATTTATAGTATAACTTATAAAGTTATCTAGAAAATGGAAAAGTTCTCAGATAAGAAAAAAAAACCTCTTGAATGAATTCATTTATTTATTACTTTTTAAGTAAAAAAGAGATTAAACTTTGCAACATTGTTGACCCAGTTGCACTCGGTGTTACTTTAAAATATTTAAAATATTGTATTTCAGATATCGCTTACGAAATGGCGTGATGATTATTCTATTATTTATTATCTCCAATTGTAAAATATACTGCACAAGAGATTTTTAAAAGTGGGTAAAATCCAGATTATAACAATTATGTTTCTAAAGTTTCATGGGCCGACTCAGAGCATATGGTTTTTTTTTTTAAGTTTAATAGAACTTTAAATTTTTTTATTTTTTTAGAAAGACTAATTCATGACATTAATATTTTATTTCGGGCGTATGGCCACCGCGACTGTTCTTGACGAGGCGCATTCAGTCAGTCCAATTCTGGGTCACTTTTTCGAGTAATGTCGGCCGCATGTCACGAATAACACGAACAATGTTGACTTTCAAGTTGTTAATTGTTGCTCGCTTATCACTATAAACCAGTGACTTCACGTAATCCCATACGAAATAGCCAAGAGGCAATTTACAGGGCTATTTCTCGACATCACTTTATCACCAAATCATGCTTTCAATATATCGATGGTTTATGTCGCTGTATGGCACATAGCGCCATCCTGTTGAAACCACATCTTGTCCTCCATATTTTCGAATTCATTGGTTATGTCCGGTAACGATCTCCATTGACGTTACGCAACGCGATTCCATATCTCACTTTTAAAGAAATGAGGACCAATGATGCCACCAACATGTAAATTGCACCAAATGGGGCGTTTTTCTGAATTTAATGGTGTCTCTTTTTTGGATTGGTCTCAGTACAGAAACGACAATTTTATTTATTAACAAACCCGTAAAGCAAAAATGAGCGACGATTATGTGCACTTTAAAAGTCATGAAGTCGTCTATAAGTCTCGCGAACCGACGATCGATTTTCAAAGTAAATTTGGATAATTCTTAACCGTTCCTCGAGCGTGAGTCTATTCATGATTACTTGCCACACTAAACTGAACATAAATATCACATAGAGCTATCAGAATAACAGCTCGGATTGACAGTTATCCCTGTCTAATTAAGTTAAAAAGCATTCTTTATTTATTGTAATATTAAAGCCACTTGATATTAAATAAGAAAAAAAATTGTAATGGTAAGACTGACTGAAACATTTTTTCGGAACTGGAGACAATATTATTTTTTCAGTTGTCAAAATAACGATTTCAATGTCGTACATCAACGAGTGAGGAATAATCTTTAATAAAACGTGTCGAAATACATATTTATTATGAGTAAAAACAAATATATGTATATAGTATATAAACACGTGTAATCGTGGGGAAACTCACATTTCTTTCCGTTTTGTGACTAAGGATAATGACCTTATATCAGCATGACTTTTCAACCTCATCGCCGTACTTATTTCCTTTAGTCCGGAATATGGAGATAAATGATTTATGGAATAAAAGGAAATGCTGAACCTAAATAAGATCCTTAATTTAGCTCGTAATATATATCACCTTAACTTAATTAACCTTAATTCACCCCTCCTAAAATAAACTTATTTAGATGAGTAGTCTAAAAGTGTATGACGGCTATTTAGGGTCATTTTTAGCTTATCATTTGTGAGAATTTATGATTAGAAGTATTGTCAGAGCATTCCAAATGCAAATGATTATCATATAACCCTATAGAATGGCGTGAAACATATCTGTTAAACATGATGAGTGCGTATATGTTACAATTTCTGAGCTTTTCATACTCCATAAAATAGGGCAATCGGTTTCGACATGCACGCGAACGATATGCAGAAGCTTGGGAAATTGGCAAAATATGTAAGCGCCATCAATGTGGGGAAACTTTTATTTCCTGAAAAAGCTTTTTTTAACATTCCATAAAAAGATGTGCAATGCTTTCGCAATATGTTCATTGCGTTTTAAATAGAACAAAAACCACTACAATTCCAAATCGAAAAAATGAAAGAAAAGAAATGAAAAGAATGTTTAATTCTCACAAATAATTAATTAGCTTTTAATTTCAGTGTATAAGCAAATTATAATTTTCAATTTAATTAATTTATTTATTCATGGATTTTGAATATACTTCCCGCTAAATTTCCTAATTTTTATAGTTGTTGAAAACATTATAAAATTTAAAATCCCTCTATTCAACTTATTAAATTGATATATAATAAAAGTACACCGATTTTAAATATGAGAACAAAATTAAAGAAAAATATTTTAAGTTATATAAAATTCGATTATTTGAATATGCTGGCCTCCAATTAATTAACCGACTTCTCAAAAGGAGGAGGTTCTAAAAGGTGTTCCTTCAACACTTGTCCTGTGTTTATCAAAATTGCTCAACGTGTATTTCAAAGAAGTTTGACCGGTGATAATTCCTGTATGGCAGCCCCAAATTTATGAGTTTCCTTCATTTCCTGAAATAAACAGTTATTTATTTGTTCCGTTAATTTCATTCATTTGCAAAAAAATATAATGCAGCTATAAAGTGCAATAAATTCTATGGGGCAAATTTGATCCATAAACACGTTATAAGTTATTTTTTTCGAACATATGATGTCGGTTAAGCGCGACGGAATTTTGAATTTATTGTATATAAAACACATAAATATTGAGAAAGTGACCATAAATTTACCTTAACTCGAAAGATAATTTTTTAACATTTAATACTTAAATTCAATTTCGGGTACAGGAGCACTGTTCTACATAGGGCATCCTATCGGTCTAATTTTTGACAACTTCTTCAAGTATTTGGGACCGTATATCCGCAATGATACGTCTTACGTTCATTTCCAATGCGTCAATTAAAGCTGATTTATCAGGATACATCAGATTAAACCACAATATATTTTCTCCAAATTGTCCTTTCAATTAACCGATTTTTTCGGTTGCTGTATGGCATGTAGCGTCGTCCTGTTGACACCTCAATGTCCCGAATTTTCGGAAACAAAAAATCACGAATTATTTCTCTATACCACTCACTATTGACGGTTACACGTTGTCGGAAGTGGTCCATAAGTTTATTACTGAGCTTTCATTTCGGAAATAAATTTCCATGTTTCTGCAATGTATACATGTTTTTTTTTTCGCCATGGTAGAGATATGTAATTCGCGTCCTCTTGATACCACATTTAATTAAGATTTCAAAAGATTAGATATGTGGGAGTTTTTTACACCAATAATTTTAAATTATGACCCCAATTTTGAAAATTTAAAATGACGGATCCAAAATTGTAGTCGTTCAATCCTTAATATTACTGAAATCTTTCAATATTTTGGCTAAATTTGAATAAATTTCCGACCGAAAATACGAAACATAATAAAATAAATATAATATAAATAATAAATAAATAACGTTTACCGTAAATTATGGTCTTATGTTATAGAAAGAGAAAGTGTTAATTGTTGGTTTTACCACCACCAATAAACGAATTAGTCTACTTACTCTTCGACAGCACTGTGTATGAGCTGTATGAGTGGAAATCCCTTTAAATTAAAAGAGGTTAAAAATTACTAATTGTTGTAAATTCGTGCTCATCCATAATTGTATATATGCTATAAAAAGTTTGAAAGACACATCAAACTCGCCTAACCAAAAATTTAATACGCTTTTAGTTACAATCGAATTTGTTGATAGCTTTGGCAATTAATGCGTCCAGAGTCCAGACAGATAAATGTAAAATTTGTTTTTTGGAAAATAATGATGAATCAATCCTGTCTAGGATGAAATCAGTGGCGTGATGTCTTAAGTTATGTCTGCTCTTAAAAGATGAATAAGCGTAAAACTTTGCTAACTAACGATTGATTTTCTTCGATAAGAATGGCACCAGTAAAGTTGCTCGTGTTTTCTGTTCTCCGCAGCAAATAAACATGATGTATGAAATATGGAAAGTTATGTTGTATATGCTGTCTTCCTAATTATTAGGCCTACAAAAGCCCTGTATACTTTTTCGGGGAAGCGATTGTCTCTACTTAAGTTATAAATGTAGTGAGCACTGATTTATATGCTTCAATATCTGCCAAAATATTTTTGTAAAGATTCCTTCATTTGATTTTACAATTTATTTTTACCTAATTCTTTAAACATGAGCGTGAAAATAGTTGCTCAAAACAACGTATGCCCATTCATTATTTAATTCATTTATCCTATTTGCTCTTGTAATCAATTTAAAGTTAAAATTAAGTATTTCGATTGCCTTGTAGACAATTTGCAAACCCGCACCACTCTCAACTGACTCAGAAGCAATTACAGAATGTAAGAACTGTGATTATAGCAGACGAATCACCTATCAGATGGCAAAGTCGGGAACGACGCCCCGGAAAGTCAGAGTTTATGCAGACGGGATATATGACCTCTTTCATCAGGGACATGCCAGACAACTGATGCAGGTACGATTAATTTCATTAATTGAGAAGAAAATGAGAAACTGGAAGTTTTATTTTACCCACAGGCTAAAAACATTTTCCCTAACGTCTACCTAATTGTTGGTGTGTGCAGCGATGAGCTCACTCATAGCAAAAAGGGAAGGACCGTGATGACCGACGATGAGCGGTATGAGGCTGTCAGGCATTGCCGATATGTCGATGAGGTAAGCAGTTTTATTTAATTTTCAAAAAGAATCATGGAAACGTTTGCAACACAGAGGCCTGTCCTATATCTACATACGACTTGTCTTCAGTGTTATTTATGTATATAATTAGATTTGCACTTATCAGTCATAATAATTGGCAGAATTTTTCCATACAAATTTGTACTATCGCTTTTTAACATACATTAGTTGGTAGATCACTAAAAAACATTTAAGTTCAGTTTAAATCAGCTTAAGTTGGTTTTGATTTCGCGATAAGTCAAACAGCGGTCAAAACGCTCTCAAGCTACTCTGTTGGTTCTCTATTCTGGTATGCAGTTGTCTGACCGCACTGAGGTCACTCTCAGAGGTAAATAAAGTCACTCTGACCTGGATACCAGGACATGAAGAAATAGACGGCAGTGAAAAGGCCATCTGCCTCATGAGCAGAGGAGCAAACTCCTTACTCATTGGACCGGAACCCTTTTGTGGTCTGCCGAAGAGTTACACGGACTCTGTTTTAAAGCATTGGGAAAAGGAACAAACGTCCTTATACTGGATGAATCCACCATATTTGGACAATAAAAACGATTTTTCAACACAAAAGATCTTTTTAGGTCGCGATTACATTATGGTAGTCATAATCCTACACGACTCACTCTAATAATAAATATTAATATAAAAATGCTAGATATCATGTCACACATATAGTTTCTTTATATTATCCTCGTTATAGACTCAACTTTGCTTGATAATGTCAGCTTAAACATAACGTAATATGCGTTCAAACAATGCCTTTTATATTAAGTTATAAGCTTACAAAATGAGTTTGAAGTTTTAGTCTTCTTTGAGCTATAGTATGGTGCAGAAATTTGAATTTTTATGGGATTGCAAAAATACCTTTTACTTGAAAAAAGTGCAGTTAGAAAACTCATATTCAATACCTCGTTTGCTGCTAAAATCCCCAGTCTAACTAAAATAATGTTGGTACAAGCAAATTAAACAATAATCAAATTTTTTATCTTGTTCAATTAATATTTCTATACCCTTAAATCTAGTCAGTATCAACATGAAAAAAAAAAACACCACAGAGATGAAGTCTTACAGTTATTAAAGTAGCGAGCAATAATTTGCTTGTACGGGTCCGATTTGGCTAAACTCGAAACTTTAAGTGTGTTTTTCTCAGAACGCCATTGGTTAGGCTAAATTTGGATATCGAAGACGCAACATAAAACCTATTCATTCTTTTTATCAAATATACTATCTATCGTTATCTACGATAATGTTTGATTAACACGATAAAATTCCTCAAAATTTTAGGTAAAAAATAATTTACTATTCCTATCTATCCCCGGAAGCGATAAACCTTTGTTACGCCAAATCCTCCCTGTCGGTTGTTTATCCCCTATTTGTCTACACTAATATTATAAAGAGGAAAGATTTGTATTTTTGTGTGTATGTTTGTAATAAAAAAACTCAAAAACTACTGTGCCGATTTCAAAAATTCTTTCACCATTAGAAAGCTACATTCACCCTGAGTAACATAGGCTATATCCAATTTAGAAATTCAAGATGGCGGATCCAATATGGCGACCTATATTTCTCGATTTCAACGGAAATTAGTACAATGATTGTTTTGAAGTCACTGATTTTGAATATTACCAAAGTTTACAAATCCAAGATGGCGGACCCAATATGGCGACCAATATCTCTCGCTTTCAATGGATTTTAATGAAAATTAGTACAATGATTATCTTGAGGTCACTGATTTTGAATGTTATCAAAATTTCCAAATCCAAGATGGCGGATCCAACATGGCCACCAGAATGTTGCGATTTCGACGGATTTTAATGAAAATTGATACAATGATTGTTCTGAGGACACTAATTTCGAATATTATCAAAATTTGCAAATCCAAGATGGCGGATAAAATATGGAGACCAAATGTCTCGATTTCAACCGATTTTAATAAAAAGTAGTACAATGATTATTCTGAAGCCACTAATTTCGAGTATTAGCAAAACTTCCAAATTCAAGATGGCGGATCCAATATGGAGACTAAAATTTCTCGATTTCAACAAATTTTAATGAAAATTAGTACCATGATTATATTAAGATCACTAATTTCGAATATTATTTAGATTTGGAAATCTAAGATGGCGGATCCATAAAGGGGTTTTCGGGTTGAAACAATTTCTAGGATATAACAAATTAGAACATTTGAGAAGTGTTTAATCTACATCTACACTAATATTATAAAGAGGAAAGATTTGTATTTTTGTGTGTATGTATATAAATAAAAGATAAAAATATAAAAAAAATCATGTCCACCCGTGCGAAGCCGGGACGGGCCGCTAGTATTGTGTGGCGGTTACGGACACTGAGCAGTCACCGATTGCTTAGCTGTGATAATTTCTAACTTCCACCTTTTATTAATCAAGTGTTCATTGTGAAGTTTTTGTTATTTAAAATTTAATTTAAAAATCAGTTTTTCGGTTTTTATCAGAAAGAGCAGTCATGTAATTGTATCAGAAGGAAAATTAAATTAAATTATTTAAAGGAAATTTAAGTTGTTATTATTTCCTTTTAGTTCACATGAAGAACTCAAATAAAACAATAAATATGGGACCAAATACCATTCCCATAACTGGTGACCCCGACAACTCTCAACCAGGAACCTCAAGATATTATTATCGTTTCAATCAACAGCCAGTACGCCCTACGAATACTTTTCCTTCCAAACGGCGACTTTGGCTAATTCCCTCATCAAGCATCAAGAAAACGTATGTGGCGGTTACGGACACTGAGCAGTCACCGATTGCTTAGCTGTGATAATTTCTAACTTCCACCTTTTATTAATCAAGTGTTCATTGTGAAGTTTTTGTTATTTAAAATTTAATTTAAAAATCAGTTTTTCGGTTTTTATCAGAAAGAGCAGTCATGTAATCGTATCAGAAGGAAAATTAAATTAAATTATTTAAAGGAAATTTAAGTTGTTATTATTTCCTTTTAGTTCACATGAAGAACCAGTTATGGGAATGGTATTTGGTCCCATATTTATTGTTTTATTTGAGTTTGTGGCGGTTACGGACACTGAGCAGTCAC
The DNA here is from genome assembly GCA_949715965.1 of Dysmachus trigonus. Taxonomy (NCBI): domain Eukaryota; kingdom Metazoa; phylum Arthropoda; class Insecta; order Diptera; family Asilidae; genus Dysmachus; species Dysmachus trigonus. The sequence goes on along the minus strand of OX454322.1, from coordinate 42,720,491 downwards.
CGATTGCTTAGCTGTGATAATTTCTAACTTCCACCTTTTATTAATCAAGTGTTCATTGTGAAGTTTTTGTTATTTAAAATTTAATTTAAAAATCAGTTTTTCGGTTTTTATCAGAAAGAGCAGTCATGTAATCGTATCAGAAGGAAAATTAAATTAAATTATTTAAAGGAAATTTAAGTTGTTATTATTTCCTTTTAGTTCACATGAAGAACTCAAATAAAACAATAAATATGGGACCAAATACCATTCCCATAACTGGTGACCCCGACAACTCTCAACCAGGAACCTCAAGATATTATTATCGTTTCAATCAACAGCCAGTACGCCCTACGAATACTTTTCCTTCCAAACGGCGACTTTGGCTAATTCCCTCATCAAGCATCAAGAAAACGTATATCCTCCTCAAGAAAGGCAATTTTATTATCAAAAAGTCAGTATCAATCAACAACATTCCTTTAATCAACCATCGCAACATATTTCTCCGGCGACCTCACTGCTGTTGCACCGAAAGTAATCAACCCAATCCCTTGGCGGTCTTACTGTCGCAACAGGAACATCCAAAACCCATTTCTCCGGCGATCTTACTGCCGCAACAGGAACATCCAAAACCCATTTCTCCGGCGACCTTACTGCCGCAACAGGAACATCCAAAACCCATTTCTCCGGCGACCTTACTGCCGCAATATTCATTTCCGGCAATTTGACTGTCGGACTGGCGACCTTACAGCCACGCTCATCAAACTCAACAGGATCAAGTCAATTCGTGGAAAATCACGCTCAATAATTTAGCTGGTGACTGCAAACTAATACTGACCAACCGCAGCCATAATACTTAAGCAAGATTTCTCTTCCTTACTAGCTGTATCGTCTTCCATGTCGAAGACTGGTAGGGGAGTAATGTGGCGGTTACGGACACTGAGCAGTCACCGATTGCTTAGCTGTGATAATTTCTAACTTCCACCTTTTATTAATCAAGTGTTCATTGTGAAGTTTTTGTTATTTAAAATTTAATTTAAAAATCAGTTTTTCGGTTTTTATCAGAAAGAGCAGTCATGTAATCGTATCAGAAGGAAAATTAAATTAAATTATTTAAAGGAAATTTAAGTTGTTATTATTTCCTTTTAGTTCACATGAAGAACTCAAATAAAACAATAAATATGGGACCAAATACCATTCCCATATAAATATAAAAAAAGTAAAATAGGTTTCATGAATGCAATAATGTATGTTTTTGAATATGAATTTATAAAAAAAAAACCTCTTTTCGGCGCTACAAACCATCCTTCACCTTAGAATTTCAACATCTTGTTTTAAATCATCTATCTACTTGAAAATCTCTGTGAGTGTTAAATTATTGACGAAAAGCATTATGAGGAACTTCGATACCTTAGTGTAAAATTTCAGATACATATAAACAATATTGTTTAGAGGTATCACATTTCTAGCAATGCTCTACTTAAGGGACTACTACCGGTTAGATTGCAAAAAAACAGCATAATTTTCAATAATTTTTTTCTCAGCTCCTTTATTATATATCAATTTCAAATTTTGCATGGTGATAATAATTATTTCAAATATTACAAAAAAATTTTTTTCTTATTTTTATCATTTTTTTCCTTGTTTATAGAGGGCGCCGAAGTTGGTAGCTCAAAAAATGACTCGTCCCATGGCGGACAACTCATCTCAGAAACGAAGAGTCTGAAACAAATAAACCAAACGGCATTTTATTAAGGAATGTCCCTTACGTAGGAAAAAACCAGAATATGTCAACAAATGATTAAAAAAACAAAATGGCGGACGTTTGAAAATTTTTTTCAAAAAATCGCTTATTTTTTCACTTGTTTTCACTTGCTACATTTTTTTGGATTGAATTTTGACTAATATTGTGGTTTTTTCCTGTGCAGAATACTCAAATAAAGAAGCACTCCAAATTTGAGCCCAATCGGTTGGGCCAATTCGGAGTTAGTGTGTCCGCCATATGATAAAAAGTCATTTTGAGAAAATCACGTTTAAAGTTTTTGTTTTACTTATAAATATATAATAGGCGGGCACGCTTAATTTGCTGTAACTTTTATATTTTTGGGAATATCAAAATAAAATGTTGAGACGTGATTTCTGAAGGTATATTGAGTTGAAAAATGTAAAAAAAAAAAAATTTAATTTTTCAAAATTATAACCGGTAGTAGTCCCTTAAGGGGATGATTACGGGTGTATGGAAAGAAATTGGGCCAGTAGTGTCCGAAGAATTGGTGTCGTTCAAGCCTAACAGGCTTAGAGAAGTCCTTTAAAAAAATATGCTAGCAACACACTATTTTAATTTTCTCGTGAAAAACTGTAATTTTATTAATTTAAGCTGTCTTTTCGAGAAGCAAAGTTACTATGGCAAATTAATTTATATTATTAATTAAGTACAAATGAAGGGATACGAGATGTAAAGGCTATGTAAAGGTTAGTTTATTTTTAAAAATGCTATAAAAAAAAAATTGTTCAGTATTTTTCAGTCTTTATTGATTTCCTTCCGATTATTAATGGAATGTGATTTCATATAAAGTACTTTTTTTTTTTAATAAGAACCATTACCTTAGTCCACCGATGGTTTTGGGCCTTATTTCACTAGTAGCTCAATCAATATTGCACTTAACTGCCTGAGTTGTTTTTGAATTGTCAGCATAACATCGATCTTTAACAGCATCCCATATAAAAAATTTCAACGACGTTAAATCGCAGCTGCGTATAAACGTTGTTCTAGCGTGTAATTTGAAAAGAAATCAAGAGAAGGCCCACCCTTTATTTTGATTTAATTAGTAATTTTAAACTAGAACGAAAACATCTCATTTAAGAAATTATTGACTGTGCCAGTACTTCTTACTGTGTATATATTCAAATTTACTTATATTGAAACTATTTGGTCGTCCCATAAATAATGCTTATTTTATTTTCAATTCAAAGTTCAAATTAAGATCAACAAGTTTTGTTTTTTTTTAGTTTAACCCTTTGAGTACCGGAGATTTTTGCCATACATATTCGAAAAATACCGCCTCATATAGCCTCAGTTGTTAGGAGCAACATTTTTGTAGATCATTGTAACCTTTGCTTGAGTCATATTAAAATGTATCTATTTCTTATGTTACAGGTAGTGCCAGATGCACCATGGTCTCTCACAGAAGAATTTATAGAAGAGCACAAAATTGATTTTGTTGCACATGACGATATACCATACACAGCAGACGGCATGGACGACATATACGCTCCATTGAAAGCAAAAGGCATGTTTGTTGCCACGGAAAGGACAGAAGGTAATAAAATAAGAATTTTATATCAAGAGCTTCATTAATCTAGCAATTCCCTTTCTAAAGGTGTTTCAACGTCCGATATTGTCGCACGAATAGTAAAAGACTATGATATTTACGTTCGTCGCAACTTAGCTAGAGGATATTCCGCTAAAGAACTTAACGTATCATTCCTGTCAGAGAAGAAATTCCGTCTCCAAAATAAAATGGATGAATTGAAGGATCGAGGCAAGCGAGTCATGAATGAGGTCAAAGGAGACATCATTATGAAGTGGGAGGAGAAATCCCGAGAAATTATTGACGCCTTCCTGCTGCTGTTCGGACGAGAGCGACTCACCCACATCTGGAATGAATCAAAGGGTAAAATTATGCAAGCTCTGAGTCCGCCCGGCAGTCCAAGCGGATCAGAAAATGGTGACGATGATGATGATGATGAGGACGATTCAATTTTCCGTGATGCTAGCTCGTACTCTCCACCGCCTGTTAAACGAGTGTACAACAAAAATGGACGAACCTCGATGTCTGATTCTGACGATGACGAACGGACGAGTCACTGAATCTTCACTCGCCCTTCTAGATTGTAACGACTGATCCAACAATACTTAAAATGTTTAAGAAATCCTCATAGAAAGCTTGGTGAATTTTTATTGCTAAAATCCTGTAAAAGTATGAAAGAACATTCAAAGCGAACGAAATGTGTTTATTCGACGCTTGATTGAGGTATCAGAGGCGCTTTCTACCGAGGATGAAATAGCTCGTGCCGGGGTTTTACTTTTAATGACATAAAGACATTTTGCTAGTATTTCCGTCCCACGATGGTGGGAGCCGATCAGTCACAACTATTTATTTCTGTTATTATTATTTTTTTGTATAAAGTTCTTTTTTTTTTTTTATAAAAGTTTTGTGTGCTCTATTGACGCAGTGCAGCGACCCTCTAAGCAGTTTTCGCAGGCGAAACGCGTGATATATTGGTTGAACTTTATCAATTGTAATAATTTAGCGACACAGCCCGACAATACTGTTTTGGAGAAATAAATATTTAATTTCGTTCTACAGTTTTGCATTTGCTATCCTAATTGCCATATCCTTTTATCCAATCCATTTAACCCTTTCAATGCGCTGTCGGTTTGTAGGTGCGTATTCGTTCGAGAATATTTTTTGCAGTCGACTGCTGAATTCAGCGATTGGCTTTCTTAAGCTGAATTCAGCAGTCAATTGAAGAAATTGATTTTTCAAATATGTACATATTTGGAGAATTCAACGATTGGTGTTTGTAAAAACGATCGAGTCGACTTAAGACCGAATTCAAACTGTTACACTTCAGCCTGCGTTTATATTTGGGAATTAACTAATTGAAACAAGCTCAATCTAATACCAAAAAGCAAATTTATTTACATTTTCTGTCGCTTTATTTCAAATCGACTTCATACTCGACGACAGCAACTTTATCGTGTGAATATTCTATGTAAACGGGTGTTCGATTTCGAAATCGTGCTGCCAAATACGGAATTCTTGATATCGACCCAAATTGTAATCAGTCGAGTTGCCATATATGGGCCCACAGTTCAGTTTTTTGTGAATTTCAAAGATGAAAATGAAATTAGATGTTTCAAGTTTCGATCGAAATATAGAATGTGAATTCAAAATGTTTAAAACTGAAATCTGTTTAAATTGTTAAAACTATAGCTTCAAAAGTGAAATAGAATAGTTTGAAAACAATCGAATTGCGCAATATGTAGTTTCAAATTTAATGAAATGGAGAGTTGATTTCAATTTCATTTCGGTCGAAATATAGAATTATTTGCAACGATAAATGTTTGCAGAATTAAATTTCTTCTGATTTTTAGTACATAGGTAAATTTAGCCTGTTAGCTGTTCGTGTCATAATTAAAACGTAGAGGTTCCCAATTCTCTTTAAATTAGAACGTTGCAATTGTGCCCGTGTTTTACATTTCGATCGATATGAAATTGAAATGGATATTCAATTTCACTCGAATTGAAACTACATTTCCCATAATTCGATTGTTTTCAAAACTTTAAAATTCACTTTCAAAGTTGTAAAATAATCAAAATCTGTTCATGTTTTAGTTTAATATGGCTTTAGCAATTTTAAAAGAATACCGATTACTACTTTCAAAATTTTAAATTTACATCACATTCCATATTACGATTTGAATCTCGAACATCTAATTTTACTTTCTTCTTTAAAAGATAAGATGCAGGCTATGATTTTTCAGGTGGATGACATTTTCAGAATAAAATAAAGTAATTTACTGATAAACGAGCAACACTTCCTCGAATTTATTACCTCTACGATTTTAAACAGTATTAGCATTATAGACCTTAATGTTTAATACTTTAAACTGTCGATCAGAAAAATAAAAGATAACGAAATTTCAAAAAAGAGTTAGCAAGAAAACATAGTGGAGAGGACCTTTGTTAATGAATTTCGCGATGAGGTATCTCAAATTTTCTATTTTTTTCATTCCGAGAGCATTTTTTTCATACATCAATTTCTTTGTAGGACATCGCACTTTTTTTAAAAGACCCTTGAAAAAGTAAATGCTACCTTCCGTTGTAATATAAGAAAAACATCACTGATTATTTTTAAAAAGTTACATCCATATAGAAATTATACTAATTTTTATATTGTATGTAAAAAAAAGAAACAATTTACATTTATTATCTTTTGTATATATAAGAATATACTTTTATAGAATTAAATATTACAGCATTAAAAATGTAAATAAAACTCAACTGAACTGAATGCAACTGAATATGTCGAACAGTTGCACGTATTTTCATAAAAATAAATTAATTAATTTTATTAAATTAAAAAATTGGAATAAAAAGTGATTTGCCTAAAATACAATAATGTCTTTAACATACAGTATCGGACAAAAGTCTGGGAACCCTTTTAATGAAAACATTCAGAAGATTCTTCCTTCTGTCTTTATCGCATTTCTTGCAAAGCGATTTCATGTGTGTTTACAGGTAGCCCGTTCGTGCACATACGTGCAATTTTTTCCTCATTTTGTAATTAAAAAGGGACAGATGAGGACCGATTTACCGAAGAATGCCTATAAATGAGCGACAAAAGTCTGGAAACTCTCATTCACTTAGAATTTTTTGCGAAAGGTAAGTACATTATTTTATGTGTGAATGTAGTTTCATCGTCTTCAAGACACAGCCGACATTCCATCTCGTTTGACAGACCTATGTATTTTATGTAGGTGGTATCTTAGCCCGTGATGGCCAGTTAGATAGCTAACCAACAATCTGAGATCCGCTTTTCTCAGAGTGTTGATTTCAGTGTAGGCATAGCGGCATTTGATCCATTCTTGTATCGCAGCCTTGGTAGAAGGCCAGCCAATGCTGCAGAAGGGCTTGGGTCCCTTGAAACCAGATGATGAACCTTCCCTAGCTAATTCATCAGCAACCTCATTTCCCTCAACGTCGGAGTGTCCCGGTACCCAACAGAGAGTAACCCCATTGGACGTCGCTAGACGTTGGGGGTATCAAAGCACTCTTTAATGAATCTCGACGAGAAACGCCATGATGAGAGTGTTTTGAGGGCCGCTTAGCTATCGGAGAGGATAGTAATGTTGGCACCCTTTAGACCCTTGTTTGTGTTGAGAAGGGCGCAGACCTCAATAGCATGGATTTCAGCCTGGAACACGCTTTTTTTTTTGCTTTTTTTGGATATGTTTCAGGATAACGGGAAGTTATCATTTGGGGAAATAGCAAAGAGGTTAACCATGGGAAAAGGAACCGTATACAAAATATACAATAGAAGGTAAAATCCTTCTATTCCGAAAAAATGGGAAGACCAAAAAAAACTGATCAAGGGTAAGTTTTAGCGAAGTTTGTATAAATTTATCAAATAAAATTCTGTATTTCCATTCACAGTGCGAATAGACTAAGACGAATATTCATCAAGTCAAAGAAAGTTCCTAAGTAAACAGCGCCTGAAATTAAAAGGGCAACAGAGGTCTGCAATATCAGCACTAGGACTGTTCAACGACGTTTGGTGGAGTTTGGCTTATCAGGATCGATTGCAGCAAAAAAGCCACACGTAAATGTGAAAAATAGGAAAAAATGTCTATGTTTTGCTAAGGAGCACAAACATTGGACAATTGGAAAAATATTTTCAGGTCAGATGAATCCAAATTTATTTTATCGTACACTGAAGGTATTCGTTATGTAAGACGCCCCCCGAAAACTCGATACCATCCGTGGTACACTGTAGGGACAGTGAAACATGGAGGAGGAAATATCATGGTTTTGGGAGCTTTCTCTTATTTTGGCGTTGGGTCGTCATTTTGGATGAAAGAAACAATGGACCAAGTGAAGTACAGGGAGATTTTATCAGATGTCGTGCTCCCCTATGACACTAAAAACATGCCAGATTCTTGGGTCTTTTAGCAGTATATCGACCCGAAACATACCGCAAGGGCGGCAAAGCGGTGTTTCGAGGATAATAACGTGCGATTAATGGAATGGCCTTCACAATCGTCGGACCTAAATCCGATCGAATCTCTGTGATAAGATTTTAAACGATCTTTAAAAGGAGATAAGAAGGAGGAAGGAGGAACTATTCGAAAAAGTAAAAGAAAAATGGACTCGTATCTATCTAATGGAGCACCAACTGAATATTAAATGAAATATTGTCAAACTTAAGTTCAATCATTATATTATATAATAAAGGTTTAACAAAAAAAGTTTCCAGACTTTTGGCACACTAATTAAAGTATAAGTTCTTTACTTCACCGGTTTTCCTCTTTCTCTTTAAACTGTCTAATAAAGAGTGAATCATACTTGAGTATAATAACGGGGCTTACTGTAAACAAACGTGAAGTTATTTCCCCAAAAAAGGCGATAAAGACAAAAAATACAGTAATTTGAATATTCCCACAGAATAGGTTTCCAGACTTCTATCCGATAGTGATTTCATTATTGTCAAAGAAAAAACAAGAGCGGAAGTTTTACCCATCTGATTGTTCAATCCTTTCATGCTGCACGCATTCTTTTCTGTTCTTAAAAAATAATGTACATTTTTAGTTAAGTTTCAAAATTTAGGGGGAGGGGTGGGGGTACTAACCCCCTGACCCCCTCCCCGCTGGCTACGGCCTTGTGCAGTTTAATTCCCGAAATGAATTAAACACATTTGAGAAACTGCTTCAATGAATGGTTTAATTATAGATATATTTTTGTGTACGTGCTTTAATTTGTTCCAGCCGTTGAACGTTTTATGCCCTCATGTTATTCGCTGCAAATCTGGCTGTAAAATAGGTTTTCGTAGGTGACCCGATCGGCCGAACACTAAGATGAATACGGTCAGTTTTAACGTTGAATGTTTCCGCATCGGTTTTAGAGTCCATAAATTTGGTTATAAATAAAAGGGGTCGTAAAGACTCGTTCCTTGCTTGCTTAGGTGTAGGCGTTGATTTATCCCCCGATAATTTCCCCCTGTAAAAGCTTCTTAAAGTATGCCCATGACGTATACTTGTTGGTTGGTGCGGGCATAACTGATAAGAAAAATTAAACTGAGTGCAAAAGGCTGGAACTCTGCCAATTCAGTAGGCTCCTGGCTGGCTCTGGCCTCAAAGTATGTGCCCAGGACAGGGTACTACCGTTCAAGGACCTCCCTAACTTGCTAATGTCTGTCCGATCCTAGCTGGTGGGCACTTTTACGCTATTGGGGCATTGGGTCACAAAACCCTTTGCCTCGCATCCGTTGAATACAGCAAATGGTTGTGGCGCATCGCGATTCCTCTGGAGTTTTCCGCTCTAAAATTTTCATACCTGTACTTTGTTTTATTTACGAGTTTTTATTCTACATTTTTGCCGAGTGCACAGTACGAGTTGCTCGGCGGGCGCGGCGGAGCGACTCGAAATTACGAGAGGCTTTAAATTATTTGCACCTCCAATTTTTTAACCCATTGAAAAGGTCGTTTCAGAATGAAAGGAGCTTTTCTGCCAAGTGGCCGCCATAAAATGGAAAGAAAAAATATTATACGGCAATAAAATAGCGCTATTAGACATACCTGAAAACTTCCGCTTGAATTATTATGGACGGAAAAATAGGCTTGAATGACAGAGCTACTTCTTTGAACTGTACAGAAGAAATAGTAGATATAACCAGTTTAATAATAATAATAATAGGATAAACTAGTTCACTGAGAAAAATTGTGTAGTTTATTAAATATACGAGTTTGCCTCGGCCTCGGACAATTTTTTTTTTGTATACCTACTATATCTCAATATCGCAGCAATTTAGAGACGAAAAATATATTTTTATTGACTACAGACACGCTGACTGGGCTAGTTTCAGTAAGGATGGATGATATCATGCGACAGGCAATGGACAAGATTATAACAAAAACGAAACAGGATTTCAATTTACACGCATACACGAACCGTATAATCGACGCGATACACAGACAAAAAAGTAGACTACTAATGGAGCTAAAAAACATTCAACGAAATTTTGCTGAGAGACATGGTTCTCGGGTTGCATCTTTCAAGTCCCTGAAAGTCCTCCAAGAGCTTATTAAAATTTATTTTTCGAATTCAATAAATGAGTATTGGTACAAAAAAAAATTCGGGCTATAAACTCCAGTAGCCCGAGTATATTTTCAAACATATATCAAATATTCAGGAGGAGGGATAATCATCAAATTGAGAGCCTGTGCATCCTGAGAACCAGACAGAGTGAGCAATATCTAATAGAATCAGGAATAGACCCGGGCGAGGTAACTCTCGTGGAAGAAGAGCAAGCTAGAATGGAGGTAATGGGGGCGTTTTAACAGAGCGTGCACTCGTTAAACACATGTGTTCGGCCTGATCATGATCTGTAGAACCGCGTTCGCCGTGGTCTCTCGCGACTCACAGACGAAATAAGGACAAGGAAATTCGAGAACCAATCCTTCACAGTGTTCAGTCAGGACAACCCGGCTGACGACGTCTCAGACGATCCGACGGGATCCTATTTCATCGGAAAGTAGGAACTTGCTTTTCTTTTCCGAAGAACGAACCCAAAAAAATCGTTGGGAGTCGATGGGATTCCGAACATAGTACTACGACATATCCCTCGGGTAGTGACGGACATTTACACCGTCCTGTTTAACAACATGCTGAACAACGCCCATTGTCCGGCATGTTAGAAAACAACGACAGTCTACCCCATCCCTAAGAGGAACAGAAACAGGACCAACCCCTCAACCCCTAAGCCTCTTGCCTAATATAAGAAAGCTATTTGAGCGGGTTATCCTTAAATCTCTGGTAGCCTGGACCGAAGAAGATAATATCATACCGGACAATCAATTCAGCTTTAAACCTCAGCATAACACTATTCATGCCGCGACAAAATTAGTTTCCGACGTACAGTGGAATCGGAGCAAGGGATAATGCACAGGAGCATGTTTTATTGACTTTGAAAAGGCCTTCGACATAGTGTGGCCAGAAGGGATTCTCCATAAATTAACATTTGAAACGCTGGAACTGAAATTGATTGTACACAATTTATAACTTGATAACGGAGAAAACGTTTCTTGTAAAAAGTGGAAATGTTCTCTCGAGTCGACCTTTTCAAATCAAAAACGGGTTTCAACAGAATGCAGTACTCTCTCCACTGCTATTCAACATTTACACAAAAACTTATGCAGATGACCTAATAGCATACAGGATATGTCCGAATGTGAAAGATATCCACAGACTCTTACAACGTGACCTCCAAACAATAGAAAACTATGCAAATAAGTGGAAATTAAAAGTAAATTTAAATAAATGCGAAACAATCCTGTTCAGGTTAGCCGTAAAAAAGGCAATTTCGGATACCAGATTAGACTTGAAAAACCTGATACTCAAGAGCCAAACAGGACATTAAAGCAAAAGACCGTGGTAAACTTCTTAGGGATCTGGCTAGACAATTGTCTTGTCTTTAAACATCAGGTCGACAATTCACTTGAAAAAGCCCATAAAGCCTTCCAGATGACCAGATGGCCTTTTCAAAGCAAACATCTTGACTCTAGGGTCAAGATTATATGTTACCAATCGCTGATGAGGCCCATTTTAGCGTATGGATGTTCTGTTTGGTTCAAAATTTCGCATTCTTACTTGGAGAAAATCCGGGTGTTCGAAAAATGTGCATTCGCGCATGTCTTTCGAATTATCAAACAGTACCACTTCTCTACCACATCCATAGAAGAGCCAGAGATAAAGCAATTAATTTCAATTCCAATGAATACTCCAGCGACTTGGTTCCCTTCAGTACCAGCGTCCCAAAACAGGATTAAGGAGGAAGCCCTTCAGAACCCCTCCAAATACTGGTGGCTAGAGTGAAACTGAGTTTTTAATAAAATTGAAAACAAAAGTTGCGGTCTGAGCATGCTCATGAAGCAAATATTAAGCTAGTGTTAAGTATATTCCGGCGGGAATATTCTTAATATTATTAATGGGCTCCAAGGTAACTTCTGCACTCGAACTGGTATCGGTTGTACGGGACGGATGAGGTTTAATCGGATGAAAGAGTTACTCGTCGGGTATACTTAATTTATTTAACACTTTTGAACCTTAAACACTATAACTTAGGTTTTACCGACTTTGTACTTAAAAGTAACTCTCTACCGACTAACCGGTCCCGACCTTTTACTTCGCGTCCGCGCGCTGTTGATGATGGAAAACGACTCTCACTTACTTCTTACTTGAGTTCTTAATGTCACCTCGGAATTGTTACTTGGAAGCTAGCATCGATGCACTCATCGCGCATTTTTGCATCATTTGTTTTTCTTCCGCATTAATTGTTGGGACACAGTTGGCACCTGGGCGTTGCAGGTGTACATTACCTCAGGCAGCAACAATTAATGCGTAAAAAATTTATTTATTTAATTAGAGTTACATATCGGGAAATCGTATAGATATGCCGATATGTAACGTACCAAAGATTTTGGTACATAACATTTCCTTCCCCCTGCGAAAAAGAGAATTATTTTTTGGAGAGGAATAATTCTCGGGGTATAGGTTGACAAGAAGAAAAGAAAATAAATTAAATTTAGAATTTGGAAACGTTCGGGTCGGAATCGGTTGTCGTTTACAGGGTAGTCTATCGTATAATTTATATGGTTATATAATGTTATAATAATGCTTATCTTAATAGCTTTTAATTTAATTATTATTATTATTTTTTTTTTTTTTTATATATATATATTCCAAACCTGAGCTTATCGTATTTTAAAACTTACATTTCGGATGTACCTCCCTTATTGCGCACAATAAATTTAGCTTAATTTACTTACAATTTGCTTAAAGAAAATCTGTAATAAGTTCCTACATATTCTTCAATTAATTAGTTCTTATAAAAAAAAAAATATTATTCTACCCATATATGAGAATTAATGGCCTGCTGCCTTATTTTATAATTAGCCCTGACCTATCCTAAGTTTATTATTTGCCAAGGTTACTACTTATCAGCTACTTGTCCCTGAACTAGAAAGAAGATATTACTTTACAAGGTTATTCTTAGTATGCATTTTCTGGGGAGGTACGATAAAATAAAACACATGAGCTGGGTGCTTTGAAGAGGAAACTAAATGGAACCGAACAACCGTGTACGTGTGCTATACGTGAATGAGGCAAAAATTGCATATGACAGCTAGCAAAATTCTGTAGGTTGTTTGTAGGTTGGCTGTCAATTGTTAAGCAAAAAATTGTGCTAACGCGAAAAAGTGTAGTTTTGTGAAAAATTAAGAGTGTTTTTTATAGGTAAGGTATATATTATTGAAGATAATTTGCAAAAAACTTATAATTGATTTTTATTTAGAAAAATCAGTGCGAGAAAAGTGAGAATTTCGCGATGAAGTGTGCAGTGCCGAGTTGCCTAAATAGAATGCGTTGTCGTCCGTATGGCATATCTTTCCACACGTAAGTTTAAAGTTGATATTACTACGAGAGCTCATTTATTTAAACATGCCCTTATTTATGTGAGAAAACATGATTTTCCTTTAAATTAATTCATTGTTTACATTTTCTTGGCCGCCATGTTGTTTGTTTGTAGTAATGGCAAGGGAAAAATTTGATGGCATTGAAAAATTATATGTACTTGGCGAAAAATAGATTTTTGTATTAAAAAAAAAATTGCATATAAACAGATTATATTACTATTTTATTATATATATGTATTTTTTTTGCTTAATAAAGGTTTCCAAAAAATGAACTTTATTGTACTTTGTGGATGAGTGCAATTGGACGTACGGGTTTAAAAATAACCAAAAATACGTATATTTGTTCGGAGCATTTTCTGGAGGGTGACCTTATCCGTTTTGAAAAGAAAACGATGCTAAGAGAGGAAGCAGTACCAATGCTAAAGCTTCTAGCTGATGAAAGGAAACATCCACCTTCAACACCGGTAATCAATAATAAAAGGAACTAAAAGGAATTGAACTTTGAGCAATGTTGTGTTTTTTTAAATAGATTTCATCAGTTCATCTTCAGGAAGACAATGCTGCGTCCAATAGTGCAAATACGACAAATTTCAGGGAAAATGTAAGAGGTGTATTGGGGAGCAGCTGATTATGATGTCTGCTGACTTGAATATCACTCAAATTAACCTGCAGCACAGTAAATCGGCCACTGCTATCTTAAGTGGAAGGTTGGTAAAACTGCGGACATTCCCCCAAATAACATTAATGCAGGAACCATGGGTTTGCAGGAGGAGAATCTGTGGCTTCGGTGCGATTAGTTGGGGGCAACTCTTTCATTACGAAAGAACGGAACGACCGCGGGCATGTGTTATTGTATCTAATACAATCGAGGCCACGATGTTAAGACAATTTTGCAGTCAAGACGTCGTTGCGGTCAAAGTATCCTACAACGTATCGGGAGCTAAGCAGGATGCAATCTTCGTATCTGCTTATCTGCCGTATGACTCCATTAGCCCGCCTCCTTCAAAAGAGCTGCTGGATATTGTGGGATACGCAGAGTCTAATAATTTAGGTCTGGTTATTGGTTGTGATGCCAACGCCCAGCACACCCTTTGGGGTAGCAGTAAATGCAATCCCCGGGGGGAGAAATTATTGGATTTCATTCTGTCGTACGATCTCGTGGTTAACAATAAGGGAAACAACCCAACTTTTGTCACGAGTAGGCGACAGGAAGTAATAGACCTGACACTCACAAATAGGAAGATGTCAAACCTTATTACCAACTGGCGAGTTTCAAAAGAGGAATCTCTTTCGGACCACAGATACCTGGAATACCGAATAGCCATCGATATCATAAATATCCCGGCCGGACGGAATCCTAGGAAGACTGATTGGGAAAGGTACAAACAACTTCTTTCATCGAAGGAAATTAATGTACGCAAAATCCGCTCCACGAAGGATATTGAGGACGAGACCCAAAAATTGAGTCGGACCTTATTGGATGCCTTTGAGGAAGCGTGCCCTCTCAGAAAGAGCAGATGTGGCAAGAATGTCCCCTGGTGGAACAACAACCTGCAGAAGCTCAGGAAAACAACCAGAAAGCTTCTAAAGAGGGCCCTAAGAACTCAGGAAGATGATGATTGGCTAACCTATCAAACTCTACAGCGTGAGTATAAGAGAGAGATAAGATCTGCCAAGGTCTCCTCTTATAGGAAATACTGTGAGGAACTGGTGGGGATGAGAGAGGCTGCAAGGCTGCATAAAGTCTTTCAGAAAGATAATACAGCCAAACTAGACACTCTCCGTAGGCCTGCGGACGGAGGTTACACGAGCTCCAAACAGGAAGCATATGAAATCCTGTTTGAGACTCATTTTCCGGGCAGTCAGAGAATTCAATTAGATGAAACCCTAGTGAATTTACAAGAGAGAGTAAATATCACCAGGAAAGATAAATATATAGCATCCAAGGTTGTGACTGAGGAAAGGATCGAGATGGCCTTGACCTCTTTCGAAAACTTTAAGACCCCAGGTCTGGATGGTATATATCCAGCCATGCTAAAAACAGGAAGTACGTCTCTAGTTCCGGCACTAAAGAAAATCTTTAGGGCCTGCTTAATCTGGGGATACGTGCCAACTGCTTGGCGTAAAGTCAGAGTAGCTTTTATACCTAAACCGGGCAAAGAAGATTACACTCTGGCAAAAAGTTTCAGACCCATTAGTTTAACATCATTCCTTTTGAAATGTCTGGAACGACTGGTAGAAAAACACATCAGGGGAGAAACGCTGAGAAGAAGACCCCTCAGTGAACACCAGCATGCCTATAGGAGTGGAAGATCCTGTGAATCCGCACTGCACGATCTAATCTATAAAATAGAAAGTGCGGCGGATCGTGGATCTTTTGCTCTTGGGGTTTTTGTGGACATTGAGGGAGCCTTTGACAATGCAATGTTCTCATCCCTATGTGATGCTGCCAAGGCGTATGGAGTGGACCCTGTGCTTATACGATGGATCCATTCCATGCTGTCACAGAGACTACTTTTAACAGAAAGCGGAAGCGACACTGTTATGAAAGTTGGGAAGGGCTGCCCGCAAGGGGGAGTACTCTCACCTCTACTGTGGTGCTTCTTAGTAGACTCGCTTTTAGGCGAATTACAAAGTCTAAATATACATACACAGGCCTACGCTGATGATGTGTGTGCACTCGTTTGTGGGGACTCGTTAAGGGACGTCTGTATTAAAATGCAGAGGACCTTGGATAGGATCCAGAACTGGTGTGAGAGGCATGGCTTATCAGTGAATCCTAGAAAGACAACACTTGTGCTGTTCACTAGGAAGAGAAAACTGGATAATCTCAAGCTTCCAATTCTGAAAGGTGAAACCATTCAACTCTCCAAGGAAGTTAAATACCTAGGGGTGACTCTAGACAGCAAACTGACTTGGAAGGCTCATGTCGAACACAAAGCATCTCGGGCATTAAATGCCTTTTGGCAATGCAGAAGAGCCTTTGGGAAGACATGGGGTCTAAAACCCGCTGTGGTACATTGGATGTACATAGCCATCATTAGACCCATTATTACATATGCGTCAGTGGTCTGGTGGAACAGAACGGAGATAAAATCGACTCGTTCTGTTCTTGACAGAGTACAGAGAGAGGTCTGCATAGGGATAACAGGAGCTTTTAGCTCGACACCTGGTGCAGCTCTAAACGCGATGCTTAACATGCAACCCTTGGACATTGCTATCCAAGAAGAAGCAATGAAGACCGTGTGCCGCCTAAAGAAGTGCGGACTCTGGCACGGTAAACATGCTATCGGACATGGTGTTATATCACAAAGGCTTGAAGAAAAGTGCATTTTATTCAATATGCCGGCGGATGATATGACCCCGATATTAATGTTCGGAAGAAGATTTCAAATTCTCTTCCCAAAAAGGGAGGAATGGGAAGATCCAAACAAAATATTGAATGGACTCAACGACATCTTCTATACAGACGGCTCGAAGACCGTAAACGGTACGGGCGCTGGATGGTTTTTGAACGAAGAGATCAAATACAGTTACTCACTTGGAAACATGGCGACGGTCTTCCAAGCTGAAGTTTTTGCCATTCTAGAAGTGGCCAACTGGATAATTGCCCAGAGGTGGCAAGGTAGAAGGATAGGTATCTGCAGCGACAGTAAGGCTGTCCTTGCTACACTTCTTAATCCCAATACTCGAACAAAAATAGTCCGAGATTGTAAGAAACGACTGAATTCGGTTGCAAAATGTAATCGGGTCATTCTTATATGGGTCCCTGGCCACCAGGGAGTGGAAGGCAACGAGTCTTCAGATTCCCTGGCGAGGGAAGGCGCTAACTCCCACCCCATAGGTCCAGAGCCCATTATTGGTATTAGCTCTGCGGCGTTGAAGAACTGGATAACTCGACACGTTGACTTAGTTCACGGAGAGAGATGGTCCAGCCTAAGTACCTGCAGACGTACCAAGTACTTTATAGGTAATCCGAACAAGAATACTGCGAAATTCTTACTTAGCTTAGGTAGGAAAGATTGCAGGGCTCTAGTAGGGACAATTACAGGGCATAACACTCTTGGCAAACACTTGAATACCCTGGGAATCATCGACGACCCTGTGTGCTCCTCGTGTGGGGAGGAGGAGGACAGCACAGAGCACTACCTCTGTGACTGTCCTGCGTTCTCTCGTGCACGTAGGGACGCGTTTGGCGTCGATGTTATGAGGATGGAGGACTTCGATTCTCGATCTCTGTTTGAGATTCTCCAGTACATCAGGACAACGGGGAAGTTCAAATAGAGCGGGGGTTTTGAGCGCAATGGACTAAAAAGTCTGAGCGTTCGAGGTGCTTTGCCTCCCCCCCCCAACAAATCAATCAAATCAATCAAGATGATAACAGATATATACATCATGAATTTTATTTTTTATACATATATTTTAGCCAAAGAATGAAATCCTAGTAGTTGAGAATACTCCTACTAATTATGTATTTACTGGGGTCCTGGAGAATACATCTTACTCTGATGAAGATCTCCCATGGCAGCCCAAACAGACAATAAGAGTTGAAACTGCAGACAGCAATATAAATTTGGGTAGTAAGTCTGCATTGAGCCTTTCGCAAACAAGAGTTACAGTTGTGAGTATGCATTTTATTATATAATGTTTTATAATGTTTTCTCTTGTTCGTAAATGCTGATTTATTTAAACTTAAAACTTAGTACTATGATTGTACTGCAATTAAATACAAAGGAGACTAATAAAGCATTTACGAAAGGAACCTTAATTTTGCAGACAAGATTAATTCCTACCTGATGCAACTTTCTTCAAATTGAGTTATTTGTATAAAAAGTTGCTAAGCTAGAAGTTCGTTTCGTTTCTGTATATCATAAGGCATGTGGTGGTGGTTGCTTTTGTTTATCCTTAGAATATTTTATCTGAAACTCCTATCTTCTATTCCATGCATGCGCCCAAGTAAAACAATGTTGTTAACGCAGGGGTATTAAATATCTTTTATGTACACATTAAATTTATGGATTTGTATGTTTAATTAAGGGCACTAATACTAACACCGAGCAAGAATCTTCGGTTTCAACTATAAAAAATTTAAAATCGAAAATAAATGTCCTTCAAGGAAAATTATTCCAGAAAAATAAGATGCTGAAAAGATTAAAACAACAAAATAAACGAGCGAAAACTAAAGTTATAAATCTCAGGGCAATTTTTACTACACTAAAACAAAGAAATTTAATTTGTGAAAGTCAAAATGAAATATTGGAAAGGGTTGCCGGTCCTAATAGGCAAATTTTCGAAAGGCAGCTTTTAAAAGGTGGATCAAAAAAAATTAGTAAGTCCTACAGTTTGCAAATCCAAGCATTTGCTCTGAATTTAAATTTCTTGTCGCCAAGAGCATACGAGTATGTACGGAAAACATTTGATAATTGCTTGCCACATAGCAGAACCTTACGGAAGTGGTATGAGAAAGTAGGTTGTGCACCCGGATTCACGAAAGAATCTTTCGTGGCAATTAAAAAGGCTGTTGAACAGGCAAACGGAGAAAAAATATTTGTAAATCTCGTTTTTGACGAAATTCATATTCATCAGCATGTAGACTGGGACGGCAAAAAGTCTCATGGTTTTGTAGATGTAGGCGATGGGGGAAATACAAACATAATAGCAACACAGATTTTAGTGTTTTTAGCAGTTTGCATTAATAAAGCTTGGAAAATCCCATTAGCATATTTTCCCATTTCAAGTATGATTGCTGAACAAAAATCAAATATGGTGACCTTATGTTTACAACATCTTCTAGAAACTGGCGTTGAAGTGGTTGGGGTTACCTTCGATGGAGCAGCAGTAAATTTAACAACAGCTAAATTGCTAGGTTCTGATGTTAGAAACATTAACTCCAAAGGGTATTTCAAGCTTAAAGATAGCGAAGAAAAATATATATTACATCCAGACCCCTGCCACATGCTTAAACTGGTTCGAAATGCTTTTGTTGATTTAAAAATAATTGTAGACAATCAGGGAAACCTAGTTAGTTGGGATTATTTGATAAAATTAGTGGACCTACAAGAAAAAGAAGGACTTCATTTGGCAAACAAATTGCGTAAAACACACATTTATTTTCACAACCAAAAGATGAAAGTAAAACTTGCTGTACAAACCTTGAGCAAGTCAGTAGCCGACGCTTTAGACTTTTGTAGGGAAACTCTTGAGTTAAGAGAATTTGCTGGAAGCGAAGCTACTTCAGATTTTATTCGAATCCTCAACGATGTCTTCGATATTTTGAACAGCCGAAAAATTTCGGAATTCGAATTTAAAAAACGAGCTCTGTGTGATAACAATATTTCGATTTTAACTGAGTTTTGTGCAAATGTTGTGAAATATATATCAGAACTTAGACTACCCTCAGGACAATCCCTAATAAAATCTTCTAGGAATGTAGGATTTATAGGTCTTATAGCCTGTTTGCGAAACATTAACGTATTGTACGAAAGATTCGTGAAAACGAATAAATTGAGCTTTATACCTTTGTATAAAATCAATCAAGACCATATCGAGCTCTTTTTTGGGTCTATACGAATGGGCTTAGGATATAACAACAATCCAACGGTCAAACAGTTCACAGCAACTTATAAAAAGCTATTATTCAGATGTCAACTTAGAGATGGTGGAATAGGAAATTGTCTTCCTTTAGAGCATATAGCGGTGCTCAACGCCAGTAATATAATGCCTTTGGAGGAAATTAATAACAGCACAACAAGACTTAATATGGTAGATTCTTCAGACGATGCTTTTGATTCGTCGATTTTAGACTCACAGTTTTTGGAAGAACACAGTTATGCAACAGATCCATCAAAATTATCAAACTATACAACCTATGTTATTGAATACATAGCAGGATTTGTTGTTTTCAAAATAACAAAGTCTCTTCATTGTCCCGAATGTATTTCAGCTTTGCAGGGCGAACTTTTGCATCAATCTTTGATACGATATAAAAGTAGAGGACTTTTAAAGGTACCCTCCGAAAGTGTAGTACTGATTTGCAAAAGAGTGGAAGCCGAGCTTCGAAAAGCAAGTCACTACACATCAGGAAGTATTTTACAAGGGGATTTATTTAAACAAATTTCTTCTTCAGTACAAACGTATTGTATTGGTAAAGACCTGTTTCAAGATCAATTTGTTCATATGACAACCACGCAACACTACAGTCTCCTCATCAAAGTTATAATTGAAAAGTATTTACATACGCGATTTTACTTTATAGCGAAGAAGTCATCCGAGAAAATTTCAATAAGGCAGAAATTAAATAAGCTAGTTTTATTCAAAGGGATGTGAATTTAATATTTATTAACCCATTAAGTCCCAAATGTCAGCTTTTTCGCCGCTGCGTTCGGCCGCTATATTTTTAGTGAAAATAGTGTCTGAAAAATATGTGACACACTAATTCCGACGCAAAATTTAATGATCTTTCAGAATCTGACCTCAAAATTTGCAACAAATGTGTGGTTCAAAAGTTGTAAACTAATTTATGCAAAAAAACGTGATTTTGAAAAAAAAAATTTCTGGTTTTTCCAATTTTCCACAAGGAAATCATTTGAAATTTCATTGTTTTCGTGCAAATATCGTGGTCTCGACTCCCAAAGTATAAGCTCCCGTTGTTTAAATGAAGGATTTTAATGTTTAAGCACACAAAATGGCGGTCGGGACACGAAAAGATGAGAAAAAGCTTTCGGAATTTTTTACTCGAAAACAAAGGGTTTTAGAGAAAAATTTTATTGAACAAAAAGTGCTTAGAATTGATTCAGAAACCCGTGTGAATTTTTTCAGAATTTTTCAAGCAATTTTTGGATTTGATCATTTTTTGAAAAATCCAAAAATCTCATCAAAAATTCTGAAAAAATTCACACGTGTTCCACAATCAATTCTAAGCACTTTTTGTACTATAATATTTTTCTCTAAAACCCTTCGTTCTCAAGCGAAAAAATATCTTGAATTATAAAATAAGTTAGAAAATTTGACTTTCGGAATTTTTCACTCGAAAACGAAGGGTTTTAGAGAAAAATATTATAGAACAAAAAGTGCTTAGAATTGATTGTGGAACACGTGTGAATTTTTTCAGAATTTTTGATGAGATTTTTGGATTTTTCAAAAAATGATCAAATCCAAAAATCCAAAAATTGCTTGAAAAATTCTGAAAAAATTCACACGGGTTTCTCAATCAATTCGAAGCACTTTTTGTTCAATAAAATTTTTCTCTAAAACCCTTTGTTTTCGAGTAAAAAATTCCGAAACTTTTTCTCATCTTTTCGTGTCCCGACCGCCATTTTGTGTGCTTAAACATTAAAATCCTTCATTTAAACAACGGGAGCTTATACTTTGGGAGTCGAGACCACGATATTTGCACGAAAACAATGAAATTTCAAATGATTTCCTTGTGGAAAATTGGAAAAACCAGAAATTTTTTTTTTCAAAATCACGTTTTTTTGCATAAATTAGTTTACAACTTTTGAACCACACATTTGTTGCAAATTTTGAGGTCAGATTCTGAAAGATCATTAAATTTTGCGTCGGAATTAGTGTGTCACATATTTTTCAGACACTATTTTCACTAAAAATATAGCGGCCGAACGCAGCGGCGAAAAAGTTGACATTTGGGACTTAATGGGTTAAATAGTATGTAAGAAAGTATGCCAACAATTTCAGCATTCAAGAAGAGAAAGCATATCGGCTACTAGACCGCAATTCCGCCGAAGCCGGTCCCAAGCCCGGTTAAAAAAGGAAGAGGGAGGTTAGTAGCTACGCACAGGGTTAACTAATCGATCAACTTAAATATGCAAATTTGAATACTGTTGAATTAAACAATTTTGCTCATGAATTTGAATCGCATCGTTTCATAATTCAAATTACATGTAATTAACACTTTCGCTGCCACAGTGGTTTTTATTTTTTTTTCACAGTATTGGCCGAAACTCGCGCAAAATGAAACGCAGTAGTTATATAGCACCGGAAAGAGCATCTTATCAGCTATCCAATAAAAAAATAAAAAAATAATTAGTACCTGAGAGAGTCAGGAGGCACAGGGCATGCGAAAATACGAACGTCGGCGGCGCGATCAACATACACGGCGTTTAAATAATTTATTCTAATATATTGATATATATTATAATATATATATTATATAAAATTATTATTATAATATATTATATATGTATATAAAATAATAAATTAATATTATACTGAGTTCGAATATATAGTACATTATTTGGTGTATTTCTTTTGATTAAGTTTACGGCAACGCTTTATGTTCATTTTACAAATATATAAGACGTGGATGTGAACGTACTCACGACAATCCCTCGACTGTGTATCCCGACACAGTCACACCCACTGTTTAAGTTACTAATTCAACAAATTCGGACAAATACCATGGAATAAAATAGAAAATAATAAATTAAGAAAAGCGCTACTCAGCGTTGTTATAAAATTTTTACAGAAATTATTCTTTACTGTCACTATTTTACAAAATTTAAACTAAATGATATTATGTTGCTCTGTAAGAAGTTTAAAAATGCGCGCCAAGCTGCCCCTACCGAAAATTTTCTTTTTACTACTGACATGGTCTTTTGTTTCAGTATCAGTTTGCACTAACACATTCTTAGAAGTTGCCTCAAAAAATTTGCTTCTGTTCCGTTCCAGTTAGTTTCCTCTTCAAAGGCTGGGTGAGCGAATCTTTTAGTCGTGCTGTCCGCTTGACGTTTTTTGTTGTTGTTTTGTTTTGTTCTTTTTGTCTTTGTACGTTTCGGGTTGCACTTTCGCTTGCGCTTGAAATTGCACTGTACTTCGTGGTGCAAAAACAAAAAAAAAATGTGTGTGGGTTCAAAGTTTTTTGTTCCCGATAATTTTTGCTAACCCCTAAGGAAAAGGAAAAAAAAAATAATTTATTGATTGGGAAACCGGATGTTCTCTTCCGATCGGAGGTTTCGTTATTAATTTTTTGGAGTCGATAAGTTTAATCTAGTGTCGCCTTTCGACGTGCGTGGTTATTAAGTGGAAAAAGAAAAAAAGAAAAATTAGCAATGTTTAAAGTGCAACATGTAGAATGTTTCGAGGTAACCATCCTTGAGGAATTTCGAATTGAGGGACTAGTCGTGGTGGAGGTTGATAACAACTGGAGAGGTCGTCCCATCCGCCTCTTTTGGAAATACGATATGCAGGAGCATATCATCTGGGCTGATGGTCTGCCCAGGGAAGGATTTTGGCCTCTCCAGGCTCGTCTGCCCGCGGGCAGTTCGCTCCGGGCGGAAGGTAAGTTTTTCCTGTCCCCTTTTTTTTTGTGTTAATAACTTTGGGTTTTTCTTTTTATCACTTCTTCAGGGTGCCGCCTCAATCTATTAGGAGATATGCACCCTGTGCCGCTGGACGCCGATGCTCTCGACCGCATCCGTCGGCCCTACATCGATGTTGCTGCCCCCATCCCCGTGCCCGGTCGTCGCTGAACCCGAGGAGGACTGGGATGCACCGCACTAGATCACTTATATTTGTGTTGTGTTGTTTGTGTTTCATTCTTCTTAATAAAGTGATTTCCTAAGAATACCTTTTTATGTTTTTTTTTTTTTTTTTTTATTATTATTATTATTATTTGATTTGGCTGGGGCGAATAATTAATTCGCCATAGGGTGGGTTTGGCCTGGTTTTTTGTTTTGCCTTTATTTTTGTTGTTGGATTTGGCCGGGGCGATTAATAGTTTCGCCAGAGGGTTGGTGTTTTATTTCGCTATTGTTGTTTGAATTTTTCTTTTTGTTGTTCGATGTTGCCGGGGCGAATCATAATTTCGCCAGAGGGTGGGTGTGAGGTGGGACACATTCCACCAGAAATTAAGAGAGCGGTAGTTTTACTACTAACAAGGAGACTGCAACTGGTCGTCATGACCGATTTCGCTCAAATTTATAGCACATGTAGGGCTTGGCAACAAATGAAAATACCCGAAGTGGGAACTCCAGATGGCCGCGCGTTTACAAAATACTAGTATACAAAAATTTTCACGCGGCTCTAAATCCCATTCATTGTAGCATATTCCCAAAGCGGCGGCTGGTGCAGTGGTGAGTACCTGAGCTTGGGTTTCAGAGGTCATGGGTTCGAATCCCAGCGTGGGGATGCTTTTTTCGGATTTTTCCCAATTTTTATAAGATTCGAGTCCGCAATTAAGTGAAGTGATAAATTTTTATTTTTTTTATTTATTTATACGCAAAAGGCATAAATAAGGAAAAAAATTGGGATTGCGGACTTTTCAGCAAAGGATTGTAATTAAAGCGCATACCAAAAGACTTTGTACATTAAAATTCAAACTTTTATTATTTTTCATGATGATGATTTACATTTGTCGGGGTGATATTTATTATAGAAGCAGGGGAAACAGTAATTATTTCTGCATCTAGCACAGGTTATAAACGCCGCATTTTTACAATCACAACATTGTTTCAACGTCTCCATAGAAAAACTTAATAAAAAAATACAAAAATGCTCTTATCTCATCGAGCAAGAAAAAGAAATCACATCCCCTGAAGAATGTATAAAAGTACATTCGGTTGTTCATCACCAACTATCCGCTCCAATATTTGGTGACATGTTACGTTACGCGTGGTTCGCTGCTAAACTTTGCGATAAGAGAGAAGATTTTATGAATGTGAATCAAGTTTGATTTTGTATGGAGGAGTTGAAACAATGTTGCAATTGTAAAAATGCGGCGTTTATAACCTGTGCTAAATGCAGAAATAATTACTGTTTCCCCTGCTTCTATAATAAATATCATCCCGACAAATGAAATCATGAAAAATAATAAAAGTTTGAATTTGAATGTACAAAGTCTTTTGGTATTCGCTTTAATTACAATCCTTTGCTGAAAAGTCCGCAATCCCAATTTTTTTCCTTATTTATGCCTTTTGCGTATAAATAAATAAAAAAAATAAAAATTTATCACTTCACTTAATTGCGGACTCGAATCTTATAAAAATTGGGAAAAATCCGAAAAAAGCATTCCCACGCTGGGATTCGAACCCATGACCTCTGAATCCCAAGCTCAGGTACTCACCACTGCACCAGCCGCCGCTTTGGGAATGTGCTACAATGAATGGGATTTAGAGCCGCGTGAAAATTTTTGTATACTAGTATTTTGTAAACGCGCGGCCATCTGGAATTCCCACTTCGGGTACTTTCATTTGTTGCCAAGCCCTACATGTGCTATAAATTTGAGCGAAATCGGTCATGACGACCAGTTGCATTCTCCTTGTAAGACTTGCAACTTACGTCGGAGGAACTTTTTATTTGAAGGGAAAAATAATGTTTGATTGCTAGAATATTTATTCGAAGTATGGCTTAAGGCGATTGTTATGAATTACTTTTATGCGCCTGCCAATTTTTATTTTGGTATTCACTGGTGAAAGAATTCCAGTTACCGTGTAAGGCCCTATCCAGATTTCTGAGAGCTTATGTTTTCTGCTCTCACTTTTCAGGAGGACCTTATCTCCTATATGGAAAGATTGCGGCTTAGCGTTTTTGTCGTAATATACTTTAGATTTTTCTTTGCTTGCTAGAATGTTCTTTCTGGCGGTCGCATATGATTTCTGGAGCCTGTAGCGGAGCATATGGTAATAGCTCTCGTGATTGTAAACAGGCTCTGGATCTCTTTTTAAATTCGATGGAACATCTGCCGTGAATCCGTAAAGACAGTCCATCGGGGTCAATTTTGTTCCTTCGTGTGTACTATTATTGTACACAAATGCTGCTGTGCGTAAATACCGATCCCAGCTTTTGGAATTTTCGTCAACGATAGTGCGCAGATATTCTATTAAGGGCCTATGTGCCCTTTCTAATGCCCCATTTGACTGAGGGTGGTATGCCGAGGTCTGTAATTTCTTCACCTTTAATAATTTGCAGACCTGCTTGAAAAGATCACTTAAGAAATTTGTTCCTTGATCGGTAACTATTTGCTTGGGAATGCGGTAGCGCGTGACGATTTCGTCGAAGAAAATTTGCGCTATTGTTTCCGCTTCAGCGTTTGGTATTGCATACCAGTCCACGAATTTTGTCAGATTATCCTGGAAGGTTAGGATATATTTATTTCCTGACGTGGACTCCTCCAATGGCCCCACGACGTCGAGGTAAACCTTGTCCAAAGGTTGTTCCGCGACGTCGGTAATAACCATGGGCATCTTATGTTGGGGTGAAGCTTTGAGTTTCTGGCACTTCGGGCATCGCTTGATATAATTTTTTATATCCCGTAACATATTTTTCCACCGAAACTTACGTTTAATTTTCTTGTACGTTTTAATCACGCCCTGGTGTCCGCCGAACGGAGAATCATGATAATCATGTAAAATAATTTTGATTTCCTCCGGACTCGAAATTAATTCAGGGGTTTGAGGTGATATTGTCAGTGGTAAAATGTCGTCTTCTTTTTGTTGCACGGGACTTGAAAGTGTTTCGTTTTGGTCTTGGGTGGAATCTGGTGTTTGTGTTCCTGTTTGTTTCACTTTTTGTGTTGTTATTTGATTTTTGGTATAATTATTTTGGGCTTTCCGTTTTTGTGCTCTAGTGACTGCGCTTATTTTTAATGTGGGGGTTTCTTCACCCGACTCGGAGCGATGGACGTATGCCTGTACCGTGGAGGTTTGGCTTTCTTTGTTGTCACTCTCTTCCCGGGGAATGCGGCTCAAAGCATCTGCATTCGTATTATATTTTCCGGGTTTATATTCGATGTTGTAATCGAACTCGGATAATTTGTGGTGAAATCTCACCAAACGGGAATATTATTAAATTGCTCCAGGGTATCTTCTGTACTCGGACTGGTATCGGTTGTACGGGACGGATGAGGTTTAATCGGTTAAAAGAGTTACTCGTCGGGTATACTTCATTTATTTTACACTCTTTAATCTTAAACACTATAACTTAGGTTACACCGACTTTGAACTTAGAATCATCTCTTTACCGAATAACTGGTCCCGACCTTTTCTTCGCGTCCGCGCGCTGTTGGTGATGGAAAACGACTCTCACTTACTTCTTACTTGAGTTCTTAATGTCACCTCGGAATTGTTACTCGGAAGCTAACATCGATGCTAGCATCGCGCATTTTTGCATCATTTGTTTTTCTTCCGCATTAATTGTTGGGAAACACCGTTGGCACCTGGGCGTTGCAGGTGTACATTACCTCAGGCAGCAATGCATTTTTTGCTAGGTACTTCATTTCAACAATTAATGCGTAACAAATTTATTTATTTAATTAGAGTTACATATCGGGAAATCGTATAGATATGCCGATATGTAACGTACCAAAGATTTTGGTACATAACACTAGGGTAGTGAAGTGTAGCGTAGGGTAGGATAGATTAAGTAAGGTGGGTTAAAATAAGTTTTAATATACAGAGTGTCCGGGAAGTAGTGCGCCAAAATTATGGGGATGGTAGCTTGGGTCATGACCTACCAGAATATCAAAATATGACCTTAGTAAAAACCTCACCATTTTCGAGATATTTGGGTTTTTATGAAAAATTAAATTTGATTTAAAATGAACATGGCAATATCTTGTTATTCATGAATAAAATGGGTGAGTCTGAAATCTGCATTAATTAAGCAATTTTTTGAATTGGTTTCCCATCACTGCCCAGTACATTTTTTTTCACCAGTTAAGGTCAAAGTAGAGTCAAATAATTTTGAACAGCAAAAAAAAATTTGATTATTTTTTTTCTCGACGGTCTTGTGTTAGTAATAAAAAATGACATGCTTACCAGGTAGGGCAACTTATCTAGAATATTTTAGCAAAAAAAAAAAAAGAAGATGTCTTTTTATGTGCACCAACTAGTCAATAATCTGAAATTTAATTTTTCATAAAAACCCAAAGATCTCGAAAACGGTGAGGTTTTCACTAAGGTCATATTTTGATATTCTGGTAGGTCATGACCCAAGCTACCATCCCCTGAATTTTGGCGCACAACTTCCCGGACGCCCTGTATGTATCTAAAAAATTATATAGAATTTAAGTTTTTTTTAACATTTTTCTTTTTTTTATTTATATAGAAAATCCTAAAAGGAAATAGAAAAAAAAACAGATTTTGCAAAATAAATATACCACCAAGGTTTTAAAGGGTTAGGAATAATTTTAAGCAATAGATTTCAAGGCATTTAATCTATGTTATACGTATATTGTAAAATGAAATAAACGCTGTTTAACCCATTAAGTCCGGGAAGAGCACAATTTTCATACGATGTATGAGACTTATTTTCTGCCATAAAAAATTGAAATAAAAAATTCCAATCATACCTATTCTACTATTTTTGAGGTCGCTCTTTCGATTGGTGCAGTCAGATTTGCATAATAATGACTTTAAAAACCAATATGGCGGATTTTAAATAAAAAAGATCAAAATTTTTTGCGTTTTTTTTTTTTTGTGAATTTTTTTCGCATCAATAAAGTTACTGAATCGATTCCAAACCACAACCAAAAGTGCACAAAATATCTAAACTTTAACTAGGAATATTTTTTTTTTGCGTCGAATCAACCTAACCTCTTCAAGATATCAATATGTAAAAAAAATGAACGTTATTTGATAAATTATGAATATTATCAATAAAATTCACATTTCTAATGGAATAATTGTCCCAAAAATATATATACAAGGTGTTTTTGAGGTCGCTGATCACGAATTTGAGGTTAGATTTTCAAAATTCAAGATGGCGGATCCAATATGGCCGACCAAATTTCATAAAATGCTTAAAGATTACAACAATATGTATATAGGGGGGTTTCTGAGGTCGCTGATCACGAATTTGAGGTTAGATTTTCAAAATTCAAGATGGCGGATCCAATATGGCCGACCAAATTTCATAAAATGCTTAAAGATTACAACAATATGTGTATAGGGGGGTTTCTGAGGTCGCTGATCACGAATTCGGAGTTAGATTTTCAAAATTCAAGATGGAGGATTTATAACCGACCAAATTTACGCTCGAAAATTGGTTGTTTCCGTCCGTTAGCCGTTTCATAAACGTTTCCCAACTGGAAACTTGTAAAACCTTTATATTTTCATAATTCAAATTTAGTTATCTGTCACTTGTAAATTAGAGCTAATAATTAATATTCAAATATTCGTAATTTTAAATATTCAAGCCGCAATAACAAATGCACTTGTGATTCATAATTTGTCGAACGTTGAATCTCAAAAGACTGGTACAAAAGAAATTGCTATAAGTATTGCTAGACATTATTTGAATATTGGACAGAAGAGGTATAAAAAAAAACATGAGCTTTGTCGCAAAACGAGTCAAAAAAAATGTTCGACAAAGGAATGTGTTGTTCGCACATACATATACTGCTGCAATTGTGATTTGTATTTTTGTAAAAAATGTAGAGACACATTTCATGCAAATCTTGAACAAAAAATGAAAAAATAAAAGCTTTCTATCGATAATTTATATTCATAGATAAAAAAAGAAGCTTCTAGTAATGTATATATTTATGAATAAAAAATGAAAAACAGAAAAAAAAAATTTAAAAAAATAAAAAAAAATAAAAAAAAATTAAAAAAAAATAAAAAAAAATAAAAAAAAATTTAAAAAAAAGACTCTTGCCGTCCACCTCCACGTGGTTTGAGTTGGGAAACGTTTATGAAACGGCTGACGGACGGAAACAACCAATTTTCGAGCGTAAACTCCCCGTATAATAAACATTATCGCATGAGTTTTAGTTATTTCATGAAATTTGGTCGGTTATAAATCCTCCATCTTGAATTTTGAAAATCTAACTCCGAATTCGTGATCAGCGACCTCAGAAACCCCCCTATACACATATTGTTGTAATCTTTAAGCATTTTATGAAATTTGGTCGGCCATATTGGATCCGCCATCTTGAATTTTGAAAATCTAACCTCAAATTCGTGATCAACAACCTCAGAAACCCCCCTATACACATATTGTTGTAATCTTTAAGCATTTTATGAAATTTGGTCGGCCATATTGGATCCGCCATCTTGAATTTTGAAAATCTAACCTCAAATTCGTGATCAGCGACCTCAAAAACACCTTGTATATATATTTTTGGGACAATTATGCCATTAGGAATGTGAATTTTATTGATAATATTCATAATTTATCAAATAACGTTCATTTTTTTTACATATTGATATCTTAAAGAGGTTAGGTTGATTCGACGCAAAAAAAAAATATTCCTAGTTAAAGTTTAGATATTTTGTGCACTTTTGGTTGTGTTTTGGAATCGATTCAGTAACTTTATTGATGCGAAAAAATTTCACAAAAAAAAAAAAACCCAAAAAATTTTGTTCTTTTTTATTTAAAATGCGCCATATTGGTTTATAAAGTCATTATTATGCAAATCTAACTGCACCAATCGAAAGAGCGACCCCAAAAATAGTAGAATAGGTATGATTGGAATTTTTTATTTCAATTTTTTATGGCAGAAAATAAGTCTCATACATCGTATGAAAATTGTGCTCTTCCCGGACTTAATGGGTTAAAAGGAAAGGACCAGTCACCTGCCCTACATGATGGTGTATGTAACAATATAGGTTCCTATTGCAAACCATACGACGTAGAAACTTGAAATTTGGTATAGTAATACATCTTATTAACCCACATATTTTGCAGTCGTTAAAATTTCAGAATTAAAGAGGGGCAAATTAGGTACTCGAAAAAAAAATTCTTTTTGTATTTCATATATCATATGGAATAAAAAATATTTTTTTAATAATTTTAAATAGCACATTTACAAAGATATTCTGAAATATATCAAGTAGTACTAATTCTTTATAGTAATTCAGACCCGGACCTCATAAGTGCGATGTACTCATTACAACCCAAGGGCCTACTTGTAGGCCTTAATATAAAACGTCAGATTTCCGATTCAAATTAAAGTGTTGGGTCTGAATGACATATTTTATAGTCATATTTTATTTTTATTTTATAAAATATTAGTACTACTGGTAGGTCTTTGGGCTGTAATGACTAGTTCGCTAGTTAGTGCTCTGGGCCGCAGGAGGATATGCGAAAATAGAGCATCCCGAGTTAATATTATTATTACCGAAACTATTGGAAATTAAAAAAAAGTCAGCGAAATATTGAAATTTCTAGGTCTTATTTTTAAAATCACATTTGATTTTTAAAATCACATTTTGTAATAAATGAGTTAGCTATAGAGTCCTTGAAATTAGAGAAGAATAGTAAGAACCGGAACAAACTGCAGCAGGTGAGTTAGCAACACGTAATTTCTAGTAAAAACTTTATAAAACAGTTAGTAAAGATTAATATATATTAAACAAAAATTAAAATCATTTATTAAAGCATTTGTATGATGATCAGTCCTCTCTTTTATTTTGAATTTGATGATTGATCTTCTCTTAAAGAAGAAAAGCAGGAAAGGTTTTGTTCAGCGAAAATAACTTTTTAAAATTGGAAATTTGACCACCCTTTGAATGCTTTCAATATATTTTGAAGGTTTGAATACATTTTTTTTGCAAACGAATCATGAATTATCATCCCTTTAATTTTATTGTAAAATGGAAGTTGTTTGGAGGTAGTGTTGGACGCGTCAACCAACGTCTGACATTTCGAAAAAGACACTGATAGCGTATATGTCGACATTTAAGCTCGTGGTACTTCGACTCGTTGATAATCGTTTATGTATATTGAAAATGAAAAAACAAACCGGTCAAAGCTAACGCGCAAAGTTTTCAAAAAACATGATAAAAGCAGAAATTTGTTGTGCATTTGTGATGATATCTTTCATACAAATAAGTAACGTGACAGTGTTTTGAAATTGGCGATAACCTCCTAAAAAAATCATGTCCCTAGCTTTAAAAATGGCTTAGTTTACGATTTTTATATATCATTTCTATAGGAGCTTTTCATAGATTACGTATTCGCAAAGAAAAGGTTCTATCACATCACGCTTTTTATGACATTCCGTACAAAATTAAATATCAAATTTTGTCGACCAGTGAATATGGTTTTTAGTCTATAGTATTAAATGCTTAATTTCCAATTACTTAAAGCAACATAAAAACCGAAATTTAAAAGGAGAAATATTATTCGTTTCGTTTCGTTAGAAATTGAAGGTTGTGGCTACCTAAACATGTAAATCTACATCTATGTAAATTTCGTGCTTTAGTAATTGTCGTTTTAGTCAATCCTTCGAATTTAAAAATGGTTTAATGGTTGCCAACGTACTTTCTAAATTTATTTTATTATTATTACAATACCTACCTACAGATTATTTTACGGTCATTTAAATGAATATGGTTATTATTGCAGTATTTTCCACAAATAATCACCGTATGGCGAATGGCCCCGTATAATCGAACCCTTTTGTAAGGGCTAAAGCCACTTCTGTCTATATCTCTCTGTAAATTCCCCTACAGCCACACCATATGGCGTAATTAACTTTGAAATTATCCTTTGGGGCTCGATTAAGGCAAATATTCGTAAAATCTGCTGCTAAATCCAGGGAGTTGATTTAATTTTTGCTCCTATGGGAATTATCGGAATTATCAAGTACCTAAGGGTTTAATCTCGTGATGAGAAAAGCGGAAATTTTTATTTTTCATCATGCTTTTCTTGTGCATAATCATTTCATTGAAGTTTGTAGTTTAATATGGAAAGGCAAATGTTTTGGACCAGCTCTTTACCCTTTGATTATTTAATTCTCTTCCAATTTGTTATATGCTTGAAGGGCTCCTTACTTTACATAAACTACAGATCTATAGTAATACCTTCCACCTTATCTTCATTTATATTACGTTTGCCCGCAAGCTGGCACGCACAATCTTTCTCTAAATATAGCAGAATTGTGAATTATGCATGTGATTTTCTGGAGCTTTCTCTGATTTGCATGTGATTGATTTCATATACATACATTAGTATGTACGGTACTTTTCGCTTTAAATTAGCTCGTTTTCCAAAATGCAACAATTATCTAGGTCTATCTAGATCAACTTACCTCTGGGAAAGAAACACTATCTAACTAAAATTACCTTCAGCCTATATTCCGAGACTTTTGCAAGGAATAATTCCTTCTTCTATTATTTTTTAAGTGGCAAAAAATCTCAAAACCAATTTCCTTCCCAAAATTTTGTGGAAATTGAACATCATAAAAATGTTTCACAATTTTAATTTTTCACTCCGCTCAAAGTAAGAAATTCAAAATATTCTTGTTGCGTTCCATTTCAATTTTCTTTTGAAGGTTGTGCCGAACCATTAACAAACTGCTGGAATTTCTTATTACTTACAAATTTCCTGGCGAAAACCAAGAAAAATGGAGAAAGAGACAATGAGAGAGCAGAGGGTTCATGAAAAGTGGGCGAAATTGAATTTCGTTTTTTAGATTATAAACTAATTTCCTAAATTGAAAACAAGAGTCAGTAGTCAGCTGCATAATCGAATTTTTGCAGAAGATAATTTCAACTTGTTTCAAGAATTATTCCATTATTTTATTGTGTGGAACCGAAACATACAACAAACAATAACAAAAGGGACAACAATCAGGGGCTGGCTCTTAAAAAAATAAATCAATAAAACATTTCAATATCTACTAAATTATGACATTTAGAAAAGTGTTGGATGTGTGAACGAAGTGGTAAATAACTAACTCTAAATTCGTAGTATTAAACTTACAAAGGATTTGGTTGTTTAGACTATCTCAGAATTTGTTTTAAAGAAAAGAATCAATAATGTCTTTCTCATTTTCTTTGAAAAAGTTTTATTATTTTGACTAGCTATATTACAATAATTAATTGGTGTCCACTAAAAACAATCAGAAACATGTTTCCTTAGTTTTTGGTGTTCGTTTATCATTACCGTGAACAAATTATAGAAACCAAAAGGGGAGTCAAATGGACTACTCGCAATTACTGATTTTTTTTTGTTTTAAAAGATTTTTCCAATTTAAGGAAATCCGAAAAATAAAAATAATTGGAAGCCATTTTGAAAAGGCAGTTGTGTATTTAAAAACCTCGGATCTGTGGTATGTTTTCTTGTGAACGGCGACAGGCCGAACTATTAATTATAAGGGTAAAAAAGTTGTGAGAAAAAACAAGGATTTCTAAAAGCTTTCCAATAAAAAAAAATATTATTTCTGTGTTCAATTTATTATTTAACAACCAATAAAACGCCAAAATATAACTTGAATTTTGTTTTTTTTCCTACGAATAAGGGGACAATCCACATCAACCGGCCCGCTGTGGGCTTTTAAAATTGTTCAAAATGGCGGCCACAATATGGCTCCTTTTTCCAACTTGTTTGCTTGTAAAAGAAGTTCTCAACAAAAATTTATGGCCTTAAAAATTATGCTCCGTGGCGTAAAATGTTTGTAAGGATGTATGTTTTCAAGTGGTATGTGGCGATTAAAAACTTTCAAAACGGCGGCTTCAAAATGGCTTGGCTTTTAGCGAATTTCCATTTTTCTTAGCTTTAATCGGCTGTAAAAAGTATTTAATGGCATTCAGCCTTATATTGAAGGACTTAAAATTTTCATGTGAAAGTCCTTTTTTTTTTTTTTTGGCGGCTTCACAATTGCTTTGTTTTCTACGAATTTTTAAGATTATTAGCCAAAAATGGCTGCAAAAGGTATTTAATGGCCTGTAAACTTATGTTTTGTGGCGTGGAGAGTGCATATGGATATTGTTTTTCAAATGCCCTGTGGCGAATAACAATTTTGAAGATGGCGGCTTCAAAATAGCACAGTTTTCAGCGAATTTTCACGATTATTGATCAAAATCGGCTTTACACAGGCACAAGGGCATTAAGTACTGTGTAGAGCCGCTTTTGGTCAATAATCGTGAAAATTCACTGAAAACTGTGCCATTTTGAAGCCGCCATTAATTAAATAACTTTTGCAGCCATTTTTGGTTAATAATCTTAAAAAATCGCAGAAAACAAAGCCATTATGAAGCCGCAATCTTGAAAATTTGAAGAGGCCATATGATGTCAGAAAAAACATTTTCACATTAACATTCTAAGTCCTACAATATAAGGCTGAATGCCATTAAATACGGTTTACAATCGATTTAAGCTAAGAATCGTGGAAATTCGTTAAAAACCGAGCCATTTTGAAGCCGCCATTTCGAAAGTTTTTATTCACCACATACCACTTCAAAAGATACATCCTTAGAAACATTTTACGCAACAGAGCAAAAGCCATCAATTTTTGTTGAGCATTTTCTTTATACAGACAATCACCAAAATTCGTTGAAAAAAGGCTCCAATTTGAAAAATTTTAAAAGACCACATAGGTTTCGAAAGAGCTTGTCAATAGGAATATTTTGAGCCTACTTCTTATTTGAGCTTTTTCATTTTTGTTCCCGACAGTGGCCCGGTTAAAGTGGATTTTCCCATTAGCTTAAAAAGTGTAGTAAAAAAGATGAAGTAAAGACGTTTTTAGGAAAAACAATATATGTAAAAATAAATTACATTTTTCATATTTACATATGCTTTGATTCCTTGTGAACATATTGCTTTTCTTCATTTTTCATTATTTCAAAGTGTGATTAGTGACGACATCTTCCAACATATGCCAATCGATTCTATGCAATCTCCCGATGAGCACTTGTCTCAAGATTCCCCCTGTAAATTGCGTTGTTTAGAAAGTATGGGCAGTTTTATGTATGCAAATACTTTTTTCAGTCAACGCCCTGTAGATATTTTAACACACACCCTATGGACCTCTTTTTGATAGAGAACTCTTTCTGCATTCCAATAAGTCTTCAACCACTTCTCCAACCCTCTTCCATCACTAGTTTCAAATTGTCAAAGTCTAGAAACTGATAACATCGTTACTATTCTTTTAAAATCGTATTACTTTTATTAATTAAATAAGTGACAATGTTACAGGCTTTTGAACTTCGACAATTTGAAATTCGTAATGGGAGCGGGGTAGAGAAGTGGTTGAAAACTTACTGGAAGGAAGAAAAAATTCTCTATCAATTTTCACTTTAAAGAGGTTCGTAGGGGTCGTGTTAAGAAAATTATAAGGTGTTGAATGAAAAAAATATCCATTCGCATGGAACTTCCCGTAGCTCCTAAACCACGCATTTCAGAGGCGGGCTCTCAGAACAAACGTTGATCGGGGGATTCCATAGAATCAATTGGCAGATGTTGGAACACATCGTAATAGTAATTAATAGATCTTATTTACTTATTGTTAAGAGGATAAAAACAATGAATGAACTATTTAAATGAAGAAAATACAACGATTGAGTTTAATGAATGCATTTTGTAATAGCATATTTTCCAATAGATTTTTATATCTTAAATTACACGTGTAGATTTATCTTAAAGTACCGACACGTGTTTAAAAGAAATCTTGGAATTCGGATTGAATATTCTCAATACGATTCTTAGGAGGATATTAATTCCTCGAGAAATATGATGCTGGGTGATGAGTAGGTGCGATTTATTTTCATAGGAAAATGCCCTCACCAGTTTATATTAAATCATCTTCTACCTAAACGGGTATATAACATACATCGGAAGTCCAAACAACGAAAAGGTCATGTGACTAAACCTAAGCTTTAAACATTTCAGCTGTACATCAAAGCGGCTATCTTATTATCCGCACAGCACGTTTATAAAATTGCTCCCACTATGAGTAACATAACCCAAAATTTATGGACTTATAAATTTAAAAGCGTGTTATGTTAGAACAAGCTTCGCACTTCTTTTATTCCTTTTTAAAATCATGTTGCCCTTATACTCTTAAAAAGTTCATCCCTGGGGCTTCTCTAGTGTATGTACATACGTACATAGAAATATGTGTGACTATGTCTATAAGAAATAAGCGGACTTCCTGACTGTCTGTCATTCTTAAAACGATACCATAGAAAATCCTGCTTGGGTGCTTAACAAGATGCCAAGAGAGAGATGCTTCAAAGTTATCTTGCCGCATCAGTAATTATTTGATTGGCGCTTTATGTGGCCGATATATCAGTTTTACACATGGGCGCCGACAGAATTTCTTGAAGGGGGTGCACCTAGAAGTGAATACATTCAAGAGGCCGCTACTTTCTATTTTACAACCATGTAATTGGTAACCTCCACTATACTTAAGGGGCACCACTAGTGTGACCGTCTGAAAAAAAGGTGATTTTTGGAAAAAATTTTAAAGAAAACTACTGCAAGGGATGTTTTAATGTTTTAAGGATATATTTGTGGATATATAATAAATACATGATCAAATTTTTTGACCAACAAATTGAAAATTCAGCGAGTAATTTTCCCAAGACTCAAAAACAACTCCCCACTGCTGCATTGATAGAGACCTTCACAGTGCCTGAAATAAAAAAAACCAAAAAGTTTATTAAACTAGAAGGAAAAAATTTAAATTTAACAAAATGGTGAAGTTTTTAAAAAAAGTTTCAAATTTCGCTGCAACAAGAATCAAATCGATCGGATAATTTGTCCTAGAGTTATTATTGCAGCAAATTTGAAAAATGTATATTAGTTTCGAGACAAACGCGTTTAAAGTTTAATTCCATACATTACTCGATACGATGAGCGGCTGCTCATGCACTTGACATTTTAGTATGTTATTTTTAAAGGTATAAGACTATCGAAATATGCAATAAAAATAAAAACCGATTTTTTCGAAATTTCACACTAGTGGCGCCCCTAAAGAAATTCTAGGAATGGTCTACTACTTAATGAAATCCAATTTTAGAATTGCGTCTTTAAAGTCGGGTTTACAATATGTTAAAGCATATGAAGTAATGATAATAACGAAATGAATACGATTTTACCACAAGTAGTAAATCGTATGCCGCTCGTTGTCCTTCAGTGTATTGTAATGAAGTGAAAGTGTGCAAAAAATATTAAATGTACGCCAAGGTAACGCAGGGCGATAAGCGATTGGAGTCATGCTTTTAATTTCGTTAGTTAGAATGAATGAATGTGCATACATTATTATAATACCACATCTGCTCGAAATTGATTTTTAACTCATAGCAAACTCTAGGCTTGCTAAAGTGTAGCTAAGTTTTTTCCTGTTGGAAAATTGATTCTTGTTTTTTACGAAATTTTGTTCTTTAATATCTTAAGAATATTTCTGCACGACGTTAAAATTCAGTATATCATCGAAGTACAACAGTCATATGATAGTAACTGGCTTCGGCTAATATTTATTACATCAATTTGTCACCCTTCAAATGATTACTGTCAAATTTCAGTCGGCTACGTCATTCAGTTTGTGTTTGATAGCAATTGGAAGCGAACAAATTTTGTATTTTTCCGCGATTGGTCACAATTGACCAAAAATCCCACAGGTCCGATGATTTCAAAGGTATCTTTAGCGATGTTAAAGCGTAATCCGAAGGAAAGACGAAATATGGATCCTTCAAAGAACACCAGAAGAAACAGTCAAAAGTAAAGTAAAGTAAATTCTTAACTAAAAATTTTTGCATTTCAATCTTTTGCGGTTTTGCTTCAAATCTGAGGTCTTATTTCTTTTTATCATTATTCAGTTGAAAAGAGATTTATGTGCATCGTTAAAACAGAGATGACATTAATAGTGTTTAAAGAATCTTGTAGTCTATTCCTCTTCAAAATCAGTTCTTGTATCAGTGTGAATACTACTTTGACATTTTTTCAACAATTACAACGTCATCTACCACACATAAAAACAAAAATGTAACAAAACGTACGAATTTTTCGGCGTAGAATTCGATTCCGCAACAAAAATTAGTGACTCAAATTAAAAATGGCAGACATATAAATTCGATCAGCAATTAATAATGATTTGTTGACTCAGAAAAATCATCTTTGGTAAATCAATGGTTTTTGCGTGAATATTTTTATGTGTCCTAAATGAATAAGAATTCTTATATAAATAACTAAAAAAACATTATAATTTTCAAATTACACACATTACTACAATAGGATAATAACTTTTAACTATAAGAAGTACCAATTTATTATTTTAATAGAATATCATAATAAAAATATAAGTATGTATATATCATTCATGTACCCTATATTTAAAAAGAGCATCACTTTGAAAATTAAGAATTGAACGTATGTAGTTCCATAAAACAAAAATCAACAGGGCGTCTAGTTAAAATAAATTTATGAATATATGGTATTTGATATGAAATCACATTAATTTGATAGGATTCCTATTAAAAATATATTCCATAATGTGGTATCACATAACTTTACACTTGACTTCACATCATTTTAAACCAAAATGCGACAGCGAAACAAGTTCGTGCTAACAAGGAATTATACGGTTTGTCTTGCGTCATATCATGACATAATCAAGTTTGTACGGTATTTGTTGTCAATGCACCATTCTTTATTTTTATTGATTAATACTGCTTGTACTTTGAAAATAAATTTAAAAAGTTCTTAGCACTGATTCTTCAAACAGGGGGATTTTATGACATGGGGACTTCCCTAATCTTGTGATTTCCATTTCAAATTAGTTTTTTGATGTCTATAGTTTCAGTATGATGACTCTTACAAGTCTCATAATATCACATTAGTTCAGTGTATGTTTTAATTAAACTTTTTATTCCAAATATGTTAGAAAAAAATGTTTTTGACATGTAATGTACTCTATTTAAGTTGTACAATATAATCCTAATATGTATTATTATTATATAATAGGATATAATTTTGAATTAAAATTCCAATTCGTCATTTATAATATTGGAGTACCAAAAATTAATTTTAAAATATAGGTATTAGATGAACATCTGAAATGAAATAATTCATAATATTAAATTAATAACTATGCCATGTTT
Source organism: Dysmachus trigonus (assembly GCA_949715965.1). Classification (NCBI taxonomy): domain Eukaryota; kingdom Metazoa; phylum Arthropoda; class Insecta; order Diptera; family Asilidae; genus Dysmachus; species Dysmachus trigonus. The sequence continues at coordinate 42,680,477 of OX454322.1, read as the reverse complement.
GTTTAACTTTTTACGTTTAATATTATATCATTTTAACTTAGAATGGTTCATATTAAATACAAATAAGATGTTATGTAAAGCACACGAAGAATTCAGCAAAAGTCTGAAGAAACCTCCTTTGACCACCGAGCCTAAGGCGGCCAGGCTGAGTTTTGTTGTTTGGCTAAAGTTATGAAACAATTCAATTTCCTACAAAAAAGTTCTCAACACGAAATCACTAACATCGATATTTCTTGAGATATTGGGCTTTGAAGTTGAGGTAGTGTTTCTACAATTTAGCTCAATAATCTATGAAAATTCCATTCTACCTCAACTTCAAAGCCCAATATCTCAAGAAATATCGATGTTAGCGATTTGGTGTTCAGAACTTTTTTGTATGAAATTGAATTTCCTACAAGTTTGTCATATTCACTTTTTCTGTACCTCTTGTTGTTTACGAGATGGGGGTAAAAAGCGAGAATTTCATGGAAAAATTGGGGTTAGTGACCCGTACTATCTCGCTGGTGGGAGTTAGGGTTACACCGCAATGGACACTTTTGTAGAGCATTCAATTCTGAAGAAATCCGACCATTGACCAAGATTATACCATAAAATGCCTCTGAGCTGTAGAGTTTTGAAGAAAAATAGTCAAAGTTTACGTGTATTTTATATAGGAAATCTTTATACGCCTTGGTCTAGTACTTAATATTAATATTAAGGGCTCCAATTTTCAGGGAATTTTTGTTTAGGTATTTGCCACAAAATTTCGAGGTGTGACTGAAAAAAAGAAAATAGTCGCGAAAAAAAAGCACCCTAATGTACATATACATAATAAAACAAATATTAAAATTATATGTTGATTTGTTAAGTGGAGTAAATAAGTAATTCTGTATATATAAAAGAGTTTTTCAATATCTCCTTTATAACGTAACCAGCACTTACACTAGGTGGCTTTAAGTCTATTTCGCTCACTGTATAAGCGCGGCGCGTGACATTGCAGCATCATTGTTGATGGATGACAAGTGCATTCGAAGACCCTACTTCTACGAGTTCAAACTCGCTTCTGTTGATGGTCGTCAGTTAGAAGAGCTTAGTTGGGATACAGTGGCACACCCTTGGTACTCTCCTGACTTTGCGCGCGTCTTCTGTCTACCACTTGTTCCGGTTGCTGAAGCAGTATTTACGTAGAATATAATTCAATTCTTATGACGATCTTAAAATTGATTTAGAATATTGAAAACTTATTTCCAAAGTGAGTACTGTGTTCCGAAACAGTGTGGATTTGAAAAAAAAAATTTCAGTCGAAATAATGCACGAACCGCGCCTACTGCATACAAGTTTGTGAAGAAAGTTCGTGAGACTGACATGTTTTACTCGTCACAGATCTCACCAACTTAACTTTAGCTGCATTAGCTTAAGGGAAATTTTGCATAAAGGCCTCGGATTATTTCCTTAGAAGGTAGAACTGACTCAGGAATAGAAGCAAAAATTGAGGAATTTATTTGGACGAGCCGTGGTTCCAACAGGATGGCGCTACGTACCACACAAGCCGCGCAACAATCGGTCTTTTGTGTGCTTAGTTCAATACTCGTGTAATCAGGTAATTTTAGACATGTGCTATAGCCCTTTTTGCCCTTTTTGGTGGGGTTTTAGTTAAAGATCCATTTTATGCTGACAATTCAGGAACGATTCATGTACTTAAGGCGCGTTCACACGGCATAATACATAAGACAATGAGACAAGACAATAATTGTCCTCGTGTAAAAAAATGATTTAGGGACAAGACAAATGGAGTTCAATTTCTTCTCGCTTCATTGTTGTGTCGTAATGCGAACAGCTGAAAGTAAAACAGTGGGACAACAGGCGCCAATGTACGCGCATGACCGCGCAGCTATGTATATTATTTAGAAAATCGGTCCGAAATTTACGAGAGATCTAAATTCTAAATTTATAAGTATATATTAGAGAATATCGATATCTGTTGAAAACGGACAGTGAACAATTCTTTCGGACCTTCAGTTTCTAATTCTTTTAATAATAAAGCAGATGAGCCGAATCCTCCCCGCTCTTCAATAATGCCCAAAATTTCTACCTATGGAAGCTTTAAAATATCCACCTTCATTTCATGACGGTGCCATAGACGATCAGTTTTTTAAATGAACGACGCGAAAGTAAGAAAGTAAGTAAGTTTTGTATTCTTATTGTCCCGCCTTCTAGACCCATTTACGCAGTTTGGACAAAACAATAACTTCTTGCCGTACTGTATCGTCTTAGTGTGAACCCGGTTTTAAGCTCAATATTAATCGAGCTGTTTGTGAAATAAGGCCCCAAAATGTGCTGCAAAATTTGGTTGAGAGGATGGGCGACTGCCAAGCCAGCCAAGGCTATAATTTAAATGGAATCATATTCCATAAGCAATCGGAAGGCTCACTCTTTTCAATAAATATATAATACAGTAGAATCCGGATATAACGACCCTCAAGGGACCGGCAACAATTATTCGTACTATAACGCACAAAACGAACGAACACCGACGAATGAATTTAAGCTTGTTTTCATGTATTATTAATATTACTGTAATTATGAAATAATAATTCATATGATTTACTGACCTAGAAAATCTGTAATTTTTGTTTGTTTTTGACTGATTTTTGTTCGATAGTAAGAATTACGTACAGCATTGTAAATAAAAGACATCATATTTATTACAACATCATCAAAGTTAGTTTGAACAAACACACTGAGCGTTTTTGCAGCCTTCAGATCCTCAGACGCACTGGAAGCCGAATTAGTCGCCTCCGGTTCGGAACTTACTTTACCGCACGTATTGAGTCCTTGACCTTGGCACATCAGATGAAAAACACTGATTCTGATTTAAGCGCACTAATAAGCATACGTATGTAAGAGAGGGGAGAAAGCCGGGACACGGGGCGGTAAGGTATTGTTTGTGCGTAGGTATTGAAAACAACACTGTGCGTCGCTCTAAGCGGACGATTTCTTGTCAAAATAGGTCGCTATAAGCAGTTGGTCGCTTAAACCGGAGTCGTAATAAACGGATATGTTTTCATAGTAAGTCTATATGAAACCTAACTTGAGTTTGAATTTTCGTCGCTAAAAACGGTTAGCCGTTATAAACGAATTCGTTATATCCGGATTCTACTGTATAAATAATAAATAAATATAAATGAAAAATATTGAACAATGTTTATTTTATAACATTCTTAAAAAGAAACCATCCGACGGCTCGCCCCTTATTTTTTTTTATAGATTTTCGTTCTTCCCAAATTATTTCTTACCTTGGAAGAGAATGCAGTTGCATCTGGTCCCCTTACTCGCAACATGTATGGATTTGCGCACTTCATAATTCGATAATAAAAACCGATTTCATCACTTCCAAGCCGGCACTACGGTCGAATTGAGGAGGTTTCTTTTGTGTTCCGCGCTGTATCATAGCCTGCATCTAAGGTCATTGCTCAGAAAATATTTCTGCCATGTGTGCGTTCCCAGAGTTCTTGGAATTGGAAGGAAAGTGGCGAAACAAAAGTTTAATTGCACACCCGCCAGCACGGCACAAGTTTCACGTGCGAGTCGGTGACGGGCCAGTGGTGGGGCGCTACGAGCAGGCGTTATGTCTTTCAGTTTAGTCGACGACATCCGCCAAAATGCAAAAGCTCCAGACCGAAAAGCTAAGTCTGCTAAGCCCCCCGCTTATATATTCGCTGAGGAGCCCTGGGTGGCAGGTGCTTCAGCCGGCACGGCAAAGCGCGCCGGACTGCAATAACCTCCCGGGGGGTGGTGAGGCGATGGATTGGAGATGCGATGCGCCTAGTGACAAAATTCCGGGGTGCCGCAGGGTGGCGACGTTAATGGCGGGTTTAGGACACCCGACGACGGGTGATCTGGCGAGCTTTTCTGGCACTCTGCAAAAGCAAACCGAACCGAACGCTGCTGTCCTGGCTGAAAATTGAACCTCTAGAACCTCCTCGCGTTTCAGTTAGCTTTTGACTTCGAAAACTGCCGGTCACTCGGAAGGAATTGGAGCCCTGGGGCCGCACTTTAACGTCTTACGTCTTCAACGAGTCTTCCGTTTTCGTAAAAAAAGGACAGTGTTCGGTGTTGTCGGGCGAATTTGGACAGCCGTTAAAGTCCCAAAAGTGGGGTCAGAGTTAATTGCTCGTAGATATAGAAAAGTATCTTTCCCTCCATGCCCTTCTTGGGCGCCCCAAAACGCTAGTGTCGAGATTTCAAGTGCGCGGAATGCTTCTTTCGAGTGCATTAATAGTAGAAAAGTGTGTCACTCAAGAATTCGGAGAGTGAGGAGTGAAGAACCTTGAAGTGCATAGTGAGTGGTTCCTCCATCCGGGGCGCTGAATTTATTGTCTTTTTGGGTCAAGAGCTGAGCTACTTCGAGGAGTATTAAATGCAGTGAAGAGGGAAGACGTACAGTATCGGTCCCTTCAAGGTATTTCGTCACTTAATCATTCTATTTTTAACCAGAATTCGCTGACTCCGCTGAGGGAATTAGGCTTTGAAAAATATTTTTAGGGAGATTTCGACGAATTGTCGTCAAAACACGATGTTTCGGCAAACACCTCCTGGTGGTTTTGAATTATTTTGTCGGAACTAGCCCTTCGGCGGTATTTTACTTCACACCCTTGCGATATACGGTCCTTCCAAGGGATGACCGTTTCCAATTCTCAACGCATTGGAGGCGTCGCACAGAGGGTGCTCTTTATGCTCTCATTAATTCAGCGCTTTTATGGCAAGGCGATCATTTCACCCTTCGACTGGACGTCCAGATAACAAAAGTGGATACGGTGTAGTCGCCGCGACGTCCGCCGCCGGCTCTTAGCTGACCCGGCTTGACCGGAGCCTTAGTCAAATTGTTAATTAAAATTACCGCGAAATGTTCGCATGCTGAGGGCATTCGTGATAGAAGCGTTTTGCCAGTAAACTAGTTCAAAATTCATTTTCCATTCCATTGAGTTTCGAAGTGCTGCCACAAGGTGTAATGGCACTCACTGTTCAGTTATTTATAGACCTCCTGTAGAGTTTTGGTTGGGGCCCCAACGACTCTGTGTAGTTTGTTGTTTCGGGTTCATCGAACAAGTGAATTACACTTTTGCTCAGCACCTTCGAAATACATTTAATTGAAAAATTTGTCAAATTCAAGGAGTAATTTCGAGCTTGCGATTTATTAGACTAATTGACTCTCATTCACTAGGCAACAAACTGAATGTTTTATTCTGCGACCGAACGAGTGATATCGTTGATGCGCGGAGGCAGAGGGGTTGTAGGTTGAAACTCCTCTGATGAGCTTTAAGTTCTATTTTAATAAGAGAAAAATCACAATAAAAAAAATATATATATATTTAATCTCTCAAAAGACATGTTCATTAATTGAAAACGAATGGCTGACTTTTAACTGTCAGGATGTGTGACATCCCGTACTCTTTGATCGCGTATATAATTATTGAAAGGAGAAGGGTCAATAAGGCCGATTTTGGGTCCAAATTTGTTGACAGGAAGCACTTGAAATTTCTTTGAAATTCTTTTTGGGTTTTTATTTATAATCAATATATAGTCGATTTCAACCAATACGAAACTTCGAAATACCAATTAATTACCCCTTCTTTGCCATCCCTCCAAAGTTAAGAAAAAGCAGCTATAAATAGCATTAACGCTTATAGAAAAATCGTCTCAGCTAAATCTTTTATTTTACAATACAGATAATTCATCTAGAGAACCAATCAAACATAAATACCCTCCTCCCCCTACCGCACCATACCCCCCTCCACAACCATGTCTAGATTCATTATCTGTATTGTAAAATAAATATTTAGCTGAGACAACATTTTCTATAAGCGTTAATGTGCTGTTTTTTCATAACTTTGGGTGGGGTGGCAGAGAGAGGAGGGTATTTGGAAGTTTCGTATTGGTTGAAATCGACTATATATTGATTATAGGTAAAAACCCAAAAACAATTTCAAAGAAATTTCAAGTCCTTCCTGCCAACAAATTTGGTTCGAAAACCGGTCTTATTGACCCTCTTCCTTTCACGAGGTTTTGATATAGTCTGTGAGTTAGTCTGTGAGCATGAAATTACACTTTGGAAAGCCGTATCTTTTTATTGCATTGAGTTTGAAACTTTAATTTTCTACAGGACTATGAGGCTATAGACCTTAGCATTTAGTATTAATTTCAAAGTAATACGTAGTGACGTAGGTTCTACAACAGGCTTTATTAGATATTAACTATAAAATTTGAAAGCATATGGCTTACAGGGAAATTTTTTTTTCTTGTCTTAACTGTCTGACCGTAGATTTATAGTAGTGTTTTATGGGCGTTCCTTTTTTGAGTTTGTTTCGTTTGCCGGTGTTCCACAAGGATCTATACACTGTCCACTACTAATTATGTTATTTATTAATGACTTAACTACAAAGATCATTTCTGATTGTCTTTGAGGATTTCAAGATGTTCCGAGTGATTGAAAGTGGTCGCGACTGTGATATTCTTCGGCATGACCCACAAAATTGGTGCAATACTAACTGCACTGCTTGACGATTAATGTAAGTAAAATGTTACAAAATGACCTTTCGCTTTAAAAAACGTTTAGTTACGTTTATAAGCCCCAATCAAAGAAATTTCACTCTAATAATAAAACTACGAACATAATCCCGAACTTTTTGTTTCCAAAACCTCACAAGTATGCTATATCATTAAGAAGAGTAAAGCAATCGATTGCTAGGAGCAACGACATGAAATATTTGTCAACGAAACAATTTATTTGGGAAATTTTTGGGACGAAATTGTGTTAAAAATAATATATCTAAAAGAATTATAATTCCCCATGCATGCTTTATATCTTGTATATTTGAAAAATTGCAATGCTTCTTAAGCGTTATTACGAATCGTTTCGTTCGGTTTTTGTGCGGCTGTTGAAACGGTTTCTTTTATTAATCTTTAATCGGTATCTGTTAATTTATTGGAGATATATAGGGATATAGAAACATTGAGCAATGAAAGAGAGCAAAAAGGAAGATGTACTACATATCGTATATATCGCAGTTCAAAGCTTTTGAGTTGAAAAGAACCACGAACATTTTTCGTTATTCCTAACGAAGAAATCGCTGTTGCGATTAGTTTAAATAGCTGTACGAAAATGTAATAGAAGAGTTTCATGCTTATCTTTCTCCAGATATTGCTTTTCTTGTTGTTTAAGCATTTAAGTCGCGTAAAAAAGCAAAAGTAAAAATGCACATGTTACTTCAATAAATAAAAGCTTGAATATGCGAGAATTCGACTCAAACAATAGAAAATTTGACGTAAATCAGGGTGAAAGTCGAAATGAATTAATGATGTTTGTCTTTTTAGATGTATAAGCGAAGAATGTCTTTAATTAGTTAAACTATTATTTTAAACTATGACTTTCGGGACTATGCATTTCAAATATAATATGTGGCTCTCTCTCCCACTTAATTTGTAATATAGCAGCAATCTTAATATTTAGTCAAGATAATTATTTTAAAATAAAAAAAAACGAATCTACTTAAGACTGGGTTATAATTATATTTTGTATTTATTGTATGTTTCTATTTTAATTTAAATATTTTATCAGTATTACGACTTCTTCTGAAGTATTTAGTAATCTGTGAGGGTTAGCAAATAATGAAACAATTGAAACTGAATGCCACTTGGCAGAATCTAGCATATAAAAGGCCTTAGAAAAAAATTACTGAATTCAGTTTGAAATTCTTTGAAATGCTTTCACGACTTGCGATCTTGCTGGCTTTACTGACTGGGTGCTTAGGTGCTCCTGAAAGGTCTAAGAGGTCCCTGAATGGTACAAAAATGTTGTATAAGACATATATATAAGTTGACGGTGTAATAATAGAGCATCTTTACGCAATCGATTACCCTTATATGATTGAATTGCTAACAACAGGAGGTCATTTGTGTGGCGGAGCGCTAATTACACCTATCTTTGCAGTAACAGCTAAGCATTGCCTTCCAAAAAATATTAACAATTTTACGGACGTATCAAGATACAAACTTCTTGCTGGTAATCAAATATATGAAGATCGTAAAAGCAATTTTGTACAAATGCGGCAAGTTGAAAAAATCCGCGCATACCCCGTGGATCGTTGGTTTAACGATGTAGCTGTCCTCAAAGTGACCAAGCCTTTTGATTTAAATATTCATGTTAATGTTATTCAATTAGTTCCGCAAACGTTTGACGACTACTTTAATCGGACGATTGTTACAATGGGATGGGATGCGACAGAAACTGGAAGACTTTCAGAATATCTTCTAAAAGTAAAGGGGTATATCATTAAATGTGTTTTACCTTCGTCTGTATTGTGCATTAGGGGCTTAGGAGGAAAGCCACGGTGCGGCGACTCAGGTGGACCTGTGGTTATACAAGGAAAAAATAGATCACCCGATTTGTTGATTGAAGTTCATCATGGAGGTCACCCAACAAATAAATGGTATGCTATAAATTTGGGATTTTTCGCTGATTGGATTAAAGAAAGTATGGGCAAAATGATATAAATTTTTACTATAATAATGGACCATTTTTAAGCTTATTATTATTATTATTATTTGTAGCGAGTCGTTAAGTTACTCTAGGTACCCCTCGATAGCAAACGCGACCTAAAAGATCTATTGTGCTAAACCCCTCTCGATTAAACCCCATCCTATTCAAGGTCCTTAAAGTAGGCTATGGTACTCTGGGGCGTCGCATTCGACACATCTGCCGGAGCGATGATAGACGCTTGATTATTCCAATGTATGGCTTTACTGTCTTTTTCCCATAGCCTGAGGTAGGATCTGTAATAGCTCCTGGCAAGGCCACAGTAAGGCTCTGGTCCGATGAAACCGGATTTAGTTCCATTTCTGGCAAGTTCATCCGCCTTCTCGTTACCAATTATTCCTTCATGGCCCGGTACCCAGGCTATGGTAAGCCTATTGGACTTTGCAAGTATTTTTAATGTTGACAGGCAACACCAAACCAGATCCGACTCTATGGTATAACTAGAGAGCGCTCTAATCGCTGCTTGGCTGTCCGTCAATATCCATATTTTAGCACCTCTCATTCCCTTTCCTATGATGGTTCGGGCGCAGGTATCTATAGCAATTATCTCAGCCTGAAAAATTGTGGGAGTTCTCCCTAAGGCCAAAGAGATCTGACAATTGGGTCCGTAGACACCAGCTCCGGAGAATCCGTCGCATCTAGAGCCGTCAGTGTACCACGCAGAGACACCCAGTCGGGCGGGGTTTTTATTTTCTTTCCACCACTGTCGGTCATTTATTATGATTTCGAATGGTACGTCCAAGTTCGGTCTTTTTAATATCAGGTCTGACGGGCCCTGAATCAGCGGGTCACGTGAGAACACCCTCATTATCTGTGAGTGTTCTTCGTTTCCTTGGGCATTAAAGTGACCTGTTATTTGGAGTTTTAGTGTGTTGCTGGCCGCTTCCTTTTATTTATTTATTTTTTTTTATTTTTTTTTAAGCTTAATAAATATATTATTTTAGCCAATAGACTTTTTAATTTTGATTTTGATTGAAAGAAATTATACTGGTGAAATGTGGTCTGATACCTTCAAAAAGTACTTATCAAAAGGTTCCATTTTATTTGTAAATTATTCAAGTGTGACATACTTATAGTACATATGCATAAAGGATGACAGTTAGTCACTGTGACTAAATCAAATATTGCGCTAACAGCCGGGCATTGTTTTCTAAAGAATATAAGCGATATTAAGGATGTATCAATGTATAAAGTTCTTGCTGGGAACCAAATATATGAAGAGAAAAAACACGGACAAGTGAGAGTAGGACTCACGTCCTGAGGGTTTCATACTATTATAAAGGGTGTTAAACAACTAGCTCTAAGAATTTTGTTGGGCTAGTCGGTATAGGAAATTGTATAACTTTCCACATAGAAATATAAATTAATGATTTCGTATAAAAAGAGGAGGGTCAATAAGGCCGGTTTTCGACCCAAATTTTTTGGCAGGAAGGACTTGAAATTTCTTTGAAATTCTTTTTGAATTTTTCTCTATAATCAATATATAGTCGATTTCAACCAATACGAAACTTCCAAATACCCTCCCCCCCATAGTCATGAAAAAACTGTCGATTGACTTGAGTCTACCTCACTTAGAATGAGTCGACCAGAGCCGCTATGGTGGAGTTTCTTTAGTGGAAGGATTTAACGTTTTTCCCCCTATTTCTCATTTATAGTTCGCTAATACCGAACACTAGAATTTAAGCATTGGGTTATCGCAAAAGTTTTGCTGAGGGTTAATAGGGGCCAAATGAATAAAAATCAAGCATTTACTAAAAGTGAATGATTTCAGTAAAAGCATTTGCTTTCTTGTCAGTATTATTGTACTTACCAGAATTATTACATTATTATATTCTACCATCTACTCCAAAATAATACTCCAATTCCACAAAGTGCCTTAGTCGATGCCTCCATACATAAGTGGAAGTAGGTGTTTATTCACCCAAATTCAAGCATTTACTGGAAATTTTGAATTTGCTAAGAAAACTAGTAAATGCTTCCAATAAAACCATTTGTGGACTTCTAAGTAAAAGTTTAAATTATTATTCACATAAATAATTAGCATAAGTAGATATTTAAAAAAAACTGGTGTTTTGGCCCATTTTGACTTCAAAAAATTATTGCTAGACTTCAAAAAATTATTTAAGGTTTGGACGAAAAGATATATTATTAAGCATACTTTAAACTATTCTAAGAAATTTTATAAACTCATAATTTATAAAGTAATTTTTCAAGCCCTTATGCTCTATTCTGCTCCTCTTTGGTCCTAACTTAAATAAATTATTAAGTTTTAAAAAACAAAATACTTAAGGGGGTATTCTCATGTGACCACTTCGAAAAATCGATATTTTTTTTCATATTTCGATAGTAAAATCTATCGAAAATATGTTGTGAAAAATTCAGACCGAAATTCCTAGTATTACATAAGTTACAACTCATAATCGCCGACGCGCCGTAAGCGACTTGTTCTGCTCTTGAAACTTTAAACGCATTTTTCTCGAAACATCATTTTCTAACACTGTCAGAGTCCTAAAAAAAAAACTATTCAACCGATTGCTTTGAAATTTATATATGTTCTTCTACTCATTAATAGTTATCGTCCGTACCAGAATTGCTTATTTTCGAAAATATTATCTCATTTTTTTAAACGATTTTTAACAAAAAAAAACAAGATTTTCCTAACTTTTTTTTCTACAGTCCGCCATTTTTTTTTTTCAATGAAATTGATTAATTCTGATAGGGACGATAGCGACAAATCTACTGAACAATAATCCATTCGACTTTTTTATTTCGGACAACATGAACAGCCGCTATTACACTGACCAGTGACCTGCTTTTTTTTAGTGTCTAATTTAATTTAAAAAAAAATATATAAAAAATGTAAAATAAGAAAATTTTTCTTTTTTTTATACAGTTTAAGATACAAATAAAAACGTATAAAAAATTAAAGTGATTGAATTTTATTGTCTTATAAAAAAATTCCCTAAAAAGAGGTAAAATTTATGCGTTTATACATGAGAATAACCCCTTAAAATCATATTCATTTAGTTGAATGGATTGTAAATTCTAGTACTATATTAATAATATTAATTTTGTTTTTAAGTATTACTTTTAGGCACTTTTAAAAATATAGCGTGTAACATCTATCAACATATTTTCTCCGCATGGTGCACTCGATATTTTGGTGACGGTTAATTAAAAAATAAATCAAAATATCTTTAAAATGTAGTTATCGTAACAAAATCCATTTTTTCGACAAGGGACATAACAAAAGAAAACGTCAACATTTTAAAAATTGGCTACGTTTAACGATTTCGTAAACAATAAATTAGAATACGAATTATTAATAATTGAGTTTTTGAATGCACGAGATCGAAAAAGTTATTTTGAGAGAAGAAGTTATTATTAAAGATATTTGTGAATATCCTATATGTGTATACTTCAAGGAAATGCAAAAAATCACCCCAGTAGTATTCTCTCTTAAGAATTTGCCGGTAATGATTTTGCCGAGAAATTCGAAATATTGCAAACAAGGTTTTGTATACATAAATTGTTCCGTGGGAAACAATTAAAAACACAACTCGTCGGATCGATTTCAAATTATACTAGCTGAGAGATTTCTTAGGGGCCTTAAGAGGTTTATTACTGAATACGAACGTAAAACGTTGAATAGAATGTTATTCACTGTTTTTACGACATTTAAAAAATTTAATAAATTTCTGGACATACAGAAACGAATCGTTTATGGAAATAACTACCGTGGGATTGAGATAATTTAACTTTAAGGCCTTTTGTAAAATTAAGTATTTTGCACTTATGCGGTTATGATAACTATGTCTCTGGGTTACGCTATAGCACCGATTATATCTTACTTGGACATCGCGGTACGTTTTGAAGAAAATGGAATTACAGTAGAACCTCAATTATCGGAACTAATTGGGACCGAGACTATTTCGGATAATCGAAATGTGGGTTTTTTGGGACAAGATCAAACAAAAACAACACCTTTTTACTTAAAAACAGTACAGTATATTAAAATTTGGCATACATATTAATGTTGAAATATAAAACACCTGAAAAAAGTCGAATGCTTTTCTTATATTATTTATTATATTAAACCTATCATCTATGTAATTCCCTGATTAAGGGATTTTCGGACCATATACATTCCTCAAGGAATTTGTCAACAATCAGTTTCAATTTGTCTACAATTAACTCCATTTTGACCCTATCGTTTAGCTCATTGCATATTATACAAACCGTAAACAGTTTGCAAGAGAAAAACAGGGTTAAAAAGTAAAAAAAACCACAAGTTTGATCACTTAGCAAAAACTTCAAAATCAAGAAATCTTCTCAGAAGATCAAAACGATTCTAGAATAAGAAATTGAGACCTAAATTATATCAATAAGGTGTGATTTAACTACAAATCTTACTGTTGCGGAAATCACTTTTTCACGAAAATGCTCCAGTTTTGATCTTAACCCCATATCTGTAGTATTATACGTTCATAAAAAAGGTGAGTTTCGGAAATTTTTTGTTTAAGCTTTTTTTTTGCTTAAAACTTAGCAATTGTTTGACTACCCAAATTTTGCAAATTTATTTAACTGGCTTATGGAAAAAATTCAATTTAAATTATAAGTTTTAAGCTATATTTTGATATAATCGCTTGAGGTTTACTTTTTACCAATACTGATGCTTTCTTTAATATAATATAACTAAGAAACTATTCAGTTCACATAAAAAAGAGAAACTTAGTAGGATAGACTAGGGTTTGAGATCCAGGTATTTCTAACTGGGAAAGTGAACTTCTTATAATATTTGCAATAATTTAGTTTCGTTTGAATAATTCGAATAATTAACAAACAATTAACATTTCTCTAGGCTTCATATATAATTTAGGGACACGTTTTAGGTAAAAGTAAGCAAGACAACAAAATTTCCGGACCTTTGTGTGTTAAAATAATTTTGTCTTTATTTCTTTTCGAAAGTTTTTAATACATATATTTATTTTTTATCTATTTTAGTAAATATTAAAATGGAGCACTAAAGTTGATGAATAAATTCTTTATTAAAAATTTAGTAAAAATCATACTTTCACAAAGAAAAAACATACAGTACATACATTAGGATAACCTGACAAAACCATGGAATTTTTCGAAAATAAAGCAAGCTTACTTTCCTTTTGAAATGAAGGAAGCTTACTTTCCTTTTGTTCTGTACAAATTATTTATTTTAACGTGTGTGCTTAAGATTCGAAAGCCCTTCATGAGATTAATGCCTTCACGGTAATTCAAATTGAGCGTAATTGGGAAATTTTTCTCGGTAAAATTCCATGTCCCATGAGTGCCTTTCCGTTAAACACTACTCCGTTTTATTTACCTTTAACTTCTTCCACAAAAGAATTCTCTTCCTTTTCAACACTGTCTATTTGTGAAGTACTCCATTAAGATGTCTCATCGCTGGCTCAAAACGTGTCTTTCTACTGCCGGTGATTTGTCGATAGATAGCATAATTCTACGAAATCATACACCCAGCCAGCATGTATGTATGTAAGTACCAGTTTTATTTGTTGTCAGTCATTTTTGGATCGCATGTCCTAGGTATTATTATTTACGCTACCACAAGTCCATGTCATCCCACATTCTCAAGTCAGTTATTAACGAAATCAATTTTATGTGAGACCAAAATTGCTTTGGTCACGTTTGGTGTTTATTATGTGTTTATATTGCATCGGAATCGCATAATATCTTGCATTGACTACCGATTTGTTTGCCTCGAATGGAAATGAAACATTGGTGCAGTAGCTTAAGTAGTTATACTGCAGTATTTTGCGGTATTCAAGTGCAAATTCTAAGGTTGAATAGATGCACATCTTTATCGGGTAAGCGATAAGTGAACAGTGTCGACGAATCACAGAGTTGTTAATCAAAATTTATTGCCTGAGGTGATTCAGTTCTTCCCCTGGACATAAATTAGAATACGAGTATATCTTGAACATCTGCAACGGGGGCAGTTGCCCGAACGGCGAAGATAATCTTGAGCACGACAGGTAAACATTAGTGTCGGGTATGAGGCATAAGAAAACAAAACTCCACCATACCACCACCAAGATACGGTACGGAATTAATCCCAACAGGTGCTCAGCGCTAAGCGGCTAAATACAAATAGTCGCTACTTGGTGGCGGCTCTGTTGTCTGACCAAATATATGCTTCTTCATACCGCAATGAGATTCAACTCCTATTCGTCGGGCGGCGATAATGCCGATTAGACTGAACTTGCTTAGCCCAGTTTTGCTCGCCTTTCTTGCGGATAGTCACGCGATTACGACTTATATATTGTATAGTGTAAATACGGGACGCGGGATATATGCGCTATATGGAGTCGTATTATCCTGCAAATAAAAGCGTCTCGGTTGGCGGCCGTATTTTACGTTTATATTATGTCATTAAGTTTCCGCCGCAAGTCTCCAGCGCTAAGTAACGATATAAGTGCTAAGTGATGACCTCAGGAAAAGTGCCCTTTTAGAGTTTACGGCACACATCCGCTTAATTATTAATAACATATGCTCCCGGGCGATGAAACGATAGAGGGAGGTTCTTGCGCGGCAATGTGAAATTTTCCGGCTTTGGATAGTGAAAATTGTGCTGGAACACCATCAACAGGTGGGAAATTATTAAGAGTGTTAAGCGGTTCTAGGCAGGTGACATTAGTGCAAAGTTTTCCAAAGAAGTGGTATTCTGCTCGGAAGAGCTATTAATTAAGACGTCATTTGCAATGCTTGAAGACGAGGAAGAGGAACGAGTTCACCTTAGGTAGGGGTGTTGTTTGTTGATTTCGTAATATAATTAATTCGCATGGTTAAGAAGATAAATAACACAACTGTCCATACATACAGCATCAGTGTAGGATATGTTAAATGGATATAATTTTTTATGTACTGTTTCCGAGTTTTGGGCTCAGAATTGTTAGGCATTTCGGTGGAACTGCGATATTATGTAAGATCGTGTAGCTTTTTACATTAATTATGCGCTTAAGCAACCATTACGACCATTCATTTTGTCGGCTGTTACGTCCGCAGTAATTTGATTAGTAATATTATACGCTTTTCCTTTGTAGTTTAGAAATATCTTTGAAATTACTTAGTCAATCTTAATTGCATTAATTTCTTCAATAATAATATTAATAGCCGGAAAATAATTTAGGAGAAATTCTTTTGCAGTGCAGGTCGCCTTACAATGGCTGATTTAACAGAAATTATGCTTTATAATGTGGAACTTTAAATTGCTTTGAAAATTTTGCAAAGAAAGAATCTTGTTTTTCTAATAGCATGAACAATAAATAACACTCTGTTATATCGACTGTTAACCGTTTTCAAAGTTCACTGTTTTCTGTAGGGATAACTTTTAATGCTACGGCTATAACAACTGAAGGTCTTCACGCATTGCGATATGGATTTTTGCGTACAGAGATTATATTAATAATTTAAAAATTCTAGATGACTGAAACGGCGTTGCCAAATTCCTTAACTTTATACTCTTAACCCTTTATAGCACAAGATCATAAAAAATTGAAATTATTTTGAAAAGGTACGGGTTTAGGGAAATAAAAAAACACGTACATTACTGGAAAATTGAGTTAAATGTAAACAAAAAAACCTTATGTGGTATGGAAGGAACATATTAATTCACTTACCTATAGGTTTCCAAGAAAATAATACAGTTTTGCACACTTTTTGTATTTTTTTTTGTAAAGTTCAAAATTTGCACGAATTTCAACTTGTCACTTTCAATTAAGCGCAAAATTCTAACCGATTGACCAGTAACAGTTTATGCTCTCTATGATGATTTCCGTGAATACTACGTTTTTCAATAGTGTGTGACAGCAAGGTGGCGCTGATTTGAATGAACTAAATACATTCAGTGTGTATTCTGACAGGATTTTTGAGGTTTGTTACAGAAATGCCACATCAGGCTATAAATAGTTAATATATTGAACACAGCATACTTTTTTTCTATCCCTATTGCAAAAACTCCTGAACGGTGAATTATAGCGTAATGAAAGAGTGACCGCAAAATTTGCCTATTTTGTGTACCTCAAACTAACATATTTCAAACCAAAATGAGTGTTAATTGAAAGTTTATGATAAGATAATGCTCTCAGAAGAGTTTCAAGATGAGCATCTGTTTCAATTTTGAAAAACGAATGATCAAAATTGACGAAATTGAGTTGTATAATGTGTTTAAGTTGAATAAAAGTTTTGACACTAAAAAAATAAAATATTTTTACAATGAAAGAAGATAAACAAGTTAATCTCATTTTAAAGCTAAGGTCATTTTAAATACGAAAAAAATATCAGTGAAAATGTACAAACATTGTTAAATACACCCCTTAGACAGGGTAAAACTACCCGCACGAATGAAAAATGATAATAAACTATAAAGAAAAGAATTGTCTTCAGTTTTGATAGACTAAGCTGATCATCAAGTAGCAATTGGTTCGTGTTCTTTGAGATTTACCCCTCCAAGAGGAAAATAGAAGAATTAAAAAATTATTTTTAAAAATCTAAAAAATTATTTCTACATTACATAAATTAAAAGAACTTTAAGCTCGGACAACTTTGTTATTTATGTTTAAAAAATTTAGAAAATTCATAACCGAGTATTTTCAATAGTGGTCTTTCAGGATATCACCTGAAAATTAAAAAAAAATTCCCTTCCTATTGTATTTTTCAATTTAAAAAAAAAAAAATTACCGATTTCTAAGGGTCAATTTTATAAAAAATTGATATTTTCGATGTGATAGAAATTTTGGAAAAAGCCAAAACCACAAAAAGTCCGTCTCAAAATGTCCGAATAATAAAGTTAGTAAATTTGGAGCTATGATTTTTATCATTTTATCCTATGCCTAAGGGGTGTATTTAACAATTTTTGTGAATTTTTTATGTCATTGATATTGTTTTGGTATTCTACATGATCTTAACTTTAAAATAAGAAACTTTTCTGAGAGCATTATCTTATCATAAACTTTCAATTAGCACTAATTTTGGCTTGAAATACGAGCGCCATGAAATAGGCTAATTTTGGCCTTTTTGTACGGTCACTCTTCATACAGTTTATTCATCTTGGAAATATATGGTAATTATGACTATTTTCAATTCGATACATTGTTCCGTTAACGATTTATTTGATAAACACCGATTAACACGTTACACATTGGGTGCGGCGTCGGTCTTTGCCTAGCACAGATGGGAGGCGTCGATTTCGGATCCAACATGTAACGGTGACGTAACGAGACGACAAGTGAGGTGAAACGATACGTCACATGATATGTCTATGAACCTCTCAACGTTTGGAAAAGTTTCGTTTAATTAAATTTTTTTGTTCATTACATGTTTTAAGCAGTCGTTGAAAAAAGTATTGTTAAAGTTAGTGACAATTTTTACAGCCGCGATTTAAAAATGGTACATTTATACAATAACCCATGTGATTACCGCACGAGTGGAGATCGATGCGACCCCCGTGCCTATTCTCCTCTCTGTCTTATATGGTGCCCGACGATGTTTCAATGGCTGCTCAAATTCGGGCTGACATTGGTATCATGTATCCAACAACTGCCAGAGGTTCAAGTCTTTCATTCTGGGACTCCTTACGTCGGTACCTCACCCAACCCAAATGTATAGGCCTTACACCTATGTATGAAAAAACTTGCGAACTCAAGGAGGCTCAAGGGAATATGAAATTCAAGGGGTTTCAAATTGGCACCATTCTTGCCACCTTTGAAGAGTCACCATAGGGAGTCAAAAGGATCCGGTTTACAGGAGATTTTAATGAAGAGCAATTTTATATTCTAAATCCATTGGCCGAATCAACAAATCCTGATAATGTTCAATTAACTAACCCCGATAATGTCCTTTGGAATGTAAAAACTTACCCACAAATTTCATTAATTTCAAATATAAGTACCGCTATCTCTGCCATTTATCAACATATTATCGTGTTAAAGATATTATTGGAAAGTAAAAAATGCGTATTTTCTAACACTTTTTTATTATCCTGCAATATGCCTGAAAAAAAGTTATAAAGATTTATGTGAGCACACCTCCAACCGCGATTTTGCGAGTGAAGGGCTGACTTTTGAACGGTTGTGATCGCGTATTAAATGATCGTAGTATAATTTTTAACACTAGAAGTACCGGCGCCCAAATTTGTATTTTTAATGATTTTGTGCACTTGGAATCTAATATGCTTTCAAATTTAAAATAGTAATTATTAATGGAAAAAGATTCTGAAATACTTCTGTTTTGTGATCAAACATAATTAAGGACTTTCGTAGTTTAGATCTTTAAATAGCTTTTTTTGTTTTGTTTATGTTTTTGTTATGTTACTATTTTTGCAAAGTCTAAACACGCTTTCAAATATTTCCCTTTTATCTCGAACGATCGAACAGTTTAAAAATAGTTTTTGTTTTGGTACAATTTTAATGAGTTCCTTCTTGACTATTCGAATTTTTTTTAACCTTATCGACGAATTATTGGGGCTTAATGAAAAGGGAGTTAAACAAAGACTAATTCAATTAGAATTTCTTAAAAATTATCGAGATATAAAAAATAATGTGTGCGGTTGACGTTTGGGTCTTATGGACGCTCGGAACTTTAGAAGCATTTACACGGGTACTTTGAACAAAAAGAAAAAATATTCTTTAGATCATTCTTTAGTACTGACGAAATAATTTTTTCAATTATATGCTTTTTTTAACCAAAGAAGATGACAATTTCTAACGAAAATGTAATGTTTATTGCCATTGCCTCAATTATTGTTTTTTTTTTTGAGTCAACTTTCAAGTTCCATATTTTTCTGTTACTTTCTTTTCAAATTTGTCAAATCTACTTCCTATAAAATTTCTAGTATCATATTTGCCTTATTTTATGAAATTCTAATATAATTTTTTTTTTTTTAATGTTTTTGTATGGGTAAAATTCATCTTAAACATTTCTTTACGACTAAAACTACTGGTGTGAGAAAACTTTACAAATTGACACATCAGTAATAGAAATACCCTCAACAAACTCATTAATATTATAGAATCTTCTATCCTCATCTTCAACCTAATCTTAGGTGTTTGAGCTCACCAAAATAGAAATCGCCTGAAGGAAATAAAACAGTTGTATCGGAAATAAAGATCCCTCGTATGCCAATCAAAAAGTAAAATACGAGAACGTTTTCACCTTGTAGCCCATATTAAAATAATTTGAAAGGGTTTTATGGGAAGTTTATTTCTCAATAAAATGTAAATAAAAGCAACCTTCCTTCGGGTCATGCCATTTCAGTAAAAGCAAATTTCGCCTTTAACTGGCTCAAGAGCCGACGGGTTTTATGATTTCTTTTTTCGTTTCCTTCTGCTGTTGGCACATGTGAAACGATTTTGATCATTTCCAAATACTATCCCTTGAAAGCATGCTCCTGACGAGGGAAATTGTTGATTTTGAAACCTAGAATTCTTTTATTTTGTCTACCTAAACCTGCGAAGATCGATCAATCGAATCTAAATATTAAAAAATATACACAGAAACGCCGAATAATTTTCAAAGCCTTGCCATCACTTTCTTGTGAGTTACCGTCTGAGCAAGTGAATGATGACTTTGCATATATAGTATATATCGCAATTGCCTTCCACTTTAATTTACTGGTTATTCTCAAGAGCATCCGTTTAATTAGTGTTTCATGTGATAGATTTGACAATAATCGTTACAAGCCTATTCAGATAAGATTATACTCTGACTGATGTGGGGGAAGCAATTTGCCGTTTAAGGATATAGTATTACGCTTGCCATCTTATTTCCTTCAACTCCACATATGTTGTTCTAGATATTCAACCAGCTCTTATGCAACGTACTACGTAATTTGCTATCCGCTTAAATTCATTTCAGAGATTAGTACAAAAGTATTAGTTTTTAAAGATGAAGCCCGAGAATGTGGCGTAAACATTTTTCAAGGATATTTAATTATATTTGAACACATCCCTAAATTGATTTTTTAGCATCATAATTGTTGGGCTCAAAGTTAATTTTTCACATTCTTTACCTTTTTACACATTACTCATACAGATATTCACCGATTCATGACACAGAGTTTGCAAATATTAACTCAAGCAATTTTCAATTTCGCGTGAGCAGATTTTGTTATTCGTGGATAAATAAAACTTACGTGTACTTAGGTAGAGGAAAATCTTCAACTCAAAGAAGAATTACTTTTAATATTTGTTGCTGTGCTATAAGAAAGTTAAATCGTGACTACACCGATAAAAGCCATTTTTGCAACCTATTAATAGACAGTTCAGTCTATTTTAAATTATAAAGTTATGATGTTGCCAACCGTTGACAATGTTTTTGAACTATGTTTTATAGTGTTTTTATTATATTTAATTGTTTATTTTTTAAATGAGAAATGTTTTCTATCTCAAATTTTACTTTGTATTTTTACTACTAGTCAAACTTTATTACAGCCGCTGTACACGAGTTGTACTATTTAAACAGTTGTTAGCAATATTATTATTATATGTATTATAGCCAAGTCACTCCAAAGGATCATTCGTTCGTATTTAGATTTCGTTAAAATTAAGAAAGCTTATTTTTGGTAAGCATATATTTTACAATTTACTTGCATTTGTATTGCCTGTTATTATTATTTTTTAAATGTCGAGGAGGATGTAAATATTTGTCAAAACAAATCTGCTAAATAAACAGCAAGATTGATTTGTGAGAGCAAATTCTTTAGTGATGAAAAATATGATCTGAAAACTATTAAGGAAATTCCCCTGTTGTGTACATACATATATATATAATATTATATTTGCAAAGCATTTTCTTTCTTCTGTTATGAACTTTTTTTGTTATTTCATTGTTAATTAAAATTTAGCTTCAATTTTACCAATTTCTTCGTATGTAAAGTCTTGACTAATTTATATTTATTATAAATACTGAATTGTGACCGATTATGGAAAAATATCCTCTGTTTCAGATTTGTTTGCAGAGCTTAATTGATTTTTGCAGTTTTTAATTGATTAACTTACATTAAGAATAAAACTACAAATTAACCCTTCAATTCCCATAACGAGATTAATAGAAAAAATAATATTATTTTTCTGTTATGTATTCCTTAGACATCCCCAAGAAGAATAGTAAAATTATTATTATATATTAGAGTTTTTATAAAAAACGTGTCACCTACGGATGACACTTGAAAATTGAACACATATTTTGGAATTTCCTTTTCACACAAAATGCACTGATTATATTAGTATATTTATTAAGAAAAAATATAATACTCACTACTCAGGCTTTTGACATTTTTTATTGCAATTTTTGCAGAGCAAATCACTGTCACGCCAAAAAATTAGAAATATAATAATAATACCGTTAGAAATAATTTAATTTATTTTTGTATGAATAAAGTAATGCTGGCTGGTTTATTTTGGAAAGTTAAAATTATGATTACAATTGCTCTAATTTAAGGTAACGAAAATGCTCTGACAAAAGCGGATCTCAGATTGTTGGTAGGTTACCTAACTGGCCATTATGGGCTAAGATACCACCTATATATATAGAATAGGTCTGTCAAACGAGACGGAATGTCGTCTGTGTCTTGAAGACGACGAAACTACATCACAAATTCTGTGTGCTTGTCCTGCTTTACCGCGGTTAAGTAGAAAGATCTTCAGTCAGGAGTTCTTGGACTCGGCTGAAGTTCGTGCATCTTCTGTTAAGGACCTTCTGACGTTCCTTAGGGTAGCAGATCGTCTTTCACTATAAAGGGGCTTCGGCACAAAACACCTTTCGGTCGCAGTGCGCGCTATAAGGGTTTTTTTTTTTTTTTTTTTTTTTTTTTATATAAGCGCTATAAGGGTTGCCCCTAATAATAAAAATAATAATAATAGGTGACGAAAATCATGATACGAATAAAACCAAATAGTTAAGAAGAACAATACTGAATGCTGAAATTTCCTTTTTATTAATAGTGATAATTTTGGTAAATCGGAACGGCTTCATTGATCTAAAAATATATAAATGCTGTTCATTTGTATTGCAATGTGATATATTAAAGGGTCTTAGTTGTAAATTTATTAATTAACGAAATCCTACGCGTGATTATGTTTGGTATATAGTTAGCTAAATTATCATAAAATAAATTTTTTCATCAAAATTAATTTTATTTTAGTTTTAGATGAATGTAATGTAGGTAATTTTATTGCTTTTCATTGCTTTCATTATGCTAGTGGCTATAAATAGGCTTACGACATAAATCTTAAAATGTAGATTACATTACTCTACTACATACAAATAATGAGTCACTATGTTGCCAAGGTTATTAATTAGCAAAACATTGACTCGTCTAGAGGCGATCAAAATTTTGTTTGTATTATTACTTGTTTATATCTGGTGACTCTTTCATAGAAATCTAGAAATAAAAAAAAAAAAACCTCCACAAAAATGTGGAAATTTCCTCTTGTGGTAATCCCGTCCTTTGGGACAGTAAATCTCTCGAATTTCGCATTATTACCGTGAGATTAGTGGCCGATGTCTGGCTGTGTTTACGCCCGAACTAATCAATCTTTCGGGCTCCTGACTGTCATGTTATCAAATATATTTGAGGTATATCCTGCGCGAAAGCCCTTATTTGCTAGCAACTTGACCTCTTCATTAATATCAATTTAACGAGATAATCACGACGATGGCAGAAAACACCATCAATTTATTGTCCCCTCTTTGTTTGTCCATCTCAGCAAGAAGGTGCAGGATGGAGAGGCAGAAGTCCTGGGTAATAACCCGTTAATGCGATGACGTGACAAACTTTTTGCTGAAATTTAATTAATTTCGTTCGTCGGCTTTTTTTATCTCCCTGCTCCGCCTGAATTTCCCTGACCCTTGTAAAGTAATTCGAATTCTTTTCAATGCCAGAGATGCCTCAATTCAGTGAAACCACCAAAGGAGTTGGTCTGAGTTCCTCTGGAAAAAATCGTAAAACCTTAAAGAACTTGAGGTACGGGAAGTTTTTATCGATGGGTGATTTAATAAAATGCTTAAGTAAATGAGTTTAATGAAAATTTATAGCAAACTTTATGGAGTTATAAAATGTGCACGTTATATTAATTCCTGGATTTATTAGGTCATTCGGATCAAACCCGCCGACACAAAAGTTTAAATAAAACATATACAGTAAAACCCGTTTAAATGCAACCCGCTTTACTGCACAATTCCTTTTATTGCACACGATGCGAATGCGCCGAATTTTTTGCCTTATTAATGTGTAGAAACAAAGACCGCATTATTGCACACCTCTTAAATGCACAAACCTCTTATTTGCACATTAATTTCAGGCACGAATTTTCTATTTGAGTTAAAAAATAACCAGATAAATGCAATATACATATTTTAAATGAACAGATCTGTAGAAGTGTAGTACTTTTACATTGTCCACTCGGTGGTTACCATTTAAAGGCAAAGAAGAAGAAGAACACTTTCTCGTTAGTCTTTGCTTTGACATTTCAGTCTTTTTGAGTTGGCGGGTGGACCTTGCAAATTGCGGATTGTAATTGTTTAATTTTGGTAAAATTTTTAAAGTAAAGACGAAAACAGAACGCTATGTAATTAATCAAACTGAAAAAAATTAATCAGAGCTCTCTTAAATGCACAACATGTGCATTTATCTTAAAAACGTTTAAATGCACAAACCGTTTAAATGCACGAAATTTTCTGACAAATTGCATGTGCATTTAAGCGGGTTTTACTGTATGTAGTTTTTTAGACGGCTTGGTTGCTAATTATATGTATGTAAATTTATTTTTTCATAGTCCACTCGCACATTTTTTTAATCTTCAGTTAACCCACTTGGCGTTGACTTTTGTCATGTTTTGACATCGAACTCTCCATTACTGAATCGTATGTGCCACTCTTTAACCGTCGTTTGGAAGAGTTCATTGGAAGTCATCACGTTGACTAGTCTTCGGTTGGCTTCGGCCGCTGAGTGTCCTTCAAGATACATAAACTTGATTATTTGACACTGCGGAAATACATCGTTACCAAAATAGAGTTACGGCCTTCTATATTTGTATTTGTAGCGATAGCCTAGTGATCGCAGTGAAGAATGAAACACAACTGAGTGCCCTACTTAGTGACAAAATAAGATTACGTAATAACAATTAAATTGTGCGCAATAAATTTTCAAAACCGGGCTGGTTTGATCTGAACGACGTATTAGTTAGGTTGTTACTTCCTGCTATAGTAATGGGCAAAATCCGTTCAGGAACTTACAGTCTTGATCTTGGTCTTGAAATAATAACCTATAAAGATATCCTTGTGCTAGAAACACCGAAATACGGTATTATATTATAATATTTTTGTTTGATCATTCTTAGTGTACGAAAAAAATCCTACAGAAATGCAAAAATACTTATTTGGAAAGCAAAAACTTTAATTAAATTCTTAACCACGAATGAATGAATGAAAAAGTTTATTTTTTTTTTTTGGATTTGAACAAAAGACATTGTAAAGGATTGAACATGTTTCGTACAAAATGACGGCAAAATACTGAGAGATAAGTTAAGACATAATTCCAAAAATGAATGATGTGAAATGTAGTTTTAATGTGAGCCGATTCATTAATAATAACGTGTTTATTTGAAACCTCGTCTCATTAAATGTTCCTGATGCCTAAATCAGAAATGAAAACAATATTTATTATTTAAAGAAGAACTTTCATAGAAGATTGATATCACAAATGTGTTCGTCTTATTTTATCGATGAATAGAAGGTTCTAACAAATGCGATTATTTTTCAATAACATTTTCTACAAGTAAAAGTTATTGAAAATATTCGGACCTACATAGGGATTTAATTTCGTTAAACTTTTGTAGTCATAATTTCTACTTTTAACTATATAAGATGCATGCATGCGTACTTTAAGCTTGTTTGCTCGAAATTATATTATTTAATTGACTTTACCAAATTAAGTCTTAATTTTGCATATAATTTTCCCACAAATATGA
Organism: Dysmachus trigonus; assembly: GCA_949715965.1. NCBI lineage: Eukaryota > Metazoa > Arthropoda > Insecta > Diptera > Asilidae > Dysmachus > Dysmachus trigonus. The sequence continues at coordinate 42,654,881 of OX454322.1, read as the reverse complement.
GATCTGTACCAAGATATATAAAATATATAATTTTTACAATTAGCGCTTTAAAGATAAAAAATTGGTAAAACCCTAGATTTAATTTACACATTAATTTTCAAATTTCAGTATCTGTTTGAATTCTTGTGCCCATTATGTTATACCTAAAGTTGCAATAATTAAGAATTATTTGCAAGTTTTTATTTCCGATAAACAGAACTGAACTCTATGCGGATTTTTTCAAATGATAAGTTCAAAGTGATCTACTTCCGCAATTTGCTAATTAGATTTAAATACAATTTTTTAAACAGTTCTTAAATATGAATAAAAATAATGATATAAGAAACTCTTTACCAGTTCCAATTAATCCTCAATCACGATATTACACAATACACACTCACACTATTGTACTCTCATCATGAGTTTTAAACTGTTAAAGTAAAAAAGTGGTAAAGTTTTAATTATTTTTAGGGTCTTGTATCTCTAAAGGGAAACATGGAATGAAAAAATATCACTCTTGGGTCTGTCCGTTTGTCTGTCACAGACGCTTTTCTTAGGAATTTGAAATTAAGCAGAATGTTAAGTCTTTGTGGCGGTCAGATTTTTCGAGAGTCAAATATTATAAAATATTTTTTTTTTGTAATTATTAATGGGGGTGAGTTCGACATCTTCAAAATAAAAGTTTTTTTTTTTAACGTGTGGGGTGTGGTGGGCTCTGAAGTCGATCTACATCCTTTTATACCACAATTTAAAACAGATTTGTAATCCTGTATTCAATTTTAATATATTTTTTAACTAGAATTCATTTTTTCTTTTTAAACGCTTACTTCAGAATTTTCGTTTTATTATTTTCAAGGAATCCATCAAAGTTGCTGAAAAAAAAATGTTGTATGAAACCTTAATTTAGGGAGGGTTTTTTATATACAACAAATTAAAATTTTAAAATACTCAAATTATTAAAAATTGTAATCCTCTTTAAATTTGGGGTGGGTGGTGGAGAAATAATAAGCATGCATTGGAATGAGTTAAAAATTCTTTATCTTATGAAACCTTACTTTGTATTAAGAAATTTAAAGGGTTCACTATACACCCAATTTAGTATCCAAATAAATAACTTTATTGATTTTCGCAAAAATCTCATGGCCCATGACTTTATTCCCAAAGTAGCCACATCGACAACCGCCTCCGAGATCGGCATAGTTTGCTTTTCGCCCAGTGACACCAACACAGACAAATTTTGAAAATTTCCGTATTTTCAAAGGATTATTTTAATGCTTGAAAGTTTTGTGGATTTCTGAGTTTTCGTAATCGATTGAAGCGTTTGTGAATCTCTTTAATTCCATATCTGTAAAAAAATTGCTTAAAAGCACATCTCGGTTTGATTTGTCATTTGATGTAATGCCATACAAAAGGATTTTCTTTCTGCCACGGAGAATAGAATATTTTCTGTTTGACCAACAAGTTTTACGCGTCATCAGCTGTCGGTCTATATTAATACTATTACATAGGCTGCGTTCTTTAACGTCGTCTGCATACTGCTTTTATCAAGCGTTCTCATTTGGAAACTGCAGATGTCCTAAGTTCACTAACGTCATCTGCTGCAATTTTTGTCCGTAACTTGAGCAGATTTCGCAGTACTTTGAAATGTCGCGCAGACATTATTGCAATTTGATAACAGTCAATTTGTAAGTTCAACACGTCAATTGACGATCAATTTGACGTTCCCGAACGCAGCCATATATTCGTAAGTTTTGACGGTGTCGTCATCTGACATCGGTGGTTTTGAGCGATACAGCAAGACCTGCAAGATCTGGTCCAAAACCCGGCTTGCAGGAACGAGAAGAAGAGTGATGGCTGATTATGGAAGAACAAATTCTTTGGTGTTGATCTTGGCCTTGATCTTGTTAATCACAACTTCACGGTGTTCAAAAGTGCGCACATTGCATGAGAGCTTATCCCTGAAATCATCACTTTTTACATTACAAAAATAGCGGCGAATCACTTTGATCCGTTGTATGATAGAAAAGGAAATCATCCAGCAGCATGACGCCTGTTATTGCTTCACCTCTCATCCAGAATTATGGCAAGTGCCAGGATTTAATAACTGGAGCGCGGGGAAAAGCCAAAATTAAATTGTAAATTTGCATAACGAATTTACACAGATGTTCCGATTTTCCTAGCGATTTAATCCACCTCCGGAAAACTGAATCCTCAGATGAAATATGTGAGGAATTTTAAGTACGAGAGCGTGTCTCGCCCCTCTTGCCTCTTATTTCGAGCGCAATTTAATGAAGTAACTCAAACACGCATAATTGGATCTGCATAAGCAGTGTTCTCGTCATCATGTGTCCTCGCCTGGGTATAGTAACAATAACTGACAATTGGCGGAAAATTTGCAACAATTATGCAAATCCTCACCTAGATCTTGGATATCTTGAGAGCTCCTTGAAGGGCGGCAGAAGAAATGATCAATTAAGATCCTTCAAGGGGGATGCTGTCGTCAGGCAGAAGAAGGGCGCCCTGCACTGGTCGACAATTGAGGCGGTTTCTGGAAAAGGGGTATAAGGACTCAAGTGTACCTTTTCTGTAAATGACTTTAATAGATTCCGTGTATTCCATTTAGAATGTGTACAAAAGTGTTCAAAAATATCTCAAAAAAATGAGAATAATATAAATTTAAAGGGTAAATTTTTCATGGTAAGAACATGCATGTTTTTGTCTTGCATTCACAGAGAAATTAAATGAAATTGCGGAATATGTTCTTGAATTCAACGTTGATTAAGAATTATTTTTCTGTGCAGGTTGCTAAACTGTCAATTTTAGGAATTTAAAAAAGTCCTATGAACTTTTAAATATTAATCTTAAAATTTTTTTCTGTTTAACTCCAATAAGAATTCATTCCTATTAATCAATAAATTGTAAAAACATTGTTGTTTCTGTTTCACAGAATACTGAATTTAAAAATTGAAACGCGTATATAGGCCTTTTTCCAGAAAATTGCTCAGTTATATAATTTTATCATCCTATTTTCGGTGTAAAATAAAACGGCTTCTGAGTTTTAGACAACTCTCATTCTCGTGTCATTTTCCATTTATCTACTTAAGAAGTGTCCGTAACTTAATAAACTAAAACTCTTCTCCATTTATAGAAAAGTTGATTGATTTCGATGGCAGGCCGGAACACGAGAAGAGGTGAGAAATTTCAAAAGCACAAAAATTACCCATTGCCGAAAGGATTTACATTCAAAATTCCACATGACTACGAAAAGACGTAAATAGCCATATTCTTGGCTAGCAATAGTGAAAGGTCACGTTGTTTGAAGATAAATTTTTGGCATTACTTCGCTATTTTCAAGATCTTTGGAGAGACTGAAAAACCTATTAGTGTTTTCTCAAAGCAATTTCGGAAATATTTTTGGAAAATACATTGTCTTGATACTTAAGATAGGCAGTTGAGGATTAAGCAATTAAAATTCTATGCTAAGTAATGAATTATCAGTACTTTAAAAGATGGTTTGGCTGCTTTTCAATCTTGAGTCAATTCGTCACTATTTTAAGAGCAATTAATTTTTTATGATTATGGAATATTCTAACAAATGAATCCTATACCTAATTAAAAATAACACTTTTAATCGACTATATGCAACGAGGAGTGTAATGTGCTTAGGTAATGTGTTTGTTTGCTTCAATGTAAGACCATGTAAACTGTTAATTCAATTGTAATAAACGAGGAGTTAATCAATTCATCTCAGTAATTGGAAATCATGAACTGAAAGCATATTTAAAATTTGTATCTAGTGCTTGTAAATTTATAACAATAAAAAGGTGCCTCCAGCTCCAATAAATGGATCATAATGCAGTAGCCCTACTTCGCATAACGTTGAATTTGCTGCTGCCATAGATCTAAGAATAACTTATATTATACATATATTTTTAAAACCGCCCTCCAATCTGACACTCTATTCGGTTGGTTTTGTTTCGTTCGACTTTAATTAATTTCTATTTTTCCGTACATTACGAATTCGTAAACGAAAATGTTCAATTAGCTCACGTTTTCGAGAAAAATAGAGTTATAATAGTCAAATTGTTAGCAATCTCCAAAGGTTTGTTATTAAAGATTAAAATAATAGCACACTATTTTAGATGTTAATGTATTTTATTAATTAATAGTGTGTGTTTGCTCCATTTTCATTTATAACTTCAAAAATTCTTGCAGGTAATGAGTCGTATAATGAGGTTATAATATTTGTTGGAATTCTCGCCCACTGCTCTTTTAAAGCTTAAATTAGTTCTTCTTTGCTTTGATATGGTCTCCCACTTTCATAAATTTTTCTTGCCAGCCATCCCCACAAGTTCTCAATAATATTTAAATCGGGAGACATAGAAGGCCAATCTAAAACTGTAACATTTTGCTCACAAAACCAATTAGAAACCACTCTTGCAGTATGTATTGCCGGGTGATCTTGTTGGAAAATCCATTGGCCGTGTCACATTACTTTATTAAATTTAGATTTTTGAAATTGAAGCAGCTCCTTATACTTGATGGCAATCTATTTTTCCGTTATTATGAACAAATGGATTGGACCATAGTACGAAATTGCTGCCCAAATCATCGTAGACCCTATACGGCTATGTCTCATTGACAGATATTTTACTTCCTTTCGAAGGTCGTGGAAATAGTAAGAAAAACCATCGGGCCCGTCCAAAGAGAACCTTTTTTTGTCAGAAAACATTACCTTCCTTCACTCAATATTCCACGACATGTGTCTTCTAGCAAAATCCAAGCAAGCCTGTTGATGCCATTTTGTTAACATTAGAACTACCGGCGCTCAAGCTTGTAATTTTGATAATTTTTGGCACCTTTAAAGTAATATGCTTTCACATTTAAATTAGTAACTATAAATGGAAATAGGTTCGCGATATGTCGTAATTTTGAACCTTAATAAGATTTGGTATTATTCTTAAGAGATATTTTCAAAAAATATGATTAATTCAAGCAAGAAATTTAGTACCGGTCAATTTGACCGGTCTTGGTAGTTCTAGTGTTAAGGCAGGTTTCTTCCTTAAGGGGGTACATGGGTCTTAAATCACTTAATTTTGGACACATTTTTTAATGGTGCAATAAATACAATTATATTGAAACTATTGTTTATTTAAAAAAACCAACATTTGAACAATATTTTGTGAAATTTTTGTTTGAAAATTTTGTAAATTGACCTTCTTGTGGCTATTTTTCGAAAACTTGGTAAAATACGGTAGGCATGATATCTTGCTTTAGATTTATCTTGTAGGATACGTGTATAGCTCGGGGGTGAACGAAGGATTTGTTAAAAAATCGAAATTTGAATTTTTGGCGGCGTTGCGCGCTAAAAAATCATTTTTCGGTATAAAAAATCAATATATTTTGCCACATAAGTAAAGTTGTAATACACCAAAAAGAAAATCCTTCGTTCACCCCCTAGAGAATACTATGTAGAAGAAGTATGCAAAATATTAGAATGATCGGTGGAATAATTTTTAAGTAATCGTGACTACCGACTTAAAAAATGTGTTTTCGAGAATAAGTGGACTGAAAATGAAAAAGAAACCAGCGTTGTGAATATACGGTTCGAGCAGGTGGTAGAGCTTAGTGGGGGAAATCGCTCGCTCTCTTAGAGTTTTGCTCCGATCGATTTGAAACTTTGAGAAAATACTCTTGTTATGATATACTTTAAAATGAAAAAAAAAATCGATTTTTTCAAATTTTGAAACCCATGTACCCCCTTAAGCGCAGCCTCTTTAGCATCGAAGAACGTTTAATTTGGCGCTGTACCGTCCTAACACTTGCAGAGGTGTCCACATCTTCCTTAATTTGCCGAGCTGTCTTCGTTGAGCTTCCCTCAAAATGAGACGACGTTTTCGTTCAGTTATGGCTCTGCTTATCCTCCCCGTCTGGTTTTTATCATAGTTTTCTGGATCTTTCAAATAATTATTCACAACATTAGCACTTCCGTCGATTTTCTGTGCGATGTTAGATCGTGGCTTTGGAGCCACGATTTTCCCGATTTTCTCATTTTTCAATGTTTTTCCTCGACCCATTTTTTTACTTTTATACTTTAAATATTTCTAGGATACTAGAGCAAATGAATAAAAAAGAATTTCTTACAACTTCAGCAATTGCAAATACGATTTAGAATGACGAACCTATCCTATTGACGCGCTTAAATAGGCACATATTCAGACAAAAAATACCTAAAATGTTACCTACATATAACTCTCTCATAACCCTTCAACATATAAAAAAAAAATCCCTTAAGAAATATGCAAAATAATTAGCGCAGGTAAATTTTTTAAACCGAACCTATCCTATTGTCGGGCAGTGTATCTAAACAGCCATAGTACACATTGACTTTGAAGTACGATTCCGGGTCTGAAATTCTCTCAATACTTAAAAATTAAAAAAAAAAACTATATTTACGTTTTTCGTGTTCCTGTTCTTCCATGTCATGTGAATTGAGCTAAAAAAACAAGCAATATTTCACCTTCAGCAAAAGGGTTTGGTGTGACGTTTATTAGCGTACTTAAGAAAAATTTCTCTGTTGAAAAATGGAAATAGGAAAACATTTCCGCTTTCGCAAGCTGAAAAATGATGAAAGATATGTCAGATGCATGCAAACATAATAACAACAAACATGCCATAAGACAAGTATAGGAGATTTGCAAAAGACCATGGCAAACACTTGTGCAGGACGGCGCAGCATGTGCGAATGACAGACATACAAATGATAAAAGCACCACATCGCTTGAATTGATAGTTTGCATAAATATGTAAGCTCCCCTATGCGTGAAGGACTGTAAGATATGTAAATTTGTCAACGGATGGGTGCTTGGTTTAACAAATGATTTACTTACGTTGCCTGAATTTAATGTTAAATTTAATTTATTCAATTAGAAGTTTACGTAATATACAGGATTATCATTAAAGATTTATTGACTGACTTACAAGAATCATTCCTGTATCAACAAAGTCTTAAACACTGACGTTCCTTGCATAATTTGCGATTTTTTAGAATTTTATTTCTTAATTAAATGCCCGCTTTATTTGCGGATACTTTGTTAATTTTTAAAACACAGCCAAATTGAATTGTGAATCGGTTTCAAAAAAACTTGAAGTTTTTAGTTATTAAGATGAGACAACACTCAGCCAACTTTAGAAAAACCCAAAGATATAATAAAATCCCTTGGAGTGTTTAATATATGATGTGTATATTCACATGATCAAAATAAAATTTGTATTTTGTTTTTTTAAATAAAAAATTGAATCATTTTTCGATTGCCAATTGCTGCAACTTAGTTTGTAGTGATGTTTGAATTTCCTTGATTATGACAAGGTCATGTACAAACCTCAAGTAATTTAGTTTGGCTCCGTTGATGTTTATCCCGTGATCATTTTATGTTAATTTCCTGAATATGTTTTCGAGTACCTCTGAAAAAAGTTTTGGTGATAGTGATCTCCTTAACTAACTCCTTTGCATATCCCGAATTCCTCTCCCACTCTCTCCAGTTGGACTTTTGCAGTGCTGCGTTCGTATATTTTCCTGATGACACGGATGTATTTGATTTGTACTCCTACGAATTCGAATATTTGCTGTAGTCTACAAAGGATAGGTAGTAGATCTTGCCTTACTCATTGCACTTCTCAATTAGTTGTTTTACTATATGGATATGGTCAACTGTTGAGAAGTCCTTGCGGAATTCACCTTGTTCTTTTGGATGATTTTTTCCAAGGCTGTAGTTAGACGATATATTAGTACTTTTGTAAATAGTTTTTATATGATGGACATAAAGCTTATTGGTCTGTAGTTGTCAGTTTTATTTTTATCTCCCTTTTTATGCAATAAAATATGGTAAACTTGGTCCACTGAATTGGTTTTCGTTAAATAATTCCATCAGTAGTTTCATGGCTGCTTTTAAGATTTTGTTCGTTATTTCGTCTTCCCCGGGTGCTTTGCCACCTTACTGGGTTAGGATTGCTCTTCTTATTTCGCTTTGCAACATGGTTTTATATGGTATATTTCCGTCATAACTTACGTTATCTCCTTCTTAAAACTTCTTGTCTTCTTCTTCATTGTATAGTATAAGTTTCTATAGAAATAAAATATAAGCACATTAATAAAAATAATGATGTAAAACAGGATACTAAGTGCAAACCCATTCCATTTTCATTGAGAGCTTCGTTGGAAAAAGTTTACAGTATTTTGAAAGTGTATACACCTATACCCCGGTTTACACGGTAAAAGGTTCCTCAGAAAACCGCGTAGATCGAAATTGGGTTTTCGTATATGTAAAATCGCGTAAATCGAAAAGAGAGTAAAATGTGCATAATTTAGTAATTTATTTTTCAACCTAAAATATAAGTAAAAATAACAATATACAATATTTATAAGATTAAAAATATATAAGGTATAAATATGTAACTCATTTTACTTTCAGAAAGAATAAATCAAATTCCTTGAAATTTTAACCAAACATTTAATTTCTGTCATCACTTTCATAACCTATAAATCCTTTCTTTCTGATTGATATTATGTAACTTTTATTATTCGATAGTACGATTCTGGCGATAAGGCGATTCTGCTTCGATGGTAGATCTATAGAGTCCTCTATAGAGGAATAAGAGGAAATCTCGAATCGGTGTGAGACATGATAATGAAATCCGTAATTAACAATTGGTTTGGTTTTTGTTTAACCTCTTCAGTACCATACAGATTTTATGTATTCCCAAAAACAATAAAGCGCCGATATTTGGAATTGGACGAAGTGAGCTTTTTCAAACAATACCCCACTCGACCGAGTAAACATTTATTTTGGCCACATTTGACCCCGCTTAATAATCAGATAAACAAATATTTTATCACTTTTGACTCTCGGACTAGGTGCGGCCATACAAATTCAATTAATATACCAAATTGCTGACATACAGATGGACCAGATGCATCGGAAAATCTATGTTTATGAACACCCTTGATGTATTTGATATATCGATGTTTTTCATTCGATGCATCACAAATATAATAAGCAATCTTGCGGGATCCCACATCATATGTGTGTCTGTGCAAATATTACGTAAGGAGTACACCCTCTATTGTTTTATAAGATTTCGATTATACTCGGGCGCCTTCCTCAGATCGGCGGTTCGAATTTTGTGACAAAAGCAAACATACGCCCACTTTCCCTCCTTTTCCTAAACTCCATGCTGTCGCTCAGCTTAACGTTGCCGTCCCGTCCTACACCTGCTTCTTACATTTGAATTTTTGAATTTCATAAAATTTTAAAAAGCTATGCGGGATCCGTGTAATATGCTGCGCTTACTATAGTTTAAAGATTGCACTTGAGTTGGGTGGACTATAATAAGAAAAAATAAACTAATATCGGGTTGGCACGAAAGAAATGAGACAGTTTGTTTTTACATTTTAAACATTTTTATTTTACTACTATACATTTAGTCAATCAAATACTCGCCGTGAGCATCTATGACTTCTTACCAACGTATAGGCAAGGACTGGATGCCTGTTGCCCAGAACTCAGCGGGCCGTGAGTTGAAGAAGGTGGCTATGTAGGTTTCAACTTCATTAAAAGTGTTAAAGCGTTTATCACGCAAATCATTTTTCATGGCTCTGAATAAATGATAGTCTGAAGGGGCAATGTCTGGGGAATATGGTGGATGAGGTACCGTCTCCCAGCCTAAGCCCTGCAGTTGTTGGCGGGTGGTGGATGCAGTGTGCGGGCGAGCGTTGTCATGAAGTAAAATGACATTGGCTCTTCTTCGTCTTTTTTCTTTGATAGCTGTGGCTAGTTTATCGAGCTGCGCCGCATATGTGTTAGCATATCTGTGAGGGCATGAGGTGTCCATAGGGATAAAACTCTCCTATATCCGAACTCGTGCAGGTGATGTTCTATACTATAGAATCTATAGCGTGATGGCTGCAGTGGAGTTTTGTCGCTAATTCACGAGTGCTTGCATCCGGCTTCTGTTGCAGTTCACGGCGCAAATCATCATTGTCAAAAGCTGGTGGTCGTCCCGAGCGAGGCTGACTTTCGCGGCTTCGGTCTCCTGTACTGAAGCGTTTGAACCAACGAGACACTGTTGCGTGACTTTTAGTATCTGAGCCAAATGCAGTGTTGATGTTGTCTGCCGCAGCTCGCGCACTATGGCCTAACAAATACTCGTAAAGGTATAGAGTTCGAACTTGTCGCTCATCCATTTTTCTTCAAACTGACTGAATTAATCGTGCGTGCGCTTTTATATACCCCTAGGACTGAAGCACCTAGAATGTTCTATAACATACTAGAATATGGTCGAAAATAATTGATTAGAAAAACAACATGAGTAGTACATGTTTGGTAAAAACAACCGCTGAGGATGGAAACGCTGTATTTTCCGAAACCGCGATACGGTGAAAAAATAAAAATTTGGTAAAACGTTAAAGGTGGTTTTATTTCCAAACCAACAACAACATAACATGAGTAGAGTTTTCTAGAGTGTCTCATTACTTTCGTGCCAACGCAATATATCTAACAATGACAGACAATTTACTGACCATAAATATATAAACCAATATGCACTGCTCTTATATGTTACTACTGCAAAGTACGAAACGAATACGAATTAAAACACATGAGAACTTGTGAAGGTAGAGCCTTTTAAAACCTCACCAATAACAATTTTTCAGTTCTTTTTATTAAAGAAGGCGGATATTAATATTTAATAAGACGTTAATCTTCTACGAAATTTTAACTAAAGTTATTCATTTATTAAAATCTATGAATACTACTACTATGTTACTAGTGTTGGAAATTTTTAAGCAGCAACTTTAGTCCAAGCTCATTGGTAAATGGCTAAAGCAATAATTTTCGGATTTTCATCTCATTCAGTCGGTTCCGCTGTTCATTTATTAATGAAAGGATGTACCGAAAAAATCGATTATTCTTTTCGATGCATCATAAAATATATGCATTATATCGAAAAAAAAGCATCGATGCTTTTTTCAAATATCCAACTCTAGACGTTTTTTCCATTTTTGGTACGAAACTCCAAAAGTTTGTTTTTGGTTTCCTCTTTCAATATGATAGCTTAAAGTTTTTCACTTATTTTCTTACACTATTTTCTTTTCAGAAAAACTTCTAAGCAGTTGTTTTCAAGCTCTATAAGTAGATTTTGTCCTCAAAACCAACTTTAACCAACTTTTGGTCGAAAAAGTGCTGATGAAAATCCTAATAATAAATTCCTGACTCGCATCGTCTACTCTTGTTCCAGAGATGGCTGCACAGATTTATTCGCCCCCTTCGCCCTAATATTGAATTATTTCATTTGGTATTAAGGGTGTATTTCCTCAAATGGATACCTCCGGGATTCGCAAATTTCCGACGATGCTCTCGATGTCGAGGTGATTTCTGATAGGGTTTTCCTAAGGAAGATGGAATCCGTTCACCCCATCAAATCAAACCCGCCGGGACTGACACGTAACGTAATGTCTCCGGCGCTAAAGGTGAAGATGAAGTCGCTTCCTTCTTCGTTCTCAGCTTCACTGAGCTGGAAAGACCTGTAATGAAAGTAGTAAATTAATTAAGCTATTTCAGAGCAATAATTTGACTTTGAGGAGACAATAGCTATAGTATAACTTTTTCACTGTCGTTTGTGATCGATCGACAATAATTGCCAATGGAGATACTTTAATCAGATAACATTCGTCTAGTACCAACTTTGGAGCAACTTCTGTTTGTAGTTGGGGCTTTCTTTTCTGCAGGATGTCGCCTTCGCGGAGGGTTCGGCATCGCAGATATCTTAAGACAGTCATGCACCCCGGAGATTTCCCGTAGGTTATCGCCCCTACATGATGCTTACAGTTATAAGTAAATTAATCAGAAACTCATCAATTTCTTTTGAGGGAGCGGAACATTTCACAGCATTACGAAGCCAAATTTTATTACAAGTGCCACTCACTCATTGCAGATTGATTTATATCCACCCTGTCCCGAAGTTTTTTTTTTTTTTCAGCGAATTCAGTGTTTCTGGCTGCCTTAATTCGTTTGACCTTGTGTCCCCTATTTCGTTCAATTACCCGGCCGAATTTTTGATTGAATCGCTCTAATGGGTTAGAATTCACTTAAACTTCAATATCTTCGAAGGATATCTTAGAAAAGTTATCCTAAGTAACCTTTGTTTCAAACTTTTAAAGACATCAGAAAAGAGACAAATATTCTTCTGGATAAAAATATATTTCAAACTGTGTAACTTCTCGGAAAAGAAATATGAACATAATTTTTCAGGAGACGGAAGTTAAATCGATTACATCTTTCGAGAAATTCTGAATTCTAAAAAATGATTTCGTCTTACTTAGAGATGAAGTATACTTTTCGCTTTCAAGAAAAATAAATTTCATATCCGTGAAATTCAGAAGAAAATTCATATCACATTACTATAAGAAATAGAGATAAGTCTTCAGTTCTTTTACCCTGCCTTTTATATTTCCCTGCCACTTTCCTTTCTACATTAAAATTTAATCCAACCCTTACTCAACCTCTGCCACCCTTTTACACCCCAGAATAGGGTTGTAGGGCAATAATAGTCGAAAATTTAGCTTGGATAAAACTAATACTATGGATTTTCGAATTTTCAACCCTTACTCATCCCTGCCACCCTTTTACACCCCAGAATAGCTAGAATATATAGAAATTTGGAAATTGCATGCCCAAAAACCTTACAAGTATTTATTTGCAACTTTATAAATGAATTCCGTGCATCTTCCAGTTTTCATCCCTTATAACAACCAAAAAGGGGTGGGAAGTATTTTTAACTCTACAATAAGCATTGACACTAGTATGTAAGAACATAAGTTTCAGAATTCCTTAGTTCTCAAAACAGTGTTTTTGAAAAACTGCCGAATTTGACCCCTTTTGGGTGCTGATGAAATTTCACCTTAGATAACAAAAAAATTGTGGTTCTTATCCTCCTTATTATACTTTTTTCCATTTACACCAGTTTTCGAAAACCAAAACAATTTTTTTTTTTTCAGAAGAATCCATAAGGTAGCAAGTTAGCGTAAAAATGATGATTTTAGGAGTAGATTACAACCCCTTAATGATAGAAATCATACTTCCGGTTTTAATAACTTTATTAATTGGACATTTTGAGCCGGAGCTTTTGTGGTTTGGCTTTATTGAAAACTTTTTTTATATCGAAAATATCAATTTTTTATAAAATATACCATCAGAAATCGGTTTTTTTTTTTTATAATAATTCAAAAGTACAATAAGAAGAGGTGTTTTTTTTTAATTTTCAGATGAAATTCAGAAAGAGCACTATTAAGAATACCCGGGTATGAATTTTCAGAAATTTAAAAAAATAAAAACCAAAGTTGTCCGATCTAAAAGTTGACGGACAAAAACAGACAGACTGCGACAGTAAGGGTTAATTTATACATATGTATTACTCCTAGTGATGTCCTCAGGAATATCGATAAGGCTTTTTCTAACGCTTTTCACGCCTTTAGCCTAAATCTTTTAAAAATCTCTCACGACCGGATAATTCCCCGTGCTCTAGAAGAACTCCTTCATTATTCCGATTTATAACAAAAATGAGGCCCATTATGAAACTATCGTGTATCCCAAGACTACTTTGCATCAATTGTATACTCACAATTTTTTACTGTTTGCAAGTGCCTCATCTCACACAAACTAGCATAGTTTTCTTCAGTATCGCTCTTGAAACGCCTTGAATTTTTTACTTTTGTTAGTGAAGGCTTCCCAAAACGGTTTGCAAACATACTGCATCTATATTGACTATCGTTAACCTTTCTCACTCCATCTCTGCTTATTAAGTGGATTTGCTCTCACTTATTCTAGAGGACATATCGGGTTTCTTTTCGTCGTACTACCTCGAACAAGATATTAACTACTTTAGGAGTCCCGCAGGGCAGTCACTTAGGTCCACTTCTTTTTATCTTATCTATTGATGACATCCCACACCTTCTTGAAATCTGTTAAATCTTAGTCTACGCAGACGATATGAAAATATTCTTTCGTAAGACACACACCACGTACCTAGTTAAACGAGTAGTCAGTTTTCATTTAAATTTCTTTCTGTGTCAGCCATTCTATAATTGGAAATTTTAATTTCCTTTCTTAGCTCATGACTTTATATCTATTTAAAATAACATCTCTATAAAAGAAGGTTGATTTTTAAAAGTTATTTAAAAGGATACTCATGAAATCTTTAGGAAAGACAAAAACTGACCATATTTTTCTTGTTATTGAAAAAGAATGCAGTTGTATTAATAAGTTGAAAAATAAACTAGTTACTTTGAAATTTCAAGCTGTTTTCATTTCATTCACATATTACTTGGCAAAAGTGGGATTTTAGGTATATTTTAACACATTTCAGAAAATTTAATAAAAATCTCTTTATCAATTCATGATGATTAAATTGCAAAATGTTGATAGCGATAAGTACTTATTGGTGGTATCAGACCACATTTCACCAGTATAATATCTTTCGCAGTAATATTCACATTAATTATATTTATCGATAGAAATCCTAATAAAAATTATCATTTAATTCATCATATAAAAAGATAAAAAGAATTTTTTCGTCTACGGAGACATTCAGTGTTTTATAAGTTTTTAGAAAAACATATCATACATAAAACATGAAAATCAATATCCCGTGCGTCACAAAACACGCACAATCTCATTTGAAGTTCATCTTGTAGGTAATGCTTTTATTTTTGCTTTTGACACATTTTTATAATATGTAATTCCAAGAAATCTCCTAACGCATGAACAGATTCATTTCATATGCCACTTCTTGGCAGAATTCTTAAGGAATAATTTTTTGAATTTATTATCGTAGTCAACTATCATTTTTTAACTCTCGTAAAGCGTGATGGCATTATAAGAAAAATAAGTCACGGTACACGTCACCGATGACCTTGACCTTGTTTTTCCTTTCTGGGGCCTCATTCAGCTTTTGCCTACGCAAAGTCTTCGAGTGTATATGTATATTAGGGTGCTTATTTTCTTGACTATTTTTTTTTTGTCAGTCCCACCTCAAAATTTTGTGACAAATACCTAAAGAAAAATTCCCTGAAAATTGGAGCCCTTAATATTAATCTTAAGTACTAGACCAAGGCGTAAAAAGATTTCGCATATAAAATACACGTAAACTTTGATTATTTTTCTTCAAAACTCTACAGCTCAGAGGCATTTTATGGTATAATCTTGGTCAATGATAGGATTTCTTCAAAATTGAATGCTCTACAAAAGTGTCCATTGCGGTGTAACCCTAACTCCCACCAGCGAGGTAGTACGGGTCATTGACCCCAATTTTTCCACAAAATTCTCGCTTTTTGCCCCTATCTCGTAAACAACAAGAGGTACAGAAAAAGTGAATATTACAAACTTGTAGCAAATTCAATTTCCTACAAAAAAGTTGTGAACACCAAATCGCTAACATCGATACTTATTGAGATATTTTGCTTTGAAGTTGAGGTAGTGTTTCTACAATTTAGCTCAATAATCCATGAAACTTCCACACTACCTCAACTTCAATGCCCAATATCTCAAGAAATATCGATGTTAGGGATTTGGTGTTCAAAAACTTGTTGGAGTAAATTGAATTTGCTACAAGTTTATAAATTCACTTTTTCTTTCTTTTCTTTTTCTTTATACGCCTTGGTCTAGTACTTAAGATTAATATTAAGGGCTCCAATTTTCAGGGAATTTTTGTTTAGGTATTTTCCACAAAATTTCGAGGTGGGACTGAAAAAAAAAAATAGTCGCGAAAAAAAAAGCACCCTAATACTTATATACAGAATGAATTTATACATATGCAAGAGGTAAACCCAGAAACTACAAAACCGTTTTGAATAATTCTTTCACATTTGTCAAGCGTATGTTTTCCCGGTGGATATAGGCTATTAAAAAAACAAACACTTTTATACTAATTTACTCTATTTTTTTGTGACAGAAAGATTACACGTTTGTGGGTGTGGCACACACCAAGTTTAATGCGCGGCACTATCGCGTATGGGGCGCTTTACATCTGATTGGAAGTGTATTCCACAGTTTAGCTGCGCGGATAAGGAATGAATTTCCTCACTGTATATATTTAAATCGCACACGATCATATAGTAGTATAGCTTATATAATTATGGTAGATATTTAGTAAAATATGTGCAGAGTTTCTTGAAAAGCAAATATTATTTGCAATTTTTTAAAAGAGAATTATAGCAAAACCCTGAAAGGGTTCGGTTAAGCTACGCTTAATATTTGAAAAAATTAATATATTTACAACTAATTTTTTTCCAAAATTTCATTAAACGTTAGGATTATCTTAACTTCCCAAATATTAGTTGAAAGAAAACATTTATCTATAGAAGAATATCATTACATTGTACCATATTACTGTTCTAAATATTTTTAACACTAGATTTGCGGATGTTGGTTATATACCTATTAGTTGCGTTTTTTTCAATCAGATCAGGATTTGGATCAATCTCTTAACATTGACATACAACAACAACTCGTGATCCAAACTTTCATTCGGATTAGAATCAATGATCCGCAAGAAGTGGTTACAAAAAATTCTACGAGAAGTGCTAGTGTCGGATGAATAGTTTGGAAATTTCTAACAGAGTCGCTGCTATAGTTTTTCTTTTCTCAAATGATGGCAGCAATGAAATTTGTAGTCGATTGGTTCTGAGCAAACAAAGAAAAAGTAATTTATAATAACGAAATAATTCAAATCTTTTTTTCTGATTATGGGATTTAATCAAAAACAAAACTTTGAAGGCCATTTTTGAATTTTCTTTGACGAAAGCTGTCGTCTAATCCCCAATTCTTATTAAATTAGCAAAAACAGGAATTCTAGCTCCTCAAACCCAAAATCATTATCCCGGTGATTAACCTGAATCGTTTTTTTCATTTGATACTGATCCAGAACTAGATCCAGATGAAAAAAACGCAGCTATTGTTACTGAAGTGAGTCAAATTGGCTCCTAACTGTAAAAATATATATACTACATTCGTATATTTCATTAAGGAACTAAGAGCCAACATATGTTTTCAAAAAATAAGTTTTAGTTTTTTTTATATATAAGAATAAACTTTTAAATGAGTCAAATTGGCTCAGTGCGTAAATCTGGTCTTAAATATTAAGTTTGAAACACCTTCGTTATATATCCAAACCTTTTCCACGTATTGAAGCTTATACCTTTTCCTTCCTGTTTAACCTACTTTCGCAATCGCCCGAAAACTTTGTTATAATTTTGCAAGAGGCATTTTGGATTGGAAAAAGATTAAACTGACGTCAAGGTAAAGGATTTTAGTTATCAAATCGATTTCACAATTGCTAACCCCAAAATATTCAGTACCAAGGTCATAGTAAAGTTTGCATATAAACCATCCCACATAATGTTACTACATAGAAAGGAAAACTTTTTGATTAAGTCAAAGTTTCCGCCATACTCGAATTTCGTGTACCAGCGACACCACAGCTCAAATTGAAGGTCTGATAAGGCTGCCCGGACAATATTCTGCTGATAGGGGCTCATCAGCGGGATGGGTTTAGTTAGTTAGTCGAACAAAATCACTGAATGACTGCACGTGCTCTTTCTAATAGAGGGTCCATTCTCTAGGGCCATTTTGTTGCTAATTTCACAACTACGCAATTCGCCGTTTGGCATCTGTAATTACTTTAAACCATTCCTTAGCTTAGTTTTTAATTACGCGGGTCCTCATTAGATCGTCCTTTTGCGCGCTCGGTTGACTACCTCGCGGTGCACTCTTCTATCGATTTTTGAAAATGGGCTTGGTAATTAAATGAAAGCGACAAAAATCTAATTGTGTGTGAAGAAGAAACTCAGCATTGCGCTGAAAATGAGTGGCTTTAGTAAAAACTTGAAGTGAGTACTATACAGTACCTATAATCTTATTGGTGCTTAGATTTAACGTCTTGAAAACACTTGCAACAAACTGTTGACGAGGTAAGAATTTATCGATTTTTAGATGCCTTTCAACAACTTATCAGTTTATTCTGCTGTCTCATAGGATATCGCCACCAACATGCTATTTAGCAATAAAATGTATGTTTAGTTGTATCTTAAATGACAAGTTTTCCAAATGAGTAAACTCAAAATTTAGATTGTGCGTGGATTCTCATTATCTGCACAAGTACGACAAATGTATTTGTAATGGTTGTTAAACGAGCCATTTGTTGATGCCATTCATGATTGAACCCTCCTCCAATATGTTGAAATAAATTTAAATTAATGCGAAAAGGCGTAAAGTATTAATTCTCATAGTATAATTTAATAATTGTTTTTAATACATATGTCATGTTTATTATTGAAAAATTAATCGGATTTAAGTTTAATCCTGGCTTCTTTATTTCACATGCCATCTTCACACAACTAAATCAAATACAAAAACATATTCACATTAATTACCCAGTAGGAAATGTATCAAGGGATTGCTCTAAGAAAGCCTGATATGACTACTTCCAAGCACTTCCAATATTCCCTCTAGCATGGGTCTGCAGGTATCTACCTTATATTCCTGCTTCCTGAGAATCGAGTGGGTAAGGAGTAAATGAGTTTTACCTAAAAACTTGTTGTGTTTTAAGAGGATTTCGTCATCGTGCGATGAGCTCGCATCTACGAGTTTTTTTTTCACTCTCGAAGAGAAAGTGCGCATGACAGGTTGTTTTAAATTTTATTAATTCAATGAGTGCCTCATATTTTAATAAGCTAAGCAACAGCTCAGTCTCGATTTTTACTTAGATTCAGATCAAGTTTGGTTTTTCTATATAAAAGTTGAGACAGAGCTTTTGCTCAGTTTAATAGAATAGGCCCTATTATTCCATTTATTTTGAATAACTTCATCTATTTCATTTATTTTGAATAACTTCTTCTATCGGGGAAGCGAAACTTCTTATAATAGTCATTCAGCATAAGCGATTATGTCCTTGATTCAGAGTAACTTCTTCTATCCCTGGTTATTAGGGAAACGAAAGTCAAGACCTTGCCTCCAATCCCGTCGTGGGTAAAAAAGAAGAAGGAAAAGAATCGAGTCGGGAAGGAGTGCTACTTGCCCGAGAAGCAGTTATATCATTTCTTTTTAGCCCCTTCTTTTTCCTACTGGGTAGCGACTTAAAATATTAATCCATATGTGCACACATTATGCATGCAAAATTCGAAATTATGAAGTTTTATGTACTATACTGAAAATTAAGCAATCATCAAAAATTAACAAAGAGCTCATCTCATTCGGTTCGGAGAAAAAACAGCATGTGCTTCATAAATGAAATCAAGTTTCCAAATTTCAAGTCCATAATATATAACTTAACCTTGCAAATGTGTGCCATAGGAGACAGAGCAGGTTTACGTTGTCAAATTCTGTTAATTTTTGCACTGGTTACGTTGAAATTCACTGTTAATCAAATAATCGTTTACCAAAGCTTAACTCTCCAGTAACGTTGTTAAACTGCGCTTAAATTTATGGTTAAATATATCAATAAAATAAATTGTACGGTCAGTTTAATCTTTCACCCATAAACTGAGTCTCTTAGATTCAACACTTATGTATATAACTGGATTATTATACACCTAATTCTCTTTTTACACGATAGATACGTTCCCAAAAAATACGTGTAAAAAAAAATTGGTGTAAAAAGAGAATTAGGTGTAAACAATATTAAAAAGTTCTTGTTAGAGGTCATTTAATTTATTTCGTGCTTACACATTTTAATTCATTAAATATTTTATAAAAAATAACTTCTACTTTGGAAAAAGGGAATTATATCTGAAATTCATTAATATAAAAGAAGTTAAAATAATAAAGACATAAACAATTTTTATGCATTGTCACTTTCTGACAATAAACGCATACGTTTACGTAAGACTAAAATATTCCTGGAATATTAAAAATCGTGTTAAAACAAAACAATTCGTGTAAAATGAGAAATTTTTTTTCTTTTGAACTCGTGTTAAATCAAATTCGTGTAAAAAAAAATCGTGTAAAAAGAGAATTAGGTGTAATCCTTATTTTAATTATTATATAATTAATTATGTTAACAATTTCCGAAGCGCAGTCGAATTGAAACCTTGCACAGTGTCGTTATCCTTAATGTCAATACAAATTATACATTCACTCTAACTCATATTGTTCCATTTTTCACATTGTACCAACTTTCCTTTTCATATTGTAAAAGAATTTTAGGATAAAACTAGCTGGCCCGGCAGACGTTGTACTGCCCTTTCCGGTACATTTTCATTATGCCCATTTCGCATGTTTCTAGAAATAATACCATTAATACCCCCCTTAAAACCCCCTTCATGGATCCGCCATCTTGAATATCCAAATCTTGATAATATTTAAAATTAGTGGCATTAACACAATTATTGTACCAAATTTCATTAAAACCCGTTGAAATCGAGAAATTTTCTTTATATACATATATTGGGTCCGCCATTTTGGACCTATAAACTTTGATAATTCGATAATGATCAAAATTAATCGCACCAAAAAAATCGTACTAATTTTCATGAAGTCGACAAATTTGCATCACCATATTGGATCCGCCATCTTGGATTTGGAAATTTTGATAATATGTATTTCAAATTATTGGTAACAGAATAATCATTGTATTAATTTTCAATAAAATCTGTTGAAATCGAGACATTATGGTCTCCCTATTGGACCTGCCACCTTGGGCTTACAAATTTTAATAATATTCGAAATTAGTGGCCTCAGAATAATCATTATACCAATTTTCATTAAAATCTTTCCAAATCGAGACATTTTGGGCGCCGTGTTGGATCCACCATCTTGAATTTGGAAATTTTGATAACATTCAAATTAGTGGCCCCAGAATAATTGTAGTACTAATTTCCATTAAAATCCGTTAAAATCGAGAAATTGTTGGTCACAATCTTGGATTTGGAAATCTCGATATTCTAAATTAGTTGCCACAGAATAACAATTGTATACTAATTTTCATTAAAATCCGTTGTAATTGAGACATTTTAATCGCCATGTTGGATCCGCCATCTTGGATTTGGAAATTTTGGTAATATTCAAAATCAGTAACCTCAAAGCAATGATTGTACAAATTTTCATTTAAATCCATTGAAATCGAGATATCTTGGTCGCCATATTGGGTCCGCCATCTTGGATTTGTAAATTTTGATAATATTCAGAATTGGTGCCCTCAAAATTATCACTGTACTTATTTTCATTAAAATCCATTGAAATCTAGAAATCTAGAAATCTATTGGGTCCGCCATCTTGGATTGGTAAATTTTGATAATATTCAAAATCAGTGACCTCAAAACAATAATTTTACTAATTTTCATTAAAATCCGTTGAAATCGAGATCGCGCGAACGGTCAAACTCGCGAAGTTAAAATAATCTTTAAGTGTTCTGAAAGTATCCAATTTTCTGCGCAATTTTATTAACTTTTCTTTCCGTAAGAACCTTCTAAAAAGTATTAGAAAACTTAAAAAAAAAAATGAATGAAATCGGTACAGTCGTTCTCAAGTTATTGCTATCGATCGGGGTTAGAAAATAAAAAATGCTATTAAAAAGTAGGGGTTGGTGGTAGAAGGGTAAAAATTTAGGACTAAATGTGTTTTTTAATGCCACACCATAAAAAAATTACAAAAAAAAAATTTGTCCAAAAAATAAAAAAACTTTTTTTAGGGTGACCCACCCTTAACATCTAGGGGTATAAAAATTAGTTATAAACCTATTCTCATACCTACTGAATATATATATTAAATTTCATCAAAATCGGTCAAGCCGTTTCGGAGGAGTATGGCCACTAACACTGTGACAGGAGAATTTTATATATTAGATTATTATCTTTATGCCTATTTTCCGTGAAGTCTTCGAAAATGTACAATTTTTGTTAAGATAAAGTAGCTATCCTACCCATGTAGTAAAGCCAACTCTAATAAAAATGCAAATGTGTAGTTTTCTTATGGAGAACTACTGGTTTGAAATTATTTTAGCATCGTAGTTTTAAGTGTATATTTTTATATTCATTTGGTGTTAAGGAGCTGGCGTGTATTGTTACTGAACTTTACCAATCCATCTTTACGCGTGCAACAAAAACGTGACTGACATATAATAATGGATCATTCGTTTTGCTGTCTCAAATAGTTGGCACTTTTGAGGTTTTTTACTTAAGAAGACCTCCGATATAAGTGAATCCTTTGTGTATAGATCTTCCTTCGCATTAGTAGTCGGGGTGCCAGAGGTTCAAAAAATTTGTTATTTCGTTGTTGGACGGAATTTGATGAAACCTGGCGGAAAGGGAAGGTCATTGCCCGTACAGTGACCCATTAAAAAAGTTAGAATGAGCGATGTCGGGAAGGTACTTTGTTATTGCAAAATAACTTTGATAACCCGTTATTTTTCAGTTTTCTTGGAATAACTCGAAAACGAAGCGTTTCAGCGAAAAATATTAAATACAAAAGTTGTTCAGCTGATGATTTTACGTAGGAATACGGTTGTTTGATTAATTAAAAAATTGTTTTTCCGACCGAAAACCAGCAGAAAAGTAACAAAAATGCAAAAACAATAAGCATTAAAAAATAAAGGAAAAAAACGATTTCCATCGTTGATATTTGGGTTATTGATAGGTATTGGTATTGTTAACCAAATGCACCCGGTCCGGTTTTTCAAAAACAATATGACGACCTATTGCAAAATTGTTAAGTTAAAACTTTGGAACGCTGTATATTCTGACTGAATAAACGGATCTTGATGAAACAAATTGGAATCGGTAGGTATTAACGGCATCTTTGAGTGTGCCAAATTTCAGCAATTACTTTTTTTGTTATTAACCAAAAACCATTTTCTGTGCTTCGTAATTTCGTCAATTTACAACATTACAACAATAACAAAATGCATTTGATTACTCTTAACATCCTACAGTGGTGACTAAAAACGCGAAAATAGCGAGTTTTGATGATTTGATGCATTTTGTTGCAAAGCTTAATGTTGTAAATTGACGAAATTACGAATACACATTGGTTAATAACAAAAAAAGTAATTGTTGAAAAATTTTGAAATTTGGCACACTCAAAGATGCCGTTAATACCTACCGATTCCAATTTGTTTCATCAAGATCCGTTTGTTCAGTCAGAATTTACAGCGTTCCAAAGTTTTAACTTAACAATTTTGCAATAGGTCGCCATATTGTTTTTGAAAAACCGGACCGGGTGCATTTGGTTAACAATACCAATACCTATCAATAACCCAAATATCAACGATGGAAATCGTTTTTTTCCTTTATTTTTTAATGCTTATTGTTTTTGCATTTTTGTTACTTTTCTGCTGGTTTTCGGTCGGAAAAACAATTTTTTAATTAATCAAACAACCGTATTCCTACGTAAAATCATCAGCTGAACAACTTTTGTATTTAATATTTTTCGCTGAAACGCTTCGTTTTCGAGTTATTCCAAGAAAACTGAAAAATAATGGGTTATCAAAGTTATTTTGCAATAACAAAGTACCTTCCCGACATCGCTCATTCTAACTTTTTTAATGGGTCACTGTACGGGCAATGACCTTCCCTTTCCGCCAGGTTTCATCAAATTCCGTCCAACAACGAAATGAAAACCTCTGGCACCCCGACTATAGGCGAAATAGGCGCTTACAAGAGGCGATAAATTTAAAAATATCGTGTTGGGTAATAAGTAATGAGCGTTTCAGTTTTTATTTTCTGGAAATTTCGGGTAAGGTCGAGAACGTTCTGTTGCAGGGGGTATATAAAGAGCGAGTCGTGAGCACGCCATCAGTAATGTTTCGGTTGTCATTTCGTAAAGAACCACGAAAAAAATGAGTGATATTGAAACGCATATTCGGCACTGTTTATTATACGAGTACCAATCTTGGCATTCGGCTGCAGAAGCTGCACGTAATATATGCCAGAGGATAGCTGATGATGCAGTCTCCGAGGCTACAGCAAAGCGGTGGTTCCAAAAATTCCGCAAGGGTAACTATTCCTTGATCGATTAACCAAGGTCTGGGCGTCCGGTAGAAATAGATATAAATAAACTGAAGGCATTAATTGAAGAAGATCCTCGAAGCACAACGCGCAATTTGGCTCTTAAGCTCGGATGCTCTCATGGCACGGTGGAAAAGTATCTGCACGGTTTGGGGAAGACGTACAAATATGGTGTTTGGGTACCCCATCAGTTGAACAAAGATCAACTGACTTACCGTGCAGATATCTGTACATACCTTTTATCGTTCCGTCGCACATTTAGCTGGCTAGACCATCTCGTTACTGGAGACGAAAAGTGGGTTATCTATATCAACCACACACGCAAGCGCCAGTGGCTGGGCCGCAACGAACCAGGTAAACCTACGCCAAAAAAAGATCCTCATACTCGGAAAGTGATGCTCTCGGTCTGGTGGGACATACATGGAGTAATATATTGGGAAATTCTTCCTACTACTACCACGATGACGGCAATAGCATACTGTAATCAACTTGAAAATCTAAAGCTTGAACTCCGTCGTAAACGTCCACAACACCACACATGACAAAATATTTTTCCTTCACGACAATGCCCGGCCGCACATCGCTAAGAGTACCCGACTAAAGCTACTGGAGCTCAACTGGGAAATAGTCCCACACCCTCCATATTCGCCGGACTTAGCCCCAACGGATTTCAGTTTATTCCGGTCTCTCAGTAATCATTTACAAGGAAAAAGCTTCGATGATGAACATCAGTTGCAACAACACATAGATGAATTCTTCAAAGCAAAACCAGCGAAGTTTTACAGGGATGCCATCCGCTCTTTGCCGAATCGTTGGCGGATGGTAGTAGATAACGACGGTGATTATATTGTTAACGATTAATAGTAAATTATTAAATAAATAAATACAAACATAAAGTCATGTATGTCGCTCATTATTTATTAGCCAACCCTGTTGGAGAGCCGGGAGGATAAGGCTGGCGAAAATTTTGTGGGAATTTGAGAATAAAAAAATAGTAATTTTGGGAATTGCACTGCACTACTTTATTGAAGGCCTTTTACAATTGCTGTGGCTGATGTCGTGGTCGTGTAGATAGCTCGGCTGCTGTAGGACAAGTGAAGTAGATGATCAGATCAGTTGATCAGAGACAAGTGGTGTTTCTCTTATCAGCAAAAGGGATCTCCAGCTCCTAGATCTCCGACTTCTCTGTGGTTTCGGCAGAGGAAGTAAGGAACGATGCATGGTGATATGACCGCTGCTGAGATAGTAATTGCCAAATGTCGATAAGAGCCGATCAGGTAATAAGAGAACTCTTATCAGTCAGTGAGTCTCCTTCCCCTCTATGCCTTGTAGTAGGGGACAGTGATGACAACATCCTTCGCTGGCGTGAGTTTATTAGAAATTTGAACAAACCCGATAGTATATATTCTTGATTGTATCTATCACGCTTAAGAAATTGTTTGAATTGAAAAGTTCTCATTGAAAAATTTACAGCAAAATGCCTAAATGCTATTTTCCGAATATACAATTTAAATTCGCTCATTACCCGACTAGAATTTTGGTGGGATACAGCTAGGGTCCCTATGATGCTAGCCATACTGCCTCGTGTGGGTCCCATGAGGCTGCCGTATAAGGCGCACGAAGGGCAAATAACGCCTTGCCTCATTCGCGCATCATTATGAATGCCGCATGTGGTTCTCGTGAGGCAAAATAATTGCTACCGATTTAAACATGTTTCACAAAAATTGGTACATAGAGGTTTTGGAGAATGCTGATTTCAAATCCGCTGTCCAAATTTAGCAATTCAAGATGGCGGATTCAATATGGCGACCAAAATTTCTCGATTTCAACGGATATTAATGAAAATTAGTACTATGATTATCATGAGGTCACTGATTGTGAATGTTATCAAAATTTACGAATCCAAGATGGTGGATCCAATATGGCGACCAAGATTTCTCGATTTCAACGGAATTTAATGAAAATTAGTCAATGATTATCTTGAGGTCACTGATTTTGAATGTTATCAAAATTTACGAATCCAATATGGCGACCAATAATTCTCGATTTCAACGGGTTTTAATGAAAATTGGTACAATGATTATTCTGAGGCCACTAATTTCGAATTATATTAAGATTTGGAAATTCAAGATTGCGGATCCATAAAGGGGTTTTCGGGTTGAAACAAATTTTAGAATATAACAAAATAGCACATTTGAGAAGTATGAGCCCAGGTGTATATTTAATGTTTGCCTAATCGAACCTCCGTAAGGCAAATGGTGGGATTGCCTATTTCAATGTAAGGTTATAAATGCATTAGGTTTGTCTAATAAGACCCTTGTGAGAAACTCATAAGGTAAACCTCACTTCAGTATCGCTGATTTTATTTTGTGAGGTCCTCATGAGGAATCTACGGGGAAATCCCTCTATCGGCATACCCTTCACCTGTCACATGAGTCCCACACGCTTCATGACGCATGCCCCCTATAAATTCTAGTCGGGTACGTCCCTTCGTTATCTATGGCTTTTGTATCATTTTTATGAAAAAATCAAGCATAAAATAGTTTGCATTCTTTGTGAGGGGCTAATATGCAAAATGTATTAAGTACTAACCTTC
This sequence comes from Dysmachus trigonus, assembly GCA_949715965.1. NCBI lineage: Eukaryota > Metazoa > Arthropoda > Insecta > Diptera > Asilidae > Dysmachus > Dysmachus trigonus. The sequence goes on along the minus strand of OX454322.1, from coordinate 42,628,254 downwards.
CGTGTAATTACTTGATTGGCTTGTATCATCAAAATTGACAAATTCTCCGAACATGCATCTCGCTGCCTGAAGTCCATTAAAAGTGTGAACAAGAGGGAGTGTAAAGTGCACCACATTCTTCTAGGCATTTTGTATGGGACGAGTTGTGCAGTATACAGGGTGTCCAAAATCACCCGTCCACCCCTTCGACCAAAAACTTTTTTTTTCACCAAGCCGATTACTCAATTTAAGTAAAATAGGTACGCTCTATGGATTGGCGCTATGTTCAGCTTCCGGTCTCCACTGGAGGTACCTTTTTTTTTTTTTTTAAATAGAATGGTTATAGTTTGACCTCGATATTTAAAAAAAAAATGGCATTTTCGCCCTCTAAATGACCTTTGAAGTTGTTCAAACTGGAAGTAGACCTTTAACTCCGGAACTGCATTTTTTTACGGCGAATTCACATTCTACGGCATAAATTGCGCATGCTGAGTTTAAACGAGGACTTTATGGCTTCCACCTCCTACCGAAAGTGGAGTACCAGAAGTAGAATTCCAACCGCACATATTTATGTTTTGATTAAAAATTAGTATTTTATTCTGAAAATATCATTTTCTTCAGACAATATTACTGTAAAGATTAAAATCAAAATCAAATTTCCATATATTGTTTTTGGTCATACGATTTTGATAGCTAAAGTTGAATACATTGTTTTTATGCAAGCGGAACAAAAATGGAAAAGCGCAAAAAGCGTTCAAAGCGCAAAGTTGGCCAACTTTTAACTTTTGAACGCGTCACACGCTTTGACATTGATTTCTTACAAAGTAAATCATATAAAGGTAGTGTTTTAACCCACCAGAATCTATTTAAGACCAAAATTTTTGTTAAAAATCGATTTTTTTTTTAAGAAACCGCCACTTTGTCTAAAATTCTTATTTTTGCTTATTCCTTCGATTAATTACAAGATAAAACAATATATTAACGAAATATTTTTGGGTTTTTCATTTTGAATGTTCCAGTCCAGAGATATCGTCCTCACCGCAAGACGCGTTTTTTTAGAGGTGCTCCCGGAGATCAGCTGTAGCAGCTTTTAAAATAATTATTTTTACAAATAAAAAACATTAAAATACACTCAAGAGTTACCACAATATGTGTACAATTTTGTACATTAATAACTTAAAAGGTCATCTCCAGAAAAATTCTTGAAAAATCGGCTTTTTTGGGCCTCCTGACTGTATATAACCCCTTAAGCACACGATCGGTACAGTTCAAATATAAATGTTTTCTATTTATTTCGAGAATTTTCGAACACTCAAAAAATATATGAAGCGTACATTCGGTTTTCAACGCGGGCAAGCTTTGCACGCTGCAAAAAGCGACAAAATTGTATAACCAAAAACAATATATAGAAATCTATATATAATATATTCTAGATATTGTTTTTGGTATGACGCTCTCAACGGGTTCAAAGCGCATAACTTGAACATTGGGTTTCCTCCTTAATTGGATTCTGACCAGGCTGCGAGAATCACCACTTAAGGGGGTAGTCCAGTGAAAAAAATTTTTTTTTTAATTTTTTTGTTTTTTGCTTAAATCTACTCTACTACACCTCGAAAATACTCCCTTAAAATATCTAAGCAAAACATTGAATAGTTTTAAAGATACAGAGAGTTTTCGAGAGACGTGTAATCCAAGCGCTCGAAGGTCCCCTGGCGTGTTTCGGAGCAAGGAGGACTCTTGTATTTCTGTTTACTCCGCCCATTTTTTTTCGGTTTATAACGGTCTAGGTCCTTCTGCTTTGTATTTAAGGTTAGTTATGTATAGAGCAGGCATCGCGTTATGTATGGAGCAGGCATCGCTGACTAAGGTAAAATTAATTTTTTTTAGCTTTTTTCCGCAACAAAAACTTTAAACGCGTTTTTCTCAAAACAGCATTTTTTGACTCGGCGGACGTCAGATCTCAGAGTCTTTTGCTCCGATTGATCTAAAAATTTAGCTGTATATTTCTGGATTGTGTATCTATCGTCGGAACTAGAATTATTAAAATCCATTGTTTATTTACAAAGTTATAAACAAATTAAGCACCCGAAAAACACCCGAAAAATTCAAAATGCCGCCATTTTGTTATTTTTTATTGAAAATTAATAATTCTAGTTCCGACGATAGCCAATGTTCTACAGATTAAAACCTCGTTTGAATTTTTTGTTTCAAATGAACCGTTGCAGAGATACGACGTCCGCCAACAAAAAAATTTTTTTTTTGGAGCGGCCATTTTGTCAGGATGACTCATAAAAAGAAAAAAGAAAAATTTTTTTTGTGTAGTTTAATAGTTGTACTATCATATGTCAAAAAGTTTTTTAATAAAAATTAATTGCTAATATGAAAAAAAAATCGTTGAAAAAACAGTTGTTTTCACTGGACTACCCCCTTAAACCAACTAAACGAAACAACTCGTAAAGATCGGGCCGAATACGGGCAGGGCTCGAACCTGTGACCTTCGGATCCGACGCTCTAACCAAATGAGCTATGGTGGCCGGTCGTCGATGTCTTCGATAAGCCATGTATGTACATATGTATATTGAAACTTAATCAAAGAAATTATGATTGTCGCATCAAATTATTGTTTTACAGAATATTTCGTAATTGATGTTTGGGTTTGTCTTCATTTACAGAGATCCTTTTCCAATTTGCTTTTAATTTTGTCAGTAGAATCCGATGTTTCCTCGTTACACTCATTGAAGAAATAATATCTCTCCACTATTTCAATTGCTGTGATTACTTTAGATACATCAGTATCTTGTACTTTGTACATACCTTGTACTGGAAAATCTAAAGAGAAACTTTTTTTTCATTATAACCATATATGTGACTAAAAATTGCCAGCAAATCTGTCATTATTGATTGTTATAACCGATGGAAAGTACAAAAATGTACGTAAGTCAACGAAAAAGTAAAGATTTTGTCGTTATATCCGGTATGTCGTTATCACCGAAGTCGTAATAACTGATTTTCAGGTAAAGTGATGACAAAATATGTCTATATTAAATTTCTATCTAAGGCTGCTGTCTTCTTTTAATACAATACACATATACAGAATGGACGGAAAGTTTTTTTCATTCTTAAATGTTAAATTTCTAAACGGACTTTCAAGGCAGCACAGTTAAACACATTTTTTTCAGTTCTTTAAGATGTCGTGTAGAGATTTAATCTAATTAATATTTAGTATGTAGTCCTCCTTTTTCTAGACATTCCTTAATTTGATTCTAGTATTACAATGTCTAAAGAGGACATCAAGCGTAATTAAATTCCACTCTTCTGTAATTCTGTTAACTAAGATTATTTTCTTGGTTGGTCTTGGGTGCCTAAATAATAAATGTTGATGTCGAACCCACAAATGCTCAATCAGATTAAGGTCGGGTGAATTTGCAGGCCAATCAGTCCATACATTCGAAAACTATTGTTTAGGTTGATTAATCGTCACCCTGATGTTTTCCTTTGTTAAATATATATTTTACTGGTTGCACATAAGCATGAGCACCGAATAGACGGCTCGTAATGTATTCCTTGGATTCAGTCCTGCTAATTTTGTTTCACCTTTGATGAGAGCTATCCAATTCATATAGCACCTTTGTTATAGAGTGAATTCCAAGACGCCAGTTATCTTTCACCAGCTTTCTTATTTTTCTTCTTATGTTCGGTGAAAGTATTGTAAAATGCCACACTTCCCCTCGTCGAATTCAGAATTGGATAGTCGGCTTAGAAATCCTCAATTTTGTAGAAATTTAACCCAAAAATTCACCAGAATGGAAAACATCTCGAACTTCACATTCTCTCTCGAATTCATTTTCTACCAAATAACCAACAAAAGTGTAAACAAAATGAGAAAAACAGAATTAAACATAAATTTCAAATTGTCCCTGAATAAACGATAACGACGGGAAAATAAGAAAAAGTTATCTCTTGCAATTTATCCACAACTAATCAAAATCCAGTAATTGAAAATTAAAACTCACCTTTTGGGAATTTTGCAAAAATGTCATGAAACAATGTTTAAAATATCACCTTTACTTCTTTAAGAGATCTGCACGGTAGCCCAATACAAATCTGATTTATTTTCACTTGAAACAAGTAAGAGGTAAAAAAGTAATACCTAAACTGGAGTTTTCATTAGACAGAATGGCGTCCGCCATTTTGAAAATAGATCTGCTACAGTGAGAGCAGAGAAGATGTAAATAATAGTATATTGTCTATTTTTATGGCATTGTAGAGATAGGATTCGATCTTGTTTACATTTAATGCGATCGAAATTTTTTCTTAATAATCTTAATTTATACTCGTTAGATCAGTGCATCTGAAAAAAGTCGAAGATCGAATTCGACAATATTCATTAATAAATGTCACGTAGCAAGAAGGAATTACCTTAAAAGAGTACGTTGATTGTTTTTGTTAAATTTAAGGTTTGATTTAAAAAAGCATTATTTATAATTTTAAGCTTAATAAATAAAAAATAATTTCATAAGTGCAAAGTGCGAAAGAGAGGGAACAAAAATCGCATCATCCGCCTCTATAAGAAATCATATAGATGAGCAGCCCAATACAGTTATTACAGAAACATGAAAATTTCTGAAGCTCACACTAATTAGATCTATTCCAGGAATTTACTATAATTTTTTTCTCCTTTTGGTAAATGGTATTTTTTGATTCTATCATAATTACATAGTCTTTTGGATTATAAAATACAATAAAAACAAAAGCATTTGTTTGCAGTTATACTTTACTCCATCGAACTTTATTTCTAGCCTGGCAATTGTTAAATTTAATCAACATTCTTTTAATTTGTTGAGACTTTTACTGAAAATGAAAGAAAACACGTCACGTTTAAACAAATACAATATGAATAAAATAAAAGCCGGAAAAGCTAAAAATTTTTTGTTTTTTAAATTCTTGATTGTACATACTCACTGTACCTTTATAAAGGGAAAGTGTCTTATTAAATTACAAACAAACCACTTATTCTTTAATCACATTTTCATATATTTTAAAACATTTCACAAACTTAATTAATCCTTAACCCAAAATTTATCATTATCCCTGTCCGTGCATTGATTGACTTAATTACCCTCATAGGTATTCTGTTAGTGATCTACCCCTCCTTGCAAAATGTTTTCTACTATCAACATTATTCAGTATATTTTAGATATAAATCCAATTAAAATTCTCAAAGGATATTAAGTGAACCATTAAAACTAGATACAATCGGCCGGCCTTTATTTAAAATTCAAGGAGGATTATGGTCCTTATTTTATGCTAGTACGCGACAGAGATTCGTAAATATTCAAACATTTCGGCCTTTTAGGAAAACATATTCAAATCATAAAATGCCTTTTGATTTACACCTTAAAATATTTTACCAATAATTACAGTAGTCCGGGGAACAATTTGGTTGTCAGGTCATGAGTTAAGCATTGTGTAGTATCTATACCCTAGGTATAAATACATTTGATATCAAGCCTCCCGAACTCATACCTACCCTACTTGCTACGTAGAGAAGATGATATATATTATTACTATAATCGGATGTGCGTATGTTGTTAGAATGGTAACACTTTAATTGTATTTAGGAGATGATAACTTAAGGCTTTTATAACTGGTATTTGGACATTCTTGCTGTGCTAAGAAGGTTAAGCTAATTGTTAATTGTACTTCGAACGTTTTTTCCGGTCTCTTTAAATACATATGTATGTAAATATGAAATAATTTGAAGGAGTGCATTATGTATACATTTATGCGTTATTTAATATATAATCAAGTTAGGTTTGATGGTAATGTATTTTCACCAACTATACAAAAAATAAGTACTATATGATTAAAATGAACTGAGCTAATGTCTAATAATAATGAAAAACAATAACAATTAACAATTATTCACTTAATATAATACATGCAAAGAGTTTCAAATGCGGAATAATTTTGGACAATTATTGCTCTAATTATTAGGTTGTAACATAATAATCTGATAAGTTTTTCGGAAACATTCTGGAAATTTTTTACAACTTCGAGAAAGTTCTGTGACTATGAGTATAAATACCCGTTAGCGCGATCAATTCATCAGTGCAATAATCGACAGCGCAGCGAGTAGCATTATGGAAAAATTCGATTTGAAAAGACGAGACATCCGCGTCCTTCTACTTTATGAGTTCCGTTTGAAGGATAAAGCTAAGCAGGCGGCACAAAATATATGTCAATGTATGGGAGAAAAAGCGGTCTCTTATCATACAGCAGTAGATTGGTTTCGACGTTTCTCGAATAGCGACTACAACCTTGAAGATAAACCTCACGAAAGGTGGTCGGTTGAGGTTGATGTCGACCGACTAGCGCAGCTCATCGAGGAAGATCCAAGGAGGACTACTCGTCAACTGAAGAAGAACTCGGATGCTCCCATACTACTATCGCTCGACATTTGAAAGTGATGGGTAAAGTGTACAGGCACAATCAATGGGTACCCCACGAATTGACGGATGATCAACGGATGATGCAAGTGGCTGTTTGTACGCAATTACTCACTTCACATCGTACTTTTGCATGGCTTCGTCATTTAGTTACCGGGAATGAGAAGTGGATGCTTTATGTTAACCATAACAATAAGCGACAATGGCTTAGCGCGGGTCAAAGAGGAGTACCGACAATTAAATGTAAAATTACTATACACAAGGTTATGTTGAGTGTTTGGTGGAATGTGCACGGCATTTTCTACTGGGAACTATTACCACAAGGAACGACTATAAATAGTGAACGCTACTGTGATATGCTGGATAAAGTAGCCGTGAATCTCACGTGAGAACATGGCAATGTATACCTCCTCCAAGACAATGCCCGCCCTCACACCTCTTCGATGACATGTAAAAAAATTATGGATCTAGGCTGGATATCCTAAGCCCATCCTGCATACTCGCCGGATATGTCTCCTTCTGACTACAACTTGTTCCGATCGTTGCAGGCTCACATTAGCGGAAAATCTTTTGATGACCGAGATGCATTGGAACAGTGGTTGTCGGAATTTTTTAACTCTCGTGAGCCCAAGTTTTACGAGAATGGAATAATGTCGCTTCCCCAACGTTGGCAGGAGATCATTGATAATGGTGGACTATGTGTTCAATAAAATGTTAAGCTAAATTGTACAAAAATATCAAAATAAAGTTCCTTAAAAAATTATCAGATTATTATGTTACAACCTAATATATTCATTTAGATAAATTTAAGAAACATGTATTTTCAATATTTTTACATCTCTGCGTTTTAACGTCAATATCATTTTGACATATACATTTATATTAATTGAAAATTTGGGAATTATATCTTTTTTCTCCATTAAAAATTGAGTAAGTAAGTACTTATCTTTAGCCCTCTTCACTTGTCTTTTACTTGTCTTTTACCAGCATGACGTCATTTTCAGTCAAACAATATATGTTCCAATAAAAACTTCAAAAATATTTTTGATTTCATTATTTTTTGTACGGTTTAATAGATTAATAATTAATTCTAGTTTTAAAGCTTAACCCATTCGCTGCCAAACACGAGATATCTCGTCGTTGGCTATGGCTGAATTTCAAGCTGAATATGACTACGGCAGCGAATGGGTTAAAGTGTTCTGTACTGAGCAGCTGATAAATAGTCTTAATTATGTTACCTGAGAAAAAAAAATATGTAAAGACTTTGTTAATTTGACAAAATACTATTTTCAAACAGCATTGTACCGTATTCAACACTATATTTCTTTATTTTTATAATTGCCTGTATTTGTTGTAGCATTAAAATTGAATTTTGTTGAATGTTGTGCATTTCTGCACTGAGAAAAATATCGTATTGTAGGTTGAAATATATGCGTTTTTGATTATCACATTGCGGATAGTCGTACATTTAAGGACATTTTATTTGAAGAGAAATTATTCTCCATCACATTCATGAAAATGTTGTATGGCAATCAGCCATCTTACAAATAAAATTTACTTATTTCGCTTGCAATTATTTTAATTTTATTTTGAAAACAATAAACTAAATTATTACCACCCGCACAGTTTTAATTAACCTTAATTATATAAAACAAAAACCAGACGATGGAAATACTCATATCTTTATTTTGTTAAACATATAAATTTTTGTACATATAAATATTTACATATAAAAGTTTCAACACAAGCATATCTTGGAGAAAAACATATATAAAAAGTTCTTATCAAGTAAACTGTGTAAGCATTTTAAAAAATGTTTATCTTTTGTTAATTATTGTACATTGGAAGTATGGGTATGATATGAATAAAACTATGTATTCAATTAAGCTCTGGAATTTTAAAAGTGAAAATCACATCTGATATTTATTCAGTTTATATTTACAAGTTCAGGAAGCTTTCTTAGTGTCAGAAACGCTAAAAACGAACAAGCACTACTTTTTTTTATATATGTATCACTAAATTGATTTCCGGAAATTGTTGCATGAGTGGCAATAACATGTTTTATACTTTTCTACCTATAAAGTGTAAGGAAAAACTTTCCTTTAAAAACTTAATGTTTGTAATGACCTTCAAAATCCGTGAATATTCCATAGATGGCGTCAATAAATTATTAACCAAATAATTAATAAAACTGTATATAAAGTAGGCCCATGCTAGATGTACCCAACAGTATTTGTCTAAGTCTTCAATATTTAACAAACCGAAACTACTTTACTTTACACAAAAAAAAAAAAAAAAAAAAGCATCTCTGCGCAATTCTGAAAACATGTTTTCCTTAATAATCTTATCCACTTACAGTAGAACGCCGATTATCCGAACGCCGATTAACCGAATTGCCAATTATCCGAATCGGTCCTAAGCGTAATATAAAAAATTAAAACCAAGTAATTTTTCAATAAAAACAAGTTTTGTGGGGACGCAAGAATACAAAAATGCGAGTGATAATTGCCGTGTTCAATATTGGTAGTCAGAGAGTGCCAGTTTTGAGGTGAGCTCGAAGCTCCAGCCAAACAAACATATATAGTAGATATACTTCTCACCATATACCTACCAAGCTATATATTCAACAAGCTCAAAACTGGTAGTCTCTGGTTGCCAACTTTGTACCTACCAGTCTATGTCCGATTATACGAATATTCGATTATCCGAATCGACCCCGGTCCCAGTTGATTCGGATAATCGGCGTTCTACTGTACTTGATATTTATGGCAGCGGCTGAACACCTAGTGAACTACGAAATTTTAGATAAAGGTGAGTTTGTAGACCCTTAATGATATAATGTATTGAAAATAATACCAAATAAAGTGTGGTATATTTTATTGAAAATACAAAGAGAAATTACCGAATCTGTGGCATTTAGCATCATGGTCTATTTTTTCTTTTTGAAGTCGGTTGGATGATTCAAGTTTGAATCCTTCACGATTTAAATTTTCTTGTACATCTTGTTGAAATGCAGTAATATTTTCGGTCGGTTTTGATTAGTTTAAGTTGTCACAATCCAATAAGCACTAATAAACGTGACGTGCCGTTTTGATATCACAAAACTATAATCTGGTAAGTAGGGTGTTTAGTGGGGTTCTCATTTGGGTTCTCGGCAATGACTGCTGAAGAGAATCCGAAGCTTAACTGCATTTTCCCCTACGAGTCAGTGATCTGTGTGCATCGCCAGAACTCTGACAATATCATCACGGGTCAAATTTAGAAACTCCTGCGTTTTCCTATCGTGATTACGGTTTCAGGCAAGTGCCTGAGCACGCTATCTGAGGTGTTACAAAGGGCCCTAATTAAGCTCACATCATGGAGTGAAAAATGTGGCCTGGGAATTAACCCGAATAAAACGGAACTAGTGCTGTTTACAAGAAAGCATAAGATTCCCTCCTTCATTACAATACTCCTTAACGGATTGAGTCTAAGACTTTCAGACCAAGTCAAATATCTGGGTCTCATTATAGATAGGAAACTGAATTGAAGGGCCAACGTTGCAGAAGGAGTACGGAAGACAAGATGGTCTTATACTCCTGCAAGAATGCGATTGGCAAGAAATGGGGCCTTGAGCCACGCATCGTTCACTGGCTCTTCGTGACGGTGACTAGATCCTGTTCTACGGGGTGCTAGTGTGGTGGCCTGCACTGTACAAGGCTTGCCATCGGAATGCGCTGGGGAGGGTCCAAAGAACGGCTTCGATTCTAATCACCGGAGCCCTCAGGACTACTCCCACCAAGGCCCTGAATGTTATCTTAGACCTCCTACCAATAGAATCCTTCAAGCAGACTGCAGCCTCCATAGCCGCCAGGCTTAACTCGACGCACCCATAGACACGAGTGAACTATGGGCACTAGGGTGGTCCTTATTCATAAGAAAAAAATTATTTTTCGTAAATTTCGCGGGGCACCACGTAATTTGATTATATACCATAAGAAAGTATTTCAGTATTTTTTTTGAATTTTTTAAATGACATTTAGAGGTCGCTACCAAGGTTTGAATTTTAAATAAAAATTCAAAATCTGTATTTGTTAGATTCTTTTATTTTTATAGCCAAGACATAATTGCCATTATGTAGTGACGACAAGCAAGCCAAAGCATATCTTCATCCATTTTTTGCTTCAAAAGAACGCATACTCCACCTCTTAAGCCGGTATTTACAGCAGTAGTGTCAAAACACAAACATTTTACCTTATCGCTCTCGGTAATGACTTATTAGAACTGAAGTGCGGGGCGGGCTAAATCTCGACGCGTCGGTACAGAAGAGGGGTCGAGGGGAGGAGGGGATAAGAAGCGATTGTCTATGCGAGTTTCACTTGCACGTGAAATGTGATATAAACACCTAATTGAAACCATCATTTAAGCTGTCCTTCAACGCTTTTTGTAAAAATTTTGACAGCTGGTAGCGCCTCTAAATCTTAACAAAAAAAAAAACCTATTTCATATTTAGAGGTATATAATCAAATGAGAAAGGTCCCCGGGGATAATTCAAAAGTCGAAAAATAAGGACCACCCTAATGGGCACACTCCAGAATCCTTCCCAGTAGGAAATGCGATCATCCTACGACTAATCGCGGAGCGCTCTTTGGGATGTTTGGAGTGCTCGCATTTGCATCCATTTGCCCTCCTTTTAACATAGGCATGTCCTACGGAGAGGAGTGTTCCTCGTTTGCTAACACAAGAATAATAGGAGAGGCCTTTTTTGTGAGCAAAATCGGAGCGCATGGTTTCACCTCCAAAATTAGTAATAAGGGAGGCCTCGTTTTGAGATCTGAAGTGAGCAAAACCGGAGTTTTAAGTAGAAGCAGGGAGGTAGATGACTTCAAGGCTTATCCGAAACACCAATATTTATGCTCAGAGACTTTTGATAGTTTCGGAGTTAATGTTTTATTTTTTGGCTAACATCCAGTCTTACGAGAATTTTTTTTGGTAACAATGAAAACTGACACTTTAATTGTTTTTTTGTTTTTTTTTTATAGAAAAAACATTAACTCCGAAACTATCAAAAATCGTTGAACATAAATATTGGTACTTCGGATAGGCCTTGAAGTCCTCTACCTCCCTGCTTCCACTTGAAACTATTTCCTGGGACACCCTGTATAAAGAAATCACTTAAAAATAGTCCATTAGAAAAAAGAAAGAAAAAGAATTTCTATCAGCATACGTAGTTCACGAAATATTGTTTTATATTATATTAGATATACTTATATAATAATATGCACAGCCTAACCGTACTGAGAGCCAACTGAAAATAAAACTAAAACGCAACAAAATGATCAGACTGCGTCGCTATGACTCACACATTTCGCATTCACCAACTTGTCTCCTCCAGTTTTACTCTTTTGGGATGTTTCTTGGAGAATTCTGTTAAACAATGCAAATTTATGTGCTCTCTTATTAATCCCTGAAGGAGCACTCCTCACTTTTCCTACTGGGTTGATACTCATGTCCCTAGGTTGGATTACATGGTTCCAAAACCCTGCTTCGATAAGAAATTCGAATCACTCATACCGACAAGGCATGAATGGGGTGAGGACCTTCTTAATCGTATAAAATCGGTACACATTTATACCGATGGTTCTAAGTTGGAAGGCAGGACTGGTGGCGGAATTTACTCTGAACACCTAGGCCTCGAAACGTCGTTTCGTTTGCCAGACCATTGCAGCGTCTTCCAGGCGGAGGTTATGGCTATCACGGAGGCTTTACAATGGCTGCAAAGAAATATGTCTTCCTCTGAGGACATTTCCATCTTCACGGACAGCCAAGCCGCAATCAAGTCCCTCACCGGCGGCGTCTTCACGACCTCAAGAGTCGTAACAGCCTGCAGGTCTCTGCTGAACCATGTTGCAGAAAGGGTCAAAATTAGTATCATACGGGTACCGGGACATAATGACATCCCGGGTAATACCAGGGCGGATGAGCTCGCCAGAAAGGGTACAACTCTACCGGAGGAAGATATCATCCCGGGCATAGGAGCACCACTCGCCTATCGTAAGAAGGAGATCTCGCAAGTGTATGCGAGTATCGCTGAGAATAGGTGGAGGAGAGAAAGCACCTGTACGACCACCAAACTTATCTGGCCGACTTTCGACCGAAACAGGTCAAAGAGTCTAATTTCGCTCAAAAGAGTGTCCATTAGCAACGTCGTAGCGGTGACAACAGGGCATTGTCTTGTAGGTAGACATGCCAGCAGGTTAGGCGTTTCAGTAAATCACTTCTGCAAAAGTTGTCAGCACAAGGAGGAAGAGGAGGGTATCAATCACCTCCTCCGCTTCCGCGGCATAGGTACCAGCACCTGTGCGCTATCTTCTTTGATGACCTGTCGGACCTGAGTTCATCAAAGACTCGAAGTGGTTCAACGGTTAGTTTAAACGGGGTCGTCCCGTGTGGTATCACAATGGGCCTTGTGTTGCCCTAAGTGTGCCCTTGGCAGCCACAACAACGTAACCTTAGATTTATCCACTTTTTGTTGGCAGTAATAAGAAAATGGTCCTGGATTCCATTTTTAATCGATCCCAGAGGACCATGCACTCATTCCTTCCCGGCGTCGTCATTTGCTTGGCCTCTCCATCAGCCAATACATTTTCTCCTATGTTCCTATGTCCTGGAACTCAGAGTAATATAAGATATTAATTTATCAGCAATTTAACCGGTTTTTCCGAAAGTTTGACGAATAAAAATGATTTTTATGACATGTTGACGAAACGTTGTAGTCAAAAGTCATCAATCTGCAAACAATTTGTGCCACTCATACTTGTACTTCCCCAGATATTACTCAACTCTAAAATTCCTAAGACATACTTTTGTGTGTCTGTATTTTCGTACCAAGTTTGACAAGAATCTGAATGTCATTTAATTTTTATAAACTTTGAGTTAAATATCTCAAGAAGTGGAAGCGTTCGGTCACTTTAATTTTTAATTCATAACATACTGGTATGTTTATTCACAAACTTTTAATTATTTTTTAAAATATTTTACTAATTTCCTACAGTTAGACTTACCACTATTCTATCTTTAGTTCATCAATTTCCAATCCGGAAATGTACAACAACTTTATACATTTATGGTATACCAAAATAGCTTCACTCAATTGTCTCACCAAATTTTTTATCAGCGACAGGCATATTGGAGTCAACATTACGAATATTATCGTTATGAACGCAGAAGAAAAATATCGCAATTTCGGAAATTGAAAAGATAACCAGGAAATAAATTAAGTGAGATTAAATACCATCCGATTTATTAAGTCCAATATGGGTGGGCCCATCCCGAAAAACTGTCGACCTGTCAGGGGAGCAAGCAACAAGAAAAGCGATGAACTCAATGTCATCACACTTACCCGCCTTAAGCCTTGATGTCCTTATGTTCCTTTTCATCGTCTACGCAACACAATAAATTCCATCCTGTTTCAGGAAATGTGGCAGGCTTCCTTAAAAAATGCCCAGACAAGGTGACCCTCCACCCTACCTTCAGCTAAATTGATGAGGATAATCTCAATAAAGCCAAACAATTTCAAAAATGGGAAGCTCCATTGATCCAGGTCGAGGTGTTGGAAAATGTGAAATAAGTATATACAAATGTGTTCTCTAGTATGCTTAGGGAGATGTTTTCAGTTTCCATCACCCGAACAAGTGGTTAAGCAAAATGCGGACCCTAATTACATTTGGGGCCAACAGGGAAATTCTGTTCATGTCAACGTGCCTAGAGCATGTTTGGGAAACTGAATTTGGCGGAATTACTGCTTTAATCCGCTCGAACCTGGCGATCTGATGGGGGACCTGTTCAGTCCATATCCTAAACTTATACTGGCCATAAATCGAGGTCACGCAGTGAGAAATCACGAAAATGTCTGCAGCCAACAAAATTTATTCTATCTTTCCGTTTATGCTTCCAGATCGAAGGCGGGCACTGCCTGGAGCCGAGCTATGGAGAAGCTCATGTCCGAGGAGGCGCACGTAAAGGGAATCAGCAGCGCCCCCGTCATCCATGAAAGTGAGAACACTGCCGTTCCCGAGGAGGCCCCCAACGAAAATGGTATCATTAATAAGGGTACAACTCTCGAGCTAGAGGATCTTTCGGACAGTGGCATCGAACGTGCAGAGGTATGAGACCCTACTAAATTTGTCACATCACATACTGCATCAATTAGTTTCGGTTCAATTCATTTATCCCAAACTGGCTATAAATTCCAATTTTTGTAACTATATCTGCTTACAAATGGAGCAGAAGCTGTCCCCGACTGAAATAGCGAAGATTCCCCGTCTCCCTGGAGATGGAGCACAGATGGAAGAGGGCAAGGAGATCCAGCACAACACGTTACAAAGGATGCAATCGGTTCGGATAATTGACGAAAATTCTAAGGATGCTGTTAGTAGAACAGGAAGTTTTACTGTATTCCAGCCAGGTAAAAAGCTTAAAACTTAGTAAAAGTTGCGAAAAATCTACCTGAATAACATTGGGCAGCAACATTAGCTTTTTATAATATTTTGTTAAAAGTTAAAAATTAATGCTTAATTAGATATTGACAAGTAAAATAACACAAATTAAGTATTCGATATCTCTACAGACATTCAATTGGATTTTATACAATTTCCTATACCAAATAATTTCAGAATCAACAATTACAATTACAATTACAAAAAACACATTATAGATATAGTACATATGTTTCCAAAATAAAATAACACAACTGGCATGGGATCTTACTTCTTTAAAGAATTTTAAAGAGAGCAGGTTATCAATTCCACCTGTATGTTTTTTGTATGTTTGCGTACAACTTTGTAAAGCCTAACCCGACTACAATGAATCTTTGTTGTTGTACATATAAAGAAGATTCCCTCAAGGGTAAAACGATAAGAAAAAACAATTGCATGGTAACAATGAAAATTCTACGTCTGTATGTGCCTACACGAAATGGCTACAGAGTTTTGTGGATCGCTGATTTAAAAGGTTTCCATTGAAAACTCACAAAAATCGAATTGAAGAGATTTTATGGGTCGCTGATTTCAAATTCAGTTCAGAACTTTACAAATTTAATATATTTCAATTCAATATATATACGAGTATATATGTAGGTGGCCTTTTAAGGCTGACTTTCTTCAAATCTAAAAAATGGTTATGTGGAATATTTTGGTATAGCTAAGTTTTACAACAAACTCACAAAAATAGGTCCAGCAAAACTTTTAAAATTGTTTATTTTAAATTGCGTAATTTCAGTATATATTTTCCGCAATTATGTACAACATATTTTAAATTTTCACATAGATCTCAAAAAAAAAAAAAATAATAATAAAAGATGCCTTGCCTTGTGAGAGAGTTATTAATTGAAGTAATTGTTGATTATGAAGAAGTATATCAGAATGAACAATTTTTTATACATAAAAACATTATGTAGGTATGTAAAGGGTCGACCATCAGCTGTTTTCTTTTCAAAATACTATAAAGTAAACATTCTTCAAAGTTTGTTGATTTATTGAAAGCAATGAATCTTCCCATTAAGACCGTTTTCGAATTCGCATGTACTTGCACTATTCCCTAACCATATTTAGTGTACTTTGGAGAACATTTCAAATTCGACAGACAAAATAGTGAAATTGCAAAGCAAACTACGTGTATTTTCGATCGCACTACGCACTATTCGGAGTTTTTAGGAGAACTTTTAGTGAGATAAATTAAAAGCAAAAAAACCTTTTTTAAAAAGAGTTTTATTTAAATGCTCTAAAAAGAAGAAAATAAAATTTTCCTTTAAAATTTTAACTATCAACTTATAGCATCATTATACACAATTTATATGATCATAAAAGCTTGTCGCGAGGTTTGCGTAAGTACCTATAAGTATTTAATTAAACTGAAATTTAAAAAAATTAAACTTAGCAGATTAAGTTACTCAATTAAATAGGTACTAGTTTATTTACACAAGTAAATCGCACGACAAGCTTTTATGATCATATAAATTGTGTATAATGAGGCTATAAGTTGATAGTTAAAATTTTTAAGGAAAATTTTATTTTCTTCTTTTTAGAGCATTTAAATAAAAGTTTTTTTTAAAAAAGGTTTTTTTGCTTTTAATTTATTTTTTACTTTTTAGTTATCGCTGGCTAGGTTTCTGAGTCTGTCCATCTCATTCAACGCATCATATTACACCCCGATGCCAATCAGTCCTCGGCACAGCCTCACCTTGACTTGGGTGTTTGGAAGAATGCGCCACTTATTTCAGCTTGGAGCTTACTTGTGCCTGACGAAACACAGTTCTGGGTTTGATTTTGGAGTTGTCCTTCTCCTAGACAGGTTGCAGACCAATGCTGATGACGCCCATCTCGCCAAATCACACAAGTCAAAGTAACATCAACCGATGTTACAGGCTCAAAAAATTCTACCTCAAGAATAATCGGGGTCTCTACACCAAATTTCAAGTGTATTAGAGCAACGGAGCTTATAATCACCATCTTTTTTTTAACCTGCATTTTTATTCTCAGCGAACCCTTTCGTTTAATACCCATACTATAGGAAAGCATAAAAACTTCAAAACTCCGCCATATTGGATTAAGAGTGATGTCAGAATATTTTTCTAATTATTCTCGGCAAGTCCTTTCATTTGATACCCATATTGCAGAAGTGCATAAAAAATAACTATTCCGCCATCTTAGATGTTCCGCCATATTGGATTTAGAATAACGTCACATTATTTTTCGAGTTACTCTCAACAAGCCCTTTCATTTGATACCCATATTGTAGAAGTGCATAAAAAATAACTATTCCACCATATTGGATTTAGAATGACGTCACATTATTTTTCGAGTTATTCTCAACAAGCCCTTTCATTTGATACCCATATTGTATAAATGCATAAAAAATAACTATTCCGTCATCTTGGATGGTCCGCCATATTGGATTTAGAATGACGTCACACAGCTTATCGTTTATTGTCATCCAAACTAAACTGTATACAAAATTTCAGCTCAGTTCGTTGAAGATTCAATCAAGCTTCAAAATTGAGTAGCAAGATTCCACCCGAACAAACGTACATACATATATTGCAAGTTAAATAAAAGCTTTTAAAAAATAGATTTAAGTGCAAGTGCGAGTGAATTCGAAAACGGCCTACGTTTAGAATATGATTTCATTTAGATCGCTGTCTCAGCTGGTTTAGCAGTAACGTAGGTATCCTGTCAACTCAATTTTGCAGCACATTTTCAATGGTTTGGGGCCATATTCCATGAATAGTTCGATCAATTCTGGATTTTCAGCACAACATCGATCTTTAACAGCACCCCACAAAAAAAGCTGAATGGCATTTCTCGACCGAAATTCCCTTTCAAAATTCGCACTGTTTCGGCAACACTTTGGAAATAAGTTTCGTGCCTCAGTAAATTTTTTGAGTGTAATATACCTGTATGTGTCAAAATAACATGTAATTTAAAAAGAAACTAACAGATAGCCGACACCATATTTGTGCAAGCCAATTATTTATACATACATTTATATTCAATTCAGTTTTCGCTTTTAAATATGTATTAAGTTTTCAACTTTGTAATTTGAAGGGATAAAGGCAATTTATAGATCAAAGTATTTAAAAATAAGAATGTTTTTCGCCATTTTTATTCCGATGGAAAATTCTAATATACATATACAATTTCTGTTTCCAGACCGCGACGGAAGTCGAGAGAGGCCCTTCAGCAACGAGATTTATGCGGCTTTTAAAAAAGGCAATGTAGTGAAGGGGATTCTATGCCCATCCTTGACAAATTCGTTCAAGAATTGCTCTCTAGAGCGGTCTTATCTCACTTACTCCCACCGCCAGAGACAGAAATCCCTTATTATTGTAAATATTGTGGACCTCCTGCTAAAAGCTGTTTTAGCCATCATCTGGCTGTGGAGGAAGAATTCAGAAACGGTAA
Source organism: Dysmachus trigonus (assembly GCA_949715965.1). Taxonomy (NCBI): domain Eukaryota; kingdom Metazoa; phylum Arthropoda; class Insecta; order Diptera; family Asilidae; genus Dysmachus; species Dysmachus trigonus. The sequence continues at coordinate 42,609,887 of OX454322.1, read as the reverse complement.
GTAAGAACAACCTCAACGATTTCTTTTCAAATCCGATATTTTAAATTGTTATAGAAAGAACCTTTTAAATCCAGCTTTAAAAACAGCTTTATATTTGACTAAATAACCATTCGCTGTAAGAAAAATTTAAGTGGAAACTTAAGCAGATTCCATCCTTAATACCTTTTAACCATAGCTTAGAAATTTTAATTTACTAAGTTAACCTAAAAGTCATGGTACCATAAGTAATCTGAATGTGACTATAGTCCCTTTAATATCAAAAATATTTTATAACGAAATTCCGTAAAGTTAATCATCCCATCTCCGAGAGTTCTACAAGTTGACTGGTGCTTTAACCACGCTCCAACGGTTCTCCTCGAATCCGATATCAATTATTTCATGTAATTGCTTCTGTAGAGAGCAGTGGTTGTTATTGGCCGCAAGAGCGGAATTTTAATAAATTGTATTTCACCCTCCTTTCGAAGGAGAAATACCCTACTATACGTTCCGTTAAAATAACTTCCTTGGAAGTCAGATTATTAGGTATTCTTTTGACAGCAACTCTGGCACGAGCGTAAAATGACATTGAGCCTGTGAAATTTCATCGAAACTTAGAAGTGCCCGCAATGTGCAAAGTACTCGCCGTCTGATAGTCTAAAGAGGGCTTCTCACGATTCAAGTTTAATTTCCTTCCGCAATCCGATTAAAGTTAATCTGTACATATATACAGATAAATTAAACTTGTGTTTGTCTGCTAATTTGGTTTATACATAAATAGGTATAATAATACTGTACTATAAATATGTATTGTACTAATATAATACCAAAAAATTTAACATGCTATATTAAAGATGAACCAAACATTAAATTACTAATTATGAACTCAAAAATTCGTTTTTGTTGGCTTGAGGTTAGTTTAAACTTGAAAGTTTGGCTTAACATAAACCTTGCTGAAAGGTGGCCTAAATATGCTAATCGAATCCATCCGCCAAAAGCGCGACATCTCTCTATTTACTATTAGATCTTAAATTGTTAGCACTTCGACAGCAGACTTTTATGAGCTACAGATCTATACAGATTTTATGTATAGGTCTGCAGGAAATTTTAACTTTTATTTGTTTTTGATCTAAAAAATTTTGTAGTCAACTCTTCAATCAATTTCCGCAAGAAATGATATTAACATTAAATTTTAAGAATGAAAAGTTTTTTGAATGGAAAAGTGTTTATTGGAAATGTGGTAACAACTCATTTTCTAGTGTATGTATCGACTTATACCACTTATTCACCATTTAAAAAAATCAAAAGTGGAAATTATAACACATTACACACTTTGTAACCATATTCATTAAATGTTGTCTAGAATAAAGGCGAAACATTGTAAATAAACCCAACTTAATTTCCAAAAACCTAAATGTGCTTGCTTTTCAACATCCAAAATGTAAAACGAATTAAGTACTTTAGGATATTGTGCAATCTATCTATCAGTGTTTAAATGACATTTAATGAGCTAAGAATAAAAACCATGCTTTAAGGGGTTACACTACCCTGACGCTCGGAAAAATAGGCATAAAAATAAACTTTTTTTTTGACTCGGCCATTAAAATTATCAATTATTCTTTATTTTACGTATACATATAATAGATTTATAAACAATTTCCAAGGTAGAAAAAAAAAACATTAAAAATGGCGGAGATATGAGTCGCTCAGTGCGACCTTTTTTTAAAATCCTTGCTGACCGTGTACATGATTTTTCCATCCAGCATTGTCCGAAAAGAAAATTGCTTATTCAGAAGTGTCATAGCTAAGACGTGACAGGGAAAAAATTAAAAAAAAAATTGTTGGGAGAAGTGACAGCTGTTTTAAAACAAAACTCGAATTTCCCTCAACAATTTGAGTTTCAAAAATGTATAACTTTGAATACGGCACTCAATCGAAAAAATACAAATTTTTTTGTTAATTACCTTCAAACTGCGATTCCTGGACCGTACATAAGCTTTTCTGTTGCTTTTATGATGTCCTCCGTTGCCTAAGTTACTGTTACTTTAATCTTTCCAAAGGAATTATATTATTGTTAAAGATAGATAGATACGTAACGGTCCGAATGCTACCTGAGTTTCGGGTCGGCTCCCTGAAGCGCTCACTTCTAATGGCTATAACTTCGATAATAATTTGAATTTTGCCATTTTTCAACGCTTAAAATGTTCTTAAAATTATAAACAATTTAACCCCTTAATTCTTGATAATAATATTAAGAATACATATAGAATACAATACTGATTATACAACTAAAATTTGGGAAATATCGTTCGCGGAAAAAAAGTTCCGAGCGATTGAATGAAAAGGTTGGTTTTTGAAAATGTTACCCTTATTTCCTGATGTGAAGCTGAGTGTAATTTCCATTTTATGGCTTTTTTAAACACTTCTCATATTCTCAGAAATCGATTTTTCGGCTTGATTGCCTTTATACCCCCTAACTTCGAAATTGTTCATTCCCCAGAATTGCGCCTTCTACATAGTCAAGTCTAAGTATGAGGCCTATACGCCTTTTAACGTCATTTGGGCAAAATCGAGGTTTTGCCCTTTACTAAAAAAGGTGTCCGGAAATTTTTATCGAGCAATGAATACAAATAATTTATACTGTCTTTTATTTCTCCGACTCATTTAATTTTCTAAAAGGATTTTAATTAAACACATTTTTACAAATATGTAGCTGAGTATTTTTATAATAATTTTACAATTAAAGACCTGTTCGAATCCAAGTCTTTGTTTTGTTATAACAGTTCGTGACGACACACTGAGCTAAGCTCTGTCCGAATTCTTATTTCTTAGCTTAGCTAAATAGTATAACAGTTAAACCAATTGCTTAGCTTAATGAGCTTTGGTAAGGTAGACTTCATGAAATTCGTTGGTTTAATGCTAATTATTGCAGGTTATTTTTGCCTTTGTGTTAATTCGTATACAGGGCCGTAGCCAGAATTTTTGCCCGGGGACGAAGGGGTTTTCAAAGTAAAAAGTGGAAGAGGGCGAGGGGGAGGGGGAGGAAAAAAATCTACAATTTTTTTAAACAGTGTTAAAATATGAATTTAAAATAAAGTTTAATTTTCAAGACACATATATTTAATTAAATATTTTTTAAAATAAGTATTATACTACTAACTCTTATTAAAAAAAAACACTTAATTTTTTTAAAAAGATATCTTACAGCATAAAACAAAAACGATAGCACAAAAGATAATCTAGTTTTCGACTTTCCGCAGCGAAAGAAAGAGTAAGAAATATTTTAAAAAATATGTTCGAATTTCTTCAGTTATAAGTTGAATAAGCAATTTTTAAAAGGGCACATGTCGCATATTTTTTTCGCGTTTTTTCATACCAATGTGTTCTAAATGCTTCCCTGCACCTATTATGTTCGAAATGGAACATCTCTGGTATTTCCTTCTATTGTCGAGGTCGTGGCTTGTACAGAAATAATTTCGAAAAGATCACAACTCTAATGAGATGAGATAGATATCATCAACATAAATCACGTAAAAGGGTATCATGGGTGAAATTTCACCCCAGAATATGCTTATATGTCTTTTTAGCTTAATAAAGACATTTAAATGCAATTAAATAAATTATTATCGCCACTGAATGTTATATTTCATGATACTGTCAGTTTTATATTGCCCACATAAATGTATACAGGAAAAATTACTGTTAAAAGTCATTAGGTTTTCTAAAAAATTCAGAAGATCAATTTATCTGGGGTAAATTTTCACCCATAATACTATTTAAGGTACTATTACCGTCGAGAATTTTCAAAAAATGAATTTTTTTTTTACATTTTTAGATTCTTTATACCTTCAATAATAACTGTCTAAAATATTAAATCGAAATTCGAAGCCAGTGCCGAGATATAACGACTCAAATGAAGCCCGCTCTCGGCTGTTCTATGTACTAAATAAACTTTAAACGCGTTTTTCTCGAGTTTAGGTTTTTTTAACTGGCGGACAGTTAATCTCCGGATCTACTGGGCCGATTTAAATAAACTTTGAAGCATTTTGTTCGTTTTTATATCCTGTGTGATAGTTTACCACAATTTGACCACAAAAAAAATATATAAAATTTTTGAGTCTGAAAAAAGGTCGAAAAAAAGGCGATTTTTGAAAAAAAATTTCAATTGTCCGCCATTTTTTTATTTTTAATGATTTTTCAATTTTTCTGGTAAACTATCACGTAAGAGCACTTTCTTTTTGTAACTCTTTTTGAATTTTATGTTTCAGACTTACCGTTCCAGAGATTAACTGTCCGCCATGCAGCAGTGTTTTTTTTGAGAAGAAAATTTGAGCGCCTTTTATTAAATGTACAATTAAATAATAGAAAATAAAAATAAAAATTTTTTTCGTAGTCTTCAAGAACTGTTTAATACTGTAAAAAAAGTTTGATAACCATATATAATACAGAAAGTAAAAAAAATTTTTTGAATATATGTCATTTTTTAGCATTCTAGACGGTAATAGTTAAGGTACTACTTAAAACAATAAACATATTACATCATCCATCAGTCATTGCTTTGCCTGAAGCTTATAATGGCAAAGTCCTATTAATCATCTGAAAATTGTAGATATTGCAAAGGTGAAACAATATATACCAGCAGAATTTTATAACGAAATACTGCAACTACAAACGAATGAAAGCCTCCAGAAGAAGATTTAAAAAAAAAAAGTCTATTAATTATCTTTAATTTTAGTATTATGAATAATTTTAGATACCTAAAATAAAAGGTTCGCCAAATTTATATGGTTTTTTTTTTTAATTATGTGAATTCAATATTATAAATTTCGAAAAGGGCACATCTCACAAATTTAAAATATTGAAATATACATATATAATAATGTTAACATCAAAATATTTCTGTAACTTTCAATTGCTAATTGGCCCAAAAAACTCAAAAATATTTTTTTTAAATATTATACTTCTTCACAGAATAATTAGTTTTCTTCATTTCCTGAAATGTTTAAATATTCAGACATATGCCCTTTTCGAAATTGAATATTCAGTTACAACCTGAGTAAATCAATAAGTGCTAAAGTTGTTTGTTGATCGCATCTAAAATGTACTATTTATAATATTCCACTATTTTCAAATTGAGTAAAGGCGCCAATATTTATTGCCTAGTGGAGAGGACCTATTACCTATTGTTACGTTTGTTAATGAATTTTGCGATGAGGTATCTGGAGTATTCTATTTTTTCATTCCGAGGGCATTTTGTTCATACAACAATTTTTTTGTAGGACATAGCGCTTTTTTTAAAAGACCCTTGAAAAGGTAAATGCTACCTACCTTTGTGGTATAAGAAAAACATCACTGATTATTTTTAAAAAGTTTCATTGATATAGAAATTATACTATTTTTTACATTGTATGTAAAAGAGAAAAAATTTACAATTATTACATTTTGTATATATACGAATATACTTTTGTAGAATTAAATATTACAAAATTAAAAATGTAAATAAAACTCAACTCAACTGAATGCAACTGAATATGTCGAACAGTTACACATATTTTTATTAAAAAAAAAAATTAATTGAATTTTTTAAATTAAAAAATTGGAATAAAATACAAACATATCTTTAACATATTTCATCATTGTCAAAGAAAAAAGAAGAGAGGAAGTTTTACTCATCTTGTTCTGCTCTCGTTCGTACGGCCCTGGGTATAATAGTTCAGTTTGTTCGCTGTCATCATAAACTGTCATAACAAAACGAAGACGAAGACTAGGAATCGAACAGGCTATAAGTATTTGGAGTAATATTTACATTATTTTTCTCTGATATACTGATCCACTCCATGAATTTTGGTGAGGGCGCCAAAACGGTCTTATAGACCATTATCTTTTCAATGAAATTTGCCAGAAAGCAACATTAAAGGATATTTTGTCAATTCAAACCATACTCGTTTTCGAACAGGCTCTAAGTATTTGGAGTAATATTTACATTATTTTTTTCTGATAGGGGAAGGTCGGGTAGCCCCGGACGGCGGGAAACCCCGGACATTTAAATTTCTTAGAAACTAACCACGTTGCATAGGTATAATTTTATTATAAATATGTGCCCTCTGGAGTAAAAACAAATCCAACTTAATTGCAGCGTGGGCACAGAGTGAGTTACACGTTAGTGTGTGTGTTGTTCCCGGCAAAACAATTTCGTTGCTCCTGTCAAACTTCACTGAAGGTTATCAAGTACAATAAGTAAGTGTGCGTACTTGTTTTTTGGTTAATGTTGTAGGAAATTTTATATATTTAAAGGTTGTAATAGTATTTGTAGCATTTCTTGTACAATTTAAGAGCTGTGTCTAAAAATTTCGCATGATAGCAATTGGGTACCCCCGGACACGATAATGTCAGGTACCCCCGGACATGGTTTTAAGTTTTGAATTTTGCGATATTTCTTTAACAAAAATTGTTTTGTCAGTTTGCTTATTTATGGAAATTACTTTAAAATGTTGTTACTATTGTTGCAGAAAGACTTGAAATATGCCGAAATTTAAGGGGAGAATTAGTTAGTTAAAAGTTATTTATATAATACATTTTAATAATTTTGAAAGTGTGCAATTGAAGTGTTTTTTCTTTTATAATTGAGATCTACAGCTTCTCTTCTTAATGCCGAATAATAATCTGCTAGCTCAAATAAAAAGTCTGCCGTCAGTCTCGCTGTCCAAACACAAATTCCACTATCGGTCCGCAGAGACCCACGCCGGCCAAACGGAAAGTTCACTTTCGGTCATTGGGGATCGACACACGCCGCGATCAACATGTTAAATATATAACATTTTCAAATAATATTTCACCCTTTCCCACGCAAAAATTCCCTTTTCCATTTGAAACGCATAAAAATATATTTCAAAATTGATCTTTTTTATACCAAAAATACTAAATTCCAAAACATTAGTATCGATGTTTAATTTCGAAAAGAGCTTATTATTCTAAATGCAAAGTATAAGAATTCAATTCAAAAGTGCATTTTTGTTCAAAATAAAAGAAAAAAAGTTGTTTGTAAGGCAAAAAAACGATTGGGCCACCATTGATTACTATGTCCGGGGCTACCCGCCATATTTTGTGTCGGCTAAAAACGAAGGCCAAAGTATTTTTTAAATATTTCTTTGAAATAATTTGATATGATTACTAATTCTTAATTAACATAAATGAAGAAGTTCCTAGTTTTATTTTAAGAGTAAAATAAAGATAGGAATTTTGTTTTTTGGTATTTTTATTTGCAATTCATTTAAGTGTCCGGGGCTACCCGACTTTCCCCTATACTGATCCACTTCATGAATTTTGGTGAGGGCACAAAAACGGTCTTATAGACCATTATCTTTTCACTGAAATTTTCCAGAAAGCAACATTAAAGGATATTTTGTCAATACAAACCATACTCCCATGTCCCCTGTTTTTGCACATTTCATAGCGAACTAAGGAAAAGATATAAAAAATGTATCAGTTATCAAATTAATTAATCGTCGTAAAAAATGAAGAGAAAATTTCGAAAATTTTAATAAATCACCCCTAATTGAGGGTTCAAATCACCCTAAACGATTAATTTTATCAAAATATTATCATTTAGTAAAAAGATGTTTTTTATTATATTATTTATATTAAAACAATCTCAAAAGTGTAATATGATGTCTTTTCAACAAAGAATGATTAAAAATTCACCTATAGGCGGTAAAAAGGTGTATTCATCCCCCAAATATTGGAATAAGCTCGAATATTTTTCAAAATTCTAAATGTAACATACTTTTGTGCTTCGAGTAATGAAAAACACGTGATTGGCAATTCTTGCCAGTTTTGAGGGAAAATGACCCTGAGTATAGTACAGCTACTCTCTAAGGGGGTGAAATCATGCCCTAAACATAAAAATACTATAAAATATTTTTTTAAATTCTGAATATGAAATACTTTTGCGTTTTGCGTACGAACAATTCTTGTGATTCTTGAAAAAAAGAAACCTCAGCAGTTTACAAATGCTTCTAAAGTAGTAAAATCATCACGACGATTAATTTGATACTTGATATATAATTTTATGTCTTTTCCTTAGTTCGCTGTGAAATGTGCAAAAACAGGCGATTTTTGCCAAATATATTTTTTCGAAATAATAAAAGCAGTAAATTTTAATTAACAGGATGTTTCGGCAGATGCAATAGCTTGGTCCTCATGCTGCATGATAGCGAATCTGGGCATTTGCATTTTGGGTATATGGCGATGCTTTGCCAATAATTATCTCCACTGGGCGGCGACATGTACGTGGCTGCTGTTTAATCTCCAAGGTACGTGAATCTCGATATTTTCGGAACCCCATCCCTAAACCCTAATTTGGTTTTTGGCACAGGATTCGTCGGGAATGGGCTCGGTTTTGCGGATCGAGAATACCTCGTGTGGTACATTCTGTTCGTTATATTCGTGCCATACGCAATGCTGCCCCTCCCCCTGCGATGGTGCGTAATTGCTGGGACCGTGTCAGCAACGTGTCACTTGATTGTTATCACTATAGTCAAATTCCAAAAGGAGGGTGTAGGTGTCCATCATTCAGACGACAATTGCAACAAATGAACGTCTATATTGGATTTCAATAAATTTCAATAAATTTCAGGAAACGAATTGTATCCTCCACCAGATCTTCGCAAACTTTCTTCTATACGCGGCCATTAATATCGCTGGGATGTATACTAAATATCTGACTGATAGAGGACAGCGACTGGCATTCATTGAAACTCACAAGGCGATGGAGCATAAGAAGGAATCTGAAAAGGAATTACAGAAGACACAAAAGTTATTGGACTCAAGTAAGTGATTTAAAATCAAAGTTCTTAAAGGCTTTAAGCCAATTAAATACTATTTGCTTTTCGTGACTGTTTTACGAATAGTGTTTATGTAGCTGCTTCATAAAACAAATGTGTCATATAGGGAAAGATGGGGCAAATTCATACTTGGGCCAAATTAATACAATGGATCGATGTACATATCTTGGCATCCAGTGAATTCAAAATTTCAGCAAATAATTAAGATAGCTTTCCGCAAATGACCGCGAAAGCCTTTAAGTCTTATTTATCTAAAGTAAAGTGAGTGTAACACAAAGACGAATGTAAAGGGTGTTTTTTCTGCTTAGAATTTCCTATAGGGACAGTTTCATGTGATATTTATATTCAGTATAGTCTGGCGACTAATCATGAATAGACTCACGCTTGAGGAATGGATAAAAATTATCCAAATTTACTTTGAAATCGGTCGTCGCATCGCGAGATCTATAGTTTGTTAATAAGCAAAATTGTCGCTTATAGAATGCGACCAATCCAAAAGATACTCTAGGGACCCCATTACATTCAGAATAATGCACCGAATGGTGCGTTTTACACGCTGGTAGCATCATTTGTCCTTATTTCTTCAAAAATGAGGCAGGGGCTCGCTTTACGTCCAAATGAGATCGTTATCGGACCATGATCAATGAGTATTTCCTTGAAAATATGGATCACATTGATCCTGGTGAGATGTGGTTTCAACAGGATGACGCTAAGTGCCACACAACGAGAGAAACCATCAATTTATTTAAATCACGATGTGGCGATAAAGTGATTTCGAGAAATAGCCCTGCAAATTGGCTCCCAAGGTCGTCTCGACTATTTCCTATGGGTTTATGAGAAGTCACTGGTTTATGCTGATGTGATTGGATGTGAGCGTCCAAAGACGTACGTAGGCCATTATAGGGCCCATGGTGATATCACTTTTTATAACCAGGGTTTCTGGTGGTACATAATTGAATCCACAACTTCCAGCTGGTTCGCAGCCAATGCGTAGCGTTACCAACTGAACTATTGAGGCCCCCGATTTATGCTGATAAACCAGCAACAATTGACAATTTGACAAATATCATCAAATCGAGAGATAAACTAACATCAGAATTTTGAAGCGCCTGCTGTGTCACATGTCGCACCAACCTGTAAGAAACCAATATTACCGACACCAAAAATACGGTTTTAAAGGAATGAAATTAAATGAAACTGATATATCTCGAAATTAACGTTCCTACAATGTTTTATCATAATCTAGTAGATCTCAGGTTCAATCTATTCTATTTGTTTCACTTAATTTCGGTAAGCTTCAAGAATAATTTTGACTTCTTTTAATTTTAATGGGGGATACAAATTTTAAGAATGTTTTTATTACTTAAATGTTTCGTATGTTGTCAAATGATGAGGTCCAATCCAACTTGAAAACCAAGATTCTTCGTTTTATCCGTGACATTGCCGACATTGCTCGAAAGTGACCCAAAATTGGACTGTAAGAATGTGCTTCGTCCCGAAGCCATTTTTAAATATTAATTTCATAAACTGGTCTTTCGAATAAAAAAGATGCATCAAAAGTTAACTTTATTTTTATTTAATTTTTTTTTTTTTTTTTAATTTGAGCTCTACTGGGCTTAAAAACCATCCTTTAGATATCATTTATTACAAAATAATCCCAAAACTGTTTTGAACCATTTACGCAAAGTTGGCTACAAGAAGAAGCTCGACGTATGGGTTCCTCATGAGTTGAGCGCGAAAAACATGATAGACCGAGTTAACATCTGCGACGCGCTGCTGAAACGCAATGAAATCGGGCCATTTCTGAAACTTCTAATAACCGGTGATGAAAAGTGGATCACATACGACAATCGGAATCGTAAAAGATCGTGGACAAGGGATAGTGAGCCGCCACAAGCGTTCGCGAAACCAGGATTGACGCTGAAAAGGGTTATAATGTGTGTGTGATGGGATTGGAAGGGAATTGTCCTCCATTAGCTACTTCCAGTTTGTCAGAAGATTAATTCTCAAGTCTACTGTGGACAACTAGAGAGATTACGCCAGGCAATTGAAAAAAAACGCCCCAAATAGAATAATAGGAAAGGCGTTGTCTTCCATCACGATAACACCAGCCCACACACATCTTTGATGACTCGCCAAAAATTATGAGATATTTGTTGGGAGGTTTTGATGCATCCACCAAATAATCCGACTTAGCACCCTCTGACTAACACTTGTTCCGATCCCAGCAGAGCTTTCTCAATAGAATTAAGCTGGTTTCAAAAAAAGCCTGTGAAATCAACTTGATTAAGTTTTTCAACCAGAAACCACAGCAGTTCTTCACCGAAAAATTGCGAAACATTGTCGATAATAATGGAGCATATTTGGTTTAAATAAATTCATTTTCACACTATAAGAGAACCAGTTGAATTTTACTAAAAAAAACGCCACGAACTTTTTCCTACACCCAACATCTTGTTGTTCTGCCCTTATAACTTTACAGCGCCACCTTTCGCGACCTAGCACTCCTCGACAAACCAAATATATTGTGGGAATATTACCTCAATCGGTTAAGGCGTTCAGAAGTTACACCATCACTAACAGACGCACCAACGATTAGTTAATTAAATTGGTTCGGCCGTGGCACCTCTGCTGCAGCTGATATCGTTTGTACGCAAGTTCGGCCCTCATATGTTAGAGCGCACGGTCGTTATATTATTTATCACACATTTTTTCTACTCCGTGTGGACGTCGTGCGGCCATTTCATACTTTTCAAAAATACAACGGACTACATGCATCCGTCAACCGCCATTTAGAAATCGTGCGGCTGAAATGCAGCCAACATGAAATGTTACGTATTAATTTTATGGACATTTTGGTTGTACTTCGGTATACCTGGTATTAATTTCCAAGACCTTTATTAAAGTCCTTTAATCTTTTTTGAGGATAACTTTTAATGCACTATGTTACGAATATTTCTTCAAATTTTCTCTAAAATAAAGTTGAGCTGCAGTGTTGGAACAACTATGTATGCAGGTACAGTATAATACCTCTTGTACCACTTTATCGAGCTAAAGTATTGATGCGATTAAACTTAATTGAAATCCTCTGTTCGCTCGACAAAGGAAGTCGTCAACAAACAATCATTCATTCCCGAAAGTTGCGCTGCTGAGTCGTTTCCTGGAGAGGGAAGTAAATTAAGTGCTCCCAGGGCGGACAGAACAAATAAATTACAATGAACAAGTAACAACATTATGGTTGCCTTCTTCCTGCGAGCATTTTCCTCCGTAAATAGATAGCCTTGTCTCGGCGGCTTGAATTACTCGATGCAGTTCGATTTCCCAAAAGGACTGCAACTCCTTCTGGCTTCAAGTTGTTGCGGTCCACAAACTTTTCTTTCGCTCCTTGACAAAAGAAGTGTGTTTCCCTTACTACGTCTGCACTACAAATTGATTTTAAGGACTATATTCCTTTGCAGTACTGCCGATGGTTGTGAACAACGAAATCCGAAAGGAAATGTACAAGGGCTCGGATGCAAACGTGGAGAGCCAATTCAACAAGCTCTACGTCTACCACATGGAGAACGTAAGCATTCTATTCGCGGATATAAAGGTAAAGCGGTCGTGCTCCGATACCATGCAATAAATTTTGTAACGATAAATCTGTTTGTCGCAGGGATTTACAGAGCTTGCAAGCAAGACATCCGCCCAGCAACTGGTTAAGATTCTTAACGACTTATTTGCGAGGTTCGATCGCATAGCTGAGGTAGTTTCATGTCCTTAAGGCACTACATCTAGCCAAGCGCATAAAAAGCCGGTCAATGTTTGGAATCGATCACACTGGTCAAGAAATTTTATATTTTCTCTGTTGTAAAATAAGTATTGCGTCATTTCAATAGAATTTTCGAGAAAAACAGAGTTAAAAAATACGAAACTTTCGAAAAATCATTAAAAAATACGGATTTTCATTGGAATTTGTAATATAACTCAAATCGCGATTCTTAATCTGGGAATATGAAAAACCACTAAATTATAGCTCTTATTAAGGATTATTATTGTTATCTTATAATTATCTTAGGAAACAAATTTTTCATGAGCGTACGCGAATTGAGTTCACTCACTATTTATTGTATAAAGTTAATTTCACGGAAAGTTTAGAAAACCTTTACACTAACAAGGAAGGTACCCGAGGTGTACCTACCGATTTTCTTGATTTTGTGATATGTGGTAGAGCATCGGAAAATATTGAACACGTATTTTTTTTTACGTGCTAACTCCTCCATTGAAGGGGTGAAAACTACCCTTAAAGTTAACCCCCAACCATTTTTTTAAATATCTTGAAAACGAATTAAAATTTTGCAACAATACCAAGTGCGCGTTTTAGGTTGTATTATAACAATATTGTGAACTGTATTTTGGACCCAAAGGGCTGCAACCCCTAAGTAATTTTGAGGGTAAATACTATTTTGTTATCTGTAAAAATTCCTAAATTATTAGAATTTGAGCCAAAATATTTGGATAAAATAGAGAATTTAAAAATATAGTTGACCTGTTTTAGGAGATTTGAAAATAATCAATCTTAAGAGGGTGAGCGGGTGTAAGTCACATCCGACTTGCAGCAGAGCTAGATTTTATCAATTTTCCTGATTTTGTGATATGTGGTAGAGCATCGAAAAATATTGAACACGTATTTTTTTTACGTGTTAACCCCTCCATTGAAGGGGTAAAAACCAGCCTTAAAGTTAACCCCCAAAAACCATTTTTTTCAAATATCTTGTAAACTAATTAAAATTTTGCAACACTACAAAATGCTCTTTTTAGGTTGTATTATAACAATATTGTGAATACTACTTTGGACCCAAAGGGCTGCAACCCCTAAGTAATTTTGAGGGTAAATACTATTTTTCAGCGTATTTTTTATCTGTAAAAATTCCTAAATTATTAGAATTTGAGCCAAAATAATTGGATAAAGTAGATAATTGAAAAATATAGTTGACCTGTTTTAGGAGATTTGAAAATAATCAATCTTAAGAGAGTGAGCGGGGTTAAGTCACCCCCGACTTGCGACAGTCAATTTTCCTGATTCCGTGGTATGTTGTAGAGTATTAAAAAGTATTAGACATTTTTTTTATACACCATCTCCTCCATTCAAGGGGTGTAAACTACCCTTAAAGTTTACCCCGAAACAACATTTTTTTTTAATATTGTGAAAACTAATTTTTTGCTATAAAAGTAAGTGCACTTATTTTATTAAAATTATAAATTATATATTTTTGTATCTATAGTATTTATATACATTCTTTAAATTGGATTTGTAAAGATATTAAATTTAGTTAAATTATTATATTTTTATTATTGTCATAATTATTATTTGTCATTATTAAACTTATGTATAATTACATTTATGTGACTAATTTTTACAAAGTATCAAATTACGCCATATAATTGGAGCAAAAGTGGTAATCTTCGAAAAAATGTTTAAGACACAGTGACTTTTTACACCATGCACATCTTAAAATTGCTACATTTTTACACCCTGGTATTTCGCAGCGAATACTAGATTGTGATCTAAAGGCGAATTCAACTGGATTTGCGAACTTTGCAGGTTTTGTATCTGTATAGCCCACTCTTGTACCATGAATATTTGAATAAATTCATGTATCTTGGGGAAGAAAGTTGATTATGGACTATTGTAGTTTTATTGTATTATTCCGCAAATGTAGATTTAAATCTTCATCAATTAGTATTACGCTATCCGAAAAATGTCTTACGTAATTTTTCCAAATCCGAAAACCGAAAACATCTAATTGTTACTCATCCGATATTCATATACGTATAATTTAAACTAATGTATATTATTACAATGTAAAATTATAAATTGTTATTGTTTATTTTTTATTAAAATTGTTAATTGCTAATTGTTAAAGATAATTAAAAATTTTGCCGATAGATTAATTTAGTAATTGAAATGTATAATACAGAAACTTATACGCGTCGCGTATATACCAAAAAAACTTCTCAAGGTCGGATGGTGGGATAAAATTTATACGAATCTCGTTGAAGACTTTGTATACAAAAATCGTATTCGTGACATTTATTATATCGAGCAATATTTGTATGAAAGAAAATCGCATAACCAGGATTCGAATTTTTTTTCTGTGTAGTCTAAATCCAAATAAATAAAGATATTTGATTCAACTACTTTACTCTTCACTTTTATAGAATCAACTAGAAAGTGGAGTTGAATTAACCTCCTAAACATAATAAAATAGATGCAGTTGGTTTTGTCGCTTTTGTCAATTTTCAGGGAATTTTTGTTTTGGTATTTCCCACAAAATTTCAAGGTGGGACTGAAAAAAAAAAATAGTCGCGAAAAAAAGCACCCTAATACATATATTGAACGTACTCCTTCCACAGACTCGATTTATTTTTCAAGGCAACTTCGTATATTAATCGCAGATGTTAAAGAGAATGAGAAGATGCGTAAATAAATAGCAGAAAGAGTCATTTTATGTTTTTAAAATTCATTGATAACATTTTATTACATACATATTATAGCCCAAAATTGTAAAGAAGTGTAAAAATCAGGGCTGCAAAATTAAATTAAACGTGCAATAGTTTCAGTGCACATAAACTAAACAAGTATCAAACGGAGGGTTTCTGTGCACATAAACTTATCAAACGTAAACCAGTGTATGTTTCAGTGCACATAAACTAAACAAAAATGTACCTACGTTTCTGTGCACATAAACTAAACAAAAATGTACCTACGTTTCTGTGCACATAAACTAAACAAAAATGTACCTACGTTTATGTGCACATAAACTAAACAAAAATGTACCTACGTTTATGTGCACATAAACTAAACAAAAATGTACCTACGTTTCTGTGCACATAAACTAAACAAGTATCAAACGGAGGGTTTCTGTGCACATAAACTTATCAATTTCGTTTATTTGCTTTTTCGGTTTGTGTGCACACGCCAAGGAATAGTTTCGTTTCGTTTCGAATTTCTTTGCAGGGAGTTTATTAAACGAAACAAAGCGAATTTCCTAATAAGGAGGTTTATGTGCACAGAAACCAGGGCTGGAAAATTAAATTAAACGTGCGGTTTCGTTGCGGTTTTTACTCAATTTTGCAGTTCTACAAACTTATTCTTCTGAGAAATTTTAATATGTTCCTAATTAATTTGGCGCCCTAAATCGACCGGCGCCCTCGGGCGCCGCTCGAGCTTGCCCCCTTCCCCCTTCCCACTCCTTCCCCCTTCCCACCCCCTTCCCACCCCCTTCCCACCCCCTTCCCCCTTCCCACCCCCTTCCCCCACCTTCCCCCACCTTCCCCTTCCCCCTTCCCCCTTCCCCCACCTTCCCCCCTTCCCTTCCCCTACCACTCCCCCCCCCCCTTCCCACTACTCCTTCCCTCCCCCCCCTCCCCCTCCTCCAAAGGCCGGTACTATATACAGCTCAGAGCTGGCCTCATTCTTCGTCCCGGCTCTACTCCCTGTCTTTGATTTTGGGGCGTAGGAAATTCGCTTTGTTTCGTTTAATAAACTCCCTGCAAAGAAATTCGAAACGAAACGAAACTATTCCTTGGCGTGTGCACACAAACCGAAAAAGCAAATAAACGAAATTGATAAGTTTATGTGCACAGAAACCCTCCGTTTGATACTTGTTTAGTTTATGTGCACAGAAACGTAGGTACATTTTTGTTTAGTTTATGTGCACAGAAACGTAGGTACATTTTTGTTTAGTTTATGTGCACAGAAACGTAGGTACATTTTTGTTTAGTTTATGTGCACATAAACGTAGGTACATTTTTGTTTAGTTTATGTGCACTGAAACATACACTGGTTTACGTTTGATAAGTTTATGTGCACAGAAACCCTCCGTTTGATACTTGTTTAGTTTATGTGCACAGAAACGTAGGTACATTTTTGTTCTTTCAGTTTCGTTTATTTACTTTTTGCAGCCCTGGTAAAAATATACAAAAGGTTTATTTTTTTTTATTATCTTTAATTTTTGAATTTCACCAGTAGGTAGCCAAAAAATGTGAATCTTCGAATATTTTGTATCAACAATAGTGCTTCAATTTTTGACATAATGTTCAGTACAACCAATCTTCATTTTGTTATAAAATCTTTGTCTCATTTTACATTGTTATCATAAACGTATCTACAACTTTTCTTTATATTCTTTGGTTCGATTTACACGGTCTAATGCTTATTTTAACCTATCCTGCTGTGATTAATACTTCCTTCCACACAATATTGTTACTAAGGCTATTATTCAAACATTCTCAATTCAATTTTTCACAAGATTTTTATTATACTATGTCTTAAAATTCACACACGACTGGATTTTGTGAAAAGAAATTTAAAATGTATTAACAAGGTTGCCACAGTATCGATTAGCACGATTTTTTTTTTTAACGTATCTACCATGCAAATTGAGAGGGGTGCAATTAATATATTTTATTTGTAAAATTTGTTTGTATTTGGAAGAAATGGAAATGTTAACTTATTAATCATATTTTTTAACGTACTACAATAAATTCACTTAGCATTTCAAGAAAATTCATTGATCGGTTCCCGGTACGGTACACCGTCTTCATAAAACATGTTTTAGGAAAAACACAGTTAAAAACATAAAATATAATTGTGCAATAAAATTAATATATACAAATATTGATTGCAAATGTACTCTTCCTTTAAAAAACTCATTTTATTATTACTAATACTTTCGTAGAAAAACGTCGACCTTTTTCCATACGCCTGGCTAGGTGGAGCAGCCCCTTAAGGGAATTTGACTCGGTGAATGTAACATTTTTTTCAGGATAACCATTGCCTCCGGATTAAACTGCTGGGGGACTGCTACTATTGCGTGTCAATGTTTGAAAGCCACAGCTGGAAGACGAGACCTGATCACGCTGTTTGTAGCGTCGAAACGGGCCTCCACATGATTAAGGCCATCAAGGATGTCAGGCACCACACCCACGTAAGTGAAACTCATCCACCTGCACAGGGTGCCCCATAATAGGGGATGAAACTGATGGGAGAAATGAAAAGGGGACATTTCCAACAAAACAGGTCATATAAGGTGGGAGACGATTCCCACAGGTTATCAAACTTAGGAGCATTTAATGAAACAAACTTCCTAATGTCGATTCAGTAATTTAAATACACATTCTGAATTTTTGCACATTAAAAATATTAAAATCACCATTAACACTTGAACTACGCCCTGTCAAATTGACTGGTACTCAATTGATGCCTTGAATTAATTATATTTTTTATATTCATCTCTTAAGGGTCATGATTATTAAGTTTCAAAATTACTATATATCAAAAACCTTCTTCCATTTATAATTAATAATTATCAAAATTATAACTTTGCGCGTCGGTAGCTCTAGTGTTAAAATTCTTTGAAGCACAGAATTTTACGAAAACCAAGTACTCAAGTTGCGTTGAAAAATTATTTTTTATTAAAATGTTAGTTTTTAATATGTACTTATATGACATTAGCCGCGTTTTTTTATTCTAAAATTTATAAGTAGGCTAAATAACAAAAGCATAATAAAAAATCTAGCATTTTTGTACACCTGTACGCTTCAAAGATTTAATGTGTACATATATTATACGAACTTTAACCCTTGACCGGATTTTCGCTAGTCCTTTACAGGTAATGAATGTTGCGATTTTTTTAAATATATCTCGGCTCCTAATGGACCTAGCAAGTTGTTTTGTTTTTTAAATAAAAGATTGTGCGATTTCTCGCAAAATAAGCCTAATTACAACTAGTTCAGAAGTGTTTAGGGCGTCGAAAATGAGAATCATTTGTCGAAGAGTCTATGCCCTCATTACCTGTCAAGGGTTAAATTAACCTTTTCCTACAATAATGCCATACTTATTTTCCTTCTGTATTCCTTCTATAAGCTAAACAATTTACAAACTGACTTAACATCTTGCCAAATTTTGAAAATAGAATATGGCTCAATTTAAAATTAGTCGTCAGTTTTGAAAACGCAATATTAGGTCTGTCTGGTAACTTTTGGGTAAAAATTTCTTGAGTAAAAATCTGGTAAAAAGTTTCATATGGTAGTGGGGATAAACATCAAAAGTTACCAGACGACTTAAAAATAAAAGTAAAAATTGGGTAAATCTTACTTGTGTATGTAAATTGTCAAACGTGATCAAGATGTTAGAGGGAAAACTTATGGATTTATTTAATATTTTTGAAGATTTTGAAATATGTTTTTTATTTATTTAAACAATTTTTCAATAACTTCTTCTTCTATCTGAATCGCAACGCAAAATTGAAACACACAAATGACAGATTACACAGTGACAAGCAATCGGTGATTTTACCCAAATTTACTCGGTCTCCGCAGCGTGGGTAAAATTGTGTAAGAGGAGAAATGTTGTCAAAAGCTCAGTTTTTCCCCTCCGTGAGGTTAACAGACACTTTCAGGTAAAAATTTTACCCGCGAGTAAAAACTTTATAGTTACCAGACAGACCTATTGTGTATTCAAAACGGTGGAAAAGTAGGTATGTCAGTGTTTTTAGGGTTCCTTATTTTAAAATGTAGGGTTCAACGCGACAAACTAGATACGAACTTGATTCCTATTTTAATATTAAAAATTTATTACAAGTTCTGAATATAAAGCATTTATAACCGAAATGTTATATACACTTACTATATAACCCTCATACATGCTTCAGGGTAAATTAAAACAAAGTATTCTTTTTTTGTTTTTTCAGTGAAACTAATCATCTTAGCGTAAATCAGAAGCCTATAGTCAAAATAATAGGTAGATAAGAAAATATAAACAACCGTTACGCCAAGTAATTATGCCACACATCTTTTAGGGCTTTTTTGGGTAGTAAATTAAAGTACATAAAATTATTGAAAAAAACACCTCTAAAGTAAAATAGAATATAACAATTACGAAAATGTACCGGCAATTACACGCTCTTACCGACTTTTTTTCTCGTTAACTTAACGTGTTTTGTACAAAAATAAAATAAATAAATCGTGTGTTTTTCTTAGATTTATAATTCCTGCAAAACGATGAAAAAACTGCAATTTCCTCGACTCGAAACAAGTAGAAAACGCGAGGTCCATGACTAAAGTCTCAAAATAAATCTCCCGAAACAGTTCGGAGGCCATGCAACTCATTGCCGAGAACTTGATTCTTCAACGACTCCTCTTTTCCACCGAATAAAAATCCGGAGTGAACCCCCCTAGGAAAACTGTAAAAAAAGAGGCAAATAAATGAGAAGCCACCACATTCCTCTAATTACTATATCCCAAGTTGATTCGCAGTATCTACTATCAGTGTTCGCGATAGATGTCAATTGCAATGGCAACATGAAAGAACCAGAAATCGATAAAGGACCCCGCACATTTTGTATGGAAAAGTGCGTACAGTCAAATCGACTGAAAATTTAGTATGTTGTACTTCAGGACATCCTGATCAAAAGTTCCCATGGGCGCAACTTCAAAAAATGGCCAGTTTTAGAGATACAGGGTGTTTCATTTTAATAGACGTACTCACATATCTCGAAAACTACGCATCCTAGGAAAAAAATTTTCGGACAAAAGTTATAGAGTACCACAAGGATTAACTAGCGGTGACCTTGCCTTTGACCTTGAAGTCAAGGATCAAGGTCATTTCAAGGTCAAATCAATTTTTACATAGTCATCCCTACTTCTGACCCCGGAAATGGAAAAAGCGCAACATTTTGCATGAACATGAACAATGAGTATATGTATGTCGCTAATATGTTTAGTTTCTTTAATTATTTCGATAACCAGCGTCTCTTATATTATCAAGTAAAGTGACGCTTGGATGTTTGATATGAGGCTGGTGTCGCGCATACCCTAAGAACCATAACACACTTGCGACATGTGCACAGCAACCTAATGTTCTCGAACCTGATACACAAGTACAGTAATAACCTCTTATAGGCTCATTATTCTGATCCTCATGAGGTGTATAAGTTATCCATAACTGATACTTTGTCGAATTTCGGAAGCGGGAGTACAGCCGTACCCTGAGGAAACCATTTTCATACCGGTGCTCATCAAATTCAAAAAATTCGGATCCATCGCGTACTAGTTTATCCTCAATATAAGCAGGTGCTAAATTAATCTGATAAATACCGACAGTTAGCTCTTTCAGATATTCGATATCTAATTTTGGAAAATCAAGAACGAGTCTTCTGTGAGGGTAAAAAAATATTAGTTCGAATGGAGCTCGAAACTGCAGAGGCTAATGATTCAAGATTGATCACAAAATCTAGATGGATCATAGAAGCACGCAATGGCCATATCAAATCGATCTTCAAGTTTTTTAAGAACACTATTTCGGTTGTTCATGCAATTCATCTGCGAGAGTTTTATTTAATTGCAGGTGCTATAATCAACAGGTACCGAGAAATTATACGAATGGCAGGAGCTACACCGGAACTTGCTCAACAAATGCGTGAAAGAGCGGGCATTGAAAACACAGTAAGGCTTCGGGTAGAACAAGAACATCTATCAAGGAGAAATGCAATGTGGAATCGGTTAAACGAGAACCACGTTCTTGATTTTCCAAAATTAGATATCGAATATCTGAAAGAGCTAACTGTCGGTATTTATCAGATTAATTTAGCACCTGCTTATATTGAGGATAAACTAGTACGCGATGGATCCGAATTTTTTGAATTTGATGAGCACCGGTATGAAAATGGTTTCCTCAGGGTACGGCTGTACTCCCGCTTCCGAAATTCGACAAAGTATCAGTTATGGATAACTTATACACCTCATGAGGATCAGAATAATGAGCCTATAAGAGGTTATTACTGTACTTGTGTATCAGGTTCGAGAACATTAGGTTGCTGTGCACATGTCGCAAGTGTGTTATGGTTCTTAGGGTATGCGCGACACCAGCCTCATATCAAATATCCAAGCGTCACTTTACTTGATAATATAAGAGACGCTGGTTATCGAAATAATTAAAGAAACTAAACATATTAGCGACATATATATACTCATTGTTCATGTTCATGCAAAATGTTGCGCTTTTTCCATTTCCGGGGTCAGAAGTAGGGATGACTATGTAAAAATTGATTTGACCTTGAAATGACCTTGATCCTTGACTTCAAGGTCAAAGGCAAGGTCACCGCTAGTTAATCCTTGTGGTACTCTATAACTTTTGTCCGAAAATTTTTTTCCTAGGATGCGTAGTTTTCGAGATATGTGAGTACGTCTATTAAAATGAAACACCCTGTATCTCTAAAACTGGCCATTTTTTGAAGTTGCGCCCATGGGAACTTTTGATCAGGATGTCCTGAAGTACAACATACTAAATTTTCAGTCGATTTGACTGTACGCACTTTTCCATACAAAATGTGCGGGGTCCTTTACCGCGCTCAAAATAATCATTCAATTCAGCGAAAATCTGAGATAGAAAAATTACACTACATTACAAGTTATCGAAACGCCTTTAAAAAGGAGAAATGTACCAAGAATTAACATAATACCTTAAATAACATATAATTTCCATGATAACACGAGTGCTCCTATTTAAGAAAACCCGTTATTGTCAAAACTCAGGTTTGAATTTTCTTTCAAAGGAATGGAATGGATCAGTGGCTTGACATTTATTCTGAAACTTATATAGTCTATTATTGAAAGATGACCTACACTATTGTAACTTATTTGCTCAAATTATTTTTATGTTCTTATTATGCGTTCAGATTAAGGGAGGAAGTCCATGTAAACGCCTCAAAATCAGTAATATTTTAAAATTGTTTTAGAAGGTGATAAAATAATTTTATTGTTTTAAATTTTTAACGTAACTTCATTTAACTCTTCTAAAATATAAAAAAACAACTTTTTTTTTCCTTCCAACATGGCGGCTCTCCGATGCGAGGTCCAAAAGTGCTCCACTTCTCACACATCAACCATTAATCGGAAAAAGAAAAATTAAATTGTTTTCTTTTTATAACATATTAACGGGAAGGATAAACCTATAACACTAAAAAAAGCATAAAATTCAATATGAAATAAGCCCTTGAAAAATAAGTGAGAATTTTGGGCTTTTTTTTCGACATATTTGCCCCAAAAAGTATTTTATTAACGCGAAATACCTGAGGTTTATCCTTGCGATAGTAATGTAGAGGAAAACCTCTCAAAATTTCAGGCAAATCGGTCAATAACATTTTGAGTTACGACACGGGCGGTTTTTAACAATATTTATAAAATTTTAATTATCCTGAGCCGTCAAAAATTTAAAATAATAAAATTATTTTATCACCTTCAAAAACATTTTTAAAATATGACTCTCAAAATTAGTCGTATACATGGACTTCCCCCCTTAATAGGAAGTAGTTGGGGAAATTTGGAAATAGAAGGGGAATTATATGGGGATATTTTATTTTAGATATAGGGGCGCCACTAGCGTACTTTTTAGAAAGGTTCAAGTGCGAAAATGCAAATTTACTTCAGACTCGTGCAATTTTGTTTTTTTATATGTAGTCGATGCACCTTTACTTAAAAAAAATAAAATAATATTTATTAAAAATTACCTAAAATATAATTCATATGACTCACCCTGCTTTGAATATGCTATGCACTTTCACACTTATATGTAAACGCAATCGATAATATAAACACTGTCTAATATGAATACCGTCTATTGTTTAAAATTCCAACGCTGTAAAATTTTAAGCCTGATGATCGCGGTCACAAATGCACTTAAACGCACAGATGTGCACTGTTTTAATATTCATGTATATGGTGCGTTCTAACGGTCAACAGTCTTCGGCAGATCGTACCTAAAATTGTGAAACATCGCTCTTTTGCATTAAAGCTGTCCTACAGATCAGACGTATCGTCTGGTTGCCCTCCACGTTACCCTTATATATGTTTATGTGTAGATTAATGGTTATTTTGATCTTCTGCATTTATTTTACTAGACTAGACTAGATACATCCTTGCGGCTAGTTTATTTAGTAAAAAATAATGATTAAATGAAAATGTGTATAATAATCCAAGAAATATTGACGGTTTTTAGAAAAATTAATAAATCCTAACTTTCTAATAATCGAGAATTAGCTCCCTATCTAAATTTATCTTTTGAAATGTTCTCTGCTATCTCTCCTTTCAGCTTTACCTATTAGTGCATAAACACCCTGTATAATGTAACTCCACTTAAGACATTTTCCCATAGGTAGACTTGGATATGCGGATAGGCATCCACAGTGGTTCTGTCATGTGTGGGGTTCTGGGCAACAAGAAGTGGCACTTTGATGTCTGGTCCAATGATGTTATAATCGCCAATCACATGGAATCCGGGGGCATTCCTGGGTAATGAAATTTATCTTAGCAGGCAATTACCAGCTCTGTTGGAATAACTGAAAATTTTAGTCAATTATCGTGCCATTCGCCCGATTGCGACCCCCTCTGGGCACCCCTATTCACGTTGTAATGTGTTTTTTTGACAGACGCGTGCACATATCGGAGGCCACGTTGAAGTGCCTTAACGAGGCTTACGAGGTGGAGCCGGGGGAAGGTGGCAGCAGGGACAATCACCTCAAGATGCTTAACATCAAGACATATCTAATAAAGCGAACGGAGCCCCTTAGGTGAGTACTTTTATTATTGCAATATTTAGATAATCCGCATCGACTTTTGAACATCAAAAATATAGGATACATCTCAGGTATCTAATAATTGAAAATTTAAGAAAAAAATCCCGGATGTGTAATTGAAATCAATATTGAAGGAAAATGATTAGCAACCTTATAATAAAGATTAATCAAAGTAATCAAAGATCAAATTACCCATCGCATCTTCGGTGGAACAATGACGGAATTGCGGAAAATTAAAAATTGCATTTGAAAATTCATTAAAACTTAAAACCGTTTCTACATAACATTCAATAAGATTTATGTGTTTTTTTTTTGTAATGCGCTCCGAAGTTTTTAATTCTCAAATTGAATTAAACCTATTAACAACAATGACAGAAAGTATGGTATATTTGCGACATTGTACTTTCGCACAGAGTTGATGCTTCAGGTTTACATCAAAAGCATAACAACTTTACTGTCTTCCATCAATAACTATTTTAAAATAATAATAATAAAATAATTTTTAAATTTGAATATCCAGCAGTAATAAAATTTTTATTTTTAAAAAAAAATCGATTCTACCATATATCTATAGTAAATATATAATAAAATGATAACTAGAGTTGTACCTGTGCCAGCATCACGCAAAAACTACTGGACAGATTTTAATGAAACTATGCCGTTTTATACCTCATTATCTTCAATTAGAATTATCACGATATTATATATAAATTTATCTGTACGTATACGTATAATAAAACTGTAACCGTGTCGTGTCTGTGCACGCATCACGCAAAATCGACTAGACAGACAAAAATTGGCATAGTTATAGCTTATTTCCTAGGCTAATATTTAGAATATTATTTGTTCTTATAAAATATAGAGTCCCAAAATGAAGAGAAATGGTTACCAACAATTTTAAACATCATGGAATTACCGTAAAAATTGAAATTTGGGATTTTCTGAAGGTACTGTTTCGAATCTACTAACAAAATTATGAATTTCAAGTTGGCGGATCCAATATGGTGACCAAAATTTCAAATATTCAAGAAATTTAATGAAAATTAGCAAAAAATTCATTTCGGGGCTTCTGATTTGAAATCCATTATTAAAATTTGGAAATTCAAAATGGCGGATCATATTATGTTTATTTACTAGTGCACGCATCACGCAAAATCTACGGAACCGAATTTTATGAAACTTAACGTAGTTATAGTCCAGTAGTTAAAGTGCGTGAGATTGGTGAGGCTGTGGGCATTTCAATAAAATGGGTGCAAACCGTTGTGAAAGATCATTTGGATATGAGGAAGGTTACCGCAAGATGACTGCCACGTTTGCTCACAATTAACCAAAAACCACACACGTATAACAATTTCAAAGGAATATTTAGCGATGATAAAGCGCTATCCAAAGAATTTTTGACTTGCTTCAAATTGTAGGAGACCAATGAACAGTCGTAACATTGGACTTTTCGTGGCGAAATACCTTTCAAGATTTTGAGAAATTGTTTTATTCAGAAGCGAACCAAAAATTGGACAAACATTGGGTTAAGTGTACCGAGCTAAAAGGAGACTATGTTGAAAAATAAAATGAATTTTTCAAGCAGTAAAAGAGGGCTCAACTATCATTTGTTTGGTTGCTAATATGCAACATTAGGGTGCTTTTTTTTTCGTGACTATTTTTTTTTTGTCAGTCCCACCTCGAAATTTTGTGAGAAATACCTAAACAAAAATTCCCTGAAAATTGGAGCCCTTAATATTAATATTAAGTACTAGACCAAGGCGTATAAAGATTTCCCATATAAAATACACGTAAACTTTGATTATTTTTTTTCAAAACTCTACAGCTCAGAGGCATTTTATGGTATAATCTTGGTCAATGGTAGGATTTCTTCAGAATTGAATGCTCTACAAAAGTGTCTATTGCGGTGTAACCCTAACTCCCACCAGCGAGGTAGTACGAGTCATTAACCCTAATTTTTCCACGAAATTCTCGCTTTTTGCCCCTATCTCGTAAACAACAAGAGGTACAGAAAAAGTGAATATGACAAACTTGTAGCAAATTCAATTTCCTACAAAAAAGTTCTAAACACTTGAAGTTGAGGTAGTGTTTCTACAATTTAGCTCAATAATCCATGAAACTTCCACACTACCTCAACTTCAAAGCCTAATATCTCAATATCTCTTATGGGAAATCTTTATACGTCTTGGTCTAGTACTTAATATTAATATTAATGGCTCCAAATTTCAGGGAATTTTTGTTTAGGTATTTGCCACAAAATTTCGAGGTGGGACTGAAAAAAAAAATAGTCGCGAAAAAAAAAGCACCCTAATGCAACATAATATAATGCTTGATTTTGATTTGGTTATCGTTGAAATTGATTTGGTTGACGCTGATATTGATATTGTATCCCTCATATATGTATATTGTATCTCTCAAAAGCAAATAAATCTACCATAAGTTAGCTTAACAATTCTTGAATCTTTGTAATGCGAAACCATTGTGATTTAAACTTTAACTGGTGAAATGGAGTTTCACAGGCGTCGCGCGTTCTGCAAATTCGTAGCAAATTGACACTTTCTGTAAAGTACCACTGACTGTTATACTGTTTTTTTTAAACATTTGATAATAAAAGCTGGTTAAATGTACTTAATGTTTTTTATTACATACCAATGATTAAATATCAACACAATTTTAAAACATCCAAATTGATTTTTATAACAAAAATTGACGTTAAAAGTAGTAGCCTGTGAGACTTCATGTCCCTTATAGTGTTATAAATATGTCATGTCCCTGGTTAAAGGTACGGACACACCAAAAGCGAAGCGAGCGAAGCGAACAATTTAAAAAATTTGGGTGCCGTACAAATCAATTGAAGTGTCCGAATAGAACGCGACATGAGCGAAGCGTCTACTGCGACAGAATGTTCCCAAATTTTAAATTATTCGCGCCGCTTCGCTCGCTTCGCTTTTGGTGTGTCCGTACCTTAAAGGTTAAATACGAAAGTTCACCTAAATGGGTACAGCTTTTAAAACGTTTACTTATTATGCAAACAATTCAGACCACGTAGGAGATTCGTCATTAGGACCAATGAAAAAAAGGTGGCTATTCGCGAACGAAAGCACGTTGAGCCCCATCACAATAACAACGTTGTGAACAATTTCATACCTACCGAAAATGAGTCCAAATCCAGAGAGTCCTCAAACGTTATCCACGAAGATGAGCCGACTACCGAGTGGACCCCCGAAATACCTTTCAAGAATGTAAGACCTGCCCAAAATTTTTATGCAAAAAATCTCTCTAACAAAATTATTCACAGCTAAATGAGCCAGAAGAAGGCCTCAATCGATCCGACTCTTTTATGGTCGACACGAAGGCAGAGCGACGAGTATCCATAACAGCGGCAGAGGAGGTGAGTTGGTGCAATATATTTAAAAAACCATTGAAAATAGCCAGGCCGTTGGCGCGGAAATGGGTTACGTGAAGCGAAATCGACCGTCCTTGGCATAAATCGAACCAATTTTTTAGATTGACGAATTCATCGACCAGAATATTCAGATCAGTTCCAACAAGGAGATCCGGCGTGAGTACCTCTTTAGCTGGACTCTTAAGTTCAAGGATACCGGGCAGGAGGTAAAGTTCTGCCAGCTGAGGGAGGATATGTTCAGGTAAGTCCAGCGTATAACCGATTGGGGACTGTTCTGAAAGTTTTCCGGATTCTTCCTTCGGCAGGTCGAATATGCTGTGCGTCTTCGTTATTTGGATTTTTATCGTCCTCTGTCAAGCCATTGTTATTCCGAGGTGCACCGTTCTGATTGCCTGCCTCTCAGTTGGATCTCTCCTTTTAACGGCCGGCTGCATCTTAGTCATGGCTGAGGAGTTTTCAGGTAGAAGAATTTAATATTTATGTGTTGATACGCTGCGATTTCTGTAAAGTAGCTGTTGAAATCACTGGAGAAGCTTTTAACTTGTGTCTCTGTTAAACTGCTCAAGTATAATTAACTTGATAAAAAAAATTGCTTGATTTGACTAATGTATGTCTCAGAAGATGAATAGCGACTCGAAATTTTTCAGTCTCTCTTGATTTTATATAAAAAGTAATCAGTTATTAGCTGAAAATTTACTCTTCATAAGGGGGAATTATCGCATTTATCTCTTTTAAGCCCTTGAAAGCTCAAACTTTTAAAATTGATATCTCGTAATGTATTCATGCCGTATATTTACATATACACTCAGTGGCATATTATAACTCCGTCAACAAAATTGGAGTTTCTCCTACTTAGCAATGGAGTTTTCAACAACTTTTTTTCAACTAAATAAAGTGTTTATATTATGTAAAGAATGTTATGATGGCAAACATTTTCAAATTATATGAGAATTCCGAATTTTCTGCTGTTGCAAATTTATATAGTCTATCCACTAGTAAAAGCACAAATACACTTTATTTTATTTGTTAATAATTTAACTCTAACTATTTCAAGTATTTTTTCGTTCATACTTAAAATAAGTGTTTTTTAACAATTGGACATCCACTTTTCTCCATTCTTCTTAAGCTAAATTTGCAATGATATGATGATGATGTCTTCGGAAATCGCTTAGCAAAATAAATAGTTAAAGGACAAGGGTAGATAAGGGCCTTTTTTCGCCCATCGGTCATGTCATATGACATTATATTTTCCGAGTAGTATATGTCTTAACAATAATTAGCTATGGCTAAACTTTACTTCTTTTCATCTTCTTCGCATCACTTCCATCAGCCTGAACCGTCACTAGACTTCCTTTCGCAGCATCGTGAACTTACTTTTAGTAGGATAACCTAAATATAGAACACTATTATTTAATAGCCTAACTGCTCGACTATGGGATGAGGTATACATATTTTTGGTTCAGAGCGCCCATCTAACTGAAATATACATTAAAAGTTCGAAAAAATGAAAAAATTTACAAAAAAAACACTGCAAACATGCTTACATTGAAATGCTATTATTACAACTTACTGTTGTTTTTAAAATCTAAAAAGTATAAAAACATGAAGATCATATGTTTAACTATAAATAAATAACGTTAGTGGGTGAAAATGTATAGCTTATCTACTTATCTACCTTTGTCCTTTAATAATTAAAACATAGTCATTTATTACCGCTTAATAATTTCGAAAATTTCCCGTTGCTTCTCATAACTTTATAAAGATGCATAAAGCATATATGTTTAGAAATAGTGCCTTATAAATGTTTATTAGGTATAGGGCAAAAAATTTAGTTGGAAGGTTCAATTTATATTCATATTTGAAAAATGTCCAGACAAACAAATAAATACAGCAGCGTGCGAGTACAGATACTAATACTCGTTTGACGATTACAACGATGCGAATTGCAAATGACTAGTAATAATCGGCATCATAGCATCATATCAGTTTTAATCCGAATCGTCAGGCGTAAGTGGAAAAGGACAGCTACAAAATTGTTCGTCAACAATTAGATAGCTCTGTTTATAGATATGAAAAGGAACTACCAAAATTCATATGAGAATTTTTGAAATCACAAGTTATAGTATCACCATTACCAGTGAACATGTTAACTTGAGAGTTCAGAAAATAAAATTTAACACCAATTATTACAAATGAGTAATATCGCTAATATGCCAACCAAAGGCGGCCTTACGCGGGGGTGTAATGATTAAATTTTCGGGTTATTGTTAGAAGTAATAAACATACATAATGCAGAGGCCATTGCCTGTCTTTACGCTCGTATGTAAATGAAGCGTTTTGCCAATGTTAAAAATGTTCCTTTGAAATATTCTATAATCAGTAAATAACATATTTGTTCTAAAGATTACAACCAAATTCTTCACTTGATATACTTTTTTTTAGATTTTTATTATTTATTTTATACGAAAAACAGATACCATTACGATACGATTAAATTACATTACCTTACAGTTTGCTATATTATGATATAATTTATTAAGATTACGCCATTGATAGAGCCTGTTGGATTTGAGATTTCAACTAGCAGAAGTATTTACTTTGCGAAACAGCTTCAAATCATCGACAAACAACAAACACTTAGCTGAATGAAAACAGTCCATATGTCATTAATAAATAATAAGAATAGTAACGGACCCAGATGACTGCCTTATGAGTCTTCTGAATTGACAGTTATACGTGAAATTCATCGTATTGAGGGGCGGAAACGTAACGGGGAAAAAAGACTTAACAAATGAAGAGAAGGTCTCTCCAGTCGCATATATATGCATAGATAAGCCATCTCATCTCTCTCTATTTCCCCCTCTCCCTATCTCACTGTTTCTCTTGATTCTTTTATAAGGTGTACATATAAACACATATATTAGCTGTTTATTTTGAAAGTGGCCAAACTCCATTTTCCAATATCATATATATATATATAAGTCCCTTCTGCAATGCAGAAGAGTCAAGAACATTCCTTCGTGTAATCCACTAGCAAAATTGACAAATAGATTGCAAGTTAAAAAATTCCCCGACAGTCACGTCTGATTTCAATTCAATTCAATAGTTAGAGGCCTCTAAAAGTGCATAAAGCAAAGATCACAATTCACCACAATTCGAGTTCAACCCCCACGTACATATGCTCTTCCAAGCAGAACGTTCCAGAAAAGTTTCCGATGAGCCGAGAAATGTAAATGCATAGGACATCATGAATTTTTATCACGCAATTTGGCCCCCTTTCCAGCTGCGTTACAACAGCAAAGAAATCCCAGCGCCTGTTTTTATTGAGCCGTCCCCGCTTCTCAACCCAACCCTATTCCGAACAGGCGGTGGAAGTGGGACCGTTCTATACTTCAAAAACTAAAGCGATTCTATTTCCCACAGGTTTTCCATCCATTTTGCAGAAGAGCTCCGCAACCCTCGTCCACCGTCGAAATCGCAGGACAATTTTTATATGCGCAGTAATTGTCCTTATGTCTGTAGCCAGTTCGGTGGGGTTGGTTTTGTGTCCTCCCTACCCCGAATCGGATAAAACCAATGATAAAAATGTATCTGCACTGATTGTCGCCCCCCCGTCCCCGCAGCAGATGGCCATGGATAACGACAAGGAAATAAAATTGAATGTTTTCTTATCGGCCACCATCCACCACAATATCACTATAAATTCAGGGCAACCTATCAATTACGCGGTGGACACCTCCTTCACTGACAATTTTACAACAAGTGCCAATCAAGTCGAGGGTGAGAAGCTGTTCAATGCGAGCAAGAAACTCGAGCCGAAGGACGTCGACATCGTCAAGAAGAGCATCTTTAATGCATTGAACCTGACGAACGCAATTCCATCACTCGGTGCAATGAAGAACAGTGTAGAGGTCCTAAAGAGCTCAGAAAAAACACCGCTGTTTTCCAATCCAATGGATTTGAAGGTAAGCACAGATAAATAGCCAAAACATTGTTTGAAAAACTTAAAAAACTCCTAAAAGATCTTACATAATTTTACCTAAAAGTCGTCTGCAACTATCTTTAGATGTTACTAGATGATTAATGTCGGCGCCTGATGAAACATGACAATTAATCTTCATATGGTAGACACCGGGTCAACTAGGTATAACATGTACCGCAACTACGATTTATTACGAAGATAATAATACTCACAATATAATAAATATATAAATTCTCATAATTAAAATACATATCTTTTAAAATTAATCTGCTTCTAAACAAACAAAGTAAAGAAATAAAGTAAACACACTAAATAAGGAAAACAAACTTATTTTTAAAAGAAAATAACAATATTGCAATTAGAGCATATTTAAATCAGCCAAAATAATTGGAAATTTACAATATCCTTGCTGACGTGCAGTGCTACCACTAACGATCAGTTTAGGCAGGATCAATTTTAATCTTTTTCCTTCAAGCACGTCAGGAATTCGAAATTGTTCTTAACTAACTTTTAATCTTAGAAAGCTAAGCTCAGTTCATTGAGCGTTTTCAAAATTTGTGCGACGTATTAAATTCTTTATACTTTTGTTATGAATAAAACAAGGAAATATTCATCCTCTTCGGGAATTGTTGGCAATGATCCTTGTAAACTGTCTTCAGTAAGGAGATTTTCGTTATTTTCCGCTACCTTTTCTTCGAACCAGTTTCCATTGTCATCAGTACCTATCTTGTGAAATTGGTTCAGCTTCTGCTTCAGTATCACTTTCTAAGATTTGACGAACCACTTTCAAGAACTTTCTCTGTTTAGCAGTTTGTCTTTCTTGTGCTATTTAATCCTTTTCAGGCGAATCCGTCGCGATCATACACCTGCCTGACTTCCTCGGCTTCTTTCTTTTGAAAGTTGTCTGAATTGTGCAGGCCTTACAATGTTGTCACTTTTAGAAGAGGGTCCTGATCTTCCAAAGACTTCAGTGATATTTCTGGGTCTGTGTGTTTCAAATCTTAAAACCTCGTCTGGTATTTGGCTTGTGAATAATTCACATGATTCTGGATAAGGGCGATCTGTAACGGCGTTTGGTAGAAAGTCGTTGTCCTTAAATTTATTCCTATCAAAGGAATAAATTCCTGTTTTTTTAAATGCTTGCTTATTATTTATTATATTAGACTCAGACTCACTTTTGGAAGGCAATTCCAATCATTTCGCTGACATTATAAATAGTTACTGACCATCTGGGATTTTGCATTAGTATTAAATCCATGGCGCTGTTATAATAGGTTTTGAACGACGCAAAAACGCAACATCCAGCGGCTGAAGTTACCTGGAAGTGTAAGGACGAAACGTACGCGTAAGAGGAATTATCCCGGAGTTTTTAGCAAGATCTAGAGCTTCACTGCTCTATGCCATTAAAACCTGCACCTAAACTTTATCAAGGAAGTAAAGGTTGCCAACATTACTATCTTCTACAATAGCCAAGCGGCCCTCAAGGTACTCTCGTCGTGGCATTTTTCATCGAGACTCGTTGAAGATTTCCTTCAACAGCTAGCGAGCTCCAACAGGTTCACTCTCTATCGGCTGCAGGAATACTCGAGTCTGGAAGAAAATGAGGTTCGCTGATGAACGATGGCGGAAGATCTGAAATCCGGTACACCACTCCACTGGCCTGAACTGCTAAATAATAACTTTTACGAGAAAATGATGTTATACTAATAAAATGAATACCTTTCTTATGATCTGACAAACGTTATAGTAACAAGAACAATATATTCAAGTTTTTCGCATTTAAAAACAACTCTAACCACTTCTTTGAACAAAACAGCAGCGGCGGGTCGAGTTTGCAGCACGACTTTTCGTGGTAATTGTTCAGTGGGCTGTAAGAGCAACGTTTGAAAGCAAATATCTTTAACATTTTGTTCTCTCCCCTTATAATGATTTTGATACCAAAACCCCAGTTACAATTAGTGTAACATAATTATTCGTAAACACGATAGTTGAGCAGATGAGGAGCAGAATGAATAAGAATGTTATTTCGCGGCAATCATCGGACTACATAACCTTATAGATGCGGTAGTGAGCCGGTCTACTTCACGGCTCTTATTTATTATTCCCGTGGGTTTTGGTATAACTAACGCGCTCATATGTGTATATATATTTGTGTTTACAAAACAACTAGTAAAACCATTTTTATTTTAATGATTCCATGTCTCTCCTCCACTGCTCAGCACTTTCCCCTTTTGATAAAGAAATATTCCGAGGCCGCCGATTCAGTAGTAGCTGCAATATCTTAACATATGTACTTACATGAAAAATGATGAGGTACTTTTTGTGAATAAACATTTTTAAGGGGTAAAAATCACTCCCGTTTTTCGATTAGAATTGGTTCCATTGAAAAATAATTGATAATTTTTGCGTTATCGATTTTTTTTCATTTTCAACACTTGAAAATGTCATCTCCTTTAGGTTTTTTAATTGTGTGAAAGTATTTTATATCGTTTTTCATATTGTTTTCAACTCATTAGACCGTTTTTGAAAATATCAAATATGTGAAGCCTGAAACCACCCTTATGAGATAGATATCAATTTCTCGATCCGTATGTATTTGGTTTATGTCTATACCCGCATAATTTCGTAAAACGAAACCGATTTTGACGATTCTGTTTTAAATTTTGTACCAATAAAGTAAAAAATGATTTTAGATTCAGTACCAATAAGGTAAAAAAGTAACCCTTATGTTGACAGTTCGATATTCACCTGTCTGTGTCTGTATGTATTTTACAACTCTTTTTTTCATTTTGGAATGGTTATAAAACTACATATCAAGCTTGTTCGAATACCCAAAAAAAAAAGGAAATTTGTTCAACTTTTTACAAAAAACCGTTTGAGTACATAGATTTTGTGTAAATTAATAAACAAATTTGCTTAAATTCCGCTTTCCCCCTTTACCAGAATTTACAAGTCAGAATTGTCTAGCTGATATGAATTCTGTCAAATGATTATTGGGTGCTTGTAACACCTTTACAATTTCAAGAATATTACCCAAATTGGGTTCGATTATTTTTCCAGTAAATGAAAGAATCCTCCCTCGTTACCCCTTTTTGAAGTTTTTACCCGATTTTACAAGAAAAGCTCACGAACGGACCCCATGCAACCGTAGATTCAGACTCATTGCAAAAAGAATAATATAATTCCTATATTAGGAAATCATCATTTGTTATGGTTATTTTGTAATGTTTTTTATCTGTTTTATTGTTAATGTGTTATATATAAAGATCTTAAGCAAGAACCTCTGGGTTTTTTATGTGTAATTTACCAAGCATCTTACCTTATTTGCTGGTGCTGAAATTATTCAAATCAAATCGAAGTTCGCGGACATCAACCTCCTAAAATATATTCGTTTCTCGCAAAAACTCATAAATATTTAACACGCTCGTTATCGGAGCAATATTATACCACAGCTCAGGGAAATTTTTCTTATAATCTGACTTCAATTAGGATTGGGTTTTTAAATATGATATTATAATTATAACATTGAAAATAAACAAAATGCCGGTAATTATACCCCTCCGATGACCTTCAGCCGGAAGTATGTTGTACACGGTTAAAAATTTTGGAGTAAAATTTAATCTTTTGCTTGTATTACAGCCATTTTTCAATCCACTTCGAATTAAAAGTAAATATTCATCGAATATTACTCAAAAATGCAATAATTTGTGTATTAAAAAGTAATCCAAAATATATGTTAAAATGCTCTGTAATCTTTTTGGACTAATTTTCAATATTAATTGAATTAAAATTAGATTAAAAGTTATTACTTCAAGCCAAGTAGATTGAATTTTAAGTTTTTTGTGCCACAATGTGTCACGTTGGTCATGCTGCGTTGGTAATGGCTTGAGTGAACCATTTTATTCACAGTTTTAGAAAAAGGTGCAGTGCGAGTGGACATTGAAATTTATGCGGGCAGAGTTCACTGATTTACATTTGGCCAAATTTCACTAATATATTTAAATTGTAAATGTTTATCAGTTTAACAAAATACTTGACACACGGTTTTACTCGGATTTTAAATAGTTTTAAAGTAAGAAAAACTTCAAATTCATTCCTTGTGAAATACAACTCCTTGACAAACAAACAGAGCTATGAGCTCTATTTTCTGAAAGTAATTACGTTTAAAATTATTTTGTGTACTGTATATATAATTTGAATAAAATGAATTAAATTAATTAAACTGTTTGAATATTTCCTTATTTTATCTATGAAAAAAAAGAATTAATAAATTTTTAAAATTTAAATTTAAAATTTTTGAAAATAATGAACGTCATAAAACCTAAATATTCCCTGAAATCCAAAAAAAATCCCTATCACTGTATCAATGGATTAATGCAATACAATTTGTATTAACTTATTAAATCCATGGAAGGTTCGAGGTGAAGTATCGTTAATATTAATTTTTAACCTCAATAAAATATTGCTATTCAATACTTTTGTATTAAAACAATATATTAGTATTAACTTCTTAAAACCATAGTGAATTAGAAGTAAAGTCTAGGTAATATTACATTTTAATACAAGAAGTATTGATTTTTAATGTTCTAGTATTAAAAGTCATTTAATACTAAAGAGATTTTATTTTAATACTTGCCAATATTACAGTTTCATTTTAATGCTTTCAAAATATTAAAATCTAATACTTTTTTGGTGTGGACTTATATCCAATCCAGAAAATATTGGTTTTTCATCCAACATTTTTTACCGTGTACTTGTGATGCTGCTGAACAAGAAAATGTATATATGTTGGACGCGGAAAACAAACACAAACATAGTTTTATGTTCAAAAATTCATTTATTTTCTCAAAAAATCATAAATTTTAAATGGATACATTTTCGTTTAAATAGAAACTCCGCAATATATTATTCATAGTGTCTACGAACTCCACTAACTACCATATCGCGGAATATTCTTTCGCAAGTTACACCACAACCTTTCAATATTTTGTGTGTGAGCCTTTGTTTCAGGATCCACAAAATTATATCGATGGTCAGTCAAGAGTATTTCTTGACTGACCATCGATATAATTTTGTGAATCCTGTATTATCCATCATTTTCGAGATAGGTGACGATATCCACACCACAATCCGAGATAATCGTTGTGCCGGGAGCGATCCTTCGCGTGATGACTTCTTGGAGTATGTGAGCCGATCTCGCTGCTACAGGTTCGATAAAACAATCCTTAATGCCCACTCTCCAATGGGCAAACCAACCATTTACCAGTTGATTGACAAAATGCGTTCGTACACATTTTTGTCAATGTAGATGTGAAATATAAAAAGTTCTGCTTGTTTTGATCGGGAATGAAATGGAACAAGAAGAAATTTATATTTCGTAATTTACGAACAAGAATGTTTATAAATTTCATCCTTTTCTACTTACTAGGTACTCCAAATAAATGCCATTTCCACTTAAAAATGTTTCTTCACTTTTGGCGCCAATTTTTTAAACATTTTAATCTCAATTATTTCTTAAGATTTGACGTTTTTCAGGTACTAAATACATAGGCTCAGAACCAGTACTATAAATCGGCTGAATTTCATCAGGCAGTTCTAATGGTTTAACCAATACAAACGAAAAGTTAGAGCATTCAAAATTAGTGGCCTTAAAATAATCATTGTATCAATTTTCATTAAAACCCGTTGAAATCGAGAAATTTTGGTCTCCATATTGGGTCCGCCATCGTGGACCTAGAAATTTTGATAATATTCACAATTTGTGGCCTCAAAAAAATCGTACAAAGGGTTCCTAGCTATAAGCGTGTCCGCTTGGACCTAAGCAAGAAAATCCCATACCTATACCATACATGGATGTGTCCTTATGAGTTAAGTTTGGAGGTACCATATTTATTTCGTATATCAAAAAACAGGGGAACTAGAGGGCGAAAACCTTTTGAACATTAGGTCCTCCTAGTGTCCAACAGAGATTGAGTTTGGATTTTAGATTGCTGTAGTTGTATCATATACTAATGTACTTTGAAATGACA
This sequence comes from Dysmachus trigonus, assembly GCA_949715965.1. Classification (NCBI taxonomy): domain Eukaryota; kingdom Metazoa; phylum Arthropoda; class Insecta; order Diptera; family Asilidae; genus Dysmachus; species Dysmachus trigonus. The sequence goes on along the minus strand of OX454322.1, from coordinate 42,572,034 downwards.
GTGAGAAAACATATATATGTAAATTGAAATGAGAAGTTTTGGAAGCAGTGTGAATCTTCAAGGTCAGTACGTAACAGCTTCCGTTGAGTGTCCAGAGCTGGAAATGTGATATATGATAAAGGGCGTCAAGATATACATGTATGCCAAAAATGATGAAAATCGAAGGAGTGGAAGGGTCTCATTTTTTTGAGCAATTATTCGTGTGAATCTTCAAGGTCAGTAAGTAACAGCTTCCTTTGAGTGTCCAGAGCTGGGAATGAGATATATGATAAAGGGCGTCAAGATATACATGTATGCCAAAAATGATGAAAATCGAAGGAGTGGAAGGGTCTCATTCTTTTGAGCAATTATTCGTATATTCATTATTCCATTGATTCACTTGGTTCGAGAGCTAAGGAATTCCAAATCAAAAGTTGAGGGATTGGTAAGACTCAATCGAAAAGTCTCATCATCAAAAATAATGGTCCCCGGTGGGAATTGAGCTTCCTGTTTCGTTTTCATCATTTCATATGATATTCAAGTGAAAATGAGCGATTGCTACCCATAAAGTGCAATCAAAATGAATGAAGTGAGATTCAAGCTAATTGCTCTGCAATGACTCACATACATGCTCTTAGACACAAGATGATTGTTGATTGACCCTCTATAAGGTCATAATTAATCATAATGAGCAATTATATTCAAGTATATGGAAGATTTGGTTTAGGTCCAAAAGTCTATGCTTATAGCTAGGAACCCTTTCGTTAAAATCCGTTGAAATCGAGAAATTTTGATCACCATATTGAATCCGCCATCTTGGATTTGAAAATTTTGATAATATTCGAAATTAGTGGTCTCGGAATAATCATTGTACCAATTTTGGTCGCCATGTTGGATTCGCCATTTTAGATTTGGAAATTTTGATAATATTCGAAATTACTGGCCTCAGAATAATCATTGTACTAATTTTCATTAAAATCAATTGAAATCGAGACATTTCAGTGGCCATGTTGTATCTTGGATTCGTAAATTTTGATAATATTCAAAATCAATGACCTCAATAAAAACGTTGTGCTTATTTTCATTAAAATCCGTTGAAATCGAGAAATATTGGTCGCCATATTGGATCCGCCATCTTGGATTTCTAAATTTGGACGGCGGATTTGAAGTCAGTATTCCGTAAAACCCCTAAGTACCAATTTTCATGAAAATCGCTTCAAATTGAACATTTTCAAACACCATCTTGGATCCGCCATTTTGTTGGAATATGTACTACCTTCGGACAATGCGTGATTAAGCAATAAACAAACAAACAAACAAACGAACTTTCATTTTTATATATTAGATATATACGGACTTATGTAAATTTTTGACCTCTTTAATATCGAAAAAAAAGTTTTGTATTTCTTTGAGCGAATCGTTATTTTTATTACCAAAATTTATAAACAATTTACAGGAAAACCTTTTTATAAATACAAACATTATTAAATTTTGATACGTATATTTATGGTTTTGTTACAATATTATACTTTCATATTTTTGTGTATGTATATAGAAAAATCCTTTTTTGACCGATTATTTTCGAAACCATCTTTTGGCATGTACTAGGTTTCTGACGAGGCGAATTTTAATGGCACGAACAAAACGATGGAGCGCAGATACACCTGCGCCCATCCGGAGTACGTCGTTTTTACGTGGATTCTCTGCCTCATCGCACTTGCGACGGCCCTTAAGCTCTACTATCTGGTGAAAACCCTGATGGCTGCTGTAATGGTGACGTGTTTTGCCCTCCTCATCCTTGTGGTGTTCCAGGATGTGTTCGAAGATGCCAACATCGAGTTTGAGCAGTCCAAAGTGGGAATGCCACTTTCGGCACAGATGATGATCCTTCTGGCAGTCTTCTTCGTCATGGTTACGTATCATGCGAGGTTGGTGGAGGTAAGTGGCTCATATACAATTCATTTGCAAACAATTTACATACCTTTATATGCAAGTGCCTCTAGTTAGGAGATGTTCCCAATTCATTACATTACATTACATTACATTACATTACATTACAGCAATGAGATGGAAATGTTGAAACTGTACAATGCGTTTCAATAATTTATACACCTTAGTGGATGGAAGTGAAATGATTTTATTTCAACAATGTTATATGAAACATATATTTTATTTAAACGTTTTCAGAAGTGCCTAACTTTACTCGGAGTCTAAAAGTAAGACGTACTTATTATTAAATCACTTTTCATGTGCTTCTGTTAAGCTGGAAATAAGCTATTTTAATAGCATTCTGGCCCATAAATTGCCGATGGCTTGAGTAATCAGAAATTTCTCACTGAAAATTATGAACCATACCGAAAGAAGTAGTAGTAGTAGTGTATTTATTTATTATATTTACAATGTCTGTACAAACAGAACTCTTATATTTAGTGCGGAATATAAAAATTTATTCATCTCTATTATTAATTCATTGATGTAGCCAGAGTGCGTTTTTCGTTTTTAAATATAATTTTTAGGGAAAAAATGAATAAAAACCCAATGAGCGCAATTAACTTATAACTTATATCTATTCTATATACTATCCTAAAAGTGTATCTATATCCTATAAAAATGTGGAACGTTTCACGATTTTGCGTGTCATCCTTGCGCAGGTGCCATGCTTATCTTCTCTGTATCGTTTCAATTTTAGTATATGTTCTGCCGAACCAATACAAAATCTATCCAATACGAATGGAGTATTGTTTTGATATGAAAACTTGTTGTTTGACAGCGTATTATTTTTATAAGAAAAGATATTGAAAGTAAACGAATCTTGATAAAGAGGTATACCAAAATTATACAACTGTTATTAAATTTATATTTAATTGATAAGGATCCATATCGAAATGATATGATTTACGTATGAGCTTCTTTAAAATTATGGGATTGATTCTGATACATAATATTTTAATATTTTTCATATAAAATTGAGAGAGAATTATTAAAATGTAAAATTAATAATATTGATTTCATACGGAATATTTTCTTCTGTGTAATTGAGCACTTTTAAATTTCTGAAATTCCGATTGCTTAGATAATGGAAGATATGCTTTAGATTGTTACCTAATATTTACGGACCTACATATTGTGATTGTCGAAAAACAGTCGATAAACGATGCTTGTCGATTATCCTTCGTCGATTGTGAAGTTTGATATTGTGAATGTCGATAGTGATTGCTAAGTGTCGATTTGACAGATCGATTGTTATCGATGGTGTTTTACATGAACGACGACTGACGGTCACAAACGCTTACACAATACCAAACAAAATTTTATCGTTTCGAACGACGGCAGTCGAATGGTCATCCAATCGACAATCGCAATAGAGTTGTTAGATAATTGGGAATTTATTCATTACTAGCTGGGTTACCCGGTTTCACCCGGCGTTGGGTAAATACTTACTAATTAAACACATCTCAAATGTTCTAGTTTATTATATCCTAGAAATTGTTTCAACCTAAAAACCCCTTTATGGATCCGCCATCTTGAATTTCCAAATATTAATAATATTAAATTTTTTTGTTTTTGTTTTGTCCTGTCTTACTCCCTTCGGGAGCATAGGGCGTCTACAAAGTCTCTCCAACCGTTTCTATCTTGGGCTAGTTCCATAAAATAATCATTATACAAATTTTAAATCCGTTGAAATCGAGAAATTTTGGTCGCCATATTGGATCTTGAATTTGGAAATTTTGCTAATATTCGAAGTTAGTGGCCTCAGAATAATCATTGTACTAATTTTCATTAAAATCCGTTGAAATCGAGAAATCTTGGTCGCCATATTGGATCCGCCATCTTGAATTTCTAAGTTTGGACAGCGGATTTGAAATCACCATTCCACAAAACCCCTATGTACCAATTTTCATGAAAATCGGTTTAAATTTAACATTTTCAGCCGCCATCTTGGATCCGCCATTTTGAAACCCTACGTATTATCTGAAAAAAATAGCCTATATGTTAAGATGGAATATGTACTACCTTCGGACAAAAAATGAAAAATATCGATGCAAGCGTTTAGGCGTGATTGAGCAACAAACAAACAAACAAACTTTCATTTTTATATATATGTAGGGATTTTGTTGAATATTGCGATAATAATAAATCATAGAAAACAAAATTTAATTTTTATGCTATTGGTTATACTCATCGAAAATATTGACGATAATATTTTTGTCGATATCTGATAAAAGCTAACGAAAGACTAAATAAAGATTGTCTTTCATTTGTCGACCTAAGAAACATGTGAAACAAAATGCGAAATGCATGTTTTTAATGATTTCTGACCAGCTCCACTATTACTTTTTAATCTCTATATAATAAATAACACCAGAAATATCTGAAGAAATATGCGATATTTTCGCATTAAAATTTTTGTATTAACTCTTTTGTTTATTTTTACACCGATGATAACATCTAGATAAAAAACTTCATCAGAAATTGATTTGTTATCGCAAGAAACCTCTAAAATGATGTGCAATTATTTTCAACTAATCTCTTTCTTTAGTTAACCTCTACATGGAAAATAACATCAGCAATGAATTTGGCGTCCCAAGAAACATGTTAAACGGTCTTTAGTAATTTTGGACTAATTTCTTGCCCCTCTATAACAAAATTATGCAAGGAGTTGATTTATCATCTCGAGAAACGTCCGAAACAATGTGCAACATGCGTGCATTGTGTTGATGTGGATTGATTTCTCTGAAAGAACTACCAAAACAAGGGGTAACTACAACAGACCATAACCTGATTATTTCTCATGGTAACATCATGGTTTTATCTTGCATTCACAGGGAAATTAAATGAAGTTTTGGGATATGTTCTTTAATTTGACGGTTATTATGCATTATTTTTCTGTGCAGGTCGACAAAATTTCAATTTTCTTAATTTAAGTATCACTTTTTAGGTGAGCATATCTTTTGCAGAAGTTTTAGGGCACCAGAATACTAAACTAGAGCGTTGTATTTCGGGATAACTTTTTGGTTTTGTCTTTAGAGCGTAGTTTAGGAAAACGCAAGGGGAGTATCATGTTCATGTAGTCGTGCAAAGAATTGTTCACAATGTCTAATTTTGCACAGAAAATTTAAAAACAAATCAGTGCAGATTGTTGATGCGTAAATGAAGCACGCGAAAAGCTTTTGAAGTTATAATCGTACTTGCTTATGCAGTAATACTTTTCTTAAAATTATGCATTACTGCGCTACTCATTGAAACTATCCTGACCAATGAGAAAAGTGCTCCTTGCTAATAATTTACAATTTAAATATAAGTTATATAAATAAATTTAAATATAACTTCTTATTCCGACATTGGAAATCAAAGTTATTTACAACTGGCATTTTGTCTCAGAGCCACTCAACATTTCTATCTGAATGTGTTTATACTTATTTACATTTTCATTACATTTATGTCGCAAAATTTGTGTAATTTAATTTGGAATTTGTGTAATTCGAGATTTCTGTTGCGTTAGCCAATTTTCAAGATATTTAGCTACAGATATTGTTATAAAATCCCCTTTTGGTGGGTTTGCACAACACCTCCGAGCACAATAGAAAAATGCAACCTCGATTACACCATTTAATATTAACTCCAAACTACATCAAGTTTACTTAAACTAAATCAATTCAAGAAACGCGGAATGTTGTGAAAGTACCATCGAGATTTAATGCAAAGATTCCGATTACAAAAATCGATGTAAATCAAAAATATTATAACAAAAATGATCCACTCACCATGCGCGCCAAATCCAGAGTGAGACAAGGAAGTAGCTTTTCAATGATGGTTGAAAAGCTACTCCCTTTTGGGTAGTACTAGAGCTGCCAATATGGCAGGTCAAACAGTTGAGATTTAAATTTAAGTTTGAAAGAAAACGTTTTCACAACATCCCTCACCCCTTGAGATGCGCTCTTCCTAAGATGCGCTTACTTATGTAACTACGTTTACTACTATACTACGTCTACAATTCCAATTAGGCAACATATTTATTTATTAATTTTTCTAAAGTTCAAAATAGCATTATTTGAAAGTTCATGTTATGAAATTCATATTATAAAATTTATATTTATATTGTTTTACATTCTATTCTAATTTTCAAATTTGTCAATTATTTAAAATGTATATAAGAAATTCCATTTTTTTTTTGTTATATTAGTTATACAATTCCAAGCTTATAGATAATATGGTTTATATTCATTTCTTGAAAAAATGTAAATATTATCACGGATGTCATAATTTAAATCTAACAATAAGTATATTCATTATAATCACATTACCTTATCTACGAGTAATCGGAACCAAAAGTATTAAGTGTTATCAATAGAAATCAAACATTAGTAAGAGTTTATACAAAGACTATGTATATATTAAGACGTCCCAAGCGGTGCAAAGCATATTTTCCTGAAGCAACGACAGGCATGCTATATCAGCAGACAGAGCTTTCGGAGGAGTCTTGATTTTGTCGCCCACTTTTCTGAGTCAAAAGCTCTGTCCTCTGAACAAGCGCATCTCTCTTGCGCGTAGATGTATTCGCAGAGCGCGGACGCCGTTCGCTTCGCTCTACGGGAAATATGCAAGTCGTTTCCGTTTGTGTGCGTTTTACATCTCTTGTTTAGATATCCCATGTAACATTTTATTTCTCAACTAATTTTTGATCTTTGATTCTAGAAATTTGTTGGTAGGTCAGAGCAATATTTCTTAGGGAAGATGCATTAAAGATTAAAATTACCTTAAAGATTTAGCACAGAGCTGGAAATGGTAAGCAAATGAAAAGGGAGGTGAATTTTTTACGGGGATCGTAAAAATTATGACGAAATAATTCAAATAGAAAAATAACGATTATTAGATAAGTTTTACTTTTCAATTGTTTGATAGCGATTATAAATTAATTTTTTGATAACGATTACTGACTAGTTTTAACTCTTCTATCACTCGAGACCGATTATCAGGGAAGTTTATTTTTCGGTTATTCAAATTTTAAGCAATGTTTCTAAAATCTATGAGTAATGAAAAGGTAATAAGAAAGGATATAAATGAAATATTGATTTTAGCATAGCCAAATGTAATTCTTTTGTTGTAATTTTTGATTATTAATTGATTTAATATACAGTGTCCGTCGAGTAGTTAACAAATCTTAGGTGCTCTATAAAGTAAGCATACATAGGTACAATGTTTGCAGATTCCAATTTGTAGATGCATTAAGCATTTAAACGTTTAATATTCATTGTAGTATAATATTCAACTTTTTACTACTTGCAGTTGAAATATTTGTTTCCATTTTTATTTTCCAGGAGCAATTTTTCCTTAAAAGAACAAGCAATATAAAATCTAAGACTTTTTTTCTGTGTTCGAAGCAATAATTTGTGACGCAAAACCAACCAGGAAATTTTTTATTTGTTTCAGCAATGCATGCATTAAAAATAGTTTTTCTTATATTTACAATATGAAGTGAGGTTTTAAAATAATGCTCATATACATCGAAATGCAATTGACAGATTTTAAAAAATTCGTCAGTTGGTGATTGCAAATAATTTCTGGTTGTGGTGGAATAATCTCTGTTAATAATTAGCCTTTCAGATTGGAGGCAAATATCTGAATCATCCTGTTTGATCATTTCAAGTGCACAATTTTCACAATTTATTTTACTTAATACAACTTTAAAAACAACATATCCTATAAAGTACCTTCTTGAGTTAGTTTCAATACAAAAGTTATCAGGTTTAGTTGAAGAACAATTGTCTGATTCAACAACAGTCCAGTCTATTTCGTCTAGAATATTTTCTTGATTTGCTTCCTCTGCATTAAACGTAGTCGTATTTTCTGTGAAACTATAGCACAAATCCCGGGAATTCGAATCAAAGTTGTTATAATCCCACTCAAGAATGTCATCGTCGTCATTTTCGCAGTTTGTTAAAAAAGACGATGTAGTAATTTTCATAGACATAATTCGAGCAATAGAGTGATTGAACTCAAAAACTGAAGGGTTTCTATTGTTTCCTCCTTTTGATCGAATTTGTCCAAATACATTTTCAATTGGATCTTGATTTAATCGAGCTGTGAGTATAAAAGAAACTAAAGGATCTTTTACTAACAGTTCAGTTAAAAGCATAAGGACTCCGGAAATAGTTTGTAAAAGACCATCGATGCAATAATTTTTTTTTCCTTGGGGAAGTTTTAAGCCGCGTAGAAAACGTTGCACTTCAACTAAATATTGATGTGCAGCATTATTCTGTCTTAATGGACCTTTGAACATGTTTGCTTCATTTAAAAGTCTGCTATTCAAGCAATCAAACAACTTATCAATTTTCAAAATGAATTCTTTGGTTGCCTTTGCAGTTTCTAAAAGATTATCTTCAAATTTATTTGTGTCAATGCATGTTTGGATTCCTGCGGCTACTGTCCGGCTAAATATCTGCGTGGCATACTTAACGCGCATTTTATCAAAGGTATTTGGCTCTATATGTTTTTTTGTGACTTTCGGGCACATTTTTGTTATCTTAGAAGAATCATATTTAAAAAGATTTCTCAATATTTGCCAACTAACTGCACCATCTGTAGAAACAATATCTGTTTTTAAAAGAGTATTTCTCAATGACTTTATTAAGTGTGGAACATCGTAAAGGGCGAAAATTCTGTGTGAATCAAAATCAAAGTATGGACTTGAAACTGAAACGTTTAGTAGCCTATAACATTTTCTGTTATTTGGTCCTTGATCTGATGTAATTGCCTTCACATCTAAACCTATGGCAAATATAATTTTCAAATTGTCTTTAAGAATATCAATTAGCTTTTCTGCACATATGCCGGTATCAGAAACAAAATAAGTAAACACGTATTTCCAGTTATCAAAAAGCCCACGAATCATAAATACGCATATATATTGCCAAGTTTTGGTTTTTCGGTCCCCATTGCCATAATCAACTAATCCTTCAACCTGATCTGCATATTGGCAATATACAAGATCCTTTCTAATTTTAACTTCATCGAATATAACTACACATTGCTTCGATAATGGATTCATTTCTTTAGCCTTTGCTTTCAAATTTTCAATTAAACAATAATTGTATCCGGGATGAAGTCTTTTAATTGGGGCCCATCTTTGCAGTGATGATTTCGACGGTAATGGGAATCCCAAATTTTCACGCATAAAGAAATATGTTGAGTTTGATTTATAATTTAAATTTTGAGCAATTAATTTTTGCTTTTCATTCCATTCAGTGGTTTTTGATCTCGGGGATAATAGCATCTTGCAGAATTCTCTCGTGTTATCATTGACATGGCTTAACTTACTTATAGCATGATTAATATTTTTTTCATTTGATTTCCTTTTATATGATTTAAGAAGTTTCAAGAGTTTTACGTGTTTCAATTTTAGCAACTCATTCGCGGTTTTTAATTTTTTATTTTCCTTCCTGTAATAATTAGCAGCTTTTATTTTCTTTTCGCAGCTTGAACAATTAGCTTCAAGTTGTCCTAGCCAGGTGGAGTTTTCAACCGGAGGATGTTCTAACATTTTTAAGTCTTCTAATGTCAAATCGTTGCCATTGTTCGTAAAAGAATTAAATTTATTTGACTCTTGAAGCTGTCCATCCTGCCTTAAGTAAGAAAATTCCTCGTTGGCGTTAGGTTCTAAAACATTGCTTTCTTCTAATGTGAAAACATCATAATATTTTAGAGAAGGTATAGCGCCAGCATGAAGTCTCAGTTTTCCCAAGTCATCTGGTTTGAAATGAGAAGCACAGAGAAATTTATTCGCAAAATTAAGAGAGGCATCTAAGCCGCACGCCTTAATCCAAGAATTACATAAACCACTATTTTTAGTGGGAAACCTAAATAAACGTGCATTATTGCTATTGTTTTTGCAACTTTCCAAAACACATTTTTTTACGCTTCCCGACTAGAATTTATAGGGGGCTTGCCTCATGAAGCGTGTGGGCATCATGTGGCAAGTGAGGGGTATGCCGATAGAGGGATTTCCCCGTAGATTCCTCATGAGGTCCTCATGTGGCAAGTGTGGGGCATGCCGATAGAGGGATTTCCCCGTAAATTCCTCATGAGGACCTCACAAAATAAAATCAGCGATACTGAAGGGAGGTTTACCTTATGAGTACCTCACAAGGGTCTTATGAGGCAAACCTTACAATGAAATAGGCAATCCCACCTTTTGCTTTACAGGGGTTCGATTAGGCAAACATCACATATACACCTAGGCATACTTGACGTTATCTGCTAGTGGGTTATATTTGCAAATTATCAGCTGGGCTCGATTAAAGCACAAATCCCAGTATTATTAATAGCTGTCTTATCGGGTTTTCCTTGCAAAAACTTCGTATTTTATAATCTATTGCATGAAGTATCATCTTCTTGAGAATCCCTCGACGAATCCCCCTACGAGCTGACAGCTCATCGCCATATTGCGGCACTCGTTCTTTTTTGGATTCTACCCGCACGACGTACAACATCAGGGCGCACTCGCCTCGGACTGAGTTTAAGTTTATTATAATAATTTATACTAATAAAGAAGTATTTCCACATGTAAGGTAGGTGCGGGTAATAAGGCCTAGCTAAGGGAGATGTGAAATAAAATAAAAAGTATGTATCCGAATCAACAAATGCGTCGCAAAAAGTTTCAGGTGCCATCGATGAGTGTTAGCTACCTGCGATTATGACCTTGAGCGACATCGATCATTTTAAATTATATTTTTTGTTACTTAGGCTTTATTAGCCGACAGGCCTTATTACCCGCACCTACCTTATATAAGTATAAGGAGTTAGGATTACATTATTAAGTATTACAAAGAGAGCTTGAATGAGGCAAGGCGTTATTTGCCCTACGGCAGCCTCATAGGACCCACACGAAGCAGTATGGCTAGCCTCATAGGGACCCTAGCTGTACCCCTCCAAAATTCTATTCGGGTTTTGCCTCACGAGGCCCACATGAGGCAGTCATAATGATGCGCGAATGAGGCAAAGCGTTATTTGCCCTTCGTGCGCCTTATAGGGCAGCCTCATGGGACCCACATGAGGCAGTGTGGCTAGCCTCATAGGGGCCCCAGCTGTACCCCACCAAAATTCTAGTCGGGTTATTTTCTGTTTGTGACTAGAAGAAGAAGGAGAATCATTGTTCAATAAAACAGTAGGTACGGAGCCAGATTTCAGCTTTTTAACTCCGAAACATTCCTTTTCAAAATGATTTTCACAAACAAATTTGCCTTTTGTAGCTTCTTTTGAAATATTGCAATTTTTTGCCCATATTTCATTCAGCTGTTTATTTGTTGCAGGAAAGCTGAAAGTCCTGATTTTAGTTTTAGTTAAATTCGTACTGCAATTGGCAACGCAACAGTACGAATACCTCTCTCTCTCAATTTTAGTTTTAGCCTTGAAAAAGGCTGATTTTATAACGCTATCTACCATAGCTGCAAAAATTAAATTGGATACCCAAAAACTAATCGCCAAGTAAACTCGCAAATGAAATCCCAAGCGTCTTGCTATCGCAGTGAACAATCCCAGAATAACCAATATGCAGAGAAGTCCCCACACAAACGACTTGCATATTTCCCGTAGAGCGAAGCGAACGGCGTCCGCGCCCTGTGAATACATCTACGCGCAAGAGAGATGTGCTTGTTCAGAGGACAGAGCTTTTGACTCAGAAAAGTGGGCGACAAAATCAAGACTCCTCCGAAAGCTCTGTCTGCTGATATAGCATGCCTGTCGTTGCTTCAGGAAAATATGCTTTGCACCGCTTGGGACGTCTTAATATATACATAGTCTTTGGTTTATACCTTTCGAAAAGATTTAAGTCTATTATTATGAACAACCTTGGTCGATTTTCCGATCTTGATGGCACTATTTTCGTTTGACAAAATATCAACAATTTCATAGGGTTCCAACCAATATGGATCAAGTTTTCCCTTCCGGGCTTCATTCCTTAATAAAACCAATTCGCCTAATGAGAAGGCAGAATCCTTACAATTTCTATCGTAGTAATCCTTTGATTTATTCTTTGATTTAAGTAAGTTTTCTTTAGCTAGCGCAAATGATGTCTGGAGTTTAAATTTAAGATCAAAAATATAATCTTCATAATTGTTTTGAGGTTCTACTGATTCAGACAGGGAGTTTGGTATATTGGGCTTGAAACCGTATATCAGCTCGAATGGCATGAATCCCGTAGACGAATGTGGAGTAGAATTGAAAGAAAACATTGCATAGGGAATCCATGAATCCCAATTTGTTGGATCCCCTTGACAAAAATTTCGTAAAAAGTCACCAATAGTCCGATGTGTTCGCTCCAGAGCCCCATTTGTCTGAGGATGATAAGCGCTAGTGTTAAGCTTCGTAATTCGCAATAATTTGCAAATTTTTCGGAAGACTTCGCTCATGAAGTTGGAACCTTGATCGGTTAAAATCGATTCGGGTGCGCCGAAATTGCAAATGAAATGTTCGCAAAATACGCGGGCAATAGTTTCACTTTCCTGATTGGGTATGGCGAATGCACAAGAGAATTTTGTAAGGTCATCTTGCATAGTTAGTATATATTTATTGTTGTTATAAGATGGATTAAAAGGACCGACAATATCAAGAAAAATTTTTTGGAAAGGCCGGCATGAAGTCGAGGTGATTTTCATTGGAATACGATGCTTGAAAGAACCCTTATTTTTCTGGCAATACTCGCAGTTATTAATAAATTTTGAAATTTGTGCGATCATTTTGGGAAAGTAAAAATATGCTCGTAAGCGTTTATAAGTTCGGTAAACACCTTGATGAGCTCCCAACGGACTTAAATGAAATTCTTTTATAATCCTTAAAATTTCTTCTTTATCATGTAATATCTTTATTTGAGAACTACTAGGATCGGTTAGACTATAAGACTCTTCAGGAGATATCACGCAAGAAATTTCGGTATCAGAATCATTATTAGAAGATTTCCTTTCGTTTTTTTTCTTAGACTGTGATCTGGTGACGATATTTACGTTACTTGAATTAATTCTAGCACGACTTAAAGCATCTGCATTAGTGTTAAGATGTCCAGACTTGTATTCAATTGTATAATCATATTCGTCTAGCTTAATTTTCCAACGAATTAAACGGGAAGACGGTGTTTTCAAATTGTTTAGCCAAATAAGCGGTTTATGATCAGTAATTATAACAAATTTTCGTCCATACAGGTATGGCCTAAAATGTGTGACTGCCCACACGATAGCAAGGAGCTCCTTTTCAATAACAGAATAATTTCTTTCTGCTCGATTTAGGATTCGACTGGCAAATGCTATCGGGAGATCGGAATTACTTACTTTTTGGGACAAAATGCTTCCTATAGCAAAATCACTGGCATCACATGTTACGTAAAAAGTCTGGTTAAAATCTGGGTACTGAAGGATGGGAGTATTAGTTAAAGACTGCTTAAGAGATTTAAATGCCTCATCACAAAAAGCATCCCATATAAAGGGTCTATCCTTTTTCAACAAATCATTTATAGGTTTAGTTATTTTGGAATAATTTTTAATAAAACGACGATAATATCCAGCGAGACCCAAAAAAGACTTGACTTGTTTTTGGTCTTCGGGAACTAGAAAATGTTCAATAGCTGAAACCTTCGACGGGTCTGGTTTTATGCCTTCAGGCGTAATTATATGGCCAAGATACAAAACTTCCTTCCTTAGGAATTGACATTTGCTGGGGTTGATTTTTAATTTATTTTTTCGTAGGCATTGAAATACATCGTGAAGCCTAGAATTGTGGTCGTTTAGATTAACACCGTATACAACAATATCGTCAAGGTATACAAAACACTTGACGCCGTTTAATCCAGTAAGGACAGCATTCATAAGGCGCTGAAAAGTTGCAGGTGCCCCTTTAAGACCAAAGGGCATCCGCGTAAATTGAAAATGGCCAGTGGAAGTGCTAAAAGCTGTTTTGGCGCTATCTTTCGGATCCATAGGAATCTGGTGGTATCCGGTTGCCAGATCAATAGTGGAAAAATAACTAGCTTTGCCTAACTGATCTAAAATTTCTGGAATATTAGGAAGTGGAAAAATGTCGTCAATAGTAATTTCGTTTAGTTTTCGATAATCTACAACTAAGCGCCACTTTTTATTTCCATCGACTGATTTTTTTGGAACTATTAAGAGTGGGAAATTCCAAGGGCTTCTACTGGGTTCAATGATGCCGTCATGTAACATGTCGGATACCTGTTTATGAATTTCACCCTTAGTAGCTTCAGGTAATCTGTAGGGCTTGACGTATATAGGACCTGAATTTGGCTTTACAGGGATAGCATGGTATGCAGCGTCAGAAACGGACAATTTATCTCCATCTAAATGAAAAATATCGTTGAATGATCGACATATATTTAATATCGACTCCCTTTCCTGAGAATGCAAATGACCAAGAGATAATTTAGACTCGAGACGCTTCAAACGATCGGAAATTTGATTCTGAGTTGAATCAATATGAAAAATTTCAAAATCTTCAGGAGATTTTATATTAAGACTGTTACTTAATACTGCTGGAGTAAGTTCAAAAGGTTCTTCCGATGCATTGACGAAACTACAAATGGCATTTCCGTTTGTAATTTTCATTAAACAATTAGCTGCATACACATTAGATGAGATTTCTTTGGATAGGCACAGAAGCTCTGAATTTTCAGGATAGTTTAGGGAAATATTTACAACCCTTTCAGACCTAGGAGGTAGTATTATATTGGGATAATTGGAACACAAGTTAAAGGTCAACTGAGTAGGATACGAAGTTATTAGTATCTGTCGTTTAAAATCTAGCTGACATTGAAATTTCATTAAAAAGTCCTTGCCCAGGATTCCACTATAAGAAATTGGAAAATCTTCACGAACCAAGTGAAATATATGATTTAGTGTTAATTTAGGGTTAATAGTAAATGTCATATTGCAAGTCGCTACAGTCTCTATCATTTCAGATGAAATTCCCTTGATCTTGCACCTGTTGTTAGGGTTACATAAAGTGTTACCATCAACACAGTCACGTTTTATAATACTCAAATCAGAACCAGTATCAATAAGAAAAAGAGGATTTTTAGTGTTAAGTTCATTGAAATTTAATTGAATAAAACGATTATCAGCCGTACCTTCTGTAGTCAGATTTAGAATGCGAGAAATAGGGAACTCTTGGGTTGAAATTGGATTATTAATTGCACGAGAGGGGTGCTTTAACAATGAAGATTTGGAGCTAGCACAATTAGAGAAATTTTTTGAGCTAATATTGGCAGGGTAATGAGAAATGACGTCAAGCAGGTAAGAAGACGGCTGATGTGAAGGTCTTGACGGTATAAGACTGCCACTAGTTTCTTTACAAGGCGAGGTAGTGCTGTTAGCACGAGGTTCCCGTTTCTTAGTAAGCTGGTCTTCGGCTTTAATCGTGTTAGAATGATTAGGACACTCTACTTTGTTTCGCAGACTCGCAAGTGAGTGTCTGGAGATGCCCTGGCGAGTCCCGAAGAGTTTCCCTGATTTGAGGTTCTGTGATTATCAGACGGAATAGATGTGTTAGATGAACCTTCAGAAGAACGTTTTTCGTCCTTACGCTTCTTTGTTTGACACTCTGATATATGATGCACGGAAAAAAATAATAGCTTCATCTGTCATTTTTTATATATCCGTACGGCTATTCACATCACTCAAATCAGGATTGTGGCCATATGTAGCTACACTAGCTATTGCTTTATAGCACATTTAAATCTTATAGTTATCAGCGTATATGCCATCTAATATATTTCTTAATGCTATCCATAATATACACCGGAAGGTAATCGTTTGTAGCTTGTTCAGTTATTTATATGTGACAACCTATGCAATATAATAAAGCATTTTTTAAAATATTTTATATTTCGATACGTCATTACATATATTATTTCTCGCTAATGAAAAAGCTCAAGCCGCCTGATGAGAAATGCATAAAATGCAATAAATTTAACGCTAAATGTAACATAAAAACATAGAAAGTCTTCAACGGATATAATACAAACAGCTACAAACACTGCGTACATAGCTATATTGTTTAGCATTTAGTGATATATATGTAGTAGCAAAACAAGAATATTTGTGGCATTTACTGATATAATTTAATATACGTTTTCATATATATTTTATCTAGAAAACGTATATTAAATTGGGCATTACGATATGTTTTCATTCCATCAAGAGTTATATAAAACAACTCCGCAATAAGAACCAAGCGCGAAAATGATATAATTGATCCACCTAAAACAGCTGCATCCAGAGAAATCTCAAACTTTGATGATCCGAAATCAGCAACACTGAAAACTTCAATTGTAATCCACCAAAATTTAAAATTAAAATAAAAAACAAACAAGCAAATATGTAAACAAAACGATTTCCTTTATTATGGGATAAAGAGTACATATAAGTTTATTCTAATACTTTTTAGAGAATTGTTAAAACGGAATGGATTTCAATTAAGTTGTAAATATTAACATGATCAAGATAATATTTAACAACTCTAAAATTATTTGTTTTGGAAACCACATGACAATATCGGTGTACATCAAAATATAGAGAATTAATTTCGTTCATACAAAAATAAATTTTAGTTTTTTCTAAAACAATAATTCCTTCTAATAAAGCAAATAATGGTAAATTGTCTTTACTTCCAACTTGTAGAACAACTCCTACTTTAATTTTTTGATTATTAACAGATATCCAGTTAAAAAATTTAGGGTTATTTATTGACGTAATATAATGTTTATAATTCGACCAATCGAATTGAGAAGTTTTACTAGTTTCGAATGGCGAACCTACCACGCTGAGCATTCACAACTGAATGGTAAAACGCACGCAACTTACACAAATCCTTAATACGCGTGCTCTTATAAACAATACTCAAGCGAATATATGCATAACTGTAGGCAATACACACAAAAGCTCGCTACGTTATATGCAATTGCGCACGCTGTTATAATGTATGTGAAAAGATATAATATACTTTGCGCCGGGCTTTACGGGAATGGATATAAATATACAAGCCGTATATATAAAAGAGAAATTGTTAATGCAGTGATGTATAAGAATTAGAGAGAAATAACATTGAGAATTAGAGAGAAATAACATTGAGAATTAGAGAGAAATAACATTGCTTCTTATGGGGCTACAAGGCCGCACGCAGAAGTTGCAAACATTTCTTTTTTCAGGAGAGGTAGACATTGATCAAGTAGAATACTTTATAGTACTGATGCTATTTTATTTATAAGTAAAGTCTTACATTTTATAGCATGGTTTCAATTATAGGTATATAATACTGTATAGCAAATATCTACTAAGTTTTAATGCTTAAACTGTGTTGGGTTATTTCACAAGGAGCTATATGTGCATCATTTAATTGGTAATCAAAGTATAACATCTCTTGCATACAATTGTGGCGGATTTTGCACATTTAATATCAAATTATGCTGTGTATTTGACTAACATTGCAATATACTTATTTGGCTATATGAATAGCTGTTGCCGTTATTGTTTTCCTAGGACTGTTAAAATGTTTTAGCCGTTTTGTGATAACATAACTTGGCTTGCTATAATTTATAGCTTTCTGTGACATAAACGCTTTGCTACAGTTTTTATCAAATGAAGATATGTGGATTTTTTTCCGTGTGGCCTGTTTTTCGACAGTAGGCACATATAATATTTACCTTTGGGAAAGGACGGTTATTAGAGCAAGACTGATTTGGAGCACTGGATCGGTTAGCGACAACATGATTGTTAGAGGTTGATATGCTACTAGACAGACGAAAACATTTTGAAGCAACATGCCCTACTTTATTGCATAACTGACATTTTGTGGAAACTGAACTAGAAAGAGGAGATGCAGTGTTTCGAAACTTATTCTGTATTAATATCTCTTCTTCACCAGCGATTGAGATGGCATCCTTAAGTGAACTAGGATTTCTGGCCTTAACAACAATTTTCACTGGTTCTCTTAACCCTTGCGTAAATGACTTGAGCGCGGTTTTTTCGTTTAGACCGGTTAAAGCTTTAATTTCATTTTGCTTTTTAGCAGTAAACTCACGAGTGGACACCTGATTTAACGAAGACAAGAGCTCCTCAACACGATTGGCATAATTTCGTACATTTTCATCTTTATTTTGAGATATACTAATTAACTCGATTTGTAGGGATTCCAAAGATCTTTGCTCACTAAACTGTCTTTTCAATGCTTCCCTTAAATCTTCCCAACTACTAAATGTTTGGTACTTCACTACTTCGTACGCCTTTTGTGTAAGTTTGGTAGAGAGAAAATTTACAAAATTAGGTTTTTCCTCATCTTTAATACCTTTGACGATTAGATCGCAACACGCAAGGAACCTATGTAATTGTGATGAAGTACCATCAAACTCAGGAATGACTTTCAAGGCTAGCGTTAAATCTAGAGCAGCCATGACGTTATCTTCTTCAGCAGAGGAGGCTGTAGAATAATTATCTTCTTCTTCAAATAATTTTTTAAGACCGGCTCTTGTTAAAGGCATAGGATATTATATGGTTCCGTTCACTATTTTTAATATGCACAGGGGAATCAGCATGCACAAAACTTAATCTTACTAACTAAATTAAATCATGTACATATAAGCAAATTAGAAATTTAAGAAAACTATATGAACTACTCACTGATTTACATAGTAGGATTAGCCTTAGGTATCTCGCAGATAAAAAAATTGATGCTGATGAACTAGGTGGGTGTAGATGACGGAAGACGGAACTGATGCTGGTATGCTGTGCGATTTTGGTTTGAATTTGCGGCAAGATCCGACAAGGTCCAGCGTGATAAAGATGCGTGAGGTGAACTAGCCAAATCCAACAAGAATGTAAGCTGACGGTACTTATTGTGTCTGGTGAGGAGTCGTAACTGCACTGATAAGCTCGCTGATAACTACTGAAGTGCCTTATTCTGGTCAGAATACGAAGGATGGCGTGTTTGTGACTGGACTGCGTAGAGATGCTGGCTCCAGCTCGAGGTCACGCAATAGGCAATTAGTTTGCAATTAGGTGCCTTTTGTATTTTTTTTTTTTAATATGCCGTGGTTATATTATCTCCATGCATGATGATAGGCAATGGTGAGTGGATAAAATCGAAATGGATCATGTATTAGAATTTTATTTAATTATTAAATTTTTTTAAATTGAATTGATTTTGACTAAGCAAATTGAATATGTGCTATAGAGATCATAGAGGTTGTAAGATTGAAAAAACCATGTGCCGTGATTAGGTTAGTTGTGATTCCACATTTATTGCTCCTAAAGCCGGGAATCTATTCTTAACAAAATGAAATTTTGGGATAATGCGGGATCCCACCGCTGCCACCACTGTTATAAAATCCCCTTTTAGTGGGTTTGCACAACACCTCCGAGCACAATAGAAAAATGCAACCTCGATTACACCATTTAATATTAACTCCAAACTACATCAAGTTTACTTAAACTAAATCAATTCAAGAAACGCGGAATGTTGTGAAAGTACCATCGAGATTTAATGCAAAGATTCCGATTACAAAAATCGATGTAAATCAAAAATATTATAACAAAAATGATCCACTCACCATGCGCGCCAAATCCAGAGTGAGTCAAGGAAGTAGCTTTTCAATGATGGTTGAAAAGCTACTCCCTTTTGGGTAGTACTAGAGCTGCCAATATGGCAGGTCAAACAGTTGAGATTTAAATTTAAGTTTGAAAGAAAACGTTTTCACAACAATATCTGTATCTGATTTTCATCTACAACTTACAACTTGCCAAAGTTTCCTTAAAACTGTTCGATGTCAGTTGTAGACTCAATTTACATCAGTATATTACGTAAATTCGAATAATAAAAATAAATGCCTAATTTAAACACGGTCTAAGTAATCGTAATAGATCCTAATATAATTTTATTCTGTAATTATTTGCCACTTATACAGACATTTGTGGAAAATGATGAAGTTGTCCCACCTTACTCTACACTACATCAGCGTAAACTGATGGGTAAAAATTAAGCTGCAATCGATATGCAATTTACCCATAATTAATTATGAATCATATAACCATTTCCGCACTTTGCAAATATAATAAAATTACCTAAAACGGCGTAATACGAATAAACTGAGCCATAAGAACTACAATCGTGTTGCTATTTATGTTCTTCTTCCTCTTTTATTGCCTCTAGAGATTTGAGCGTGATATAGATAGGAGACTACCGTTCAATAACATTCCTATAAAAAAAAACCATTATTTTGTCTCATAGATCTTCACTGCACCCTCCGTCCTATGGGTTAGACCATTCATGAAAACTGAATTACAAAATTTTTATGGAACTATTGCATATAGAAATATTTATTGATTATAACTGTTTTTCATACAGTATATTCAAAAAGTCCCGAAAAGGTTAAATATTTCAAAGGGGTTGAGTTTTTTAGTGAACATTTTTCATAAAAAGCTTCATCATTTAGAAAAATGCATTTATTTATAATTTGTTATTTACTTGACTTTGGATAGACCGTGGACGACTCCGTAAAGATCAAATTTTGTTTTAAATGTAAACTTGTATTTTTTTTATTGTACATAGAATCTTATTATCCGTGAAAGACCAACCAGTCTTCCGTCTGAGACATTTTTGTGTCTTACTTTAATTTTTTAAGTTATTTATTTATTACTTTACTTCCGCATGCTACATGACATGACGTAACTTGACATAACATGATACATGACATTACATAAAACATGGAAGAAGCTGAGAAGTATAATACAATATCACGTACGCCGTGATGTGACATGGAACGTGGCTTAACAAGTAACGTGGCATAACATGATACATGACATAACACAAGACATGGAAGAAGATGAGAAATGTGATACAAAAATCTATTATATGTATTATTGAAATAAAAAGTATCATTTTGTCATACCAAATTACAGTTGCTAGAAGTGACCAGTAATATTAAATGTAAGATAGGTAAATTGGTCTTGAATTGTGAGTCTTGATTTGCAAAATTTTTCAGGACAAGATTCTCTTTTCATTTGATTTTTCAAACACTCATTTCCCCTCCCGGTTAGTTATATTTTGTATCACACTTTTTATACCTACTTTTAAAACGCATACGTTGATTAAATTTTATTTGCTTTAGAAGAATTATTGCGCCGCCGCAATGCTGGATAGCTCAGCTAGTATCATCATAAAATGCAATTGAACCCCTTTTAAGTATTTGACCGTTCCGTTGGACTCAACAGTATACATTTAAGATCATATTTCACTGTTTTTTTTAAATATTTTGATTTGGACAGAAGCATAAAACAAATTTTGATTGTTTCCTTAATATTTTCAGGTGACCTCTCGACTAGACTTTATCTGGAAGGAGCAGGCCGAAAAAGAACTTTCAAATATGAAATCCAACAGATATCTGAATGATATTTTAATAAAGGTTCGTATTTCCCCTAAGTCATTCTAATATATGTCAGGCCGTTTCTTATGTAAAGAATGTGAATAAGCCAAATGGGTTTTGCATACGAAACGACCGATGTATCCTTTCAAATACGTCCTGCCTCTTAACTCCGAAAACAACAGAATATTTTGCCAGACCATGTCGCAACGTATTACCTGTCCGACGAAAGAGGCGACGAGCTCTACTCCCAAATGCATAACCTCTGCGGAGTCATGTTCGCATCAATTCCCAACTTCCAGGACTTCTATTCTGAAGACATCGAGAACGGAAAGGCATGTATTAGAATTCTGAACGAAATTATATGTAAGTTGAAGCAGCTCGTAAATTACACGGTACGGTCTCTAATTAAAAAATCTAATTTAATAGGTGACTTTGATGCACTTCTGGAGGAGCCTTGCTTCGCTTCAATTGAGAAAATTAAAACTGTTGGAGCCACGTACATGGCAGCGTCAGGACTGAATCCAAAGCATTTAGTAATTTCAAAATTAAATTACATTTACATTTACGCATTGTTTCTACATAAAGCTCAAATGTGCTTCTAGGCTGAACGGGGCGAAACAGCAGAGGATAGCATTTGTGACCTTGTAGAGTTCGCACTGGCCATGAAGCAAAAGCTGCAGGAGGTGAACAAGGACGCTTTCAATACTTTCCAGTTGCGAGTTGGTAGGTCATGAGCTTACTTTTTTTTAAAGGAATTTGTTAGGGAACGGAATGGTCCCTGAAAAGGTCTTAACGAACCTTCTTACTTTTACCTCAAATTTTAAACAATAATATCAGTATTCATTTATTCAGTCAACAGAATGCAATTCTTATAGACTACTGAAATTATCTCTAACTAAATGTAGGTATGATCTAAACTAGTAAATTGAAGTAAAATTATTCAAAATTACGAGTCCCTTAAATTGGACACGATTCATCAATAAATCAACATTAACATCAAAGATAGAATTTAATCCATTAAAACAATACCTAACAGGGTCATGCTGGTCATAAGAAGTTCTGTGACACGGAATAAATAGCAAATACCTAGATCTAAGAGATATGCCAGGTACCTGTATATAAATATTAAACAAAAACAAAGCTAATAAGTCCGACTTACAAATTTTATTACAAAGAGTATCTCTATCAGTTAAACCAGCTTGATTATTAAAGAGGCATCCAAAATTAACTTGAGATTTTAAAGAAATATTCTTAAAGTTTAAGTCAAATTTTAGGCAAAGACAAGGAATACCGAACTTTAAATCTCCAATTACCAATAAACTATCGAAATCAGAAAAAAGGCTTAGTCATTTTCCTTTAAGCATTTAATATTCTTTCAGACTTCATAAATAATATGAATAAAAGCGGAAATTAGCTCAAATCGCAATAAAAACGGCGATAGTGAAATAACGAAAATGTTTCTATTTACAAAAATAATAATTGAAAACATACTTCGATTAATTGCATAATAATAGGAGTAACTTCTGCAAACAATTTTAGCAATTTACAATTTTCTTTTATGTTTTATAGAACTTCCTTTAAATTATCGAAACTTCCAAAAAACGTTGATTAGGTATTTTTTACACCATATCATATTTTTAGTAAAACTTTATACCCTTGTAAGCCACCCTCGGGTTAATATTAATATATTCGAATATTCACTTGCTTGCTATTATATATTAAAAATTTCTTATTGAACATCTTCACACTTTCGCGAATAAAGTGTACATAGTACATGTGGTCTCGGTAAATTCAATTCACTCAGTCAGTTTTTTTTCGTTTCGTAAACTAGATGCTGGGCTAAAAATAGCCAGAATTAATGAAATTATTCAAGTGCGACCATTTAAACAACCGTTTTTGGAATTATAATGTTAATGAAATATAAATACAAACAAAAACTAGGGTTCTTTACTTGCCTGGGCCAAGCAATTCAGTTAAATATAAACCAGTGTATTTATTTGATAGACTTCATTAAACTTTTTGCTTCGAGTTGTCTGCAATGATGAACATTTTGTTCGTTCGGAACTCTCAGCATACGAATTTTTAAATATGTTATTTCTATTATCTTGGTTGGCTAGCTTTTTTGGAAATTATTTAGACTTTGGACTTCTAAAATATAACTGCCCCACAATTTGTTCCTTGCGATAATCACGTCAATCATGCTAATACAAAAGTCCCTAAAAAAATCAAAAATATAGAAACTTTTCTCTCAGTTGCTGTAAAAAAAATTGAAATTTTATAAATTTTGATATATCTTTTATTATATATCTATTTATACAAAAAGTATTTATAATTAGCCAAAGAACACGTGTGAATTTTTTCAGAATTTTTACTTGGCGTTTTTGGATTTTTCAAAAAATGGCAAAATCAAAAAAACCAAAAATAGTCCAAAAAATTCTGACAAAATTCACATGTATTCTTTGGCTAATGTGAAGCATTTTCTGTTCTATAAAAAAAAATTGTAAAGTTGATCCTTTTCGTGCAAAAAAATCGAAGTTTTTATTACATTGCTTTACAAAATGGCCATTTTGCAAAAACCAAAGCAAAAAAAAACATTCAAAACCATGGTTTGAGAAAGTTTAGACATTCGGACCGCGATTTCTGGTGGTTATACGATCATTCAATAGCAGCAACGACAAAATAATCGACTTTGAAAAGAAAAATGACCAAACAAATCAGCACTTTTTTGAAAAAACCCAAAAAATGATAGGGTTTTTGAAGCTTTTATGCAAAACAAATGCCATATTCTGAAAGAGCATCCCCAAAAACCCCTTATATAGGAATTTGGAAGAAAATCGCCCCAATTTGCTATTCGAATCGTACAATTAGACTTGCGTGCACAAAATCCTCGTTTTGCGCATTAATGGGTTAAGCAAAATTGCGGTCGGTAATGTGTTAACTTGCCTTTCAAAGAAGGCTATAGACTTCATTATAGATCGATATTCTTCACATTGCTTGTGTGCTTTAAAACTTCAATTTGTTAGTACTTTGGTTTTGTAACGTGAATCTCTCTCGTGAGTCTAAAATTTATAAAAGTTAAAGATAGATGAAGAAAGAAAGGTATAGATTCATAGAATGATACATAATTTTAAGCGCGCTTTAAGCATAGTATAGTTAGGTTAATATACATATAGTACACCCTGACATCTATCCTTCTGGTAATGTGAGAAATAAAATATTTTTTTTCTTAACATAATGTGTATATGTTTTTGCTATCCCTCTCATCTCTTCTCAATTTGAAATAATTACCAAACTTAGAGTTTTCGAAAATATCTCCCTTTATAAAAAATTGAATTAGTTCTTATAAGGAGTTGCAATCTATTTATGAAATTCATTTTCGGAAACTAAAATGTCTCCAAAATATGTTTTTGAAATCTTATATTGATCTGAGCAAGACTGATGAAGTTACAATCGTTTATGAGTATTTTTCTAGAACGAAAAGCGAATGTTTTCTTCAAACAGTTGTAATTGTGTTAAAAATTAATTTTCCACTAAACCCTTTGTTGAGAACTTGTTACATATGTACATAAAAAAATAAAATAAGTTAGATTACAAAAGTACTGAAATAAAGCTCAGGAATATTAAATTGTGGCTAAAACATCTCTTAGGGAGAAAGTTATTTGTTACAAAAAATACCTTCGTCGCCATAAAAGTTCACTGCTTTACCATATTAACTTGTTAATTTGGTAAAGTCTTATCGAAATAACATGAACACAACATGGTTAACGAGCAATCATTGTTTTGATATATTGTGAGTTGAAGTTATTAATTTATATTTTTTTTAACCATCAGCTTAGTCCAAGCTACAAGCAGCAGAGCTGCATGAGTATGAGACTATTATCATCACTTGGTTCTGTTAGTAAAACCAGAACCATCATACAACATGCAGAACAAGAATTCATGCGTATCACACGACAAAAATGATGTTAAGAATGATGACAAAACAAGTATTTTTTCAGCGCATGCTTAGTAAGACATGTGTTAAATGAGTCAGCATGCTTGTTAACACTTATGCAGATGCGATTAATAGGTTCATAGATACCATAGTTAGTTCTACAATTGTTAGTTTGTAGAAGACTCAGATTCCTTAGGTTACAAGGGCTATCCCTAAAGACGAATTTGGCTTTAAGAGATGGCGAGTTAATATAACCAGCTATAAGTTGGTGAGCGAATATTATGTCAGCAACTTCACGACGTTTATTTAAAGAATGCATGTCGAGTAACTGCAGTCGGTCTTCGTAAGGGGGAAGACAAATCGGATCGACCCAAGGTAAATCCTTCAGGGCAAATCTAATGAACTTACGTTGGACAGACTCAACGTTGTTAATGTGGGTTTGGTTGTGAGGAGACCAAACTTGACTTGCGTATTCAAGAATAGGTCTCACAAAAGAAAAGTACAGTTGTTTATATACTAAAATATTCGAGAACTCACGTGACCATCTTTTTATGAAACCCAATACAGAACAAGCCCTCATAACCATGGAATTGATATGCTCAACAAAATCAAGTTTTCTGTCAAGAATAACACCTAAGTCACGAACAGACTTCATTCGACGAAGAGTATGACCTAACAGAGCGTAGTCAAATTGAAAAAAATTTCGAGCACGATAAAAAGATATAGTCCGCAGTCCATCGCCCCTTTTTTGTGTTGATTACTAACAGGCTAAATTTTCGTGAGCAGCTTCCTTTCGCCGAGACGCCCAACTTTTCTATCAGCGAAAATTCTTGAAAGTGGTAGCTAACAAATTGCGGAGGCGTCAAACATGTCGATCTGGTGAATGTAAAAATTTTAATACTAACAGTTATTTTTATAGTTGAATCTAGAGATAATGTGATAACAAACACGACAAAACGTTTGTCCTACAAAACCGATGGTTTGACGGCGGTAGTCCCCCACCCTCAACATGTCGAAATGAAGAGTAGTCCAAACTGACTACTAACCACCTGAATTTTTTGGTATCGCTTAATGAATGTATTTTAAATTAAATGACAACCTTGTCCTCCAAATTTAGCGGTATGTTTGTCCAGTCCTACGAGCGGAAGTTGTAATAAAAAAAAAATTTACGTTAATTTGACAACTTCCGCTCGTAGGACTGGACAAACATACCGCTAAATTTGTAGGACAAGGTTGTCATTTAATTTAAAATACATTCATTAAGCGATACCAACAAATTCAGGTGGTTAGTAGTCAGTTTGGACTACTCTTCATTTCGACATGTTGAGGGTGGGGGACTACCGCCGTCAAACCATCGGTTTTGTAGGACAAACGTTTTGTCGTGTTTGTTATCACATTATCTCTAGATTCAACTATAAAAATAACTGTTAGTATTAAAATTTTTACATTCACCAGATCGACATGTTTGACGCCTCCGCAATTTGTTAGCTACCACTTTCGAGAATTTTCGCTGATAGAAAAGTTGGGCGTCTCGGCGAAAGGAAGCTGCTCACGAAAATTTAGCCTGTTAGTAATCAACACAAAAAAAGGGCGATGGACTGCGGACTAATACTATTTCGCATTTATCAATATTAAGTTCAAGGTTATTGTGAGCACACCAAGAATGGAAGATATTAAGGTCCCTTTGAATCACATTGCAATCGTTAATATTCCTTATATGAAAGAATAACTTCATGTCATCAGCATAGATTAAGACTTTGCACGTATTCAACAGATGTGTGATATCGTCAATTGACAAAATAAAAAGAAGAGGACCCAGGTGACTACCCTGAAGGACACCCGAAGTGGCCAAAATATTCCTCGAATTGGTGCCACGGAAAGCAACCTGGTAGGATCTATTTGTCAAATAACAACGTATCCAGTTGACAAATGAAGGTGAAAAACCTTTCCTTTCAAGTTTTAACGTTATGATGGAATGGGAGAGCTTATCGAAAGCTTTACTAAAATCTGTATAAATACAGTCTGTTTGCAATCCCATTTGGAAGCCCTCAACAACATACGGAACGAATTCAAGGAATTTCGTGGTTGTAGAGCGACCTTGGAGAAATCCATGCTGGTTATTGGAAATAAGACGTTTACAGATAATTGAGATTTGCGAGTAAATAATAGATTCGAAAAGTTTAGGGATGCAAGAGAGTTTCGCAATTGGCCGGTAATTACACACGTCGTTTTTACTACCCTTTTTGTGAATCGGAATCACAAACGAGTTTTTCCAAAGTGTAGGGAACTTCCCACTGTTGAGTGATTCTTGAAAGAGCATCGTTAGTGGTGTAAGCAGTGAACTGGAACATAGTTTT
Source organism: Dysmachus trigonus (assembly GCA_949715965.1). Classification (NCBI taxonomy): domain Eukaryota; kingdom Metazoa; phylum Arthropoda; class Insecta; order Diptera; family Asilidae; genus Dysmachus; species Dysmachus trigonus. The sequence continues at coordinate 42,544,349 of OX454322.1, read as the reverse complement.
AAAATAGCAGGAGGAATACCATCTGGTCCAGAGGTGTAATCATCCGGCAACTCGGCGATATGTTTGAGAATAATGTCAGCAGTAATACAGATGGGCAGATCAAAGACTGTAGGGTTAGTATTTAGGTATTGAAAATTGTTTAGATTAGGTTGGAAGTTGGGAGAAGAGAAGGATTTTTCAGGGGCGCTGAGTTAGTGCAACGCTGTCGCTGAAGAGGAACACAACACAAGTATCAAAAGCGTAAGAAAGCGAGGCATAAAATGCCGAAAGATCAACATCAATGTTACCATCTGATAACAGAGAACGAAAATCGATGGAAGACAATCTCCTAGAAAGTTCATCGATATTTGCCTTCTTGAAATTGTAAACATAATTGTCCATATTTGGATGTAGGACATTTGGAGAATCATAGCAATGTACAAGTTGGAGTGGTGGATGGTAGGAGTCAAGTGTGGATAGCAGAATTCTGCTGCGTTCAATAGTTGTATTGTAGCAGTCGGACGAAAAAATTAGGTCAAGTTGCCGTCCCATTTCGTTCTTTACAGTACTAACCTGAGAGAGTCCGAAAGCGAAAACAGATCCTAGAAAGGAGGACTCCCTCACAGTGAGAATATTCGAGGGATAGCAACACTCGTCCTCAGTATTGTATACCCATTGTACATTGGGTAAATTGAAATCCCCCATCAATATGAGTTCATCACAAGAGTTCATTAAATTAGAAACATAGTCAAGTTTTAATATGAGAAGGTCGAAAATGTTATGACCTCCACTGTCAATTGTGTTAATCATATCCGGTGGGATATAATATAACAGCACATTATGAAAATATTTTTTTTAGGAAGAGTAATCTTAAGAACAATAAGTTCGACGTCAAAAGCGCAGGAAGATTCAGGAATTGTAACCTGATTGCAAATAAGCTGGTTTCCGCAGGCTATGATGACACCACCACCCCGTGCCTCAGACTGGCTATGCCTATCTCTTCGGAACACCTGGTAGGAAGGGTCAAAAAGCTCAGCATCTCGGAAACCGCTATGCAACCAAGTTTCTGTTAGAGCAATAACGTCGAAATCACTAGCACTACAGTGCGCGCAATTTCTATAAGCGCACGTCTGATTTTCAAGTGAAATGCATAATTCATTGAAATAAAGCGATATAGTAACAAAGGTTCTTTACAGGCACAATTGTTAAAGTTTATAACTATTCATAAAAGCAATTAAACAATTCCAAATATCAGGGAATGCGTGAATGCAATAGATCAATCTTTCACAATTGATCTTAGAGTGCGCAGTTTCTATAAACGCAGTTTCTTTTTGTAGTATTACTAGTTAAACGCAAAGTAATTTTGCAACTTTTTAGGAAACAATTCATGTGAGTTTCATTTTTATTTTCCAACTCTAGCTTAATTCTGTATAATTGCTGTTATTTCTTAAGATTTATTGTAATGCCCCGAGGAAAGGTCCTTGACAACGATGATCGCGTCAGAATCCGTGCGTTTAGGGAAACTGGTCTTGGTATAAGAGAAATTGCAAGGAGAATTGGACGTTCAGAATGTGTGGTGCGAAATTTTATTAAAAAGGGCAATCGTGATGGATTATGGGATCATCCAAGAGGGAACACCAAAGTTTCCAAACAAAATATTGGGAACATAAGAGAAGAAGTTATGAAAAAAAGTTAAGTGCAGCTCAAATTATAACGGAATGACAACTCCCAATTAAAGGAAGAAGAGTTCAACACATTTTGAAGGACACTACTTATATTAAATATAAGAAACCGGCCAAATCTCTCCAACTTCAACAGCATCATAAATATGCGCGCCTAGATTTTGCTAGAAGCCACATGAACTGGGACGAAAAGTGGCAAAACGTTATTTTATCTTACGGAAAACAATTTAATTTAGATAGCCCAGATGGACTGAGTGATTATTGGCATGATTTAAGGAAGCCCGATTCGCCTCGTCTAAGTAGTAATTTTGGTGTTGGAAGTTTAATGTTATGGGGCGCCTTTTCTTATCAAGGAAAGTTATCTTTACGCGTTATTCCCACCCGAGTGAACTCTGCCATATATACAGACCTGCTGGAGGAATCTCTTATTCCATATTTAGAAGACAATATGGAAAAAAATTTGATTTTTCAACAGAATAACGCCGCTGTGAATTCTTCTGCCGAAACAAGACGATGGTTTAGTGAAAGAAATATTCCTGTAATGGAGTGGCCATCACGTAGCCCGGATTTAAATCCAATGGAGAACATTTGGGGAATCATAGCACGAAGGGTTTACGCAAATGGTGGACAATTTTCTTCGTTATCTCAACTGAAAGCCGATATTTTGAAATGCTGGAATGATATCGATGAACATTTGTTTAAAAACTTAATAAATTCGATGTCTAACAGGTTTTTTCAAGTTATAACTAACAAAGGAGATAAAGCATAATACTTAGAAAATATACAAAAATTTACTTTTCATTAAGCTTTTAAAATAAAGACTATAATATAAAGTGAGTTTATAGAAATTGCGCAGACAAAAGAGACTTTTAATTATATTTATTTTTATTATAAAGTAATTACTTACTTTAATGAATGTTTTATATTATTCAATTAATATTTACCAATGGGGAATTTATGCAATATAATCGGTTTTGAAAAATAAAAAGTAGTTTTCTTTAAACATGAACAAAACTGGCTGCGCTTATAGAAATTGCGCACACTGTAGATGCCTGGAAAAAAGATCTTGTTTTAGTCCTTATACCCCTTACATTTTGATAGTATAAGGAGATCGTCTCAGGAAAATTTAGTTTTTAGAGGCCGTGGAATTGCTAGTGCAAGGTAAACATATGGGAGTGCGTTTAAGATTACGACTAGAGCTATGGATTTTAGACTGTCTATCTACAAACTCATGAACAACTGCATTTTGAGGCCAAAATTGAGTTTGAGAGAGTGTATCGAAGAGCTGCTGTGAAACCACCAGTTTAAATGAAGCTACTGTGCGGTCTGGCTTATTGCTGTTAAGGGCAAAACACTTAAAATGTGAGATTTTGTCGGTTTTGCATTTGCTCCTCACAAAATCGGTAATGTTATCCGAAGTAGTCGAAGGTTCAAAACGCGAAATAAAAAGTTTACGGGACGCCTGAACAACTTTAAGAACAGGAAGTGAATTGTTTTCGACTTGCTCTGGTATATCATCCTGCTGTAAAACAGTTGGGTGAAGGCTCGTTGTCTTAGGCATAGGGATCGAGACAGGAGAAGTCTTTTTTGTTAAAACGCTGACATTTTTTGGTTTACGTTTAACAGATATGACTGTGCGAAGATCAGTATTAGTCGGAGGTGGTAAAGTATCACTTGCTCTAGTGCTATCAGTCTGACCGTTAGGCTCCAGGTTTTTTTGTGATTTAAAACTTCCGATGTCTTCCTTTAAACAATTTAAGAGCTCGGTACTCTTTAAAAGCTCAGTTGATAAGGTGTTCATATTTTTATTCACCAATTTTACCTGTCGTTGAAAATCATCAAGGACCGGCGCAACTGTTACGTTGCTATTAACACTAGAAGCTGGCGTCGGATTATTTATTGTAAACTGAAGCTCATCTAACGTGCCAGATACAATCATCATTTTTGAGGACAGGTCGTGAGTTCTACTCAAAATAGCATCAGAAGTACATGAAAACGAATCCAAGGTACTAAAGAGCTTATCAATTTTAGCGTTGAGGAGACCAATGTCTTCAGAAATAATATTAGCATTGGAGGAAAGCGCACTGTTGACTTTGTCGGCAAGAAGAGATTGATTGTTCTCAAATGAAAGAAGAATTGAAGAAGCTTGGAGAGCAATTCATAAATTGAGACGAGTTTAGATACAGCAAAAAAAAGTCTCCTAATTACTTTCGTTGTTCTTTCATTTATATTTTCTTTCCAATTTGGAACTCAACTCTAGTTATTATTTTTAAGTAATTAACATCAAATGGTCGTTTTGGTAGAGTTCGGTTTTTTCAGACGAATCTGACAATCTTGGATGTGACGTGGTTAGTTAGATCCAAACCATAATATTATACTTACTAAGTACATACAGAACATTTTTAATTTCGCGTATCTTTAAAAACCAATATACATGGATCCTCTTTAAAAAAATTACCACAAATACAATTTTAGGTATATGCAGTGGACCTCTTGTGAGCGGGGTGATAGGTGCCCGAAAACCTGTATATGACATTTGGGGGAATACTGTGAACGTTGCCTCCAGAATGGACTCAACAGGCGAAAATTGGAGGATCCAAGTGCCTGCCTATACAGCCGATTTGCTGCTGGGAAAGGGATACACTTGTGTGGTAAAATATTGTTTTTCTGCTACAAGAATCGCATAAATTGTAAATAACTTCTTTGTACCCAAAGTTGCGTGGTGAAATCAACGTTAAGGGAAAGGGCATCATGCGAACATTCTTTGTTCTCGGCAAGGGAGTCCCACCGAGCCAACTCATGTCTCCAGTTTTGGTGCCGGCTGGCGTTCCAATCGCTCAGACGCCCTCGCTCCAGCGACAGACCTCACATCACGGCTCCTTTACTGCGGTAGTCTTCGAGATGATGCAGGCATCCAAAAGGAGCACCATGCCCGGGACACGTATGGAATTAGAAAATTTCTTTGATGTATAACATTTTTTTTCTACGAAAATTTTCTCAATCGCAGCGACAGGTACACCTTCGCCGCAAATCAGACGAGGCCGCCGTGGAAGTACGTTTAGCTCGGTTAGAGTATCACAGAAGGTGCCTAGCAATCCAATTAGGCGAAATACGACAAGAGTGCGGGGAAGAAGCTATCATCAAAAGAAGGTTGTCTTTGCTGCTGTAGCAGCCGACACCCTCTCAGACTTTGTTTTCTTACAGAGCTCATCGAATAATTCAATACTGCAAACGAATCACGCCTTTATTCCGACGTTTCGAAAAATCGAACAGACCGACAACAGCCAAAATTCAGCGCTGTAGAACATGATTGTACTTAGCATGTAAGCAGAGGAAATAGCCTTAAGCGGAAAATACACGACACAACACGGTTGTGTCTCGACTTGCGTTGTTGCGATAGTGGTTCAACGGTTCTACTATATAAGGTATCATGATACAATTTGGATGCGATTTCATTAAACAAAAATACATAGCTGTTCGTTCTTTATTTTTGCGATCTCCAATGTGCAACAATTCTTCAGAATAATAAAATCGATACAGTGGTTGTTACGAACAACAATCGTCTGCAGTCACAAATTGGAACCAACGGTTGGTACAACCGTTGCATCGTGTATTTCCCGCTAAGATAGATAACCCTTGGATACATGTCTCTATGTGTATTGTCCAGCTTAAGTGTACTATTTAAACTATGGTAGGTAAAATACCGTGTCTGGAACACCAAATCGTGACTAGTCACCCCTAAGTCATTTTAGTCCATGTACAAATTATTTTCTGATAGAATAATTCAAATATTTTATGTAAACAATGAGGAAAATAAATCTTTGAATAAATGTTTGTAGCTGGTTCTTTTTATTTTAAATTCCCATATATGTTCAAAAAATAGTTTGAAAGCAACGCCGGTAGTTGATTTTCTTAAATTAAAATGATTAAGTGAATCCGTAGACCGTAATGCAAACAAATAATAAGAATCATCTAATAATAAGAGTACCAAATTTTAAGTTGTTTTTTTCGAAATTCCATTTTTTTTAAAAAAAGTTTCAGAAGAATTTGAATGAACTTGAATGATTTTGATGTATTTCGAACTACAGCTCATATACACATCCTAATCTAGGAGAGCAAGACCACAGTCCTAAATCTGGGAGAGCAACAAAAATGAGAAAAGTCCTTAAGAGTTTCTAATACGGAAAAAAAAGATTAAGGTAATCCGCAAAAACGATGAACGCATGAACATATGGTTAATATTTTATAGCTATTCAACAAACCTTAAATATGTCATATATCTACGCAATTTTATTTTTACTTACTTGTAGTAGTACAATATAGTGGCAGAAATTTATAACCACTCTTAACACATTTCAAGATGTGTTCCGGGCCTCCTTTTTTATGCCTTGTTTGGTCAGTCCGTCAGTCAATACATTTCCTCTCATGTTCCTATATCCTGGGCCCCAGAGCACAGTGATGTCGGGACGGCTGCACAAGCTAGCGAGGCGATGTCGACACTGTTTCACCAGTTTTGAGAAAGCAGAAATGGAAACAAGAGCTCTTATAGTGGCTTGGTTAGAATTGAGTTTTATTATACAAATTTTTAATTTTTTAATATTTAATTAATTAAAGGATATTCTTACAAAATGTAATAATTGTAAATTTTTTCTCTTTTACATACAATATAAAAATTAGTATAATATCTATATCGATGTAACTTTTTAAAAATAATCAGTGATGTTTTTCTCATACCACAAAGATAGGTAGCATTTACCTTTTCAAGGGTCTTTTAAATAAAGCGCTATGTCCTACAACAAAATTGATGTATGAACAAAATGCTCTCAGAATGAAAAAATAGAATACTTCAGATACCTCATTGTAAAATTCATTAACAAAGGTAACAAAATAATAGGTCCTTTCCAGTAGGCAACAAATATTGGCGCCTTTACTCAATTTGAAAGTAGTGGAATATTATAAATAGTACATTTTTGATGCGATCAATAAACACCTTTAGCACTTATTGATTTACTCAGATTGTAACTGATAACTAAAGGAAGTCCAAACAATTTTTTTACATTTTTCTTACTCTTTTTTCGCTGCGAAAGAAAACTAAACTGTACTGTCGAAACTAAATTTTCTTTTGTGAAATGGTTTTTTTTTTAAGTTTGTAAGATATTTATTTCAAAAAATTATTTAAATATATATCGAAGATGTAAAAATTAAACCTTATTTTAAATGAATATTTTAACGCTACTTAAAAAAATTGTCAATTTAGTTCAAAAATATAAATGAACTTTTTTTCTATTACGAATTTCTAAACAAAAATTTAGAAGATGTTTTCTGAGACTATGAGGAGTCGAAATTTTAAAATTCTAGACAGTAGTAGTACCTTAAGAGAGTAATTGTTTGATGTAAGACATTCTTTGAAATACCTTTATGGATAAAAAATTCTTAGAAGGTAGCGCAGTGTATGCGAGATCATATCTAATTATAAGGCAAGAAGGCAGCAAAAAGGTATTTAAATACAATTTTAAGCTCATGTGGGTTAGTCATTGCAATAAAAGATTAGGGTGCTTTTTTTTCGTGACTATTTTTTTTTTGTTTCAGTCCCACCTCGAAATTTTGTGGCAAATACCTAAACAAAAATTCCCTGAAAATTGGAGCCCTTAATATTAATATTAAGTACTAGACCAAGGCGTATAAAGATTTCCCATATAAAGTACACGTAAACTTTGATTATTTTTCTTCAAAACTCTACAGCTCAGAGGCATTTTATGGTATAATCTTGGTCAATGATAGGATTTCTTCAGAATTGAATGCTCTACAAAAGTGTCCATTGCGGTGCAACCCTAACTCCCACCAGCGAGGTAGTTCGGGTCACTAACCCCAATTTTTCCATAAAATTCTCGCTTTTTGCCTCTATCTCGTAAAGAACATGAGATACAGAAAAAGTGAATATGACAAACTTGTAGGAAATTAAATTTCCTACAAAAAAGTTCTGAACACCATATCGCTAACATCGATATTTCTTGAGTTATTGGGCTTTGAAGTTGAGGTAGTGTTTCTATAATTTAACTCAATAATCCATGAACATTCCACACTACCTCAACTTTAAAGCCCAATATCTCAAGATATATCGATGCTAGCGATTTGGTGTTCAAGAACTTTTTGGAGGAAATTGAATTTCCTACAAGTTTGTCATATTCACTTTTTCTGTACCTATTGTTGTGTACGAGATAGGGGCAAAAAGCGAAAATTTTATGGAAAAATTGGGGTTAGTGATCCGTACTACCTCGCTGGTGGGAGTTAGGGTTAACTCAAAAACTCATTTACATTGTTAGGGAGGTTGAGAACTTTACACAACAAACCGTATTAGTTATTTAAACGTTCTATTTTATTAAATTCAATTTGGAAAAAATACTTATAAGTAATTTCTCGATGACCAAAAATGAATACTTTTCCCACTGCAGGAGATCAAAAAGTATGAAAACTTCTGTACCGGACTCCATACGATACCCCTTAGTTCGAACTTTATTATCAATGATTTTAACCAAATTCAAAGAAGAATGCTAAAATGGCGTACTTGAAGGTTTCTAGGGACGCCAAATCTGAATCTGGGGTCAAGAAAATGAAATGCTAAATGGCAGATCCAATGTGGCAGATGGTGACCATGGCGAATTCCAAATGATGGATTTGTTTCCTTCATTTTGGATTCACCATAGTTTTCTCAATTTTGATTTCAGATTCGATATGTCTACGTTATGTATGCACCTATACATTCGTTAGGTTATTTTCTGTTACTTCCCCATTCTTAGCGATATTCAGGATCAACGACGTGGATGTGATGAGGGTCTGATCCCTTGCGTGAACACGTATACATATACAATACATATATGATTAATTTAAGTTTACATAGTATTTCATTGGAAAAATTGCATGTCCCAAAAAATACGTTGTGGATAAATATATATGTATATACATGTGTGTGTGTGTGTATGAATATGTGTAGAAACTGTCCGTTAACATCTAAAAGTTTTCATGTTCACGTTTATATGTGTTTTCATTTCAGATTCAGAGAGAATACAGCATTCTCCCCATCGTATTCGCACTTGACCGGTTTTCATTTTATTTCTAGCATTTGTGAAATGATGCGGTAAAATATTAATTCCTTTAAAGTGATTTTTGACAGCAGTTAAGAGACTAAGAGCTCTTAACTTTTATCCAGAATCGGGCGGTTATTTCCTTTCGTTATTGTAAAGTTTACACCTTACATTACATGGTTTTACTGATTTTCTCCACAAATTGATCAACGTTCGTTAGAAATTTGTATTTTACAGACAAATTTAATGTGCCAATATTATAAATAAAAGTCTAAACACATTTTTTAAAATATAATTTTTCATACATAAGCAGACGGAATAGCTGACTGGCTGATTAACCAATTAATTTAGGTTTAGTTTTTAACTAAAAGTAAATAGTTTTCGCAATCGATGAACCTTTGATATTTCACTTTTTATATTGAGCAAAACATAAATTAATTATCGCGGGTAAAGTAGAGTGTTACTCGGTCTAATCTTCACATGATAATGTACAAAATGTTTAATGAGTTCTTTGTGCTGAACCGTTCTGCCTTTTTGGACAAACACCAGTGTCGTTTAGCTGCCACTTATCTTAGGGAATTAGCATTATAAATACAAAGCTGAAGTACGCACTTGATAAATGTTTCCTAAATAAAAACAATGAGGGTATAGTGAGTGACCCAAATAATGGAATAATGTTAAAATTACGCTTCTTTGATGTTACGCTGACATACCATGCGGTTCCGAAAATTACAGCAATAAGCCGTGAATTTTGACATGTAATTCACATAATTTAATTGAAATTTCACCTTGGAAAACGCCAAGCAGCATAAGTTGGAAAATCTCTACCTAAACAAAGACAGGGAAAAGCCGTCAAGGGTCCCAGGCAGAATAAAAGAAATAAAGATTAACAATTATGTGATTTTGATGCGTCTTCCCTGGCATTTTGTGCCGTCAAGGAGAACGCATAGTCTGGCTAACATAAATGCTACCAGTTGATTCCCACAGCAAAGTCGCCGACCGACAATGCGAGGAAAATTGAGAGAAAAATAAGAAGAGGGCAAAATTGCTGAAAGTAATTAACTTTTCCTTACTCCACTAAGCCGTGACTTGAGAAAAAAAACAGAAGAGTTAAGAAAAGCACGGCGAAGCTACTCAAGCTGGGAAAGGGGTCAACCGACTGGAGGCGCTCGCTCGACAAAACATTGCAAGCGAACTCTTTTGTTATAGTGCGCGACGCCAGATATGGCCCACGCAATCATACATGCCAGCATGCCTCTTCTAGATCTGAATGCAGTTTATCCTGTGGCCGTCAGGATGACTGGATCAGATGAGGAATTTACGTTAATATTTAGCAATCATTTATTACCCATTTGGTATCTATAATGTATTATTTGGTACCTGTAATCAAAGATAATATAAACTTATATGAGCCTTGCTATAATGAATTATTTGGTACCCCGTCATGAGAAGAGAAAAATAATTAAGCAAATGGTCAACCATTCTGATGTCAGGACTGCTGGACCATTTGTACTTTAAATAGCTCTAGGGCTTTTATTTGGATTTCTACTCATGAAGATGAGATGAAAAAAGTCACACATAATAAAAAGTGTTTAAGTGCATTTTGTGCTTGATTTTGTAAATAATAAATACAAAGATTCCGTGAAGACGAAAACACTTCCAGCCTTCCAAGATTGAAACTCCAATCAAAACGAAAATCTGAGTTAGCTTACTTTGCAGGAGACAAATAGTACTTTTCTTTGTTCACCGACATCTAACCTACTTCTTTTGACTGAGTTAATTCTTGAGACGATGAAACGTTCAAAAAGTTTTAACGCAATACCTTAATCTCAAATGTTGGATAATCTGTTAAATTTTATTATTATCTTATTTTTATAAATCAAATATGAAATAAAAAATTTTAAACAGAATTTGATTAGAGCCTATTAATTAAGTTTCTATTCTAACTTAACAAAAAAACGTTAATTAAAAAAACACTCCGACAATGAGAAAAAATCAGAGGCCTTAAAATTTGTAATTTATTCGTTGGAAGGCTTTTGACTGTGCATGCAAAATTGAAATAAGTAATTTCGTGATTTAACTATTTTTGCTTTTAATTTTCACCTAGCAAGATTGCTGGTAAGCATAACCAGAAAAGCCTATTTAAAAATTATAAAACAATTTTGTTATTTAAATTACATATCTGGTTGAAACGATGTGGCGAAATTAGTTCAAATAATCAGGCTCATTATAAAAATGGTGTACGAGGAGACATCTTTTTGACTTTCGAGTCAATATTATTATTGAACAGCAAAATGAAAAAATTTCTGGACAGGAAAATTATGAGAACTTGTTCGACGCAAACAACATGCCAACAATATTTCTTCTCTATGATCAAATGCCTCCAATTAAAACTTCAACAGCAGAGGAATTGAAAGAAATAAAACAGAAATAGTATACTGTACTACAGAACTTTGATATGGCAAAACACGAGTTGTGATAATAATGCCAATTTTGAATTCAATGGGCAAACCGAATTACATATAAGGAAATTTGATACAAATGGCTACCCCTTTCGCTTTCTTCTATTTCTTATGTGATCGTGGTATAGTATCGGTAATTGTATTTCAAACAAATTTGTCTGTATTATACAGGGTGTCCAATAGGAATGTGGGAAAACTAATGGGTCACAATTTTTTAACAAACGGAGAGATCGGTAAAATGTAAATACTTTTTAATAAAGGAAAGTCGTCATTTTTATTTCATGTCCATTTTATTATAAAAAAATTAAATCTATTTAATACAAAACAATTAATTTAAAAAAGTACTGAAGAACGTTAGTTACTAATGATATATATTTTCGATATTTTAACCATCTAATTTGCCACAAATATCCATATGCGTTCTAAAACTATTAAAAACATTTTCTAACGTTTAATTTGAAATGCCATTGACGACCTTCCCAATGTCTTTAATAAAATCCTCAACTGTTTTTTGGTTATTTTCATAGCAGAGATCTTTAATGCAGCCCCATAAAAAGAAATCAAATCGAATGAGATCTGACGAGTAATGTGGCTATTCTATTCCTTTTCCCCTAGCAAAGCGTGGGTACCTTAGGCCAATAACTCGATCGCCATAAAATTTATTGATGATACTTCTTGTGTGCGATGAGGTGCTGCTCCGTCTTGAATAAAAAAAAAAGATTTAACGCGGCTCCTCTTTTTCGCATGAGAAAGGATTTGGTCTCTATCATCCCTTTGTACTTCTCTCTGGCGACAGAAGATTCAAAGAAATGCAGGTAGATACCTTTTATGTAGATGGTTCACATTTCAAAAATATATATTATTAATAATACACGATTTTAATATATTTTTAAATTAATGGTTTTTATTAAATAGGTTTAATTTTTTTATAATAAAATGGGCATGAAATAAAAATGACGACTTTCCTTTATTAAAAAATATTTACTTTTTACCGATCTCTCCATTTGTTAAAAAATAGTGACTAATTATTTTTCGCACATTCCTATTGGACACCCTGTATTTGATCCAAGCAGAACTTTTATAGTAACAGAAATGATATTTACATAGTATATATTTATTGAATTTGCTAACTTGAGTAATTTAAATTCCCAATATTCACTTGGAAATATTTTAGTACAAAATATTATGTCTATAAATTTGAAAAAAATCGACAATTTCTGGATTTAACGTCAATGAAAAGGTGTTTCCCAAAGACGACCATTTATATGAGAGATTGCATAAAATTCAGCCGTTTATAAATAGTTTGATAACAAATGTCCAAAGGGTCCCTTTGGAAAAATTCCTTTGTGTTGATGAGCAAATATGCTCCACTAAAGCACGAAGCTACTTAAAGCAATATCTACCAGCAAAACTTCATATATGGGGATATACGTTATGGGTTCTTTGTGGCATATCTGGTTTTACATACAATTTTAAAATATTCACTGGACAGGAAAATAATGGCTTCATTCGTCCCGCAACAGAAAAAAAACTTGGGCGCAAGCTCCAACGTAGTTGTGAGATTAATCTGAAATATACCTGTAAACTTGAATTACCGAGTATGTTTTGACAATTACTATACGTCCATTCCATTAATTTCTGAATTGTACAAGAGAAGTATTTTAAGCCTGGGCACTATCTGAAAAAACCTCCTCCCCAATTCCAAATTACCAATGGACAAATGGAGGTTGAATATGCCGCATGGAGCGGTAATGAAATGGTAACCACTGTAGATGGAATAGATCTAACAGTCCTGGAAGGATACAAAAATTTTAAACGTTATTTCAAATTTCATCGGCAAATAACAACTTCAAGAATCTATAAGACGTGAAAAAGGTGCTGGAAAAATAACCGTTAACTGCCCAGCTATAATAAAAGGGTACAATATGTTTATAAGTGGAGTTGACCTCTTATGGTAGACTCGCTGATTGGTAGATACAAAACAGAACTACAGTCCAAAAAGTGAAAAATGGTAGATACGCATCTTTTACTAGATATGACTATATCTAATGAGTGGATTCTACATAGGTATTTATTATCAATTATTTTATTTTATATAATTATTCGATATTATTGTTGTTGTTATTTTTTATTTATTTTCACACGCGAGTTGAGGTTCAGAGGGCTGGAAATGATCTCAATCTTTTATCGCTAGCAGAAACACTTTGTAGAATGGTTGCAATTCAAAGGATTGGGAGGCCATCACTAGAGTTAAATAAGAAAATTGATACTAAAGGTAAAAGGGCAACAGCTTCTCATCTTCCTCCAAAAGAAGTGCGCGCCGACAATATTAGCCATTGGCTTCAGTGGATGCGCTGTCAATGGTATCATGCAAAAACCAGGGTGCAATAAACCTACCTTCGTCACGTGTGAAAAATGGAGTTTAGCTCTCTGTATCAACAAGAAAGAAACTGTTTTGTCAAACTTCACAAATGAAATATTTTTCCAAATATTTTCTGTGAATGAATGTGATAAGCAAAGACTATTTAAATATTTTTATTATGTTATTTGGTTGATAATTATTTTAAGTTTTTTTAAATTGAGAATATTGTTTTGTTCGTTGCTGTAATTTTACGTTTATTTATTTTTTCTTACTGCATAAAATATCATATGTGATATTAATATAAAATATAAATTGCTTGCAAAGCCAAAAATTAAAATAATTTTTTTTTAATAAAATTTTAATCCATGAAGCCATTTTCTTCTAAAAAATAATTTTCCTAGCCACAAAAAATAAGTCATGCAATAGAGGATTAAAAGTAAAAAAAAAATATATTACTTTCAGATTTAAGAAATAAATAAAAATAAATAAAATTTTTACAACGTGCATGATTTAGTTCTCAAAAAAACATAAAGTAGGGGGAGAGTGACATGAAAGAGCCAGTTTTGAAAGAAAGGTCAAACAATACAAAAGGAAATAAATAAACAATAAGACTTGTATCATAAGTTCTTGTTTATTTCTTTATGTACGTATTGTGATAAAACATTTTCCAAAAACAACAATATTTTTAGACTTCTAACCATTCATAATAAGGATGAGATTTGACACATTTGGGATAACACATAGGCATTGAAAGAGCCAGCAAAAGTTTTGAAAGAGCCAAGTTTTTATTTCAGGGCCTTGAACTGTAAATTAACAAAGATATTATTTAAAATATTTATCTTTATATATAAGTATAATCGTTGGTGCATCTATTAGTGATCGTGTAACTCCTGAACGAGTTTACCGATTGAGGTCATATTCCCACAATATATTTGCTTTGTCGAGACGATGTTTCATTGCTATGCTAGAATCCGATAAGTAGTACTGTAGTCAAGTTATCTCACATTTACATAAGATTTTCATGAAAATTGGTACTTAAGGGTTTTGGGGAATGCTGACTTCAAATCCGCTGTCCAAATTTAGAAATTCATGATGGTGGATCCAAAATAGCGATTTTAATGAAAATTAATACAATGATTATTTTGAGGGAACTAATTTTTAATATTGTCAAAATTTTCAAATCCAAGATGGCGGGGCGGAATCAAAATAGCGTGTAAAATTTCTCGATTTCAACGCATTTTAATGAAAATTAGTACCATGGTTATTTTGAAGACACTAATTATTATTTTAAGGGAACTAATTTGAATATTATCAAAATTCGCAAGTCCATGACAACGGAACCAATAAGGCGATCATAATTTCTCGATTTCCCCGGATTTTAATGAACATTAGTGAAATGATTGTTTTGAGGCTACTTATTTTGAATGTTATCAAAATGTGTAAATCCAAAATGGCGGACCCAATATGGCGACCAAAAATTCTGAAATTCAACTAATTCTTATGAAAATTAGAACAAAAGGGATTTCGAAACCACTCATTCCGAATCTACTTTCAAAAATTGTAAATTCAAGATGGTGAATCTAATATGGCGACCAAAATTTCTCGGTTTCAACAGATTTCAATGAAAATTAGTTTAATCGATTTCTTTGATGTTACTAATTTAGAATTTTATGGAAATTTTTAAATCCAAGATAGCCAACCTAATATGGCGACCAACATTTTTGAAATTCAACTGATTCTTATGAAAAATACTACAAAGTGAATTAGGGAGCCACAAATTTCGAATTTATCATCCAGATCTGTAAATTCAAGATGGCGGATCCGAAATGGCGATTGCTAAGTAAGCTCTTAAAATATTAAGGGAAAGTGCAGTTTGACTCATATACTGGCCTTTCTCGATCACTTCACTAACAGCTTCTTCTATTATAGATGCTGTCTTTTACGCTTCTTTAGCTTTGCTGTTTCAGATGACATTGTTTTGTGAAGTAAAAAAACGATCTATTTTAATCAAATATCCAAATAAAATATTTTAATTGTTCATACAATTAATAAATATAGGCCTTGAAATATCGGGTTGGCACGAAAGAAATGAGACAGTTTGTTTTTACATTTTAAATTCTAACATTTTATTTTACTATAAATTTAGCCAATCAAATACTCGCCGTGAGCATCTATGACTTCTTGCCAACGTATAGGCAAGGACTGGATGCCTGTTGCCCAGAACCCAGCGGGCCGTGAGTTGAAGAAGGTGGCTATGTAGGTTTCAACTTCATTAAAAGTGTTAAAGCGTTTATCACGCAAATCATTTTTCATGGCTCTGAATAAATGATAGTCTGAAGGGGCAATGTCTGGGGAATATGGTGGATGAGGTACCTTCTCCCAGCCTAAGCCCCGCAGTTGTTGGCGGGTGGTGGATGCAGTGTGCGGGCGAGCGTTGTCATGAAGTAAAATGACATTGGCTCTTCTTCGTCTTTTTTCTTTGATAGCTGTGGCTGGTTTATCGAGCTGCGCCGCATATGTGTTAGCATTAACTGTTTAATTATGTAATAATTCATAAAACAGCATGCCCTGAGAATCCCAAAAGCAGCACAATAGAACTTTTTCGCCCCGGTTTTGATATTGCTTTGGTTGAGTTGGTGGGTCTTCCTTTCGTGGCAGCCAGAAGGCACGACGCGTATTGTTTTCGTAGAGAACCCACGACTCGTCCCCTGTGACCAAATCCTCCAAAAACTCCTTCCGGCGCGGTCGAAGTAGTAGCGATTGGCAGACGGCGACCCGAGCAGCATGAGTGGCGTCTGTGAGGGCATGAGGTGTCCATCGGGATAAAACTCTCCTATATCCGAGCTCGTGCAGGTGATGTTCTATAGCGTGATGGCTGCAGTGGAGTTTTGTCGCTAATTCACGATCATCCGGCTTCTGTTGCAGTTCACGGCGGAAATCATCATTGTCGAAAGCTGGTGGTCGTCCCGAGCGAGGCTGACTTTCGAGGCTTCGGTCTCCTGTACTGAAGCGTTTGAACCAACGAGACACTGTTGCGTGACTTGTAATATCTGAGCCAAATGGAGTATTGATGTTGTCTGCCGCAGCTCGCGCACTATGGCCTAACAAATACTCGTAAAGGTATAGAGTTCGCTCATCCATTTTTCTTCAAACTGACTGAATTAATCGTGCGTGCGCTTTTATATACCCCTAGGACTGAAGCAAAGAGTATCTATAACAAGAGGGGACACTCGAGCGGTTATTTTTTAAAATTTTTCGACCTTGGTACCGTTACAGGAATGAAATGGGAATTTATGCTAGAAATAGTTAGTAATAATGAAAGCATAAGTGAGAGAAAGACAAAAATTTGGGGCGAAAAGTGGAACACTCCTGCAGGGTGCACCTCACAAAAATCTTTTATCACAAAACTTTTCTATGAACACATTACACGCTGCCTTTCCCACAGCAACACACCAAACAAATTATATTATGCTTACCCATCATTTATCTAAAGCACATTTTATTTTATTTAATTAATTGCTTCTAAGAAAGCACTTTTTTACTCAAAAACTTTTAAGCTTCTTCACATTTCCAAACAAATCAAGACCACCCGGTACTTTTCGTAAGCGAGCAGCACACAAAAGAAATTCCGCTCGGGACCGCATTTAAAAACGCACGATGAAAAAATATAAACAATCTCGTCCGTATTCATGCTCGGTGTGTGCTGCCTGCCTCTTCTCCCTTCTCCGATTCGGCATTTCCCTATAACTTAACATTGCGAGGAGAGGTAAATTTGCGCGGCCTAGTACTGGTGCCCGGCTCGGGACCGCCTTTAAAAAAGCGTTCATAAAAAAATCTTCAGTTTATAGCTTACGCTGTAAAAGCTATCTATGAGAACTTTTTAGTGACTATTTCTCTCTCTACATTTCTTATAGGTATTTACAGAGGTGGTAGCCCTGAGCTGCTTTATCTAATGGGAAATTTTGCTGGGTGTATTTGCGGGAGCTTGCATATGAGTTAGGACTTTGAGAGCGTATTGAGAGTGTCCCTTCTTGTTGAATTCGATATTCTTTAACTGAAGCACCTAGAATGTTCTATAACAGTGATGGCGAACCTTTTTGAGAAGTGGGTCAAATTTTGTTCATTATTTTTTTAGTATTAGCTCGTGGGTCACTAAGTTAGTGGCGTCATTTGGAAAGGGGGAGAGGAGGATGGTTAAAAACTACTTTTTTTGGTTCTCACTTTTAAATTCCTCTAAAAAGTTTACGTTTCCTTTTTGTTATACAACTTTTACCTTTGCAATTGAAGAGCTTAGAATAAAGGTAAAAAAATTGATATAAATGGAGTGATACCATGAATTGCAGCACCAGGTGATTGCACTGAGTGTAGGTATTAGAATGAAAAAGACACAAAGAAAATCAGAAAAATATATTATGAAATATTATATATTAATAGATAGGTATAGTTACGGGTATGCATAAGTATTATAAAGTGGAAGTACTTTTAATGAGAAATCTGCTGTTGTTTAGTTTCAGATAGTTTCTTAACATTAGGTTCATATTCCGTATTCATTAGTTAAACGTATTTCGCAGTCAATTCATTTTTATCGGTAGATTTTACAAAATTCATTGAAGAAATCAATTTTTTACACAAATATGTGGACTCATACATAATTAGAATATCATTCGCATTCTTTGTTGATATAAAATTATTTGGTAAAGAATCCCATACAATTAATACAATATTTTCAAGTTTTAGTGTGGGATCATTATTATCTGCACTACTTTCTAACATTTTTCCACACTTCGGAAATCAAGTTTTCAAATTTTTCCACACTATGCTGCTTTGAAATTCAACTAATTCCATTTCTAAATTATGGATACCTAGCCACATAAATTCGGTTATTGTTTCGAATTCCATTTTGTATGGATATAAAATAAAGTGAAATGTATTTTCCAAACTTATTATTATTAATTTATTTATTTTTATTTATTTAAATCTCTCCTCAAAATTTTATTTTTTAATTGCATTTTTTTGAACGTCAAGCGTATTTTCAAAAATTATCGTGTTTTGAAAATTTTTTTGTAATTGAGGAAAATATTTCATGATTCAAATCCTTAGTAAAGATGTAAAAATTCGTAATAAATAAAACAATTTGTCCATTGTGGCCACATGTTATTAACTTTTCTATTTTTTTTTTTGATGGCGCAATAAAATGGTGTGTGCTAGTGAACTTAATTAGCACTATAAACACATTTTAATTTAAAAATATTTATATTTAATAAACAAAATAACTTCGTTTAAACAAAATATCATAAAATAATTTTAATAGCGATGAATATAATCAACTTCATTCATACAGTCGTGCATGCATATAATATTTAATATTTGGCGTGCAAGACTGTACAAATGAGGTTGCCTACGTCCGTTTGTTAATAATGTAATATTTTGCGAATTTTTTTAAACAAAAATTTGTCTTGTGTTTTGTTTTACATGTTTAAATTGAAATATGTTTACTGAAATTATGTAATACCCATCTTTTGGGTGCGATATCATTAAAACCGGAAAAGTTACAACATTTGACCCATACACAGTGCAGTGTGCAGATAGAAAATCAGCTAGCCAATGTCCACATGGAAATATTTTTTTTATAAATTCGACATTAGATATATATATTTTATTTTTTAAATATTTTTGATTCTCTGTTCCCTCTTTTATGATATAAAAAATAACTTTATAGCAATCAACGCGTGGGTCATTTCAAAAGTCTGCGTGGGTCAGTGTCTGACCCGCGGGTCATAGGTTTGCCACCATTGTTCTATACTATAACATACTAGAATATGGTCGAAAACAATCGATTAAAAAAACAACATGAGTAGAGCTTTCTAGAGTGTCTCATTACTTTCGTGCCAACCCAATATAATCAAAAATAGGCCTTGAAAGAGCCGGTAATGAAATCATCTATACTACTTACCTATTAACCAGAAAATTTTCCTTATACCAAATTTCTACTTATGTATTATTTCCCTTATACAAACTGCCTATTAACTATTTTTCTGATTCTGCGATATTATATTCCACAAAGTTCCAGAAGAATGTCATCGCGATTACAGGGATCCAGGTGAATATGAAGAAAATAATGATAATTTTTGTATTTTCAGGGGTTTTTGTTCCTGAGGAGAGTGAAAAAAGGTGTAAAAGTGTTGTTTAGTGCAGGTAGTGCGCGCAATTTTAATGGAATTCTGCAGAAATCTGCTATAAATGCAGAAATTTCTTGTTTACAAAGAAACTTTTCGGAAAATTCAAAGTTTAATTTCCCGGGAAGTACGACTTTTCCACAAAAATTGCATATTAATTCGTTTTGAGGCTAGGCGAATGTTCCTACAAATTTCATTAATATCGGTGGACGGTGAGGTGACCGTTATCTTAACTTGTTCCAATTATAGTATAATCATATTGCTGTTAGTTTTTTACGTGTAGACGTCATAAACCAAATATATGAACTCAAAAATTTACTTTATAAGGACGATATTTTCAATACGTTTTACCGACGCCGTCTATTTTCGGTGAACTGCTGGCCAGGTCGTTGTTTTAAAATTATAATTCGTGCATCATTTGTTCGAAAACTACCGTTTAAAATATAGTGGCTCTTTAAAACATGACTCTTTCATGACACTCTTCCCCTACCTAAAGTCATTACCACCCCCCCCCCCCCCCCCCCCCCCCCCCTCCCCCCCAGGGTTCACGCTGAAGCAAAGCTTTCATAAGACGAGCGCAATCACTTCCGAACATGTTCGAACGCGAATAAATGTGAACTGGTAACCCCACGTTATACCAGTAAAAATCACGATATCTATTTCCTCCCACGTTCACGCACACGACCGCAACGAGGTTCATTCATTCCGCTCCTATAAGCATGGGAAGGAGTGAGCCGCCGTCATATCCCCGTCCCAGTCGCTCTCACGGCAGATGTGTAATTTCCTTAACTTCCCGACCAGAGCAGTGTGATTTCGAGTTCGTTCAGCCTGCGGAGTGCGGTGACAGCATTTTCGGGCCTCCCGCTGCCATTCATGGAAAGTAGCTCGAGCGCGAGGAGTCTACCTTGCGCGTTCGCCACGGCGTTTGTCAATTTTCTACCGTTTTCCCAGCCAGCTAGTTCAGTTTTCATCTATTTTCGGCGGCTCCGGAGTTTGGGGGACTTATTTTTGTGCGTTTTAACAAAGCAAAAAGGGCTGTGCTGTTGTGAAGCGGAAGTGCGCGAAGGTGCAGGGATTTCGCACTAGCGGCAGCTGCCGTAATTTAAAGTGCGGTGATCAAATTGGACCGGAAGGAGAGAGCCCGTTCAGTCAGTTGAAGTCGCGGGGGCTGGTTTTATGTTGTTTTTTTTTTCCAGCATCCGAAGGAGTTTTCTCATCTCATCCGTGGACCGTGTGTGTGGGAAGAGTGAGGTGAAAAACAACAGTAAATAAACGTGTTTGCCCCCTTTGATTCATGCCTTTTGAAATCTTACGCAAAGAAAACGAAAATCTATGGAATGTGCGTGTGTGTGCGTTGGAAATTTTTTTAAAATCGGAATTCATGAATGAAAAAACAAGGAAGGATATAGTGTAAACTTGGATTTTTACTCGGACGATGCATTTTGGAAGGAGAGAAGAATTGTTTTTAGAGCGGGATATCTGCAGCAGTTATGGATCCAACATGGCTGACGATACACGCAGAGTTCGGATTGAGGAACAATTGAGAGTGAAAATTGGTATGTAAACAGTGTAGAAAGTGTAAATTATGTGATTAATTAAAGGTTTCGATGTTCTGCTAGAGTTTTTCGTAAGAATTTCACCCTTTAGTGTGTTCATTTGTGCAGTTCGAGTCGATGAAGTGAAGCATTCCTCCAAAGTTATAACAGGTGGCATTAAAACTGTTGTTTTTGCCCCCAAAACTCACCTAGCCAGTGAAGGGATTTGATCAAACAATGCAGAAGGCAGTAAATTATACCAGTAGCGACCAAATTCACGGATGCTCTGTGTTCCTGATGAATAATGAACGTCAAAATTTGGCAATTTACATAACCTAGCAAACTCCGTTGTGTGTGCTGTAATGTTATGAATGAAATCCATTCCATCGCCAGCGTTGTGTGTGTGGGGAGCATATAGCTCCCGCGGCTGTCAGAGCGGGACGGCGGCCGTTAATGAATGATCCGTTTACGTTTGATTGAGTACCAGTGGATTACAACTGAATCTGATATCGCTCCATTGTGCTCGAAGTTGACTGGAGCCCTGCCTGCCCTCTGAATTTGTGCTAAAAGCAAGCAATCCCCGCACACCATTGAGCGCCCCCCAAAATCCCAGGTGCTAGAGTGCGGTGCTCCGCGGGTAATGCGAAACGAAGCGGCATTCACTCACGGTCACCTAGATTTCTTCGCGCCGAACGCCACCTGAATCCGAAATGGGGCCCGTTTTCGTGAATCGAAACACCTTCGCAGCATGCGAATTACATGCGTAATGCCCACTTTTTTGGCTTACACCTCGCAATAACTTCGGTGATGACATAAATTCACCATCAATCGTCAGTGGCTTCGCGCTCCGAAACTCAATTCAAAACATTCATTCAAGCTATGAAAATTATACAAACAAGACGTAATACTATGTTTTTGTGAAATTATCAGTAAAATTTTAGATTTGTAATACATTTTTGAGTATGCCTAATCGTATGACATTTACGACAATCTCTTAGAAGCCGCAAATTGAAGAAATACTTTTCAAAATTTTTAACAACTCACATTGTATAAAATCCCAATTTGTCCAGTATTGACGTACAATTTTTGGATTGGTTCTTACTTAAGAATATGAAGAAAATTTTGCTATTTTCAGCTACTTTTTTTTAATGATCTGATCTGGATTTGGTATTTTGCATTGCATTGAATTTTTTTAAATCGTGTTCATTAGCAAATATTTTAAAATTTGCAAATTACCATGATTTTTCCAAACTTCAAATTTTTAACTGAATAATAAGTCACTCGATTCATTTTCTGCGGCAAAACGGACATAAATCAACGCAATTTCATGTCCTTTTAGCAAAATTAAAAAGTATTGATATGAGTTACTATTGAAAAATTTCAATTCAGTGCGAAATTTCAGATCCAGATTCGATCAGTGAAAAGGGTAGCTTTCATCACGATAAAAATCTGGGTAGTAGTAAATTAATCATAGATAAAGAATGTACTACAATGAGCTATATGAATAATTAAATCGAACCAGATATTGTAAAACAGATGAACGTTGGACCACAGTTTCTGACAAGAGTTCTTATTTTCAACAAATGTCAAAAACATCTTTTCCTTGCTTTTTAAGACTGCAATAATGATAATGAAAACAATACAAAATAAATAAACACAAAGAAAAAAAGAAGATGTAAAATTACGCTATATTTAATAAGACGCATTCAATGCAAGAAGTACTGGTTGATAGTTAGTATCAATTGGCACTTGGTAACGTCTTTGCAAATATGGGTAATAATAAAAAATTAAAACAGCTCAATTATTTTAAAAACCGCAAATCTGTTACGCCAATTAACCATTCCTCGTCACACTATAGTATTACTCAATCTGAATCATTAGACTTTTATCATTTGCCTCCTCATTGAAGCAGATCTCTCTGCTTCCTGGCTATCGGACACAATCTAGTGAAATATGATCAATATACAGCGTGATCCAAAAGTATGAAAACGGCTAAATAACTTTCGAGGAATGCATTTTGGAGAAAAAAGTTGTAGACAAAAGTTTTAGGAATTTTCCCCAGCTATTCAATGGTGACCTTAGATTTGACCTTGACCATGGCCTTGAAGGTCATTTCAAGGTCAAGTTGACTTTTTTAAATTGGAACCCTTATTTTTGACCACGGAAATGGAAAGAGCGGAAAATTTTACGTCCAACTATGACCTTTACCATGACCTCGAAGGTCATATCAAGGTCAAAATGGCTCTTTAAAGAGGAACCTGCATTGTTACTGCGGATTTGCAAAGAGTGGAAGTTTTGCGTCCAAATGTGATCTTGACCACAACCTTGACCTTGGAAATGACCTTGAAGGTTATATCAAGGTCAAGGTGGTTTTTTGAAGGGCAAACCATGTTTTTGACCACGGAAATGGAAAGAGCAGACAATTTTACGTCCGACTATGACCTTGACCATGACCTTGAAGGTCATATCAAGGTCAAGATGGTTCTTTAAAGGGGAACCTGCATTGCTACTGCGGATTTGGAAAGAGCAGAAGTTTTGCGCCCGGATGTGACCTTGACCATGACACACTTGACCTTGCCTTAATCGACTTCACCATGGTCGGTCGTTAACTTTTCCGCTCTTTTCATTTCCGTGATCGTTAACTTTTCCGCTCTTTCCCTTTTCGTTGGAAAAAAACATGGTATCCCCTTCAAAAAACCACCTTGACCTTGATATAACCTTCAAGGTCATTTCCAAGGTCATGTTCAAGGTCAAGGTTGTGGTCAAGATCACATTTGGACGCAAAACTTCCACTCTTTGCAAATCCGCAGTAACAATGCAGGTTCCTCTTTAAAGAGCCATTTTGACCTTGATATGACCTTCGAGGTCATGGTAAAGGTCATAGTTGGACGTAAAATTTTCCGCTCTTTCCATTTCCGTGGTCAAAAATAAAGGTTCCAATTTAAAAAAGTCAACTTGACCTTGAAATGACCTTCAAGGCCATGGTCAAGGTCAAATCTAAGGTCACCATTGAATAGCTGGGGAAAATTCCTAAAACTTTTGTCTACAACTTTTTTCTCCAAAATGCATTCCTCGAAAGTTATTTAGCCGTTTCCATACTTTTGGATCACGCTGTATATGGTCCAAGTTGCCAGAACCAAATAAGTTTGGGGCACTATCATAACACGTTACATTCTGCACTATATCAACATAAACGGTTTGGTCAATAATAGTTTTAATACCTCCAAGTTTCGTGGTTTTTGCAGTGAACTTTGGGGCATATTCTTCATATGCGGGTCTTCATAACATACATAACTATGAGACTCTATGCTCCCGTACAGAACAATTTTACTTCCAAAATACTTACTCGACCAAAGTGTTCTTTTAAGTTTCTAGTCTAAATGAGTTTTAGCAAGAAATGTACAACGTGTTTAGCAATTAAATATGGGAACATTTCTTGGACTACCGGCTTTAAGGTTATGCTCCCTTAATCGTTGAAAAGCTGTTTCTACATTGGATGCCACATTGAATTCATTTTTAAGCTGCACGGCTGACATGCATGAATGGTTTGTTTTTGCTTTTCCGTATAAGTCGGGGCATAAACAAAGGCGAGATTGCCTTATTTCGACCACGTGTTTTGGTTTTTTCCTCTAACGTTATTGCATTTCTTATCATTTTATTTGAATAATTAAGGATTTTCCTAATTTCGGTTTACATTTTGCCTCCTGATATGCGTTTAGTAATTGCTCGTTTTTCTGAATTGCAATGATTTCCACGTCCCATATTCACTTCACTTCGACTAAAACTACAAAAAATTCTAATATCGTCACGCCATAAATATGTTAAGGTTAATATTTTTTTCTTTAAACAATTTCTTGTTATCCGTGTGAATGTTATTTTTTTCAATGAAAACTATGAACGAATTGATGTTTACTCTGAAAAATTGACACTTGTATAGCTCTTGACAGGTAGTGGGAGTATCTTGTACCCATACTGAAAACCCTATTCGCCCGGAATAGGTATTAGACGCTTCGAAATGATTCGTGTTTTCGACCCCTTAAACAATTCTGAACGAGTTGTAATTGACCCATTTTACGAGAAATCGCTTAATCTTTTATTACGAGCCGAGATATATTACATCGCTGCTTCGAAGTCTCCATGAGTTTGTACCTGTCGCGGGTCTCAATAAACGTGTCAGCGTCCCCGTCGACCGCAGGCAGCATGTCTCTCTAGGATTACGTAATTTGGCGTGATTTCGACACTTCACTTATCTCCCGGCGGGTTGCCTCAATGAAGTGCTACCTCTATCTCGTCGATCGGGCTTGCTGCTGTTGCAAATTTCGCAAGATTGCTCGATAAGGTGTACAAGAATATCCACGAGCTGCCTAATGCGCAGATTATCCATGCTCTAGTCAGCGGCAAGCCAAACCCAATACGAAGCCGCTTGACCCCGCAACGGGCCGGGAGCATGTATGCAGCGTAGTACTATGATTTTTCGCCCAATCACCCTCGCTAGCAATAAATTTTAGTCGCCTCTTTTTACGACCGCAGCAGCTTACGATTGCTGATTGTGAGGCGCGATAAGCGGCAGTGGCCGGAGATTGACAAACACGAAAGCGATCTTAAGGGTAAGAACCTTCTTCCGGCTGCCTCTTGACTGCCAAAGGTGAAAAGTGTTTCCGGTGGCACGCTTTTAAAAAATCACCCCGCTTACGCAGCGAATCGAGAGAAAACAAGTGTAATCGTCTGTTCCGGAGCTCTGGTCGCCAAATCGCTTTGAAGTCGGTTCCCAACTTTTCCGGAAATTGCCTCCTAATTTTAGAAGCGCCGATGGATTTTTGGAAAGCCGGCGATGCGCCTTGGCATCCAGTGTGCGGTAGCTTTACACCCGCACCCGAGTCGAGCGATTCTTATTTGAGTTGCCTGGCCTCGTTTTGAGGCGAGCCTAGGGTTACCATAAGATGTGAATGAACAAATGCTACAGGAGAGTGCTAAGAAAGATAACACAGCTCAATTATTTTAAAAACAGTTAACAGTTCATTGGTACAACATAATTTAAGTTAACACATTACCGACAGCATTTTTGCTTAAGAGAAATTCTCTCGTACCAAATGCATTTTCTGCTCTAAGCATCTCTTAAATTATGTTTTGAATCTATTAATAGGCTTGAATCTATTAATAGGTAGTGTTAACATTGGCTTTAAATTTTTGCTATAGAAAAGTAAGCTGATTTTTACCAAAAAATAAACCTAATAAATATAATAATAATAAAAAAAAATTAAATTAAAAACAAGGGACTTTAAAAAAATACGGTTTGAAAATATACAGAACCTAATCGAAACAAGACAAAACATCTTTAATTTTTATGCTAGTAAAACAGCAATACAGTTATGGAATTTTACATTTATTCAAAAAACTAAAGCATTCTGAATACCTATGCTGCCTCAGATTAAATAAATTAATATAAAAATCTCTGTTTTGAAAAAGTAAAAGTATGGGTATTGTATATTTCTAAAAACAGTACAAGTATTCTTTTAAGAATATTTTTGGCAACCCTAGGCGAAGAATTTTGAAGATATTGCGCTAGGTGAATAATGTAGAGGAAAATTCGGTGCGGAAGCCAAAATTGTTTGCCCAGATGGCGGGTCGTTCAGAAGAAAGGGATGAATCGAGCCTCCGCGAGCTGTACAAATGTAGGCAGAAATTATATTTATTGTCAAACACCCAAATTACAAAGACGAAATTTAGCGATATGGGAAGCTTGTTTCCTTGCTTTTTCTATCGATTATTCAGTATGCGTTTTAAAGATAATCAAACCATGCTGCCGGGCTGTCTTCGAAATAATATGAGCTAGTAATCATAAAAACAAGCATTTTTCAAAAAGATAAGGGGGACAAATCTTAATCATTTTAATTTTGCCACCTAAAAATGTAAATCTTAAATTAAATTAGTTACGTATTGGCTTTTGTAGTAGTGACCGCCTAAAGAGATCTGGGCCAAAATCTAAAGAAATTCCTACGAAAAAACACCCCAGATGAAATTTCTTGTAACAAGATGACGACATCAATTTCAGTATAGGTGGCGCTGTTGTGAAAATGGGTTAATCAACTTTTTTTCTTTCAAGTGGAAACCCCATTTTTTTATTAAATATTCAGAATCTACGAGAAAAGGTATGCAACTTTGACTTGGAATATTTTATATTGAATTATTGTACACGGTGCTGTAATTGAAAATAGGGTATTGTATCACCTTGTTTATTTTTAATCGCTTATGTCGTGAAATAGGTATTATATAAATAAAAAATGTATATTTGTAAAGTTTTAAAACTTATGGAGTACCAATGGCCTGAGTGTTAACGCGGACAAAATGGAGTTGGTATTATTCACTCTTAAGACAATTCTTATTACGGTCCTGAGTGTTTTTCCCAGTTGGCAATAAGGTCTGAAAAAAAGAAAGGAAAAAGATTGTTGTGATCATTAAGAGGCAAAAATAAATTATATAGCTTTGACCCCATTATATGATAACAAATTTGAAGTCCGCAAGAAAAAGTTCATAATGCGGATATAATTCTTCGAATTTTGTTTAAACTAATACATATATTATATATACAGTAGAATCCGGATATAACGACCCTCAAGGGACCGGCGACACTTAGTCGTACTAACCGACGCATAAAACGAACGAACACCGACGAACGAATTTAAGCTTGTTTTTATGTATTCATATTACTGTAATTATGAAATAAGAATATACATACATAGTTAGATTAATTTCTATAAATTAATAAAACAAATTCATATTAAAATAAACAAAAAATAACTTTAATGGAACTTAAACATTGCACACTACATTCTATGCATGTAAATTCATATGATTTACTGACGGAGAAAGTCTGTAATTTTTGTTTGTTTTTGACTGATTTTTTTTTGATAGTAAGAATTACGTACATCATTGTGAATAAAAGACATCATATTTATTACATCATCACCAAAGTTAGTTTGAGCAAACACATTGAGTGTTTCTGCAGCCTTCAGACCCTCAGAGGCACTGGAAGTCGGATTAGTCGCCTCCAGTTCGGAACTCATTTTAGCGCACGTAATGAGTCCTTGACCTTGGCACATCAGATGAAAAATACTGACTGTGATTCAAGCGCAATAATCAGCATACGTACGTAACAAAGGGGAGAAAGCCGGGACATGGGGCGGTTAGGTATTGTTTTTGCGTAGGTATTGAAAACAAAACTGGGCGTCGTTCTAAGCGGACGATTTCTTGTCAAAATAGGTCGCTATAAGCAGTTGGTCGTTCAAACAGGAGTCGTACTAAACATACTTCCCTAAGACATTCATTTTTTTATTGTTATTCGTGTACTTTCTCCATCACTCGTAATTTATGCGCCCATCTCTGTCGGGCCAATCTTGGTAAACTCCTTTTGCGTCGCACATTGGTTTCGCCACTTTTAATTTACAAACTTTGAGAATACATATATCTATACTATATATATATATATTTGGAAGTTGTGATCTTCAAAATTCCTTTGTAGCCTTTACAATATTATTATTTTGTCTATTTTTACTTATAATCTTTTCAATTTGAAATTTTCAGGAGAAGCGAAGAACTTATGTGGTCGAAATAATGGGACTGGAGGAACGGCAGGATTTCGCGATGTGTATTGCACGGTTGCTTTGGATCAGGAGGAAATATGTCGAACTCCAACAATCGAACGCACACTCTCTCCCTTCTTCGGGGAAGAGTATCAATTTCAAATACCGCGGAAATTCCGTTATCTATCAGTTTACGTTTGGGACAGAGACAGGCACCTGAAACAGGACAAAACAATTGGAAAAATTGCGATTCGAAGAGAGGAGCTGCAAGTATATAACCATAAGGATCATTGGTTTTCGTTGAGGCCTGTGGACGCTGATTCCGAAGTACAGGGAATGGCCCACGTTCAGATTTCATTTGAAGACGATCTCGCATATCTGAAAAGAAAATCCGATTTCGATGAGAGGCTTAGTAAGGAAGACTATGGTTGCGGCAGCAATGACTACAAAGAAAATGAGAACAATTCCAGAGAGAGCTTAAAAAGCAGTACTTTAGGGAAGACAAGGACATTTTTTGGGGCAGCCGATTTGAGTGTCTGGAGCTCACAAAACAAGAAATGCAACTCGGGCAATTTGGACGGACTGAATCCCTTCCGAAGCGAAGGTAAAAGTAGAGTAGCTATTAAGGTTGTTGAATGTGTAGATTTGACAAAAAAGAATGGCAGTTGTGACCCTTATGTTCTATTTACTGCGTTGTATTCGAACAAGAGGAAAATCATCAAGCGAACGAAGGTGAGGAAGAAAACGGTCAATCCCCAATTTGATGAAGTTTTGTACTTCGATCTCACCGTTGACAATGACTCCAAGCAGGAGTCGAACAATACATACACTATCCACCCGCTAGGAGGAGCCGATCTCTGTGAGATATGCATAAGCGTGTGGCATGACTCACCTGGAATGGGTGACAACGTATTTTTAGGCGAAATAAAGATTCCCATGCGTGGGAAGCAACAACAGTCTGCACTCCAGCCGAGTGCTTGGTATTACTTACAGCCGCGAACAAGCCAATCGCGGCCGGCCCGGTCGTGTGCCACACCACCCGGCACCAGACTTAGCTGTGATAATACTCTTGGATCTCTTCGGCTTAAGTTAGTTTACACCGCTGATCATGTCTTTCCTCTAGCGACTTACGATGGCCTCATGAACCTCCTTCTGGAAAGTGTCGATCAACGGCCGATCACTTCCAGTGCTGTATTTGTTTTAGGCGAAATCGTCTCGTGCAAGACTGATGTTGCGCAGCCTCTAGTGAGGCTATTTACGCACACAAATCTCATTGCACCTATTATAAAGGCACTTGCGGATCATGAGATATCCAATCTTACTGATCCAACAACGATCTTCCGGGGAAATACGTTGGTCTCAAAAATGATGGACGAAGCTATGCGCCTCTCTGGCCTTCATTACTTACACAACACATTGCGTCCCGTCCTTGAAGCAATCCTGCAGGAGAAGAAACCCTGCGAAATTGATCCAGCACGTGTTAAGGACAAGAGTGTCATAGACACTGTCAATTTGGTGAATCTACAGGAATACGTCGAAAAGGTTTTCGATGCTATCACAAAAAGCGCAGTAAAATGCCCTGCAGTGTTATGCCAAATTTTTCATGATCTCAGGGAATGTGCAGCTAAACATTTCCCGCTCAATAAGGAGGTTCGGTATTCGGTAGTGTCCGGATTTATATTCCTGCGATTCTTCGCCCCGGCTATTTTGGGGCCCAAACTTTTTGATCTCACAACAGAACCATTGGTAAGTCTCTGTCCTTTTCACTTAATACCATTTGTGTACCATTTTCGATATACATGGCAAGATAGAACAATTTAAGGCTCATTCCCAATGCTTTACATGTGCATATTATGACTCGATCATAATGAGGAACCTTCACATTATGTCTTCTTTTTCTAAAACAATCGAACTTTGTACTCTAGAGGTGGGTCTATTTCCACTTGTAATTTTATTTTATTTTTGTCGTAAATGATAAATTATTCGCAAAAAGAATCAATAGATTACATATAAATCAAAATTATAACGATTATTAGAAGACTAAATGTTATGAGCATACTGAATTTTATAGATTACATATATTGTATTAAATTAGAACATATTTATTATTTTGTCTAATTCGCCGTGTCAAAATTTATTTCATTAAATCTCTGGACTACGAATTTGAAGCACAAAAATCTCTACTTGAAAACCTGATTCTATTCACTAAACTCTAAAGCATTGGGAGAAGTGTTTTGACAGTAGAAAACAATATCAGAGGCATAACAAAAGTATCAAAGTTTTTATGATAATTGTAAAATCTTTAAAAGTTTATGTTGCCTGCAAAGCCTTAAAAGCTCCTGCTTTAATTTGAAAACGTATTTGCTTTTGATGTTTTGCTCTTGGTCTCAAATGCTAGAGTACTAATGTTCTTGTGATATTTCTTTAAACAGGATTGTCAAACCAATAGGACGCTTACTTTAATATCGAAAACGATTCAATCATTGGGGAATCTTGTGAGCTCTCGGTCTGCTCAACAGCCCTGCAAGGAGGAATATACTGGACAGCTGTACAAGAAATTCTGCACGGAGAAGCATGTGGAGGCTGTGAAACACTTTTTAGAAGTTATTTCCACTGTGGGTGCTACCAATAACGACCCAACTGTTCTGGAGCCAGTATTACTGAAAGAAGGGTAGGTACTCTTGTTTTTTTTGTTTTGATTAGTTCTAAACTACGGGGAATATTTGAGATTTGATTAAATTTCCAAGATATGAAAATTAGTAAAAAGTTTATATTTTGTTATTATTTCTCTCTCTCTCTCTGTTTTCTTCATTGCCTATATTCTTGTTACAAGGCTATTCAAAGGGTATACTTCAGTTATAGTAGGTAGATACATTTTTTATTTTTTGGGATAAGGTATTTTTTATTAATGTTTTGCTGTTGCACTGATGTCGCGGTGATAATTAGAATAAAAGATATTAGCAAAATATGAAGGAGACCTTCACAAAAAAAATTGAACATTGAAAAGTGAAGAGAACAAATTTGTTTTCACTCACCCCATGACTGGGGGGTTTTGCTGGAGACGTCTTTTAAAATGTAATAAAAAATTGTCTGGGTCAAAAATCGCTACCAACACCTCACATTGACCTCGGCTCGAAATTACCAGGGAACATAAAGT
Source organism: Dysmachus trigonus (assembly GCA_949715965.1). Lineage (NCBI taxonomy): Eukaryota > Metazoa > Arthropoda > Insecta > Diptera > Asilidae > Dysmachus > Dysmachus trigonus. The sequence goes on along the minus strand of OX454322.1, from coordinate 42,512,334 downwards.
GCCGATTCATTTGCTCTCTCCACCCACGTCTATATCCCGTCGTCACGAAATTCAAAGTTAAATATAATTTAGCGATTTATTTGGATCTGTAATAAAACAAAAATATCGGCCAGTGTTAACATGATCACGTGCAACGCGTGAATAATTTGGTATTAGCTGATGAACGATTATCCATCTGTTTCGAACTCATGGAAAAAATTGCACAGTAAAAAGAAAATATCCGGACTGAGATAAACAGGATTTCTAGTTCACTGCAGTCGCTTATTTCAAGATTTCGAGACTTTCAAGAAAAATTATCTCGTCATTTTTCGCTTTTGCGTTAATTGTTCAACATATTTACCTGTTTTTTTTTTTTTTTTTTTTTTTTTTTTTTTTTTTTTTTTTTTTTTTTTTAATGTTGGAAGTATACACCTCTGTAAATAAATTGGGAGCGCATTCTGAGTCAAGCTAACTCCAAACCATTCGTACACTGCTATATCTTGTGAACTATGCTTTTTTCAGAATTTGTGCTATAACGTTTTTTTTTTAGCTAAGAAGATTTTCAATAGAATAGAAAAAACTTATTCTTCACGTCGCACCGGGCGCCTCCAATTTTCCTACTAAAATAATTCTGAAATATTTCAAATCAAAATAATGTTGATCTTCCAGGTGATCTCCGGTGTAATTCCAGGGTTACTAATAATACTTGAAGTCTACTGCTAGATTTCCCCCCGATAGTAACGCCAGAAGAATACTGCTGCGTTTCTCAGATAGCAGCATATATTAACACGTTTTTAATAAAACACCAAGCACAGTTGGAAATATCAATTCAAAACTTACTCAATAACGATTTTTCGGCAATTACTAAAAATTATATCATAAAACAAATTTTTATTGCGTATCGTATATTTAATTCCGACTTTTTAATGATTACTACTCGCTTAGCAATTTAGAAGTAACTGCACATTCCGATTTCTGAGAACCCTACAAATTGGAATGTGAATAGATAAATTGGAACAATTCTTAATTATTCTCCTGGGTTGCCGTAATTTCCCAGAAATTGTTTCTGTACGTCTGTGCATTGTGACAACCCATGTGTAACATCTTTTTCTCTTAGAAAAGATGATTCACCGAGTAGAAAACTTTGTACAATTACAGATTAATTAAAAAGTAGCGATCTATAGAGACTACACAATTATAAGATATACATACTTCAATTTGTTTTATTAATTTTATAATATAAAATTTATACTCGACATTAAGAAAAAAAGAAAAAACGCCATCTTTTCATGACGAGTATACTAGACATAAACGCTTAAAGGGTTAAATAACAAGAAAATCACTTTTTTTATACTATGAACATTTAAATACCAAAATTTTGCTTTAGGTCTTCTCGAGACGTTTTTATGATGTTCTGATCTATTGTTTTTTTTTACTTCAGCGCCATGTAATCCAAGGCGCCCGATTTCGCTACCTTAGATTATTTATATGTGTATTGAACTTCTAAATATTGTATTCAAGAATGTGTCTAATTGTGTTAGGGAATGCCTGAAAAGGATTTCATTTTTGACCAAACCAAATTATCTGAATTCTTATCAACATTGCCAAACTCTTAATTATGAGTATAATTCTACATAGAAAAAGAGGCCTTTATTCCAAAACTTTTGTTTCGGCCACATATGCAAACAAACGATGGGGCGTTTTCGTACAATATTATCTGTAGATTACAAATTACGCAGGTGGAATGATGACGTTGAAATCCAAAATATTATATTATTGTATAGTAATCACAGCTGCCAATATGATCCTGGGATATTTTTTGTTTGGGAATTTTGTTCTTGAGAAAATATATGCTTGGTATTCTATGTTTGCAAATATAAATTGTATAGATTTTGATACTTTGTGAACTTTTCCATAAAAAACATATTTTATATGTTCAGAAAAAATTCGTATTAACTAGTATACAGGGTGTTCAGAGGTGGGAGGTCAATACTGCAGGGGGTGAAAGGTCAGACCGAGACAAGCAAAAAATCGTATGGGTGGGGGGGGGGGGGCATCTCGTACCGTTTGGCAGTTACAGGGTGATTCGTAAATCAGGATTTTGCCTTATATGGGAGCCGCTCTTGTATTTTTATTTTTTTTTCTACGCATCGCAGCGGCCCCAAATTGATTTCAAAAAATCACTATTTGGAACCCCTTTCCAAAAAAGTTTACACCACCCCCCTATCCCCAACCCCTTGGCCACAATCCCCCCTGGAAGTTGAAAAAATTAACTTTTATTTCAAGATTTTTCACCTTTCGCCCCACTTTTCTCCGAAATTCATGTTATTAACATACCTACTTTTTATTTTTTTTAAGTTGCCTATCTAATTACCTTTCCAAAAAGGTGCAACATGCCCAGATAGGAAAAGGATACGAAAATTTATTTACAAAAATCCTTTTACAGAATATCATGATAATTTGAATTTTTAAGAAATTATACTTAAGTTAACTAAAAAATACATATTGTTCGCTTAAAAACTAATTACAATTAAAACGTTTGTCCTTTAAAAGCTGTTCAAAATATTTTCCGCCAGTTTCGATGCATGCAAGTAGCCTTGGTCTTATTTCACGTTTCAGGTCTATGGTAACCAGTCTCTCCCGTATTTTCGTGGCTGCAGTCACAATCCTGGTAACTAATTCTTCTCTAGTGTTGATTAGTCTTGAGTAAACTTCATCTTTCATCATTCCCCATAAGAAAAAGGCCAGTGGAGTAAGGTCTGGTGACCTAGCAGGCCAAGGAATCGGTCCACCTCGTCCAATCCAGCGCTCTGGGTAATGTTCATTTAACCTTGCCCTAACAATGTTCCCAGTATGCGCAGGTGCTCCGTCGTGCTGTAAATAAATTGCGCTTCTGGTGGCCAGGGGGATGTCCTCCAACAGATCCAGAAGGGTATTCTCCAAAAAGTCCGAATATAGCTGACTATTCAGCACTTGGGGCAAGATGAAGGGTTCTATCAACTGGTTGCCGATGATGCCAGCCCAGACATTGACACTAAATCTTTGCTGGAAGGACCGACACCTTGTCCTATGTGGGTTCACATCTGACCAGGTGTGGAGGTTGTGGAAGTTTGTGATGCCATCCCGGGTGAATTGCGATTCATCCGTTCACAGAATTCGGTCTAGAATCCTTCTGTTTTCGATGTCAGACTCGAACAGCCAAGTGCAAATTGCAATCGTCTTTCGGAATCTCCTTCCTGTAGTGCTTGGACCAGGATATGGTGGTATGGATGTAGTCCCTCTCGGTTCACAACGGTCCAAACTCTCCCTGAAGACAATCCTGACCTTCGTGCGACTTGCCTGATGCTTATTACAGGGCTGTTCCTGACGATGTTGAGGATTTGTTGGTCGGGGTCCGCTGAATCGGCCGATTTTCCTGCTCGCGTTTCTGCTCTGGGGGCGGTTACACTTCCGGTTTCTTTTAACCTTCTGAAAGTCCTTGAAAATACCCTTCTGCCGGGTACCCGCCGATACGGGAATCTTCTTTGGTATTCTCGTACGGCCTCATTATCATTTCCTTCTACTAAACCGTACACGTAAATTATATCAGCATACTCGTCAACACTGAATTCTGCCATTTTATCTTAATTTTTTCTATTAAACACCCGGTTTTATCGCTTGCTTCTTCAACTGTGGTCAATGTCCTTTCAAACTTACCCATTTTTATACCATAATTCATACGAAGTATTAGAAACGGAGCGTCAGGATACTTAGGAGTCAATACTGGATATAATAAACTAATAACGCTATTTAACGAGATTACATTTATTATTTTATTACTGTTTTGCTGAAATAATAAAAATGTACTACCTCTGTTTCCTAAACAAACATTTCCGAACTTGCTGTCATAAAAATTGTTTACTTAACGACTTTTTCCATTATGGTGCAATAAAGTAATTAGGTACCTGTGAGGATGTTTTAATTTCAGGACTTTTGCAACCCTTTTCTACCTCGGCATGTTGCACCTTTTTGGAAAGGTAATTAGATAGGCAACTTAAAAAAAATAAAAAGTAGGTATGTTAATAACATGAATTTCAGAGAAAAGTGGGGCGAAAAGTGAAAAATCGTGAAATAAAAGTTAATTTTTTCAACTTCCAGGGGGGATTGTGGCCAAGGGGTTGGGGATAGGGGGGTGGTGTAAACTTTTTTGGAAAGGGCTTCCAAATAGTGATTTTTTGAAATCAGTTTGGGGCCGCTGCGATGCGTAGAAAAAAAGATAAAAATACAAGAGCGGTTCCCATATAAGGCAAAATCCTGATTTACGAATCACCCTGTAACTGCCAAACGGTGCGAGATGCCCCCCCCCCACCCATACGATTTTTTGCTCGGTCTGACCTTTCACCCCCTGCAGTATTGACCTCCCACCTCTGAACACCCTGTATAGATAGATACTATACTATAAAAAATTTAAATATATCTTTTTCTTATTCTGCTACCGTCTTTAAAGGGACTGGTAAGGCTTTACTAGAAAAACGCCATTTAAAGCTTTGTACTAAATTAAATTTCTCAATAATTTCTTTTAGGATGATGACAAAACGTGCACAGGGAAGAAAGCGATTTGGTCGGCGCAACTTCAAGCAGAGATACTTCAGACTGACCACGCACTCGTTAAGCTATGCAAAATCGAAGGGAAAACGACCGATCTGTGATATTCCTCTGTCTGAAATTTTGGCGGTTGAGAGGCTCAATGAGCGTAGTTTCAAAATGCAAAATATCTTTCAGGTAAGACAAGTAAAATTTAGAAACATTACATACGTCGAGCATTGCATGCTAGCACTATAGTCAAGGCAGTGCGGCGTCAATTCTATCTACTAAATTACCGAGCTCAGGAAGTTGCGCCTATTAGGGAACAATGGTGGTATAATCGTCTTGACATGACTAAAATCGTAAAAACAATTGCTGGCTGTCGCAAAGAACTAGCATTTCACACGGTTTTATTTCATCTCTGCCATTTATGAGTGGAGAAAGTTATAACATGCAAATAGGCTATCTCGGCGACGACGTTGAGCATAATGCTCGTGAAAAATGCTCTACGCTGCACTTACGTATTTCCGGTAGTTGTGTGCGTGCTCAATGTGTGGGAAAATGCTAATTTACCTCCATTGGAAACGAGATTCAGTTGCTCCACAATTATTTCGGTTGTTGAATTAAAGAGTCTGTATTAATTTTTATGCATTCTTTTTCCGTGCGCCGAGGTAACGAAATAGGATGAAAAGGATAATTACGATAATCTCGAGTTGAGCTCGATTGCATGGTTGTGAAACTTACCTGTGACATGCACGCAATAAATCTGTTTTAAAGTACCTTTTACGAAAGAGATATGTATGTACATGGGAAACAATTTTTTTTTTTAGTGGTCGAAAAGCTACTCCTCAAATCAATGAGTAAGGTGATTCCAGAGTCTGATGGATTGTATGAAGAACTGTCATTCTGTAGAACGATATCGAAAGGGAGGAACGAATAGCGAAAAAGTTCGAGTGGATCGAGATAAGCTTAATTTTTCAAAAAGATAACTAGGCCCTTTGGAGATAAGATTTCGGAGAAAATGGGTAGTCCAAAAGTTCACATATGAAAAACTACATTCCAAAATTGATTTCACATAAATAGACACATGGTATAAGCGTCTTAAACTAAAATCAAATTGAAACTGATTCATAACAACATGACTATTATTTCGCGCTTTGAGGAGTATATAACTTTTTATCGCCGCACATGTCTATCAAAACCCCGGTTGTATATGTTGATATTCGCAAAACATTATATGCAGGTTCAAACTTTTTGGGTTGTTATATATTTGTTCTTTAAGAGAAAAAAGTCGACCTTTAAGATAGTAGTATTAATAAGTATATCAAAATAATTACACAATTTTATTTACTTTTCAGATAATTAAAAAAGATCGTCCTTTATACGTTCAAACAACAAACTGCGTTGAAGAAAAAGAATGGGTTGACCTTCTAAGCAAAATTTGCCAAAGCAATGCGGAACGCCTGCAAAGTTTCCATCCTTGTGCATTCATCAATGGCATGTGGAGCTGCTGCTCCCAAACAGATGAGAACGCAGAGGGATGCACTCAAGTGTCGAACAAACCATTCCAAATGGAGTTAGCAACAGCTTTGGATCCTGCCCGTGATTTACAACGATTGCACACGTTAATAATGTCACACTTACCCCGGCTGGAATCCCTAATGGATCCAAACACTTGCCATTCAGCTTATTTTGAAGACGGTGTCGTTTGCCAATCCACCGTTCGTCAACTTATTCAAGTCGCCTACGGTCTGGAACAGGTACATCGAAAATATAAACAAATTCTAGCGCGTGAACTAAAATACGGCAGCAAACAAGCTCCAATTGGGGATGACAACTATCTGCATATGATGCGAAGCGGCCTTGCGGGTAACATGACCCAGCCAGCCCCTCCGCACCAGCCAAGCTTTGATCTGTCTCCCCGTTGTTATCCTAGGCATGAAGTACTACGAAGTGCTAACGATAAACTAACAAATTGTTAATATTTAACAAAGCCATAGAATGGAGTGTGCGAGTAGTCCTAGGATCCAGTTGCAAAGCACTATTTTAGCATTTTTTTTTTTTAATTCTTTTATTTATTTAATGAGCAAGGTGGTGGACCACCCGAATCGCAGTCAATTACATTCCATTCGTTTACTTTTTTCTATGAGAAGTTAGTTGAATCGTTGAATCTTATCGATTTTATCCTCGAGATGTTAAATTACTTGTTTTCTATTGATGTGACGCACTTAGTATTTATTAAGAGGAATGTGCGGTTCGGTAGCGTTGCTTGTAGCAAATTTAGCTCGTACGGAGACAATCACGCGACATTGTACAAAATTGTTAAGTTTTCCCCTAAATTCTTCGTTTCGCTATTGGTACTGATGATAAGAGACCTGAAAGTAGCGCCACCGAAAGCATGTGGAGGCGGATAGCCAGCTTGCACCGTCTACGATAATTCTAGTATTATAAACGATTGCACAATTTGTCACAAATACCTGCAACATTATTGTTTTATTTAATGAAACATTAACTTACGGGTTCTCCAACTCGAATAAATCCTTCCCATCGTTTTGTTGTAACAAATCTAATGTTTACGCAATTTGTTCTAACAAACTAAACTAGGTTTAAGCAGATGTAAGCTAGTATACTCTAGGAAAATGTAATACATTCTACACATACACCGTGTATTTAATTTTTATAGCTGTTTTTATATTACTAAAGTGTCTGAGTGTTTTTGTTTCTCCAGTTCATTTTGTGTAGCTGTAAGAAAATACGCTCTAGCCAGAAACGCGAATGTTTGTAATGTGCCCTAGCAATAATTTTTAAACTTAATTAGGTCTACTTCCATTTTAAGTTTAACGGCTCTCTCCGGGGCACTGTTGTGCCGAGGCGGGCCAGCACATTTGTTCTTCAATAAGTTCTGTACATTTTTGAATATCGCATTAAATGTAAATATTTTTTCCAATATATTATATATGTGTAATTATTTATATTCGATTTAAGATTTATATATTTTTTGTACCGTAATTTTATTAACTTCCTAACGAATAAACATTTTAAATCAAATGCCACGACGTTTTCTATGCCTTTCTCTAAAAATCCCGAATTTTACGCTCCCCTTCAGTCTACGATTCTAAAGTTTCAATTCTACCTCCCATTGAAATTTTAAGTTATAGGGAAATGCCGAGTCGGATAAGGGGGAAGAGGCAGGTAGCACACAGCGAACATAAATATGGACGAGATTGTTTACATTTTTAAAGGCGCCCTGAATCGAACGTTATTGCATGTCCCGGTCGCTAGCAAAAAGTACAGGACGGTCTTGATTTGTTCAAAAGCATTTAAATAAAAAAGTGCTTTTTTAGACGCAATTAATTAAATAAAAAAAATGTGTTTTAGGTAAATGATGGGTAAGCATAATATAACGTGTTTGGTGTATGGCTGTGGAAAAGGCAGTGAGTTTATAGAAAAGTTTTGTGATAAAACATTTTTGTGAGGTGCACCCTGTAGAAGTGTTCCAATTTTCACCTTAAATTCTTGCCTTTCCCTCACGTTTGCCTTCCTCATTACTATCTATTTCTAGCAGAAATTTCCACTCGAAAAAAGATAAATAAAAACGTCGCTAGGGGCACATATGCAACGGAAGCCATTCAGGCAGTTCTTAACCTCCCACCTCTGCACTTGCACGTCTGAGAGCGGGTATTGCTGAGTGCTCTAAGATTAAAATGGACAATGGTGTTTAAACCAGGAGACTTGTCCGGTAATCTCTGCATTCTAGAGTTATTCCACTCGGCATCAGAGATCAGCATAACTGACTTATCCAAACCAATACTAGACTTTGAACGACCTTTTGGCGTGGTAATTAAAGACCGCCAACAGTGGCAAGCTAGTGTAGCACCCCTATTTCCGGACATTATGGCTCGGTGTATTGACACTTCAAAAACTGATACAGGCCGAACTGAATGCCGCACTTTAATATCTCCAGGTAAAACTCCATCCACAGAATACAGATTAATCAGAAGTCCCATTTAAAACAAAAAAATGTTCTATCTTTGAGTCTAAGAATTTTTAATAAATCAAATCCCACTGCAGAAGAGTCGATGTACAACACCAGCGAGCATACATGGTGGTTTACTTGTGCGCATGCGGTTGTAGCTACGTTAAATTTTGAGCATCAGAGATCATATTAAGTTAGCTCGATATCGAATTAGATTGAATAAAGGTTTAATATATCCGTTCAAAGATTAATACTGAAATATGAGTATGAAACGAATAAGAAGATTAATTTCAGAAAGGCATAAGTAGTTTATTCAAGAAATTATGATTTCTTAAGGGCCAAACACAAAATCGCTTAGGGCGAAAATATAATAGGTAAAAGGAGTAATTTTGTTTGAAGCTCCTGGAATCTGGTACCTAAAGAATTTCATTAAAAAGAATAGATCTAATAGGTCACAGATTGGTCAGTAAGTCCTAGTAATTGGTTAGCTATAGGAAATTAGAAAAAAAAATCTTATTTTCATGGTCAGTCACAAATGTTGGCATCTTATTTGATGACGAGTAAGATAGAGCTTTCGATGCGGATAACTGGTCAGCTTAAGTTAATATTTGGTCAGACATATACAGTGAGCGCAATTTCTATAAGCGCACGTCTGATTTTCAAGTGAAATGCACAATTCATTGAAATAAAGCGATATAGTAACAAAGGTTCTTTACAGGCACAATTGTTAAAGTTATAACTATTCATAAAAGCAATTAAACAATTCCAAATATCAGACAATGCGTGAATGCAATAGATCAATTTTTCACAATTGATCTTAGAGAGCGCAGTTTCTATAAACGCAGTTTCTTTTTGTAGTATTACTAGTTAAACGCAAAGTAATTTTGCAACTCTTTAGGAAACAATTCACGTGAGTTTCATATTTATTTTCCAACTCTAGCTTAATTCTGTATAATTGCTGTTATTTCTTAAGATTTATTGTAATGCCCCGAGGAAAGGTCCTTGACAACGATGATCGCGTCAGAATCCGTGCGTTTAGGGAAACTGGTCTTGGTATAAGAGAAATTGCAAGGAGAATTGGACGTTCAGAATGTGTGGTGCGAAATTTTATTAAAAAGGGCAATCGTAATGGATTATGGGATCATCCAAGAGGGAAAACCAAAGTTTCCAAACAAAATATTGGCAACATAAGAGAAGAAGTTCTGAAAAAAAAGTTAAGTGCAGCTCAAATTATAGAGGAATTACAACTCCCAATTAAAGGAAGAAGAGTCCAACAAATTTTGAAGGACACTACTTATATTAAATATAAGGAACCGACCAAATCTCTCCAACTACAACAGCATCATAAATATGCGCGCCTAAATTTTGCTAGAAGCCACATGAACTGGGACAAAAAGTGGCAAAATGTTATTTTTTCTTACGGAAAACAATTTAATTTAGATAGCCCAGATGGACTGAGTACCTATTGGAATGATTTAAGGAAGCCCGATTCGCCTCGTCTAAGTAGTAATTTTGGTGTTGGTATTTTAATGTTATGGGGTGCCTTTTCTTATCAAGGAAAGTTATCTTTACGCTTTGTTCCCACCCGAATGAACTCTGCCATATATACAGACCTGCTGGAGGAATCTCTTATTCCATATTTAGAAGACAATATGGAAAAAGATTTGATTTTTCAACAGGATAACGCCGCTGTGCATTCTTCTGCTGAAACAAGACGGATGGAGTGGCCATCACGTAGTCCGGATTTCAATCCAATGGAGAACATTTGGGGAATCATGGCACGAAGAGTTTACGCAAATGGTGGACAATTTTCTTCGTTATCTCAACTGAAAGCCGATATTTTGAAATGCTGGAATGATATTTATGAACATTTGTTTAAAAAGTTAATAAATTCGATGTCTAACAGGTTTTTCCAAGTTATAACTAATAAACGAGGTAAAACCCAATACTTACAAAATATACAAAAATTTACTTTTCATCAAGCTTTTAAAATAAAGACTATAACATAAAGTGAGTTTATAGAAATTGCGCAGACAAAAGAGACTTTTAATTATATTTATTTTTATTATAAAATAATTACTTACTTTAATGAATGTTTTATATAATTTAATTAATATTTAAAAATGGGGAATTTATGCAATATAATCGGTTTTGAAAAATAAAAAGTAGTTTTCTTTAAACATGAATAAAACTGACTGCGCTTATAGAAATTGCGCACACTGTACACACTATTTTGGACTTAGATTATAGAGTAGTATATAGTCTAACATTTTGGAATACGTCAAGACCTGCATGCGCAGAGCCGTCAAAGGCCTCATGATTTATATATTTATATTTATATCAGATAATCAGGCAGCTCTTAAGGCCGTTCTGCATTGACTCAAAAATCGTCTGGGAATGCCTTCAAATCATCAGAACCCTGGCGAGGAATCATAAGGTCACATGGGAAATGAAATTGCAGACGGTCTGGCAAAAAGAGGGGCGGAATCGCCCTTTATGGGTCCAGAACGTTTTTGTGGTATATCTAAAGGCCATCTCAAGGGTGTCCTTAACCAATGGATGAACGAAGAGGCAAAATAATACTCCACAAGCCTGAGGCCGACTAAATGCTTCATACCTGATATTCACAAAAAGCTCCTCCCCAACAGCAGAACTGAACTTGGTATAGTTACATGGGTTTTTATCAGACATTGTCCACTGATTTATAATAATAAATCAATAAAATAGGCACAGCTGACTCGGTTACATGCCGCTTTTGTGCAGAAGCTCCAGAGACTTCTCAGCACTTGTTTTGCCATTGTCCAGCTATAGCTAGGCGCAGACAGGTCTACATAGGAGAACCATTTCCACAACCCAAAGCAGTATGGCACGCAAGTCCCAATATTATTATATGCCTAATCAAAAGACTTGACCTGAGAATATAACACATGAGCTAATCTTGGACTCACAATAGATATCGCTTGGTTGCAGTGACCACAGGGCTGCATTAGCTTTAACTAACTCAACTAACCTTCCAATTTAGAAAAATGGATGCAACGGCAAGCGGTTTTGAATGTGAATACTTTTTTTTAACAGCATAAAATACGTAGTTTATAAGTATATTAGTGCAGAGATTCTATCAGGAAGAAAAACTCTCATGTTTTATTTACATTAAAACATTTTAATTCACGATCTCTATTAAAAAAGTTTTTTTTTTTCAGAAAAAAGTATTTATACCAAAATACTTGCGGTATATCAACTGGGTAATAGAAGAATAAAAAGCTCATAGAAATACTGTATTTATACAAACATTATTTATACTGAAGTTCTAAGAAAATACTTCGGTATATATACTGTAGTCTGTATATGATAAACCGCATAATACTCGTATAATACGAAGTAAAAATTTGCGATTATACGATTATTAGACAATGTTGTTATATCATAATTTATACTACAGATTAGAGATGCCACGAATATTCGGCAACTATTCGGTATTCGGCTATTCGGCCACTTTTTTTCGCTATTCGGTATTCGGCCGAATATGGTTAACTATTCGGCCGAATACCGAATAGTAATTTATTTATTATTTTTTTATTACTAGCTGTTTTCTCGCGACTTCGTCCGCGTAAATTATAGCCCATGTCCTTTCTAAGGCTCTAGAGTATGTATCTGTGTACCAAATTTCATTTAAATCGGTTCAGCAGTTTTGGCGTGAAATCGTGATAAACAGATTTAATTTCGTATTTATGATAAAATATAGTAAGGATTACCAAATAAATCATGAAAAAAGAACTCAAAATATTACTCACAAAGATATAGTTATTTAACCAAAAAAAAGAGCTAACAAATTAATATTTAAAATCTACCAGTGGTAAGTTATGATGAATGAAAACAATTTTTTCAGCGTTTGTTGATAGCAGACGATTGCGTTTTTCCTCATAAATTATACCTGCTTCCGAAAATAGCCGCTCACTATACAGACTGCTACCGGGAGATGATAAATACATCTTAGCAAATTGTAAAAGGGTTGGATATTGTTTCGCGTTTGCTGACCACCACTTGTAAGGGTCTGCTGTCCGATCTAAACGAACAGATACCATGTAAAAATCAAGTTCATTTGCAACAGAATTTTTCTGTTCCACACCTTCATCTGAACGAACATTTTCTGCAGCGACGAGTTGTGACTTGTCGCCCGCGGAAAGTACTAAGTGTGGCCGAATATTCGGCTGCCGAATGTTCGGCGCTTCGGCCAAGAACCTCGCCGAATATTCGGTATTCGGTATTCGGCCAAATTACTATTCGTGGCATCTCTACTACAGATATACATATTTTCAAAACCCGAGGATAGTATTGTGAGCTACATTAATAAATCTTTTTTAAGAGGTGATAATAATTAACAACAGTTAATATATTAAGTTGTATGAAATCACGTTATAGGAAATCGTGTTATAAGTGAATTTTCCTCGATAATAACGTGTTTGGGATGACTTTTGCCATATTCAATTTTATTTCCTATATGTTATCTACGTACGTACATGCTTAGGTATTTTAAGTTCAATACCCTCAATTCGGCTGTCTTTCGCTAGAATTCTTCCACTGTATCCCGCATTTTGTTATATTGCATTGTTATACAAGAATTGCGTTATATAAAAAAGTCGTTCCAGTATTTTTAGCGCGTTGTACGAATTTGCGTTATACAGGAGTCTACTGTATGCTGTAATAATTTAACACTAGAACTACCGGCGCTCAAGCTTGTAATTTTGCTTTCATATTTAAATTAATAATTATAAATGGAAATAGGTTCGCGATATGTCGTAATTTTGAACCTTAATAAGATTTGGTATTACTCTTAAGAGATATTTTCAAAAAATATGATTAATTCAAGCAAGAAATTTAGTACCGGTCAATTTGACCGGTCTTGGTAGTTCTAGTGTTAATAATAATAAATTAATTCAATTGAGAATGACTCCAAGTTTGATTTGCTATTGAATGAAGAACTTTTAAAAGGTAACTTTTTCTACCGCAAATGTTACGTTAAAAATAACAAATTGTAGAATCCAAATATTATCGTTATTTCGAATTGAGGAGTTTTTACCAACTTCTGCTTTTCTCGCCATCCATTTTACCTTAGAAGTTCGATGGCAGCTGTCATTTTTGGATTAATGTTTTTTGGTTGTTCTGTCAAGCGCCGTCACAGTCACATCACAGCTGACAATCCGTTGCTTTGTGGTTTTCCTTGCCTTATCATGGGCTGCCATCAAAACTCGAATTTTTAGCAATATGTTTTAAGAAAACACCCGTTTAAGCAACTAGAAGACGGACATGGAATTTGCAGAGTTGATTTTAACTCCTAAACTGGACGGGGTTTTTCTGCACGACCACTTGCATGCAACAGTCGAGGGCACTCTTTGCATTACAGGACACCACCTGATCCTCAGCTCCCGGCAGGAGGGCAGCCAGGAGTTATGGGTGAGTCCCACGAGCGCGGGTGACTACGAGCAATTTCTTAATTTCTAGGGCTTCTCTGTTGCAGCTTCTCCACAAGAACATAGACTGCGTAGACAAGAAACCGTTTTTGATAAACAACACCGTAATGGGCGGAATAATTACGCTGAAATGCAAAGATCTTCGCGTCATCTCGCTGGAGATAAAGTACTCGCAGGAGTTCTACAACGTGGCTAGCTCCCTAGAGCAACTCTGTGCCCTTGAGGGTGTCGAACAGCAATATCCTTTCTTCTACCGGCCCATGTACTCGATTCTTGAGGACGGATTCACTATATTCAGGTAAATCCCGCGTAATCCCGCCTCTTCCTGTTACTTGAGCATTTGTTTCCAAACTCAGTCCAGAGCAAGAGTTCTCCAAGCTGTTGGCGAGCGAGGACTGGAGGATAACTACAGTCAACAAGGATTTTTCTGTCTGCCCGTCCTACGCGGCTGTTCTGGTCGTCCCAAAAGCAATAACCGACGAACAGATTATCCAGTCTGCTTCTTTTCGTGACGGTGGACGGTTTCCCGTGTTGAGTTACAAGCATGAAAATGGGGTGAGTTTCTAACAGATATGCGGTTTTCAGTTCAAAAGCACCCAGCTACAAATCAAAGTCGCCCATGTAAAATTCAATCTCAACCATATCCAAATCTACCGTTTACAGATCACTTTCGTCCATGTCAAGTTCGTTATCGCATTCGTAGAGCTGTAATTGCAGTATTTTTATTTCATTTTAAAATCATTTATAACAACATTACAATTTAATGTCATATATTGCATTTCACACGAAAAGAAAACCTGGTATATTCTTTCTTTCTTAAGTGTCTTTCGTGTGTTTCCAGCTCAGTTCAATTACACACTTCATTATTTTTGGTAATCAAATCATGGTGAAATTTTGCAAAGCTTGTCGAGTCATATTTTGTAGAGTTGAATAAAATAGAATTCTTGATTTTGTTCAAATTCAGAATACAGTGGAATTTGATTCGTAAATAAATCGAAAAGGAATTATTTTAAGCAAGTGAATCGTTTCAAACGATTCTTTACCAAGTCGTGCAACTCGAGGAAAATGACATAAATTCTCCTTATTTATTTCTGAAAACTAAATAGTAAATGAATAACTTATTAATAATTTCCACGAGAACATACGAAAAATGACATTCGTTTTTTTCGAAAATTTCATGACTTAGTAAAGAATCATTTAAAACGATTCACTTACGAAAGTTCAAATAGCCCGACAGCTGATTAATTCATAAATTCTTTTCTGATGTTTTTAACCCTTTAACTGTTTATATCAATTAGTAACTCGTCATGAACAAACCACGATCTTTCGCATAATGTCGATTGTATTCGCCACAATGATAAAAAAATAGCATTTGTATTATCAATCAACGAAACGACAATAATTTTTATTTCTGAAAAAGGGCAAATAAAGAAATTTAAAAAAATTTACATTTTAGAATATTCGTTAATTTGCGGGCAGAAAAAGTTCTTAAAAACAAAATTAAACAGTTAAAGGGTTAATAATGTGAATTCATATTTGATATGAAATAGTATTATTAAGATATGTTAAAATAATATTATTTCATATTTAATTTTTTCACATTCGATATCTAATATGAAAATATTAAGACCATCATTTTCCAGGAAATAATTTCCATATAAGAGCTTACCATATTTCTAATTATCTTTGCTGGAAGGTTTGCGGGCTGGTGCCCAAACTATTTCCTATATATATTTCCTTGTTCTATTTTCTTTTAATATTGTAATATAGTGGGTGGTAATGATTTTTATACAGAAATAAAAGATGTCCGGTTACAATAGCTGAAAAGAAGAAAATACAATGAAAGAATCTAAGAAGTTAAAATAATAATTATAATAATTATAAAAATTCATTATACTTTAACTATACATTAACAAATGATCCATTATTATTAATAATAATAAATTAATGTGAAGATTTATTGTATATTATGGCTTTGAAGGTTATTATTTTTTTTTTTTTTTTTTTTTACTTATTTATTACGTGTTGAAGAACTTCACGTCTTAATCACTTAAGAAATCGCAGGACCGATTTGAGTTGCATTATGATCATATTATTCTTAGGTATCCCGTAAATTCCACGTCAAGTTTAAGAAGAACATAGATTGCGAGATGACCTACTAGGTCAAAAAAATGTGACCTTATTGAAAGTCTTACCTTGCCGAAATATTTTTAATTGAAAGAAATTGAAGGACATGGCGGGAGGGGGAGTGCATGGGAAAGACTCAGGTGCTTCTAGTTAGAGCGAGACAGGAAACAGCTTTACTGTTCTTTTATTGTACCTTCCACAAATTCCCATAAAATAGACAATTTATTGATACAATATGCAGTACTAGTCCAGTAAATTTTTTATATGTGGGTTTCTTTATACCCTCGAAGCATCTTAACGGCTGGATGGATTTTAATCAATGAGGTGTCTATCGATTCGTTTAAACTGTGTGGTGGTTATAGGCTAGGTTTTTACATTTTCGTACCATATTGAGTGCCATATCACCGAATAGGTCTTTCAAAATCAAGATGTTTCCTAAACTATTTTACTGAAAGTTGTGGAAGTAGGATCTCTACATATATCTTGTTGCGCGTAATGAATGAATCTGTTGTATTTCCTATAGTACTCATTGAAATGAAATTGTGTATAAAAGCCTAAGTTGTTATATGTGAAATTCCTAAAGTAAATAACCTATTTATTTAGATAAGGATTAATACTGTATTGGTAAAAATAATCACAATCTAACTACCACTTATGCCCAAAATTTTATAAATACACTTGAAAAGCTGCAAATTTACACAATTCATTGACAAGACTTCAAACACAAAGTCAAACGAGATAATATAATTTTAAAATATTGTCAATATATTAAACTTTAAAATTTAATCTGAGTTCTAGCATTTCTTATTTTGCAATAAAACTTTTCTTGTGTATATCACTGAGAAAGAAAAAAATATTTGTTCCTTTTTGGTGCATTTTATTTTTAAAATTATTTATTTTAAAAGTTTTTTTAATATATTCAATTCAAAGGATTGCATAAACAAATGTGAAATGGACAACGCTGTTTTATTTGTACCAAATTTTTTGGATTTGTTTGAAAGTCATTTGGATATGGAGCAATTGATTTTTTTATGGTTATCTTTGGTTTGCACATGGGGGCCGTTGAACCTGAAAAGTTACATATAATACATATCAGGGTTTCGGACTTTTTATTTATCGTAGGCTATTTTGATGAGAAGCGCTCAGCCACTATCCGGCCCGGGTATTAAGCGCTGCAGAGCTGATGAGGCTATTCTGAACATTGTGCTTGGGAGGAGCACAAAAGGATTTATTGTGGACACCTGGGGAAAGGGCAAGTCGAACACAGAGACTGATCAGCACTACTCGCAGTGGAGAAAGGTGAATCGAGCCATTGGAAATGTTTCGGCACCTTCTTCGATTTTAGATAGTTTCTCGAAATTGGTAGAAGGTACGTTACTTGTTTCGTTTCTTTCAGATTAGATTTAGAAAGATTTATAAGATTCATTGTACGGTTGCTTTTTTTTTAAACTAAATCTACAAAGTTTTTATACTATCCCGACGCAAAGGAGTTGGTTGGTTGGTTAAAAGGCGCTTGTCAATTTAATATTGAAAGCAACACGCCAAATAGGTTTTGGATTATAACAAAACAAAATTATTTATGTTCAATTCAATACTGAAACTAACAGCTGCAAATATGAAATTTTAAAGCCGGTTTTAATTCTGAAACAAAAAACAACACAAAAAAATGTTATTATTGATCAGCACACTTTATTTCATAAGTTATATACATATTTGCATACCAGTGAACACCATTTCCCACATGAAAAGACGAACACCGGTTCCAGGGGACCACTGTCGCAGCGAAAGGGTTAATATTAAATAAATACCTTTTGAAGAAGTATGTTGTTTGGAAGAAATGTATTCGATAACAATTTTTCTTTTGATTCTGGAAAGAAAGTACTTTTACTAAATTTCTCTATGTTATTGTTATTACATACTTTGTACAAAATTCTGCGAACAAGATGTAACCACTTTTGTGGTATAAAAGACAAATGTTATCTTATAAAATCGAGCTTAACTGTTTACCTGCAGGCAAAATATCCATACACTATTGATACAATCTTGTCTGCATTCCGATTGTAAGTTTAATCCCTTTTTTAATTTTATTTCTTCAGTTCACTTTTATAGGAGGAAAGCGTAATAGATTATTTTTGTAGAATTTGTTGAATTAACAATCTTAATTTGAGTACGGAAGTGTTTTAAAGTAATTTTCAATTATAATTTAAAAATCTTATAAAGTTACGAAAAAATGTTTTGCCGTCCGAAATCTATGTAGATCCTATTTTTTCTGAACGGACCATTTAATTTATTGTAAATAATAATAAAAAAAAACCTTTTTCTTTCCTATAGCATGCAATGACACAAATATTTCTTCGGATAAATGGCTCTCTCGTCTGGAAAGTTCAGGGTGGTTGGGCCTCGTTCTAAACTCATTGAATGCGGCATGTGTTGTCGCTCAGTGTCTTGATCAGGAAAAGAGTCCCGTTCTAGTACATGGTGCTAAAGGCCTAGATTCAGCTTTAATAGTAACATCGCTTGTACAAATAATACTTAATCCCGATTGCAGAACCCTAAGAGGGTGGGTTCTAATTTTTATAAATTATATCAAGGTGTTGAAATTGTCTGTTCTTTCAGGTTGCAAGCTTTAGTTGATCGCGAGTGGATACAGGCAGGACATCCATTCGCATCGAGACACAAATATTCCTGCTACACACCGCAACAGAACCGGCCTAAATCCGCTGGTGCTTCTTTCGCTCTTTTTTTGGACTGCATATACCAACTGTATTGCCAGTTTCCGTGTAGTTTTGAGTTCAGGACTAGCATGTTGATATGCTTGTTCGAGCATAGCTACTTTAGCCAGTATGGAACCTTTTTGTGCGACACGGAGAAAGAGCGGCACGAACTAGAGGTGAAAAGAAGGACAACCAGCTTGTGGTCTTATTTAAACAGGCCAGAAGTGCTGAAGACAATGCTCAATCCCCTTTACGAGCCTAATCCAGGCGTCATTTGGCCTTCGGTGGCGCCCATTAGTTTAGAGTTGTGGAATGGTAAGTTTTTATAGCCAAAGCGCAATGTTGGGTACACTTTTTTAAATTCCTAGAAGCATATCATGGTATAAAAGCTCTGAACATAATTACAAATTGAAAAATAGTTAAAATAATCGAAAAACTCGCCTGCGCCCATTAACGCAAATAATTAAGAGTAATGTTTGTATGTAAATATTCAATTTTTTATTTATTATTATATAATTTTCGAAATTGTAAAGTTAAATGTAAATGTTTTTTTGATATTCGTCACTTTTCATACAAAATGAACGTTTCTACAAAGTCTCACCAAAATTCAAGAGGGGACTTCAAAAATGTAAATCTAAAATTTTAATTTTCTAAATTATCAAAGGTAGACAGAGGGTTTTTCAATTATTTTTAAATGTTTTTTTTATTTCCAGTTTTTAAGAGTACACACATATGTTATCGGGCCTTAAGTTTGAAGGTACAATAGGTACAAATTATTGATATGTTATCCGTAGTCATAACCCGTAACAAAAGAATGTTTCCAGAAATTTTGGTTCAGACTAAAAAATGTCGAAGTAATATCGGTTTAAAATTGGTTGAGTAATACACTTACAGATAACGTTACAAACTCCCACCCTAATGGAACAATGAAAATACTTAAATTAAATCAATCATTATCTAGTAGCCGAACAATAAAAATGAATTGCCAATAATTTTTACGTGATCGGAATATAAAAATTACTTATTATTATCAATCGGTCGAAAAATAAAAACTAATTTTTATATTGCCAAAAATCTTTACTAAAAATATTGAATTTGAGTACTTAAAGCTGCAAATGTAATATTGAGTTTGACTTATTAGAAAGTAATGAGTTTTCTGTTTTAATTTTTAGAAATAATCGTTATTTTCGACCCCTGATAAAGAAAATGATGAAGTTAATAAAAGAGACTAAGAGGATTTTGTGAAGCCTCTATGACTAACATCAAAATCTAACTACATATCTATTGTACTTGTTCCTTTAAATTTAGAAGCAATCTCTTTTCAAGGTAATTTCGTACAAAGTTTTTCTATTTTCAAAACAGTCTGGGTATAGGCCCCACAATACATCACACTAAGCGTTATTTTTTCACGCTGAATGTATATGTTTTGCTTTTCCCTTCTAAGATTCTAGCAACAGCCCATTTTTGAATTTCGATATTGATTTCTTGACCAGGTTAGCAATAGTTAAAGTTGTTTCCTTTCTAATTCAACTTATTGCTAGATATCTAAAGTGTATATGGCGATGGTTCTCGTGGATATACAGAAAGTGGATTAATTTATTATTTCGTTTTTTTTTCAGATTTGTACCTGCGCTGGGTAATAGATCAAAACAACACCGATAGCACTATCGGGCATATACAGAACCTAGTAACGTACGAAAAGGAGTTGAGGACAAAGGTGATTCGCCTTCAGTATAATATAAAAACTAAATGTATGAGCAGGCGCATTTCAGGTATTAAAATTGCGGAAACAAGCGACTGATCTCAATCGGGAGCTGTACGAGCTAATCAAAATCGAATAGGAGATATTTTTAGGGCTTACGCATATTGCGAGTCAATTCAATGCATTTATTATCAGTGGGGAAAAAACCCGAAAAAGGCCTAAAAACTTATCGGAGCAGTTACAGATGGACCTAGAAGATTCTCTGCCTAAATAGATGAAATGATATTTTGCGGATACTTTCATTAAGTTTATTACCTTATGTGAACTATTCAAGTATTATTTGATCTAGTCACAGGAATTCCACGTGCCGATCTCTGCACATTTTTTCTACTCCGTACATATCTATATATTTTGAGATAATTTTACTTTGCTCAACTTAATTTTTTTATTTCGTCAATTATTGTTGCACTCCAATCAAAGATCTAAATAAAATTTATCAATTTCTGTAAAAGAGCAAAGTCAGCTTTGGTAATTGATTTCCGGTAAGACAGTTGGGGTGCTTTGAATCTCCCCGCCATATTTGGCGGACTCTTCCTTCCCCCAGCAATGCTGCGCAAAGTTTTTGGGCATGGAGATGCTTTGTTGTTGGCTCAAATTGCAGCTTACTTCAGGAGGTCAGTCTATGTTTGACATTTCTCTTAATGGGGATTGTTTGCGTTTTTGAGGATGAGGGTGTCGATTCTTTAGAAACGGACAATTTGCTGCTGTTTCCCGCATGTAATTGAGTTTCATAACTTTCTAAAACACAACTACCTCACATAACTAGCCAGTGTATGTATTGAGTTTTTAAAATAATTTATTGAGTCTTTGAGCGGAGTTCGAAGTTGTCTATTCTAAAGGTCAGTTTTTTCCCCCATAGAATTTATGCATTCTACGCCTTCGTCTGCTCCGGGGGAGGGCATACACTGCCCGAAGATGCCCGTCAAGGATACAAATCCGCTGGTTTACATGGATATAAAAATCGGCCAAGAGAGAGGTATAGTTGTCTACCCACTGCAATTATGCTATTTCATGTTCATGCACACCGCGGTTAGGTTACCCGGAAGCCCTAGTTTCAAAATCAAGGTAATATGTTGGGGGACACCCTGGAACTTTATTTGGAAAATGATATACGAGCAAAATCGTTGAAGACGAGAACAAGTATTTAATTTGGTGTGTTGCACGCAATTCTTTTAGGAATGGTTTAGCCGGGGTTAGAGTTTATATAGAAACTAAAGACAAAAATCTCAACAGGTTGGTCTTTTATATTCCAAGAAGGAATTTTAGGCATCATCATTTTTGCAGGAAAAATCAAGTAGAAAAATGTTTCTCTGACCGTCAAAAAGCTTTGCACCTTCTTTCGTTAATTTATCAGCGCTGGGTCATAAAGTAACAGAATATCGTCATTCAAAAGTCTTAACTGTAAAAGAAGTACCATAAACCACCCATAATTGTACTTACGGATCACTGCAAGCTAAACAAGCATCCGAATACGGCAAAGGCTGAAACCATCCCTTTCCCTATATATATATAAAAATGGAAGTTTGTTTGCTCAATCACGCATAAACCCTTCCTTCGATATTTTTCATTTTTTGTCCAAAAGAGAAAGATTCCTACTTAACATGTAGGCTAGTTTTTTTCGCATTATAAGGTTTCAAAATGGCGGATCCAAGATGGCCATACAATATTTTAACACCTTGAATGCCACAGGGGTCACCAGTGATCGGCAAAGCCAAGATTACTAGAAACAATTCGAGTAAATTTTCAAATTTCTCAGTGTTATCATCGTTGCCACAATCACCGGTGACCCCTAGTAAGATAAATGCGTCATACATAACTGTATGCTTTAACCACAGATAAACTAATAGATGACCCATCCCGTAGATAAAACTTGAGCCAAATAATGCGCCCCAAGTGGCACTTATTGACAACAGCATACGGACCACTACGATTACCGCGCAAATGATCGTTCATTAGCTAAAAGCATCGAAAGCTCGCTTCATTTCATCATGCACAAATATGTACAAAAAAAAAAAGAAAAATGTATCCTAAATAATGCGAGTGAACGGGAATTTAAATAAAACCCAGCGTTTTTGTTAAATTCTAGGATCATATAGAACATATGTGCAGTATGTAATATAGTGGACAAAAAATAACTAAAGATATTGAATGAACGTCTTTCATAAACTCGAAGGCACTCTCTTCGTATATGTTAAAGTAAATAGGAAGATTGATAAATAAATAGCACGAAGGGTAGTTTTATGTTTTCAAGTTTTCATTTGGCAACATTTTATTACATATCATAGCTCAATAATGTAAACAAAAGGAAATGTGAATATGTATTCCAAAGCAAAAGCAAACAATTTATTTTCTTTTTTATATAATATTATTTCAAGAAAAACGGTTTTTTTCTGATATGCTTTTAAAGCTAAAACAATTTAAAGAGTTTAATCTCAACTTTCATTAAAACAGAAGATTTCGTTAAAAAAGCAAAAAGCAATTTTTTTGTTAACAAAATGAATATTTCAGAATCGAATTCTCGATTTATGCTTTTTTATTTCTGAAGCCACAGTGTTCTTCCTGGTTAAGAAATTGTATTCAAAATCCAGCTGCAGTTTTTTCTTAAAAGAACAAGTACCATAAAATCTTGCATTCTAATCCTTTGAGCTTAGCATGTACCATTTTCGAGCACCCGTGTTTTATTAACCGTTAAGATGCATTTTTCTACCATATCCTTTTTTGTTTCTTTATTCTTGTCAAAAATTTCTTCGGCAATTTGTAGGCATGTCGAACTCATTTGAAAGAATGATCCTTCAAATTCCCACGAGTAAATCCTTCAAATTCCCACGAGTAAAGTCAACTTTATTTCTGTTGCGAATTAGAGATGCAGATAGTAGATGAGGCATTTCTTCTCCTTATTTTTCAGTATTATATTTTCGGCTATATATCCAATGCAATATTAGTCAGCCATGACTTCAATTTCCATTTTATTTCCCTGTGGGATATGATCACAGGAAGGACTGACATCTTGAAGTAGTTCAGGATCTTTTGGTTCAAACGATATGCTACTTGAGGAAATTTCTTCCGTTTGAATTATATTCCAGTCAAAATTAATAGAAATATCTTCGTCTCCTTCGCAATTTGAACGAGGTAAAAAGAACAATAAAATTATTAACATTATTTTTCCAGCAAGGCTTTAAATTCCAAAAGGGAAGGTTGTTTATTGCAACCTCACCTTGCACGGATTTAGGAGAAAAAATGTTTTAAAGGGTCCTGATTCAGCCGATTAGTGAGTATAAATATATTTTCTCTTGTTGAATTCAGGTCTTCAAATAAACCGATTACTCCATTCAGGGTGTGAATTAACTTTGAATACAATATACGTTGACACCTCGTTGCTCTTTTGTAGTTTGCAAGTACTCAGTCATATATTTTAAGTGGTTATACAGCTGATGATTAGCAGATAGAGCGCAATTTAATTGATTTTTGGTTAACAATTTTTCTGAATTTAAAAAATCAAATGTTTTTGCTTTTTCAATAAATTTTGCAGTAGCTATTATTCTCAAATTGTTTACATTTTGCTATGGACTTATACTAGTATTTGAGTAGTATAACTCACATTGATTTTTTCAAAAGGATAAAAGGATGGAAGACTCCGAAGGTCAAAGGGGGCGGGGGGGGGGGGGGGGGGGGGTGGCGTCACTCAGTGCCATATCTAAATATAATACTTTTCAATCTTTCCTTTTAAGGGATCGAAAATATGGCGTGCCGGACTTGACCTTGAAAAGACCTTCCCTTACCCCTTCGAGTTTTGCAGGTATACGGTGATAGCGGAGTTTCTATAGTTTGACCTTGTGGAGGAATCCCAAGGTCAAAGGGTCGCTGAAGGTTATAGTTGAATATAAAATTTTTCAGTTTCCGGGGACAAAAGTATGTCTTCCCATTTAAAAAAATCAGTTTGACCTCGAAATGATCTTGAAAATCAAGGCCAAAACCAAGGTCATCACCAAATAGCCAGGGAAAACTCCTACAATTTTGTATTTGTCATTTTCACCAAAAATGCGTTCCTGCAGAATTATGTTGCTGCTCCGGTACCTTTACCACACCCGGTATTTTTTAGTTTCTAGCGAACGATCTTTTCTTACTTTTCAAGTTAATATGATATTCAGAAAACGGTCTACTTTCAGTCCTTATGACTTTGATATCTCAAAAACTGTTTTAGAGTTTGTGCCTCTGGGAACTTTTGATCAGGACGTCA
This sequence comes from Dysmachus trigonus, assembly GCA_949715965.1. Lineage (NCBI taxonomy): Eukaryota > Metazoa > Arthropoda > Insecta > Diptera > Asilidae > Dysmachus > Dysmachus trigonus. The sequence goes on along the minus strand of OX454322.1, from coordinate 42,487,508 downwards.
TGAAGTGTAAAATATCACAAGTGCAGACCAGCACCCAAAACCCATACAATTAGAGCGGCGTACTTTGTAGGATAGATATGAGGGCGTTGTATATTGACGAAATTTTTCCTTGTGTTATTTTTTCCAAACTGTAACGCTGTTGTATTGCTTTCCAACTAATAGTAACATCTTCACAAACCAAATCGTATTTTAAAAGGACATTTCGAATAAACTTTATAATATGACAGACATCATATATTACGCAAACTTTAAACATTTTCAAATTGAAAAATTGGCTTATTTTCATTTACACCTAGTTTTGAAAACATATTTCTATATCCAACATTTTTTCAGATAGTTAAATCACTTAGTAAAGTAGATTTTATCACAATGCATACTTTTTGCTGAAACGTAATAACTAATTGCAAATTTCCAATCAGAAAAAAATCCGCAAACCATAAATACACATATGAATTTGCCTATTTCCGCTTCTCGAGTTTCAGAGGATTTCACCATGTTTAATATTTTTAATAGTCAACCAACGATTTAAAGCAAGTCATAACCTAACACATTTCTCATATAATTACAGTAAACAGGTGATATATAATACTTTGCGCTAATACTTTTTGGGGCTCAGACCAGATTTTTGGAGTATTTATTAGCAATTTACAACAAATTTTTAAATTTTGCTCTGCTTCTATGATATCAATAAATAAGTCATAAAGTATTTCATCATTTAATTGGATATCTGATAATGTTTTTAACAACATTTTCTTTATTTTTAACTCGGGGAAAAGGAGGAAATTAACGATTTTCGCAATCAGTTTCAAAGTTGATCGCCACGTCTTTTTGATAAGCCCCTACCTGTACTTATTTCTTCATCATATAAATAGAAACTCGGAACTGATTTGGGAAATAACAATTTCATTCCAAAACAATTTTTCTCAAAGTGTTTATTACAAATTAAAAGATATTTTGTGCTTTAAAAATTATCAAAAATATACTTAAAATGAGGCGAATTGAAATGAATAAACAATATTTTTAAATGACAAAGTTCCATTTAATTTTGCTTTCAGTGGGCCGAGTAGTTATAGAATTACGAAGTGATGTCGTACCAAAGACCGCTGAGAATTTTCGTGCCCTTTGTACTGGTGAGAAAGGTTTGGGAAAATGTCGCAAGCCTTTGTGCTACAAAGGGATTCGTTTTCATAAAGTAAGTCGGATGTTTATGGCACAAGGCGGTGACATAGTCAACAACGATGGAACGGGCGGAGAAAGTATATACGGCACAATATTTGAGGATGAAAACTTCAAATTGCAAGTATTGTAAAATTGAAAAAGTTCTTACAGATTGAATAATTTGAGCTTTTCAGTGCGTGGAGGGTTGTGTCGCTATGGTCAATTACGGCCAGCCAAATACCAATAACTCACAATTTTTTATTGCTTCTGTTAATTGCAATCACCTCGATGAAGTCAATGTAGTTGTGGGTCACGTAATTCGGGGATTTGGGATTGTTAATGAAATGGAACAGTTTGTTGATGATGAGGGAAAATTGACAAAGGTATGAGGGTTTTTTTTCTTCAGCCTAAATAAATACAATTCTGTTCCAAACAAAAATTGGAAAATTTAATTTAGGATCAAGTACAGTTTTTGTACGTACATAATGAGAATAACAAATATAATTTTGTAAAAATTTTCTCAAATGTTTAATCCATGATATTTATGATTAAAACTAATTGTGAATTATTTCTGATAAATTTGAATTTTTCTCATTTGCATATAATTACTTTTAAAGGTGACTAATTTTTTTAATAGTAAAAAATATTTAATTGGTTGGCAAAAATGCACGTATTGCTCTGTGGCACTTATTAAATTTATCTCAGTGTTTCTAAGTTTTTCAACACTATTTTTTATATACTTAAAACTCTGGTGTAAAACCAACTTCATATATATGTTCTTTATGCAAAACCTAATTTACTAGGAAATTATTATTGAAAACTGTGGGCAATTAGCTCACGATGAGGACTGGGGCGTCGAAGATAATGATACAACAGATGACACGCTGCCGCCTTTTCCACAGGATTGGAAGTGTAATAAAAGTGATATGAAGGTAAATAATTTCAGGTAGTTTTAAGTATGTCCTGAATTTAACAATTTATTTTCATCCAGGTCGAAGACATGCTTCAGCTCTTGACAAAAATCCGGAATTCTGGGAATCATTTTTTTAGAGATCAAAATTATATAGAGGCTCGACGGAAATATAAGAAGGCACAGAGATACTTGAACTACTTCAAAAATTTCCACGGGGCTTCCGAGAGCTCAGAGCTGGGTGATGTCTTTGTGCTAAATATTGTAAATTTAGCAGCGACTCATCTAAAACTGGGAGAGTTTACAAAAGCTCGAGATGCTTGCGATGAGGTACTATCAAGTTCTTCGGCTAATTATAGAAATATAATTTTACTTTTTTTTTAACTTACAGGCGATAAGGCTTGATCCGTCAAATGGTAAGGCTTATTATAGGAGAGGACAAGCAGAAATAGCAATGAAAAACTATGACGAGGCTATTGTCGATTTACGAGCAGCGTACAAACTTCTCCCTGGGAATGGTGCAATTTTAAATGCGTTCAATCGCGCTAAAAAACTTCTTGCCGACTACCAGAATCGGCAGAAAAGTATATACAAAAAATTGTTTGGGTGAGCGTCAGTGAGCTGCATCTCTTTACCGCATCAACATGTCAATATAACGCCATTTATATTAACATTTTATTTTAATTAAAAGGTGCAACTAGGGTACAAAATTTCCAAATCTCAGGAAATGTTCAATTTATTTTTTGAGGAGTATTTGTAATGTGTCGTGATATTTGAGTAAATGAAGAGCGAGGGTTTGCACATCTGTGCAAAATTTTACCCTAATTTGTAGTACATACTAAATGTTTAAATCTTAGGGAAGTCCGTGTCGCTATTGTTGTAATTTTGTCTATTTCAAGCAAATATTTTTGCATGCCTGATATACTTATAACGGTCATAAAAAAATTAAAGCCAAAGTATATAAATGTTGTTTAAAAGAGAATTTTATAAACTTTGTTTTTGAATGAATAAAGAATTGAGCAAGATTGGCTTAATTTAACTAGCATTTTATTTGTATCATGCTATTGGAGCGATACATGTGTCTGTTGTGTAGAAAAGAGCGATTTTACTAAATTAAACGTAAAATATTTACTTCGTGAAAACTTACAAAAATCCCCAGCAGATTATCAACAAAATTTTGCTTTTACAGTCTCAGTTGAGATCCGTCAGTGGCAGGACGTGCGATACGCATCGTTCGATCGAGTCTGTCTTTTATTTAGCGTTATCCTATATCAGTTTTTCTTTTTTATCTACTGGTCGCCGATATTACTGATACCCTATTATTTCGTACGGGCTAGTGGTTTTTTATCAAAAGCGGTCGACAGGGACGACGGTGTGCCGGGGTATCTTCATCCCAAGTGCGCTTGTCCACCGGGCAAGCCGAGACTGAACATAACCTAAAGTGCAAAGACACGTGTTATTCCTGGAAGTGAAATAACCAGCTAAGTATTAGTTCTAAGCAAAGTTCTAGTGGTTTTTCCGTAAAAAGGGATTTCAACACTCCAAAAGAAGGACTACACTTAATCCCCAATCATGGCCCTCGGGCCTAAGAATCAAAATTACTTTGCGGCGTTGCGGAGTTCGAGCTCACTCGACGATTCAAGGCCCACCAAAAAACGCAGAGGTACAAATTCCCCTCTAGTCGAAGTCTTTCCAACCCTAGCTGAGAAAACAATCGATCCGGCAGAGGAAGCAAAATTCATAGTGCTGCAATCGACAACTCGCAACAAAAGTATGAAAGACGTGAATCCTTTCATTTTAAGGAAGGCAGTCGACGCTGTCTCTTCCGGATATTCCAAGTCTTCCTGAGAGACGGCAGCTTACTATTGCTTTGCGACAACAAAGCTTCGACCCTGAAATTCATGAATAAAAGTAAGTTACCAGTTCACTGTACGGCGATTTTTCACGAAGGACTCAATAAAACGAAGGGAATTATAATATTGCACAGGGTTAATAAATGTTAGCGAACAAGAAATAGTCGACGATCTTTCTCGTTACGGGGTTATTGAAGCCTTTCAATTTTAAAAAACGGTTAACGGTATCGAAAGGCAGAGTGGTTTAACCAGAGACTTGGGCATACCACTAAAAGATGTGTTGCGATGAAGGAGACTTGTGGCGATTGCGACTCGATCTCCCTCGGTGGTTTCTGCAACAAAAAACAATTTTATTTCTAGTGCTACTCCGCAATCTACCGGGTCGGCAACAAAAACAAAAATTGTTAAAGGCGCCAGGACTAGAGAACGCCAAACAGCCATCTCCCCGAACATCTCCACAAAAGAAAGCGCATCTGCTACCTCTCTGAGAACTTCCTCTCAACGGGCAAACGTCGAAACAACCGTAACTACCCCGTCCTACAACTATAAATGTGGAATTACCTTCTCTTACAAAAATTCAGAATCCACCTCCACATATGATCCAAATTCTTCACCTAAAACCTCTTCTATACCCCCCACTCAAGAAATTTTATCAAAGAGTTTTGTAAAAGAGTTTTTCAGTTAGAAAATAAAGATATAAGGATAAAATTTAATAAGAGACCTATAATCACTTCGCACGAATTATAACTATACTATGACTTCACATACAAGCTCTTCTTCTCTTCGTACAATACACTCAAGCACAACTCTTCTGCAGTCTGCACGTGCACAGCCCCATTTACCTATAAGTAGCGCCACTCGCGGTCTCCAATGGGAAAATGGCCCAGCGTTTTCCAGGCTGAAATCCATGCCATTGAAGCCTGCGCCCTTCTCAATATTAACAAGAGACTTAAAGGTGCCAATATCACTATCTTTTCCGATAGCCAAGCGGCCCTCAAGGCACTCTCGTCATGGCGCTTCTCGTCTAGACTTGTTAAAGAATGCTTTGATACCCTTCAGCACTTAGCTACTTCCAACAGGGTTACCCTCTGTTGGGTACCGGGACACTCCGGCGTTGAGGGAAATGAGGTTGCTGATGAACTTGCCAGGGAAGGTTCATCTTCTCGACTCAAGGGTCCTGAGCCCTTCTGCAGCATTGGCTGGTCTTCGTCCAAAGCTGTGATAGAAGAATTGGTCAGGAATCTACAGTGCATACACTGGGATAACTTCCCTGGGATCCGGCAAGCTAAAGAGCTCGTCAGACCCTATACCTACACTGAAATCAATGCTTTGAGTAAAGCGGATCTCAGACTGTTGGTAGGTTACCTAACTGGCCACCACGGGCTAAGATACCACCTATATAAAATAGGTCTGTCAAATGAGACGGAGTGTCGTCTGTGTCTTGAAGACGACGAAACTACATCACACATTTTGTGTGCTTGTCCGGCTTTAGCACGGTTAAGAAGAGGGATCTTCGGTCAAGAGTTCCTGGACTCGGCTGAAGCTCGTTCATCTTCTGTAAAAGACCTTCTGGCGTTCCTTAGGGTAGCAGATCGTCTTTTACTGTAAAGGGGATTCGACACAAAAGACCGTCTGGTCGCAGTGTCCACCATGAGGGTCACCCCTAATAATAATAATAATAACAGGACAACCTAGTACTCCAAACCCGAGTAAATTTCTTTCTTTCCCTGTCACCCTGGAGGATCTCAATAACACTTTGAGCTTACTCAAAGGCACTAGTCCTGGAATTGATAGGATCTCTTATAGGATGATCCGAGAATGTCCCATTTCATTCAAACTCCGATATATAGCACTTCAGAACAAAATCCTCGACCAAGGCACCTTCCCACAGGAATGGAAGATTGCTACCCTGGTTCCGATACCAAAGAGATCGTCATCCTCCCACAGAGTTAATGACTATAGACCCATTTCTCTACTACCTTGCCTCCCCGAGAAAATTCTTAGCCGTCGTCTAAGTGTTGTCCCTGAAGAGAGCTTCTCCGACCAGCACCATGCTTTTAGGCCAGGTACGGAGTCTCTCCTTCACCTTTTGGAGGATGACTTTGCCGAGGGATTATCTCAAAGATATCATTGTGTCGTTCTCGCTGACTTAGAGAAGGCCTACGACAGAGTGGGAAGGCATATTGTCGCCAAACGACTATGTAATTGACTTGAAATTTATCCAACTTATCCTCGACTTCCTATTCCTTACGGAATTTTGTTTCCCCTTTTACTCCTAGACAACGGCACGCCTCAATGGTCCCCTCTTTCCACGAGCATTTTCCACTCCTACGTCGACTCTTTCTGCTGTGAATTATATTCCAAACAACATCAAAACTTTCATATACGCCGACGATATCATGATAACAGACCACGGTCCCCGCATGGAAGCCAATGACTGGGCCAGTAAAGAACTATCTGTAACTAGCCGCTGGGCTGTCAACAATGGAGCTGTACTTCCAGCAGACAAAATGGAATGCCTGCACGTTTATCGGAAGAGGAACTGTAGGACCACCGGCTGTCGTATACAAGGCCAATCCTCGGGGTAACCTTTTCCAGATATCTCAAATGGGATGCCCATATCCGATCCCTATCTCAACAGCTGGATGGAACCCAAAATTTATTTAAAGTCCTTACATACAAAAAAAATCACCAAAATGTCGAAGGCTTTAGTCCTGGGCAAACTAGATTACGGATTAAACTTTTACGGACATGCAGCTCCAACCACACTCCAAAATCTCCAGGTACGCATTAATGCGACAACATTTGCACTCTGACCGAGTAGACTGCAAATGTTGTCGCGGATTTTTTAGAAATGCACCCAGTTTGAGGCTGCGACAACATTTGCAATCTAACCGGGTAGACTGCAAATGTTGTCGCAGCCTGAAGCTGGGTGGATTTCTAGATAATCTGCGACAACATTTGCAGTCTACCCGGGTAGACTGCAAATGTTGTCGCAGCCTGAGGCTGGGTGCATTTCTAGAAAATCTGCGACAACATTTGCAGTCTACCCGGGTAGACTGCAAATGTTGTCGCAGCCTGAAGCTGGGTGCATTTCTAGAAAATCTGCGACAACATTTGCAGTCTACCCGGGTAGATTTATTTGGCTTTTAGACTGGTTACTTGCTTATTTACTTTGATTTTCAATTTTTTTAGCTACCTTTCTTTGCTTCACAATTTTCCAAGTAATTTAAAAAGAAAAAAATATCAATGAAAACTTCGATAATTTTTTTGTAAATTAAAATAACATATCTACTTCATTCATAAAATTGATGAATACATTTTCTAATTTCATAAAAAACAAAATAAACGAATAAAATAAAAAAAGGACTTACGTTAGCAGGAATGGAAAACTGACCTAAGTGCGAGCTACGTCACGCTGTCCACTAAGCTACGCGCAACCGAATGCAAACTGAACTGATATTTAAGTTGCTCGAACTTTGAACCTACGTCCGTCTGCACTAGCCAGATTTTCTGGTAAGCTGATTAAACGTCATCGCTGATATGTCTAATGTGTGGGAATATTCTGGTGAGACATTCCATTTGAAAAATGGCATTGCGAAAGAAAGAAGTTGTAGATATTTTGATTAACTTACGTGCTTTGGCGATATCGGACCATGCATGGTCTTCAAGTCTAAACGTTTATAAAACTTACTCTACATATTCCATAAGCACTATTTTTCACGCAAACTGTTAATAAATTCAATTATATAATTTAAATTCCGCCATTTTGTATATTGCATCTGTCAAATTTCTGTTATCTTTGATTGCAACAAATCTGGCTCTCCATTTCTGTCTTACTAGGAAATCTGGCATGCCATGTGCGGTCTCCACTAGACAGTTTATGGACAGAACAGCTGGTAAGACGGGAAATCTGGCTAGTGCAGACGTGCAGTTTGGGTAATTACTCACTTTTAAATGCAAAATTGGCTTTACTTTTTGATCACAATAGTATTGTGATTTACCGGTGGCATGTGGCATCCCTTGAAAAAATTGATAAATCTGGCTGAATCATGCATGATCCTGCACGACGGACGTCACGAAGGCGGGGAAGATGATGTCTCGTATGTACTCGGCATAGGTGCAAGCGGGACAACTACTAGTATCTGAATTTGCGGCGCCACTTTCGGTGTCCGGGAATGCGAAGCACCTTCACCCAACCTCGCCAAATTTCTTAAGTGATTTTCTAAAGCAATTATTTATTTTTGCATGAAATAAAGAATTTCTTCACTTTGCCGGTCTATTATAGAGGAAATATCTGCCCAGGCTACGGCGGCTGTGGAGGCACATGCGAGAGCAGCGTCCAACGCCAGGACGGCAAAGACAGCGTTGCTGGTAGCACCAAATTTTTCGGTAAAAAATAACTCTAGAAATACGAAAAAAATTATTTCAAGGTCTAGAACTGGTTTAAAATAAAGTGAGACAGCTGCAACGTTCGAGCGCTCGGAAACACACCTGGCGGTGTCAAAACTTTAAACGCATTTTTCTTGAAAGTACTGGTGATTTAGAAAAATCTACTGCACTGATTAACTTCAAAATTTAATTGCTATAACCAGAGCCGTCGCGAGGGGGGGGGGTCGGCTGCTGGGTTTCTCAGCCCCAGGCCCCAGGATCGCATAGGCCCCCAAATCGCTGCATGCCTTACAGACAGCTAAAATACCGCAAACTCGATATCCAGTGGACATCAAGGAAGATCTACTAACACAAGAAATATGTACTTTTACTTTCGAAAAATAAAAATTTAATTTCTCCAAACGAACCAGGAACGACTTCTTCTGCTTTAGCAATTTTAAATAAAATTTATGATTTCGGCTTAGAAACCGTGTTTTATAATAATAAAATGTTAATAATAATAATAATAATTTATTGATTTATTTATTCCACATTTTGCAACAATCGCTGCCCTTACATAGGCCCCGAATTCAAAAATAGCCTCAGGCCCCCGTACGCGACGGCTCTGGCTATAACTATGTAATAACTCTTCAGATATGACGCTATCGGCCGTACTACAATTATGAATTTTTATTGTTATTTATGAAAGTTATAAAAAATTAAATTAAAAATTTTGACGCCGTCATTTTTGAAAAAATGCACACGAAAAAGAAAGGTTTTTTTTTTTTTTTTTATAAGCTTCAGATGCTTATTCACATGTATCTTCACATGTATCAAAAAATCTGATAATAAAATATTATTTGTACTATCACTATGAAAAACAATCAAAACCACCTTGCTTTAAATGGTGTTTTTTAGGCTTAAGTTTTGCTCTGTGAGGTGCTGTAGTATCTCGCGTTCCACAAGGTAATCATCGTCGGAACTTGCTATTTGCCCACCAAGACCTTTTCCTTTAATTGTTGTGTGTTTTGTTTAACACAAGTATGCGATGACTAAACGATTTTCTGATCGAAGTCCCTGTACTGAACTGTTCACGGGCCTGCAAGACGCTCTCATTAATTTTGCAAAGTTATTGTATGAAATTAAACATGAGGAAGTGGCACTACATTTTGCTCCATTTTGGTCTATGATGATGTTGGGTAGAAATAGGGAGTAGCCTCGAAGCATGGGATTTAGATTTTTTGAAGAGTCGGGGAGAAAGATACGGACAGGGATACCAACTTGGGGGTTGTCCCCCTAATTTTAGGTGAACGAAATGTATAATGGGGTTTTTTTAGGGGCTTGAAATTTTTAGGAGTAATTTTAGGGGTGTTTTAAGAACGCTCAAATATATTTGAAATTATAATTCAAATAGGTAGGATTCATTTTAATTTTATTTTGGAGTAAAAAATCGATTCTGTTGTAACAATATTTAATAATATTTCTTAATGCAAGTGTCAAAAATAAGTTACGAAACAAATAATCAATTGAAATGTTACAAAGTATCCTGATGGTTCGCTTTTCTTTACAACGAAATTATTCATTATGCATAAAATTTAATCCATCAAACAAAAATGGTGGATTTATAATGTACGAATGTACGATTTTAAAAATTTGCAGACTGTAGAAGAAGCAGACGCAATACTTGAAGTATTAAATGGCTCATATGTACTAATTGGTGTAAAATTGCACATTTATTTAGTGAATATCACACCCAAAGCTTAAAAACGGGCAATTTCACAATTTTTTGCTTAATTACACAAAAAATCTGTACTTTTACGATCGGGACACTTTTTTGTATATATGTACAACAAAATTATAAAATTGCTCTTAACATCAGTGTGAATTTACATTCAGTTTTCAGATTGTGGAGAAAAATTACCTGGTGATATAACATAACCTAACCTTCAGGTTAGAATCTTTCGAAAACCTCACACGATGGAGCAATTCTGAGGTCGGATTTAAAATTTTGTCGGCCTGTGCAATGTTGAAAAGATGATGCAGGAAAATAATATCTCGAGGAACAACTTCCACAATTCGATTGGTTTTTTATGTAAACTCAAACTTTTCTCGGAGAGGTTGGTTAATAACATATCGCAGACAAAAATACTTTAAAAAATGCAACAATCACGACGTATGTATCTGCATTTTTAAGAAATTAAAAAAAAAAGACAACCTAACCCTTGTCATACTGGTCAGTATCATATCAGGCATAATTAACTCCAACAATGAAAACAAAGCATACATACAAAGGAGTTTACTAGGTCCTCTATATTTAATCTTTATTCCTTCCCAAACAGCAACTATTTAATAAGAGAATTTCCTTTTAATCTTAGATGCAATCTCTGCCGTAGTTTGATGTTTACACTTCTTTGCCCCATTGCTTACAAGGGATAGCGCTTTGTTTAAATTAAGTACAAAAAATAAATAAAAATAATAAAAAATCAATGATGACCGGAATTCACCATCGAATTCTGGACGGGAAGGCAATTGTCCCTGGAGTGCATCCTCGCTCTGATCCGAGCCACATCGTCGTCCGTGCGCTAAAGTGCCTTTTTGTATGCAGACCCAACAACGTCAACCAATGCTCCACTGCTTTCATTCGCGAGTCAATGAGGGTACTTATCCAGAAAGTGAACCGACCCGCAACGGTGGAACTCTGGTTGATCAGCGTGAACATAATTTTTTCAAGCAATTTATTCCTTAAGAAGTTTTTCCTGGAATTTAAATTATGTGTCAAAGGAGCAGGACGGGCGAGGAAAGAACGTCTAATTTAAGGTTTCCAAGAGATTTCTTCTACTTACTACGGCGCACTGAAATCAGCTGGGTCCGCGTAAATGGAATTGGAATAAACAATGGTCACATTTATTACTCTTTGGTGTCAAGGGACATCTTCAGTCTGGAATGCTTGAGCAGATTTTAGGATACCTTTTGCTTTCTTTGATACAAAAAAATTATACGAGCAATAAAATACTGAGTTTATGGCCAAATAAGTTTCAATGGCTAAGTTCACTGAATTTAGATTACTGGAAATTTTAGAAAAAAGTTTTTGCCAAGATATTCTATAATCAATATTATATTCTCCAGCTTTATTTAAAATAAATGCAAATACTTTTAGCAGTTAATGGCAAATATCCAAATTTAGAAGTTTACATTTTCCAAATTGTAATTTTATTAAAATTTTTCAAGAAATCCAATATTAGGCCAAATGAATAAAAGACAGTAAATCAGTGGTGGATTTACCAGCAGACTGAGTAGGCTGGAGCCTAGGACGGCAGATTTTAGGGGCGGCAAATTTGGGGCCAAAATGTTATGTCTTACAGAAATTAAAAATATTCACAAGTATGTACCTAAACTAGTAGTCCACGGTTTCGCCGGCTGTTGCCGCACAGTGTTCCAAATCGTCAAAAAGCTGGCCAAAACACGAAATTCCGTCGGATATACTTGAAATTAAGTATAAAGGGGTTTTTAGTGTTTCTGATTTCAAATCTGTTCTCAAAATTCAGAAATTCAATCAAATTGGCGGATCCAATATGGTGGACCAAGAATATAAAATTTGATCGGATTTCCATAAAAATTGGTATATGGGAGGTTTTAGGGTGACTTTTTTCAGCTCCGATATCAACAATTCAATATGACCGAATTAAAATGGCGGGCAAAAAAATTCTTAACTAAATCGAATTTAAATAAAAGTTCATACATTAGTGTTTTGGGGTCATATACAGGGTGTTCAGAGGTGGGAGGTCAATACTGAAGGGGGTGAAAGGTCAGACCGAGACAAGCAAAAAATCGTATGGGTGGGGGGGGGGGGGGGGGGCATCTCTCACCGTTTGGCAGTTACAGGGTGATTCGTAAATCAGGATTTTGCCTTATATGGGAACCGCTCTTGTATTTTTATCTTTTTTTCTAAGCATCGCAGCGGCCCCAAACTGATTGCAAAAAATCACTATTTGGAAGCCCTTTCCAAAAAAGTTTACACCACCCCCCTAACCCCAACCCCTTGGCCACAATCCCCCCTGGAAGTTGAAAAAATTAACTTTTATTTCACGATTTTTCACCTCTCGCCCCACTTTTCTCCGAAATTCATGTTATTAACATACCTACTTTTTATTTTTTTTAAGTTGCCTATCTAATTACCTTTCCAAAAAGGTGCAACATGCCCAGGTAGAAAAGGGTTGCAAAAGTCCTGAAATTAAAACATCCTCACAGGTGTGAGGTTACTTTATTGCACCATAATGAAAAAAGTCGTTAAGTAAACAATTTTTATGACAGCAAGTTCGGAAATGTTTGTTTAGGAAACAGAGGTAGTACATTTTTATTATTTCAGCAAAACAGTAATAAAATAATAAATGTAATCTCGTTAAATAGCGTTATTAGTTTATTATATCCAGTACTGACTCTTAAGTATCCTGACGCTCCGTTTCTAATACCTCCTATGAATTATGGTATAAAAATGGGTAAGTTTGAAAGGACATTGACCACAGTTGAAGAAGCAAGCGATAAAACCGGGTGTTTAATAGAAAAAATTAAGATATAATGGCAGAATGCAGTGTTGACGAGTATGCCGATATAATTTACGTGTACGGTTTAGTAGAAGGAAATGATAGTGAGGCCGTACGAGAATACCAAAGGAGATTCCCGAATCGGCGGGTACCCAACAGAACGGTATTTTCAAGGACTTTCAGAAGGTTAAAAGAAACCGGAAGTGCAACCGCCCCCAGAGCAGAAACGCGAGCAGGAAAATCGGCCGATTCAGCGGACCCCGACAAACAAATCCTCAACATCGTCAGGAACAGCCCTGTAATAAGCATCAGGCAGGTCGCACGAATGTCAGGATTGTCTTCAGGGAGAGTTTGGACCGTTGTGAACCGAGAGGGACTACATCCATACCACCATATCCCGGTCCAAGCACTAGGGAAGGAGATTCCGAAGGACGATTGCAATTCTGCACTTGGCTGTTCGAGTCTGACATCGAAAACAGAAGGTTTCTAGACCGAATTCTGTGGACGGATGAATCGCAATTCACCCGGGATGGCATCACAAACTTACACAACCTCCACACCTGGTCAGATGTGAACCCACATAGGACCAGGTGTCGGTCCTTCTAGCAAAGATTTAGTGTCAATGTCTGGGCTGGCATCATCGACAACCAGTTGATAGAACCCTTCATCTTGCCCCAAGTGCTGAATAGTCAGCTATACTCGGACTTTTTGGAGAATATCCTTCCGGATCTGTTGGAGGACATCCCCCTGGCCATCAGAAGTGCAATTTATTTACAGCTCGACGGAGCACCTGCGCATACTGGGAACATTGTTAGGGCAAGGTTAAATGAAAATTACCCAGAGCGCTGGATTGGACGAGGTGGACCGATTCCTTGGCCTGCTAGGTCACCGGAGCTTACTCCACTGGACTTTTTCTTATAGGGAATGATGAAAGATGAAGTTTACTCAAGACCAATCAACACCAGAGAAGAATTAGTTACCAGGATTGTGACTGCAGCCACGAAAATACGGGAGAGACTGGCTACCATAGACCTCAAACGTGAAATAAAACGAAGGCTACTTGCATGCATCGAAACTAGCGGAGAACATTTTGAACAGCTTTTAAAGGACAAACGTTTTAATTGTAATTAGTTTTTAAGCGAACAAAATGTATTTTTTAGTTAACTTAAGTATAATTTCTTAAAAATTCGAATTATCATGATATTCTGTGAAAGGATTTTTGTAAATAAATTTTCGTATCCTTTTCCTACCTGGGCATGTTGCACCTTTTTGGAAAGGTAATTAGATAGGCAACTTAAAAAAAATAAAAAGTAGGTATTGTTGCAGCCCCTGCAAAAAATAGAGAAATTAATTTTTTATTAATAAAAGCAATTTTAATCATTAATTGAATTTTAGGGAAATTTTTAGTACTCACCTGGTGGCCAAGGACGAAAACAGGAGAAGACCATCCGGGACCGGGTCAAGGCCGGAAGGCCAACGTGTTCTTCGTCTCCAGTCCAGTGCAGTGCGTGATCCAAGAAGCCGAGCGAGTACACAGTCGAGCGCTAAAATAAAATTAAGTCGAGTTAAATTTTCTAATTATTTTTATTTGCTAAAGTTATTTGGTAGCGAGTTAGTTCTTTTGTTATCAGAATTGTAAAAATTGGACGGACAGAGAAAAATAAAAATCTTGTCGCGAAACGCGAGTTTTATTTTAATTCGACAAACTTAAATTTGCAGCCGCGTGAATTTCGAGTGTGGTGCACTGACCCGGCATAACTTTAGGTCAGGTAAGTACCGTGCCTAGCATCTCTAAAAATTCAGCGCGGTAATTGAGTTTAAAAATAAAAAAAAAATAAAAAAAAAAAAAAATAAAAAATAAAAAATTAAATAAATAAAATAAATCGCGATTTAGGTTCAACAAAACAATTTTGCTCATAATCTAATTTAAGTAAAAAAATAAATCGTGAAAGAACTCACCGAGTTTCCAATCGGGCCGTATCGTCCACCTCCCACGAAAAGGGCGCTCCTCCGTGTTTAAATCCAAAGTCCCTCGGCATTTTTCTGCATCGGGGCTGCGCTAGAAGATAAATAAAAATCCGGTCAGCTGAGTTCTGAAGACTCCGCAATTTGGGGCTCCGCAAACGTCATCTCCCCCGCAACACAGTGTTCGCAACATTGTGCCCGCAACATCATCCGCACCGGACGTCACGCATAGCTCACTAACACACACACTCGTCGCGAAGGAGGATAAAATACGCCGCAATTTATGCTACGCACTTTATGCTGCGCAATCGTATGGGGCGTAATTCCACTCCCGGACTTATGCTAATAGTTTAAAGAAATTGCACTTACCTTGTTATTGAGCTCCTCCTGGGATATTGCTGCCGGTCCAACGTTGCTGTCGTCATTGGCGGGCTCCCACGGGGAAACCTGAAAAAGAACAACCATTAGCACTTCACTTTTGTCTTTCGAGCTTTTCTCTTACACTTCCACTGCACACACTGCACTCGCGAACACAGCTCCCGGAATCAACCGCGGAATCTGATTATTTAATTAAATTACCGCGACGGCGTAGCCGGGTCGAACCGCCGCCTTGACCCGATAAACAAATAAGGACGCTACGCATACTAAATCATCCACACATCGACGCCGTGTTACACTTGCGCCGCAGTGCTACCGCTGTGTGGGTGTGCAACTAGACAAAAGTGAACGAAAGCTCACTGTAGGGCATTGCCAGAACTCTCCGGGTTAAGATTCGGTCAGAATATTCCGTGGCCCTTTCCTTTTGAACCGAAAGTCTCCCTCTCGGACATTTATTGGTTGCAATTAATTTTATTACGACCCGGGCCGGAAAAAAATTTGTTTTGCAGGCCCGAAACGTAACAATTGGTGCCAGGTGTGGGGTTAAAATCGATCAGAAATCGAGAGATTTCTTTACCACTCCCGCACCTTCTCAAAAGGAAAACGAAAATCCACAAATACACGGAATCTACGATGGACTCAGGACGAGGTAGTTACTCACCTGCTACTGGATTTTCCGGACGCGCCGTTCCGCGCGAAGAGCCCTCACGCTTCGACCTGGAGAAGCTCGGCTACATAGTAGCACAACAGGCCGAGCAGATCAATCGTCTGACGAACACGATGGACAGGATGGTCGAGAAAATTAGCCGCCTGGAGCTACGGCATGAAGAAGCTGTTAGGCTTACCGTAGACCAGTTAGCTGCCGAGCTAACTCCGCCTCCACGCCGACATGCAGCTTCTGCCCATCGAACGGACGACTTGATCTCCTTTGCAGATCCAGACCCGGAGCAAACGGTTCAGAATGCTGGAATAGGACGGAAGGACGATGTTAGTGGCTTTGATAAGCGGCCTGCCTCATCGACTCACCTGGAGAATGCACCTGTCTTACAGAATCCGCCTGTTCTGGAGCAGCCACAAATTCAGCCGAGCCCGATAAATGCTCAGCCTTTCAGTAATGTGGGCGCGATCGGCCCCTTACCACCACCGCTACTCCCAATAGCCCCTAAAAGGATTTCTTTAATCCCCAGGGACTATGATGGTAAGGAACCTTGGTCGACTTACAAACGACACTTTGAAGCCGTTTCGCGCGCCAATAATTGGTCCCCTGAACTGAAGGCGATGTACCTTGTGCCTTACTTACGCGGTACTGCGCTGGCCTTTTATGAGACGCTGCCTGAAATTACAAAAGAAAGCTATGAGAAGCTTAGTCTCGCTTTCGGCAGCCGTTTCAGCGACCAGTACCAACAGGCAGTGGCACATATTCAGCTGCGTGGACGAACTCAGCGAGCGAATGAGAGCCTATCGGAATATGCTACTGAAATCCAAAGGTTGACTTACCTGAGTTTCAGCGAGGCCCAGGAGTTCACGCGGGACAAAATCGCGCTCGCGCAATTCATCGATGGCATCTTCGACACAGACACGCAACGGCGAGTGCGCGACGCAGTCCCTTCCACGCTTGAAGCAGCACTGGCTCAAGCTATTCGCGTCGAGGCCAGCCGAGATGCCACGCGAATTAGCCGCCGCAATATGCGTACGCCGGAGACGATACCGCATCGAAGAGCTGCCGGAGTTCCACGGAATAGAACGCAGCAGCCAAAAATTAATTCGCAGCAGCCGAAGAAAAATGCCCAGCAGCCGAAGGACAATCAGCCGTCGGGAAACTAAAGCGGCCTAGGCTTGCGGAGCAAAGCCCGGGCTCTCCCACAAAGAAAGCTCCGTCCCGACGACCCACGGCGAGACCTAGGAAAAGGAAAAATACTCGTGTTGATAAAAGCAAGGCTAAAACGAAGAGCAACTCACCTGCTGTTCGCACGCCGAGACCACGGAGTTCTTCGACAAACTCTGCGATTGTCAGCCGACAAGTAACAGGTGTCGTTAAGTGGTTCAACGTCTACCGGAAATACGGATTTATTAAGCGAGACGATTCAGGAGAAGACATTTTTGTTCACGCTACCGACATCACCGGGAAGAATCCGGCCGCTCAATTCCCTTCCCTAGACGAAGGAGAGTTCGTAGTTTTCGACGTAAAACAGGGCAAGTCGAAACCAAAGGCCGTAAATGTCACGGGGCCTCACGGACAACCAGTTCGAGGTAGTCGTTCCAGTCCCGAACTACCAAAACCCGTGGCCAAGGTGCACAAAAAGTCCCATTCTTCGCCGAAACTGTCGAAGCAACCGGATTCTCAGGATCCGACCATCGCGCCACCTGCTCCCTTCGCCGATACCCCGACTAGATCGTTAAACTAAGTCCCACTGATAATTTGGGGCAGCCATCAGTGGGAACGCAGGCCCCTTTAACGATCTCCCTTAGGTCTACGGGGCTCGAAACGACCTTAACGATAGTCGGAAGCGTTAATGGCGCCGAGTGCTCCTTTGTTATCGACACAGGAGCGAGCCGAACAATAATCCATCCGGACGTTTTGAAAAAATCGTCCGTTTCTCCGAAGCTATCGCCGTCGAATGCCCGGATTCAGAGTGTTACGGGAGAACTCTTTCCGGTGAATGGCACTTTGGAAGTCACGATCGACTTTGCAGACTTCTCCGCCAGACACGTTGTTTTCGTGGCGCCGATCTCCGACGAATGCATCTTAGGCATGGACTTCCTCAACATGCATGGCTGTAAATTGGACCTTCGCAGCAGGCTCTTCACGGTGGACAACAAAACGTTTCCACTGTCGGGAAGGACACTACAGGGAGCTACAGGTAAAGTGCTACAACTAATAAACTTACCTGCCAAGTCCGAAACCGTGCTCAGCCTGTACTGCGGCCTAGTAGGTGACGTGGATGTACTTGTTTCGCCCGGCCCGTCGTGTCAAAAAGGACTGATGTTTCTCCCTGCAGTCTCGACACCTAAAAAGGGAATCGTCAAAATCTGTGTGTCGAACACGTCGAGTGAAGACGTGAAAGTACTACCTACCACCAGTCTTGCCACGGTAGAAACAGACGCACAAGTCCTGCAGCCTTCGACGAAATCGTCAGCGTCTACGACCCCGGAATTGCTCCAGATGTTCCAGCGTGCTGTGCCCGCCTTGAATTCCACTCAAAGGGACCGCTTGTGGAACACGCTGCTGCGTTTCAAGTCCGCCTTCGCTTCTTCCAAGACGGACATTGGCCGGACATCCATCACAAGGCACCAGATCGATGTGGGCGGTGCTCGGCCCATCAAACAGCCGCCACGGAGAATGCCTTGGAGCCGTCGTACTGAAGCGGAACAGCTACTCGAGGAGATGAAGGCTGAGGGAATAGTCCAACCCTCAAAAAGCGCCTGGAGCAGCCCCGTCGTCCTGGTAAGAAAGAAGGATGGTTCACTTCGCTTCTGCGTGGACTATCGACGACTGAACGAGGTCACGAAAAAGGATTCGTACCCCCTGCCGCGAATTGACCTTACCCTGGACGCCCTAGGAGATTCGAAGTGGTTCAGCACCCTCGACTTACAGTCCGGATACTGGCAAGTTGAACTGGAAGAAAAGGATAAGGATAAGACCGCATTTTCCATTGGTACAGGCCTCTACGAATTCGTAGTAATGCCTTTCGGACTTACCAATGCGCCGGCCACCTTCCAGCGACTGATGGACCGTGTCCTTGACGACCTGCCTTACACAACTTGCCTGGTGTACCTCGACGACATCATCGTCCACGGCAAGACATTCGACGACATGTTGAGGAACCTGGAACTTGTCCTCCAAAAATTGATCCAGGCAAATCTGAAGGTTTCGCCCGCTAAATGCGAATTGTGTAAGGACACGGTCAAATTTCTAGGACACGTCGTCTCAAAAGATGGCCTTTCAACTGACCCAGAAAAAGTCGAGGCTGTGAAAAACTGGCCCAGGCCTACCAATAAAACTGAGGTCCAGTCATTCCTAGGGCTGTGCGCATACTATCGACGCTTCGTGCTGAACTTCTCCGAAGTAGCGAAGCCTCTTACCGCGCTCACGGAGAAAAACCGGACGTTCTGTTGGGATGAGAATTGTGAAAGGGCTTTTCAATGTCTCAAGCAGAAACTTACCTCAACTCCCATTCTGGTCCAGCCTAACGACAAGGATCTATTTGTCCTTGACACCGATGCCAGCGATCTGGCCTGGGGAGCCGTTCTCTCGCAGGTCCAAAATGGAGAAGAGAAGGTAGTGGAATACTACAGCAAGACACTCAGTAAGGCCGAAAAAAACTACTGCGTGACGCGCAGGGAGCTGCTTGCTGTAGTGAAGGCCATGGACCACTTTCGACCTTATCTGCTGGGCAGGCCCTTTCTTCTACGCACCGACCATGCATCGTTGAGATGGCTGATGCACTTCAAGGAGCCAGAAGGACAAATAGCTCGTTGGCTGGAACGACTTCAGGCCTACGATTTTGAGGTCCAACATCGTCCGGGGCGCCAACACCAGAACGCTGACGCACTTTCTCGCCGCCCGTGCGCTGATGCGAACTGTGGCTACTGCGCGCGACAGGAGGAGCACCACGCCGCAAAAGTTCGCATGGCCATCGTTCCAGATGATATGGCCGACCTTCAAGACCAAGACGCGGACCTGGTGATAATAAAAAATTGGGTTAAAGAAGGGAATAGGCCAGAAAGAAATGAAGTCACTCACCTGAATGCGACCGTCAAGGCATACTGGACCATCTACCCTACGCTCTGCATAAAGGACAACATCCTGTACCGGAACTGCCCCAGTACTATCGGCCCAAACGCTCAGATGATTATTCCTGAGGTCAAAAAGCGCGAAATAATCACTCACTGCCACAGCAGCACCGCTGGAGGTCATTTGGGCACCGAGAAGACTCTAGCGAAAATAAAACAGCGCTATTACTGGGTTGGGTGTAGTCAGGACGTGAGAGCGGCTGTGCGAAGTTGCCTTTTATGCCAGCAGAGGTCAGGCGCCACGCCTAAGGGTAGAGCCCCACTACAACTCTACAACGTGGGAGCACCGTTCGAGAGAGTAGCAGTGGACATTTTGGGCCCTTTACCACCGACTGTCCCGCACGGCCATCGCTACGTTCTGCTATGCATCGACTATTTTTCGAAATGGCCGGAAGCGATGCCTCTCAAAGATTATACGGCCGAGAGCGTAGCCGATGCCCTCATCAACAACGTGTTTTCGAGGTTTGGTATGCCACTGCAGCTACACTCCGACCAAGGCCGAAATTTCGAAGCGGAAGTGTTCCAGGAGGTGATGAGAAAATTCGGAATCGAAAAAACCCGGACCAGCCCTTTGCACCCTCAATCGGACGGCATGGTCGAACGATTCAATCGAACTCTCCTCAGCGCGCTCTCCAAATTCACCGCGGAGAATCAGACCGACTGGGACACCTATCTGCCGTTCATCTTGCTGGCTTACAGGTCCGCGGTTCATCAGGCCACGAAGCAGACTCCGGCTGTACTGAACTTCGGGAGAGAACTGCGCCTTCCCCTCCAGCTTATAACTGGCGAGCCACCCGGGGAGCCCGTAAATCTCCGCGAATATCTACAGGAGCTCCACCGCCGGCTGGAGAAGGCCCACGACTTCGCCAGGAATAATATTCGAGGCAGCAGCGAAGCGATGAAGCAGCGGTATGACTTATCGGCGAGAGCGAATCCTTTCAAAACCGCCGATCTCGTATGGCTTCATAACCCGAAGCGCAGAAAAGGAAGATGCCCCAAACTTCAACGGGACTGGGAAGGCCCCTACCGCGTTCTGGAGGTCGTCAATGACGTCAATTATCGGATCACGAAAGATCCGAAGGATCCGCCAAAAAAGAGCACGGTAGTCCATCGCAACCGCCTCGCCCCCTATCACGCGCCGCAATAAATAAAAAATAAAAAAAAAAAATAAAATGGAGTGAGAGAACGAAAGCCAGTCGGAGAAATTCAAAACGCCCGCCGAACGTTAAAATAAAATAAAACAAAATTAAATTTTTTTTCTTTTTTTTCCTAAATTGAAGGAAAAATAAAAACTTAAAACGAATTAGAATAAGTAAACTAGAATAAATAAATTAGAGTAAATAAATTTAGAATAGCGGCCAGATAATTGAAATATAAAATAACGAACCTCTAAAAACGAATGCCGGATAGATGAATGAATTTAAATTTAAAGCTAAAAGGACTAAGGAAATTGGAATTAAATTAAATTTAAATAAAATAAGAATTGAATTAAAATAAAATAAGAACTGACTTGAATTTAAATAAAACTAAGAACTAAGTTGAACTTGAATAAAATAAGAAACAAATTGAATTTGAATAAAATAAATGCTAACTCATATCTGAATTAAAACAAAAACAAATTCTAAGTTGGGCCTAATCTATAACAAAAACTAAATAAATAAATAAAGCTGAAATAAAGGCGCACAAAACTAGGCACGGTACGCTCGACCCAGGCCAATATTTTTTTTTCCGGATCGAGCGAGTCGGAGGCGCTCGTTCAAACCTCCGCCGTTCCCGAATCAGCTGGAGTCGGCCGTCTTCCGCTCACTTTCGCGTCGCGGGCGGAAATGCCAACGACTCCAACTGATTGATAAAATAAAAAAGGAATCCAAAACTGGACTCACCTGCAATCCCACGAAGTCCAGTGATGTCCCACAGATGACTCGACGACAACCCATGTTCTGCACTACGGGAGCTGAAAACCTCCAGCCAAGGAAGTCCACATTATTCCCCGAGCTGAGGACAGCTCTACTTTTAAGGAGGGGGTAGTGTTGCAGCCCCTGCAAAAAATAGAGAAATTAATTTTTTATTAATAAAAGCAATTTTAATCATTAATTGAATTTTAGGGAAATTTTTAGTACTCACCTGGTGGCCAAGGACGAAAACAGGAGAAGACCATCCGGGACCGGGTCAAGGCCGGAAGGCCAACGTGTTCTTCGTCTCCAGTCCAGTGCAGTGCGTGATCCAAGAAGCCGAGCGAGTACACAGTCGAGCGCTAAAATAAAATTAAGTCGAGTTAAATTTTCTAATTATTTTTATTTGCTAAAGTTATTTGGTAGCGAGTTAGTTCTTTTGTTATCAGAATTGTAAAAATTGGACGGACAGAGAAAAATAAAAATCTTGTCGCGAAACGCGAGTTTTATTTTAATTCGACAAACTTAAATTTGCAGCCGCGTGAATTTCGAGTGTGGTGCACTGACCCGGCATAACTTTAGGTCAGGTAAGTACCGTGCCTAGCATCTCTAAAAATTCAGCGCGGTAATTGAGTTTAAAAATAAAAAAAAAATAAAAAAAAAAAAAAATAAAAAATAAAAAATTAAATAAATAAAATAAATCGCGATTTAGGTTCAACAAAACAATTTTGCTCATAATCTAATTTAAGTAAAAAAATAAATCGTGAAAGAACTCACCGAGTTTCCAATCGGGCCGTATCGTCCACCTCCCACGAAAAGGGCGCTCCTCCGTGTTTAAATCCAAAGTCCCTCGGCATTTTTCTGCATCGGGGCTGCGCTAGAAGATAAATAAAAATCCGGTCAGCTGAGTTCTGAAGACTCCGCAATTTGGGGCTCCGCAAACGTCATCTCCCCCGCAACACAGTGTTCGCAACATTGTGCCCGCAACATCATCCGCACCGGACGTCACGCATAGCTCACTAACACACACACTCGTCGCGAAGGAGGATAAAATACGCCGCAATTTATGCTACGCACTTTATGCTGCGCAATCGTATGGGGCGTAATTCCACTCCCGGACTTATGCTAATAGTTTAAAGAAATTGCACTTACCTTGTTATTGAGCTCCTCCTGGGATATTGCTGCCGGTCCAACGTTGCTGTCGTCATTGGCGGGCTCCCACGGGGAAACCTGAAAAAGAACAACCATTAGCACTTCACTTTTGTCTTTCGAGCTTTTCTCTTACACTTCCACTGCACACACTGCACTCGCGAACACAGCTCCCGGAATCAACCGCGGAATCTGATTATTTAATTAAATTACCGCGACGGCGTAGCCGGGTCGAACCGCCGCCTTGACCCGATAAACAAATAAGGACGCTACGCATACTAAATCATCCACACATCGACGCCGTGTTACACTTGCGCCGCAGTGCTACCGCTGTGTGGGTGTGCAACTAGACAAAAGTGAACGAAAGCTCACTGTAGGGCATTGCCAGAACTCTCCGGGTTAAGATTCGGTCAGAATATTCCGTGGCCCTTTCCTTTTGAACCGAAAGTCTCCCTCTCGGACATTTATTGGTTGCAATTAATTTTATTACGACCCGGGCCGGAAAAAAATTTGTTTTGCAGGCCCGAAACATTCTCTGAAATTCATGTTAATAACATGAATTTCAGAGAAAAGTGGGGCGAAAGGTGAAAAATCGTGAAATAAAAGTTAATTTTTTCAACTTCCAGGGGGGATTGCGGCCAAGGGGTTGGGGATAGGGGGGTGGCGTAAACTTTTTTGGAAAGGGCTTCCAAATAGTGATTTTTTGATATCAGTTTGGGGCCGCTGCGATGCGTAGAAAAAAGATAAAAATACAAGAGCGGTTCCCATATAAGGAAAAATCCTGATTTACGAATCACCCTGTAACTGCCAAACGGTGCGAGATGCCCCCCCCCCACCCATACGATTTTTTGCTTGTCTCGGTCTGACCTTTCACCCCCTTCAGTATTGACCACCCACCTCTGAACACCCTGTATATCAATTCTGATATCAAAATGGGGAAGTTAAACATTTTGAAACCAATATGGCGGATGGTCCTTCACAAAAATTGGTTTCTATTGGCTGTAGGAGTCACTTTACTGAATTCTGATATCAAAACTTTATAGCTAAAAATGACATATGTTAAGGTTTCTATAATAATTTAGCAAATTTTAGCAATTTCGGGCCGTCATATTTTATCCGCCATCTTTAATTTCGAAATGTATATAACCCCCTTATACCAACTTTTATAATAATCCTGCCCACCGGACGGTTTCTAGACCTAAATATATTAAGAAAACTGTTTTCTATCAAGGGTTACGCTAAGCGTGACGTTACACGTAAACCGTTATAAAATTGAACCGTTATTTGTGTGCTGTCAGAAGAGCAGCATTGTGCCTAACAAATAAATACTATATGTAAACATTTTACTCACGTTCAGGTGAATGGCACAGCTTTGAAGAGGTAAGATAAAATTTGAAAATTTACTCGATCACTACTCTGCCAACTTTAACAGTAAACATAAACAGAATAAAATGTACTATTACTGAAAAAACATTATAACCGCGTGAAACATCATCTATATATTAATAAAGATCGTCTTTTGACTTTAATTTTTTTAATTTTTATCAGCTTTTTAGCGATTTGGAACGCTGTGCGCCGGCGGGACTATCGGGCGCAAGCGCTCTCCTCCTACCAGTAGATATGAATTATGTATAAATATAAGAGATAATAAATTGAAAGACTGTTAGACTGCACAATTTGTTTTAAATAACAACAAAATATGAAAACCAAAAGGAATAAAGAAGTGTAAAAAAAATAAATAGAAAAATATTTGAAATTAAAATTGTAACACACTTCACAATCCCAATTTTTCAAACTATAAGTAAGCGCAATAAAATTATTTAACTACATTTACCGAATGTACATTATTGTGTAAGTAGTATTAAGGCATATCTTACCCCGCCTAATTAGTAGTAGATGATTGAGCTTTTATTACCTGAAAAATATACCCAAAAACTATTTCTTTTGCAATCTTAACTAAATCGTTGGGACGGTAGTACACAAATCATAAAGTTACATACAATTATTGACAAAACATTTTTAATTAATATGATTGTGAACTAGGGTATCGAATTGTAGAGGTCGTTAGGGGCGGCAAAATTTGAATAGCCTACTGGCGGCAAATGTGTAAATCCGCCACTGCAGCAAATACTATCAGTCTCTTGAAAAAAACTGTGAGTGATTGGATAAGAGTGTACGGAACCCTAAAAACAAAAACCCTAAAGAACTGGCAGCAAACCCAAAACATACGTGCAAAATAAGTAAGCAGGCTGACGAATTTAGTCTTTGCTGTGGCAATAACAGGGTAGCAATTACTTATTTCTGTAAAATAAGTAAATACCTATTTTCCCAATAAATACTGATAAGTAAAAGGTTATTCAAATAATGTCTGGCATATACTTGGTGAGATTGCTTTTACTTCAAGCAAGAGCTTTTAGTGATATCAATTTTTCTTAAATTCTTGATTTTTATTCACTCGGCCCAGTATTTCAAAATGGCACAAAGTATTGCGGGTGTATCTGACTTTGGGTGACTTTGGCACAACAACATACATAAACATGTTCTAAATACACCTGGAATTTGGATGAGTTAATGATTAACTTTTTAAAACATGTCAGTTTTCTAGCATATTTAAGTTAGTTGCAAGTAGTAAGAATTTAATTTATCTTAACTATCTGTTTAAGAGAGAAAGAAATATTCTGAAAAATATACAACAGTAAAAATCTTTGTATCGCAAAAGTCTTCTTAAAAAAACTACCTACATATACATATATTAGCGCAATTGGTAACAAAATCTGGATATTACTGTCTTCATTGATAATATAAAGATGAGAAAAAAGTGTAAACTTTAATTTGAAAATTCAAATATCTTAACTTATCACTAAAATGCAAGTATTTTCATTTTTACATAAGACTTATGGTATTTTCTAAATCAAAAAGAAATGTACGATGAAGCAATTATTTTGTTTGGAGTTTCTCTGAACCATATTTTAATTTTCTTCAAAAGTAGAAGTATTTTGTGAGAAAGGTAATTGCTAACAAAAGCAAACGAGTTTCAAAAATTCTTCGTTTCAATAAATTCTTATTTGAATGAAGAATTGTTGAACCTCACTCAATTTTGTTAGCAAATACCATTCTTACAAAATATTTCTACTTTTTACAAGAAATAAATATTTCCATCATGAATTCATGTGTAACACGGTAAAATATACAAACTTGTACTTTATTTATGAGTTTGTCAAAGAACACAGAGTACAACTGCATATCTTTTACTACAAAAATTTATAAAAGACTACTTATTAAAATAAATGTTTCAGATATTCCACTCTTAAAGCTTAAACGACAGCTGTCCACTTCCACTTTGTATTTTTTATACTTCCCAGCAGAATGAAGTTTTTATGGTCAATACTTAAATGAATAAAGTGCGGTTTGTTGCTTGCATTCTTATAAAAAGGAACACAGATAATGTATTTACTTCAAGGATGGAATAGAAAGATATCTTTAATTCCATTTTTCAGTTGCTCTTGAGAGTTTGAAAATTAATATCTTTCCATCGTTCATTTTTCTGACTTGCCTCATGCTGGAAATGTTCGCTGAAGAAAAACTTTTTCAACATTTTTATTAACCTCCCAAGTGAAGCTTGCTGCTATTAAATCAGAAAAATAAAAATCTGGTTATTTGCAACTTCTTAGTCCTTCATGCCATTGCCCTGGGTCTGAAATAAGTAAACTTTGGCATTTAATTCCCCCTAGGGAGATGGGGATGAGATTTCACACTAATGTCTTTTTGAATTTTTTTAACAATCACTATTCATGGCAGCCACATGAAAGAAACTCAGTGAATTTATTCAAAGTTTGTTGAAACAGGCTGTCCTTGTTTTGGTGCGAAATGGATCCCTGGAGCTGTTTAGATATTATGTCAGTTTTGAGCTTTATTGTCATTCGGTGGCAACGGTTCAACTTTAAAGTCAATTAATTTAATATTAAGGCGGATTTAAAGATATAAGTTTGGGCTAATCTAGCTTGAACTCTTTAAAGAGTTATGTTGTTAGTTACATTTCTTATTTTATCGACTTTAAAAAGGACATACATCTATATTTGTCTCCTTTGTGTATGCAGGTGGTTTGCTTGCTTTTATTTATTTTACTATTGCATCATTCTAGATAGAGTAGTTTAATATCATGTATCGAATTTTGAATTTTTAACGGACAAAATATACAATATACATATTATATATTATGAAGAATTTCGCATTGTCAATACGTTGTTTTAAGCAGACATTGACATGAATAAAGGCTGAATAGAGGGCAGTGGCAGCGGCATCTTAGGGAGTGTTTCAAATTTTGCCAGCTACAGGAATGTAAAACAGATTAAGGCGTAGGGCAGCGGCAGGTTTTTTGGAAGTAAATTGTGGAAAGAAATTTTGTTACGACATTTTAAGTGAAAAAAAAAGAAAATGCTCCATACTACAAGCTATATTTTTGGTAAAAGTAAAAAATTTAAAAAAATGCGAATTTGGAAAAAATCAGGTTTTTAATATTAACTTCCAGTTTACTATACGGAAAAAAATCCAATTTCAAATTTTAATTAATTTCTAAGAAAAACAATTAACCCTTAACGGACGAGAGGCGACTCTCAGTCGCCACGGTGTTCCGCGCGGCAGGACGAGTGGCGAGTGAGAGGCGACACTCGGTGTATATGTTAGACTTTGTTATCTCCAAACAACAGGGTCGCACTATTGGTTCTAGGAAAGGTTCCTTAGCTATCGATGGTCTCTTATACAATGTATGAAATGACATACCATAGCAGAGATAAGATATTGAAACATTCTTCGATGAGTGTAGCTCTGACAGTGGTTCCGACATTAGTTGAGACTTGGCAAGCTTGGCAAAAGCATCAGAAGAATTTTTTTAACGTGATTTTGTGTGAACCCCTGCAAAAATGGATTCCACAAATGAACTCAGCTCTAGTGAAGGCAAGCCAGGTGGAAGACATGAAACCTCATATTATTGTGATACATGTCCAGAAAAGCCACGGATGCATCTTGGTCAATGCTTCGTAAAGTATCACACACAGCGAAAGTACAGAACATAATTTTTCTAAAAATAAAGTTTTAAAGGTGTAAATATAGATAAACAATCTAAATATAACGTTTTTATGAGATAATTTATATGTAAGATCATTTTATTATATTATGTAAGTCACTCAACGCATTCGCAAAAATCGCTTCGTCCTGCTACCTCACCCGGTCGAAAAAGTAGTCGTCCGTTAAGGGTTAATATTCTCAAATAAACACGATTTACTTATTTTTCAATCCACTTGATTAACTGTATTATTAGCATTTAAAAAATCCGTTCCTCAAATGTTGCCAGTTTTTTGAAGTCGTATAAATTGGTAGAAAATTTAAAAAAAAAAAATAAAAATAATCATGTACATTTATTCAGGTCCCATGGAAGTACAATTAATCCAATTATGAACAAAATCCAGTACTTGAAATTTTTTTCGTTGTCCGTTTCACGTGAAATGCCCGCTATGGTAGAGGGGTATTTAATGAAAATGACATACGTATGCTCATCCTAAATTTAAGCTTCTTTAGTTATATAAAGTTTTGTAATGTTATCAAATGTACGATTCTTCGAAGCCAATTCCTTTGGAAGAATTACACATTGCTTTGAATGCTTGTCGATCCATAAAAAAATTGATTATAGTCAATTTACTTATTTGTAAAAGTCATTGCGTCCAATTTTAAATTCGAGCTATTTCTCCAATTTAATAGGATATTTTTTGTAGTAGGTTGAATGAAATGAATGAGCTTAACTAAACAAATTATTTATTAAAGTTTCAGTCCAGTTGTCATGATAAATTTATTCAGAAATCGGTATTAATATCTTTAATTAGAGTGTACTACAAGTAGTTAGAATCATTTCAAACTTTTGCAAAACTTATGCAATGATATCACAATTTCCACAAAAGGATTTATTTTGCTTTCTGAAAGATCAATTGTTTTATTCATTTTCAATTAACTGGAGTCGAGTATTCATGTTCATTAGTTAGCTTCATTATATTTAACATACTATGGAAAAAGAAAAAAACAAAAAAAAGGCCAAACATATTTGTTTAACAGTAATAACAGCTTGACGTTTTCATGTTTTTGTTTCTGTGTAATAAATTAAAATCACAACTAGTGTACGATTACAAAAAAAAAAAAAAAAAAAAATTGTTCCTCAAACAAATTTAGTAAGTAAGGTAGAGTCGCCAAATATCGTCCCCTTTTTGTAAAACAAATCTAAAAAAATAAAAAAAAATACCACAGTAATAAATGAAACGTCAAACACTAGGTTCAATACTCCTTTATTCATAAAAATAATCAAAAACCCGTTAACATTGTCAGAAAAAATTATCCCACCAAAAACATTCTGTAAAAAACTAGCCAAGTCTCGATGGACCTGCTTGTTTATCTCTAAAAAGTAATGAAATCTAGACAAAGTCGTGCCAAATCTAAGGTTCCTTACTGCGATTTCTTTATTATTATAGTTAATGTTGTGTGACTTGGCCGTTGAACATTCTTACGTTAGTGGGTACAAGTCAATTTTCTTTACACGTAATGTTATATCTGTTGTAACTACCTATGTTTGTTAAGCGAGATAATAGCCCATACTGGTATTGGTAATTGAAATACGCAGCTTTATCAAGCCTACAATTGACTGGTTATTGAATCAACGTTTTCCAAGTGGCAATTTTCCATCGTCAATGGGTAGCGGTTCTGGCGACAGATTGGTGCAATGGTGTCATGGAGCACCTCGTTTTATACCCTTGTGTACCCTTCAACGGCCAAGTCACACAACATTAACTATAATATTAAAGAAATCGCAGTAAGGAACCTTAGATTTGGCACGACTTTGTCTAGATTTCATTACTTTTTAGAGATAAACAAGCAGGTCCATCGAGACTTGGCTAGTTTTTTACAGAATGTTTTTGGTGGGATTTCAGTTCTTTTTGTAGAAACGTGGGCATATTGATTTATTTTATTAGATTTTCTTATTTGACACAATTTTTTCTTTTTAGGAGTAGTTTTTTTATTATTACAAATCTTTCTTTTCTTTTTTTCCGGTTCTGATTCTTGTACAGTAGCAACAGTTTTTCGTATTGCTAGATTAAATTAGAAGATGTGTCCCACTACGCTGGATTTTTGCAATGATAGTCGATTTTTTTATGTACCAATAGTAGAAGGGGGCATTACCATATCTCTAATACAGCTGAGACCAGCTGAGGGTTCTTCATCAAATACTTCAGACCTTCGATTTTTGACATCAAATGAAGCGGCCCACCAAGTTGAATATTTTTTGTAAAGGCGGTATGTCGATCTCTAATAGTTTGGTTGGGCTCTTGTGTTTTCTAATCAGGGTCACCAGGTACTCCAGATCTTCGATTATCCTAGTTTTTATAGTTTTCCCTTTATGTGGCCATTAAACCCTAACTCTGTACCAAATTTCAGCTCTCTGAGTTTATGGGAAGTACTAGTTCTATTTTGATGATTATGAGTGAGTGAGTGAGTGAGTGTCATAAATGCGAAACTTTGCTTTCGCTTAACTTCGGAACTAAATGACCTACAGACTTGAAATTTTGGATTTTAAGTATGTGATTATAGCTTACTGGATGACGAAAATTTCTGCGTTCTGGTCTTATCCAGAGGTTCTCAAATAGGGGCCTGAAAATGCGGCGAAATGGTTCCAGTAAAGGATAGTACGGCAGTGTTTGCTTCGCGCTCGACTTGGCGGGGGCACTGCCGTGCCCCCAGATAAAATAGCTTTAACAAAAATACTCAAATTATGAAAATATATTTTTGGGCTCCTAATATCGTCCCGGGGACGATATTTAGATCACAATAATCAGTACGTGAACTGGAGTTGTACTTAGTCCTTTTCTATTATATAAAATTGAACCTAACTATCATATTAATATCTAAACAGCCCTTTCTTAATTATTTTAATCATTTTTTCGGCATCTAAAAAATAAAATAAAAAACATTCTAAAGTTACATGTTACGATATAAGGTTCACGTAAGGGGACGATATTAGGAAATTTCTATTTATTTTGTCGCATCCATTTAAGCAAAAAACGTGTCATAAACCTGAAAATTTTACTTAATCGATTAACATCTGAGATATTAATAGTTAGTTTGACAAAAAAATTTTATCAATAAGTCAGGTATCTCAATATTTTATGGTATCCGAGAATATTTCAATGAAAAACTCACCTTGAACACTTTTTCTGATTTTCGGATTTCTGTCGGTACGAACGTCGTAGCGCACTCACTTCTACACAATGGCCGACTGATGCAACTAGCTGTCGGTTCCGCTCACTGATAATAGATGGCGGTTTTTAAAAGAGTAGATGTAGTGTGGAATTGTCATGGATTATTGAGCTAAATTGTAGAAACACTACCTCAACTTCAAAACCCAATATCTCAAGAAATATTGATGTTAGCGATTTGGTGTTCAAGAACTTTTTGGAGGAAATTGAATTTTCTACAAGTTTGTAATATTCACTTTTTCTGTACCTCTTGTTGTTTACGAGATAGGGGTAAAAAGCGAGAATCGCATGGACAAATTGGGGTTACTGACCCGTACTACCTCGCTGGTGGGTTAGGGTTACACCGCAATATACACTTTTGTAGAGCATTAAATTCTGAAGAAATCTTACCATTGACCAAGATTATACCATAAAATGCCTCTGAGCTGTAGAGTTTTGAAGAAAAATAATCAAAGTTTACGTGTATTTTATATGGGAAATCTTTATACGCCTTGGTCTAGTACTTAATATTAATATTAAGGGCTCCAATTTTCAGGAAATTTTTGTTTAGGTATTTGTCACAAAATTTCGAGGTGGGACTGAAAAAAAAATAGTCACGAAAAAAAAGCACCCTATAATATATATAGAAAAATTCCTGTTGAGACCTATTGCTCGATGCAATAAAAATTCTAAAACTCATATATGGTATTCAGTGGTAAAGGGTGATTCTTAGAGGTGGTTAAATAAAAATGGCTTGTACTCTTAAACTGGAACCCAAAATCAACCAATTCCATTGCGCTTTGCTTGCCGTGCAATATTTTGTATATATAATGTTTGTTTGCCATCCCCGAGTCAGTCATTTGTTAGGTCCGATGCTTTCGGTACATACAAAGCTTTGAATATGTAACAAAGCAAATAAATCTGCTTCGTAGATAAATATCAAACATACTCGAACCTTAAGGTTGTTGTTCCTCCTATGATTTATAAGACTGAATTGCGGGGTGTAACAAAAATCTATAAAAATGTAGTACCTACTTACTTTTAAATATGACATCACATATCGTAAGGGTGTTCTATGTTAGAACTATACTTCAGAAAACAAATTTGCCTGGGGTTTTGTCTTGCCTATATGAACAAAATTCCCGGAAATCAAGATGAGCCTGGCTGGAGTATGTAAGGAGGTAATAAATAATGTCTTTACCCTCTACTGGAATTTATGCCCACTTGATATGGACTTCAGACTTTCCGGATACTTCACTGACTGATGATCCCTTAAATTATCAAAGTTTTTCCCATGTGCTGGTGGGTTATCAAAAAGCCTTCACAAATGCAAGGATCCTATCCCGGCTTTGAAATGACATCGAGACTCAACAGGAAAGATATAAACCGAGGAGTGAAGCCGAGCGATTTGTTCAAACGAGTCGAGGCAGGGAATCCCATAAAATAAGGATATCCTGACAAAATCGACAAACGTTTTGCTGAGCTCTTGTGGCTAATCTCACGGCTGGAGGCGTCTCAAAAGCAAACAAGACTTGAAGAAATGTTATTAATTTTACTGCTCTACACCCATCGCAGAAGGGAGGAAGTGCCACTGGAAAATGTAATTAATTTGTTTCTTTGTCGGCGCGTGCTTTGTGACTTCACCCTTACGTTAAGCTTATTCCCTCCATACCGATAGGAAAAAGTTAGATAAATCTTTTTCCGCTTCGTCTTAGCGCTACGTCGACTTTTAATCCTCTACCGATCAACATCTGGCGTCTAGAGATACTTTAGGCATTTCCTTCTGTGACATTAGATTTCTTTGGTCTTATTTAAAATTCTTAGGAAGGGTAGTAGGGTGCGGTTATAAGGATAAGATAAACATATAATTAGAGTTACAAGCCTTAATACAACTCTTCATACTTATAAACCACCCCTCGCCCTTATCAGCAGAAAATTAGTTTCTTTTAGGATAGAAACTTTAAAAATGAAAACTGGCACATAAATCTGTTTGAAGTCATTTCTCTGAAAGATTTGTAAACTTTGTAGCCCCTGCAAATTCTTTCTTAGGGGGATTAAATTGGTTGAGAAGATTCTAGAGCAACGTGCTCCTCATACTCTATACGAGCAAGAAGTTCAGATAGTCGTGGCTCTAATTAAAACTCGGATAGTTTTCCTGATTCATGTGGGTAAAGCTAAGTTAAAAGGAATGTATCTTCAGTGAAATTAAGGCTCTGCCATTTTTGCGGTTCTTAGGGTTGCAGGATATTTTAAAATTCTTGTTAAATTTATTTCATTGGTCTGTGTATAATGCACATCTTGGTTTATCTAATAAATTTTATTTTTAATTTGTTGTACTGCTTGATCAAATTTGATATTGTAATTCTCGCTGCATTAATGGAGCAGATATTTTAAAAATGTTTAACAATTTAATTCTGCTTCTAATAGTTATTCTTATACTGAAGAGCAAAATTGAATCAAAGCATAAAAAAAGCATTTTATATAACAATAATAAATTGTGAAAATTCGCATCCGCAACCTTTAGAAGACTCTACCAACGCTCACGAAAAATACAACGCATAAGCAGAGAATCAGTTTTGCTCCACGTATGCGAATAAACATAATTCAATTTTCCGCAAATTGGGGATGCATCTCAAGCGAAAGAAATAAAGTGCGCAGTGTAAGTTTTATTTTACAGGCGATTGTGTAGTGATTATTAGAGGACGATTTTTTGTAGAGCTTTTCGAATAGTCATCAAAATTCTTAGTATGCAGGATAAAAGATCTCTTTCCAAGTAATTATTTCCAAGGAGTCTAAGTGAACAGGCTGAGAGATTTATTTCCACAAATCTTACTTCTGGAGGCAGTTCTAGTGACTCTGCAGCAACTAGAGCTTTAAACTAGCAATAGAGCAGAAAAAATAAACGTGTGAACAGACCGTCGTGCAATGAAGAAGCTTATTTATCAATATTTTAAAATATAAAGACACGCTTAACCTTTGCAAGGAAATATAAATCTTGATCTTCTAATGGCTGGAAAAAAGCAATATGATCTGATGAAATAAAAATGAATCGTTATTGCTCAGACGGTCGCACATGGGTTTGGATAAGGGAGAATGAACGTTTAAGCTACCTTCAGTGGTGGACATCTCCATTATATCAATGGAATTGTGACAAAAGAAGTTTACCTTAATATATTGAAAACGAAACTTCGAGGTGCTGTGGAAAATATGCTATTTGCGGAAAATGAGGCAGTGTTTCAGTAAGATCGGTACCCTAAACATACCGCGAAAGTCGTGCAAAATAGGATTTACTATACAAAAATCATTTTCTCTATTGGATTGACCGCCACAAAGCTCCGATATGAATCCAATAGTGGTGGATGGAAAACTTATGCGCATTGGTGAACGTACAACTTCGCAATAACTATAGTTCACCAGCTTCATCTTTGAAAGTCTTAAAGGGTAAGGCGCCAGAAGTGTGATAAAATTAAGCCTAATTACTGTGAAAAATTAATAAATGGTATGCCGAATCGAAGCGGTTCCAGATACCAAAGGTCTGTGGACAAAGTATAAAAGAAGAAAATTGTTTGTGTGTTTCACTAAAATAAAAATATTATGCAAAGCTTAGTACATAGAAATTCTTAATTTATGAGTTATGTAAGAAAGTTTTCCCTTTTTCTTGTTTTATAAATAAAGCTTAGAATTATGAAGTAAATACTTTTCAAACAAAAATCTGCTTTTTACGTCTATTTAAACAATAAATGTACAAACAATATAAACTTTGCGTTAAGTTTTGCTCCTCACTGTAGATTTAAAGAATTCTTTGTACAATATACAGGTTGTTTCACATAGAGCATGCCAAAATAAGTGGCGTAAAAGATCTCATCTAGGCAAACAAAAAATTGTATGACAGGAGGGAATCTCAACCGTTTAGGAATTACAGGGTGACTCATAAATTCGGAACTTTCATGGTATGTACATTAGTTTATTTTTATCTTTTGATCTACTCAACGCAGCTACATCAAATTTACACCAAAAAACTACTATACCCATGTCCTTTCCAAAAGTGTCAACTATATTGATCTACCTTCTACCACTGTAGCTGTCATTTGCGAAACTGAAAAAATGTTTAGCAATTTCCTAAAATCCAGGATTTCCCTAAGTTTTCTCCGAAATTTTTGTAATTAATAGACCTGTTTTTTATTTTCATAAAATTTCTCATCTTATTATCTTTCCAAAAGTCAAGGTGAAAAAGGGGTAAAAAAACTTGTTCTTAGGAAACCTGACTGGTACCTTAATATTTCATTGCATTGTAGGTAGGCAATTCGTAAAATAAACAAAATTTCTATGAAAAATGATCAAACATTTTTGTTTAGGGTACCCAGGTAATTAATTTTAATTTCTGCTGCAAATAAGTTAATAAAAATATTGTAATTTATCTTATTGTCGTTATTAGCTTGTGTGAGCCAGTGTTCACAACCAAGTATCCTGACGCTCTATTACTAATACCTGATGGTAATTTTGTTATAAAAAGAGGTCAGCCATAAAGAATATCGACAATAGTTGAAAAACAAATCGATAACTATGGATCTTCTTAAAGTAAAATTATTAAAAAATAACTGAATTTACTTTTTTGGAACACGCGGATATAATTTACATTTCAGGTCTAGTAGACAGAACGAAATAGCGCCAAAGGAGATACTCTAATCGACGTATACCTCAAAGAGAGGTATTTTCATGGATTTCCTGGAGGTTAAGAGAAACCGGAACTGTAACTTCAAACAGCAAGGAATCGCGATCAGAAACATTAGAAGATTCTATCGAATCCTCGCCAGGAAAAGCTCTGAAATAAGCCGAAATGAGTTGCAAAACGATAAGGGATTTCGAGAGGGATTTCGTCCATATCAGCATATCTCAGTCCAAGGAATACTAGAAGGAGATTCCGAGAGAAGATTGGAGTTCTGCACTTGGCTTCTCGAATGCGACATAGAGAATAGGTCGTTTATGCACCGAATTTTGTGGACGGATGAATCGCAATTCATCAAGTATGGTATCAGAAACTTCCACAACCTCCATCCCTACTCGGATTCTAACACATACGACAAGAGACATTTCATTTCAGCATACAATTAGAGTTAATGTTTGGGTTGGTATCATCTACAACCATTTAATAAGACCATTCATTTTACAGTAAGATTTAATAACCCAAGGAGGAGGGTCAATAAGGCCGGTTTTCGGCACAAATTTTTTGGCAAGAAGGACTTGAAATTTCTTTGAAATTCTTCTTGGGATTTTATCTATAATCAATATGTAGTCGGTTTCAACCAATACGAAACCTCCAAATACCCTCCCCCCCAAAGTTATGAAAAAGCATCTATAAATAGCACTATTTTAATGCATTAACGCTTATAGAAAATATCGCCTCAGCTAAATCTCTTATTTTATAATACAGATAATGCATCTAGACAACCAATCAAACATAAATACCCTCCTCCCCCTACCATACCCCTCTGTAATTAATTCAAAGTAGAATATTGGCAGTTGATATAGATAATACAAATTGACAGCCAATCAAACATAAATACCATCCTCCTCCTCCCGCACCATACCCCCTCCTCCACCATACCCCCTTCTCCACCATACCCCCTCTGTAAATGCATTATGTTTTTGTAAATAATTGTAATAATAATAATTGTAAATAAAAGAAAGTGTTATCAAAGTCAGGTGCGATTTTTTCAATGACACACTTATTTTTGACACCGGAAATAAGATTGGAAAATTTTATATTCATATATGACTTTGACTGAATCCCTCTCCCTCGATCTTGGAGGTCCTCCACACGGACAATCTACGAAAATACAACTAATGCTGGAAAGCCTTGGCCTTAAGTTTAATATTACAATTTTTGGATCTCTTAATTTCCTCGAAGGTCATGATCAAGGTCAAATCCAAGGTCACGTCGTATTTTACTTTTCCCTTACTGAGTCAAGGTTTACAGAAGCTTTTTGCCACACTCCGTGCAATCACAGAGTGTTGATAATAACCAGAGTATATCTCGAAATCCTGGGGTTCTATGACTTGGGTGCAATTGAGACTTTTGATCAGGGCAGCAAAATACACAACATACTGCAATATAAGCCAATTTCATGGGAACCGGATTACTATAGGATCTGTAAGGGGTTCTTTTTATTTTATTTTACCTAACTTTACCTCGTAAAAGAAAGCTCAATAAAGCACAAGTAATACTCCCAAGGTCATTTTACAACACTTTGCACGTTAGTGATACGAAATAAATCTAATTTGAAATTAAATCCGACAATTGAATTTTGGCCCCTTTGGAATAAAAATAACAATATCTAATTTATTAAGTAAAAAAGTCTCTCCTACTGTATATTCCTGAAATCTCCATAAAACACACAATTTTTAATACAATATGCATTACTAGCCCAGTACATTTTTTGTCCACCATGTAAGGAAAAATTTGAATATAATAATTTCAAACCAAAACTTTGTGACAATAAAAGTTAGTATATATTCCAACTTAACATATACGCTAATTGTTTTTCGGAGAATATATAGGGTTTCAAATTGGCGGATCCAAGATGACGGTTGAAAATTTTAAATTTGAAGCGATTTTCATGAAAATTGGTACTTAGGGGTTTTGCGGAATGCTGATTTCAAATCCGCTGTCCAAATTTAGAAATTCAAGATGACGGATCCAATATAGCGACCAATATTTCTCGATTTCAACGGATTTTAATGAAAATTAGTACAGCGATTGTTTTGAGGTCACTGGTTTTGAATGTTATCAAACTTTACAAATTCAAGATGGCGGACCCAATATGGCCACCAGTGGCGTGGGGTCCATATAACACGATTCCTACCGGCTTCCCTTTTGGGAACTCATCCTATTCCCGTAAATTTAAAACTTGTTCTATGCCTGTAAAATTCCTGGAAAGCGCTCCCAAAATTCATCTCGTAAAGAAAACATGGCAAAACAAGTGTTACAACCAAAAACAACCATAATCTGTTGTTGCACTACGATGGAACCTTCCCTCGCACCGTAGCAGGTTCTATCAAGGGGTTGCATCGGGTATGAAGTGCTCGCTCGCTGCTTCTGTAAGCCGGTCATTTTACGGCTTACTCAAGCCCACACTTTTCTCCACGAGTAACAAAGAAATCGTGTGTGATATCCTTTGCTCACTAAAGGCAAATCCTATAAGAAAATAACACGATAGAAACCGGCTTCTCGGCTGTTTTTGTTTTGCAGAAGTTGAAATTCGGGTCACTTCGGCGGGTGGTTGTTTATTTCTTAGAATGTCAGCTGATTCGTGTCTTCTCTATGAACGGGTGTGAGTGTAGTGGTGCTCTATAACACGGTAGAAAGCGGCTTCTCGGGTGAGTGGGGTTGGTTGGGGTGGGTTTGGTTATTAAATCTCTTTGATACTGAAGGGGCTGTGAATTGTAGGAGTGAATGCTCCCTTATTTCACAAGAACACGGCAGAAGTCGTCTTCTCGGAAGGGAGGGGTGTTGTGGTTTTGTTTATTATATTTTAATAAAAAAATTGTTAACTTGTGTCTCTTTTTGCCTTGGTGCTCAACGGATTGTGACTTATGAGTGTGGTGTGGTGCTATTTTATTACCTCTCGATAACACGATAGGATCCGGCTTCTCGTCATTTCTCAGATTAAAACTCGGTATAGTTCCTTTAGTCAACTAAAATTTTTAGATTTACTTAATAAATCAAAATATGATTATTTTGCTCAATCAAATCCTAACGAAAAGATATCATTTTTAATTACAGTTTTCCCGAGAATTTTCCAGTTTTCTGCTTTAAAAAATGAATTGAACGTTTTATATACCACTTCTTCATTACGGCAATTTGATATTCTCGCGCTTTACTCGCATATTAAATGTGGCATTTTAAAAGATACTTTTCCTCAAATTTTAAACTTGTGTTGTATATTTTTAACTCTTCCCATTACAGTTGCTTCCGCGGAAAGATCTTTTTCAGCCCTTAAGAGAATACATACTTATTTAAGAAATTCTCAAACCGAAGAAAGGCTCTCAAATTTAGCACTCTTATCTATAGAAAAACACCTTCTTTTACAAATTAGAAATCAGTCGAATTTTTACAATGATGTTTTGGCCGAATTTATAAAAAAAAATCGTAGATTAGTTTTTGAGTATAAGTAAGATTAATTATATTTCATATCAACTTTTCACAGTTTTTGTTAACCGCTTTAGTTTGATTGCACGATACACGCGACTATAACGGGTTTTTTTCAAAGCCACTTATAGTATTCTTGAAGTTCATTGTATATATGTCCATATTTATTCATAATATTCATATAGCACTTAACTTCCAATGACTTTAAGTATGATAGAAGTGGCCGACTAAATTCGACAAGAATACACGCAGTCACTGTTGAACACATTTTGTAATATCTGACTTCATTTGGTGAGTTTTTTTTCGCTATTAAGTTTCTGATTTTTGCACCGGCTTACCTTCTCAAAAATTTCACCCCACGCCACTGATGGCCACCAATATTTCTCGATTCCAACAGATTTTAATGAAAATTAGTGCAATGATTATTTTGAGGACACTGATTTTGAATTTTCGAATCCAAGATGGTTGATCCAACATGGCGACTAAAATGTCCTGATTTTAATTAGTACAATGATTATTCTGAGGCAACTAATTTCGAATATTATCGAAATTTCCAAATCCAAGATGGTGGATCCAACATGGCGACTAAAATTTCTCGATTTCAACAGATTTTAATGGAAATTAGGACTGTGATTATTCTGAGGCCCCTATTTTTGAATATTATTAAGATTTGGATATTCAAGATGGCGGAGCATAAAGGGGTTTTTCGAGTTGAAACAATTTCTAGGATATAACAAACGTTTGAGAAGTGTTTAATTAGTAAGTATTTACACGCCGGGTGAAACCGGGTAACCCAGCTAGTATATAGTCACGTCCTAGCAACAAGAAACCTTACCGTTCCAGTAAATCTCATCAGCACTTGCAATCTTACATGCACTTTTGCCAAATCAGCATTTCACATGACTTATGCCGGCGCCATCTGCTTAGAAATGTAATACCGCCATCATGTTCCGATGGGTTCCCATCCGAATAACTCGCGCAGGGACTAGTTAGTGAGTTAGCTACTTACCTTCTATCAGATCGGAATAAAGTTTGTGGGTAGGCTTAATAATAAATTGTTTGAATCAAAAGAACTATAGTTTCTGTTTTTTATTATTTTATTACACTCGGCGTTTGAATGAAATAACTATATATATTATATATATTTTGAAAACGGCAAAGCAATATTTTTTTGCCTTGTAGGTCACCTCTTAATCTATCTTCTCCTTCCATTTGACGTGGTTCTTATGGGACATCCTGTGCAGGGGGTCCAAAACCACCCGTCCACCCCTTCTAAATCGACCAAAAACTTTTTTTCGCCAAGGCGATTACTCCATTTAAGTAAAATGGGTACGCTCTATCGACTGGCGCTATTTTCAGCTTCCGATCTCGACCGAAAGTGCGTTATTTATACAGGAAGTATATTTTTTTAAATTGGATGGGTACATTTTGACCTCGAATTCGGATTCCACGATGAAAAATACAACAACTTTAGAACATTTTTTAAAAAAATAACGATTTCGCCCTCTAAATGACCTTTGAAGTTGTTCAAGCTGGCAGTAGACCTTTAACTCCGGAATTGCAATGTGTGAATTCACATTTTACGTCATAAGTTGTGCATGCTGGGTGTAAATGGGAACTTTATCGTCTCCACCTCCTACATTTTATACTACATACTTTAATAGAGAAAATTGTTTTTTTTTTTTTTTGTAAACTTCGAATTGCTTCTGCACGTAGAGACGAGTTACAGTATATGATGCTACATGCTGTAATAGGAAAAATTCTACGTGTTTTAATGATCTTCTTTTTAATAGGAATTTCTAGAATAAAGGATGTTGTAGATGAAAAACAAAGTTGTCAGAAATATCAATGTTATTTTTATCAAAAAAAGGGATTTTTTTAAATTTTTTGTTCTTCGAATTGTTCGTTTTTTCATGTAGATTATGAAAAAAAAATTTAAGAAGTAGATCTGACACCGCAACAATTTTTTATGAAGGATCATTCGTGGGAGCTTAAGTTTTTTGTCCATTTGAAGCTATAAGACTATTAAAATCCTGAATTTCAAAAATGTTATCATAAATCCGCTGTAAAAAACAACATTTAAAAATAAATTAAGATCCGTCCATTTTCTAATTTTGTATGGTCAAAAAATCAGGTAACCACAAAAGTGTATAATTACTGAGAGAGTTCCTGTGCTTAATGTAGCAAACAGGAAGGACAAGAGAACTCCAGAGAAACCTCCATTCATATCCCACTTATATATTTTACGGAACGAGGAAGGGATGAATGAAAAAATGCTATTCATTGTGCCAGTATTTACCAATTCGATAGTGGTACTATTTGGCCTATGAACTTGAATATATCCGCTTTACTAGCGCACGTGTTGTTCCACATCGGACCTTTAGGGCGCATGATCCAGCCAAAAGGGGAGATCCGGCGAAACTGTTCTACAACCCCTTGGATTTGGCTGAAAGTTGTTTTTCGCTGAGTCCTTTACGATGCGATTTGAAATAGCGAACATTTCGTTATCCTCCGAGCACATGTTGGATCTTTTCCTTCAACGGACTTATTTAGTGCCAGGACCGTCAGTTTGCTTCCAAATTTCGTCTCGGGTAACCGTGGCCTGGACCAGTTTAAATAAATTTCGTTCTTACTGAAATAATAATGAATTTGATTACCATGTTGCGTGGTATTGGTGGTTAAGGAAGTTCTTACAGGTGGCTAGTTTGCGGTTTCATTAAAACTGCACTTTAGTTTGCACACTGGAATTGCTTTAGTTCATTTGGTGAACAAGTGGTAGTCAAGAGTGGATTTAGTAACATAAGTGGTTACAAAATTTCAAAGTGAAGTGGCTTGGTGGTTTTGTGTGTTTCTGTTAAATTGTTAAATATTACACATCCTGCAGAGGAATCAGTATAAAGAAAAAATTGATTGGTGG
The DNA here is from genome assembly GCA_949715965.1 of Dysmachus trigonus. Classification (NCBI taxonomy): domain Eukaryota; kingdom Metazoa; phylum Arthropoda; class Insecta; order Diptera; family Asilidae; genus Dysmachus; species Dysmachus trigonus. The sequence goes on along the minus strand of OX454322.1, from coordinate 42,445,161 downwards.
GTTTTAATGATTTTTTGTATAAATTTGTCTAAGATTATTTCTATCGAAGATGCTTATTTCTGCAGTATCCTTTTTCGGGCAAATCTTCTCCATGACTGGAGCTGAAATTTAATCAAAAAAACATCAAGATTTTTTTTCTCCAGAGGTTATAAATTATATCATGTGCACCAGTGTGCACGAAGCGTTCGGTTTTTGCAAGCCCAGCAAGGAAGAAAGTTTATTCATATCGCTCGTTCATGCGAAGAGGCAAGGGGTTGACAGGAAGGATTATTCTAGGATCATCTTCGCTTTTTGTTTTTTATTTACGACCTAGGGTTAGTCACGGCAGGGGAATAAATCGAAAAAGGCACCATGCCAGGTCCACTCAGCAAAATGTGATAAAAATCTCCTTTTCTGTGGCCACAGGGTTTTGACAAGGTAATTAGTTTGTGGGTATTAAACAAAAAGAAAAGGGTTTGTAGTGAAGATTTTTTGTACACAGATTGAGGACAGGAATGCGATCCGGGTTTTATTTTAAGTGATAAATCTACATGTAACTGGATGTTGTAATTTAATTAAAGTTCTTTATAAAATAAATGCAAAATTTAGGAAAATAACTAATGGAACAGAATATATTTTATATTAATTTTCAAATCTAAAATGAAACAGTGCTCATGAAATTGAAAAAGTTGTATAATTTTCAATTAAAGTGACAGGTTTTTATTTAAGGGGTTACATGGGTCTTAAAGGTATAAAAAAAACGACTTCTTTAAAAAATTTTATTTCAAAAACGAAAAATCTTTATTATTTAAAATTTAAACATATGAAAGTAAAGTACTTAAAGTACTTGTTAAAAAAGTTTCAGCCAAAAATATTGAAAATTTTCCATTTTCCAGCCGTTTTTCGCCGTCAACCTTTTTTTTTGCGGTGGACACGATTTCTCGAAAATAAATTGACCAATTTGGTTGAAACTTTGCACACTTATTCTTTATAGTATTGTTTCGTGATTGAACGAAGGAATTTTCATTCGGTCAAGTCGTTCTTGTTTTATACGAAAAAGACCTTTTAAAAATGATGAGAATCGGAAAAATGCATAAAAATTTGAGACGAAAATTGATTCAAACTCATGTCAAAATGTCAAATTTAATTTTTTTTTTTCAATTCTTTCGTTCAATCACGAGCCAAGGGCATAAACTACAAGAAAATTTTTGAATTTTTGATTTCAGATGAATCCACACCGAAATATCATGTCCACCGCAAAAAAAAAGGTTGACGGCGAAAAACGGCTGGAAAATGGAAAATTTTCAGTATTTTTGGCTGAAAATTTTTTTACAAGTACTTTAAGTACTTTAATTTCATATGTTTAAATTTTAAATAAAAAATATTTGTCGTTTTTGAAATAAAATTTTTTAAAGAAGTCGTTTTTTTTATACCTTTAAGACCCATGTAACCCCTTAAAATAGGGAGTTTTTGAGATAGAAAGCTAATTCGGGTTTATATGTAACAGATTACTATGTTTTTTCGTAGTTGAGAATTCGCAAAATTATTAATCAGTACCTACACATTTTTGAGAAAGATATTTGAGAACTAGAAGTTAAATTTAAATGTTAAAAGACCTTTTTTAATATTAGCACAAAATTTAGTTCGAATAGAGTACTCTTGCGTTAGTTAGACATTATCACGTACCGTCCAACAAATCTTTTATTAATTGCTTGCTTGCTCATTACTTTGCTTATTATGCTCGTAGGTGGTTTACTCAAAACATATATTTGTTTATTTAAAAAATGTGGCACAGCAAATACAAAGCAATTAAAATTATGTTGAAGTCACGAAATAATACAGATCAAAAGCATGTAAATTGGTGTGTTCTGAGAAATCTTAATCATTCAGTTTCATACTACGTGGCATGTCGGTGCAGCTAATTTTTATACGTAGCTTTGTAAACTTGGACAATAATTTTCTGTATTTATTCTAGTGGTTTATTTATTTTTGTGGTTAGATTATTACCCACGATTAAATTAATATTATTGGCTTTAAGACTAATTTTGTGGGAATATTTAGAGACTGAAAGGCAATGAATTCGAAAGAGACAGTAAGTTTGCAATAGAATATATTTATTTCCTCGGAAATTAATACTAGGCTTACAGATATTTATTGTGCGATTTATAGAGATTCCGAAAAGATAAGTTTGGAATATATTTCCGTTCGAAATAAACGGTTCGAGAGGTAAGCAGTTTACAAGAACATATCGTCGTAGTATAACATCAATTAGCTGAAACATATTTCACTAATCATTGATAAATACGACTTCTGTAAATTTTGCAACGAAATCTGAAACGCATCAAATTGACGCGTTCCGTAAACCTAGTGTTAAAATCGTCAAAGGAAATACATGAAAAGACCTATCTGGCTATACCTCTATCTAGGTAAAACATTTGATGTACAACAAAAATCAAACCTGTCGGTTAAAAAATCCATAATCCATAATTCATGTCTCGTCAATGTTAAAGTGCCTACCAGACAAGTGGGAAATAACTACTTACTATACATCTTTCCTCTTATGAAACGGGATGAAAAGAATGAAAGATTTATTAAACACTTCCCGAGTAAAAATGAACAGTGGCTGCATGGTTTGAAATACATTTTATTATTCTCACTAATCTCACTGAACTTTAGTACATTTTCCAGTGTTCTAATTTATGGATTCCATCTCTGAAGTGAGAATCTGGAAGAGTACGCTTCTACGCCTGCTGTTACCTCTTCGTTCGATGAAAATCATTTTTCACGCATGACTTTTTTGAGATGTGAGAACAGATAGAAGTTAGAGGGAGCCAAGTCTGGCGAATAGAGTGGATGGTGCAACAGTTCATACTTTAATTCACTAATTTTTGCGATGGTTTTTTGAGCTGTGTGAGAGGGTGCGTTATCTTGAAGAAAAATTAATTTTTCTTTTGTAAACCAGTTTTTTCTCACGAATTTCTACCTCCAGTTGGTCCAAAAGGTTATAATAATAATTTACGTTTATTATTTTACCAGTCTGGAGGTAATCTACTAACAAAATTCCTTTTGCATCCCAAAAAAGTGATGCAAACACCTTTTGGCCAATTTCTGGACCTTAACTCGAGTTAGAGCCGAAGTACCGAGTTTACACCACTCCTTAGTCTCTTGTTTCGATTTAGGATCATAGTGGTAGACCCGAGTCTCATCTACAGTGATAAAACGATGCACAAAATCCTTCGTAATTACTCTAAAACAGAGGAACTATAACTTTTAGGTTTTTGTAGTTGTATTCGAAATAAAATGTGAAAACAAAGAGCAAATAAAATAAAATAAATAAATCGTAACAGTAGAATCAAGAGTGTTATCCACCATTACAATGAAACAGTAATGGTAGATAACGCTCCTTAATCTATCATGATTATCTTTTTTGTATAAATTATTAGGACAAAAATGCGAAAAGTTTATAATATTCATATGCACAAAGTTACATATATCATTGGCATGACAGATAAGGCAGATAAGAGATGCAGATTCACGATTTTGTCTGCTGCCTACTAAATATTAGCAGATTCATTTCAAACCGTAACACATGCGCATACGAATTAAACTTAATTTTTCTGCAAAATAGTAGCTTTAATTAGATTGACTCTTTAAAGGAAGCTTTATGACATTTGAAGGAAATGAGAAAATCTAGTCATGAATAATTCAAAGATATTGCATTAAACTTATGCTAATTACTAATTCAGCTTGAAAGTTTTGTTTACCTTTTTAGCTATCTTGTTTTCTGTTTTTCTGCAAGGGTGTAAAAACAGAGTGCTATCCCGCGATTCCGCTCTTCTTTCTTAGTTTTTCCTAAGTGGACTTCTCCTTTTCTGACCCTTTTTAGTTTGTTTTACAAATTTGTCCAATAAAATATATTATTAAAGATTTTATGTATATTTCTATTGACTACATAGCATTGGAAATTGAAAAGATTTCTTAGAAGCTTTAACTTTCTTGTGTACAAATTTAAATCCCTTGCCCCATTTTTTAATCTACAAAAAGAAAGAAAGTTGTCTTTGTTTATTGCATGCTGGCTTAGAATCTAGGCCATTGGAGGGAGAATTTTTAAACTGTATATATTCCTTCTTATTTCCTTTCTCTTTATTTCCAGAATCTTTATATAAGGAAGCAATAACATCGACAAGGCAGCATTTCATTTATAATACATACTTTTAGTCTCGAATTTCAAGAAAGAGTCGCAATTATTTTTGAAATTGTTTTGCATTATAATACTAACTTTATTTCATTAAATTGAACCGAATTCCGACAGAATTAAAATCCATTTGAAATGTAGGATATTTTAAAGCAGACAGGAACTTTTATAAAGCTCAGCAAAAACTCGGAACTCTGAGAGTTCCTGCTGTAATGCAAAATTTACTAATTTATTTGATTCGAACGTAACTATTAAGAAAACTCCACTATTGATTAAAATATCTTTACACTTGATACTAACAGAAATAACGTGAAAATTAGTACAGAAAAAGTATAAAATTATTTCGCTTTTAAAGAAAATTTCGCTGACAACATCGGTCGGCAACCTTTCTGGAGTTAAGAGCCATTTTAAGTATATACATCGGTAATATTAGAAAAAATAATATAACAAAAACATCTTATTTTACGTGGTAGCAGAACATATAATTCCGGGGGGAAGTAGAGTTAATTCGCTTCATTTTAAGCATATTTTTGATAACTTTTACTGAGCATATAATAAATTTAATTTATTTAAAAATTGTACACATAATATAGCATCATTTTATGAATATTAAATTTTTAGCCTAAAATATTAAGAAATAAGCCATTGAGAGCAAGTCTTCTTTAAAAAAAAGGCAGTTTGCGGTGGACATCAAAACTCATTACTGGATTATCTTAAATCAAAAAAATCGAAAATATTTAGTTAGTTTATGAGTTTCGGGAGGAAATGACGTCGAGAATTTTTTTTTTGACGATTTTTCAATTTTTGTCATAATTTTGAAGTCAAAAAACGAATTTAAAGAAAAAAACCTGGTAAAAATCAGCCTAATAGTAAAAACCTAATTTCAGTGGGTTATATACGTTTGCTTAAAATAAAATATAAATGTAAAAAATAATAGAATCGCAAATATGTAAGATTTTTGGGATTGAGTAGAGGCACAAAGTTATTCCAACTTTGGTGAATACTCGGAAAGTTTTTAATTTCATGCAGCTTTCGAAGCTTTCGTCATTAAACGAAATTCTTAATTCGTTTTTAATAATAGTCAAAATTATGAAAATAATTCTTCACAGTAGTAAGTAGAAGATTGTCAAGATACCAAATGCATATATTTTCACTTGTTCATAAAAATCAGGAAGACAGTTCCATTATTCAAATATAATTTCTTCCTCCTTCCTACATTTTGCAATATCCGTCCACTGGTGTCTGACAGCCAATTTTCCTTTCTCTCTAGTTAAGTTTTCTAGTTCTGACTGAAAATTTATGAACTTTTCTGTCCATTGATCTTTGTTTTTCAAATCTAACAACTGTAACTCAAATTGAGCTCTATCAATGGTTGGGAACGGTCTAAAATTCAACGCGCACTCCTTCGCCACTAGTGGATTTGTTAAAAATGATAGAGTTGGTTTTTCAGATCTAAAATCTTTAAAACGAGTGTAAAAAGACTCTTGAATTTTTACAATAATTGTGACAAAAAATCCACTATTAATATTACAACTTGAATTGTTTCTGTAAAATCTTAAAGTTTCAAAATGTAGTAAGTATCCATTCTCCATGCCTTGAACAAATAATGTTAACTGTTGTTCAAACGAAAGTATCACTTCTAAAAGAGTGTGTGCAATATTACCTCTCCCTTGTAGATTTTTATTCAAGTTGTTTAAATGTGATGTCATATCAACGCAAAAATAAAACTTTTGCAGCAAATAATCACTACTTAACTCAGGATATTCCTTATATCCTTTTGAAGTAGGAATATCTTGATATGTTCAAGACACGAGTGGTTCCGAGTCAGTGGGAGTGGGGAGCAAGGTTAGCTAAAACTAGGTTTACATGCATGCAATCTGCCGCTTATTTTGTTGTGTGCGCGGGATTCTTAACATTTGACAATGGCACTATTGCAGCTAATTTTTCAGTACTGTCATATTACTCAAGAGCCACAAGTATGATGATACTGAGCCGCATGCGACTCGCGAGCCGCAGGTTGCCGACCCCTGCTCTAGTGTAAACATGCATCCAATATATCTTTGTAATCGACTAAATTTCGATTGCAGCCAGTTATGCTTCACAAGAAACTCTGAAAAGTAAAAATAGTATTGACATTTAAATATGGAAGAACCAAGTGTTAAGTTAAATGAGATAAATTAAAAGAAAGGCATATTTTACTCGAAGAGGTCCAAACAATGATAATAAGATTTATCTCGAGTTCACAATCTTTGATAAAGTACCTGTTACTTCAGAATACAGTCCAGGTCCTACAATTTATACTTTGGAAACTTTATATATTAACTTCCTTTAAAAGGGATTTTCCATGTCCCTGTAAAATGTTCTAAAACGTTAAAAAGCTATTTGTGAAGAATAAAATTCACAAATGGATTTAATAATAAACTGCTTCAAAAGCTTTAGTAACTTAAGGTCTCCAATCAAAGTGGAGTGCCTTTCAGGAAGTTGGCCATTAAATGTATTGAAATAGTTTGTACCCTTACTTAAATTTTTTGCAGCAAAATTTGCACTAATGGACTGAGAAGCATTAGGGACCAACACTGCAACTTAAATGGTCTTTCCTTCTATAGTTTGTGTTCCTGAATGGAACGTCTTAGCGCCTTGAAATTGTTTGTTGGTGGTATGGTGTAAAAGAAGTAGCCAAGGTCATTTCTAAAAGTTGTTTTGCCGGTTCTCTCTCCGGCTAAATGAAAATAAGGCGTATTGAGCCGAAAACTTTTCACTTTTCTCCATTAAGAAAATTATGTCATTCTGTTTCCATTGTGCTGCGCTATCAAATGACGGAGCTGAAAGCTGAACGATATCGTCTATTTTTCATTCCTTTAGCGGGTGGGTCAATATAGACTGACTTACACACAAAAACTTCTTCGTTCTCTTGGTCCAGTGCCAAGCATCCGTAGTTGCTGGCCCAATATTTACTCTTTCTCAATTTTGCACATAAATCAAGATTGATTTTCCATAAATCGTTGTAATATCCAAGTGGAGAAGAGTGGGCGAAAATGTGCCGTGTTTAATTACACTTAAGATTTAACGAGAAATTGCAGATGGATGAAATTGAGATGACGGACACTCCGCCTCCCAGACTTGACAAATCTTTTTACGATGACTTCTGATTTTTTTCTGTAGAAAACCAGGAAAACGTTCCTTCGATAGTGCTACTTTATGATTTATGTGATGATTATTTTGCTCTTCTATATTATGTGGTACATACTGAGAGAATATTGCGATCTAGAAAGTCTAGGACTTCAAATATAATAAAAAAAATTGCCATTGTAAATCGAAAAGTAAAAAATTATCCGGTACTAATTGATTTTGAAAAATGTAATATGTCATGCACTAATTTACTGATGTAGTTGCTTCTACATGTTTTACATAAATAATACCTAACTCGACAGAATTGATGGATTTGCAAATAATTTTTTTTTCACTCCATCCTACTATACTTGAGACAGATGGATGGATAATATATGTAATTTCTTTTTAAATCGTCGCTGTAATCGCATTGTATTATAACATTACAAAATATGTACGTTTTTAAAATCGGTTGTGAATCGTTGTACATTTAACCATATTTTATTTGAAAAAAACTATGGAACGCATTAAATAAGATATTCAGCAAAGTTAAATTTGAATGCTACTCTAATTATTAATTCAACAATGGCTTTTTTTATTTTGTTTTTGTTATTTTAAATACTTTCCACCACATAGTGGCAAATGTATGTGCAGCTATACATTTCCAGTTTTATGTGTAGGCAAAAAATAATTTTCGTTGTTAAAGTTACAACATACACTCTTTTAAAATAAAAGGAAAATTTTCCAAACTAAGTACGTTTCCAACTTTGTGTGTACGTAAATAAAAATTTTCGTTGGTTTAGTAAATAGTAAATAGTAAAATTTTAAAGGAGCCCAGTTTACTGTAACTTTATTATAGTGAAGGGCTTTATTGTGCACAGTTGCATTTCGAATGTGGTCTCATTTATACTTCGTACTTAAAAATTTGTCGAATTGCTCACTTTTCTGAATTTTGACATTGAAATCTGTCCAGCTTCTAGAGGCGCAGATAAAAGGTAAAAGCATGTACTTTTCAATAAACCTTCTATAATTATCCTGCGATTTTCTTGACAGGATTCAATTCACTTCTCGTCAAAGACAAAAAATAGTCAACTTATAAAATACAAACTTCGAAGAAACGTTGATGAAGACACTCCATAGAGTCGATAAGTATAATATATAACACAACATTCAGGGATGCCCTGTATAAAGCGATTACGAAAAGGTTTTTTAACCGAAAACTAAAAACACTAAAAACTTGTTATTGTGGCATACTTAAATACACATAGACAAATAAATTCTTCAACTAAAAAACCTATTTTAAAGTTCAAAGTTTTTGATGGACACAAGTTTAACAGTATTTCATTATAAAAGTAATCAAATCGTGTATTCAAATAAAAGAAGGAATATTTTGAAGTTAGTACAAACAACACTTGATAATTAATTTTAGTACGAAATGGCATTGTTCCAAAATGCAAATACTTTTAATTCAAAAACAAATGTAGTTAATAACGGAAATAAAGCATTTCCTTTTAAATACAATTACAATGTTGTTTCAAAATTATTTTTCGTCAAATTAACGATGGAAATTGTTAACTCCAAAGTTTAAACGTTGGTTAATTAATTAATTTTTGGTATTGACGCCAATTAATATTTGGAAACTTTGTAACTTAATTATTTATTATGTTTGTAATAATATTAATCCATTGATTTTTGGGTACGTGATAATTTGAATATTATTCTTTTACTCACTTGAGGTACTGCATCAACGCCTAAAAAAATCTCAAATTAAAAGGGCAAGGCAGTATCATGATACTAATCGATGGAATATAAATAAGAGTAGGTGGGGTAAACATAACCAATTTTATTTAGCAATAATTTTAAAAACTAAAACACAAATTAAGAATTAATGGGTTTTTAATTTTTATTACATTTTATAATACAAAAAAAAAAACTTGAAATGTTACGCTATAACTAAATATATTTTCTCAGTAAAACGACGTGCACTTCAAAAAAGTAAAATTATAATGGTGTTAAACCTTTTCGTGGACAGCAAAATTTGAATTGAGTGCTGAAAACGCATTTCTAAAAACTACTTTAAAAGTGAAAATATGAAATTGGGTTACAAAATTTTCAATTGCAGTTTCGGTATTTTGTAAAACTTTTTGTGCGTGAAAACTACTATAGTCACCCTTTCCCACGAAGGTATTAATTTTGCAGTAGCATAAACTGTAATTTCCGTGAAAAGATTAAGTAAAACTGGAATATATTTCTGCCTGTTTGTACGTTATTCGACTAGAACTCCATAACAACTTAACAGATTGTTAACCAATATGTTTTATTTTTCATGAAAACTCCTTGAACAAGAAATTTTGATCAGCGTATTTGATTTGCTTTGTGAATGTAAATTCGAGACTAGTGGTTTTGAAAACTACTGTGCACTTATTTACTGTACTATATTTAGTTAAAATTCCTGAAACTAAGAGATTTTGGTTGTGGCTAGTTCCGAAAACTATAAACTTTACCTTCATATTTTATTGCACTCATAAAGAAAAAAACGAGATAATTGTGTAATTTTTGATGGAAGTACATATAGTATGTTGGTGGCGGCAAATAAGAATAAATTTGTTACTAAGTAAATCATTTAAATCCTGCGTGAGAAAATTTGAACTGCGTGAGAAAACTTGATAAAGAAATTATGCTACTTTTAGGGCCTGTGTCAATCGGAAACTTTTTACTTTTTTTTGAGGTGAACAGATTTTCTCTGGTGAATTTATTCACAAATTTGCTGTGTCAAATGAAGATGAAATTTTGACAGTTGAATGTAGGAGAAAATTAATCGATTTCTTGCGGGAGGTTAATTTTACCAAATGAAATGAGAAGAATAGAGCAGTAGTAATTCCCTCTGCTTAAGACATCTTATATGCTTCCATATAATGCCCCCACTTACCTTCCCAATGGGAAATGGAAGCATCCAACCATGCATACCGAAGCCTTCCCTAGAAGCAAGGAATTCATGACCCTCCGTATCCTCTTCTATATCTTTTTAACATAGGCATGTCCGCGGAACGAAGGAGAACAAAAGCTTTTTATATTCCCTTCCTCTTCGTAATACCTAGAACCAATTCAGAAGGCATCATATTCAGTCCAAAAGGAAGCAATAAAGCCTTTTTGATATCGCTTCCCTTGAACTCCGTTTTCAGCAATTCAGAAGATGTCAACCTGAGTTCAGGTTGACATCTTCTTAATTGCTGAAAACGACGATAGCTTTGAAGATTCACATAGGAATATAGGAATAATAAATGAAAAGTTCAAAACTTTTAAGTAATTGTTTTAATTTTTATTATTTCATTTATTCAATGCAATAAAAATAAAATTTCAAAATTTAACAAATGAAACATAAATTACACACAATATAAAACTCACTTCAAAAACATTTAAAAAAAAAACTCACTTTAGTGCGCCGCTAGAACAACTGGAAGAGAATTACGTAACCCTCAGAGCTTTTCAGGACGCATCATGTTAAAAATGCACAGGCAATGGGGAGATAAGACAAAAACCGGTTATAAAAGGGAAATCGTGGAACACCCTTCACAGAAGCGCACGCGATTCACAAGTGTATTCCTTCCTCCTAGCGTCTTAATCAGTAACAAAGAATGCAACGAATATATTCCTTCATTGAGTGATTTTAGGATTTATTTCTGAATGACTTCCTTAAGAATAGCTGACTCCATTTCCCATTGGGTTAGGAATTCTTGTTTTCCTACATAAATAAAATAGAAGTTGTCAGGTTAACATGTTGACCGCTACGCAATTTTTATACGGTGCGCTCAGGGGCCACAGTATAATTTCCATTATTTTTAGTACACTCATATAATTGTAAAATACTAAACAGTGCACTTTTTATTGCACAATGTTCAAAATTTTAAAAATTGGTTTAAATAAGACAAATATTATAAAATAAAAAAGTTATTATTATTATTATTATTATTGTTAGGGGTGACCCACATGGTGGGCACTGCGACCAGGCGGTCTTTTGTGCCGAATCCCCTTTACAGTAAAAGACGATCTGCTACCCTAAGGAACGCCAGAAGGTCTTTTACAGAAGATGAACGAGCTTCAACCGAGTCCAGGAACTCTTGACCGAAGATCCCTCTTCTTAACCGTGCTAAAGCCGGACAAGCACACAAAATGTGTGATGTAGTTTCGTCGTCTTCAAGACACAGACGACACTCCGTCTCATTTGACAGACCTATTTTATTTAGGTGGTATCTTAGCCCATGGTGGCCAGTTAGGTAACCTACCAACAGTCTGAGATCCGCTTTACTCAAAACGTTGATTTCAGTGTAGGTATAGGGTCTGACGAGCTCTTTAGCTTGCCGGATCCCAGGGAAGTTATCCCAGTGTATGCACTGTAGATTCCTGACCCATTCTTCTATCACAGCTTTGGACGAAGACCAGCCAATGCTGCAGAAGGGCTCAGGGCCCTTGAGTCGAGAAGATGAACCTTCCCTGGCAAGTTCATCAGCAACCTCATTTCCCTCAACGCCGGAGTGTCCCGGTACCCAACAGAGGGTAACCCTGTTGGAAGTTGCTAAGTGTTGAAGGGTATCAAAGCATTCTTTAACAAGTCTAGACGAGAAGCGCCATGACGAGAGTGCCTTGAGGGCCGCTTGGCTATCGGAAAAGATAGTGATATTGGCACCTTTAAGTCTCTTGTTAATATTGAGAAGGGCGCAGGCTTCAATTGCATGGATTTCAGCCTGGAAAACGCTGGGCCATTTTCCCATTGCTATCGAGACCTTGGTGTTGGGTCCATAGACACCAGCACCAACACCATGTTCCGTTTTTGAGCCATCTGTGAACCAACGGAGAGTTCTGGGGTCCAGACTGAGGCCGTCGCCATTCCAGTCTGCACGTTCAGGGATGAGAATCCTGAATCTCCTCCCGAAGCTCAGTTCCCTGGTCATGTAGTCTGTTATATAACAGATCCTTAAGTCAGGGATGCGCTGCAGGATGCTCATGTGACCATTGTCAGCAATTTGCGTTTTGGATGTGATTTGCACTCTCAGAGCACTAATTGCGGCTGATTTCAAAATGAAAAAGTGCAGAGGTTCGAGTCCTACTATCGCCTCCATGGCGAGTGTTGGACAAGTCCTCATGGCTCCTGTTATGGAGAGGCAAGCAAGCCGTTGTAGCTTGTTGCACTTAGCAATTGCCATCTGCTGCTGAACTTTGGGCCACCATACAAGGGCGGCATATGCAACAATTGGTTTGACAATTGTATTATATAACCACAGGATCATCTTTGGGTTGAGACCCCATGTCCTACCAAAAAGTCTTCTACAGGCCCACATGGCTCGCGTGGCCTTATTTAATGAATAGTTTAGTTGAGTATTCCAATTTAGCCGCTTATCCAGCCAAATACCTAAGTATTTTACTTCATTGGAATACTCAACGACCGTTCCTTGGATGGATATAGTATCCAAATTCAGACGGTACCTTTTCGTAAAAGGTACCAGGACGGCCTTAGACGGGTTGATGGTTAGGTCCTCACTGACACACCAGTCAGTGACTACACGAAGTGCGGTCCTCATCAAACTCGTGACAGTTGAGTCAAATTTTCCTGTAACGATTATTGCCAGGTCATCCGCATAACCGACAGTGTGGTAGCCAAGCTCACAAAGCTTGACTAGGAGGGCATCCACAACTAGAGACCAAAGCAATGGCGACAGTACCCCGCCTTGTGGGCATCCTCTAACTGCCCTAATTGACACAGAGGTGTTGCCCAGCATGGATGAGATTTCTCGCTCTCTTAGCATTGCATCTACCCATGCGATTGTATTTGAGTCTATACCCCTGCGCACAAGAGCCCTGGATATAGAATCATATCCTGTGTTGTCGAAAGCACCCTCTATATCCAAGAAAGCACACAGAGCTATTTCCTTGGCCTGAAGGGATTTCTCGACCCTACTAACTAAATTATGTAAAGCAACCTCTGTTGATTTACCTTTAGTGTAAGCAAACTGTGATCTGTGGAGCGGTGTTGATTGCTCCAGTTTGCACCTTATGTGAAGGTCCAACAATCTTTCCATTGTTTTCAGCAGGAAAGATGTTAAGCTGATTGGTCTATAAGACTTGGGCAGCTCAAGGGGCCTATTGCCCTGTTTTGGAATAAATACAACCACCACCCTCCTCCATGAGCGTGGTATGTATCCCCAAATATAACTGGCTCTAAACAGACAAACCAAAGGATCCAGGATCGTATCCAGACAGTTCTGAAGTAATGCCGGGAAGATCCCGTCACCTCCTGGGGCTTTGAAAGGTTGAAAAGAGGCCACTGCCCATTTAACCTTGTCCCTGTCAAAGATGACACCGGACCTGCTACACGCTCTGCGATTTGCTCTATCGCTAGGATCAGAGTCTGCAGGCTGTAGCGAATTTACTCCTAGAATTGATCCGGGAAAGTGTACTTGTAATAGGTATTCAAGTGTTTCCCTTTGCGACTCAGTGAAGGTGCCATCCTGTCTCTTCAAGAGTCCAACTCCATTGGAGACGTCCTTAGCTAATACCTTTTGAAGACGGGCTGCTTCCGGTAATGATTCTATACCTTCACAGTGCCTTCTCCAGGATTCGCGTTTCGAGCGTCTCAATTCTTTGTTGTAGTCAGTGAGAGCGGATCTGTATTCGTCCCACTGCTTAGAGCGTTTGGCTCTATTGAATAATCTCCTCACATGCCTACGCATGTCCGATAGCTGTTCGTTCCACCAGGGCACCTTGCGTACCACTTTGGCTGGAACTGCAACATTGCTATCATGGTAGGAGGATATTATTACTTCATTTAGCTGGTTTGCCGCCACTTCTAGTTCACTGGTTGAGCTGATAGTGGTCACCAGCATGTCTGCCTTTGAGCTCACCATGGCTCTGTAGGCACTCCAATCTGTTTTTCTTGGATTAAAGGATTTTGAAGTGAGTTCAGAGCGCCCTGGAATGTCGAATCTAATGTGTTGATGATCCGACAGTGACGCTTCATCTGATACTCGCCAGTTCACTATGAACTCGGACAGGATCCTGCTGGCAAGAGTGAGGTCTAACACTTCTTCTCTGACCGCAGTGATAAAAGTTGGTTTGCACCCCCTATTAACTATATCTATATTCTTACTAGACAGATAGTTCAAAAGGTACTCACCCCTTTCATTTACGTCGCTGCTGCCCCACACCGTATGGTGCGCATTAGCGTCGCAACCGATGAGGAACTGACGGTTAAGTCGTCGACAGTACTCGACGAGTACCTGGACTTCTTCTGGTGGAACATCTGGCCTATCTCCTGGGAAGTAGGCAGATGCCAGGACGACTTCCTGTACTCCACCCAGCGTGGGGATCTCCACCAGCGCCGCTACGAGGTCCCTGGAAATAAAATTAGAAATGGGGAGATGATTGACACTTTTGTCTATCAGAAGTGCCGCACGTGGTACTTCTACCCCGCGGTCGTAGATCAACTTACATGAGTCGATGTTGAGTCCTCGGACTTGGCCACTAATAACCCAGGGCTCCTGTATGAGCGCAAGGGTTATTTGTTTCTCGGCGAAGGTTCTGCACAGCGTGGCCGATGCCCCTTTGGCATGGTGCAGGTTCGCCTGGAGCACCCTCATGGTGCTCATTGCTCCTCTTTGGAGAGGGACTTCTTGACGAGGGCCGCCGCCTTAGCTCGTCGAGGTCCCTTGGTACTGCTACCCTGAAGGGGTTTTCGCAGTTTTCCCACCTTTGGCCTTTGCTGTTTCTTCTTAGCATTGGCCGAAGACGGCCCAGTGGTCATCGTCTTCTTTGTGGGGGCCGACTTGGCAGTCGCAGCTGTAGCCTGTCCTGTGACTCGACTAGTCGAGGGTCCAGCAGTGGAACCAACATCCACTGACCCTCCAGCTGGGGCGACACTGCCTTTAGACGACCCAGTGGTCGTCTTCTTAGGGGCCGACTTAACAGTCGCAGCTTTAGCCTGCCCAAAGACTCGACTAGTGGAGGGTTTAGCAGTGGAGACAACATCCACTGACCCCCCAGCTGGCAAGACACCACCTCTAGCGCCGGTTGCAGCAACCCCGGAAGAGGGTAGGTCCACAGACACTGGTCCCTTTCCATCTGGCTTACTGCCGCTTCCCCCTACTACTGCTTCATCCTTAGTGGCGCCCTTAAGGATGAGCTTAAGGTGGGTAAACCTATAGGCGATCCTGCCTTTTAGTTTGGTCAAGGCTGCCATTGACGCATCATCAATGGCAATGACCAGATGCAGCAGTTGACCATGTGTCAACCTCTGCAGTACCTTCCACTGCACGGCTGAGAAGGCATTTTGGGCATCAATTGATGCCAGCACCTTCTCATTTGTGAGGGAAAGACTCTGAGGAAAGTAGCCCCGGATCACGTGAGTCCGGGGGAACTGCTCTTCCTCAACGAGTAGGATGTCAAGAGCGCTCTTGGCACGAATGTGCTCAAAATTACTCCTGACCCAGTCGGCCGTCTGCTCATTTGTGCAGACAAGAAGGAGCCAGCCGGTTCGAGGCATACATGCCTCGAACTCCGGCTGGATCCTCTTGTCCACGAGCTCTATCGTGGCATCGACAATCGCCTCCTGTAGCAGAGCCATTTGCTCCGGTGAGAGGGGACGATTGTCCATGTCCGCCGATACTAGACCTAACTTAATGCTACTAACCACCTGGCTAAAGGTGGGTTTCGCGGACCCCATATGGGTCGTCTTTGGCTTTTTTGTAGCCGGAAGATCAGGGGACTTATCCTCTGAACGAGTCCTTTTTGACTCAACTTTTACCGGAGATTTAATCTTTGCTATCTCCAGAGACTTTTCCCTGGAGAGGCCACTCGCCAAAGCCTTCTTAAATCTCCTCCTCTCCGCATGAGTGAGCCTGACAAAACCGGAACCAGCGTCAAGCTTCATCCGACTCACCTCTGCGCCAACAGCCGTGAGTCCGGACTGTTCCGAACACAGGCTTACACAATCCGGTACCTCGTGGCAGTCGGAGTCTGTATCCGAGGACATTTCCTCAGACACAGCACTACGTCTGTCGCCCCTTGGCACCGACAGTGCTGGCAAAGTTGGGGCACAGATGCTCTCCAACTTTTCAGAAGAAGGTTCTTCTGTAGAGTGCCCAATGGCTCCACTACAGGAGATGGATTCTTGTAGCCCAATGGCTACAGTGTTTTCTGCCGTGATCGCTACCCGATCATCGGCGGATGCAGTCGGAACTACATCAGTTTTTTTGGGGTTTTCCTGTATATTATCCAGTTTTGTTCCCACGAGAAAACGGGAAAGGAAGGTCACACCGCACAGAGCCCGTTATGCGGCGAAGTCTAATTGAAACTGGAGGGCGACCGGTATCCAGAGTCCGCATACTCACGACCAAGCTCCCTCTTGGCCACGCATCCCTCGGCGTATGCTGTTCCACCTTGGATTAGGGTATTTTATTTAAGAGAGTATCCTTCTCTCCGCCCGACTACCATTAGCCAGCACTCCCGGTAGAGACTTCCCATACCGGGAGCCTGTTTCCGGCCGCCCCCACGTGGAGGGTGTAGTCGCACTACCATCAGTGCACACAGTTGCGGCACATGCACGCAGATACGGCACGTACACCAGTGTGTACGCGTTGTTCCCCCTGCGTGCATGCGTGAATCCCCCTGTGTACCTGACGGCTGACGGCCAAATAAAAAAGTTAGTAGTGGGCAATCTAAATCAAACAACATTATTAATTATTTAATTTAATTCTATTTATTTTATCATTTTTCATTATAAACTCAATTGTTATTTCACCTGCAAAAAAAGAGAATTAAACGATAAACATAGCAATGACCAATTAGGAAACAAAGCGTGGTGAACAAGAAATGTTCAAAGATAAAATGTATCTATAAACAAGAGGACTTATGAAATTAAGAGGAAATTTTCGCGGAGAACAATTCATTTTGAATTTCATGTATAGAAACCACTTTGCTATGTTACCGACGGAATTATATTCCAAGAAACGAGAAGCATTAATTACTACTTATTACTAACTAATAAATAATATTATCTCAAGAAGGGAAGTTTAAAACTGAATAATATTAGAGTGAAACCTGCCAAATTGGCCACCCTTGTAACCTGTCTACCTTGCAAAAGTTAGTCAGATGTGTTAACACCAAGAAAACTCGGTACAAACTACTCTCAAAGTACCTGAGAAACGTAACTTTAATGTTCTACATTATTTCTGAGTAAATTTTTAATTAAAGCTTGTTATTATTGATAATTTTATTTTTATTAAAGATATTCCATAAAATTATTGAGTGTTTGTTTTTATATGTGGATTTTGAATAGTTTTATCAAGTACAATCCTTATTTAAGTCCTAAGATGATTTTCCTTAGACATCGATGTAAAAGGTGGCCAGCTCACAAGTTGTATTGTATTAAGGCGCAAAAATTGAACGTACAAAATATCACTTTACTTTCACTGGGGGCTGTAGTTGTACAATTTCGAGTAGCACTAACTCGTCATCACCGATTTCGCTCAAATTTATAGCACATGTAGGGCTTGGCTAGAAATGAAAGTACCCGAAGTTGGAACTCCAGATCGCCAAGCGTTTAGAAAATAATAGTATAATAAAAATTTAGACGCGACTCGAAATACCATTCATTTTAAGACTTTTCCAAAGCGGCGGCTAGTGTAGTGGTAAACGCTCGGACTCGTGTTGTAATGGTCACAGGTTCGAATCCCTGAGTTCGTAGGGGTTTTTCTCGTATCTTTCCCAATTTTTATAAGATTCGGGTCGCAATTGTGATAAATTTTTTATTTCATTTATTTATTTACACGCAAAAGGCATAAATATAGGACATCATTTTTGAATAAGCACAAAATCGTGAGAAATTTATCGTTGCGAACTTTTCCAGCGGCCGTACACGAAAAATTGATTTTCGGCGCAGGTAGAAAAATGTTACTTACGCGTGGTTTGCTGCTAAACTTTGCGATGAGATAGAATGTTTTATGAATGTAAATCAAGTTTGTTTTTCTATGTAGACGTTGAAACAACTTTAACAATCACAAATGCGGCGTTTATAACCTGTGCTAGATGCAGAAATAATTACTGTTTCCTCTGCTTCAGTGATGAATATTACTCCGGCAAATGTATCGAATGCAAAAGAATAAAAGTTTGAATTTGAATATACAAAGTCTTTTGGCATGCGCTTTAATTACAGTCCGCAATCCCAATTATGCCTTTTGGCCTTTTGCGTATAAATAAATAAAATAAATAAATTATTTATCGCTTCGCTTAATTGCGATCTGAATATTATAAAAATTGGGAAAGAACCAAAAGAGAAAAAGGTCTCCATAAATGCACGGAGTCGAACCTATGACCCTTGCATGACAAGCCCGAGCACTTCCCAGTACACCATCCGCCGCTTTGGAAAAGTACTAACATAAATGGTATTTATGTAGCGAGAGCCGCGTCAAAACTTGATATACTATTATTTTCTAAACGCTTGGCCATCTGGAGTTCCCACTACGGGTACTTTCATTTCTAGCCAAGCCCTACATGTGCTATACATTTCAGCGATATCGGTGATGACGAGTAGGTGCCTTCTCCTTGTTAGTCAAATTGTAGGCAGATATGTTATACTATGCATATAATAATACTAGAAACATATCGCTGTATAATATTACTCGTTCGACTTTGCTTAAAAAATTTAAAAAAATCATAGATTTTTAAGGGGAAGAAAATAGAATACTACCTTTAATTTTTTCGAATGAAACAAAATGGAAATGATGTCACATAAATATACTAACCTTTTGTAAGTAATTCGGTTCCCGGGGATGACAACCCTTATCTTTTATTATAGAAAAACGATTTTTTTAATTTTTGCCTCACAAAAATAACAGTTTTAGTTAAAAATCATTGAAAAAAATTTTTTTACATACGATTTTGAAAAAAAGTTGACCTGTTTTTGCGTTTTCATAAAAAAAGCTCCTCATGGGGGTAAACAACCCCTAGCACTAATACATAAATGATGTGTATTCTTTCAGACATCAGTTTTTTCGTGAAAACCAGTATTAAGGGGTTTTTGAAGTCGCTGATTACGAATCTGATAAAATTTAAAAAAATTCAAAATGGCGGATCCAACATGGCGGACAAACTTTTGAGAAATACACCAATTTTTTTAAAAAAAAAAAAAAACAATAAATAAAAGTACCCCCTAAATGTGCGTATCCGCAGATAAAAAAAAATACGTGTCTCTTATTTTTCAATACTCTATAACATATTTCAATTTCATCAAAATTGGTGAGACACACCTGAGAACGTTTCCTTGTAAGTCTATTGACTCAAGACCAAGACTAAGACCAAGGGTGTAAGACCAAGACCATTACCAAGGCTTGGTCTTGGTTTTGTTTTGCTTATCACTAATTCAAATACATAATTTGTTTCCATTCTTCATTGAGTAGCCTATTTTATCCTTTGCCAATTGGACCCATGAATTTAGAGATAGTGAATTTGAATTGTACTACCACTAAGCAATTTAGTAATAGTACACACAACCCTGATTTGTAAGTCTAACATTATTAATGAACAGCAAGTCTGCAAATTCCTAATCTTCCAAAGGAAATTCAACTTAATTAAACTCGGGTACTATTTATTTGCTAAATCTACTTCATGGACTTTAAGTTATCGTACCCTACAGGATACGTTTCCCTCTCTATGAGAAGAACATATTTTTGGTATCATTCACAATGCCCTAGGTTCAGCAGTCTAAAATGGATCATTCCGTGGATCTTCCCCTAGAAATTTCTGCTTGATTCCATCGTAATCTTTCAAATGAAGCAAAGTCATGCACATTGTATCACCTAAAACAGTTTGGCTCATTTGTCCCAAACAGCCTGAGGCGAACTCTGAAAACAAAACTTTTTGGGGAAAAACTTAGTTTCCCTTCGTTGCAGAGAACAAATTTGGTTATTAACGAGTGACTGTCTCTCGCAATTCCATCAGGTTGCATGAGATGGGGTGGAAAGCGGCATTTCAGAGGAGACAATTTTGAGACAAATTTACGGAGCTAAAATCTTATCAGGAATCTAAATTAAATTGGGACCGGAGCTAGGTAAATAGACTGTGGTTGGGGCACGGCATCGAATATGACAACAAAACCACTTAGACGAGCACCTTTCTGTTCGGTGAAATTAGCATTTCATGCCTCGCCAACAGGAAAACAGCTATGTAATTGGAAGGCTGTCGGAATAGTGCTTATGTTGTCAGGTGCGTGGGGTCCCCCACTTTTAGTTCGTTAAGTGTTAATTTCGACAACCCCCGCCCTGACAGGACCCAACAAGAAAATTAATGTCGACTCAACCCTTAACTTCTTTGAAAAGGATTACCTTCGGAAACGCTGTCCTAGCTCTGTATAGCATTCTTCAGATTTTCAATTAAGCTATGACCAGTACTTAAAAATAGACGCTTTGTAACCCGGGCAGTAGTCGGCAACGGTCGGTTATGGGACACTTTATTGACACCGTCCCTAAAGTGGCTGTTTGCCATCATCGCTCGAGCAGAGTTCCCTGCGGATATTTGTGTGGGAATACTTTGAGTTCTTGTTTGATTGACATGACAAAGTCAGGACACGGATAAGGAAAGATATGTCGGAGGAATGAATAAACGCTTTAAACTTCGTATTGTTGTCGGACGACTTTTCGCTCTATCGAATCAAGTAATCGATTTTTTATTTACTCTTCGTACCAATGCATACCGTAGTGACAAAGGATTAATTTTACCCCAAATTCTTCAACTATAAGGCCAACATGTTCGGACAAAGCGCCTTTTAAAAGAATTTAATTTTTAAAGGTGTTTGTCCCCCACAGACTGACATATTCGGTGCTGTGTCCACAGACGGAAGAGATATGAGGATTCATGGGGTATTTTTTTATGCTCAAAGCATGACTGGCGTTCATAAAAGCGTTGGCGAGTTATGCAATTTCTAGTCTCGAGATTTAGCACACAACGGTACGTTTAACTTTATTGAGTTTCGGATATGTTTGGAAGGAAAATATTGAAAGCATTTTATGCCACTCAGGATAATCCCCGAGAATAACTTCAGCTCATACTATAAAAAGGAGAACTTGTAGCTCTACTAAAGCGAAAAGTTTTACCTTTATTTCCTGTATCAGCAAATTCAGATTAATTGATCTTTTGGTCAAGAGATTTGCGTCGTAAGTGTTGGAGAAATTGGTCTTCTTATTTTGTGTTCAATTTGATTGCCGGTGAAACTTGTTAAAATATGGGTATACGTTATGAGGGCAAAGTAATTTAGAGGACAAATGACAAAAGTTCAGAATAACAAAATAAAATTTGTTTATTTCAATGAATACTAATATAATTAAAAAACATGGTAAATGGTACGAAATACTTGGATTTATTTGATAATTATAAATATAAATTATTTGTCGTTTGAAAGGTTTTTTTTTAGTTTAACAGTTTTTAAAGAGACAAAATTGGGAAGAGATCTGGAATCTACACCCAAAAAATTCCGTGTTTCATTTAACTAATTGACCGCTCCTTTAAGGTTAAATTTTCGTCTACCTTTTCTGCCCCTATTTCTGTTTTGTCTGGAGTTCCACAGGGTAGTCACCTTGGACCATTACTTTTTGTCATATTTGTCAATGATTTGTTTCCCTTGGTCCGTAATACTCACGTTTTGGCGTATGCTGATGATTTGAAAATCTTTAAAACTATTGAATCTTCTCGTGATGCTCAATTCCTACAGGGCGATCTTTCAATATTTGCGGAGTGGTGCTCAAAAAATCATTTAAAATTAAGTATTAGCAAGTGCAATTTTATTTCATTTTGCAGGAAATCCTCCATCATAGAGTTTCCCTACGAATTGTACGAAAAGCCCCTGTCCCGAAGGGAGAGTGTTGTGGATCTTGGGATACTGATTAATTCTAAATTTGATTTTCGAGGGCATATTGATGATATAATTAATAGAGCCAATTCAACGTTAGGCTTCATTAAGCGTTGGTCTGTTGACTTTACTGACCCGCACATTTTAAAAATTTTATTTTGTGCTTTTGTTCGCCCTATTTTAGAATATGCTTCCGTAGTGTGGAGACCACATTATAATGCGAATATAATACGCATCGAGGCGGTGCAAAAACGTTTTTTACGGTTTGCTCTTAGTCATTTACGATGGTCCGATCCTACCAATCTCCCTCCATATGAAAGCAGATTAAAACTCTTGGACCTGCCGTCTCTTTCACGATATCGTTGCTGGCAATGTAGACTCTCCTAATCTTTTACGACTTCTGGATATTAACTCACGCCCCCGAATGACTAGAGGACAAAATTTCCTTTATATATATAAACACAGAACCAATTACGGTGTTTTTGAACCTTTATCGGCTATGTCAGGAGATTATAATGCCTGTTTTTCAGTGATCGACTTTCATTGTGATAAATTGGAACTAAAAAGACGACTATATAATTCTTAATATTGAATTGTATTGTATTGCTTAGCATGGTATATTTCTTTTGTAACGTCGGATGGTTTTTTTGTACCTGTTGATGAATAATAAATAAATAAACTATTTTTGTCTATGGTTTTCATCTAACAAGATTGCTGATGAGCATGACCGGAGAAATCTATTTAAAAATTCTAAAACTTTCTTGTTATTTCAACAGCATATCTATTTGAAACGATATAACCGAATTAGTTCAGAGAAAAGCATCTAGTGTTAAACCAACTTTCGAGCAGGCATCTAATAGCAACGAATATACATGCGTGTTGAAACAAACATTGACCATGTGAAGTTATGGAGAATACCTTATCAATTTAACGTAAACTAAAAGTTAAACTGAAGGAATTTCTGTTTAAAAATTAAAAAATATATTATAGTAAAATTGATATTAAAATAGTTAAAAGAACTAGGATCTAGTTGATTGAAACAGAAATTTCGTACTAGATGAATTAGCAAGCCCTCATTGTTGAAACCACTAGAAATATTTTTTTCAGTATATTACCTAATATTTTGTATTTGTATGCCCTCCCTTAGCTTTAATAGAAGCGTTTACGCGACGTTTCATATTGTTAACTAATTTGTTTAATTTTCTGAGATCGAATTCTCTTCATATTTCTTCTAACTCTCGAATAAAAGTTTTTTTGTTCTTTCATTGCTCCTGTTTTACTTTTTGTTCCATCAAACCCCATAGATTTTGTATAGAGTTGAGGTCTGGACTTTGAGAGGGCCAATCCAAAACACCGACGGTGTTATCTGTTAAGATAAGTTAAATTATCTGTTAGCTTTCCCCCAGTATGTTTGGGATTATTGTCTTGTTGGAATATGAATATTGATCCCAAGCCCATTATATCTGTCGACTCTTCAAGATTCTCATTCAACATTTGAATGTAAGAGTCTGACGTATTTTGTGCTGTTATTGTCACTAAACCCAAAGTTCCAGAGTTTGTTGTTTTGTTCCAAAAGTTTTTAAGTTGTTATGTTTTTGAAATATTATACTGCTGCTACTGTCCGATATGTTTCTCCTTCCTCTTTACTTTTGAAAATTAAATATCCAACTTGACTCTGATTTCTTACTTTATTGACATTTTTCCCAGTTAAAAAGTTTTGAAAAATATTAAAAATAATAAAAGTAGCCTAACTTTCAATAAACTCCTAATGCACAAAACCTCTTTGCTAAAGAACTAATGGCAAAGCTCTAAATACAAAAAAGAAAAAGAAAAAAAAAGGATGTCAGAGCAAACAGAAATTCAATAATCGTTATCTTCTTAGTAATGCTCTCAATTTTGTCTCTTTTAAACATTTTGGATTGAAGAAAGCAATAGATTTTTTTATTTTTAATAGCAAATAATATTTAATAAATGGTGTTTAAAATTAGGCGGTCATCAAACAAAAAATAGGGAAATTTTCCTAATTTAAGCTGCTATATCTTTACAAAAAATGAACGGATAAATAATGGTAATTGTGAAGCTTGTACTCTCTAGTTTGAAAGCTATATATAAAAAAAACTTTTCCGTCCCCACTCACCTCATAAAAAAATCCAAAAGGAAAAAAACACAATCCTTTAATTTATAGTTGAAAAGTGATGTTCAGGATGCTTTTAGATTATTAATCATACACGTTGTTGCGATAGAAACTTATATTAACTTTAAAATTGAATTACACGGTGAAGCCAGCAACGGCTAGAGCTAGACTGTTGGTATCTCCGGAACTCCTAGTTTATTGATGACCAACTGATATACAATATATTCTGCGATATATTTATTTATTCATTATATATATATTTATTATTAATTTATGTAACTTATTGAATTTTACTTAATCTACACCTCCCCCTTAAAGAAAGAAGCTAAAGTGTATAGTGTATAACTTCAAATTTTTCTTCAACTGATAGTAATGTAGTGACCGTGTTTTATTAAGACATTTTTGACAATTCCTTTCTTTTCTGAATTACTATACACTCAAATTTTTTCTTATGAGGGCGCCATTTTCCCGACGAGCTAAAGAGCGAGGTGCAGGATGCATCTTTTCAAAAACTCCCTTTCCCCAAACTTTGCATATTTTCCTTCCGCTCTTAATTCCTCTTTTCCTTTTGTCCCCCTGTCATAGTATATTTTATAATTTCTTTGTTTTCTTTCAATATTCAATTTAATTTGTAATTTTCCTTGAAAAATTTGTTCATTACCTGACACACACAATATTAGGGTAGTTCCTCCCCATTAGCAGCTCTGTAGGAGATTCTTTTAAACATTTCATAGTGATATCCCTAAATTGTAGAAGTTATATCAAAAAACTTGACTTGCTGTCTTTAGATTTACGAAGCAAATTTTTCATGGATTGTATTGTCCGCTCAGCTGATTTAGGATATAGGGGACTGCTTTGAGTGAGCTCAATATCTAACTCTCTAGCTTTACTGAAATGGTACGATGAAAAGTGGACATTGTGTGATACAATTTTGTCTGGGGATTCCATGCGTTGCAAATACATTTTCAAGTTTCTCTATTGCTTGTTTTGCTGACTTATTTGAAAGGGTTAAAGCTTCTGGATATTTTGAATAATAATCTATAACTACATGAAAGCTTTTGTCCTCAAATTCCATAATATCTGTTCTATCTTTTCAAATGCAAATAGAAGAATATCATGTTGTATTAAACTCTCAAGCCGGTTTGCACTACGATATTTTTGAAATATAGTAAACAGCATTTTACTATCATTTTTTCAATCTCGTCATTCATATTTGGCCAGCATATCAATCTTCTTTCCCTATTTTTGGTGCACGAGTCTCATTCCCTGATGAGATTCGTGCAATCTTCCCAACATATCTTTCCGTAAAGAAGCTGGTACAAATACTCGATTATTCATGTACACGAAACCGTCGTCACAAAATAATACATTTCTGCATTTCCATATTTCATGCTATTAGGTAGTTCAGCTTTTGTTTTAGGCCGCTATGATTTTCATTAATCTACTCAAAAGTTCATCTTTTATCACTTCGTTTTTAAAGCCCGCCTTTCATTCTTTGCAGTCTAGGGGGAGCTATTTTTCCGATTTCTTTTTTAAATAATTCCACTAATGGTTTGTGATCCGTCACCACTTTAACTATCTTTCCATAAATAAATTGATGATATTTTTGACACGCGAACAATATTTCCAAATGTTCTTTTTCAATTTGTGCGGGGCTAAACTAACATGTTTATCTTCCTGCATCAAT
Source organism: Dysmachus trigonus (assembly GCA_949715965.1). Lineage (NCBI taxonomy): Eukaryota > Metazoa > Arthropoda > Insecta > Diptera > Asilidae > Dysmachus > Dysmachus trigonus. The sequence continues at coordinate 42,419,168 of OX454322.1, read as the reverse complement.
GCAGCATCCCAAGCCGAATTTTGATGCATCTGTTTGTAATATGATGCCTTTCTTTGGTTCAGAAGTGTTCAACATAGGTGCTGCAGCAATTAATTTTTTTAATTTTGATAAACATTCTGTATGCTGAGGCAAACACTTAAAAATCACATTTTTTTTAATAGTTCTAGCAACGGTTGTGAAAGCTCCGCTAGATTTGGAATAAATTTTCTGAAATTATTTACCATCTTTAGGTAGGGTCGCCAAATCTCGTCCCCTTTTTGTAAAACAAATCTAAAAAAATAAAAAAAATACCATAGTAATAAATGAAACGTCAAACATTGGGTTCAATATTCCTTTATTCTTTAAAATAATCAAAAACGCGTTAACATTGTTAGAAAAAGTTATAAAATAGCTTTAACAAAAATACTCAAATTATGATAATATATTTTTGGGCTCCTAATTTCGTCCCGGGGACGATATTGAGATCACAATAATCAGTACGTGAACTGGAGTTGTACTTACTCCCAGTGCCGGATTTGGATGTGTGGGGGCCTATGGGCACAAAATGGTGGGGGCCCTAAAAAATTTCGCGCGGTCGGCGCCTAAGGCGCCAACCGCACTTAGTATAGTACCCCTTTTGCTGATTACCACTTAACTTTAATTTATTCAAAATATCTTTAACACCTTCAAAAAGTTACATACTTGAAATATATTTTATAAATTAAAAAAGTCATATTGCACACAGTTTTAAATATGCAGTATGAATGCATGGCTTCTTATTTTAGCACTTAGATGGTGGGGTCCTACTTAAGGAATTCAAAATTGGCAACATTTTTTTTTTATTTATTGATATAATATAACACATGATATTAAAATAAATTGTATATATAAATTCAAATACAAAATAATATAAAAGTAAATTAAATTGTCGAATATTTTACATTCACAAATACATCAATTATATTAGAATAAAAATTATAAATTTCTAAATTAAGCCTTTTCTTGCTTTTTTTGCTTGAGATAGCAAATACTCTGAATCTCCACGCTGTATTGGAAACGCGCCTTTAAGGTATTAGACTTTCCGCGAATCGCAGCGAATTTTTGAAGTTTTCGCAGAATCTTTGAACTCATCAATTTTCAAGAATTCAAAGCAGTTACACTGACTTATAGGAAATTAAACTTTTTTAAAGAATATACATCAAGAAAGGAAGTATTAATTTTACTCGTAATTTTATAATTATGAAGCTACAATGGTACTTTCATAACAGAGTATGATTTATAATAGTTTAAAAAATAAGTACATTGTCAATTATTTTAATTTACTTTGATTAAAATTTTTGATATACACTTAAAGTGCATAAACATTTCTAAGGCTTTATCGTTTATTATCGATTATTTTTTATAGGTAAACATGTTAAGTCAAGTTAAATAAAAATATCTTCAATAAAAATGTTGAAAAGTTTTTTTAGCCGTTCAGCTTTCATACAATTATTTTTTTTATAACTCTTCTAAAATATTTAAGATTACAGTTGGTGGGGGCCCCAAGTTGGTGGGGGCCCGTGGGCCAGTGCCCTAAGTGCCCATAGGTAAATCCGGCCCTGCTTACTCCTTTTCTATTATATAAAATTGAACCTAACTATCATATTAATATCGAATCAGCCCTTTCTTCATTATTTTAATCATTGGTAAGGTATTAAGGTATTAAGTGACATGACCGTTGTGTTCACCATACGAGATCCTAATACCGTCTCGGGGACGATATAAGGTTCACGTAAGGGGACGATATTAGGAAATTTCTATTTATTTTGTCGCATCCATTTAAGCAAAAAACCTGTTATAACCTGAAAATTTTACATAATCGATTAACATCTGAGATATTAATAGTTAGTTTGACAAAAAAATTGTATCTCAATATTATATGGAATCCGAGAATATTTCAATGAAAAACTCACCTTGAACACTTTTTTTGATTTTCGAGTAGATATTGAAGGGGACGAAATTAGGTTTGGGGACGAAATTTGGCGACTGTACCTTACTGCTGCACTTCTTTCTTACTCGTACAGTCTTTTAATTGCTTGCACCCTATCCTCATCTATTGCAATACTACTTCTATTAAAAATATGACACAAAAGTGGTGCACAATCGGCACCTTATATTGAAATTAGTACTATTAAAATAAACTTTACGAACATAACATTTTCTAAAATTTATCGTGTTCCATTTCGTGTTCTTCTATAATATTTTTCCGGCATAAAGATTCCAGTGTTTACTTTAATTCCTGTTCAAGTGATATGCGAATCCGTTTTTGATATATACATATGTAAGTACTGGTGTGCCATCTTTTATTTTTAATTCATAATTTTGAATAAATCATCCTGTACCTTCAAAAATATAATTATAATAATAATATTAGATTTTATGACGCATTTCTCAGCATGCTGTTGGAAACATTCATCCAATTCTATACCTCCCCAGCCACGGTGGGCCCAGTAGGTTCAAAACCACCCACAAGTAATTTTTAACGAAATTTGAAAATTCTTGTTTGAGTATACTCATGACGAGGAAACGAAGAGACTCTCGAAGCCCTTTTTGCCAAAAATTGCTTGGATGATTTTAAAAATTCAAAATATTTTACTTTGATCTCAAAAATACAGCATATTGAAAGTACAATCTTACGATGCAAGAACTTAAAGAAAAAATGAAAATCTGGAAAAAACCACAAGTAGGATTTCGAGATTGCTTAATCAAAATTAGGCATTTACTTGATCGTACAAGGACTCCTAAAGGTCATTTGAAGGTCATGTGAAGGTCGAATTGAGAATCGTCTATAAAAAATTTGAAAAAAATCACACTCAGGTTTTTGAGGGCATTGAATCCGAATTCAGGATCCACTCGCTCGTACGACGTCTCCTGAAAGTCTTTTCAAGGTCAAGTGAAGGTCAAATTGAGAATAGGCCATAAAACATCTGAAAAAAGTCACCCTTACTTTTTAAGGTCGCTGAATCCGAATTCAGGGTCTACTTGACCGTACGGGTTCTTCTGAAGGTCATGTGAAGGTCGAGTTGAGAACAGACCATAAAACATCTGAAAAAAATTACCCTGAGGTCGCTGAATCTCAATTCAGGGTCTACTTGCCCGTACGAGGCGTCTTTAAGGTGGCGTATGGCCATCCACATCAGAGTTGCACTTGGGAAGGCATATATGAAAGGTTCAAATTGCTGGAGGAGTGTTTTTCCCTCCTTATTCCTGGTGCTTGAAAATTGCGATATTTCTATTCAAAGTAGTTGAGTTTATTTATCATCACGTTCGAAAAGTATTTGAATATTCCAATAATACTTTTCAGGATAATTGGTTTTCTTTATTTTTGGGTGTAAGGACTTTCACCTTCATCTGACTGATATTCTCTCGGTACACCTTATATTTCAAAACAGTTCTATATAACAACTCTATCCATTTTGGTCTAATTTGAATATGGAGCGTCTTACGCATTCTCACGAGCACTTAAGTAATGCTCTATTTCAGTAGATAAAAATTATACAAATGTATCACATTTCATCGACCTTCAAATGACCTTAAACGACCTTCAGGGGACCTCGTCGTGGAATTTTCATGGATTATTGAGCTAAATTGTAGAAACACTACCTCAACTTCAAAACCCAATATCTCAAGAAATATCGATTGTGCGATTTGGTGTTTAGAACTTTTTGGAGGAAATTGAATTTTCATTTTGTCATATACTCTTTTTCTGTACCTCTTGTTGTTTACGAGATAGGGGACAAAAAGCGAGCATTTCATGGAAAAATGGGGGTTAGTGACCCGTACTACCTCGCTGGTGGGAGTTAGGGTTACACCGCAATGGACACTTTTGTAGAGCATTTAATTCTGAAGAAACCCTACCATTGACCAAGATTCTACCATAAAATGCCTCTGAGCTGTAGAGTTTTGAAGAAAAATAATCACAGTTTACGTGTATTTTATATGGGAAATCTTTATACGCCTTGGTCTAGTACTTAATATTAATATTAAGGGCTCCAATTTTCAGGGCAATTTTGTTTATGTATGTGCCACAAAATTTCGAGGTGGGACTGAAAAAAAAGTCGCTAAAAAAAGCACTCTAATACAATAGTAGGATTATAACTGCACCATTTATTTATTTGACAGTTAGTCCTTTTCTGACATAATCCATTATGGTTCTTGTGAATTTGTTTATCCTTTTTATTTATTTCGGAAGTTTATTATAAATATCACTTGCGCTTTTGATGAGTCCTGTACGTTCCTTTGTCGTTGTCGCCTTGTCCATTCTTAGAAATTCTCTTTCTGTCGTGTTATAACAGAGCACCTCATTATTTCTTGTAAGCTCAGTATTGTTTTTTATGTTTCTGTTTATTACCTTGTGCATGTATTTTGCCTTTTCTATATAAATTACTTCCTTCAAGCTAAAATTATTCGTGATACTATAAACATTCTTTATTGGTGTGTCCCACGGAAAACGAAACAATATTTTAAGAGCCTTGTTCATTAATCTCTATAAACGTTTAAGATTGTACTGCGGCATTTGTGGCCAGATGTTTATTAGGTATTTTAATTGACTCAATACGTGAGCATTATATACTAGTCTGGAAACTTTGCGGTCCTTCCTATTGCTCCTATTATTTGTGTGATTTTCTTTATCAACGGCGATATATGTAACTTCCAATTTAAGTTTTCGTCCAAACTGAGGCCTAAATATTATCTATGAAGATTGCTAGATTGTTAAAAAATATAGGGTTTTATGCACTTTATAAAGTTTGTTAAAAATTTTAAATGTTAGCGCTGTTTGCCGATGCCGAGATTTATATTACATTTTATAGTTAATTTTATCTAGAATAAGGAGGACTAAAAAAAACTTGTGGATTTTTTGCGCTATTTTTTTTAGAATTAAAAATTATAGAAATATCGATTTTCTTAGTATTTCCTTGTCTATATTTCGGTAATTTCATTGGATTTCATTTAAAATTAGCTAGTAAGTAAGCATTCAACGAATTTATTCAAATTCGATGCGCAATATGTACAATAGGTTTGATTGCGCTTTGTAAATTTGGAATTATACTTAACTCTACTTTCGGCATTCGTTATCTTGTTCACGTGAAGTTCCTTTGGATTAATTTGCATTTCGTTGATTTGTGCCTTTTTGTTACGTCGGCTGCTCGGTTCATCTTCAATGTTTTCTTTAAATCCAGGGTAGTAAGCGCTTCTGCAATCTTCTGTCACCTACTCCAAATACTATTCTGTCTCTTATTATGCGCTCATTCAGATTTTTAAAATCGCACTTTTTGGCAACTCTTTTTAAGTTCGTGTAAAAATTGTCAATTCTGCTGTTGGCATTTTACAACTGTGAAACAAAAATTATTGAATTTTAGTTATTCTACATTCTGCAGGTCTGAAAAAGAGGAAGAAGGGAGAGGAAGGAAGTGAAGGATTTTAAAGCAGGTATTTAAAACCTTTAAAACAGTTTATTTTGAATTCTCCTGTGATGTTGTTCAATGGAGCTTTGAACTATCAAAGCAAAAAACGTCATTTTCAACTTTGAGCTTCCATGTCTCCCAAAACAATGATAAAAACGGTTTAAAATCGATATCTTAAAAAAAAATTTTTTTTTGTTATCAATCACCTTAAATAATCATTTTTCACCGCAGGAATTAACATTACCCAAAGCAAACCAAGAAAACGTTGCTCAAAGTCTAAAATGACGTTTTTGCTGTGACATCTTATAGCTCGGCTGAACAAAATTACAGACAAATTTAAAAATAATCTTTTAAAGGGGAAATTACCTGCTTTAAAATGCTTCACTTGTATTTACTCGAAATATATTTTTTCAAGCCCACAGAAGCAATTCAATTACACAACAAATTAAGGGAGCATTTCATTCTTTTATTTCTTTACTCTAACTGAGGGGTAGAGGATGAACAAGAGTTTCGGTAAATAAGTTTCAAAGTAAAAAGTACAAGCTTTAAAATGAGCTTTTAATCATCTAAATACTTTTCTTTCATTCATTTTTCGGGAGGATACAGCGGTTTAACAAATAGAACTATTTTCAGATTTTTGGGTGATCCGTTAATTTTAAATGCTAGTGTATTATTATACTTTACAACTACACCTGTGTTCAAAAAAATAGTAGTGCAAGTGCTCTTGTCTGAAGACACTGCTATTCATTGCTTATGAACTAAAATGTTTTTAATTGTTCATCAGATTCTTAAACACCTGATGTTGTGTTTTGTGCAAAAGTTGTCTTTGTTTTGTACATGAGAATTTGTAGAACAGCAAACTTGCCGCATTGGTGCACTACTATTTTTTTGAACACAGATGTATATGAACTTTGCGCTTTGGTACTATAAAACTTTTTTTTTTACTAAAAATAAAAATAATTTAATTTCCTCTCAATTTTGCCCCGACTCTATTATAAGTATATGTACACTCAGAAAAATGCGTCTGGTAAATTTACAATTTTCCTGTAGTTAGTTCAATGGGACGGCAAAATACCAGATTTTAGAACAAAGCTCAATGAGGCAATCTAATTACTTCTACTATAAAAATCTGATTAAATACCAATAGTAAATATATTTAAAGTGAAAGGAAATCACATTAAAGTTTAAACAGATTTTGTTATAAATTGAAAATGGTCGTCTTATTGTTTAGTTATGGGATATTTCCCATTAAGATCAATGGGATGAAAGAATTAAAGGAATTTAAATAACCGTGGGTCCCATAGAGTTTTGGCAAATTAATGGGATTTCTTATTAGTTACCACATCAAGTCAATAGTTTGGTCCTATTGTTTTGCGTCGATTTCCGTTATCTCAGTGCAACTCTGTCACATTCAGTGCTGTGTGCTTACGGAGAGATGGTCGTTTTATAAACTACTTTAAAAATGAGTGCAAACGAAAGCGTAAATTTATTAAATGAAAGTTCTTTTGAAGACTTAGTTCAGGAAGTTTTGAATACGAGTCCTAATTTAAACAATGAAGTGCCGGAAGTTCTAGAAAATGTGAAAAATGATGAACTAAGGGAAATAATTTGTGCGCAATTCGGATTTGATTTAAACGTGTTGCATCGTGTTAAAAGTAAGTATGTTTATATACACAATATACATAATTTATTTGACGTAAATTAGTAATTATCTAACTGCATGTGCATACCCTATGTATCTTCTTTTCCTTTATATATATTTTTTCTCAAAATGGGTTTCTAATCCAGAATGTGGGCTTGACGCTACGAGTTTATTATTATTAACAGACGCCGACATAAATGAGATATTTCCAGCGCAAGAGATAGGGACTCGGGTAACATTTCGATTCCAATTAAATAAGTGGAGGATGGAAAAAGTAAAATAAATAAATTAACTATAACGTTTGGTAATTAAGCAGGATTTATATGTACATATATAGGCTGATACACTTTCCATGGATAGTTACTGCAGGAGCTGGATAAATACCCAATGTTCGACACCCATCTCTAATTTAACTTCGATAAGCAACGATGACAGTTCAAGCTCGTTATCACTTGCAGATATTTTAAAGGAAAATGGAAAGGGATCAAATATTGTTGAGTTTTATAACAAAAATAATACCCTTCTTAACACTCATCGCGATGAATTAATTAATATCATTGTTGACCATCATACAGAAAGAGATCAGGCTATGTCAATGAGAGATATAGTAAGTTTTAGCAGGGCAATCACAAGTATTTTCCCAACAGAAGATCTAGTGAGTTTCTCATTTTGGCATTATTTGTTCCTTGCTCATTTTATTTTTTCAATTCTTAAATAAAAGGACCTTAATAGCAGAGATGAACCGGTAATTATACGACTAAAAAACTAGTTATTACAATATATAATTTCATTTTCAATATATAAGTAAGTTCTAAGAAGCTGTAATATTTAATTTAAGCTTGTATTTTTCAAATTATAAAATTTAAATATTATTTTTATTTTCTATCCAAAAATATTATTTTAATTTTCCTAGTAGTTACAATAAGTAATTTCTTTATTTTTAGGTTTCACTGAACAATAAAAGTATTCTTCTATTTTATTTTTATTTTTCTAAAAATCATTTCGTAAAGAATTTATGATTTATATAACATAATACTTTTATTTATGCTTCTACCATATTTCACTTGAACTTTACTGTAATTATTTCTTTTTTTAATACCCAAATGAAAAATTCTTTAACAAATGGCTTTTGAATAGAAAACTAAGTCAACTAAATCAAGAAATTATTTTTGTTGCTTGACGGAAAAAAAAAGTAATTTTTTGGATTTTATTATTTTACAATATAAGTTAAAAATTACGGTTTTTTAAATCTTAATAAAAATGATATTTTAATACCGATTATTTTCGTGCTGTGCTTGAAAAAATATATTTTAAGTAAACTACTTATTTTCTACTACTAAGACATACTTCTAATTATTTAGAACTATTATTACCAAAGTCGTAGTTCGGGTAAAAATCCTGTTGGTAAACTGCACGACAAAGCAGTAAATGCTCGGAAGAAGTTAAAGTCAAAAATTTCCACCACAGAGAAAGAATCGAAGGAACAGAATGCTTCGCAACTGCTTCCACAATCAAGCGTTACAAATGAAGAAACTAATATTGTACTATGGTTACAATACAATAACGAGCCATGGTTGGAAGTTCAGGAGAAATGGCAACGTACATTTTATATGAGAAGAAATGACATACTAACTGGGAAAGATGTATTCAAGATTTGGCCACTTTTTAAAAACAGCATGGGATATACTCTTGTAATTTTTTATATATTTTAATTGCTTGAAATATTAATGAAAATATAAAAAAAAAATTTATAATTTTTCATTATCTATTGTTTTTTATTTTTATTTAGGTTGAAATTGATTATCGGCTTTTACACCCAAATAGTGACCAAATATTGTTCACAAAGTGGGCAGAATTCAAAAATAAGATACTTTCTTATTATCAAAATAATATCAAAGACGTGTCATCATTGGAGCTTCTTAAGAATTTGCAAGATGGGGACCTTGATGCTAGTAAGAGTTTCAATTAATGATATTTGTGCAACTCAATACGTACTCATTCCAGATTCTAGAGATTGCATCATTTTATTACTGCTTAATGCAGTTTTAAAGCCAACAGTTTTGACTTCAAAAATTCATCCAGGAGGAAAACGGGTCAAGTGGAAGCCGTCAATACTGGATGCCCAGGAATCTACGGTTGTAATTGTGAAAACTGTTAGCGATTACGAGAGAAAAGTTTGCCTTATAAAGGAAAAATACATAAAAAAGGGCTTAACTTTCCAGCCAATTATTGTTGCAATTGGTGAAGACTATAAATCTCTAAAAGAGTTTTTTACTTTATATGATGGTATTTTGTACAAATTTCCTTCTTTCTTAAAGTGTTTGGATGTTACTTTTAAGTGCTACGAAGTGTTGAACTTTGAATATCCTTTTGAAGCAAGAAATGTTTTTTATTTTATAAGGCATTACTTCTATAATTTAAGTTCTAATAATGTAAACCCAAACATTACAAATCTAATCAAGTATTTAGATTTTAATCGCCAAGGAGAAACTTAACCTTCTACTGCAAAAAACACAATTTTCTTTTTTAAATAGTAGAGAATGTAATAATGTTATTAGTTGATAGCTTGCAAAAGAAGAGATAGAGGCTTAAAAATTGAAAATGTTTTTATGTTTTTTATGTAAGAATTTTTTTGAAACACCACAACATTTAATCAACCATATTAAATCAAATCATGTATTCAAATCTTCCGAAGGTTTCCAATGTATTCAGCATAACTGTTTTCAAAGATTTCAAAGTATATATTCATTTAGGCGTCATTTGGAAAGAGTACATTGAAGAAGTATTCGTTCATATTAATACATTATATGTGATTTGTAACCAATGGAAAGTGGCAAGTGAACATTTGCAAGCTTTCGTAGTAGACAGTAAGTACGAAAATAATTCAATCCATAATATTGATGAATTTGAAAGTCCTCCGATTCACCTATATTTTTTAAATGACGGTATAAGAGTGTTTCGTTTAAAAAAAATATAATTTAGAAATTTTATATGTACAACACTTAAGTTTTACAATATATTATTATTTCAGTTATTATTTAATTTGATTAATAAAGCAAGTATTGAATTAAATAATTTTTTATTTTATCTAACCATACTTTCAGCACAGTAAGTATATTTGCGATTGATTTTATTATACAGCTTGGTGTAAATTTTATAAGGATTTTCCTTTATATTTAAAATTTTTAATCTGACTTAACTCTACATATTCACTCTAGTATTCAAAAGAAAGTTTTACTGAAATTTACAGCAAATTGTATAACGAAAAGCAAATTATAACAACGCAACGCATAGCAACGCAAACAAATAATAGTTCGCACACTTTTAAAGTAATAGGAATACCTAATAGGTTTTAATAAATGTATACTATTAAAATAAAAGTATGAACTATTACTTTTATAGTATGAACCTGGCAAATATAATCAGTTTCTCATATTAATTCTAATAGTTGTGTCTTTTTAATATAACTAGCAGAAACTATTATATTTATGGTACGTATGATTAAAGTTCTACTGTATAAAACTATTAAATTAATAGGAGAGTTGTACCATTGCATCAATACTTCAAATCTTATTAAAGTAACTCGATTTTTCCCATTGACCAATTTTAATAGGAGAAATGGTTCTTTTTGATAGGAATTCTGCTTAATATTTTTCTGAGTGTATGTATACTGCAGTTATCATCATTCAGAACACATGTCCATACGATCACAATTTCGGGAAATAAAACGTCTGTTTACTGCTGTGTAAAATTTAATAAATTCTAATAATCATAGGGTCGTATAGTTTGTAGTGTATAAATATCTTCAAATACTAGGTATCAATATTTGTGTATGATGTCTGGAAAATTAACATTAAATAAAAGTAAGTGGTAAGTGATGTTCATATATGTTTGTTTTTATACAGTAAACAATTTTTACAACAATCAATGTTGGCAATTTGTTGCCAACAATCATTGTGACAAAATTACACGTCAAACTGAATATCACATTGTAAATGGAAAAACACATTTTTTTTTTTTTTTTTTTTTTTTTACAGACCATCAGCTTAGTCAAAGCTTTGTAAAACAACAGAATTAATCTGTAGCATATGACTGATTATTCATCATTTGGTCCGATGTTAGTAGACATGCGACCACAACCACCAAGCAGACTTTTCTTCAGTGCATGCTTACTGACACGAACATCAAACAAATCAGCATTCTTATTCACATTTAACCTCATCCGGTTAATAGGCTGGAAGAAGCTATAGTTATTTTTACATAAACTAGTTTGCAGAAGTGACACCACCCTAAGATTACGCTCGTTCAATCTGAAAGTGAATTCGCTTTTAAGGAAAGCTGAATCAATATTGCCAATTAATAATTGGTGAACAAAGACAATGTCTGTAATCTCCCGACGCTTGAGCAGAGAGTGCATATCGAGGAGCCTCAAACGATCATTATAAGGAGGGAGGAGAACTGGATTGCTCCAAGGTAAATCCTTAAGAGCGAATCTGACAAATTTTTTTTGCACAGATTCGACGAAATCGATATGGACTCGATAATAGGGCGACCAAACTTGACTCGCGTATTCGAGAATTGGTCTAACAAAACAAAAGTAAAGGTGTTTTAAGACAGTTCTATTAGAAAATTCACGGGACCATCTTTTGATGAATCCCAGCATAGAACTAGCTTTAGCCACCGTACAGTTGATATGCTCAACGAAGTCTAATTTGCAATCCAGGATAACCCCCAAGTCACGGACAGATTGAACACGTCGTAGAGCATGATTTGATAAGATATAATTGAAACGCAGGGGATTACGACTTCTACAAAAAGTCATGATTTCGCACTTACCAATATTTAGTTCTAAATTATTCTGTGTACACCACAAGTGGAATATGTTTAGGTCATTTTGAACCGCGTGACAGTCGCTAATATTTCTCGTACGAAAGAATATTTTCATATCGTCTGCGTAAATTAAAATTTTACAGGTTTGAAGGAGTTGTGAGATGTCATCAATAGATAAAATAAAAAGAAGTGGACCTAAATGACTACCCTGCGGAACTCCTGACGTAGCTGATATCTTGTTCGAGGTGGAGCGACGAAAAGAAACTTGATATGTCCTATCGAGTAAGTAAGAACGAATCCAGTTAATAACCAGAGGTGGAAAGCCTAGACTTACCAATTTAAGGATTATTACGGAGTGAGAAAGCTTATCGAAAGCCTTGCTGAAGTCAGTATAGATGCAATCTGTTTGCAAGCCATTTTGAAAGCCTTCAGTAACAAAGGTAACAAGTTCGAGGAGATTCGTAGAAGTAGACCGCCCCGGAAGAAAACCGTGCTGGTTTGTTGAGATGAGGTGCTTACAGACAGTAGACAATTGTGAGTGTATAATTGACTCAAAAAGTTTTGGGATACACGAGAGTTTCGCTATAGGTCTGTAGTTGCATACCTCATTTTTGTTACCCTTTTTATGAATAGGAATAATAAGGGAGTTCTTCCAGAGCACAGGAAATTGTCCAGTTTTAAGAGACTTTTGAAAAATTAATGTTAAAGGCATGACTAGTTCATTACAGCAAGCCTTAAGAATAGCTGGCGGAATACCATCGGGTCCTGATGTAAAATCTAGAGGGAGCTCATTGATATGCTTGAGAACATCATTAGAAGTAATACAAATGGATAAATTAATAGGAATAGGATTTTTATTTAAGTGGTTAAAATTGTTAAGATCGGGTTTAAATTCAGGGGAGAATGATTTTTCGAAAAAGGACGCAAACATATCGCATATTGCAGATGGAGTGTCACTGGAAACTCCTTCATATTGCATATTCGCAGGGTAGTCGTCCACTTTTCTTTTAGAGTTAATAAATTTATAAAATGCTCGCGGATTATTGTAGAATTCAGTTGTCATTCGTTTAACGTAATCGTTATATAACTGTGTGGAATATTCCTTAAATTTATTATAACATTCAACAAATTCATTGTACGAAGAGTTATCCCTATCCAGAATATATGCCTTCCACAACTTATTTTTCCTATTTCTAAGCCTCCGCAGATCGCTATTGAACCAGGGAGGTGATGAAATAAGGGAACGCTGCCGTTCGTAAGGGACACAAGATTCAAAAATTTTGAAGATTAATGCGTAGAACGTGGACAAAGCATTGTCAATGTTATCATCAGATAAAAGTGTAGTGAAGTCAATGGAAGATATTCTTCTGGAAAGTTCGTCCATATCCGCCTTCCTGAAATTGTAAGCGTAGTCGCTAACGTTGACATGTTTGGTATTTACAGCACTATGAAAATAATCAATTTGGAGAGGCGGATGATATTTGTCAAGTGTAGACAGAAGAATTGGACTGTGATCAACAATTGTATTGTTGCAGTCAGAGGAAAATACAAGATCAAGCTGCCGACCCATATTATTTTGTATGGAACTTATCTGACTGAGACCGAAAGAGAAAACTGATCCCAGAAATGAAGACTCATTAGAATTTAATTTATTAAAGGGATGGCAGCCATCGTCAGCAGAATTGGCTACCCATTGAACGTTGGGTAAGTTAAAATCACCCAATAAAAGGAGATCGTCGTCTGGATTCATTAAGTTATTAATGAATTCCAATCTTGAAATTAACATATCATACATATTATATCCGTCCCTGTCAACGGTATTGATTAGATCAGGAGGAATATAACAACACATAATAAATAAGGAATTTCTGGCTAATGTTACTTTGAGAGTAATTAGCTCAATATCAGAAGAAGCAGTTAGGTCAGGTGGTGAAATCAAGCTGCAATTGAGGTGAGTTTTGCAAGCTATGAGAACTCCTCCTCCTCGCGCCTCCGAATCAGTAAACCTATCCCTACGAAATACTTGATAGGATGAATCAAACATCTCAGCATCCCGAAAACCATGATGTAACCACGTTTCGGTTAACGCGATAATGTCGAAGTTACTAGTAGTGGTCGACTGGTAAAGAGTCCTAGTCTTGGTCCTGATACCCCTTACATTTTGATAATATAAGGAGATCGTCTGCGGATTCAGTTTTTTGAGATAATATTATTAGATGGGTTTGCACTCGAATTTCTAGGCTTGAAGATCGGTTTACGAGGGACGAAATTCTTTATTAAAGCACCCGAGGGCCAAAATGAAGAATTTAGCAAAGTCGGAGCCAATTCCTCAGGCACATGTAAAATAAAAGATGCAACTTACAGCTTTACTAATTTTCCGACAAGATATATTTTGTATGCTAGTATTTCGAGCCTGAATGTACGAGAGGATTGCTTTAGAGGAAGTTTCAGAATCTAAACGAGAAATAAATAGGGTTCGTCGATGGGGGACCACTTTTAGTGCTTCTGAAACATTACCCATAACAGGAAGGTTAATCTCTGCTTGGGAAGATGTTTCAGACTGGGACTCGTGTATCGCGGGAACAGAGTTCTGAGACGCAGAAACTAATGGGGAAGGGGTATTAGAAGAATTGATATCAATAACAGAATTCTTTTTATTTTTATTTTTAATTGAGCGATTATTTGGTCGCTTTTGTCGTAAATCAGATTTTTTTACGTTAGACGCTACATTATTTGTAGAGGGAGGAGGAGGAGGAACTTCCGTGACCGGGATTACATCAATTGAAATATCGGGTCCCTGATTTCCGTCAATTTTAATAGTTTTAAGAGTTTCAATCTCACCTTTAATAGAAAGAAGTAACTCAGTACTCTTTGTAAATTCAGAAGACCATGAGTTTACGTTATTAAAAACTTTGCGGACGTGATACTTAATATCGTCAATGACAGGGCCGACTGCTGTACTATCAGCAACACAAGAGGTTGACACTGAATTAGTGTACACCGCGTGTAACTCTTCGAGAGTGCCTGAAACGTTTGCGATGTTTGCAAATATGTCACGGGTTTTGCATAAAATGGCTTCAGAAGTACTCGTGAATACCTCGACCGCACTGAATATTTTATCAATTTTCGCATTAAGAACGCCGAGATCATCGGATATTATGTGAACATTTGAATGGAGAGCATTGTTCACTTTTTCCGCTAAAAGAGATTGGTCACTAGAAATAGCATTTGTCATGTTCATAATCAGTCTTAAAACATGACAAGGCTTTATAGCCGAACATTCCTCGCAAGTGAAAGCAGAGGATTTAGCCCGTCGGGTGGAGGGCTGTTTTAGACATGTGGCATGAAAGACGTTGTTACAAACGCCGTCACACGAAACCTCATTGTCGGTGATCAGATTGTCGCAAATTTTACAATGAGACATACTGAGCACAAATAAAAGTGGGTGGGTGGCGGAGAAAAAAAAGCGAGAAGATATGAAACTGAATTGTCAATTATTTATTTATTTAAGTGACTGTACGGCCAAGCCTCGTTAGCCTACTTTATGGCTGATTAGGACTGGCAGTCAGAAGGGGAAAAGCCGAAGCCGCACTGATAGCGGAAAGTTTACAAAATTGAAGAGCGATATCCAGAGACCAAGAGAACAACACCGTGACACTTAGCTCACCATGCACTATTTGCCGCCAAAGAATCCGACACAGAAAAATGCAAAAATTTGCAACCACAGCAATATCAACGAACAAATAACACGGAGAAAATTATATATACAAACGATAGCACTACACTTCTTCACACTCGGGGAAAAAATTTGAAACTTTACAGAACAGAACAGAACAAGTAAAACACAGATCACTCGGTCACAAAAGCGAACGACCACCCACAATGTTAGTTGCGACGAGACTTTTAAACTGAAATTCAATTGACTTCTCAATGTAAAATTACAACTTTGTGTGGGATTCACTTGCCTCTTTAATTGTAAAATTACATTGATGTGTAAAAGAATTCCCTTGAGAGTGTAAGTGTTTTGCAATGTAATTTTACATTTCCAAATTTAATATGCAAACTAATACATTCGCACATTTGTAAAAGTCATTGTGACTTCTTGCATTGAATGACAGTGTGAAATTAAATCATCAATGTAATTTTGCATCTGAATTCTAAACTTTCAGATGTAAAATTACATTGGAATTTAAATTTCAAACATAAATTCGCAGTGCAAGAAGAAATGACTTTAAGGGTTCATAGCGAATTAGACCCATGAAAAACAGACTATTTTTCAATAATTTTTTTAGTAGGTTCAATTGTAAATATAAATATGGGAGGGGTTTTACTTCAATAAATATAGTGTCGAAATACATGAAAACAATTTTTTTTGTTTATTTTTCTGATTTTTTGTTGATGAAACAGGCGGTTGAAAAAAAGTGAAAAAAAAGAGGGCTTCGCCCTGTTGATGGTATCTCCGAGACGGATGGTCTGAAACTAAAAAATGAAAAAGTTTTAGATTCAGTATGATATAGGCATGAATAGGCAGATTTTTGATTTTTTGAAAATTGACAAAATGGCGGACATTTTTCGAAAAAATTCCAAAAATCATAATTTTTTTCCCCGTTTTTGCCCTTAAAAAATTACTTAAAATCAAAATTTCAAAAAACTGTCTATTTATGCCATAGCTATAGTTATAGAGAACATGTGGTAAACATTTGGTGAAGATCGGTTCAGTAGTCACCGAGATTTTATCAACAAGGTGCCGAAAAACGTTGTTTCGAGAAAAGCGCGATCAAAGTTTTTTTTAATGAAAAATCGTAAAAAAATCTCACCTGCGCTTAATCAGCGATGCCTGCACCATACAGTATGCCTTCTGTATATTCATAATTAACGTTTTCATCCAAAACAGCGTTTCTGCGGATGATTCTGGATTCTGTCGGTCACGGTCATCAGCAAATTTAATGGCGGCCGGGCCGATTTTGACGCCCATTAATATAGTTAGAGTGCCAAAAATATAGTTAGAGTGCTCCGATCTTTATAAAATTTTAATATGATATTTCTATATGTATATAGTTTCCAAGTATATAGTTTCCAAAAATGTAATAAAAAAAAATCGATTTTTTGAAAATTACAATGCGCTATGAACCCTTAAGAAAAGTAAGTGCAAATAACAGCATTGAGAAACCTTTAAAACTTCTGGAAAAAGAAAAACATTTTTAAATAATTCATATTGGAATTAATGTAATATAAAAGGACATTTTACAGAAATAATTTTTATTTTCCATAAATAATACAAGTAGTTTTTATTTTTCATAAATACAAAATTTTGTATAAAATTAAAAAAAGAAACTTTCCTTTCTTTTTGAGGTCTACTCACGGATTTCGATAAAATTTTGTAGGTTTTCAACATTTTCCTAAGGCTACAAGTGAAATATGTGCAAACAAATTTTGTTGGTCATAGCTAGTTTCCGAAATCTTTAAATTTAAACATGAAATTATCGAAATTTTAAAGTTAAATATTTCGGAAACTTGTTTTGACCGCTAAAAATGTTACATATTCTTCACTTCTACCCTTGGAAAAATGTTACTACAAAATTTTATCGAAATCAATAAAGAGACCTCAAACTCAATTTAAGCTAGTTTGTATTACAAAAGCAGAACTTAAAAGAGCCATTTTCCTATTTATTACATAAAGAAATATATATTTACTATTTTTATTTACAGAATTAAATATTATAATCGTCATGTTGAATCGAATGACACCAAAGCAGAGAAAAACTTCTTTGAAATGGAGATTTGAATTACAAACTGATCTTACTTATTTTATTAATAAAACGAGTAACTTTTGCTACTGCTCTAATTTATGTTTTCTTTGTTTGGATGTCTCGTTTGATGCTTCTTGTTCAATTCAAAGAAAAATCGTTGAATAAATTCGTAAATTTGCGATATCTGTATGGATATTGAATGTTGAAATTGTAGTACAAACAAAAGTTTTGCACATTGCTCATGACGAAGGTCATTGTCGGATAAAATATTATAATAAAGGATTCGAGTTAGTTTCTGTAAGCAAGAGAGATAGAGCCAACAAATTTTAAACGGGTAAAACAAATTAATAACTCTTCATTAAGGTGAGTGGACTATTGTAAATGAACTTGAATCAACAAATTTTGAAGAAGTAGATAAATGCAACTTTCTTGGTTTTATATACATGCAATAAACTTTAAACATCTTTTTCTAAAAATAGACTTTTCGATTATTAGACTCGATATCGCTATTTAGAATTGCTGATTTGCTATTACCAGTTTGTTTTTATAAATAAAGGAAATAGATGAACTGCTAGAATGAGCTCAATAGGAATTCTGAAGGATAACAACTAAACATTATGATCTAAATGATGAGTAATTAAAATGTTTTTCGAGCATTTCAATATTAAGATGTATATACTCGTATATATGTTTAAAAAAAATTCATTACCAAGTATAAAGAGAATGTACGTGTATAATTTTCTTTAAAACAAACTCGGATGGAGCGACATTTACTCATTAAGATTATAGGATTTTTTGCGCATAATTTCTAAATGTCCTCCTCATCAATAAAAGTTCCGTCTAACTCAAGCACCAATTATTTTCCCATCTAGCCTTGATTATGAACTGTGATACTGAACAGGTCAAATGCGATTCAAATCAAAAAAATCTGTTAATCACCTGTTTTTATTACATCTTCCAATGTATGGTCAGAAAAAATCATTCTTTTTATACGGCGGCTTGCATCCATCAATAAAGTCACGAAAATCTTCTTCTTTGTTACTATATTCCGAGAATAAAAATTGTCTTTGTGAAAATTTACTCCTTACCACCTCTTCCACTGATTTCTTCAATTTCACTTTACACAAATTGCAGATCATACTGAATGAAATTATACTTACCCTTAAATTAGTTAACATTAACTACTAAATACTCACTGACAGAACAGAACGCGACCGATCTCTTTGAAATCCACTGAAATTGTGATGAAATACAGGACAAAAATAAACAGGGACAGCTCTTCCTTTGTTTGTATAGGGCTTTTAAATTGATAGAGTGAAAAATCCCTATTATATGAATTTTTACAGATTGTGTTGTAAAATTTGTACGAAGAATTGCGTTTTTAAATTTCTCCGCATGTAATCTTAACCTTTTAAGGACGGGGAAAATTACGTTAACATTGATATTTTATTAGACATGAATATTATAAATAAATTCAATGAACTTCTAATGTGGAGTCCCCCCTCTCCTTGCTGGTCGATATATCGACCAGGCCCGTCCGCAAAGGAAAGTCCCATGCAAAAAATTTGGCGCGACGGTTTGGAAGTATTTTTCTAGATAATTTGATGGGCTGAATACGGAAATAATCGTAAAAATATCAATATTTGACCTTGAATTCACCTTGCAGATGAGTTTCGCTATTCGTGGAATTATATTTGTCGTAATCAGTACATAAAAAAAGGTAGGTATGTCAACTGGCATGGCGAAATAGCAAACAAAACTTTGACTTTGAAATAGCAATTTTCAAAGTCAAGGATACTTCCAGGAATTTCTATACTATTTTTCCCATATTTAGCGCATTACATTCTCCCTGAAAAACATCAAATATTATGTGTCCTCTGGCTGGTCAATATATCGACCACTCCCGTCCTTAAAAAGTTAATCTCTATATTTAATTTTAAATGTTTATGTATTATTAAAGTTAATTTTCTGTAATATTATCCGTAAAATCCGATGAAAATCGTTTTTCGTATAATTTTCAATAAATTTCTATTTTTAATACTAAACAATTTAAAATGTTACAACATTTAATGTTATAATATTTTACAAATTTTTTACTGTGGCATGTATTTATGTCTGATGTATGGATGGCCTTAGAAATGTTGAAGACACTGGAAATAGACTTTGAAAAGGCTAAAGGTATAGAAAGTCATTTGACATGATTAATTTTGTTTTATACAAGGATCTAATAATAAATAATAAAAGTACTAAAATTTTATATATAAATGGCGAAAACTTTAAATTGCTGCACTAATATCACAATCTGCAAAAATTTGTTTAATCAAATATTCAATTTTGTACTGCAACAATTCTCAAACTATGTCCCTCAATTTTTTATCTAATATATAAAATTCTCCTGTCACAGTGTTAGTGGCCATACTCCTCCGAAACGGCTTGACCGATTTTGATGAAATTTAATATATATATTCAGTAGGTATGAGAATAGGTTTATAACTAATTTTTATACCCCTAGATGTTAAGGGTGGGTCACCCTAAAAAAAGTTTTTTTATTTTTTGGACAAATTTTTTTTTGGTAATTTTTTTATGGTGTGGCATTAAAAAACACATTTAGTCCTAAATTTTTACCCTTCTACCACCAACCCCTACTTTTTAATAGCACTTTTTATTTTCTAAGCCCGATCGATAGCAATAACTTGAGAACGACTGTACCGATTTCATTCACTTTTTTTTTTTAAGTTTTCTAATACTTTTTAGAAGGTTCTTACGGAAAGAAAAGTTAATAAAATTGCGCAGAAAATTGGATACTTTCAGAACACTTAAAGATTATTTTAACTTCGCGAGTTTGACCGTTCGCGCGATCTCGATTTCAACGGATTTTAATGAAAATTAGTAAAATTATTGTTTTGAGGTCACTGATTTTGAATATTATCAAAATTTACCAATCCAAGATGGCGGACCAAATAGATTTCTAGATTTCTAGATTTCAATGGATTTTAATGAAAATAAGTACAGTGATAATTTTGAGGGCACCAATTCTGAATATTATCAAAATTTACAAATCCAAGATGGCGGACCCAATATGGCGACCAAGATATCTCGATTTCAATGGATTTAAATGAAAATTAGTACAATCATTGCTTTGAGGTCACTGATTTTGAATATTACCAAAATTTCCAAATCCAAGATGGCGGATCCAACATGGCGATTAAAATGTCTCAATTACAACGGATTTTAATGAAAATTAGTAGGTACAATTGTTATTCTGTGGCAACTAATTTAGAATATCGAGATTTCCAAATCCAAGATTGTGACCAACAATTTCTCGATTTTAACGGATTTTAATGGAAATTAGTACTACAATTATTCTGGGGCCACTAATTTGAATGTTATCAAAATTTCCAAATTCAAGATGGTGGATCCAACACGGCGCCCAAAATGTCTCGATTTGGAAAGATTTTAATGAAAATTGGTATAATGATTATTCTGAGGCCACTAATTTCGAATATTATTAAAATTTGTAAGCCCAAGGTGGCAGGTCCAATAGGGAGACCATAATGTCTCGATTTCAACAGATTTTATTGAAAATTAATACAATGATTATTCTGTTACCAATAATTTGAAATACATATTATCAAAATTTCCAAATCCAAGATGGCGGATCCAATATGGTGATGCAAATTTGTCGACTTCATGAAAATTAGTACGATTTTTTTGGTGCGATTAATTTTGATCATTATCGAATTATCAAAGTTTATAGGTCCAAAATGGCGGACCCAATATATGTATATAAAGAAAATTTCTCGATTTCAACGGGTTTTAATGAAATTTGGTACAATAATTGTGTTAATGCCACTAATTTTAAATATTATCAAGATTTGGATATTCAAGATGGCGGATCCATGAAGGGGGTTTCGGGTTGAATCAATTTCTAGGATATAACAAACTAGAACATTTGAGAAGTCTTTTATTAGTAAGTATTTACCCAACGCCGGGTGAGACCGGGTAATTTTCCAATATTTGTCAAGTGTACAACGGTTTACTTAATATTAAACAACGTGTAAGTTTGTTCAATAAATTAATTAGGGATATGAAACGGAAATACTGTTTTCTTATATTAATGGTATTATTTCTAGAAACATGCGAAATGGGCATAATGAAAATGTACCGGAAAGGGCAGTACAACGTCTGCCGGGCCAGCTAGTTTATTAATATTAAATTGCTGTTTTTCTAGATCATATTTGGAATAAACCGAAATTGTTACTGTATTCTTTGACGTACTTCACTTTCATTACCGACAAAAACAAATTGAATATTATCTAAATTCATTAGCTCCTAATTAAAAACATATTTCTCACACACATCACTATTTTTGCTTCCATTCCGAAAACAAAATTAAGTTTTCTTTAAATCCTTACATTACTTGGGAAAATAAAGAACTGACTAGAGCGAATTCAAACAGACAATATTTAAATTGATAAAAACTCTTTTAAGTAGTGCTATAATCGATTTAATAGCATTATGATTACTTATAAACTGATAAATGTTGGTGGTGTTCTCTTATAATATTCAAAATATTTATTTACAATTAATGTTAAACAAGTAATGACATTTTTTAATTAATTTATATATCTCACATCTCTGTTATTTGGCGATCCAGCTAAAAGCGTATTTTGAGGTTAAGCAATTAATCAGATTTCACATAACTGAGTTTCATAATAACATAATTTTCAGCTATAAATTTCACTTTAATTAGTCATCACTTAATTATTAAAAACCTGAATTTTAACAGCTTACCAAATGGAGCAACATAATGAAATTAATGAGTTAAAAATGTGATGATAACCCTTATCTGAATTCCCTTTAATTAAGCAATGTAGATGTATTGGTGTTAAAATCCCGATAAGAGAATGAAGGGCTTCAGGACTGCAAAGTTTAAATTCCACCTATAACAGTTTTACGCAGTGAATATTTTGCCTATTCAATATGCATTAATTTAAAATGGGTATATTAATGGGTACAATGGATAAGAGGGCTCATGAAAAATTTAAAATAATTGCTGTAATGATCTAAACTTCTTGTAGATCTTATTAAATTTTTAATTAATCCAATAATTCCATCCTGTGATGATACAGAATTTAATTTATGAAGAATTGTTTTTACTGTACTACACAAAGACGATGCCGACCATCACTGATCTTTAAGGGGACCCGGTGGTCTAGAATTTAAAAATTTCAAGAATATACTGTCAAATGTTTGTAAGGATATTTACACTATTTCGGGTTCTACAGCCTTATTAACAGGTAGTGTATGGTCGGCCCGCTCCCATGCTTAAAACTTTAACCATTAATTCGCAAAACGAGGATTTTGTGCACGCAAGTTCAATTGTACGATTCGAATAGCAAATTGGGGCGACTTTTTTCCAAATTCGTATATAAGGGGTTTTTGGGGATGCTCTTTCAGAATCTGGCATTTGTTTTGCATAAAAGCTTCAAAAATCCTATTATTTTTTGGGTTTTTTAAAAAAAGTGCTCATTTTTTTAGTAATTTTTCTTCTCAAAGTCGATTATCTTATCTTTGCTGCTATTGAATGATAAAATAACCACCAGATATCGCAGTCCGAATGTCTAAACTTTCTCAAACCATGGTTCTGAAAGTTGTTTTTGCTTTAGTTTTTGCAAAATGGCTATTTTGTACAGCAATATAATAAAAAACCTTGGATTTTTTTACACGAAAAGGATAAACTTTACAAAAAAAAGTGTAGAACAAAAAATGCTTAAAAGTAACCAAAGAAAACGTGTGCATTTTCTCAGTATTTTTTCGACTATTTTTGGTTTTTTGGATTTGGCAAATTTTTGAAAAATCCAAAAATGTCCCGAAAAATTCTGAAAAAATTATAAGTACTTTTTGTCATATAAACTTTATTCTTATAATTGATCCTTTTTGAGTAAAAATATTTACATTCTGTAAAATTTAAATTTGTTTGTTTGTTCTCGTTCCGACCATAATTGCACTCATACTGATTAATAATTTTCTTAGTTTTTAATTTTCAGATAAATAGAAGAGTCAAAATCTACCATACCGCCCGGGTACATTTTTTTGAGGGGGTTTTATTTAGCGCCATTTTTAACATAACTAAATTTTATTTCAAACAAATTTTTTTTTTTTGTATAAAGCATGAGTACTATAATATACTTACAAAGGTTCAATATCATTGTTTATTAATTTAACGTTAAACAAAAATTCTAAAAATACCACAAATTTTAGGGCGTCCCGGGGTCCCCTTAATGATCAAACACTTTTAGATAACAAGCTTCAATCGATCATTTCTAATTGGGGCAAACTGTAAAACTCGTTGAGATGATCTGAGGTGATGACGAGGTGGAGAAAGTCCTAAACAAAGTTACAATAGCTGGACCTAATTCTGAAATCCTTCTTTAAAATAATAATTTTTTAATACAGATTGGGGAGGAAATTCCGGAAAAAAGATAAAATT
The DNA here is from genome assembly GCA_949715965.1 of Dysmachus trigonus. Classification (NCBI taxonomy): domain Eukaryota; kingdom Metazoa; phylum Arthropoda; class Insecta; order Diptera; family Asilidae; genus Dysmachus; species Dysmachus trigonus. Next base: position 42,395,030 of record OX454322.1, on the reverse strand, counting down.
GTTGTAGCAATTGATTAATTTAAAAAGTTCTTATATTTTAATAATTCAAATGTAAACATTTTCTCGGATATTTTAAAATTCACAACCTCTGACTTCTGTAGGCTCCTACTACTGTGATCAAAAAGTAAAGCCAATGTTGAATTTAAATTGCACGGGTACATCGATTCCAGCAAATCTTCTTGTTGACAGCACTAGGCCTCATATCTGTGTAAAACACCAGTATATATCTGTGTAAAACGCCAGTACGTCATTTGTTTGGTTAGTTTCGTTGTGTTTTTTGAGCAACTAAAAGTGAATTTTCCGATTTTTACAATGTGTGATTTTATTGAGCAAAGAAGTTGCATTAAATTTTGTTTGCGGAGTGAAATTTTTGCTGCAGAAACGTTTATATTGTTGTAGAAAGCCTTCGGCGATCAGGTTTGTCTGAAAGAAATGTTTATGTGGTATAAACATTTCAAAGAAGTTAGAGAAAGCGTTGAAGATAAAGAGCGTCAAGGACGACCATCAACATCAATCAATGAATAACATCTCAATGAAACCAAAGATTTGGTGCTCAAAAATCGTCGATTGACAATTAAAGACCTTGCTGAGAAGAGTCACATCTCGATTGATTCCAAAAACACTAAATTTTGTTACAGTGAGCGCAATTTCTTTAAGCGCACACGTCTGATTTTCAAGTGAAATACACAATTCATTGAAATAAAGCGATATAGTAACAAAATTTCTTTATAGGCACAATTGTTAAAGTTTATAATTATTCATAAAAGCCATTAAACAATTTCAAATATCAGGCAATGCGTGAATGCAATAGATCAGTCTTTCACAATTGATCTTAGAGTGCGCAGTTTCTATAAACGCAGTTTCTTTTTGTAGTATTACTAGTTAAACGCAAAGTAATTTTGCAACTTTTTAGGAAACAATTCATGTGAGTTTCATTTTTATTTTCCAACTCTAGCTTAATTCTGTATAATTGCTGTTATTTCTTAAGATTTATTGTAATGCCCCGAGGAAAGGTCCTTGACAACGATGATCGCGTCAGAATCCGTGCGTTTAAGAGAAATTGCAAGGAGAATTGGACGTTCAGAATGTGTGATGCGAAATTTTATTAAAAAGGGCAATCGTAATGGATTATGGGATCATCCAAGAGGGAACACCAAAGTTTCCAAATAAAATATTGGGAACATAAGATAAGAAGTTATGAAAAAAAAGTTAAGTGCAGCTCAAATTATAGCGGAATTACAACTCCTAATTAAAGGAAGAAGAGTTCAACAAATTTTGAAGGACACTACTTATATTAAATATAAGAAACCGGCCAAATCTCTCCCACTGCAACAGAATCATAAAAATGCGCGCCTAGATTTTGCTAGAAGCCGCATGAACTGGGACGAAAAGTGCCAAAACGTTATTTTTTCTTACGGAAAAGAATTTAATTTAGATAGCCCAGATGGATTGAGTACATATTAGCATGATTTAAGGAACCCCGATTCGCCTCGTCTAAGTAGTAATTTTGGTGTTGGTAGTTTAATGTTATGGGGTGCCTTTTATTATCAAGGAAAGTTATCTTTAAGCTTTGTTCCCAACCGTTTGAACTCTGCCATATATACAGACCTGCTGGACCTATTTAGAAGACAATATGGAAAAAGATTTGATTTTTCAACAGGATAACGCCGCTGTGCATTCTTCTGCCAAAACAAGTCGATGGTTTATTGAAAGAAATATTCCCGTAGTGGAGTGGCCTTAACGTAGTCCGAATTTAAATGCAATGGAGAACATTTGGGGAATCATGGCACGAAGGGTTTATGCAAATGGTGGACAATTTTCTTCGTTATCTCAACTGAAAGCCGATATTTTGAAATGCTGGAATGATATCGATGAACATTTGTTTAAAAAGTTAATAAATTCGATGTCTAACAGGTTTTTTCAAGTTATAACTAACAAGGGAGGTAAAACACAATACTTAGAAAATATAAAAAAATTTTCTTTTCGTTAAGCTTTTAAAATAAAGACTATAATATAAAGTGAGTTTATAGAAATTGCGCAGACAAAAGAGACTTTTAATTATATTTATTTTTATTATAAGATAATTACTTATTTTAATGAATATTTTATATTATTTAATTAATATTTACCAATGGGGAATTTATGCAATATAATCGGTTTTGAAAAATAAAAAGTAGTTTTCTTTAAACATGAATAAAACTGGCTGCGCTTATAGAAATTGCGCACACTGTATCTGACACTGACATTTGACACTGCATTGGTTCTTCGAGATTTTTTCATCAAAAATTTGATACATGTCGTTCCACAACCACCGTATTTGCCCGATTTAGCTCCATGTGACTTCTGGCTATTCTCTAAGCTCAAAACCCCACTTCGGGGACACCGTTTTGAATCGATTGATGAGATAAAAGAAGGAACTGAAGGCCATTTCAATCATCGAGTTTCAGAAGTGTTTTGAGGATTGGAAAAATCGCTGGCATAGGTGTATTGTATCGAGCGGGGACTACTTTTAAGGAAATGATATAGATTTGGAAGAATAAATAAAAATGTTTAACGTTATAAATACATTGGCTTTACTTTTTGATCACAGCAATATGTGAAACCTTACATATCAGCGAAAGGGCCTAAATGCATTTATTTGTGAAACTTCAAAGTAGTTTTTCTCAATTGTGACTTTTTTCAGCTTATGCGCAGATAGCCGCTTTACATGTTTTTTTGGTCTTAATACTGGATAAGATTGTTACCTTGAATTATGTATTTTAATATTGGAGCATTGCAAGCATGTCAAAATTTTTTAGTAATAACTAATTTTCTTATGTTTTGTTAAATTCTTTTAATAGATATAACAGATATATTGATAATAATAGTTCAATCTAGACAGCAAGTTGTCAGAACTTGGTAAAACAAATTTGTTCGGAGAAGTTTATCAGATTGTGTGTTATTTTGTAATAAATTGTTGTATGGGATGGGTGGAGCCTAGTTAAAGTGGGATAAAATAAAAAATACGAGTGTGCTTTAGACCACACGACTGAAGTAAAACTTCTTTAGCTCCATCTATATGTATATATATATATATATATATGTTTATGTATGTATACATGTTTAATATATACATATACATATATTCATTTTCTACAAATATTTAAATTTATTATCGGTTTTCATTGATAAATTAGTGCTCGCACCTCTCTCTCTTGCTTCTACAGCAATATACGAAACGTAATTCTCTTCTCTTTCTATCTTCACTAACTTATATCTACTTCCGTTCGCCTCGGCCCGATCATACTTTTCCTAACGCTCTCGTTACGCATTCACCAGCTTACTCCCCAAGTCAAGCGTTCGTAAAGAAGTTTTACTTTCAAAAGCATCCCCACGCTGGGATTCGAACCAGTGACCTCTGAATCCCAAGCCCAAGTGTTCACGACTGCTTTGGGAATGTGCTCCCTCTCAACTTCCGTTCGCCTCGCCCGATCACACTTTTCCTAACGCTCTCGTCATGCATTCACCAGCTTACTCCCCAAAGTCAAGCGTGCGTAAAGAAGTTTTACTTTAAAAAGCATCCCCACGATGGGATTCGAACCCGTGACCTCTGAATTCCAAGCCCAACTGTTCACCACTACACCAAACGCCGGTTTGGGAATGTGCTCAACTTCCGTTCGTCTCGCCCGATCACACTTTTTCTAACGCTCTCGTCATGCATTCACCAGCTTACTCCCCAAAGCAAAGAGTATCTATTAACAAGAGGCGACACTCGTGACGTATTTCCTTATCTTTTTTCGACCTTGGTACCGTTACAGGAATGAAATGGGAATTTATGCTAGAAATAGTTAGTAATAAAGAAAGCATAAGTGAGAGAAAGACAAAAATTTGGGGCGAAAAGTGGAACACTCCTGCAGGGTGCACCTCACAAAAATCTTTTATCACAAAACTTTTCTATGAGTACATTACACGCTGCCTTTTCCACAGCCTCACACCAAACACATTTTATTATGCTTACCCAAAATTTATCTAAAGCACATTTAATTTTACTTAATTAATTGCTATAACTTAACATTGCGAGGGGAGGTAAACTTGAGCGACCTAGTACTGGTGCCCGGCTCCAGGGCGCCTTTAAAAAAGCGTTCATAAAAAAAGCTTCAGTTTATAGCTTACGCTGTAAAAGCTGTCTGTGAGAACTTTTTGGTGACTATTTCTCTCTCCACATTTCGTATAGGTATTTACAGAGGTACATAGTAGACCCGAGCTGCTTTATCTAATGGGAAATTTTGCTGGGTATGTTTGCGAGAGCTTGCATATGGGTTGGAATTTTGAGAGGGTATTAAAGTGTCGCTTCTTGTTGAAATAGATATTCTTTGCCCCAAAGTGAAGCGTGCGTAAAGAAGTTTTACTTCAAAAAGTTTTTTTCTCGAACTAATTCTTAAACCTCTAGTCACTAAACAACCCTACATGCCTATCAAAATTTCCAGGAAAACAGTAAAATAAGTCCAAAAATCGCTTAAATGTAAGTATAAACAACGCTGCTGCCCTCTTAATGAAATAAAACTACTCTAGGAACCATTTTTTAAACAAATACCTTTTTATGTTGATCTGCTTTCACAGAAAATCTCGTATTTTATGTTTACATTCAATATTTAGAAAAGAAATATGAACTTAAATCATTCCCTCTTAAAACGTATAATTGTTATTTTTGTTGGACGTCCATCTTAATCTTAACTATATCAGTTAAGAATTCATTAAACGAAGCGCACAAGCAAAGTGCAAGCTGCAGAATGGAATCCTTTCAACAAGTTACTCATTTTCACAATTAGCAAAACCCCTACTCGACTTTACCCTGTCGCTTAAACTTTTGCTAATCAATCAATTACCTTTTACCACGAGGAAATTGCCCCTAGGCTTGAAACCACTTAAACCATAGAGGAGGTATACAAAACGACATAGACAGAACGTACAACTAGGATTTCTGCCTTGCGGCGGACAACCCATCTAACCATTTTTGCCATTAATTGGAATTGAAGGTGGTTTTCATGAACACAGTTTAGCCAGAAACTGAGGTACTATTTATAGATGGTGTCCCCGAAAATCCAATAAAATTCATCCCGTACACCTCGATAAATCCAGGCAGTCCCGTGATTAATGATATTTTCACGATTACCCACCCCAAATTTTGGTTTGCGGGGTGAAGGAAGCGTTCGTATCGTTTTTTCGCCATAAGTAGGTAACTCAAATGGCATGTACATTTTCATTGATTGCGTGCTCGACACGTCGCGTCGCCAATTTATTTATTGATCTTGGCATCACGTTGAGGCTCCACAAATTCGCGTGAAAAAAACCAGTTAATAATTCATCGACGGAGTCGTGATGCTGATGCTCCAGATATTTGAGAGACAGTTTTATGGCCTCAAAGCAGATAAAGTCGACTATCATATCGCTCACGGGAAGCATTCAACCGCGGATTCGGGCCGTGCTGAAAGGGAATAATCGGTTGATAATATTTTTTCCTCCTACATACATACAATATTCGTATACGTGAAATCAACAATTTTTAAGACTTCAAATCCCGCCGATAGGGGTATGGTATTGTAATTTTCATCCTTATGCGCAAGCAGTGTTGGGAATCGAATGGGTCTGACACATATGGTATGTAAGTGCCAAATTTACGAGCGCAATTCTATTCAGCGTGAAACGAGAAATGTACCTACACACATTCAAACCCAAAATGGGTGATAGGCTTCTAAAGGGTCTGTCAACTCTGCCGGGAAGCGTCGATAATTCCATCGATAACATCTCGCATAAAACTTTTACCAACCTAAAAGTCTTCGTGCGGGCTGCCAAATTGTACAGGGAAGACTAATCATAAATATCACATAAAACTCGGCTTCTAAAGAAGTGACTAATAAAATTTTGGTCAAGATATTTTACTGCACAATTCCTTCTTTTTTATGTAGGGCAAGGTAGATCTCGCAATTTCTTCTAGGGAAGAAATCACTAATTTTTGTACTTTTTTCTTGTAATGCAGATACATTCTGTACGCTCTCCGTCCTGGGAACTTATATTCAAATGTATTTAAATGTAGATACATACTGAAAATGTGGAGCGTACTTAAGAATGTAATGAAATTTTCCTTTTGAAAACTTGATCTGTAGATATTTTGCAGTCTTCTTAAAATGTAAATTTGTGTGGTAAGATATGATTCAAAACTCGAACAACTGTGTCGAGAATCTTAAATAATGCTACAGGTTTCTATGCATGACAGAGTGTTATGCAATCATTTCAATAACATTTTTTTACGAATTATGAAACACATATGCTGTGCATTAAAACACAAAATGAAAGGTAGGAATTCTCAGAACGTGAAAGTTTCAGATTTTTACAGAAAGTTTTCACCGCGTGGATAGCAAAGAAGCATTAATTGCTTTCAATTCATCAATTTCATGCACTTCTTCCAAGCATACATAATATTCTCAGCTCCCATGGCACAAAAATATACTGTATTGGTGTCATCGGAAAAATGTTTTTTACTATGTCAGAAATAATTTGTAAGCCGATTTTTTTTTTTTTTAATAAGCTTCTACAGCGGCCGCGTCATAATATGCGTATGCATAATAAAAATTGGTCTTGCGAAAAAATGTTTTTTAATATGACTGATTTCTTTTTTAGAGTTCCGTACCTCAAAAGGACAAAACTGACCCTTATACGACCACTCTTGCGTTTTTCTCGAAAACGACGTGGCGTAGGAATTTGAAAGATGAATGATTATGAACACTTTTTTTTTAAGTGTTAATGTAAGTGGGGCTCCAAAAAAAAAATTCTTTTTTGTATCATATGGGGTTCATTTGAAACAAATTATTGTGATACTATTTAAACTGTCTGTATTCAAATTCAGATCGTGATATTTAAATTTTTTCTTTGGTTGAAAACACTCTGTGACACTAAATGGAATAACCTTATAATTTGGTCTATCGAGATTATGACAAATAAAACACTAAAATTTTGTATTATAATTTTAACAAAAATGTTCACGTTGTCTTTATTAAAGAAAGAACTTTTTTTCATTTATATATATATATATATATGTACTACTGAATATTTCTGTACATACGTATACTGATCAAAACTATACCGCAATAACAACTGACAGAATGACCTAGAATGCTAAAGGTACTCTATGATGACCCTACTAGAATGTATGGAGTATGTAAAACAGTATTATATACTATAGTATGCTGAGTATAGGACAAAAAGGTAATAGATATAGTTTTGTCAAAACATTTACTCCAAAATAAAACTACATATGGTATATTTGCTCCATTTTTTCAATACACCAGCATCAATACTCTGCAATAAATACTCTGAATTTCCGGTAATTTCTAACCTAACATCCCAAAATATTTTTAAAAAGCACGTTGCAAGAAGTAAAAAAAGAAATATTTCTCTACACTATAACAGTAAATTTCTATTACCTGTTCCTCCCTTCCGGGCGCGCCCGGGCGGTATGACAGACACTTTCGGCAGGAGAAGGTCTGTTATATCAATTTTTTTCTGAAAGGCGTTACATTTTCCTATAAATCCTGTGAAGTTCATTAATTTCCACGAAAAAGGAAAACATTATCTTTGTATGATAACACTGTTGTACACCGAATTTTACCTAAGGTCGAGACTAAGCAGAATGGATTCATTGTATTGAAATATGACATTTCGCCAAGTTTCATGCAAATTCATAAAAAAATTAAAAAGTTATTAATGTTTAAAGTTTTAAAAGAGACGAAAAAAGTATTGTCCAATTTACTTGGTTTTTGGTATACGAGTTGAGAATAATTAATTAAAACTGTTTACATTGTCAACAATTTTTTATAATAATTAATTATATAAGTTTTTTACACGAAAATTTGTCGAAAAATGAAAAGAAAAGTTATAAATCGGCTCATTAAGCAGAATGTTTGTCGAACAAAAACATTTTTTTATGCACATCATACATTTCTATGATCAGCTAGAAATTCTGCATACACTCATACAAAAAAATATCTAATTTTCAATATTAACAATTTTTTGTTAATAACTTTTTAATTTTTTTATAGAATTGTTAAATATTTCGGATTATGAATCCTCTTGATGTCCTTCACAAACGCTATAAAGGGTTTGCTTAGGTAAAATTTCAAAATCGATTCTGTACAACAGTGTAATTAATTTAATTAAAAACATTTTCGACAGGTTCTTCATACTGCGCTTACTTCATTTTTATATGCTTATTAACCGTAAAATTTCATGCTATCAGATGCTCCGGGACTGTATGTGTTCCAGAATATACCGATTGACTTTATGAAGTTTTATTTATTTATTTATTCACTTTATTTGAAGGATATTGCAGGATAATAACGAAGGGTACACTAAAAAGTAGGTATTTCACTTGCGAATAATACCTTACACACGATGATCCGCTGATAAATGACGGCTTACATTTGAAATTAATGTAAATTGTGGGTACGAATTATGCAATTGTATGCTGAAAAAGTGCTCCTCCAATGATTGCATTTTTGCTAATTTGGGGAATTCAGTCTACAGATCATTGAAGCGAAGAGCGACAGCTTGCAATCGTTAGAATGGGAGTCCTTTTGAACATCTTTTATATTAAAGAAATAAACATTTTCCCACTTTAGTGTTCTTGTGATAAAATTGTTAATATCTGAAGGACTTAAAGTATCATCATAATTCTTTTTTTGTTTAACACTAGAACTACCACGACCCGTTAAATTGACGGCTACTGAATTCCTCCCTTGAATTAAATTTTATGCCAAAACTTGTTAAGGTTTAAAATTACGACATGTTCAAAAAGTTTTCCCATTTATAATTACCAATCCAGAGTTCGAAGTATAGTACAAGGTGCAGAATACTTGTTAAAATTACAAGCTTGTGCTCCGGTAGTTCTAGTGTTTAAAGAGCTATCTAGAACTCATCTTTTTAAAAAAATCAATCAATCAAGACCTCAAAACTTAATTAAAAAGAAATAAATCCGAAAGTATTATGAAATGTCCTTTTATTAAAAATAATAATTTATAAAAAAGTTCTGTCACATGTTTACTAACAAAAATTGTCTGCCAGATAATATTATATAGTTTAAATTGTGTAAATTTCAAGGAGGTGGTTTGAAAAGTTGATTTATTTTTTTAAACTAATTTCAAAAATTTATTAAAAATGCGGAGCATTTCTGTGCTACTGGAGCTGAGACTATAAGTATATAGGTGTTATTAGGAACACATAGTGTAGGTAATTAGTTCGTTTTTTTCACAAGTACTGAGAAATATTTAATTTGAAGATCAAAACTTCATTTGGGATTAAGAGATAACATAAGGGCAAAATAAATAATAAAGGTATGGAGAATTATTTGACAAAGTGATACCTCTAAACAGTGCAAAATAAAATAAAATTAAAGTGTATGTTGCATTTTATGTGATATATTCAAGTATATTAATTATTCAGAATGAAGCATTTGATAAATCAATATTAACACATTTTTGACTGGTGACTTTAATAAGAATTGATATGTACATTAGCTTCAATTTTTCACAAATGAAATATAGTCAACATCGGAATCCAGTACGGAAACCGCGAATATATAGAGATAAAATTTAAGGGACTATAGGAGTCACGTTTAAAAACTCCGAAAAATTCGGTTCCTATCGTTCTAATAATATTTTCCAAAAAATTTAATTTATTTTTCTTTCTTCTATTTCACACACACATTCTGGATTTTACTTTAAATACTTCATATTAAATGCAAACTATAATGAAAAAATTTAACTCATTATAATGAAATGAAATAATGAATTAAAAATATGCTTTATTATTTCGGAAATTAATTGAACTGTCAATTTAAATTAGAGAGATATACCGTACAATCCATGCTATCAATAATACAATTAAAATAATAATCTGTAAATAAAAAGGTACCCGTGATATGCATCTATTAATTTTGTTTTGCTTTTTAAATGTAAACCGAGTATTATTGTGGATACTTAACATTTTGTTTCCATTTCTTATACATTTAGTATTAATTTATTTTGCCTGTGATATAGGGATTCTGGAAATAATTTATCAATACAAATATCTGCTGTTTATGATGAATTTTTGACGGATCTTATTTTCGCTCTTATTGGAACTTTAAAACTAAATATTAACTTTAAGGAGTTAATGAAGCATTCAAACGGCTTTTTCTGTGAAATTAAGTAGTGCTTTTGGATAATTCGTTGTTTGGCGATAATTTCTTTTAAATTATTTGGTGTTAATTGTTTTTCTAGTATGTGTAGACCTTTTACGATATTAAAAGTGCATATACTCCCGTGAAGACTCAATTTCTTTGCTTCTTCGATAAAAAAGGCAATATTTTGTTCTATCGCTTTCGTCTTACTCGCACTGCCTCACGCATCTTTCCTCACGGGCGACACAGCATATGTTTTCCTAAAAATTACCCAAACCTGGCCTGTTTTCATACATTTGCCTGCGAGCCAGACTGAAGGGGGTAAAATGAAACCCGCGAGCAAAAATGGTTAGAAAACACATTTCCCCTTCAAAAATTCTACGATATTGTCTCATATCCTAAAAAACATCAGCCTCAATTTTGGCGTAGAAAACTGAGTTCAGTGTCAATTTGAAAGGGATAAAACTAGGTTTTTCTATATAAAAATCGAGCTTGAGTTTTTGCCTAGTCTTTGAAGGCCTATCTGCCTTATATATGATATTTAGGGGCCAACTAAAGCATGTTCAGGTAGGTTTAAGCAGGGGATAGCTATAAAAAGATATTTTGGGGATTCTTGCCCTTCGGTCTACCTTAGAGCAACAGCAATCAAATTCGAGGCAAAATGTAAGGAAAAGGCCAGCCTTTGAATGTTCGACCCTTGCTGGTCTAGTGCAGGGCGCATCGTACAAAATCAGCCTCTTTTGCTAAGCAGGTACATTTTCTTTCCCAAAAGCGTCCATACATTTACAAAATGCAATCTTACAGTCGTGTTAGCACGGACCGTCTGATTAGATTTTTTTCTTCGCAAGAATACAATATAGTCGTGACACAGTTTGAATCGGGACAATAGTATTCACCTACAACTGTAATTTTATTGGATTAAAATTAAACATAATTTACGTGCAAAGACAAGGAACACACGAAAAATTTCAAATAAAATTTATCTTCAAAATCCTGGGGTTTCCGTTGACTATTTGGGGTGACTATTAAAATTCATCCCCGAATTGTATGAACCATTCATAAACAGCGAGATATTTCCCAATACAGTTGATTATTCCGCTCCGATTGCTGTAAATAGGCGGTTTTAGAATCTATTTGCATAAAATTCCAAATTCTATTCTCTACAGGGTAGCACACAATGGATTCGCAGTATCATTCGAAATTACTTAAATTTTCAGAGATTAATTTTTATTGTTCCCGCTCTACGAATTCCAAGATAAAGATAAATCTTCTCCTTTGATGCTTTTTGTTTCCCTGGCAATATATTCTGGCAGATATTTTGACAGGCGGCGGCACAAAAACTTTGGCTTCCCTGGGGACAAAGTAAGGTTGTGCGAAAATGATTTACAAGAAATTTATGGGCGATAAAGCCAACGCTTTTCAATTTGGTCCAGACGACCGCCGCTCGGCCATCCCAATAAAATGGCATTCAAAAGTTATGATGCTCGCTCGATGTTTCTTCCACATAAATTCGGCATTATCTCTCAATGATGCCCGATAAAAATATTATTGAAATTTGTGAATGTAATATTTCAAGAAGGCCAATTAGAACTTAAATACTCGAAGACCTGCGACCCTTTCGCAACATAACTTTTGTTATTCTCAAATGGGGCGCCAGACGAGATAAGGGTTGTTTCCTGCTGCTATGTCGTTGCCCTTAAATGCTGCTCCTTAATGGAAGTGCAAATTACTTCATTTGAATTTCCAACACTTAGCAGGTCTTATTTTAGTTTAACGAGAGAGACCTCTTTAGTAATTGCCATTCAGTGTGGAAATTTTTTAAAAATTACTATTGTTGGTGGAAGAATCTATTGTAGATAGGAGGCCTGTAGGGGATAAAATAAACTAATTTGCAATTCAGTTGGTTCAAGTAATTCGAAATTAGTATTCAAGACCAGACTATCCTGATATACATAAAACATACATATATTAATGTAAAAGACAGTATAAAACGACAATTCAGTATATTTAACATAGTTCTACATATTAAGAAGAGTTTTTGCAATTACATTAAAAGACATTTAATAATTATGCAATAATTTCAATTAGTTAATACGGTTTCGGATTTTTTTAATACCAAGAGCGAGCTCGAATTTACTGACCCCTATGTATAAATTTCAATGGAAATATCTTAAGTTTTAAAATTTTAAGTTACCACATTGAATTCGGTATCCCCGATTTCAAAATTTTAATAGTTGACTTGAAATCATTCACCTGTAAATGTACCAACTGCACTCCAAATGTAAAAAACACTCAGCGAATTTTCAGATATTTTAAATAGCTCGAAGGCTATTACCCCCTAAGTTAATCTAGCCCGTGTCTACGATAGTTAGTAGTATTATATTTTTAAGTTTAGCGTGTGTCGTACAACATATTTAAAAATATAGTATGTATGTAGGTAGAATGTATATTTTCCAAAAAATTTTAAGTAATATCTGGGGTCGTAAATATTCATCAAAATGAAATCGATCTCAGATACTTAACTTTGAAATTTATATTGGTCAATGAAACCGAACTCTGGTGTGGAGATTTATCTTATTTTTATATTCATATAATTTGAGTTTCAATTTTTAGGTCAGTCTCAATTGTCCCATTCTTAAATTTCTTAAGATAGATCTGAAATTCAATCTAAAAACTGAAATTGATCTTAGTACGATCCATCTCAGTTAGCTGAGATTAATTTTAATATTATGAATATTTTGTCTACTCAATTTACGAATATTTCTTCAGCTCAATTTCACGGTTAAGTCCAGACTCATTTCCAATCAATGTTTAAAATAAAAAGTGAAAGGGGGGGGGGTTTGGTATTTACATTTTTGAACTAAATTGAAATTTTTTTTAAATAGCGTTAAAATATTAATTTAAAATAAAGTTTTATTTTTACGTCTTCAATATATATATTTAATTAAATATTTTTTAAAATATCTATACTACTATGGAACTCTTATTAAGGGGTTACACCACGCTGACGTTCGAAAAAATAGGCATAAAACTAAATTATTTTTTTTTGGCTCGGAAATTAAAAATATAAATTATTCTTTATTTTACGTATACATACATATAATAGATTTATAAACAATTTCCAATACTGAAAAAAAAAAAACATTAAAGATGGCGGAGGTATGAGTCGCTCAGTGGGACCCTCTTTTTAAAATCCTTGCTTACGGTGTACATAATTTCTCCGTCCAGCATTGTATGAAAATAAAAAAAAATTACTTCTTCAGAAGTATAATAGCTAAGGCGTGACGAAGGGAAAAAATTAAAAAAATTTTTTTCCAGAAATGACAGTTGTTTGAAAAAAAAAAACTCGAATTTCCATCAACATTTTGAGTTTAATAAATATATAACTTTTGAATACGGAACCCAATCGAAAAAATGAGTGGTGCAAATTTCAGTCAAATCGGTTTAGTAGATTTTGAGATATCGTTTACACCAGTTTGAAAAAAATAATTTCGAGAAAAACGTGAAAGAAAAAAGGTCGACGTTAACGCCTTAAAAGTAAATTTGTTTTTTTTAATTAATTTCAATCTCCGTTTCCTGGATCATATATAAGGTTTTCTGCTGCTTTTGCGATGTCCTCCGTTACCTGAGGTTAGTTTAATTTTGTCAAAGGAATTATATTATTGTTAAAGATAGACAGATACGTAACGGTCCGAACTTTGGGTCGGTAACCCAGCGTGGATGCAGAGTCCAAAACGTCTTTTAAAATTTTGGTTTCTTCTGGCGTGATGCGATCCCAACTCTCGACACAGGGATTGCTTCAGGGACGCTAAACTTTTGTGTTGCTTAGCGTAAGTCCTGGCCTCCAAAATCGATCACACGCTGTAGTCCATTTGGGTATCAAATCCGACGAGTAGGGGGGCCATTCCACAGATGAGATGAATTCGGAAAATGGCTCCTGCACCACTATTGTGTGGATGTTGTCCTGTAGGCCGATGCAAAATGGAATGTTCACTCCTCGTCTCCGAAATGCTGTTGGGCCCACGGAAGTACTACGGCATCCAAAATGTTGCGTTAGTACACCTCTTTATTGATTTTGAGCCCCTCATCAATGAAAACCAGAGGTGAAAATTCCTCCCCACACCATGACAGATTGAGGATTTTGGTGATGTACGACAACGGATGATGATCCCGGAGCCTGTGGATCAGATCCTGTCATTTTGGCGATTGTGGGCTTGTTCCACAGTTAACAACTTTTCATCAGTGAAAAAAATCCGTCCCGAGTGAGAACCTGCGGCCCGACGCGACGCTGCAATTGGCGACATCTTTTGAGTCGTACTTGTTCGTCCTTATCAGTGAGGAGCTGGGCTTTATGGAGCTTATATGGCTTGAGGTTTAGCTTCGTCTTGGCTATTCTTGGCACTGTACAGTGGGGCCAAATCCTAAAAAGCTGGCCAAAAGTCTTAAAAACAAATATTTAGTTCGGGCTTTTTCTTTCTAAAATTGGCTAAAGTGGTCCCTAGTGAAATAGAATCGACCTATAATAGGACCCCAACTGAACGCTCGCCTGTAGAATGCCATTGTGAAAGTAGCTTCTGAGGGGAGCAGTAGTTTTGTGCTTCGAAGGTAGAAAAGAACGCTGATTTACAAGGAAGCACAACATTTTCAAAATTTCACCGTTTTTAATAAAATAAAATGGAATCGTCAGCTGAAGGTTGGTATAATATTACAAAATTATTTTAATCAATATTTTATAAAGCATTAAATAGAGAGAGAGATAGAATCTTATATAGTTTTTAAAGTAAAAATCTAAAATTAATTTAAAGAAATTTAATGTCGAAACATGACCTCGAAGGTCAAGTCAAGGTCAAAGTCAGTTTTGAAATAGAATAAAATTACCTCATTAACAATAAAAAGAGTTATTAAATAAACTGTAAATGTAATTTTTTTTTTATTTATACTTATCAGAAATATTAAAAAAAGTATGTTTTTTACACAACATAATAAAATGTTTTGCAAAATTATACAACTGAATGTTAATTCATTTATTTTAAATAATATTTAATAAAGTTTGTTTACATTAACTCTTGTTTAGCTTTTTTTTGTACTTTTGTTAAAATAAAGTAACAATAATAAATATTTAATTTCTCAAGTCTTATTTGCCATAAGAAAGTTATTTTATTACTTTTGCCTGCCATATTGGATCAGCCATTTAAAAATAGATATTATGATAACACATTCGTAAGTGGTAACACAAAAATCCCCAAAAAAATTGATTTTTTTATATTTTACAAATTTTCATTTGCATTCATACTCTTTTTCACAATGATAGTCGCCATATTGGATACGCCATTTTAATTATTGAAATTTTGATAATGGATTCGTAATCAGCGACCCCAAAAACCTAGAAGATGATACCCTACTCGATAACGTACGCCATATTTAATAATAGGGCTGGTCGATAAGGGGTGAAGGGGTGGATTTTTTTACTTTTGATATGAAATTTGTTATCAGAGACCCTAAAAACCCCCGAGTAAGGAATTTCAAATCAATAACTTAATTTTTTGCTTTTTGGCCAGCTTTTTGGCGATCGGCCCCACTGTGCACTGTCCGGTTGCTGATCCTAGTCTCACGAGCAATTTTCCTCATGGAAACTCTCACATTCCTGTCGATCCGCTTCTTGATGAGCTTGCGGTTCCGGGGAGTATTAGCGGTTTTTTTTCTTCCTCTACCACGACGCGACGGTCGCCTTCATGGCTAAGCTCATAATACCGCTTACTTGGTTTAGACACTGTCTGTCGCGAAACGCCAAGCAAACGTACAATATCCAGCAACAGTACAATTCCAAAATAGCGTTACGTTTGTCCGAAATTTTGATAATATAAGTACAACGGATATTGAGAGAACCCAAAATATAACAGTTAACACTAAAGGAAATGGCGAATTAAAGACAGAAAATTTATTTCAGTGCGTTACAATTTATTCATCTCAACACAATTTGTTTGTCTCCATTATTTTGCCGCACCTTGTATTTATGAAATATTTTCTGCCGTAATTGGATAAGCTAATGGCTATTATAAAGCTGGTTAAAAATATAAAAGGGGCTGTTTCATGCTTGGAGAGCAGACAATCTCAACACTAAATGCGTCCAAAGCTCTGCGAAGAGCTAATTGTATTTAGGGATGTTAGGAGCACTATTTCAGGCGGGTGTAAGCGATTATCGTAGAGATTAAGATGATAGTAGTCAATCTAAATGGGAAAACTTTAATCCTTCACCAGGACATAAGGGATCGCTGTGTTGCTTCCTATTAATTCTTTATTACTTCCATCCGGTAATGGGATTTTTTTCGGAGAGGGGAGTCGTCAACATTCGGATAAGCTGGAAAGTTTGGAAAGTGAATAAACTGTCATGTGGGACCAGGAAATGTGTTAAGCCAAACCATTCCGGAATCGGGGAAACAGTCATTCAGTAGTAGTACTCAGGCATTAAAACTACTTAGGACGTCTGATAATATCGTAAGTCGTAAGGGAGCTTTAGGCATTTGTTGATTGTGTAAGGTAAATTTCGACTCAAATGTGAAATGGAAGACGTTCTTACTTACGAAGGAATTTATTTCCGGAAATATCTTCAAGGAAGCAATTTAGCCACGATTCAGACGGGTTCTGACTAGATAATAAGAATTCAATTTAGACTACTTCTAAGAACTTTGCCCTATTTAAAGGCAGTAATTTATTTAAAGTATTTCAGAAATCCTGAGTGTTTCGATACCACTGCTTTAACAATTTTCCCTCAAATATTAAATCAAAATCTGTTATTTGATAAACTGAGGTAGGCAGTAAAGGGAGCATACCAGGTAGAAATTTGAGATAAGTTTTAAGGGCCAAAATACCAGAAATAATTTTCATTTTAAATATGAGCAATAAAGCCACTGTTATTTATGTTGAAAAAACAAGTTTTTGTGAATTTATGAAAGATTACCTGATAGCTATAGCTTTCCTACGACTTCCGTGCATATTTATATTCTTCGAACTAAAATAAAAATCACAGTCATTACTATCAATATAAAAAATCTAAATTTTATTAATTATGTTTAACATTACATTATGAAGATATACATATACCGAGAACTACTAAAATTGATATATTCGGTTTTAAATTAAAGCTAGTTATTAAAAGTTTTATTTTTTTCGTTAAAAAAACTTACTTTATAATTTTATACAACAAAAAAATAAATAAAAATTATCTTTGCTTTAAAAATGAAACTCTTTAATTCTAAATTTTGTAATCTCAAGCTGCACTAAATAACAAAATGGGTATAAGCAGCTGCAATTTTTTGTTAAAAAAATTATTGTATACTTCACTTTCGATTAGGATACATCTATATTATAATATATATAAAATAATGTATTTCAAAAGCAAAATAAATAGTCTTATTACTAACTCCTGGAAATAAAGTTAATATACATATATGAGAATTTGTGAGCTCTTGAACTGAGCTACCGGAACCCTAGAAAAAATTCTTATACCACAGACCAGGGGAATTTTTCTTACAATTTGACTTCAATTGGCACTGGAGTTTTAAATATTATATTTATAACATTGAAATAAATAAAATAAGCAATTTTCAAAACTGATGCATATTTGTTGTTTTATAGCCCATTACAAACAATTAAAAAAAATGGAAGAATTAGTGCAACACATTGTTATAAACTGATAAACACGTCTGGTAGCGAACGTGTTAAGGTAATTCAATTCTTAAGTCTGAAAATTGATGTCATTGCAAACTTTTGACAAGATTTATACTCGAATTGCAACAATTCGAAACACCATACCTTGGAATTACTTCTTTAGACAATTTAAACCCTCCAATAAATTACAATTGAACTGGAAAGCTTTTTATGCATTTTATTAAGCCCTTTCTCGCTCGGAAAGTCTCTGGTTCGGTTATTTTTAGCGAAGATGATCTTTATTACCTTCATAATTTTCCAAACCGTCTTTTGCCAGCCGTAATCGTAAATCAACGAATAGTCAAGATACGTCCTACAATTTTCTCTCCACATGTTGCCTTTTCGATTCGCCTTAAGTATACGTTCTTGAATCGCTGAGCGTTATACGAGCCCTTATGATAGGCTTTATTAACTCTAAATCCAATTTTATATTCAAATGTTCAATTATAATTAATTAGATATAATGAGTGGCACTTCGTTTTAAACTTTTTAAATTAATTTTATTGCGACAACATTAAAGCGTTTGAAGTTCTTGTAACTTTTTCGAGATAAAACTCATATCTCGTTCGAGGAAATTTAGCATTTTTAAATTAGAAAGTTTTTAACTTGCTCATACAGCATACTTTATGTATATACAGCGTGATCCAAAAGTATGGAAACGGCTAAATAACTTTCGAGGAATGCATTTTGGAGAAACAAGTTGTAGGCAAAAGTTTTAGGAATTTTCCCCAGCTATTCAATGATGACCTTAGATTTGACCTTGACCATGGCCTTGAAGGTCATTTCAAAGTCAAGTTGACTTTTTTAAATTGAAACCCATATTTTTGACCACGGAAATGGAAAGAGCGGAAAATTTTACGTCTGACTATGATCTTAACCATGACCTCGAAGCTGATATCAAGGTCAATATGGCTCTTTAAAAGAGAACTGCATTGTTACTGCGGATTTGTAAAGAGTGGACGTTTTACATTCGAATGTGACCTTGACCACAACCTTGACCTTGAACATGACCTTGGCAATGACCTTGAAGGTTATATCAAGGTCAAGGTGGTTTTTTGAAGGGGAAACCATGTTTTTGACCACGGGAATGGAAAGAGCGGAAAATTTAGCGACCACGGAAATGAAAAGAGCGGAAAAGTTAACGACCGACCATGGTGAAGTCGATTAAGGCAAGGTCAAGTGTGTCATGGTCAAAGTTACATCCGGGCGCAAAACTTCTGCTCTTTCCAAATCCGCAGTAACAATGCAGGTTCCCCTTTAAAGAACCATCTTGACCTTGATATGACCTTCAAGGTGATGGTCAAGGTCATAGTCGGACGTTAACTTTTCCGCTCTTTCCATTTCCGAGGTCAAAAACATGGTTTCCCCTTCAAAAAACCACCGCTCTTTCCATTTCCGTGGTCAAAAACATGGTTTCTCCCTCAAAAAACCACCTTGACCTTGATATAACCTTCAAGGTCATTGCCAAGGTCGTGTTCAAGGTCAAGGTTGTGGTTAAGGTCACATTCGAATATAAAACGTCCACTCTTTATAAATCCGCAGTAACAATGCAGGTTCCTCTTTAAAGAGCCATCTTGACCTTGATATGTCCTTCGAGGTCATAGTGAAGGTCATAGTTGGACGTATAATTGTCCGCTCTTTCCATTTCCGTGGTCAAAAATAAGGGTTCCAATTTAAAAAAGTCAACTTGACCTTGAAATAACCTTCAAGGCCATTATCAAGGTCAAATCTAAGGTCACCATTGAATAGCTGGGGAAAATTCCTAAAACTTTTGTCTACAACTTTTTGCTCCAACACGCATTCCTCGAAAGTTATTTAGCCGTTTCCATACTTTTGGATCACCCTGTATATGTGATCACATTATCTCCATAATTACCGATTAGGTATGGCGTTTGGCTTCTGTGCCAAAGACACTCAAAAAGGAGGGATGAAAGCTAATGCCTATATCTGCGTGATTAAAATTCGAAGTGTGAATTATAAACGAAGGCAAATTATGTAAAAATAGGTTTTATCATTATGTGCACCAAAAGGAAATATTTTAATATATGCTGCTCGTATGAAGACATTAACACGAGTACCTAAAAAAATTCTTAAATCAATCATATAAAAGTATAGTTAATATACGTAATTACAACAGAAAAGTTTGTATTTTGGGCGTTTTTTCGTAATTTTAAGATTGAAATTTTATTTATACGTTCTTATATTTTTCTCCACAGTTGGTGTAAAAATTCTGTAAAAATTGGAACTAATAAAAAACGTCTACTTAAAAATGATGAAAATTCAAAAGTTATATATTGGAAATGGCAATTTCTTAATTCAAATTACATGTGTATGAGAAAAATTACATTATATATTAGATTTTTAAATTTTCTTCTCAGAATATGTAGCTATGCTCTACTTTATGATTAATGATATATTTCATACAACTTGATTTTATGAAAAAAAAAAGCAAAGTCGAACCTTCTAGTTTTTTAAACTTGAATTAATTGTGTTAATATTCATGATAATGGAACATTTCTTTGAAATAAAAGAAACCGATTTACAACAAATGTGATAACTTCAATCAATCAAGCTAAAATCCATCAAGCCGTTTAGGCTACAGATCGTGCCAAAGAAATATACAATAACAATATAACAGGTTTTAATTCGGTTACACGCTAGAATAATCTATCATTCTACAGAATGTTCTAGGAGCTTTACGCCAAGGGGTATAAAAGGGCGCGCGCGTTCCGAGTTGTTCAGTTTAGTTCAAAATGGAACCGCGTCAACTACGAGCGATCATGCTTTACGAGCATAATCTAGGAACGAGTGCAAGGCAAACGGCCGAGAAAATTAACACTGCGTTTGGACAAGGCACTATTGTTCATTCCACAGTGAATTATTGGTTTAAGTCTTTCGATAAGGGGGATACGAGTTGTGAAGGCAAACCTCGCTCCGGTCGACCAGTTGTCTTCGACGAAGACCTTCTACGCTCACATTTGGAAAGACATCCGGATGCGACTACCAGGGACTTGGAGAAGGAACTTGGGTACGACCATTCCACTATAATTCGGCACCTGCATGCAATGGACTACCACAAAATAATGAGTCGGTGGACACCCCACGCTCTGACAGACAGCGAGCGCGCAGCACGCGTAACCATCTGCGAAAGTCTCCTCCTGCAACCACACAGACAAGACTTTCTCAAGTCCATTGTCACTGTCGACGAATCCTGGGTTCACTACAATAACAAAACGCGGCAGGCCTATTGGGTTCCACGCGGAGAAAGGGTGCCAACGGAACCAAAGCCAGATCGTCATGGACAAAAGATAATGGTATCAGTTTTCTGGGATTGGCAGGGCATTCTCTATTGGGAACTGTTGGACGAGAAGCAGACTATTAACGCTACTATTTATAGAGAGCAACTGCAAAAGTTAGCCTCAGAAATAGCGACTAAGCGTCCAAAAAGGCTGTCTGTATCACTTCTTCAGGACAACGCTCAACCACATATTGCGAAGTCTGTCCGCCACATTCTGGAAAAGCTGAACTGGACAGTGGTACCTCACCCACCATACAGTCCTGATATTGCGCCGTCGGACTATTGTCTGTTTCGGGCTCTAAAATTACATCTAAGAAAGAAGAAGTTTGAGAACTATGAACAACTCCAAGACGACATCGCCGAGTTTTTTGACCACCAGCCTCCTGCTTTTTGGGAACACGGCATAATGTCTTTGCCAGAGAGATGGTTATATGTCGTTGAACATGACGGTCATTATATTGTGGATTAATATTTCTTTAATACAGTAAAACTCGCTTAAATGCACATCCAATTTGTCAGAAAATGTCGTGCATTTAAACGGTTTGTGAATTTAAAAGTTTTTAAGATAAATGCACATGTTGTGCATTTAAGAGAGCTCGGATTACTTTTTTTCAGTTTGGTTAATTACATAGCGTTCTGTTTTCGTCTTTACTTTACAAATTTTACCAAAATTAAACAATTACAATCCGCAATTTACAAGGTCCACCCGCCAGCTCAAAAAGACTGAAATGTCAAAGCAAAGACTAACGAGAAAGTGTTCTTCTTCTTCTTCTTTGCCTTTAAATGGTAACCACCGAGGGGACAATGTAAAAGTACTACATTTCCACAGAAAATGAATTTTTGACATTACATATCTGTTGTTACAAATTCGTGCCTGAAATTAATGTGCAAATAAGAGGTTTGTGTATTTAAGAGGTGTGCAATAATGCGATCTTTGTTTCTACACATTAATAAGGCAAAAAATTCGGTGCATTCGCATCGTGTGCAATAAAAGGGATTGTGCAGTAAAGCGGGTTGCATTTAAGCGGGTTTTACTGTAATAAATAAATTTATTTTTAGTAAATATGTTTGAGTGTCCAAGAACTTATGCACCAATCCGATAATTATGCAGAGAAAGCTGACCGCATTTTCTAAATACATAGATAACATTTTTTTACGGGATCTAGATAAAATGCCCTAAGGCCAATAAGGGAAATACCTCCGGAAGTGTTATTTTATTCGAAAAGTCGCCTTGAAATAATGCTCCTGACGGAAATGCAAATTCTTCCCCAACATGATAAGGTCCATTAAACAAGAAATAAATGAATTCCATATATCCCTTAAGTATATTACATAATCCGTTAATATTGCGAACAATCTGAACGATCGCTTAATTTAAGATTTAAAATACTTTTGCTAACATGCTCAAAGTAAGGCGTTACGTGACAGCTTTAATGAGACAACGCACAGTGAGAAAATCAGGATTATCACTAAATAAAACACATGCTACATGACGAAATTTCATCGCTTGTTTTCTCATTAATATTTAATACGGATAGAGCACGACCAAATTTAAATGAAAGTGAGATGGAGAAAACGTTCTCCATGTATAATGAGAGTGTGCAACTCCTTTACAAGCTGCCAAGATGCCACCTGATTTTATAGCTTTGTATCTTCTCAGATGAGGCTTAGGATCCCATTCTTTGAAATATTTATTGTACATATGCAAATGTTTCTCAAATTTGACAGACGCATAGCACAGAAGCAATGGATTAGATCAACTGGCACTGCTAATTTCTAAAAAGTCTGCAAACATCTAACGTTCTTTTACATTGGCTTTAGATTTTTCTGGTTTTAATACCATACACTGTGCGACATGAAATGACTTTGGATTGACAAGGATAAACACAATTTCCAGATCAAAAGTATAGCAACCGTACAACAGTCTATCAACCATAATCCTCTTCTGGTGGATTCATTCGAATTTATTATATTTCGTTAAGCTCCTTAATACCAGGCATTTTGGTAATCTCCATCATTATTAACTTCCACGACAAAAGCATTTTGAGTCGGATTCGTTGGAAAAAATCTATTCGATGAATCAATCTCTGGTACTTTTGACGTTTCTAATGAAACGAATGAATGAAAAATAAAAGAATTTCAATACAGCTTATAAATTACACAATTTTGAGATATGTATATTACTTCAGCCAAGGTAAATCATCTTATATCTGATTTATTTGCCTGCTTGAAAACGAATTTTTGTGCTGTAACAGCAATGTTATTGAATTTTCTTGTTCTTCCATTGTCCCCATTTTGCTCGGAAAACATCATGCAAAAGTCGTTAAACGTTTAGCTTTACAATTAAGAAGTTTAAGCTGCGCATCCTTTAGCCAAATAACCGGCAAAAGTTTTCTCATCGAAAAGTTATGTTTTAATGGATTCTTAAGTTATTTACACTGTCTGTGGTAGTCGACATCAAAATATGGAGGCTTCCGTACTTTTACTAATCACTTTCTGCAAACTTTCTCAGGTGTACTTCATTGAATGAATGCACCTCATAATTTGTGACGTCTTTGCGGAGAAAAATATACCCTTATTAAAATGATATTTTCTTAACTTTGAATTTAAAAAAAAAAACGTTATTTGAAAAAAGTATTATCAAATTAAACAAAACACTGTTCAACTGATGTTAAAATTATCTTAATGAAAGTAATTTTGTTGATTTAACACTATCTTATCAAATTTATAGTCACCTTTTCATATAAAAAAAATACTATCAATCAATCATATTAAAAACCCATTTATGGATCTGCCGCCTTGAATTTCCAAATTTGATAATATTCAAAATTAGTGGCCTCAAAACAATATGCTAATTTTAGGTCGTGTTTAATATTGTAGCATGGATCCCGCTGGTCATCACTCAGCCCAATTTCGGGTAGCTATGTCCCCGGGAAAGTTTGGGACAAAAAGTAAAACACTATTTTTTTTTTCTAGAGGAGGAAAAACCTTTTCTGCATAAAAAACCTCCTCGTTTATTTAAACCCTCTATTCTCGTAACATTTTCATCAGGTTCGAACTTGAACTAACTTACAAAATTTTCTTATAGCCACGAAGTAGGCAACTTCCTTTTATATTTTTCTAAATTCTATTACGCCTTCTTTTTAAAAAGGACAAATCAGTGCGCTTACATTTTATTACTGTTACCTCTCGAGGTAATTGGAAAAGAATTATTAAACCGACGGCGCCGACTGCAGCCCAGATGGTGTGCAGACTCATTAGAAATATCCGTTTATAATTCCTTAATTACTTTTTTGGGATGAAAACAAATCGAACGAAACCGAAATTTAAAAAAAAAAATAAACAGGTCGCCATATTGGATCCGCCATCTTGAATTTCCTAATTTTGATAATATTAATAATTTTTAATAATTTGAGATTTTTGAATACATCGTTTTGGTACTGCAAACTCACTTATGTCTATATCATAAATTGAAAAGTTGCAAAAAATTGTGGACTAATTATACATAATAAATCTGATGAATCATTTTTTGTCATTATCATATGGTATCTTATTTGTTGTAGTTAAAAAATAAAAGGAATTTATTTTGTTGTAGTTAAAAAAATAAGGAAAATTAAATTAAAATAAAGGTTGATAAACAAATCATTTGTTTCTCCTTCTAGAATAAAGAACCTTATAGATAACATTACTAAAAAACTTAATTTTAAATAATTTTATCAAGATTTACTTGAACTTGTAAATAATTAATATTAAAAAACTAGTGTAAAAGTACTCTACTGTCTAGAGTGCACTACATAATTAAATAAAATGTTCACTATGTATATTTAGGGCCTCATTTGATAATCAGCCCCCAGCCTCACAGTTTCCTAATCCGGTCCTGCTTAAATTGGTTAAGCCATCAGAAATTACACGACCACCAACAAACACACCAACGATTATATATACATATTAAGATATATGAATAACTACTATTTCCATAACAAAATCTTTCAAAATGATAGTGGAATTTAAAATTATATGTGCAACCTTTTATCCACTTGGAAAATTATCACATTGCTAACTTTTCACATAATGATATGCTACTCTATTGTACTAACAAATAAAAATAGCATTTTGAAAGTTTTAACGTGAAAACATAGGAAAAGCACTCCCGTGATTGATTTCTCGTTCGTATAAAGTTAGATTTAATGAAAATATGGGCAGTGTAGCTTTAGCCAAAGATCTCCTACTACAGTGACAAATTGTAAACTGTTTTAAAGGAGTGTAGTACCTACATATTTAATCTTGTTCATCCTAAACATCATTAATCAATATATGTACTTATTATTTTTGTTGATTTTGATTCTTCTCTGATAAAAAATGTAATATATTTTTGAGTTCAAAAATATAAATAAATAAAAACATAAACAAATAAATTGTATTATTATTTTCTTTCTAAACTCTTTTATTTAGATTCATCTCTGCCTAACAATCAAATCGATCGATTTTTCACCTACTTGCTGTTGCTCGTCTGAGCTTCATAAGAGTATATGGTTTGGACGACAATTGAAAATTGCAGTACGATCAACAAAATCTGATGATGTCTACTCTCTTCGGTACATTAAAATCGTTGTTTTTTAAAAGTATTCTTACTTGATTATATAATAATCATTTCAATATTAGGACTATTTTACAGAAATTGTTGAGTAATTACAGATTTAAGTTCAACAGAACATTTTTAAACATAGTACATGAAGATCACAACAAATTCTAAAAAATCACATTAATTCTAATAACTTTTACTTTCAAATTTTGATAATGTCTAGGCTCATTCTGAAGTTCTTAGCAGATGATTCAATAATCTTGTTGTCAATATACAAGGTCGTGGTCAGGGTTACATTCGGCCGCGAAACTTCTGTTCTTTCCAAATCCACAATAAAAATGCAGGTTCCCCTTTAAAGAGCCATCTTGACCTTGATATGACCCTTAAGGTCGTGGTTAATATCATAGTAGGACGTAAACTTTTCCGCTCTTTCCATTTCCGTGGTCAAAAATATGGGTTCCCATTTAAAAAAGTCAACTTTACCTTGAAATGACCTTCAAGGCCATAGTCAAGGTCAAATATACGACCACCATTGAAGGGCCAGGGAAAATTCCTAAAACTTTTGTCTAAAACTTTTTTCTCTGAAATGCATTCCTCGAAAGTTATTTAGCCGTTTCCATACTTTTGGATCACCCTTTATACATATTAAACATAAATCACAATGGCACGATAGCATCATCAAAACCTTTCTATTTGCCAGAAATGGTCACGTGATATCCAATGAGGAGATGCCGCCGTTGCTAGTGTCGGCTTCATTAACCATTTGATATTTCTTGTTTTGAATTCATTCTTGTCAATGATCAGTAAATTAATAAGGACCTCATAAAATTCTCAATTCGAATTCCCTCTGACTTTTTAGAGCATTGCATTTCGCGTTATTCCTAGAAATAAATATTGATTTTTTTTTTTGTTTGTTTGTTGATTCTATCACAAAAGTCAAATTTTGTGTAGGTACAATGTATTATTTAAATATGTTTTCCTCGTCAGCTATCACAAAAAGAATATTTTTTTTTATTTATCTCATAATGCGATAAGCAAAATTCGTCAGGCCAACAATAATACGCTTTTAGACTATACACAATGAAAGACGGCAAATAAAAAACGTGTTCGTTATACTTATCCGCTTAAAATAATCTGAGCATGAAAATTCAATTTACAAACATTAACTGAATTCTCTCTTCAGATAACCAGCCCTCTTTCCGAAAAATCCTCAAAATTTCACAACATAATTCTTACCGTCTGGCCTCAGGTGTTGCGCTCGAAATAAGATCTGAAATTACAAATTTGCTTTATGGCCTAATGAAGTTTCCATGGGTGCCGTTCCTGTAAACATTAAATTAAAGGCCAAAGAATATCGATTCCCGAAAAGGCCTCGCAAAAATTCAAAATCGAGGTAATTCCGCGACCAGTAAGTACCGACAGCGTGTCGTCGAAGGCAGAGAATACCTTCCACGCGCGGATTATTTCGCCAAAAAATCATATTGGAAAAACTGGAAAATGCTGGTCCGGAAAAGTATATTTGCGAGGACAATAAATATCAGCAGAAGTTGTCGTGCATCCACACCTAAAAGTTTGCTTTGTGGCCCAATAACTTCTGGTTAGCTTTTGGCATTCATTCCCTCCCCGCGCTCACTTCTCATAATGTGGACCGCCCTTAGTCCTCCAGTTTACGTACAGTTGAGGCTTTTGTATATTAAAACAAGAGCTCCGATGCTGTTGGAGCCACGTGTTGCAGACATAAATCCTCCGGGAACTCCCTTGCGGCCGTATTTGCGATATAACAGTGGCTTCAGGAATCACGAATTTACAATAAAAACTAAGACGAATGCCACACTCGAGTGAGTCGTCGTTTATGTCTCTTCTGGGGAACTTTAATTAATTCGAGAGACATAGACAAATGTGCATTACTCCCGGCTACTTTAGAGAATGAGCTGATTTAATGCATACATATGGGGATAATTCTTAACATAGTTCGCTGTTCTATTCCTAATAGAGTGCGCCGCTGTTTCATGTTGCTAGGCAGCCTCGAATTCATCATGAGTAAGCCCCTTCCATGATGGAATTCCATCTATCACGAGATTCGCAGTATTTCAATTTCAGCTGTATGGATTTCTTACAATTAGATACTTTCAACCAACTCAATCTTGCGCCGGAAGGGTCTTCAAAAGAAGGGAGTAGCAACTTCCCTAAAGACTGAGAGAAACTTGAAGCAATATTACGAATGGGAAAGTAAATTAGTCTTCAATTTCTCTCGGAAAAAATTACACAAAATCCATGTTTTTAAGAACTGACGGCAAAATTTAAAACATAAGTAACCTAAATTGTTAAAAACCATCAAAATCCTCACAATTCAATGTATTCTTTCGGCGATACAAAGACTTTCCTCAAGTCTGAAGGAACAATTAATTGTCTTCAGATCATTAAGTATGATGTTATTTCTTCCACAAACGAACTTTTTCCTATGATTATAGGAAAGAATGTACATAAAAGAAAAAAAAAAGCGGGACAAGACTTCAGGAAAAAGTTAAATTACTTTCGGTGTCAAACTTTTACAACTTCGCTTGACATTCCAAATCTGTAATCTTGATATCGGAAAAAATATCAACTAAACGATACAATGGGAAAAATTTTCTTAAAAAAATATCTTATAAACTTACGGCAACCTTCCAAGAAATTATAGGTATACTAAGACATTTCTTTCTACGGAGCTTAAAATTCTGGTTCTAGCAATTTGTATCGAGTTTACGAATGTTATACACACATGCGACAGATAGTAATAAAGTAATGTAACACATGCAGTTAAGTGAAATAATCTTAAAATATTCTTGATATATAAAAGTTTTGTTGTGTTGTAATTTTCATTTTTTTTTAAATATATTCGAACAATTACATACAGTACTTTCAAACGAACATGAAAAATGTGAGGAATTAAGAAATTTTAATATTTTAAATACTGTGAAAATCTCTTTTATGAAATAACAGCTCTTAATTGATTAGAAATCGATTTAACTAAATTTTGAACAACTGCAGGGTCAATATTAGTTTATTCTTATTGTAAGTCTTCTTTCAACTGATTCGTGTTAAGAAATATAATAATTGAAAATATTAAAAAGTTAAAATAACTACCCAAGAAGAAATCCTCTCGTTTTCCAAAATTCGTGGTTTTTCAGCAAATATTCTTTCAGTCGAATTTCATTATTCTTTGAAGTCTTCTTTATTTAAAGTGTTGCGTATTTTAATCAAGATTATTAAAATCATTTTTTCTAAGCAAATATAATATGTAATAAGATTTGTTTACACAACCTTTCAAGTTACCAAAACCTTCCTGAGATATTCAAAAGAGAACATACTGTTTCTTTAAGAATATTTTTTGATCCACTTTAAATGTCCAAACATGAAAAGAAATCTGTATATCTGTTCATATACACTCCTGGAAAAAAAAGGTTCGAACTCATTAAAAATAACGACCTAATTATTTCATTTGTGCCAGGGCAGGTAGGATGTGACATAACGCTAATAAAAGTGATGAAACCTATCCTTAATGTCCGCATTAGCATTAATCATTGCCATTAGAACTGAAGTGAAGTAATTGAACTAAATTGAAACGGTGAGACAACGAAAAATGTCTGTTGAAATAAAATCAAAATTTATAACTTTGAAAGGTTTATTGCGGTCAAATATAAATAATGGTGAATCTGGAAGTTGTAGCGAAAGCCAGGCTCTGGACGGAAAAAAAAGACTACGCCTCGGCAGGAGAACTTATTGAAGCAGATAAATACAAAAAGAAAATAATATTGGATGGTGATGGAGTCAAATAACAGAAAATTCTGTTTTTCAAGACGATTCAGCTCCTTGCCTTCGAGCTAGATCTGTGAGTATTTACGAAAAGATCATATAAAATATCATTCTCTAATTCATTAACGTAAAGTGGCCTAGTTCCGACCACTAAACTTCTTCCTTATCTATTTTCCCTAAACGAAACGACTAACGACATTAAAATCGATCAAGAAGGGCAAATCCTGAAATTAAAGTGATGTAAGAATTTAAAAAAAAAAAAAGTTTTTATGGTACTTTCTATTTGCAAAATGTATTAAAATAACATTTTAAACTGGCATGAAGCAAAGAGGTCAAATGCGCCTATTTCAGACCACAAAAACTGTCGTTTCCTAATACTGACACCCGCTTATTAACCTCATTTCGACCGCTTTAGAAATCAGATGTTTTCTCTATCAAATATAATTAAAAAGTTGAAAATTTAGATACAAATTACGCATATAATATTTATTTATATAAAATAACAAAAATTTGGAGAAACAAATCTTATAGTAAAAAAAGCGGCCAAGTACGAGTCGGACTCGCCCATGAAGGGTTCCGTAGCAGCAAGTAACATAATATAAAAGTTCTTGTAGTTCGTTGAGTTGATTGCATGAAAGGTAAATTGCGGTTTACGATTTATGACGTATTAAAAAAAAACTACGCACTAGATCTCGTTCAAACCAATTTACGGTGGAAGTTTGCATGGTAATGTACATCATATATTTTTTTTAGTTTTATCATTCTCTTATTTTAGAAGTTACAGGGGGGGGGGGGGGGGGGCGCACATTTTACCACTTTGGAAGTGTCTCTCGCGCAAACTATTCAGTTTAAAAAAAATGATATTAGAAACCTCAATATCATTTTTGAAGACCTATCCATAGATACTACAATTTAGCTCAATAATCCATGAAAATTCCACACTACCTCAACTTCAAAGCCCAATATCTCAAGAAATATCGATGTTAGCGGTTTGGTGTTCAGAACTTTTTAGTAGGAAATTGAATTTCCTACAAGCTTGTCAGATTCACTTTTTCTGTACCTCTTGTTGTTTACGAGATAGGGGCAAAAAGCGAGAATTTCATGGACAAATTGGGGTTAGTGACCCGTACTACCTCGCTGGTGGGAGTTAGGGTTACACCGCAATGGACACTTTTGTAGAGCATTCAATTCTGAAGAAATCCTACCATTGACTAAAATTATACCATAAAATGCCTCTGAGCTGTAGATTTTTGAAGAAAAATAATCAAAGTTTACGTGTATTTTATATGGGAAATCTTTATACGCCTTGGTCTAGTACTTAGGCCGTTTTCGAATTCGCATGCACTTGCACTTAAATCTATTTTTCTCACTAAAAGTTCTCCTAAAAACTCCGAATAGTGCGTAGGGCGATCGAAAATACACGTAGTTTACATTGCGATTGCACTATTTTATCTGTCGAATTTGAAGTGTTCTCCAAAGTACACTAAAAGTGGTTAGGAAATAGTGCAAGTGCATGTGAATTCGAAAACGGCCTTAATATTAATATTAAGGGCTCCAATTTTCAGGGAATTTTTGTTTAAGTACATATATGCCACAAAATTTCGAGGTGGGACGGAAAAAAAAAAAATAGTCGCGAAAAAAAAGCACCCTAGTGTAGTAATCTCAAAATTTTTATTTCTTTTTTCTTTTTCAAATGTGAACATGAGAAGTATAAAGATTAAAACTGAACAAAAAATATAAATTAAAGTTCTAAAAAGTATAATTTTGTAGTTCTTTCAATGTTTATTCTCAAAAACAAATTCAATTCCTTTAATTCTTCGTGTGGCATTTTCCTTAAGAACTTTAGCAGGTTATTTTCCTATAAAAGCTTTATGAATGCACAGCCTTTTTATACAGAACCCTGACCAAATATTTGAAGTGGAAAGGGTCCGCAGTTTATTTACAAGTATCTGGAATCGTATTTTAAGGGGTATTCTGTTTGTTCCTTCTTTTTTTTTAAATAAATAATAAAATAGTAATACCTCGGACCTTTTTCTTGTTTTCTTGAAGTGATAAAGGGATTTTCTGCGCTCCAACTGTGTCTAATATAACTGAAACAAAACGAATCGGAAATAGAAAAAAAATAGTTTGGGTAATAAGCTATTAATTATCAATTTTGTGAATTTAACTATATTTGGGGACATATGTATGTTCTTTTTTTAAGCCAAAGTGGCTAGGTAATAGCTGCGTTTTTTTCATTAACTGATCTGTGTTAGATTTAGCAGCAAATGTATTGAACTGAAATTGGTTAAACATAGAAAACATTTTAATTGTGTGAAAGGATTTCAAATAAAAGGACAATGGACATTTTGGTACCACCCTCCAACAGCAATAATTTTTGTATCGTTGAATAGGTCTTAACTATACAAACAATATTTACTATGGCCACTTTCACTAATTCATAGTCCGCTTGGAGATATCGCGTTATGAATATGTAGAAAAATATAACTTTGTTATTTTAGTATATTTTTATTTAACTTATGTGCTTAAACTAAGGCCTGGTTTACACATCTGATAAGTGATTAGTACAGGTGTTAAGTGTTTAGTAGACCTGTTAAGTGTTAAGCGTTAAGTAGGTGTCCAATATCGATTAGTGGCACTGCTTAGTACAGCTCAGTCGTTCAGTACATTTCAAGTGTAAACATGGATGAGCAAGTGCACCTGAAAGTTCGTGAATTGATTAGGGACGTTATAAATATAAACAGTTACGTTAACCATATTGCGTCTAAAAAAATACGCATATCGGACTGAGCGGGCGATCGAGGGGAAGGGGAGGGGAGCGGCTACTTAACAGTGAAATAGAACGCGCTTCTATTTGCTACTAAGCACTTAACACTTGTCACTCGCACATAACAGTGCCTGTCCACACGGACTAAACACTAAACTCCCGCACTTAACTCTTAAAATGGGTTTTCTTCATTTTTCATTAATAATAATCCCAAATGTGGCTGTGTTAAATAAAAGGTACCACTTTTAAGGGTAGTCATTAAGAGCGATTATTTAGCTTATTACTATTTAATACAGCATATTCGCAACCGTATCGACTACCCTCAAAGTGATACCTTTTACTAGACACAGTCACAAATGATGCAGATTCTTAAATCTAAGTCTAGCAGTAGACTGAGATGACAGTCATGGTGTAGATGATGATTTACCCACAAAAAGCGATATTTAGTAGTGATCTAATCCCTCACAAACAGTTAATTCGACATCAGTAACAACTGACAGAATAAAAAGTTCGAAGTCGATTATCTCCGAATGGACAACAAATCGAGACAAGTGCCATACATAATAGTGTATATATATGTAATAGCTTTCCTGTCATATAAAAATCCTAGGTGTTGGAGCGGGTACCAGGTGCCATACATTTTTGCCCATTGTCCTTTCCTTGACTTATACTTGAATTAATCCAATAATTTTTTCAATGACAATTTGATGCGGTTTTCGTAAATTTTAAAATCCTCGTTTAATGCAAAACTTTTTATTTAATCTGATCCAGTACAGACTATGAAATAAACGTATGTATTGTTGCAATATTCTTGTTTCAAGAAAAACTCAACAGTGTTTAAAGTAAATATGCGACCAAATATGGAGTTTCAGATCAAGTATTTTTTAAACACTTTTGATTTCTAAATAAAAAAGCTTAAAATTTAGGAAGTTTCATATAGTCCTTTTATCTTTAAATTTACCGCTTTTACATTCTTAATATAATTGTACAATATTTATTTTATGACATATGTTTTTTTTATTTTGACATTTTTGATTGAAAAGTAAAGAATATTATTTGAAAAATATTTATCGATCCCTGTATTTAATGTTTTTACAGCCTTTTTTACGCATAGCTGATCAACTATGAGATGTTATGGGGATGCAATAATTTTGAACCGTTCAACAACAATATAATTTAACCTAAATAAAATATAACTTTTTCAGAGACAAACTTCGAAAATGTTTAAATTTTGAATAATAATATTTTATCACTTAATCGATGTTAAATTTCAAATGGAGGCAATCTTGTCCATTCTCATCGTGCTATATTATAAAAATATAAATAATATGAACGGAGTGATAAATAATGACAAAAAAAAAAAAAAAAAAACAAAAAAAAAAACAATTAAACTAAAAAAACTAAACGTAAATAAAATAAAAAATAAATAAATAACAAGCATAAACAATATCAAAAATCATTTCTGTAAGACTTTTTCCGTAGCTTACGAATTCGCAAACGAAAATATTCAATTAGGTCCCTTTTTTGTGTTATCATTTAATTTTTATTTGGAACATTATTTGGTAATGTTCTTAGCATATGTCAGTTTTCTTTAAGACGAAGCAAGAAACCGAAATTAATTGCGCGTTCGTTATAAACTTTTATTTTACAGTACCAAATTACATTCGTTGTCTTGAAAATTTTCTGGTCTATTTTGCTTTCGAACACTTTATCCGCAATTCTGATTCAGTGTTTGTTTTTGAGAGTGATGTTAAACACTTTATTTATTATGTAATAATAAAATATAGATAACAGCAGAGTAAAAGATCGTTTTTAAGATTTTCTATCTGGAGTAATCCCATTTAAAGTTCAATGCATATTAGCATTAACATGGAATGTATAAACAAAATTTCCGAACTAAGATAAAACATGCTGCCATTTCGAATGGTAGTCCATTTCATTTGAATTATATTCCAATCAACTCAGAGCTTTTTACAAATATTTGCCTAGCCAAAAAAGCTTGTTCCTTATCTTGGCATCTTTCTACCTTTCAGATGATCTTATCGGAGCAGATATATGATGAAGCTGAATCAAGGCATGGAGAAAAATAACTCTACCAGGGACGATGAGACATATCATCCGTCAAGATTATCGCGGAGATAAATCAGCTTCATGAAAATGAATCTTCAAGCAGTGACGCTTTCCTCAAATCATTCAGTGACGAAAGGACGGCCTTTAACTTGTCCAAAAAGATACTCGCGTAGCGAATTGTGTTTTAGTAATAATATAATGCAGTCAACTATCACGAAATGAGAAACCGGAAACAAAATATTTTGGCGTGTAAAAATCGTTTTGAAAATCGCGAAAAATACTTAAGTCTAGTACTTAGAAATTGCTTTGTTATCGTAGTATTGACCAAAATTAATTGTATTTACGTAGCTATGTAAATAATATGCTGTTTAGTGGTTACATGTGCTAAGACTTATATTCCAAGCAAAGTATAAGCATGTTCATGGGTGGTCAGGACAACTCCACAGATTATGCAAATAGCAACAGGTCGTTTGGTCCGACAATATTGCCGCAAATTAATGCCTCAATTGCTCTGGAGAATTGGCTGCCGACTATCCTGTCGGCCAGTCAGCCCGATCTCACATTCGCCGGA
Source organism: Dysmachus trigonus (assembly GCA_949715965.1). Taxonomy (NCBI): domain Eukaryota; kingdom Metazoa; phylum Arthropoda; class Insecta; order Diptera; family Asilidae; genus Dysmachus; species Dysmachus trigonus. The sequence continues at coordinate 42,360,048 of OX454322.1, read as the reverse complement.
AATTACTCAGACGACGATTTAAATGATTTATCACCCTGTGATCCGAGCAACATTGCGTTCAACTGCACCATTGATGAGTTCATCCTGTACGCACGGGGACCACAGAGTTTGCCAATTTCTACAGCATTGCTGGTAAGTAAACTGCTAATTATACGTATGCTCTGTTATTTGCCGGACTTGTAATTGATACCCCTACGCAGTTGATGTGCCTTTAATGGCACTATTAAATCCTCGAGTGGGCGAAATTGCTCTTTCGAATTACATCCGTTCCAGAAATTGGCCGCAAAATTGCCTTGAGAGGGAAAATCAAACAATGGTTCTGGATACGTCGGAAGAAACATTTTGTTGTACTTAACGTTGCTATGTTTTCTGGGAATTTACCTTAAAGTAATAAATATTTAATTTCCCGGTACTTAAGTCTGACTTGCCGTAATTAACGTTTTCATCTTTGAAAAAATATAGGACATCGAAAATTTATCTTCGTGCCGCGCGATGTATAGTATAAATAGAACACTTTACAAGGCTAAGGTTTAAATAAACAATGTAGTCATTTAAGTAATAAATGCAGAAATAATTTGTAACTGTAATTTGTATTACTGATAAATTACTTTTAATAGTTGCCTGCAAAAATATTTATACAAATTACCCACCCGATTCTACATAAAAGATTTTTAATATATCTTTTAACCTCTTAAATTTCGCAAATAAGAGGTATTAAAATAATCGATATTCTGCATTAAAGTTTTTGGAGAAATTTTAAGTTTTAGAGATTAAGAGGTTTTGGAGAATCGGAACGCTATGAAATTCAAACAAAGTATGCTGTGATTTTGGGTAAATATTTCATATCGGTGATAGTGAATTAAAAAAGTGCATTTAATATTCCACAGAATTTGAAAACCTGGGAATATCAGCTAAAGAACAAAAAAAGATACATAATTTCATCATTTCAATTATAGCTCCAACGGATATCCCGAATATCCGAAGAGCCAAGATTCACCCTGGGGTGAATATGACGACGAACGGCGGAAGTCATCCCTATTCCACTGTCATGAAAGCTTCCGGACTACCTTGCATTAACCACCAAAAATATTAAATTTGAGTCGTTAACCTGAATTTTAAATTCAGTTTAAGTTTAAAATGTATATTATACATATGTATAAAATTTTAAAATCCGAATTCATACCGCTTCCACATTAATGCTGCAGAAACCTTTTTCTGTTTGGATGTGCTCGTGGCGGGTGCATTTCGATTGAAACGGCAGGGGCTATTGTAGCTATGTGGGTGCAGTCTACACACCCTACTGTATTTTCTATCCCGAATTTAGTACGAAAACTATTTTTTACCTCATTTATTTTCGAATTAGTTGAAGGGACCTTAACGTAAAAATTTAAATGTTCTATTATTAATTGCGACACATAAGTAATACACCTTGAAATAGAGGATTGACTTAAATCTAGTGAACTATTATGACCAACAGGATTTTGGTAAGACCCAGTTGCGAAAAAATTTAAGGTTGCTAATAATTTTAAATGAAAGGGTATACGGTTGTTATGGAACTAATATATTTATCCCAATAATGATTAATTTATTATAAATATTCTTAAAATAAATAACTTTAATATAAAAATTCAGTGGGAGATATATTCAAAATTACACAGAAAAAATTTGAATTGCGTTTTTCTCCTATTTTGCATGGGTCGAATGGCCGCAGGTAGCGACTTGGCAAATAAATATAAATATCATTTTTTTTGGTATCCAATACCAAATTTCCTTGGTAAGCCACATTATAGATTTATATGTACACCTTTTTTTCAAGTTGAAAAGAAATATCTATAAAAGAAGGGACACTCGTGGCGTTTTTCTTTACTTTTTCGTCCTTGATACCATTAGCGGAACGAAGTGGAAAATTTTGCTAAAACTAGGTAGTAAAGAAAGAAGTTATTAGTGAGAGAAAAATTTGAATTTGAGAGGACAATTTGAACACTTGTACTCTCTATTACAACACTTTTCTATAAAAGCATTAGGTATACATTGCCTTTTCCATAGCTACATGCCAAACAATTTATATGATGCTTATCCTCTTCATTTAATTTATTGTATTTAAAAATACACTTTTTTATTTAAAAACTTTGAAAGTCGTTCTAATTTACGACTAAATCAAGGTCACCTTGTACTTTCCTTAATGGCGCTAAACACAAAACAATTTTCGTCCCAGGTCGCCTTTAAAATGTAAATAATCTCACTTGTATTTATGCTTGGTGTGTCCTGCCTGGCTCTCCCTTTTCTTCGGTTCACCATCTCCATATAACTTAACATTGCAAGAAGTTAGGACTGAGAAACCAATACCAATGAAATCGTTCCAGGTCGCGGTAAATACTCTTTTGACAAATTTGTTGTTTAATACTTTTCACTCTATATCTCTTACAAGAATTTAGAGAGGTAATAGTTCTGCCCTATTTTATATAAAGGAAAATTTTGCTAGGTGTATTTTTGAGAGCTTACATATGAGTTGGAATTTTGAAATCGTGCTATAGTGTGCTGTTTTCGTTTTTCGATATTCCTTGATATGTGACAGCAGCCAATGCAGTTCGTACTATAGAAAAGTGGACATGAGAGTTCGGTTTGTTAAGTGCCTACTTACCACCATTGGGACATTATGAAACTAAGAAAGCAGAAATTGCTTAAATTTTGGTAAAAAGATCGTCGCTTATGTGAAAATTAACAGTTTTATTTATATATGGGTAGTGCTCATAAATTTTGGTAGGTACTTGTACTTTAACACATAGAAAATAAAACCAAAGTAATGTTACAGTGACTTCGAAATATTGGTAGCAAAACCAAACTATTGAGAAACTTTGCGAAATCTTAATGAAATATAGTATATTTAGCAAACATTTTATCCCGCGTTCAATCGAAAAAAAATTGAATTTCACTCTTCAAATTTTATCATACCTTTCATTAAAAAATTATAGGTTGGGAACTATTTGTTAATATTGTGCTAATATTAACATTAAACTATCATCTAGATGCAGTCCATGACAACTTACTTCATTTTAATGATTACCACGGAAACCTGTATGTCTAAAAAGTAGGGTACATATTATAATCACTCCAAAATTGTCATTATTTATCACAATTGGAAGCTCCCAAGAGACAGACATTTTTGACAGTTTATGGAGATTAGATGCAAACATATGTATGAAAGTACATCATAGGTTATAAGCCATACAGCCCCTGACCAATGGATTAGACGCGCAAGCAATTTTTTTTTAAAAGTTACTAAAAATTGGAATGTTAAATAAAATTCATATTTTTTAAGTTTTCATTTTTTTTATTAACATTGATGTTTATTTTTCTTAAGAATAATTACAAGTAATCTTGATAATCTATACAAGATCCTTTATTTTTTTATAACTTTTTTAATTCTCTTCGGCAAATTCAAAATACACGATATTATAGCAGCTTTTAATTCTTCGTCATTACTCCAAATATCTGTAATATTTCCCTTCAGGACAGTTATTTTGGAGTTTTTCCGGCTGTATAATTTTGATTTTAAGTAAGCCCAGCAATTCTAGATCGGGTTTAAGTCCGGAGAATTGTCAGGGCACCTCCAGATTTTTTTCATGGAAGAAGTTACTTATTGATTTTGCCGTATGGGAAGGTGCTTCATCCTGCATGAACACATAGTGGGATCTTAGGTATAGTAAAGAATTTATATGCGGCAGCAGAACGTCTGACAACACGTTTTTATACTGCTTTTACCTCATTGTGCCGTCAACAAAATAAATTGGTTCAGTTCCTTCACTGCTAATGCAGCTCCAAATCATGATTGAAGGGGGGAGTTTGATGGTTCTGATAGTGCAGTCCTCGTCAGAGCCGTCGCGTTGTGTACGGGGGCCTGGGGCAATTTTTGAATTCGGGGCCTATGTAAGGGCAGCAATTGTTGCAAAATGAGGAATAGATTAATCAATAAATTATTATTATTATTATTATCAAAATTTTATTATTATAAAAGACGGTTCCTAAGCCCAAATCATAAATTTTATTTAAAATTTCTAAAGCAGAAGAAGTCGTTCCTGGTTTGTTTGGAGAAATTAAATTTTTATTTTTCGAAAGTAAAAGTATTTCTTGTGTTAGTAGATCTTCTTTGATGTCCACTGGATATCGAGTTTGCAGTATTTTAGTTGTCTGTAAGGCACGTAGCGATTTGGGGGCCTATGCGACCCTGGGGCCTGGGGCTGAGAAACCCAGCAGCCTCCCCCCCCTCGCGACGGTTTTGGTCCTCGATAATGTTCTTCAGGCATACCCCTGACAAATAGAGCCATCTCTGTCACCGCTTCCAAGCGGAATTCGTCACTAAAGATGACCTATGGAAACAAGACTTTGTATCAGTTTTTTCTCATTATACAAATATTATTTAAAAAGATTATTTAAAAAAGATAAATGTAATGTACCTTTTTCCAATCATCAACTGTATGTAAGGTGTTGATGCATTCTAGTCTAAATAAGTCGCATTTTCTTCATTATCTTCGTCAGCCTAGGCTTTTTTGCTGAACACCTACAATTTAACCCTGTTTCCCATAATCTTCGGCGCAATGTTGTCGTCGATTTCGCAATTCCCGTGTCCTTAAGGATGTTTGTAAGAGCGTGGGCTGATGCTCTGCGATGTTGCATGGCTGTAGAGACAATTTTCCGATCTTCTCTTGGCGAAGTCAAGCGTTCCTTTCGGCAATTTCGTCGTTTACTTTGCCTTCTAGGGGGTCCTCTGGCCAGTTATCTAGCCTCTCTGTCAACTGCAGAGGCAGAAACTTTGCATAATTTTGCTATAGCTCGATTGGAAAGCTCTCCTGCTTTTATTAAATCCACAATTACACTTCTTTTTCGGGGATTTATTGTCCTTCGCGTGACCCATTTTCTAAAATTTTTACAAGTATCACAGTATTACCTTTAACCCTGCCTTGCCAATTAGTTGCCTCAGAGGCGTGTAGTGTGGGGATTTTTCGGATATTTCCGCCCAAAAAGATATATTAATCTATTTATATAAAAATACTTAAAGCTACACTCAGAAAAATATTTCGTGATATCAAAGAGAAATTACATAAATCTGAAGATAAATTAGGCACGATTTGGAGCCGAAGAAACACTTCAATACGATTTAAGAAAAATATTTCTTTAACATGAAGAAATGCATATATCTTAGGAGTAACGAAATTTTTAATAAATATGATAAGAGAGTGTTTTAATTCTATAAGCGTAGACTTCATGTATTCTATGAAAACTTCTCATAAAATGAAAGAAGTACCCTTATTGTATCCAATATTTTTGTTTTTAGATTTATGTAAATCCAAATTGATTTCAGTAACAAGAATTTCTTAGATTGAAATGAAAGCAGTTTTGTACTTACGACATATCATCATTAAGATTTATGATATATTTTCATTAAAATTATGATGGTTTTCCTTTCTTTTAAGAATTGCCTTAATTATGTAAGCCGTTTATTTTGAGAGTGGGCTAAGTCACTTTTTGTAACCCCTGGTAAAATGGGTTTTAATCGGCTTACTTTACACCGATATTTCGATTTTGACCATAATTGGAAAATGTGACTTAGGCCACTTTCAAAATAAACGGCTCATATATTAAACTGTGGTTATATGAAAAAAGGTTGGTATGTGCAAAGAGCTGTTATAAACTTTGGTATTTGTTTGTAAAAATAAATAAAACGCAAATTTTATTCAAATAGGTAATTGAATGAAGCTTTTTAAAGATATATAAATACAGCATATTCATAAGCTGACAAATGTTTTATTAACAAAGGAATTCTATTCTTCTTGTTCAAAATGCATGTTTTATTCTGATTCCTTGTTTTCCATTAGGTAAATTACATAAATGAATAGGTGGCTTTTGTATATCCTTTAGGTTTTTAACCAGAAAATTTTTTTCCTCACTTATAATATTGTATCCTAATATATGACTATTAAAGCAAATTCGGAATTCTTGTCCGAGCAAAAAGAGTGAGTTCTGTATTTGAAAGATTTCAATAATTTTATACAACTGAACATCAGTATCACTTTCAACAACAAAAAAGTAATTCTTTTTAAATACTGTTCCACAATACCTTAAAATATCTATCGAAACACAATTATAGTCAGCATTAAGTTCTGATGAGAGTAAGGTTTTAATTAAAGAGAAATTTAGACTTTCTTTCAGTTGTTTTGGTTCAGATAATACCTGACAGATCTCGTTTTTAAAATCCAGTATATCGAATGCGAATTCATATAGGTATTTAAAAGAAAGAGAAAGGGGGACATTTACCCTTGAAGAAATACTACGAAGATACTTTTTAAAATTTTGGTGTTTAGATTCGAAGCGAAAGCACCACAAGTTTTTTATTGGACCAGATTTACGAATGGCTGTAACATAATGAGTTAAAAAGTGATGTTTAGGCTTTAATGTGTCTTTAAAAAGTTGAATATAACGTCTATGATGGTCTGATATTAGGCCTTCGAGTTTAATTAGAGTTTGTTCATCGAAATTATCACTTATTAATATATCAACAATGGATAAAAATTTTAGTAAAAATAACCACGTTTCATCGTCACTAGGAACTAAGTCACCAATGATCAATGGGAGGAAATGTATGAAAGTCCACATTTCTCGAGCATTCATTTTTAGTTTTTTTTTCTTTAAATGGTTGACCGTAATAGGTGGTGACAGGTTTCCGATTTCACTTTGGTTGTAATTAAATCCTTGTTTTCTTGAATTTAATATGCTTAAATCAAAATACCCTTTAGCCAACAAGTTATTAATTATATGACATAAATTATAATGCGCAATGCCATCAAAAATGTCGTGCATAGCATCCACCGCCCAATTGTTTACAACATGAAATGTAGGCAGTGAATTAAAAACTGAATTTTCTTCTATTCCCAACTGTCCAATTGAATTCGTGTAACTTTCTATGGTTCTTAAACTCGAGGGATCTTCTGCTGATATTAACTTAGTTTCATTTTTCGTCAGTGTGCAAAACCTGCAATAGTTTTCTGAACTGAATGATTTTACAAATCCTAATGAACTATTCTGCCCTAGATTATCCCCTAAGACAAGGCTTAATTTAAATTTTAGGACTTGTTCACCCATATCGCATTTTATCTTAATCCCTTCCGTTTCTAGAAAGGCAAATTCATTGATTAAGGGTTGAAGACAACTTTTATTTCCTTTTTCTTTCAGATCTTTTGAAACAAAAATTCCAGCTAAAAAGATATGCTCTAACTTAGATTTAAAGTAAGGGGGAGTTGTTGGGAAGGAATAGTAAAAAACAGTGAGACTTGATTGATGCGTTCCTAAGGGATCGTTAATTTGAAAGTCATCCGAATATAAAAAAAATGGTAGAACTATTTCACCTTTTAATTGACTTTCATAATTTCTCCATAGTGCTGCATTAATAAAATTAGAAATTTTCGAAGATTGTTTTAGTAAATGGAAATTGTTATAATGCATTTGAAAAATTCCATTGGTTTCAAAATATTTCCTAAATTGAAAAATTACAGGTAATATACACGCTTTCAAAACATGTGGGCCTAAGGTATTTTGATAATTTAGAGTTATATTTCTTACAATATTATCCAGACAAATAATTTTTGGATCTTCATATAAGTCATTTTCTTTGAGTAACTTTTTAAACTTATATTCTGTTTCGCAGTTAGGAAATGGGTTCTGGCAAAACGAAACGAGTTCATTTATTTTTGAAGACATACCGAAATCAAGTTGAGGCTTGAGGCTTTCTAAAAATTCAGCAATGCCGACCATAATTATGTTTTTAATATCTTCTTTTATCTCTTCTAGATATTTTCTTGGAAATGTTGGTTTTTTTAAGTATTTTAAACAAAAATAAATGGTTTTTCTTTCAATTTTTTTCATATCTGACAATTTAAGATTTAGTGTTCTATCATTTTGGACATTTTCATTGGGCAAAACTTCATTGTCATAGTTAGTACATAATTGTGAAAAATTATTTGGATAAACAGCAATGTCACCGAGTGCATTAATAGGACGTAAATCTGATTCTTCTTCATTTTTAATATGATTGCGCATGTGTCTAGCGAATGACCTAAACGTACTAAACTTTTGTCTGCAAGTTATATTCCCGCATTCGTATTCACAAAATCGTCCCAACAAATGGAATTTCCTTAAGTGAGAAAATAAAAGTTCAAGTTCACTAAATGAGCGCTTGCACACAAAACAGTAGTTCATTTTTCAATTATGTAAAACTACACATTCCTTTAATATCGTTCAAAACAGTTAATAGCCTTGAATTTTGGTAATCAGATTCTAGTTCTAAGTCATAAAAAAGTCTCTGTAAAAATGTCCAAAGAAGTACTGAATCTCTTGGATATTCTAGATTAAACACATGCATAACCTTATAACAAATATCTAGCGATTTCAAAAATGAAGGCAGTTTATAAATTATATTATTAAAGAAAATATAATACTCATTCAAAGAAAAGTAGTCGGTCCCCACAACAAAAATGAAAGGCTGAATGGTTTTCCTCTGCGTATAATAGTCATCAACTATTTTCCGAATTTGCAGATCAATGTCGTTAGTTGCGTGTATCAAATATATAGATGACTTCTGTGAACTCTTAATTGAGCTTTTAATGACCTTTCTCTTTTTTGTATTAACGTCAGTAACAAACTGACGCGATGTTGGCGGAATTAACGCATGTAACAAGAGGAAAGCGATAGCATTTCTTGAATCTGAGAGTAATAAAGACTAAATTAAACAATTTGCAGAAAAATAATTCGCTGAAACTTACTTTCGTCGATTTTAGTAATCTGATCACACTGGTTTATGTACAGCTGTATGCATTCTGGATCCTTAATGTTAGCTTTAAAATAATTCCATATAACAGAAGAAAATTTTTCCCAACGAATTATTAACAAGTTTTGCTTTCCAGGATGCCAAATGCTAAAGTCAATATCAATCTATAAAGATTGAAACATCAAAACCAACTAAATATTAAATACTAAGAATATTACCAATTCATATCCAAAAGATTTTGTATAATACGGCCATGCCTTAAGTATCTCAGAAGAAGAAATTTCCTTGTCCTTCCTTATTAATTCTTTTCTATAGTGAGAAGTAAGTTTCCACTTTTCCACAATAACGTCTTTCGGATATATATTATTCTTCAATAACAATTGTTCATTTTTCATTTCAACATTATCCACAAAAGTTTGACCTAAAAGAAAATTCGTTTCAAGTTCGTTATATTAATTTGATCTGTAGTTATTTAGTGCCGTTAACACACATTTACTACACTGGCACATTTCCATGTAGAAAAAAATTACTATGAATTACAAGCAAAGTATATATTTAAGTTGTATGTACTAGATATTAGAAATATGTACTTCTTTTTGATGAAGTTATTATCGGAGAAGTCTGTTTTGTTTCCTTTATTTGAAGTCCTTCAGATTTTAAGCTACTCAAAACGTTATGATACTTGGCATAGAGATAACCACCTGGTCTATTATTCTTCCTGTACAAATAATATGCACTCTAAAAGTGATTTAAATTATTTCAAATTTTACAGATTATATGGGAAAATACCTCGGTTTCTGTTGGGAAGATAGATACAATCTGTTTTGCTATATCTTTGCATACTTGTGGCTTTAGCTGTATTTTAAGTTTATGAATTGCATGATGAACAACCGTGGTTACTAAAATATGGCGGTGACTGTCTTTTAAATTTTTATTGATTTCATAATATTTCATGATACTTTGCGATTTTGGGCAATTACTTATAGCTTCACTCACTCGAATAACCTAAAAGCTATTATAATATTAGTATTGTTAGTGCAAAAGCATACATAGATACTTACACTTGAAGTAGAAGACTCTTGCGAGAAGTTTTCAATGAATTCAGTGAAACTTGCAGTTGATGCCGCCCTTGTGCTTGAGGAGCTTGTCACTTCCTTCTCTGCAAAATGTTTATAAAAATGTTCAAAACGAACTTTTGCACCGAGATCGGTATCTTTTGGGAAAAGTTGATCTATGTGTTTTCCTCTCAATAATTTAAAGGTGTCGTAGTCGATATTACACTCTAATAAAGGGAAATTTACTAATAAGGGATAATTCCCTATTAAAATTTTATTACCCTTAAATCGTTCGAAATATTCAGACAGACCCCAATTATTTAACAAAATGTAAACTTATACATAAACATACATAAATTTGTCATTTGGCAAAACTACTATATTTTCCACATTTATATTATTTTCATTATCTGAAGGGTTTTCTCCACAGACTTGTCCAATGCAATTCGCTTGCAAGTCAAAAGTCGAAACATTTTCTTCCGGATTCACTAATAACTCACTTCCATCGGAACTTATTATGCACGAATCCATTTTTTTATAATAAATGTTCAAATACAATTTACCACTTTACTGCACTCGCGAAATTAAGGATTTAATCCATTACCCAAACGTTAGCACGCAAGCGTCACTTCTGAACTTCTTCAAACAAGCTTTCCTACCCTACATACATAAATAGAATTTACTTCAATTATCTCTCATGAGTGAAAGAGATGACATTATAAGTTCACAGACCACTCAGTGGTAGTTGATGAAAACATTACCTAACGACAATGACAGTACTGCCACGTATATATGAAACTCTCTTAGGCTTAAATAACTTTACATTAATTTGATTATACATGGATTTGCTTAAAAATGAAATCAGTACTTTATAGATTTCATGAAGTTTTTTCTTTTACTTCTATTAAAGCCATACATAGATTGCAAAACTTGTTATAAATCGAATGAAATGTTTTTCATATGGGTAATGAAATGACCTTATTATTTTAAAAGAAGTTAATATTTCTTTAAAAGGAAGAAAAATGTGCTTAAATTATGCAAATTTAACTTCAGAATAAAGAAACAATTTACTAAAAACTTCATGAAATTTATATTATCAGCTTGATTAACCCATTCATAAATACAAAAAGTAGGCTTAACTTACAAATTTTCCTTAAAAAGTATGTTTTATTTCATATTTTCAAAAAGTTCTCTTTTGAGTTAAGTAAAATTACAATGTTTTGAAGTCAAATCAGTAATTTCTTTGATTTTAGGAATAGAATTTTTCTGAGTGTACTTTTCTTAGCAGATTATTACTGAAATATATTCTTTAGATAATAAGTTAATTAAAAAGAGACATTTCCCTCCCTCAGTAGGAAAAATTAGCCATTTCTTGCCATTTTTTTCGAGTGTACGTCTCCCGGACGTGTGGTTGGCAATAATAGAGTAGTGAACCACGTTGGCAGTGCAGGGTTAAAACAGTTATCTTTAAAGAACAATGCGCTTTTTAGTTTTCTGATAATTTAATTTTTTTTCCGACATGCTTTTAACAAAGTTCACTAATTCACTTGTTAAGAAACATTTTTATAAACGTTAAAAATAAGACTTAACTGGTTGCTTGCAGACTTAGCAATGATCGCAAAAACAAATTCATGTTAGTTACCTGTAAATTAATACCTAGCTGCAACTCTTTTAAGTATTTTTCCCGTTATAAAAAGGTTGCAAGAATGCTGACATTGGATAATTTCAAAAATACGAAATTCCTTGAAGGGTTTGTGGCGTCACTGCACTACGTCACGCACTAGTGTCTCGATTTATTAACGTAGTAGCATTTGAAAAGAAGTGGACAAATTGTAGTAGCAATCCGTAGGCGGGTTTTTGGAGAGAAACTGACTTTTATAAAAAACAGGTCCTATTCTGGGTCTGTCTCTCGTAGCGACCAGGCGTATTACAGTGTAGTCTATAAGAGTTCAATTAATATCTATATTCAAACCAATTTTAAAATCATAAAGCGTTCTCGCGAAGTTTATCCGAATGATGATGACTCTAAAGAGTCTAAGTACAATCATTTGGTTAATCATAAACGATTCATATTAAATTCAGATATCGCAATGAGTGATAAAAGAACTAGTGCACCACGTCATGGAAAAACTCTTGCAGCGGCAAGCAATATCAGTGAAAGCCGTACAGCTCAAAGTGGAAATTATTTTACACCGTTACAAACTCTTGCCGATGAGTGTGACTCTGGTGATGATGATGCAGTTCGGTCAGCTGGTGATAAAGTAAACAAAACTAGCGAACCTAAACCACCGCCCATAAATGTTATTAAAAGCAACAGCGCTCAGGTACACAAAATCTTAAACGAAAATGGCGTTAATGATTACACCATTAAGCAAATGTCTATTGGAATAAAGATCCTATCTGTATCTATTGAAAGCTACCGGAAGATTTGTGAAATTCTAACTGCAGCCAAATGTGAGTTCTATTCTCACAGCTTAAAGTCGGAACTTCCGCTTAAAGTTACTCTATCGGGTCTGGATATGAAAGATCCTCACTCCCTAAAGTCGGAACTCAACGAGGCTGGAGTTAAATGCACCGACATTAAAGTGGTAAACAGAAATACAAATTATGGAAACTTGCCATTATTCATTGTTTATATTGAACGCGGTACAATAACCCTAAAGGAGCTTCGGGATAAGTTTGGTATAATAAACCGAACAATTGTGAAATGGAACTTCCAGAGAAAACTTCCTAAGAAAATTACTCAATGCTACAATTGTCAAATGTTCGGGCATGGGTCGAAGCATTGTCACATTAAAACCTTTTGCGCGCACTGTTCTGGATCTCATGCAACGTCAGAGTGTGACTCCAAGGAAATCATTAAATGTGCTAATTGCCATGGAAACCATAAATCAACTGATTCTGATTGTCCCAGTCGTCGTAATTATATAGAGGTCCGTCAAAAAAATACTGCTAGGAAATCATCAAGCACTTCCCAACCCAGAGGATACATCCCCCGTTCTGAAGATTTTCCACCTTTGAAGAAAGTAAATCCCAATCAACAGTATGGAGGTAATTCTGCTTGGTCATCCCCTAGATTTATCCCTACTACAGCAAATACTAGCTTAAATAACACTAATAATACAAATCTATTTACGATAAAAGAAATTCAAATGCTTACTAATGAATTAATTTCTAAAATGAGAATGTGTAAAGATAAATTTGAGCAATTAAGTGTCATTACGGAATTAGCAATGAAATATTTAAACAATGGATCGTAATCCAATTAAAATTATTACTTGGAATGCTAGAGGCATCAGATCCAAAATCACTGAATTCTTCAATTTTATGATTGCAAATAAAGTAAATGTAGCTCTGATTACGGAAACAGGCTTAAACCCTAATATAAGTTTTTCGAACCCAAATTATAATTGTTATAGGTTAGACAGAGAAAATTCTAGAGGTGGAGGAGTTGCTATTGTAGTAGATAAAAAATATAAACTCCACCCACTACCATTGATTGGGACAAAAATTATTGAAACCATAGGGCTTGAAATTCACTTAGAATTAGGCAACACTATAAAAGTCATTTGTGCATATTTTCCTGGTGGTCCAAAAAACATTACAAATAAAAATTTCCTACGAGAGGATATAAGGAAATTAACGCGATTGCAAGGCAAATTTGTTATAGGTGGTGACTTAAATTGCAGGCACCAGGCATGGGGTTGTATTCGATCTAACTGCTGGGGCAACATTTTACATGAATTGCATTCTAATTACCCTTTTACACTGCTTTATCCATCAAATCCCACTTACATCCCCAGTCAAGCTAGAGCAAATCCTTCGGTACTGGATCTTTTTTTAACAAACTGTCCGGAGTTTTTCTCCCAACCCCTTGTGACTAATGATCTGTCCTCGGATCACTTACCAGTCACTGTTAAATTCGGAGTTAGACCAATGGCTCAGGAAGCACGCCATTATCATTTCAGGCGCGCAAATTGGGTAACTTATTTTAACGCTATTAAACAGAAATTGCCCAGTTTATTGAATCTTTCGCTTGACAAAATCCAACATACTTCCGAAATAGATAATATGATCGAACTTTTTTGTAAAGCTATTAATGAAAGTATTGCAGCTTCGGTCCCTTACTCCCCTGAGAACATAATCCAAACGAAGCTGCCACAGAATATATTAAATTTAATTTCAAGAAGAAACCATGCAAGGAGAATGTGGATCCGCTACAGACTTCCTTCATATAAAAATGATCTTACTTATCTGAATCGGCTTGTTAAACATGCAGTCGAACAGTATAGGAATCATAAGTGGAGCAGACTTCTTCAAGGTCTAGAAAAATGTTCTAAACCATTCTGGAAGGTAACAAAAATTATTAAAGATAAACGAAAACAAATCCCAGTATTAAAGCAACTGGATAACATATATATAACGAGGAATGAAAAAGCAGAAATACTGTCACAAAAATTTACTACCAACTTTAATGTTTCTGCAAATCTCAGCAACCACTTAACAAAAGAATTAGTTGCCACTTCCATATCCCAGCTAGAACCTGTCTATCCCGTACTAGATCGCTCGTGGTTCGTAAAACCTAAGGAAATTAAAAACATCATCAAAGGCACCCGCGTTAACAAAGCTCCCGGTTTGGATCAAATTCCTAATATATGTCTGAAAGCTTTACCTAACGCTGGACTCGTTTATCTTACTTTCATTATCAACTCGTATCTAAAGCTTCAATATTTCCCAACAGCATGGAAAGTGGCGAAAATTATTCCAGTTCTTAAGCCCGGGAAACCTCCCCACGAGCCCGCTAGCTATCGTCCAATCAGTCTGCTAAATAACTTGTCAAAAATACTAGAAAAGGTAATTAAAATTAAGTTGATGGACCATATCTACGAAAATAATATTCTTCCCAACCAACAGTTTGGATTCAGACCGGGACATAATACATGCCATCCTCTTTTAAGAATTACGCAACATATTAAATCCCACTTTAATATGAAAGAATCTACTGGGGTGGTCCTTCTTGATGTTCAATCTGCCTTCGATTCTGTTTGGCACGATGCTCTTGTACATAAAATGATACATTTCGGTTTCCCTGCTGCGCTTGTTTTAATAATTAAAAATTTCTTGTATAATCGTACATTTAGAGTTTGCATTGGAGATACTTTTTCCACTGAACTTCCCATTACCGCAGGAGTTCCCCAAGGTTCGGTTTTGGGGCCAATTTTATATAACATTTACACGGCTGATTTTCCAGAAATTCCAAACTGTTCCTCCTCAATCTTTGCTGATGATACAGCAATATTTTGCTCACACAATAGCGCTACGTACATTTGCTCCAGTCTCCAACATGGACTCGAAATGCTCCAAAATTATTTCCATAAATGGAAAATTAAACTAAATCCGAATAAAACACAATGCATGTTTTTCACTCGCAAACGAGCTGCACATAATCTCCCCAACACCAACCTGAGCTTGAACGGTTCTCTTATCTCATGGGCCGACCATATCAAATATTTAGGCATCACTCTTGTTAAAACCTTAACCTTCAATAAACATATAACATCAGTTATTAATAAGACAAATCTTTTAATTAAAACCTTATACCCATTTATAAATAGGCGATCCACACTGAGCCTAGAAAATAAGCTTATAATTCATAAAGTGATATTTCAAGCTCTCATGCTGTATGGAGCGCCCGTGTGGGTTCAATGTGCCAAGACACACATAAATAAAATCCAAGTTGCCCAAAACAAAATTTTAAAAATGATGCTAAATCTACCATGGCACTTCTCCACCACAGAATTGCACGAAAGGGCGGACTTAGAGCTCATAGATGCCAAATTAAAACGCATCACGGAAAAATTTTTCGCAAGTTGTTCTTGGTCGGAAAATATATTAATTAAGGAACTATGTAAACCCTAATAAACCAGAACTGACGCAGGATAATTTAGTTGTCCGCAGCTTTAGTAGTATGTAAGAATAGCTGTAGTTTTCATCATTGGGTTTTCAGAAAATTATTTTTCCCAAAACAATATGTTATTTAAATACTTTTTCGCTTAGGCATAAAAAATAATATTATAGTTGAATGAATTTGAATTCTAGCACTAAATTTTAAGACTTCTATTGTATATACTTTTAAGATTAAATTGGAATAAATAAATAATAAATAAAAAATAAAAAAAAAATAAAAAACAGGAAAGATTTTGTTTTTCGGAGGAAAATATTTTTAAAAAATAAATTAAATTAAATTAACTAAAAATAAAAAATAACTATAATTTTCTAAAATAAAACATTATAAAAAAGGGAAAACTTGTATATTTAATAATTACTTTCTCTTTCCCTTTAGATTAATTTGTAAAAAAAGAGGGCGTGTTTTAAACTTTTCATAAATTTTGTCGGTGCGTCTAATTCATTGGTCAGGAACTGTAGATTATAAAGTGTAGTCATAAATTGCTTGATACAAATAGTTAGGACAAAAAATATGGCTATCGTTGCTATGAATTTTGCAAAGTAATTTATGGCGCAATTATTGTCCTATAAGGCGAACCTTCTTCATCATGTACATACTTATACTTATGCCTAATATATAACTTAAACAAAAGAAACTTTCCGGCCTTCTCGAAATTCCGTTAAATATTTTCACAATTACCTCTCTGACCTACTTTAAGCCATGGTGTGAATTAAAGGATTAAAATTTGCCAGAGCAAAAGATACGATAAGGTAAAAGTTGAGGAACACCATCACCTTACAGAAAAAGCCTCAATTTCTCTGCCTTAACGATGCCTACGTAGCTGTGCGGTTCGTTAGCAATAAATTAGTAGCGCTAATTAGTTTTTTACACACACTTAAGTAAAGTAAAGATGTTTTTGCGACAATGATGTACCTCTTTCGTTAGTCTGTAAAGATATATTGCATAGAACCTTTTTTCCTGTTCACGAACTTTACAGTTTAATTAGCCTCTCCGCACTCTTACCTGCTTCCTACTTAGAAAAAGCGAATTTTAATGTGGGTTACGATGATCTAATGCAAAAGTGAGTTTCAGAAAATGTCAAGTAGGCATATTATGCTTTAGAAAGGTTGTACTTTACAAAATCGCCCAAGGACGATTGTAGGAGATAACACTTCTCGGATTTTCCAAATAATGACAAAGAAATGTTTCCGTGGAAAAAAGAAAACAAATTACGACATAGACAAAATTAAAAACTTTACAATAATTTTCTTTATTGGCGTGTAAATATATTCGACTTACTGGTTACCTCATAAGTGAGGTCTTAGAAACAAAAACCAACAAATAAAATTTGGAAAATTTAAAGCGAGATTTACAATGGAACGAAGTTTTAGACATTTTTTTTAATCTTTAATAAGTATGTATATGACATTTGTATTGACAGAACGATACGTTCCATTAGAATTTGTTTAAACCTACTCTACGAGCGTAATAGTGAATTTTGCGCTTAGGCAGTAAAATTGTTCCACATATCTAAATCCAAATTTTAATATTCGGGCCTCTTAATTCTCTTCTTTGTGCCAACTATCATAACTATGTATGATCCGAATATGTGAGAGAGAATTGTAAGAATATTTAAAAATATTCAATCTTTTGTTTTAAGAGCAGAAATTTAAAGTCTGCAATGTATAAAATATGTTGCATTAAAAAAATTGTACCTTTAAGTGCTCTCTTTGTTAACGCCATATAAGTACCTAAGTGAATCTTCAATGTTTTCAATCCAGTTCATAACCTTTGAAAGATTTTTGTTAAATTTATTTTTGTGAGAACCATACAGTATAAGAAGTAATTAGTGCAATATTTAACGAGTCTAATGTACTTTGCAACTCTTCATAACTTTGCCACACAATGCGAGGCAGTATTAGAATCGTTAAAGTGTCACTTATCTTGTGGCATGTTAAGACGAATTCTATCGTGAGGGAGCTTGGATTTGCCTCTTAATATATAATAGTAGCCAACAAATAAATTTTAATCAACACAATTTCTATAGCAGTGTTTTTTGCTTTTGGCATTTCGGCAAAACCAGAGATTCTATTTGACAGAAAGAAAGCCAAATCGGCCAAAGCAGATGTCTGTGTAGATACTGTTAGTTGGTCTTTTAGAATCTTCGAAAATATGAAAATAAAATAAAAAGGTTCAACTTAATTTTATTCCTCCAATAGCCTGTAGATTGATAATGTTTTTGGCCCTGTGAAATATATTCAAAAGCAATATTAAAAAGTGTGTGAGTGGGGTGAAATATCTCACCTAGGCAAATAAAAAATTGTATGACAGGGGAAACGGGGCAATCTCAACCGTTTGGGAGTTACAGGGTGATCCATAGATTCGGAATTTTCATGGCATGCACATTATTAGTTCATTTTTATCTTTTGATCTACTTAACGCAGCGACACCAAACTTACACCAAAAACTACTATACCAATGTCCTTTCCAGAATTGTGAACTATGTTGATCTACCTCCTACCACTGTCATAACAGAAAAAAATATTTAGCAATTTCCTAAAATTCAGTTTTTTCCAAAATGTTCTCACAAATTCATGTAATTAATACACCTGTTTTTTACTTTTATAAAATTTCCCATCCTATTCTAAAAGGTATAACATGTCCAGGTAAAAAGTGGGTAGAAAAACCTGTTCCTTAGGAAACCTGATTTGGTACCTTATTATTTTATTGCATTGTAGTTAGCAAATTCATAAAATAAACAAAATTTCTAAGAAAAATGGTCGGAAATGTTTATTTGGGCTTGGGTATGCGTCAAAGATATGTATTTTCGTGTACTATCCGGAGGTTAAGAGAAACCGGAACTGTAACTTCAAACAGCAGGGATTCGCGATCTGGAAGATTGGAAGATTCTGTCAACTATCAATTTAAGGAAGATCGGTTTGAAGCCGATTTTTCAAATTAGGCTTAGTTAAATTAAACTCAAAACTGTCTACATGCTTGTTAAACAGACGAGACATTGAGGTAATGGACTCATGCATACCATACTTGATTCGATGATATGGAACGCCTAAAAAATCGTGAATTCTCAAGGAGCGAGACGGTACCGAAACCTTGATTGAACTCAACAACTCGGGAGAGTTAATTGCTCCTTGGAGGATGTCAGAAATGGCGAGGAGGCTCGAGATATCACGTCTTTTTTGGAGCGCATCTAAAGAAATTAATCTTAGTCTATCCTGGTAAGGAGGTAGATTCATATGCCTACTCTCCCATGAGCAAGCCAACCACGACCCAACCAACCAAAGTGCTGCTACCTTTTCCTTCTCATTGTCTCTCCCGTCTCGCTTGTGTTTTGGTTGGCATGCTCTAACTTTTCGTTCGTATTGGTTAAACCATTTGAATTGCCACATGAAATCCAGCCGATTTCAGCATTTATTAATATATCGACGAAATCGACGAACTCGTTCAACATTAAGGCTATTTTCGTAAAACTTTTTACCTAATTTCTATCCCATTATTTAGAAAATTTTTGTTGTGAAGGGAATTATAATAAAAAATGTATTTAAAATGTTCACTTTTACCAGTTTTTTTTTAAATCCCTTATTTTAAAAACCGTGTAAAGGCTAAATCGTGTAAAAAAAATGCCGTGCAAATCTGGGGATAGGTGTACTATAATATAAGCTTATACAAATAACAAATGTCCACACTTTTCAGATTCATATCAACTGCAGAACTGTAATTTTTAGAGTTTGCATATACATATACCTATATATGTATATTATATTCCCTGAGGCATTCGAATGTAGATTTAAGCCTGTCAATTTCAGATCTCTTAAAACAGTTTCAACGTCCAAATCATTACCATATTAAAATCCTTCCTATCAAAACATTGCAAATCATCCATTTTCCGTAAGATTTTGCCGTACTGAAAGGAAAAGTGATTGTCAATGTTTGCTCTTCTGTCACAATCTCAGCATTAAGGGTCGTTTGCCCTAGTACTTGATATGGGTGCTTTTCTTTGTATAAAAAATTGGCATATAAAATATCATATATTGCAATGATCGAATAAATTTAATATAGGAAATGCGAAAGTAGGACAGTGATTTTTGAATGTTTTTATTTTATTTTTTTTTAGGTCACGGTTTTCTTCTTGGGAATATTTGTGACAGGCGTCATTGGCAATGTAATCGTCTGCATTGTAATTGTAAGGCATTCGACCATGCACACAGCAACCAATTACTACTTATTCAGCCTAGCCGTCTCAGATCTGGTGTTCCTAATGATGGGTGAGTATACAGTTTTCTTACATCATATTCTTCCTTAAAACCTGTAAACTACCGGCCTCAACTCGAGGAAGAAAATTGTTTAGGGGAGAGTCGCCATTTGTGGGCCACCTAAGGTTAAATGCATTTAAAATCATTGTAAACGTTTCGTTTACATAATTAATAGCGAAATATTAAAATTTGGATGATAATTTACCTTTGTGGAAAGTTTAAGGCAAGTTTGACTTTCTTTTATAATAAAAAATAACGTTTGAAAAAAACGTGCAAGTGGCCCACTTTAGGTGACGAGTCACCTAATGTGGGCCACCTATTTAATAGCACGTAAAATATCTGAAACAGTCGGACTTCTTTGAGTTGAGCTTCCTTTTTACGAGTTTCTTCAGCTAGCTTCTGTTTCTCTTCTTTCGCTTTTTTTCTGTCGTTCAAAATTTCCCGCATTATAGGATCCGTGTAAATTTCGGAATGTTGTTTTTGTCGAGCGTTTGTCTGCGGTTTTGGCGTCATGTCCGGGACAGGCGTGAGTGGCCCGTATTAGGCGCCCTTTCGAATTGCACAGTGGCCCAAATTAGGGGAAATGACATTTTTCCAGATTGTTTAAATTAATTAGTATTGTTATAGTTTTTAAATTGCAAAAACACTATATACTATATAAACATATTATACACTTTGCATCAGAACAAATTTTAGATTCATTAGATGTATCAATTTGTTTTTATCGACGAGCAAAAATGTCAGATTTTTAAGTCGGCAGATACCATTTTTACGAGATTGTTGTAACATTATTAATTTTGTATTAAAATTAGTATTTCTTTCATTATTTTGTTCTACATTCATTTTGAATAAAATTTTGACATTAATTAATTGTCAAAAATTCGGTAAAATTGAAAAAAATGGGTGGCCCGAAATAGGAGCCGGCCCAAATAAGGCAACTCTCCCCTACTAACCATTTCTTGATGAACTTACAATTTGAATGTTAAGTAATATTGTTGTTACTTTACTTACTATGTAAAAGGTACAACAATATTTCTCGTTATAAGATGACTATTTAAATGTAAATTTACATTTTCTTTAAGCGTTAGGGATGCTTAGGGAGAAAGTTTTTTCCTGATTTTTTTTCATTCCGGCAGCATATGTGTTTTGCTCTATGTTTCTGTGAGTAACTGAGTAACTTTTCAATTAGAAATAATATTTTTTCCGGAAATATCTGTGGTAATGTTGAAAGCCTCATTCAAAGTAATAATCAAGTGGCTTTTCTCGCAAACTGTTAGAGCAATCAACATGGAATTCAGAAAAATCACTATATATTTACTTATTTAGGTTTATGTATTTATACATATAATAGCATGACAATAACACATATAAACAATACGCATATAAACAATCGCTGCAAACAAGCGTTCACGCCTATTTCATTTCCATATTTTTTTTTAGGTTTATAAATAAATGATTTTTGCCTTTTTCGACAATATGTAAAAAGTAATTGAGCATTGTAGGAACTCATAAAGCTTCTTAAAAATACGAATCAACAAACAATTTTCAAAAATATATAAAATGCATTTTAATTATCGCACGTGTTCTGACTTGCGTCGTTACCTCACGGAGATCAAAAGAGAAGCAACTGATTTTTCTAGGACGGTGTCATAGATGCAATTAGATAATCTTTTAGCGAATTTATTTAAATGCTATTTGGTCCTGATGTTGAAAATTATATTATTTAAATTACAAGTACAAAAATGATGCCAGATTTAAAGGGTGTCTCAACAAGAACTTGAATTTCGAATCGGTCGCCATTTTCGTCTACCATTTGTTGAGTTGTGACATATTTGGTAGTTGTTTTCTTTTTTGAAACATAGATATAGTATTCGAAAATGCCGCGTTACAGTTTGGAAGAACGAATATTAATTGTTAAAAACCCATTAAAAAAGTGGAGAATATTTTATAGTGACCATTAGCAAGTTATATGGTCATTTTGATATGCCTAATCGCCGCGGCCCGCTATTGAAAATGTAATCAAGAAATTTTAAGGAGAGGTTTAACTGAAGGATGGGAAAAAACTGTAGCCGTTCTGTCTCTAAAAGACTGACTGAAAACAACGCAGCTGTGGATGTCAGTGTTGTAGATCAACCAAGCATCCCCGTTCGGCATCGTTCCCAGGAATTGAACCTTCACCGCAGCACTCTCCAAGGAATTTTGAAAAAAAATTTGCACCTTCAAATTTACTAGAGCTAGCTGACTGAACTGAGTGCAGTATAACCACGTGCCTTGTAAGAACTTCCGATGTGTCCTCAAAAAGTAATAGTTTGTTGTGCCATGTAGGTAAGACAGATCATTGGACCATACTTTTTTGAAAATGAATTTCAATGGTGATCATTTTGACAAATTTTTTTGGAAAGAATTGGACAGAATGGATGTAATTGAAAAACTCAATAAGATGGCGCCACATGTCACGCCGCACGTAAAACAACGACATTGTTTTGGAGAGGAAAACTGGCTACTAAGAAGGTGTTATTTAACCTGTTTGGAGTTTTTCATTCAATATTTTTTTTAAAGTAAGGTTTATGCGAACCATACCGAGGCGATTTAAGAACTCAAAGAAGAACTCGAACGCCAAATTCGTGGTATACTCCAAAACGTATTTCGAAAT
This sequence comes from Dysmachus trigonus, assembly GCA_949715965.1. Lineage (NCBI taxonomy): Eukaryota > Metazoa > Arthropoda > Insecta > Diptera > Asilidae > Dysmachus > Dysmachus trigonus. The sequence continues at coordinate 42,337,304 of OX454322.1, read as the reverse complement.
GTTGTCAAAAGAGTACAAACCTGCCAACGGAGTGCGGTAAACATTTTATTCCGTTGTTCTTGAGACGCCTTTTATTTGTTAAGAAAAAAAGCTTCTTTGAACAGAAATTTATGATTTTAAATTGCGGTTCTCTCAAAAAATTAATAAAAAGAGTTAAACGGGTTGGAATCTGGAAAAAAGGTAGGTAGGTGTGGTAAGGATTTACTTGCTAATTCTCAATGAATTTCACTTTATTTTAAACAAAGAAACTGTATTTATAATATGTACCCACATTAATAATTCTCACAATACTATTTATACTCCCACTTTGTTACGGGCTCGCCCCGTGACCTTGCAGAAAGCGAAGGGATTAAAAGGAAATAACTGTAAATGTAAAATGTCTTACTTTTCTGCATCATTTAAATTTCAATACGACTCGTGATGGGGTTAATTATTCTAGCACAGAAAAGCCTTTTAACATCGTTCCATTGTTTATTTTATAAACATGTTGTATTTACTCTGTAAAATCTATTAAATAAAAAATTATTTTAAATTTTCCGTAAAATATGATTTCACTTTCAGGATAATCATAAAATAATAATTATTTAAACGTCGATATTGTTTTTATTGTTCGAAGGACTAAAGAAGAAGATTCATCTGTTTCATTTCCAAAGAATTTGGTTTTGCTCTCAGAATTCATAAATAATTTTGGTAGAAATGGTTAGGATGCTATATTTGATAAATAAACAGATCTGATCGAAAATTATTATTCATTAAATTGTCTACAAAATTTCATTTTTACTCGTGAAAGCTCTCAAAGTGCTTAAATTCCCTTTCTTTTTTTATTAAAAATGAAATTTAGAAGGACATTAAACAAATAAGTAAAAAATAGATAAATAAAAATAAATTATTTTTATTATTAAAAGATTTTAATGATTTTTATGATTCCTTAATTTTTACCTCCAAATTTAATTTATTTTGTATTAAAACTTATAAATTCAATAATTAAAGGTGGTGCTCATTGCATGACTAGTTACCACAAATTCAGTATAATTTTCGCATTAAATGGGCAGAAAAGATGAAAAGTAGATATTTGTCTAGTCCCAGATTATTATAAGTATTTTCACTGTAGACCAAGATTTAATCATATAAATTTCAATTTATTAAGATTTCCTAAATTTTGTGCTACCCTAAGCTGTGGCATATTTGGTCTATCGGTAAATTCTTACATGGAGTTAGGGTTTAATATTACGATCCTCAAGCGGTTTCAAGAGGTTTCATACGTATTATTTAAATAAAGATTTCCGCGAGCCTTAAGTTTAATAAATTATCACACATGTGCCGCTCTTGTGGTAATTCAAAGGTATTCCCGATAAGGACGACCCTAGTAAAGCTTAAACCGGGAAGTACTTAGCAACAGTTTAAGCGTGTGGTAAATGTGAGCTCTGGGAAAGTGACTGATACCCCGCTGGATTATATTAATTTGAGCGTTCCCTTGTTCCACCTATCCCGTCCCGTGGCCTTTGACGGGTTAATATTAATTCGGTGTTCCTAACCCTGAAATAGTTCTGTAGACTCATTGTGGCGTGAAATAGAGACCGGAGCAAATTTAGATATTTATTGCGAAGTCTAGCAGCTCGAAAGCAATATATTTTGGGAAATTCCCGGACACGACCCTTGAGCTAAGAAGTGACACTACAAGGGGCCCATAAATGACGTATAAAATCTTAATAGCTCCCAGCTGCCGGCAGAACATAAATTAAGACAATAGAATAGTAGGTTCGTAAACTGTTTCCGCCGCCCGCCATGAGCCCCTCGTCGGCGCTGCAACTGCTCCTCTTAACGGGCATAATGGGAGCATCTAAGAAGTTATGGGAATTATGCTTCATAGCATCTTCCCTTTGTCTAACACTAACTCAATTTCCCTTTTGCCTACAAGTGCGAACCAATAGAATTTTGGCCTGTACCTTTGCTAGTCTTTAATTAGTGATTTCTTTGGGAGTACTCACGTTAATTTGATTAGCGTCTTAATTTCGTATTACTAGTGGCCGGCCCTGAAGAGCTAGATTCTCTGGGATCTAGACAAATATGATTACCCGCAATTGGATATAAATAGGATTAGAAACAATCGCTTAATAAGATTGTAGTCCTCTCGGGATTTAGGTTTTTTTTTTTTGTCAAATGTGATGCTTTGATTTCGACGAAGGGACGTTGAACACTTTCAAATTAATTTATTTTATTTTGTTGTGGCAATACATTTTAAGTTTGTGTGATAACACTTATGTGCTATATTATATACTGTAAGGTGTAAGGTGTAATTTTAGTGAGTTTTTCGCGAATATTTTGATAACTTGGAAAGGCGATATTCGGTTTTTTTATTTTTCTGTAGCACTTTTATATATATATATAACATTAAACTAGTTTAAGAATTCATTTAGCATACGACATTTAAGTTTTTTAAACATGTCATTAAAGTTCACATTATCACGCCAATTCGAAGGTCTTAGGTTCGCCAGTGTCTGGTCCGGCCTGGTTTTTTCTAGTACATATAATGGTTGTCGTCTAGTAAAGTATTAACCGTTTACGCACGAGGCAGTTTTGGTATGGGGAAACCTACAAATGATAATGATTACGATTCTGCAATTTCATCCTGATATTATTTCATAGGTTTGCCCTAATTATAACCTATACAGGCGATAGTTAAAAAATAACCCAAATAAAACCGTATGGCGACTCGCACAAGGAGAAGGCACCTGGTCGTCATCACCAATTTCGCTCAAATTTATAGCACATGTAGGGTTTGGCAACAAATGAAAGTACCCGAAGTGGGAACACCAGATGCGCTTACAAAATAATAGTATACACAAATTTTCACGCGGCTCTAAATCCCATTCATTGTACCATATTCCCAGAGCGGCGGCTAGTGCAGTGGTGAATACTTGGGCTTGGGATTTGGAGGTCACGGGTTCGAATCCCAGCATGGGGATGTGTTTTTTCGGATTTTTCCCAATTTGTATAAGATTCGAGTCCGCTATTAAGTGAAGTGATACATTTTTTATTCTTTTTTTATTTATTTATATGCAAAAGGAAAAAAATTGGGATTGTGGACTTTTAGCAAAGGATTGTAATTAAAGCGAATACTAAAAGACTTTGTACATTCAAATTCAAACTTTTATTATTTTTCATGATGAATTGCATTTGGCGGGGTGATATTCATTATAAAAACAGGGAAAATATAAAATAATTATTTCTGCATTTAGCGCAGCATCTATACTATTATTTTGTAAACGCGTGGTCATCTGGAGTTCCCACTTCGGGTACTTTCATTTGTTGCCAAGCCCTACATATACTATAAATTTGAGCGAAATCGGTGATGACGACCAGTTGCCTTCTCCTTGTCAGTTCCTACTAGAGCTGCATCAGTACTTTGTACGGCGACTGAGAGTCGCCCCTTGAGTTTTTTTTTTTTTTTCCGATTTTCTGCACAAATAATATTTCAGTAGTCTCGATACATTTACTAATAATTTATCGGAGTGCTCTTGTGATAGTGATATTGATATGCAACACGTGTTAGACGATAGTTACGTTAGTGACGATAGAATTGATGACAGAATTTTTCCACTGCAGTTCAGTGACGATGAGAACGATGATGAGATTATTAAACAATGGACTGAAATAGATAATCCACCTGGAATTGAATCGATCGGGTTTAAATATTTTCCCGAACAAAAACAATAGTGTCAGTGCGTCCTTGAATTTGTTTATTGACTATAATTTATATGAAATGATGGTAGAAGAAACTAATCGCTATCACAAACAGAATGAGGAAAAATTCAAAGACTACAAAGAATCCAAAAAATGGACAGACGTCACTATCAATGAATTCAAAAAATGTTTCGGCCTGTTGGAATCATTAGAATTAATGGGCCAATCTCCTAAAAGTTCAATGGACGATTATTGGACAACCGACGAATTATTGCAAGCTCTGATATTTGCGAAAACAATGAGCCGCGACAGATTTAGGTAAATATGGAAAATCATGGCATTTTTCAAATAACGATATTACAGAGTCGAGTGAACGTTTGTTAAAGATTAAACCAGTATTAGATAACTTATTGGAAAAATTCAATACTGTGTGAACACCTCGAAGGGAAATATCACTTGATGAAAGTATTATGCCGTGGCGTGGAAGATTAGCTTTTAGTGAGAATGGTGTGTAAGTCAAAGAGTGGTCATATTTGCAATTTAAAAATATACTGCAGAGAAGGTAAAAAACTCTCGGAGACAATTCAAGATATTCGCAGCCCTTATCTGGGAAAATGGTATCATGTGTTCATAGATAACTATTATAATACTGTGGAAATCAACCAGAACTTTTAAAAATGAATGCAGAAGATGCAGGACAATTCGTGCATACAGAGTAGAGATGCCACGAATAGTAATTTGGCCGAATACCGAATACCGAATGTTCGGCGAGCCTCTTGGCCGAAGCGCCGAACATTCGGCAGCCGAATATTCGGCCACACTTAGTACTTTCCGCGGGCGACAAGTCACAACTGTCGCTACAGAAAATGTTCGTTCAGATGAAGGTGTGGAACAGAAAAATTCTGTTGCAAATGAACTTGATTTTTACATGGTATCTGTTCGTTTAGATCGGACAGCAGACCCTTACAAGTGGTGGTCAGCAAACGCGAAACAATATCTAACCCTTTCACAATTTGCTAAGATTTATTTATCATCTCCCGGTAGCAGTGTGTATAGTGAGCGGCTGTTTTCGGAAGCAGGTATAATTTATGAGGAAAAACGCAATCGTCTGCTATCAACAAACGCTGAAAAAATTGTTTTCATTCATCATAACTTACCACTGGTAGATTTTAAATATTAATTTGTTAGCTATTTTTTTTGGTTAAATAAATATATCTTTGTGAGTAATATTTTGAGTTCTTTTTTCATGATTTATTTGGTAATCCTTACTATATTTGATCATAAATACGAAATTAAATCTGTTTATCACGATTTCACGCCAAAACTGCTGAACCGATTTAAATGAAATTTGGTACACAGATACATACTCTAGAGCCTTAGAAAGGACATGGGCTATAATTTACGCGGACGAAGTCGCGGGAAAACAGCTAGTAATAAAAAAATAATAAATAAATTGCTATTCGGTATTCGGCCGAATAGTTAACCATATTCGGCCGAATACCGAATAGCGAAAAAAAGTGGCCGAATAGCCGAATACCGAATAGTTGCCGAATATTCGTGGCGTCTCTAATACAGAGTATTACCTGATTCTTTAAAGAACAAAAAATTGAAGCGTGGTGAAACAATTTTTATGAGAAAGAAAGATATATTATTACAAATTTGGCAATCGAAGAGAGAAATAAGAATGATTTCCAGTATACATTCGGCTGAAATGTTAGAAAGTCACAATATAGACTGGCACACGAGAAATAAAATAATGAAACCGACGTGCGTGATATAATACAGTAAATTTATGAAAGGAGTTGATAGTACATAGCAATACAAGCATGACATATAAAAACATTTTATTAGAAGTAGTTCTCAGTTTGATAACAGACCTTTGCCTGCGGAACCAATGGATACTGCGCAGCCGGGAACATCAACTTCGACTTGTTATAAGTGCAGTTTTTGTAATATACAACTTCACGTAGGTAATTGTTTTTATAAATACCATACTCTTAAATAATACTAGTTTATTATGTTCTTTAACAATTAAATCAATGAAATGTTCCTATGTGTTTTTTTGTAGTTTTAATTTGTTTGTTTTTTTTTTCGAACATTACACGTGACTCAAAATATTTATTTGAACTTTTTGATATTTATGCTGCTGCTCCTCAGTGAGTTTAATAGTGAAACAATTATTAGAATATCTTAAATACCTGGAAAATTATGACCGTCCTTTTTTACGCGAATGCTCTAATTTTTGACCGCGGTAATTCATAAACATCGGCGACACATGTAATTTGGTAATATGTATAATAATAGATCTTTGTTGGGCCATATCATGTGTGACGTGATATGTCATATCATGCATAGTGTAATGCGTCATGTTATGTGTCTTATCACGTGTAGTGTCATGCGTCATGCCATGTGTCATGTCATGTGTCATATAATGGGTTATATCGTTTGTCATTTCATATGTCATGCCAAGTGTCATGTTATGTTTCAAGACATATTGTGATCAAGCACATCAAAGTAAACAAAAGAGTCTACAGAAACATAAAGAAGTAATCTTCCTTTCTTAAAAAACGAGTGTAAATTAGTGTAAAAATGCATTTCTTTTAATTTATATCCTATACACCCATTTTTTTTGGGGCCTCAATAGCCCGGTTGGTAACGCGACGTGTTGACTGCGAGCCAGCAGAGCGCTAGAGGCTGTGGGTTCGATTCCCACGAAAACGCTGGTCACAAAAAAAGTGGTATCACAATGGGCCTATAATAATGGCCTAAGTGTGTCTTCGGACAGCCACAACAATCTACATTTACATCTATGCACCCCTTTAAAAAACATACATATGTTTGTCAACTGTGAAAGAATAATTAAAATCGGTAAAGTAATTTCTGAGATTAATTAAAAATTCACTCTCTTTTTACTATTAGTATATTAGTGTAAAGTTTAGTTTAGAAATATAAAACTATAGATGTGTAAATGGTGTTTCGCTTGACGAATAGATAAGTAATATTTTTCGAGCAAATAGTGGTTGGTCAAATCTAGAAGCTCATTTTTACTAAACAAAAAATGGCTTGCACTTTTAGCAATTAAATTTATTCATTGAACGATAAAAAACCTTCTTCTGATCATACAATTGAAATTTTGAGTTAAACGATCCTTTAGTTTTTTTTCTTCTAAATAAATATCAAGCAATTTTTAAAAAGGTGTTTTTATAAAAACGTAAATCCAAGTTATTTATAAACGTGATTTTAACCCAAATTACAAATAATGAAAAGTGTTGACTGAACCTTTCCAAACTTTTATACGTAATATTTTCGTATGATAAAGAATGCTACAAACAGAATATAAAATCATTATTATCTCACAAGAGTACTATTCTTAGGTTTATATACTACTATAAACAATAATGCCCAAAATGTGACTAAGCATGTACGTCATCGAATTTGAAAATAAAGAAAAATGTAATTTACTTTGAATCTCAAATTTTACATCCCCAAGGACATTTAAGGTTAAAAAATATTACCGCATTAATAAACTTTAAAAAATAAATATTGTCTTACGTCTTCACCAGTTCCTGAGACAATTTTCGTAAGCCTACCGTAAACAGTAGGCAGAAATTCTGATTAGATTCAAAATTGCCCCAAGTCTCGTGCTTGTTTGACCTAGAACAAAGAGCTCGCTTTATTTTCCTTTGATATATAATAAATTTTTAATTTTTAATATTATTTCACAGAGAAAATTCATATCTATGTAAAGTATATAGGTGTAATAAACTGCTAGCTATTACTTTTATCGGTAGTGAATTAAAAAAATTAATATATCCATTAAACGAATTTTGAAGAAAGTCAGTTTTGCTAGAGAATATGATTGCATTATTGATCTTGCTTATCTTGGACACGATGAGAGATGAGAGTTAATAAAAATTACACACATATATGAAGTCTTAGTTTATAAATTTCTTTTCAACAATCACTGAATTGGTCTATGTCATTAGAAAGCTTTGATATTATAGTATGTAGGTTTATATAAATATTATACTACATATATATACCAAGATTCAAGATGTCAGGCTATCTTAGGAAGGATTTAAATATCTTAATAACCTAAAAAAAACTGTTTAAATATTTAGAAACTGTCCGAAGATAATTTAAAAATTTTTTTGTTTGCTTCTGTTGTAATAACAAATAAATATCTGAAGAATTTAGCTGGCAGTAAGACAACGAAATGTAAGATCTGGCATTTATGGTAGATTTCTGTTTTACGTAGGATGAAGTGGTTACATCTCTCGCGGTTTCCATCTGATACTGTTGCTGAATCTATAGTTGCCCATGTTTCAGATAAGCTGAATTTAGATAAATCACTTCTCAAATGTTTTCCTTTAATAAAAAAAGACTGCGACATTTCTTCCTTAAAATTTATCAACTTTAAGTTGGGAGTTCCCGGTGATATATTCAAAAAGTTCCTCGATCCATCTATCTGGCCTGCAGGATTACAAGTTGGTATCTTCAATAATTATTTTCCAAAAAACTTGATCGACCAGCCCATTGTGGAAGTATCATAAACCATGATCATAACGATAATTCTTATTTTTGTAAATTGCATTCTTTTTCCGAAGAGAGAACCTATTATGGTATTTCTGTGTATTATCAAAATGTTAGAGGTTTAAGAACTAAGTTGAATGAACTTAAACTTTCTTTAATTGAAAACAATTATGATATAATCTTGTTGACTGAGACTTGGTTAATTAGTGACATTTCATCTTCTGAATTTTCAACGGATAATTATATAATTTATAGAAAAGACCGGTGCCCACTTTCTTCTGGATGCAACAGAGGGGGTGGTGTACTAATTGCCGTCCGATCCGATTTTTATTCTGAAGAAATTGCTATGCCTGATAACGTCACTAATATTGAGCAAATTGCAATCCGCGTTTCCTCTTCCTCAATGGATTTTTCATTAATTTTTTATAATTGTTACATACCTCCGGCTTCGAATTTCGAAACATATAAAATGCATTTAAATAACATTGAACATTTATCTTCTTTACTATCTGATCATGAACATATGTGTGTTGTTGGTGATTTCAACTTAAGTAAAGTATCTTGGTCTGTTATGGATAATGACATATTTCTTACTCCTTCTAATATCTCTTCGGAAATTGAATATCACTTTTTAGATAATATGATTGGCTTAAATTTGTTCCAAATAAATTCGGTTAGCAATTTTCTTAATAGATTCTTAGACTTAATTTTTGTTTCTGAAAATATTTTAATTTGTCGTTTTATAGTTTTGCTAAATCTATGTGCTTATCTTCCTCTCAGGTATATGATTTTAGAAAAGCAGATTTTAATAAATTAAATTGTTTCTTTGATAATGCCGATTGGTGTAATCTCTTAGAGAGCCATTCATTGGAGGAAGCATATAGCAGCTTTCTTGAAGTTATAAAGAGTGGTCTTGATTTGTTTGTTCCTTTAAAATGTAATATTAACAATCACCATCCTAAATGGTTTAACAAATCTCTGCTTCGTTTAAAAAATGCTAAAAATAAAGCACATAAAGCCTGCAGATATGCGCTTAATAAACATGGCAAAGTAAATGATGTCGCCGTTGCAAACTTTAAACGATTGAGGAATGAATTTGAGTTTTTGCATCGTTTTCTTTATAAACAATATATTCTCACTATTGAATCCCGCATTAAATATAACAGCCGTGCATTTTGGAGCTATTTAAATAATAAACGCGAATCCTCTGGACTTCCAAATTATATGGAATATGACAATTATCAATCTAATAATCCACAGGAGTCATGCGAACTCTTTGCTAAATTTTTTGAATCTGTGTATTGTGATGGTACTCCAGTTAGTATTTCCATGCTTTCCAATCGAGACACTCCTTTGAATATTGGTATTTTATCGTTAACTGAATTTGATATCAGAGCGGCAGTAAACGATCTCCAGTATAATTACTGTCCTGATTCTGATAATCTGTCTCCTGGTCTTCTCAAATCATGTGTTGATTCTCTGGCTTTACCTTTGACCGTTATTTTTAATTTATCGCTAACTACAGGTAATTTTCTTGATGTGTGGAAAATTTCCACTGTCAAACCAATTTTTAAGAGTGGTGCTAAGCATTTGGTAATAAACTATAGAGCAGTTTCGTTGATGAAAATAATTCCTAAATTACTCGATTGTATTGTGGCGAATAAATTGGCTTTTTTATGTAAGGAAGTTATCTGTTCACAGCAACATGGCTTTTTAAAAGGAAAATCTACAGTTACTAATCTCGCTTTATTTACTAATTATTGCTTAAACGCTATGGAAGATGGCTACCAAGTTGATACAGTCTATACTGACTTCTCTAAAGCGTTCGACAAAGTTAACATATCTGTTCTTGTTAATAAACTTTATCATCTCGGAATTCACTCTACCTTTTTACAATGGATTTCTTCTTACTTGTCTAATAGAAAACAAAGTGTGATTATTAACGGTTACTGTTCGAGAATTTTTAATGCTGATTCTGGCGTTCCACAAGGTAGCCACTGTGGTCCCATTTTATTTATCTTATTTATAAATGATATTGTCAATTGCTTTTTATTTTCTCAATGCTTAATTTATGCGGATGATCTAAAAATTTTCATTAAAGTAACTGATCATAATTGCTGTTCAATGTTGCAGCAAGACCTGAACAGTCTTTTAAGCTGGTGCTCAACTAATTGTCTCCATCTTAATATTTCTAAATGTAAGGTTATATCATTTTGCAGGACCGCTGTTTGTTATAGTTATAAGTACGTTTTAAATTCGGAAACTTTAGATCGTGTTGAGGATATAACCGATTTAGGCGTTATCCTGGATAAAAAGCTCTCTTTTTCCCTCCATGTTGATCATATCATTTCTAAGGCCTATAAAATGCTTGGTTTCATTAAAAGGAGTACCAAAGAGTTTACTGATCCTTTCGCCATTAAAACTTTATATGTCTCGTTAGTAAGATCTCTGCTAGAATATGCCGCTGTTATCTGGTGCCCTATGTATACTACATATATCTGTAGAATAGAAGCAGTGCAAAAGAACTTCACTAGATTTTTATGCTTCAAATGCAACCTTTTTAAAAATGTTTTACCACCCTATAAATCTCGGCGCCTGTTATTTGGTTTGTCAACACTCGAGTTTAGACGCGATTGTTGTTGTGCCATGTTTATTAGGGATTTATTGTGCAATGACATAAAATGCGCAGAGTTACTCTCCTTGATAATGCTTTATGCCCCTGAAAGACCTCTTCGTTCAAGAGAGCTGCTACTTGCTCCTTATCATAGAACCAACTATGGGTCTCAGGAAGTTATTACTAGATGCATTATTAAATTTAATTATTTCAATGATTTCGTTGACTTCTCTTTATGTAGATCAAGTTTCAAATCCAAAATCACGTACCTGGAAAATATATCTCTCAATTGATTATATTGAATTTGTCGTTTAAATGAATTATTGAATTTTGTAATAATATATTCTAGTCTGTAGGGTTATTGTATTGATCTGTAGACTGAATGACGAAATAAATAAATAAATAAATTACAATTAAGTAGAAATTTAAGCATTAGATTTCATTTGAGTCATGCTTAAAGTACCTATAATGTATTTTTTCACAAAGTTTAAAATTGAGAAAATGCTTGTCCTTTCACATCTTAATTTTTTTTTTATTCCTCAACGAAAGGAGTTATAATATGGTTTGTTTAGGAGTTTATGATTTTGTTTATTCTACTCTATCGATTTGTCCTAATTGCAAACTTCAAAACGGCGGGCAGGACGAAAATAATAAAACCATTGGACGTTTGCTTTACTTTAAATTGTTGCAATTGAAAAATGGGGAATGGATATGGCAAAATCGTTGTGAATATGTTTATTTATAAAAAATTATATCATAGCTAGATTGTATACCTTCTACAGAATTGTGATTTTTATAATACGGAACGCTTTGTCAGTTTGCAATGTCAAATTTTTTTGTTAGTATATAAAACTACAGTAGAGCTAATAAGAAAAGCCAGAAAGTAGAAAGTGCAGAATTCTATTACTATAGTAATATAGTATAATACTGTGGTTTAATTCGGTCTTTGGATGGACAGGACACATTTCATTGAAACTAATCACATTTGCTGCAGAGAGAGATAGTGCGGTTCTTAAATGTCCCAGTTTGAACAACAACTAATTATAATGCTTGATTTCGTACTTAAATCCTATCATGATGAACCTACAAGGTTGCCAAAAACTACATTTGCGTAAGTGCTTTCGTGCAATGACAAATTGAAATTGCTTATATGTATGTTACTGTGCTTGGTACAAGCTTTCCACATTTAACATGTTGAACAATCATCAACATCAGCTTAATTTCTTATACAGGTACTCTTGTACAAAATCTCCAGTTTTGACACAGCTTGGGATATTAAATGAGTTGAAGATCCTTTTAATACTGAAATCCATTTATAACATACTTTAACTCTTTCAGGATTGCCCTATGAAATCAGCTTATACTGGCATCAGTATCCATATCAACTCGGTCTTGTCTTTTGCAAAATTCGAGCATTGATATCTGAAGCGTAAGTATCTTTTCCGTCAGGCATTGTCTTCTTGTAGCATGCTAACTCTTTCGTTTCATTTAGGTCAACGTATGTTTCTGTACTGACAATAGTGGCTTTCTCGATGGAACGATTCCTAGCTATTTGTCATCCTTTACATCTGTACACGATGAGTGGCTTCAAGCGGGCTTTGCGTATTATAGCCGCCCTTTGGATAGTGAGTTTCCTAAGTGCTGTGCCTTTTGCAGTATTTACCAAAATTGATTTCCTGAAATACCCAGCAGGTAGGTTCTCCTTTTGCCAGAAGACTATTTTTGACAATCAATAGACCAAATATATTTAAGATAATTCAACGATACACAAATCGGCATTTTGTGCGATGTTGGAAAATCCACCGGGCTTCCCGCTATGGGAACTATCGTCGTGTCTCTTTTTCGTCATCCCCATGGTGCTTATAATGGTTTTGTATGGTCGAATGGGATGTCGTATTAGATCCAGGACAAGGCATAGCGTCGCTTTGGGTAAATCTAATAAAATACACTCTATTCTGCAGCATATTCTCACATGTATCCTCTTATTAGGTGTTCAGCAAGGGTCAATGCACAAGGAATCCAGGCATCAGCAGTCCAGAAAGGCCATCATTAGAATGTTGGGTGAGTTCAGACGATAAAATGCAATACAGATTTTTACTATTGTTGATTTGTCCAGCCCTTTGAGCAAGACGACTCAGGGAATTTTATGTCGGTAGTCATAACATTTGAAATTATCTTGGACTCATCCTCTCATATAGGAATAAGATATCTTAATATTAAATCTTCTGAACTGATGTTTTACGCTCAGTTTTTATATTAAAGTTTAAACCCTGTTAAAGCCTTTGTTAAACCGGCGTTTAATTAAATACTTAGTTTACCTGTGAAATAAATTTTTTGTTTCCGCTATAAACCTTTGTCATTTCAAACTGATTATAGTTGGAAATCCACTAAAATATCTCGGTGTAGTATCGTTTTTGCTACTGTTGTGTTCCATGGTAAATCTCCATATCGCATATAAACTCAGTCTAAAATATTTATTAATGAAATTAATCTTCCATCTATAAACTGGGTCAAAAGATACTTCATTTATTCTGAGCGGTTCGCAAATGTTGGATATATTATACAAGAAAAGCAAGATCTCTAAAATTTATGTTCTTCTATCCAATACCAAGGATTCCACGATTTCATAATTTTACGGGAGAATAAATCAAATTATCTGTAAGTCTCCGTCTTCTTGCACTATTTAATTGAAATATTTTAATGATATTTGGTTTCATTCTATTTTCTGATTACTATTTAAGGTATTTAAATGCAGTGCCATCTATTAAATTTTAAATACTTTGAGCGATACATAGTTATTTTTCGGAAAAAGGCTGAGTTCGAGACCTACTATAACGAATTTTGATGAAATATTATAAGAAAATTAATTTGAGATGAAAAGTGATGAATATATAAGGTGTAACATTATTAGATACGGATATTTTGAGAGGGGTATGTATACGTCCTAATAAACGCTTTGAGTGAAAAATCAACATTATCAGAGGACATTTTATTTTTCATACAAAAAATAAAATAATAATTGTCACAAAACGTAATCATCCTGTACACCACTAACGTTCCGAGAAACATTCCTACTACCTACACTACTACAAACAGGGCCACAGCTGCAGGCAGGCTCCAATTCGCGTAGCGATAACATATCACCATGTTCAGGTATTCGGCGTTCGTGTACCGGTACGGCATTTTGAATGTTTTTGCGAACAGACACGCGACACGTACAAAGGATTTAATGCAATTGCACAATCGTGCGGGCGTTCCGTCCACGACAGCTGGTGACCCGCGCGGTGGGGGCGCTCGGGGGTTGCGCTAGTGTCACATGGCGCTGGAAAATACCGACCGCCGCTGCCGCCATCGGCCGCGCTTGTTTGTAGTAGTGTAGGTAGTAGGAATGTTTCTCGGAACGTTAGTGGTGTACAGGGTGATTACGTTTTGTGACAATTATTATTTTATTTTTTGTATGAAAAATAAAATGTCCTCTGATAATGTTGATTTTTCACTCAAAGCGTTTATTAGGACGTATACATACCCCTCTCAAAATATCCGTATCTAATAATGTTACACCCTGTATAAACATTTTTTTATCATCCGCTTAACCCATTAATGCGCAAAACGAGAATTGTGTGAATGCAAGTTCAATTGTACAATTCGAATAGAAAATTGGGGCGATTTGCTTCCAAAATCGTATATAAGGGTTTTGTGTGGATACTCTTTCAGAATCTGGCATTTGTTTTGCATAAAAACTTCAAAAACCCTATTATTTTTTGGGTTTTTAAACACAAATACTGATTTTTGTTGTAATTTTTCTTTTCAAAGTCGATTATCTTGACGTTACTGCTATTGAATGAAATATTTTGATGATATTTGGTTTCATTCTTTTAAGGGCCAGTTTTTGAGTTAAAAAATCATATTTTATTTTATCTATTAATATTTAAAGTGCATCTATGCATTTGTTTTGTATAAAAGCTTCAAAAACCCTATTATTTTTTGGATTTTTAATTATCGAAAGAACACGTTTGAATTTTTTTCAGAATTTGTTCGACTATTTTTGCTTTTTTGGATTTGGTCAATTTTCGACAAAAATCAAAAAATGGTCCCGAAAAATTCTGAAAAAGTTCACACGTGTTCTTTGACTAATTAAACGCAGTTTTTGTCCTATAGAATTTATTAGTAAAGCTGATAATTTTTGAGTAAAAATATCAAGTTTTTTATGATGAAATGGTTTGTATTATATATATTTAATTTTATTATAATAAAATGGACATGAAATAAAAATGACGACTTTCCTTTATTAAAAAGTATTTACATTTTACCGATCACTCATTTTGTTAAAAAATAGTGACTCATTAGTTTTCACACATTCCTTTTGGACACCCTGTACATTTGGTAAAACCCGATTTGTAAAGATTTTAAGTTGAGAAATGCTTTGTTTCAGAATTGAGTGTCAGGAACAGACTGAAAATTTTTGTATCCACAACTTATTGACTTTTACACCAGGTTTTGTGAATTGAATGCATGAAATTAAATTTTAAGTTAAATTTGAAATAAAATAGTGGTTAGTTATACAAGAAATTATGTATACTCGTATTTTTTGACGGGAGACCCTATGTTCTTTAAAATGTGTATGGTTCAAAAAAATTAACCGAAGGTGCAAATAAAAGCCTAAATCCTCTACTTTCGATTGCGGCGTGGCCATTTTTAAATTCACGATGGTGGACTCAATATGGGGGTTAAAATGACAAAGTGTCAACAAAATTATTGTTGCTAGCTGATTTTCGCGCATTGCGAAATATATAACCTATCTATAACCTACAGGGCGTTTGTCATAGTTTTACTCTTTCAAAAATGACAACAATCTTCTCCAAATTTTAAGTTTTATAATAGAAATTCGTTATTTAGGCGGGGTGGGGAGTCGAGTGATGACAATGTAACCTTGATGTTTTAAGTAAAATGCACTAAAAGCGTTTTTGTTTTTGTACTACAATAATTTTACCTTACACACTTCATCAATGACTGATTACTTACAATAAAGGAACAAAAAGTAGAGTACCATACAAATCAGCAAAGTCTAGCCCTAATACATCTTTTAGATAAATTAAAATCCAAATAAACAAAGCTATCATTGAAAGAACGAGACATCGATGTGATAGGCTCATTGTAACCATAATTAGTACCATGTTGAGGAACGTGGACAAAATCTCTGTGTCTCAGCGAACGAGAGGGAACCGAAATATTAAAAGAGGACAGCAAAACCGAAGAATCTATGTCGCCTAGTAGGCAATCAAAAGCGAAAACAGTTTTGGAAGTTTTACGTCGATTTTCTAAAGAATCAAGATTGATAAGTTTGAGGCGGTGTAAATAAGGAGACAAAATAATTGGATCATTCCATGGAAGTGCAAAACGGATAAATCGTCGCTGCACAGCTTCAATGCGATTTATGTGACTAGTGTAGAAAGGTGACCAAACACAACTAGCATATTCTAGAATGGGCCTCACAAAGGTGCAATGCAATAAACGAGTTATGTAAGGGTCGTTGAACTCCTTGGACCACCTCTTGATGAAGCCTAAAGTAGCATTGGCTTTATTGCATATAGCATTAATATGATCGTCAAATGTAAAAGAACGATTTAACCACACACCCAGGTCTTTGGTCTTATCAAGTTGGGACAGTACACAGTTATTTATGTTATAGACGAAATTAATAGGGAGTCTTTTCTTTGAAAAGGACATAGACGTACACTTGCTTACGTTGAGGGCGAAACAGTTTACAGAGCACCATTTATAGAGGGCGTCCAGGTCAGAATTCAAAAGGAAGCAATCGTTTGGAGTAGACACAACACGAAAAATCTTTGCATCGTCAGCATAGCACAAAATGTTTGAGTGTTTTAAACACAGACACAAGTCATTTACATAAATTATGAATAAGAGTGGTCCAAGATGGCTACCTTCAGGTAAACCAGAGGTATTAACTATCTCGTCAGACAAGGATCCGCGAAAATACACTCTCTGAGTGCGATCCAACACATAGGAACCAACCCAGTTTACAAACAACTGAGGAAACCCGAGGGCAGTGAGCTTATGAAGCAGAATGACGTGACTAATTCGGTCAAATGCTTTGCTAAAATCTGTAAAAATACAGTCAACTTGTTTACCAGTCTCCAAGGCTGCCAAACAGAAATTTGAGAACTCTAGGAGGTTAGTAGATGTTGATTTGCCTTACCTAAAACCGTGCTGAAAAGAGCCTAAGAATGGCTTACAGTGGAAGCACAAGACAACGTAAATATTACGTCGTTCGGATCAAACCCGCCCGGTTTTGAAAATTCATTGCTCAATATTTAATTATTATTGCGTAATCTTATTTTGGCACTAAGTAGAGGAGCACTCAGTTGTTTTTCCTTCTTCACTGCGATCACTATATATATACATATATAATACAAATTTAGAAGTTCGTAACTCTATCGATGTTTCTTTACAGCGTCAAATAATCAAGTTTATGTATCCTGAAGTCCACCGAAGACTAGTCAATGTGATAAAGATCCAAAAAATGTGCGAGTGGAGTATGCAAAAGTAAATTTATGTGCATATAATCAGCAACAGAGCCGTCTAAAAAGCTATATACAAAAATTTTAATTTTGTGGGCGGGTTTGACCCGAACAACCTAATAAGAGCCTCAAATATTTTAGCAACAGCGCACAATTTTGCAACTGGTCTGTAGTTTGAAATGTCATTCCTGTTGCCCTTTTTGTGCAATGGAATAATAAATGAAGACCTACATATTATGGGAAAAACGCCACTGAAAATACATAAATTAAATAAATAACACAAAACACTATTTAGGGAACTGGAACATTTTTTAAAACGAGAGGCAGGGATACTATCGGGACCACAAGAAAAATTGTTATTCCAGTTAGCAATAAAACTTAAAATTTAACCACAATTAGTTTAAAATAATTTAAAATTGTAGTTTTGATAATAGTTATTATAAATGAAGCTGTTGTGTCCGAATATAAAAAAAAAGTAAAAAAATAATTTCTTCTTAAACTTTGAGTGGGCTCAATATTCTTAAAATTTTAAAAGTAAGGCAGTTTGGAATTTTGCTCGATTTATTACTTTTAATATTATCAAGTCGGATTAGAAGTTATTCTAAAGTTATGTAATTTTTATTATTATTATTTCTTTTTCTGGCTATATTAGTATTGGGCAACATTTCATATTAGGTTATTAATTTTATAATACAATAATTATAAAATGTGCAAACTTTGAAATAACCATTAGACTTTTTGAAATTAAAATTTATATACATATGATGCAAAATTAAAACTAACAAACACATATTATTTTTAAAATGTTAGTAGCTCTGGTCAACTCAAAACTTAATTAAAAAAACCGGTTAAGTGCGAATTTGCGCGCAGAGGTTTACGAACCATATTTTCCAGAATTTTAGGACTAGGAATCTAGGATTTTAGGACTTTCGTTATAATTTTCCTAAAAACTTCAAGTAATGTATTATATTCCATGACTATTTTAAAATTTCGGCAATAAGTTGGGTGAATGGGGGAGGGGAGGGGAAGGGGATGCAGATTGTGAATTGTGATGGCATGTATCGCGCAATAAGCTAAGTAGAATGCAAAATTTGAATTAAATATAAGTGTTGTCCACCTCTGAATACAAACTCAATTCAAAACGTAAAAATTAATGAATGAGCAAAGTCTTGTGCTTTCGGGTGTTTGTGATGTCATTTTAGTAGGTTTAGTCCAAAAAACCATATAATTTTATTTCTTCTTTCAGCCGCTGTAGTTATCACATTTTTCGTCTGTTGGGCGCCATTTCATGCCCAGAGGTTGATGTACTTGTACGCCCGTGACTGGACGCACTATCAGGACATAAACACTTGGCTATTTTCGGTCGCCGGGTGGCTCTACTACGTCTCGTGGTACGTGAAGCCATTACTCATTTCTTTTATTCCTCCCTCAGTATAATCCTTGTGTTTACTAAATAAGAAATTTTCAGCACGTTTCAAGCACTGAGCTTGGATATCTTTCGCAGGAGCTGTAGCACAGCTCCAGTCCCCATTTATCTTTCAAGAAGTCTTGTGAGATTTCTTATCCTGCCTTTGTGGCGTCATTTACTTTCAGCACGATAAACCCGATCCTGTACAATGTGATGTCACATCGGTATCGAGTTGCATTTAAAGAAACCCTCTGCGGCAGGAAGAAGGGATACTATCAGAATAACGGATTCGCCCGGGATCAGTCCAGTTTCCGGGAAACAACAGTGGCATCGACAGCGGGCTATGAAAACGCTCATCTGGTAGGTTATATTTCATTAATTCATTTCTCACAATGGCAGTGAGTGCATTGCAGGCGGTACTAATATATACCTACAACAATAAAAATTTTTTTTTTTTAAACGCATTGGTTCAACTTAAAACTTGGAGGAGTAAATAAGAATTAACGCTATAGAGATTTTATATAAATTAAACCATACTTTGATCCCCAAAATGGTAGGTACGCCTGCTTTAGAACGGTGGAAGCTAATTAGAATTAATTAACTTTATTTAGCTCCTCTATGTCCCGATTTTAGAATGCAGTATTAGCTCCACTTTGATTCTCAAGACCCTAAAGAAGCATCTCCATGCTCATACTTTTATTTCAAAAGAAATCTATATAGTCCGAAAGATTCTCATATGAAAGACTGATACTTGAAAATTATAATTATTACATGGAAATTTTATTTATTACTTTATTAATCCTTTTTTACATAAATTTTACCTATTCTTTAATAATAAAAATAATATTATAAGAAATTTCTATAATAAAGAAAAAGATATTCTAATAAAAGTAAATCTTCAGATCTGTTTCGGGGATCCAAAGATTAAAATAAGAATTGCGAAGTCTTTACTTTGATCCTTTAAAACGTTTTTCAAAGATCGAAAGCTCAAAAGTAGAGTTTAATTTTGAGCTGCGGACCGAATATGCAAAAAATTGTGACCTTTGGGCTCTAAACAGAACTAAACTTTCCACTCATGTGCAGTTGATTACATTTCAAATATCCCCGCTTCTTTGGTAGGCTTATTGTCAACGGAAAATAATGCGACTGTATATAACGTTTCTTATTTTTTTTTTTTTTCAGGTGCGGGTTCGTTCGGTACGCAATTCCATTTACAAGGATTCTCACAAAGGCAACATTCACTGGCGGAACAAAACCACCTGCAATAATCAAGCAATCAAGGTACGTCTCCAGCGCTTTCAATACCTCTACGATTTGTCGCGATATTCAAAGAAAATAAGCGTTCGCAGTGATTGAGGGGCAGTAGAGTGTTACGTCAACTCCAATTGGGGTAATTCATTTGATGCTTTTAAGGGATTATTCCGGTTTAGCGGCCGAATAAATAGGCAGTATTTCTGTTTTTTTTTTTTTTTTTTTGTGCAAAATGATTATGAACCTTTTTTTTTCTCTATTATTTTTTTTCAAAATTTGGGTCGTCGAAGTTGAAAGTCTTATCTAGGCGGCATGATTCAGCCTAGGCACGTCTGAAATTTAGAAATAAAGAAAATTATTAATCAGGAAAGCACCGCTTTAGTATGAACTATCAAAAATTATTTTTGCAAAAAATTGACAAAACGGTCGGTAATTGAAATTAATGTTTTGACTTGTATTCATTTCATTTGTTTTTGTATTTGAAATATGAAAATATAACAGTGCTTCATACCATAGTTAATAGTGTACAGAATTTCGTGTTAAAATTTCAGCTCGAACGGATAGCTTTGTTTTTATTGCGCACGCCAGTTGAAAAGATAACATTTCGAGGAAAATGCATTTAAAGTATGAGCTGCGCAGTACGGCGCTCGCACAACTCTGCTTAAAAAAGCCTGCAAATTGCGATCTAATAGAAATCTTTGAAATCAAATTCTAACAGCATAATCTTGAAGGTTCATACTTTTTGATTATCATTTTTTTTTTCAAAATTCCTGACCAGAATGATCCCTTAACTGAAAGGAATTACCGATAAATCCAATTTGGATACGAATACACAGCAAATCATCTTCTATAAAAAACAACACAACAAGTGATATTGACCGGAAGTGAGCAAAAAAGGTAAAATTTATTAACTCTTTCGGGCCATAGACATATCTTCTGATTATATTGGCAGTATTACATAGGTACTACTTGCCGGATTTAATTAAAAATGTATACAGGTTTAATAATTTCATCCGCGCCATGCATTCTGTACATGAAAACAAACACATTGCAACAATTTTAACACATTTTCACATGTACCGCTTGTACCACTCGTGCTCTGGTCAAAACAAAAGTCTGGTGACAATATATTTTTTTGTGAACGAACTCTTATCCATTAGGGCTTTTGATATGCTCTTGACTTGAAATCTATAAATACTGGGCTAAGTTTCAAAACGCTCATATTACTTTATTATTATCATGCAAAATTACACTTCTTGCAAAAGTGGTTATAACTTTCATGGGAATTAATATATGTATATCAAAATAAAATAGATATCTAAAGAAATTTTTATTATTTATCTATAGAATATAAATTTCACGATTTCTTCAGTCGCCGGACTTTGGAAATGAACATCTTACATGCCTCGCGGTCGATGAAAAACAAACTTAGCGGTTATCATGGAATACGATTCGATTAAATTTAATCGAATGGTAACCAACGCAAGGCAGATACATATAATGAGACTTACTATACGGATTTCTTTAAAAAGCTTGAAAAATGTCACTGTTTTCTCACGTATATGTATAAATAAAATATCACTGATCCTGTATCGTCCATAATAATTTATATCTTCGTATGTTGCATTAGGCAAAATATCTATGGATAAGTAACTTTATTTCTTTTTAAATTAATGATTAAAAATGATTAATAATCGTATATTATATTGTACTTTAGCACCGTGAGCAAAATGCTATAGAGAAATATAATACAAAGAAATATGGCCCCGTCAAATATTGCTCTACAAATTTAGATAAAGGTGTTAAAAGGTAGGTAATCCATTATGCAAAAATCCATTACAAATACCGTGTTGATGGTCATACTTTTTGAACGGTCTTACGAAAATTACACATATTTTGATTTATAATTTTTATAATTTGAAATTAGCTCGCGATGGTAGAGGTGTACTGAAGCGATTGAAAACATATTAGAATTAGTAGGAGATCTCTATCCAATGACATTTTAGTAAGCTTCATAGTTTTTTTAAGAATATTAATAATGGGGTATTGAGTGAAAAAGTACGTGACAATATAAAACTACCCGCACACATAAACGTTTTCTTATATAATCGCATCTCAGAATAAATATTGATCAAGGGGGATATTCCACAATTCAATTGAGGAGCAAAATTCTAGCAGAAACAAATTTTTACACTTAAAACTGAATTGTGTCAAAAAAAAGTGTGCCTTGCTTGACTTTAGATTCGCTACGCAATTGCATTGTGGAATAAAGCCTCAACTCACTCCATATGAATCGATTGGTGTTTTACCTGCTATTCCAAATGTTATTATATTCGTGCAATGACCGTATTGGACCTTGTCAAAGAGGTTATACCTTCGTTTAATCTTTGCACCATCTATAGGATTAATTAATTTACGTTCAGAAAATCACTTGCCATTTCGTCCTACATCTTTTGTGAGCATCCTTGACAACATTTGTACTTTGTTCTTACAACTAACCTTACTAATTAACAGCTGGAATTCTCGTTTCCAATCAACGCGGCGACGCAAATTGTATCCACACACCTGGCTAAAGCTGTTGAACCACATTGCGCCTGGGTATCTCCTATTGAGGAAATGAATAACACCTCCTCAAATCATGAAATTGATTACCTGCAATCAATAAAGGTCTGAACAATAGGCACAGATGTTGTCGAAGGCAAAGTTCTCTGCAAGGGATGATAAAACAATGTACACATTGTTTCGTAAGTGTAATGAGTGCTCAGGAAAAATTGACTGTCATTTGCATCCCGGCCGAGCGCCCTTTTGCTCCTTAAGGGCAATTCGCCACCGTACGCAAAGTCGATTAGCATCAAGGTGATGAGCACTAAAATAAAACTGCCCTGCGATAGGAACGGCTCGGCTTGCACGCATTATTGATTTGCTGTCTTTATTGCTAGCAGTTTCCTGCTAATGATAATTAAGCGAACAAGAAAGTGTGTTAAAGTGGTTGGTGTGGACACCAGGAGGAAGTGGATTCAAATTACTGGGAATCAAATTATTGAATAAATAATCGATAGCTATAAGCGTACACACCTTTCATATATATGTATAAAATATATACGAGCATAAAGACGACATTCCTAACCATTGACGGCTCTGGAAAAGCACTGGCAAACTTAATTGAAACACTTTTCAAGTTCTCTGTTTAATTTTCAATTCTAGGAAAATAGGAGATCGTAATTTTAAGCAAATTTCCTGCAATAAATTCAAATATTTTGAATTTGATCTTTTGGAAAACTTGAAAAGTTGCTTCTATTTAACTAAAAATGGCTTTTTATTGCGACTGATACTCATAACAAAAAAAAAAAAAAAAAAAAAAAGTATTACAATCATCCGAAAACTTGACTAAAAGTTAATTTCAAGTATCTAAAAAAACGTTTTGAAAAAAAAAAAAATATGTATACGTGTGTGTGTGCGTGCTTTGAAAATTTTTCCAAACGTCTGACTGCTCTTAAAAATATTTTGGCGGGATTTTGTTTTTTCAACACTAATTATTTTTTTCTCATTTGTACAACAACAACAGTATAGTTAGAAAAAAAAGGAAGTAGATATTAAAAGGCTTTAATAAAAAAAAAAAAAAAATCGCTTTAGAAATTATAGCTGGTTTTGTATTCTCAGCTATATGGTGGACGAAAGACAAAAAACTGACAAAAAATGTTTAAAGAAACGCCGTATTTTAGTATAGTGAAGAATTTTATTGTGTGCATTTGCATTTTGAAGGTAGTCTCATTTGTCCTTTGTACTTAAAAATTTGTTGAATTTTTTATCTTACTTTTCACAATTTTTAAATTGAAATCTGTGAAACCCTAAATGAGG
This sequence comes from Dysmachus trigonus, assembly GCA_949715965.1. Lineage (NCBI taxonomy): Eukaryota > Metazoa > Arthropoda > Insecta > Diptera > Asilidae > Dysmachus > Dysmachus trigonus. The sequence goes on along the minus strand of OX454322.1, from coordinate 42,313,417 downwards.
TAAATGATGTACTGTGTAAAAGGTAAAGAGGTGTAATTTCCAACGAGCTTTTAAACATTATCCTGCAGGCTTTTTATCTTACCCGACTTATAATGCTTTCAGTAACTGCACAAACAGGAAAAATTCTCAACTTAAAAAAAAAAACTCCTTTTAAGGAGGGAGGAGCACTCAGGACACACCATGCAATCTATTGGTATATGTTGAAAAATACATCGTTCAGAGATAGTCTGCATAAAGCGATTCCCAAATTTTATTATGGTTTGCATAGGCATGCTTAAATAAATATGTACAAATATAAGCATTTATTTAACAAATTAATTCTTAGACTAAAAACTGCATTTTTATTTCAAAATTGCAAGTACATATTTGACAAGTACAAGTTTAACAGTATTTCGTTATAAAAGCAATCATGTCGTGCCTTCAAATCAAAGAAAAATTTTTTCAAAGTAAATACAAATAGCAGTGAATTATAAACTCTAGATAGTTAGTTTTACTATGAAATGTATTGTTCTAAAATGCCACTACTTTTGATTCAAAAACAAATATAGTTAATAAAGAAAAAAAAAGCACTTTGTTTTGAAAAAGTTTATAATGTTTTTTATGTTTGGTCATTGTCAAATTAACGATGGAAATTGTTAAGTCCAAAGCTTAATGCGAAACGTAGTTAAATTACCAATTTTCAGCATTGGAGCCAAATCACATTGGAAAATTATTAATTTAATAAAGTTTTGCTCAGTGAGGAAATAAAAATCCATTTATGAATAACAACATCCTCCTTATAGTCCGGTCAAAGTAGACATCTCAATTTACAATAATTCGCATAGAGCTGTAAATTGGTACAGACTTTGGGAACATTATTACAAATAAAATACTGTCCCCATCTATCCCACATCTGCAAAAAAAGTTATTCAAGGTCAAAAGTAAAAAAAAATGGTTTTTCAAATTTTTCTGGCAAACAGTAAGTTTTATCATAAAAATAAATGGTACAAAAGTTGTAGATCATGAGGTTATCTACAAAAATTGTTCTTATACTTTTTTTTAAAGAATCACGGGAAGGGTGATATTGCAATTCTAAAAGTTGCAGAAGTCGTATTTTACGTAATATGCACACATTTCTACTCCACCTGTGAGGTAGTGTTCTCGGCGTATTTTCTATCTATTGTGACTAAGTTTTTTTAAAAATATTGTATTTACCGAAAAATGGTATTATTGAAAATGATTTAAATCGCACGAATTATTGTTGGTTTCGGGAAGATGTTATTCTGACTGATAATCTTCAAATACCACTTCAATAGTTATATCTTCTTCGCTTTCTTCTTCTTCTTCTTCTTCTTCTAGCTGGATATGTGAAAACATTGGAGTAAAACTGGCACATACTGGTAAGACTGGCACATACTGGTGAACAAAATAACCCGACTTTTTTAAAGCTACATTTTGCACTACAACCCTTTTGCACTTGCAAAAGATGGTGTTGAGAAGTCTTTCCGGAACAGGCGAGAGTAAAGTTTAAATTGGCTCCAAAGTATTATCTACTAATTTCCAATCCCAGTCTTCTGGATCCAGTTGATTGCCATACTTGAACTTGATAGTATTCTCGACATAAGTGTTGACTAGCAGAAGCAGATGTTGTACATAGTTAGACCAGATTGCACTGTTTTATTGTTTAGTGTATTTTTTACAAAACTGAAATACCTATGTCGTTGTTGGTTTGGAAATAAAACCACCTTTAACGTTTTACCAAATTTTTATTTTTTCACCGTATCGCGGTTTCGGAAACTACAGCGTTTCCATCCTCAGTGGTTGTTTTTACCAGTTTGGTAAAAACAACCGCTGAGGATGGAAACGCTGTAGTTTCCGAAACCGCGATACGGTGAAAAAATAAAAATTTGGTAAAACGTTAAAGGTGGTTTTATTTCCAAACCAACAACGACATAAACTAGTTTTACCGTGCTCAAAATAAATTAATATGAAATACCTATATTTGTCTAAACAATCAATTTTTTCTGAGCTCCATACAGAGCAAGAAGAAAGCGAATTCCGTTTGCGATGATGTCTTGTGGAGAAGAGTCGATCTTTTGAAATACTTTTGCGAAATTAATTAAATCATCTTTTTCAGATAATTTCAAGACTAGGCCTGACAACAGACATGTGGCTGATACTGATTTTAAATGTTCTAATTTAGATTGTTTTTTTGTAAGAATTACTTGCTCCAAAAAATAAGTAAATGACTCCGGAATATCGCTGTTAATATCTTCGAAAATTCGACTAGGCAGGGGATAATTGGTATTATCAAATACTGATGATACCGAGTATAAATTCAACACTAAAAGTATTTTATTTATGCCTTCCAGAAAAAAAGCAGGTATACGACCGTGCGTCGCCACTCGGACAATGGAGTCGTAGACAGATGTTGCTCAAGGTTATGCGGGCCAATGAAATTAGGGACTGAGTTTCTTTTATGTCTATATTCTCACAATCGTATAATTTGTATGTATAATTTACACAAACCAATATTATATTTTTACTCATATTTAACAACCGATGGTGTGCATAGGGGGTTCATCGTACATATCATTGTTTTCGGTGATTTAGAATCGCAATATCTCAGGAATGGTGATTCTTAAAAAAAAAAGTATAAGAACAATTTTTGTAGATAATTTTATGATCTACAACTTGTGTCTATTCTATTTTTATGATAAAAATTACCGTTTACCGGAAAAATTGGATAAAAACATTTTTTTTTACCTTTGACCTTGAATAACTTTTTTTGCAGATGTGGGATCGATGGGAACTTTTAATATCTTATTCGTAATAATGTCCCCAAGTTTTGTACCATTTTTCAGCTCTATGCGAATTATTGTAAGCCTACCACTATTTTTTCGACTATTTTGACCGGACTATTACATTTTTATTTAGTTTTAAAGGCTGTTTGAACATTTGTTTAAAAAAGGACGCATTTAAAGCATTTATCCGCAAATTAAAGATATCTACACCTTTAAAATTGCTATAAAATTGACAATTTCAGGAATTTTTGCATCATCTTCGTTTTAAGGGGGTAGTCCAGTGAAAACGACTGTTTTTTCAATGATTTTTTTTTCATATTAGAAATTAATTTTTATTAAAAAACTTTTTGACATATGATAGTACAACTATTAAGCTACAAGAAAAAAAAATTTATTTTTTTTTTCGACGAGTCATCCCGACAAAATGGCCGCTCCAGAAAAAAAATTTTTTTGTTGGCGGACGTCGAATCTCTGCAACGGTTCATTTGAAACAAAAATTTCAAACGAGGTTTTAATCTGTAGAACATTGGCTATCGTCGGAACTAGAATTATTAATTTTCAATAACAAATAACAAAATGGCGGCATTTCGAATTTTTCGGGTGTTTTTCGGGTGCTTAATTTGTTTATAACTTTGTAAATAAACAATGGATCTTAATAATTCTAGTTCCGACGATAGACACACAATCAAGAAATATACAGCTAAATTTTGAGATCAATCGGAGCAAAAGACTCTGAGATCTGACGTCCGCCGAGTCAATAAATGCTGTTTTGAGAAAAACGCGTTTAAAGTTTTTTTTGCGGTAAAAAGCTAAAAAAATGAATTTTACCTTAGTCAGCGATGCCTGCTCCATACATAACGCAATGCCTGCTCCATACATAACTAACTTTAAATTATAAAGCAGAAGGACCTAAACCATTATAAACCGAAAAAAAAGGGCGGAGCAAACAGAAATACAAGAGTCCTCCTTGCTCCGAAACACGCCAGGGGACCTTCGAGCGCTCGGATTACACGTCTCTCGAAAACTCTCTGTATCTTTAAAACTATTCAATATTTTGCTTAGATATTTTAAGGGAGTATTTTCGAGGTGTAGTAGAGTCGATTTAAGCAAAAAAAAAAAAAAAATTAAAAACTTTTTTTTTCACTGGACTACCCCCTTAAAATGTGAATCTTGTTTTCAAAACCATACGGCTAAGTATACATATATGGTGCCAGGCGATTTACATTAATATAAACATTTTTACTTTTAATTAGTCATTAAATATTTTGAAACTGGAAAGAAACGAGTTTTATAAAGAAAACGAAAAATGATCAACATCTTCTGGGATCACGGGAAGTATCGGGAATGCACGTATAATTAATGATGTAACAAAAACAGAGAGTTTTTAATTGTTTGCCTGGTCTTACTTCTTGTACCAGCATTACAGCTTCAATAAATAGTTTTGATTATCAAAATATAAAAAATAAAAAACCAGTTAATTGTGAGTTCACCACGCGTGCAGAGGTTTTCATGCCATATTTTCTAGAATTTCAAGAAATCTATAACACAGCCATGCGAGTAATCTTATAAGGGTTCCGGTTTTTTCCTCTGGAGGAACGGAACGCTAAAAAAAGCAAATCGAAATCGTTTTATATAAAATTGACTATTTTTAACAATTTGGCATATGTTCTTTTCAGTAATAGGTTTTCCTTTCAACTGTCAGAACATCCGTAGAAAGAACATCCACCCAGTTTTCATTGTACGAAATTTTATCAATTTCGGAGAGATAATCGTCGTCGTTCTTGCTTTATTGCTCTGCAAATCTATTTCCTATTTAAATTGAATTGAAACGCGCCGCATAAAACATATGTGATTTCCGATAAATTGTGATTTCCGGCACGTAACATGTGCGTACACCTTCCAGTGCTCCCAAAACGCACAGCCCGGAAGGAAATTCCTTTCCTAACATTTTGTCAAGCAAATTCGAATTCCCAATTCCCGAGTTCGTGCCCCGTTGGGTGACAAGAAAACTATATAAATGCTCCCCGTCGATGTACCTATACGTTGTTGGCCTGTAAATTCCTTCTGCAATAAATAAGGGAAGGGTTAAGCCCTATGTTTTATATTCCAACAGTTGATGGCAGAAGAAATTGTCATAAAATGCGGTTAGCCCCATTTTCACTGATTTTATACCCAACTTGGAATTTTCAACGTTTTCTGTGATGTACTTACTCTGCGGGGAGTGGGCGGGCAACCGACATTGCTCGAGGAACATTCTTTGAATTCTAAATGTTTAAAGATGTTGATCGCCTAGTTTAGTCTATTTTTCGCTCAATGAATTAACGAAAGTGCCGCCATTACGTATTGCACAAATTAAAAGCAGACAAAAGACAAGAAATATTGATTTCCTGGCTAACACCGACGTCTTTTGTAATACCACACTGGTGTCTGTTTGTTCTCTTCTGGAACGGAATGCATTGTACTTAACTCAGATCGAAAGAAATTTGCCAAATTCCTTTGTCTGGTCAAATTGTGACTTTTTGTGAACATCTATTTTTAATTTGGTTCATTTATCTTAGCAAGATTGGATTTTGGAATAGTTTTTGTGTTTAAACTTCTTAGTCCAGTGCTAGTCTAGATAAAAATATACCATTATGTCCAGGAAAAAACTTATTTCGTTTTACGCTATAATATAGTTGTTTATAGCACCGTCACCACGAAATAGTTTAAATTGCCATTCAACTATTTTCATGGTTAAAATCGTAAGTATGCCATTAAAATGGTAAAGTGAAATTAATTAGCATTTTGCCTCCGCAACTTTGCGCAGACATACTTAAGGTCTTTTCTAGAATCGGTTAAATTTTTGTGTTTCTTTTGTGTGCGAGCAACTTTTTCGCGCTAGCAACGCAGAATAATACAACGTGTACACAATTTCAGTCAGTGAAGCTGTAGACGTACCTCGTACTGGCCTATGCTTGCTTCATGCCTTCATGCTTTCTGGCTACCTACCTCAAGCTGAACTTAACATGGCTCAAATTGAACTATGCTCTGCTTAACCGATTTAACCCTAGATCAAGCATAGCTTAAGCAGGATTAATTTATAGCCCCTATCCTTGGACCTTTAATTTGTTAAATTAAAAATATCGTGTTTTTTGTGAATTAATACAAAACTGAGAATATTTCTTAACATTGTTTTTAGAAATTGTGTACGTGCGTTATTTCATAAATATTTTTCGCTTACATTTAGAGAAAAAACGTAAAAATAATGGAAACAACATTAAATCTGTATTTTCAAATATGATTTGGCGCAAATGCCGAAAATAATTAATTTAACTACTTTTCGCATTAAACTTCGGAGTTAACAATTTCCATCGTTAGTTTGTAAAAACCAATTTTGAAACAACATTGTAAACGTTTTGTTAACTAAATGTTGTGTCTTGGACGATCCGTCCATAAAAAAGGTAAACCTTATAGGTAAATGTCATATGCTCTATCGATTGGCGTTATCATCAACTTCCGGTTTTGTCTGAAAGTAGGTCAGCCTGATAGGAAGTTAAGTTTTTCAAATGGAACATGCATATTCGGATTCGGATTCTCTGTAAAAATAGACATCTTGTTGAAAAAATGCATTTCTAGTCCTCTAAATGACCTTTGAAACCTATCACGGGATTATCTTCGAAAAACCACCAATCCAACCTATCAATGGATAAAAACCTTTTTTTTTTTCAAAATTGGTCAACGATAGGGAATTTTTAAGAATAGGTTTTTTTTTATTTTCAAGGTCAATCACAAAATTTGGCACCTTATATGTAGCGCTTTAGATTATCTGATAACACAAGTCGACACGATTTTTGATTCTGATTAATATGCGGTCATTCCTCATTGCTTTCGTCTCACAATTGAAGAAAATCAAAATGATTTAAAAAAAAATTTGCTTTTGTGCCCAGGGCAGCAAATTTAAAATGACCAATCATCAAAATTGTTATGTTTTCATTTCCTTATAAATCTTTTGGGGGCAGAAATTTTTTAAATTTTCGGTTGCTATATTAGATCCTCCATCTTTAATGTATATTTTGGTAACAGATTAAGTTTCAGCGACCCTAAGACCTCTTTGATTCATTTTGATAAAAAAAACCATAAAATTGCAAATGTTCGGACGCCATATTTAATTCACCACTTTGGAACCCAATACAAAAATGTACCTATACTGTTTTCTCTAGTATAACGTACTTTTTAGCAAAAAATCAAAAATATCGCACAACGCATTTAGTTGTAATTGAAGTTCAAACTATCCAAACGAATGTCAAATTGTCCTTCACAAAAGCAAAGTTTTAACAAAATTATGACAATTTTGCCTTCCTTTTGGACACAAGCGATAAGAAAATAGCATTCATAACTCAGACTCAAAAAAATTTTAGTTTAGTTTAGTTGGCGGACCATCCAAGATGGCGGAATATTTATTTTTAATGCATTTCTACAATATGGGTATCAAATGAAAGGGCTTGTTGAGAGTAACTCGAAAATAATGTGATGTCATTCTAAATCCAATATGGCAGAACATCCAAGATGGCGGAATAGTTATTTTTTATGCACTTCTACAATATGGGTATCAAATGAAAGGACTTGTTGAGAGTAACTCGAAAAATAATGTGACGTCATTCTAAATCCAATATGGCGGAACATCCAATATGGCGGAATAGTTATTTTTTATGCACTTCTGCAATATGGGTATCAAATAAAAGGGCATGCCGAGAATAATTAGAAAAATATTCTGACATCACTCTTAATCCAATATGGCGGACTTTTGAAGTTTTTTATGCTTTCCTATAGTATGGGTATTAAATGAAAGGGTTCGCTGAGAATAAAAATTCAGGTTAAGGAAAAGATGGTGATTATAAGCTCCGTTGCTCTAATCCACCTAAAATTTGGTGTAGAGACCTCGGTTATTCTTGAGGTAAAATTTTTTGAGCCTGTAACATCGGTTGATTAACTTAGACTTGTGTGATTTGGCGAGATGGGCGTCATCAGCATTGGTGTGCAACCTGTCTAGGAGAAGGACAACTCCAAAATCAAACCCGGAACTGTGTTTCGTCAGGCACAAGTAAGCTCCAAGCTGAAATAAGTGGCGCATTCTTCCAAACACCCAAGTCAAGGTAAGTAGACATTTCTTGTATCGTTTCAATGCCCTTATGAAATTTATGTTATTGAAGAGCTAGACTGCTCGAAATAAACCGGTAAACGACCTTGCAACAATGATGCGTTGAATGAGATGAACAGACTCAGAAACCTAGCCAGCGATAACCAAAAAGTAAAAAATAAATTAAAAGCAAAAAAACCTTTTTTAAAAAAAGCTTTTATTTAAATGCTCTAAAAAGAAGAAAATAAAATTTTCCTTTAAAATTTTAACTATCAACTTATAGCCTCATTATACACAATTTATATGATCATAAAAGCTTGTCGCGCGATTTACTTCTGTAAATAAACTAATACCTATTTAATTGAGTAACTTAATCTGCTAAAGGAAAATTTTGTTTTCTTCTTTTTAGAGCATTTAAATAAAAGCTTTTTTTAAGAAAGGTTTTTTTTGCTTTTAATTTTTACGAATATTTTTTCTATGTTGCTACGATAGATATTAATATATAAAAGTGGTTGGGTTCAATAACTAAAAACGCTTAAAAGATATGAACAATTTTTTTTCGTATTCATTATACTCAATATTTATATGCAAATATGGTAGACAAACGTAACTTTTTAAAAAGTAGGGAAGTACGTTGTCGATTTCTCAGCAACAAATCATCTGAAACATAAAAATCAAATGTTATTAGAGAAAGTATATTTGCGGGTTAGTTTCGAACTACTTAACCAACACAATGCCTGTTCTCAATCATTAGAATATGAAGTAGGTGCATAATGCATGCGCAGAAGTATATATGTGAAACCTTAACACGTACTTAGCTCTGCTCGACTCAAGGGTCGCGTCTAAGAAATGGAATTTTAACGTATTGAGATATTTTGTTTTCAAAGAACGATTTTTTGTTCTAGATGGGACTTATTTCATGTGTTCCAGGTTTGTTTCAAATAAAGTATTAATGAATTTATAACGATCTGCAAGCAATTTTAAAGAAGTAATATTCTAAAACACGCATATTTGATATTACAATGCGATATTTTTCCCAGTGTATATTTATATCCTTGATCGATATGGTCACGTTTGATGAAACTTGACTAGAGGGAGTTAAGAAATATTTATTTATTACACAAAATGTGCTAAGTACTCAAAAATCCGGGAGGCGCCCGACTTGTTGGTTTTCTTTCTTAACACTAGATATACCAAACCGGTCATTAGGACATTTGAATGGCGTAAAAAGCTTCGGTATATCTACTGTTAAGCCTCTTACAATGAAATGTTAAATTCCATTTTAACGGTCGCTTCTCCATCTATAAGTTGCTTTGCAAAAAATCAGATCTTTTGGATCAATAGATAATGTTTTGTTTGATTTCCTGGAAATTTTTACCCGGGGTTTAATTTTAATAAAAGTTATTGATGACCGAAATTTTAAACACTCAACTTTAAGCGCAAATCATTAGTCCAAATGCGTTTTGAGTTTAAACATCCATAAAATTGAGCGGATAATTTTAAATGTGTTCTGAAAACAATTAAATTGCTGAATTTAAAAATGAATGATATTAAAATTTCAAGTAGTAGTATAATACTTTAATTAATTTTGAATGCAAAGCCATTGATGGATAACCATCTCTAGCAATTATATGATTAATTGAGGTGGATTAATCACCACCTTTCAATGCAAATGTATGCATTTGTTGCGACATCAAAAAATTTATTCATGTTGAAAATTAATTTTCTAAAAATTGGTAATAACAATGGTGTAGTGTAAATTTATTTGTATGGGGAAATATATAGCAAGACTTGTTTTCTATTTCTTTCATTTATTTTACTTTTATTGAAAAAAAATTTCATAGCTTCACAGAATTAATCGATGAATAATATTAAGTTTTTTTGATATTCTTCTAAACTTACTTCCATAATTCTGAACATAATTTTCGAAAATTAGGTTTTATTAGTTAACAAGCGTAGTTATGGTGAAGCGATAATTTTACAACAAATCGAAAGTGGTCCTAAGTTGTCCAAGTTCGATCTGTTCTTAAATAAATGTCGGTTGGTGTTAATTCTAAGAACCAAATAACTCTGATTCTTGTTTATAATGAAGGAATATGTTTTGATACGTATACAGAGTAATTCGTAACTAAATGTTCCAACATCTACCGATCGATTCTATGAAGCGTCCTGATGAAATCAACATCTCGATTGAAAATTTTGTATTCTTTATTGGAGGTCCGTAAACATAAATCTTTTGAAATTGACTTTCTTTAAAGATGCTCTTCAAGCCCTTGTAAACTATTAGGTTGGCACGAAAGTAATGAGACACTCTAGAAAACTCTACTCATGTTGTTTTTCTAATCAATTGTTTTCGACCATATTCTAGTATGTTATAGAACATTCTAGGTGCTTCAGTCCTAGGGGTATATAAAAGCGCACGCACGATTAGTTCAGTCAGTTTCAAGAAAAATGAATGAGCGACAAGTTCGAACTCTATACCTTTACGAGTATTTGTTAGGCCATAGTGCGCGAGCTGCGGCAGACAACATCATGCATTTGGCTCAGATACTACAAGTCACGCAACAGTGTCTCGTTGGTTCAAACGCTTCAGTACAGGAGACCGAAACCTCGAAAGTCAGCCTCGCTCGGGACGACCACCAGCTTTCGACAATGATGATTTGCGCCGTGAACTGCAACAGAAGCCGGATGCAAGCACTCGTAAATTAGCGACAAAACTCCACTGCAGCCATCACGCTATAGAACATCACCTGCATGAGCTCGGATATAGGAGAGTTTTATCCCGATGGACACCTCATGCCCTCACAGACGCCATTCGTGTTGCTCGGGTCGCCGTCTGCCAATCGCTACTACTTCGACCGCGCCGGAAGGAGTTTTTGGAGGATTTGGTCACAGGGGACGAGTCGTGGGTTCTCTACGAAAACAATACGCGCCGTGCCTTCTGGCTGCCACGAAAGGAAGACCCACCAACTCAACAAAAGCAATATCAAAACCGCGGCGAAAAAGTTCTATTGTGCTGCTTTTGGGATTCTCAGGGCATGCTGTTTTATGAATTATTACATAATGAAACAGTTAATGCTAACACATATGCCGCGCAGCTCGATAAACTACCCACAGCTATCAAAGAAAAAAGACGAAGAAGAGCCAATGTCATTTTAGTTCATGACAACGGTCGCCCGCACACTGCATCCACCACCCGCCAACAACTGCAGGGCTTAGGCTGGGAGACGGTACCTCATCCACCACATTCCCCAGACATTGCCCCTTCAGACTATCATTTATTCAGAGCCATGAAAAATGATTTGCGTGATAAACGCTTTAACACTTTTAATGAAGTTGAAACCTACATAGCCACCTTCTTCAATTCACGGCCCGCTGAGTTCTGGGCAACAGGCATCCAGTCCTTGCCTATACGTTGGCAAGAAGTCATAGATGCTCACGGCGAGTATTTGATTGACTAAATGTATAGTAAAATAAATATGTTAGAATTTAAAATGTAAAAACAAACTGTCTCATTTCTTTCGTGCCAACCCGATAAAAAAGAATTAAAGCGATATTAATAAATTTGTATTATTATCACTAGAATACCAAAGTAGGAAAAATTTCACTTTTTAATATAGGAGATACTTAAAGTGACAGCCATTTTTACAATGCAAGCTTTCGCTCTTCGCCTTAAGAACCTGAGAACTGAATTCTCCAAATTAGAAAAAATTCAATCTTTGGAGGAGAACTTTTTAGCATAACGGGTTAAGTGTGAAATACTTACCCACAATTTATATTAATTTGAAATGTGAACATCACTACCTCCATCATTTATTAACGGATCATAATATGTCAAGTACTATTGGAAAATGAAAAATTTATGATTCTGCAATATCCTTGAAAAAAGTTATAGTGATTTATGTGAGAGCACCTCCATTCAAGAAAATAACATTTAAAGTCGCGATTTTGGAGTGAAGGGTTGATCTGAGAGGAAGGTTGTTCCCACAAATGTTCATCAGGACACTTCAGAGAATTGATCGGTATATATTGTAAAACTTACAAGGAAACGTTCTCAGGTGTGTCTCACCGATTTTAATGAAATTGAAATATGTTGTACAGCATCGAAAAATAAGAGACATTTATTTTTTATTGCGGATACGCAAGTTTAGGGGGTGAAAATCACCCCTAAAGTTTACCCCGAAAAACAGTTTTTCCTAAATATCTCAAGTTTTAATGAAGTTTTTCGAATGAAACAAAATGGAAATGATGTCTCATAAATATACTAACCTTTTGTAAGTAATCGGGTTCCTGGGGGTTGCAACCCTTATTTTTTTTTGCAGAATAAATTATATTTTTGCGTCACAAAAATAACAGTTTTAGTTAAAAATCATTGACAAATATTTTTTTACATACGATTTTGAAAAATAAAATTGACCTGTTTTTGGGTTTTCCTGAAAAAAGTTCCTCAAGGGGGTAAACTACCCCTAGCACTGACACATGATGTATATTCTTTCAGACATCAGCTTTTTTCGTGAAAATCAGTATTAAGGGGTTTTTGGAGTCGCTGATTACGAGTCTGATGTCAGATTTTAAAAATTCAAAATGAGATATCATTTCCATTTTATTTCATTAGAACTTGAGAAAAAACTGTTTTTGTGGGTAAACTTTAGGAGTGGTTTTCACCCCCTAAGCTTGCGTATCCGCAGATAAATGATGCTCTACAACATATTTCAATTTCATCAAAATCGCTGAAACACACCTGAGAACGTTTCCTTGTTAGTTACCCTGCATACGAAACGAGTGCAAAAAATATCTTTGTGGATTAGATAGATATTCTAGGAAATGTACCTCTAGCTCCTCTCTTTCCTAATGAATACTTTTTTGGAGAAGTCGTTTGATAAAGCATATTAAGAATTTCGTAGTGCGGTCCATGAGGACTGCTTAAATATGTAGTAATCAGTGTATTTTGATGAATCTTCAATAAATAAATGAGTTCTTAGTCTAACATATGTAGAAGGAAAGGTCATAAATAGACATGTTTTTATTTTTCAATATATTCCCCCTTTATTTCCACACACTTTTCACAACTTTTCTGACTAAAACTTCTTCTAATGTAAGCCACTGTAAAAATATAATGCATGCTTAAAATGGTCGTATACTGTTTGTTTAATTTCACCGTCGCGTCGCTTTTAAATTTTCCAGGCCTTAAGTCTGACTATTTTTTGAAAACAAAAAATAGTCAGACGGGGCCTGGGAGATGTTAAATCTATGTAAAGCCACAATAGCGAACAGTAGCCTTATACTACGTAAGTTTGATAATATGGGTTCTTGCTATGACATTAGAAATCTGTAGATATACTTTTGTCGTTTCTTCTCATCACCCACCCTATCGCTATCTTTGCAGAATGGAAATAGTATTTGTTTGAAATAAATAAGATACTGTAGAAAAAAGTGTAAAAAAATTGGCAAACGTCGACACCTTTCCAATACAATTAACAAGGGTGAGAATAGACTACTACTCTGGGTCAGACGTTTAAATTTCCGTTGTCGTAAAGTGAGTAAATCATTTCATTCTCTTTTCGTCCTCTGTATCTCCTTTGTTTGATTGATTTAAAGCCACTCCTGTTTCTCTCGAATTCCTGATGTGCTTGACCAAGCCTGAAAAACTGAGCAGTCCCATTTCAGAAAGTGACTGTGTGAGGTATTTATTTAACACCCCCTGACTAGATAACCTTTTTATCTGCTTATATCGAGCCTAATGCTTTTCGAATGACTGAATAGCAGCATATAAGAGAGACTAGGTATATAAATTTGTATACTTGCGCGATATGTGGAGCCACTTCATCTTTCGCTTCTTACATAAAATTGACAAAATACGTTTTTATGCTTTCTATCGAATGGGATTTTCTCTTGAGAATAAGTGAATCTCAGGAATTTTAAACATTTCTTAAATCGGATTAAAGTGAGCTTATTTTCTCTTTCCAGGAAGAGGAATCAATAAATTCAACGTCGACAGGAGGGACGAACGTGGTCGTCGTAGTTGATAATAACTCCCTGAATGGTCGGCCTAAGGTTTACACGGAGAGCAACGTCCAGGACACGATGAAGAAGGACGAAACCTACATTTGAGGTACACAATAGCCCGCACCACTCTTCCAGCTTTTTAAAACATAGTAAAAAGTGAGCCACTGAACTTCATGTAAATAACTTTGCATTTTATGAACGTTGTTATACTGAAAATAAATAGCTTTTTATTTATGACTGTCATGCGATATGCTGTTTTAATATCAAATCTTACCATTGGCGGAAATATTTTTTGAAATTTTTGTTGGAATTCTACTCTACTTTTCATAGGCGGGGAAAAGAAAAAATGCCCGTCATACTGCCGTTTTATGAGAATTCTCTCAACTCAAGCAAAAAATTTTCCAACATTGCTAAAAGCAATTTCACTGATATTCCAGAAAAATGGATGTCGTGCTTAATATTCTTTTATTCGTAACGCAAATTCTATTTTGTCGAATATTCTGGTAGTTTTTCACATGGCACTTTGACTGGAACCGATGTGCACGTGTTTGAGTTTTAAATTTGTATGTGAGATTCAAATAAATTCTGTAGAGGACCTTGTTTCCAATTCAATAGATTTCAATCCCATTACTTAAATTCATTCATCTATTGCAGAGGCTTGTAAAATATAGAGCAGGTAATATTTTTATTACTTTAAACCTCACTACAAAACAACGTAAACAAATTAAATGTTGCGTATATTTTCTGTATAAAATCAAGTATGTACATACATATTAGGGTGCTTTTTTTTTCGCGACTACATTTTTTTGTTCAGTCCCACCTCGAAATTTTGTGGCAAATACCTAAACAAAAATTCCCTGAAAATTGGAGCCCTTAATATTAATATTAAGTATGTACTAGACCAAGACGTATAAAGATTTTCTATATAAAATACACGTAAACTTTGATTATTTTTCTTCAAAACTCTACAGCTCAGAGCCATTTTATGGTATAATCTTGGTCAATGGTAGGATTTCTTCAAAATTGAATGCTCTACAAAAGTGTACATTGCGGGGTAACCCTAACTCCCACCAGCGAGGTCGTACGGGTCACTAACCCCAATTTTTCCATGAAATTCTCGTTTTTTACCCCAATATCATAAACAACAAGAGGTACAGAAAAAGTGCAGATGACAAACTTCCTACAAGTTTCAATTCAATTTCCTACATAAAAGTTGTGAACACCAAATCGCTAACATCGATATTTCTTGAGATATTGGGCTTTGAAGTTGAGGTAGTGTGGAATTTTCATGGATTATTGAGCTAAATTGTAGAAACACTATCTCAACTTCAAAGCCCAATATCTCAAGAAATATCGATGTTAGCGATTTGGTGTTTAAAACTTTTTTGTAGGAAATTCAATTTCCTACAAGTTTGTCATATCCACTTATTCTATACCTCTTGTTGTTTACGAGATAGGGGTAAAAAGCGAGAATTTAATGGAAAAATTGAGGTTAGTGACCCGTACTACCTCGCTGGTGGGAGTTAGAGTTACACCGCAATGGACAATTTTGTAGCGCATTCAATTCTGAAGAAACCCTATCATTGACCAAGATTATACCATAAAATGCCTCTGAGCTGTAGAGTTTTGAAGAAAAATAATCAAAGTTTATGTGTTTTTTATATGGGAAATCTTTATACGCCTTGGTCTATTACTTAATATTAATATTAACGGCACCAATTTTCAGGAAATTTTTGTTTAGGTATTTGCCACAAAATTTCGAGGTGGGACTGAAAAAAAAAAAAATAGTCGCGTAAAAAAAGCACCCTAATGTATATATATGTATGTATGTTGCAAAATCTATATTTTGGTATGTGTGTTTGTACAATTTTATTGAACTAATTTTAAATAGTTATAAATAGTACTAGCTAATTTACCCGGTTTAACCCGGCGTTGTTTAAATACTAATTAAAGGGTTATTCTACCTATAGCCCGGAAACGGTGACCTTTTTTTCAAACTGCTATAGAAAAAACTACAACAGATATCGTTTTGAAATTTTGTAGCTTATTTATTTAGGTTTGAACATTATATTTTCAGTGATAAAAACAAAAAAATTATAAAAACAAAATGGCGGTTGCCGAGCCCAGCGTTGTAGTGCAGCTAAATGAAAAAAAGTTTTGCGTGTGATAAAAATGCGAAAAAAACTACTTCGAATTTTTTTCACATACTTATTTGCTATTTATCTACTACACTACACTGACCACAGTTTAGAGCAAAAACTAAATTTTTGGCAATATGGCACAAGTTGGAAAATAAGTGTCGATTTTCGACATCAAAAAATGTACTTCTCAAATGCTTTAGTTTGGTATATCCTAGATATTTTTTCAACCTGAAAATCTTTATGCTTATTTTCTTGGAAATCCTTTGAATTATAGTAGAAATATTTTTCGTCATATTGAATCCGTCAGCTTTGACAAAAAATTTGAAAGCAGTTACCCCGAAAACTCCTATGAACTGATTTTCCAGAGATTCGAAAAAAATGGCACTGTATTAATTTTCATTGAAAACTTTTAAAATTATGAAATTGTGGTCGCCACATTAAATGCGTTCCATTGTATCTCTAAATTCCAATAACGTATCCGAAATAAGCGACCAGAAATCCCATGAATAGGAATTGCATTTCGCCATATTGCCATCTTGAATCTCAAAATATTAATATAAACATAATAGATTCGAAAACAGAGGCTTCGAAATCCCTTTTGTAAATACTAATGCTCTTGAATTATAGACTTTTTTCTACCATCTTTCATATTCCATATTGGATCGGCCATTTGAAAATTCTGCGATTTCGAATGTAATCAGCATCCCAGAAAGCCCGTAGGTACCAATTTTCATGACAATTGCTTGAAGTTTAAAGTTTTCGCCGCCATTTTGAAACTCTACATTTTATCCTAATAAAAAGTAGCCTATATGTAAAGCTGGAAACTACCTTCGGACACAAAATTGAAAAATATCGATGCAGGCGTTTAGGCGTGATTGAGCTACAAACAAACAAAAGGATTTAGATCCCCAATCGTGAATTTATACATTTGTACAGCAGATATGAAGTAATATTCAAACCTATACCCTATAACCCTGAAAATTGTACTAATTTTGGTAAATTTTGGTCGCCACTTTGGATCCGCTATCTTCAATTTAGAAAATTTCAAAGTAGATTCGGAATTAGTGGACTCAAAATCCCCTTTATTCTAATTTTCATATAAAACCGGTTGAATTTCAAAAATGTATGTCGCCATATTGAGTGCACCATTTTGGATTATTATATTTCAAATTAGTGACCCTAAACAATTGTTGTACTAATTTACATTAACCCATTAATGCGCAAAACGAGAATTTTGTGCACGAAAATTTGATTGTACCTCAATATTCGAACAGAAAACTGGGGCGATTCGATCCAAAATCGAATATAGGGCCAAAATCAAATAAAGACCAAAAAAAAAAAAAAAAATCAGCACTTTTTTTAAAAAAACTCAAAAAATAATAGGGTTTTTGAAGCTTTTATGCAACAAATGCCAGATTCTGAAAGAGCATCCCCAAAAACCCCCTATAAATTATTTTGGAAGAAAACCGCCCCAGTTTTCTATTCGAATCGTACAATTGAGCTTGCATGCACAAAATCCTCGTTTTGCGCATTAATGGGTTAAAATCCGATGATATCTAGACATTTAAGCCGCCATCTTGAATTTCTAAATTTGGGACTTGCGGATGCACTTATTAGTGCAAATTTTCATAAAAATCGCTTCCTTTTTTTGGTAAGCCTTTATATACATAAGAAAATATAGTATAGGGGAGACCGGGGATAGTTGACCATAGGGGTAGGTTGACTAATTGTGAAAAACTCGACTAGTTCAAAAGTGTTGCATCATCCAACTAGGCGTGAGAAACCGTTACCTCCTCCCCCTCAGTCGTCTCGAATGCGGCATCGCGTACGCACGTAGTTCGGGAAAAGGAGCATAATATTGAAAAAGAATACACTTAAGTAATTTTTTTCCTTGTATTTGTAATGACGCCTATATACTTGTTATTGTTCATTTGCAAATAATTTAAAATAAAAGTTTGATTGTTAATCTTTATGTTACATATCATTCTTTTTAATTTCGCTGCAGTTTTGAGGTTATGACACGTGTGTAAAAATTGCAAAGTGATCCGGGGCTGGTTGACTACCTAGTCCCATACAAAATGTGTAAATGGCAATCTATTGTTTGTTTAATGTAAATATTGCACCTCTGATTTAGAAGACTGGTTGCATAATCTGATCTCATAAATGAAGTGTCTATTCCTTTAAATCATATAATTATAATAATTATATCAGTTAAGACTGTTACCAAATAATTAAAATTAACAAAATTGTCATAGAATTGATAATTATTTGTTTGAATGAAGAAAATGTTATTTCAATTACTTCTTGTTATTTTAATTTTATATATCCGTAGATCTTGCACTATTTAATTTGTACGTCAACTTACTCCCAGTGACAAGTCAACCTACCCCATGTCTGGGGTAGGTTGACTCAAATTTCATATTCCACCAGATCATGCTTGCACTCTATATTATAACTGATTGCGAGACTTTTGTCATTTGTTTTTATAGCTTAATAGTGTACCTATCAAATTTATTGGTTTTTACAATAATATACACTAAAACAAAAAACATATAAGCATCTAAACTGAAATTTGGTCAACCATCCCCGGTCTCCCCTACTACAGCTTCAATATGAAGGAGCGATAAGCCTGTCGTGCTGACGCGAGTAAAAATATCTGAATTTTTTAAAAAGGTCACAACAAGGCTACACAAGGTCTGTACTTTGTACACACCGAGTCCGCACGCGGCAGCACTGGAAAATATATTGAAAATCAGATAAATATATGTATGTAAGGCCATAACTTTGACACTTAAAGGCTACTACCAATTTACTTTGTAATTAAGTTCGAAATGAAACACAATTTTGAAGAGGTTGTTCATTTCTTCACAATTCTCCATAAATCATGATTTATAACGCCAAATTCTGGACTTTGCAATACGATAACTCCGCCATAAATATGTATGGGCGATATCGGAGGTCAGGAAACAGTCAACAAACTCCTCGCTGTTCGGGAGGCATGATCTTACGCGGAACCTTACGTAAACAATAGCTGTCTCGTTCTAACATTTGCTTACATATCTTGACTCATTGTTTTGAACCATAGAATATAAAAGCTAAAGCTAAAGCTTATTAAGAGTTGTAATGAAAAATGTGTAGTGTGCTAAAGTTTTGTCGCGGAGTGTATTTTTGGGATACCTATATATTGTTTCGTATTTTATATTTCTGAAATCAGCTCATTTTCATAACCATCAAAATGTGTATCACAAAAATTTCACTTCGCTTGAAAGTGAATTAGCAACACCGCAATTCCATAAAACCTCTTTGATATAATATGCGATACAAAAAATTAAATCACTGGCAGTCAAATTTACAAATAATTTAAGGTTTCTAAGAAGTATCTTTATATTAACATACAAACACGTGTCTTTTAATTTAGAGAGCATCAAAAAATTGTTTCTGGAATCAAGCTTGCAAATTATATATTTCCACTTCAGAGTTAAATTACAAAGGTTGCTTACTCGGAAACCCTACAAAAATATTCTTTTCAAGTAAAGAAGTGGGAAAACTTGAACACAATTAGCGGAAAGGAACAGAATATGGGAGAGTCATTCAAAAGGTGTTCGGTTCCTTACAGAATGTTTTCAAAGAATAATAAAGGGAGTCATTTATCATATAGTCATATTATGTAAGTATTAAGTGTAGTTTTCGAGATATAAGGACTACAATTTTTAAGGTAAATATGTATCCCACCAATTAACACACGCATCCTTACATTATATGGTATATCGTTCAATGTTGACCCTTTCTAGCTTTCCGCTACCATTCTCCGTCACCTTATTTTGCGTAAAATTTTGAAGTATCAAACGCGAAGGTAAATTCTCTTTTTGTAAATGGTAAAAACGGATATAACTCGTGATAGAGTTATTATAAATAAAATACATACACAACTTACAAACTGACAGGTTGTTCTAACATCTGGATTGTTTTCCGCGCATTCGGATTTTTTTTAAATGCTTTATACTTATTAGATACACTTGCATTTGATATATCTCAAAATCTTGTAACTCAATTTGCACTTTTTCGTTTTGCCTGCTGAATTTTAAAACTGGTATGCGAACATAGTTGCGATGGCAACACATTTTATAGTATTTTATGATAACATTTAGAGATGTGTGTCATCGTGTTTTGTGTTGTGGTCAACATGTTGGTTAAAATTAATTATAGTAGAAGACTAAAATTTGATTATAAGGCTAAAAAGAGGGAAAATAAAGAAAATACTTAAAAAAATAATAAATAAATATAATATATATAAATAAAAAAATATATATAATATATAATAAATAAATATAATAATATATAAATTTTTAATACTTGTATAATGCATACAGAAAATCTGTTTCCAACATTGATTTGTTTTTTCAAAAATATAAAAACTTACGGTGTTTCAAGCTGTTGTATGAAATTTGTCAATAAAAAATGTAATGTTTAATCTATATATAAAAATCTCGTGTCACAGTGTTTGTTACCGAACCCCTCCGAAACGGCTTCACCGATTTTTATGAAAATTTTTTTGGTAGGTCTGAGAATAGGTCGTAAGCTATTTTTTATACCCCTAGACTAGATGATAAGGGTGGGCCTCTACAGAATTTGGTTTTTTTTTTATTTTTGGACAACAATTAATTTTTTTTTTTTTTTTTTTTAATGATTTGGCTTTAAAAAACATTTACAACCCTAAATTTTCACCCTTCTACCGCCAACCCCTATTTTTTAATAGCGATATTAGTATTTTTACTTTCATCCACAGATGCGCAGTTGCAAGATGGCAATTGATTAATCATGGTCGTACGATAAATTTTTATGTATTTAACCCAGTGAAAACAGAAAGTGCGATTGTTATAATCGATTGTAATAATCGATTGCCGTGCAGTTGATATTGGAACTTTAAAGTTGAAATCTACCACTCTCAGTGGTCGATAACTGATCAATTATTAATCGATCAGGTGTCACGTCACCTCTCACCCGACACCCAGCAAACAGCACGGAGTAGGGATAAGGAAGAAGCCGGTCTCCTGTCTCTCTAACACAATAAGCTTTCTTTCACTCCCTACAGAGTTTCCGGCCATTATTATTGTTTGTGCATCGATAGTAGCAGTGACGTTTTACTTTCTCAGTGCAACTCACATGTTAATTATATTCTCATAGTAAATTTATCATCAATTTGCAGTGCTGTCTTTATTTATTCTCATTTTATTAATAATTGCTAAAGATAGTTCTCAGTTTCAGTTAATTAAGTGATCATATAAATCAATAGTACTTAACACGTGTCACGAGCTCCCGCCAACGGACGGCCATTGTGTTTCCTGTATAACTGATTCCACAACATTCTCATACATTCATCAATTAGTATTTGGTTTATTATTAAACGGCAATTAATAATACTATTATACCAGACAACGCTCCATTCCTCTTTCAATTATAGACCCCATCCCCACATACTTACAATAAGTTAGTTATTTTTTATTTAACTACTAAAATATTCACTAGAAATAATTAATATGGCAAAACAACGTTTACCGAGTCAGCTAGTTATTTATAAAAAATTGTCCGACCAAAAAAAAACGTCTGACAGACTATTACAATGTACTATTATTTTACAAGAATATATTTTATTTTTTCAGATTCGATAATTTTTTGTGAAGTTATCATGCCGACAAAGTTTACATCAATAGTCCATTTGACTGTATAAAAAATGTTGTTAATATTGAAACACGTACTTTTTTATATTAGTTTTGTTAAATTTAAAGTTCAACCAAAAATATATAATCGACATTTTTTATATTATCCACATAAAATAAAATAATTTTTGAAATATACTATACATACTTTTCGGAAAGCGCAGGGGTATGTAACCGTTTAACCCATTAATGCGCAAAACGAGAATTTTGTGCGCGCAAGTTCAATTGTACGACTCGAATAGCAAATTGGGGCGATTTTCTTCCACATTCATATATAAGGGGTTTTTGGGGATGCTCTTTCAGAATCTGGCATTTGTTTTGCATAAAAGCTTCAAAAACTTTATTCTTTTTTGGGGTTTTTAAAAAAGTGCTGATTTTTTTTTGTCATTTTTCTTTTCAAAGTCGATAATCTTGTCGTTGCCGCTATTGAATGATCATATAACCACCAGAAATAGCGTTCCGAATGTCTAAACCTTCTCAAACCATGGTTTTGGAAGTTTTTTTTTCACTTCCAAAATTGGCCAAATCCAAAAAACCAAAAACAGTCGAAAAAAATTCTTCCAAAATTCACACGTTTTCTTTAACTAATTTCAAGCATTTTAAGTTCTTTAAAAAAAATTTGTAAAGTTGATCCTTTTCGTGTAAAAAAATCGTGAAATTTTTTATTAAATTGCTGTATAAAATGAAAACCTTACCAAAAAAAAACTTTCAAAACCATGGTTTGAGAAGATTTAGACATTCGGACCGCGATTTCTGGTGGTTATATGATCATTCAATAGCGGCAACGACAAGATAATCGACTTTGAAAAGAAAAATGACTAAACAAATTCAGCACTTTTTTAAAAATCCCAAAAAAGAATAGAGTTTTTGAAGCTTTTATGCAAAACAAATGCCAGATTCTGAAAGAGCATCCCTAAAAACCCCTTATATACGAATTTGGAAGAAAATCGCCCCAATTTGCTATTCGAATCGTACAGTTGAACTTGCGTGCACAAAATCCTCTTTTTGCGCATTAATGGGTTAACATAAGAGAAATGAACGTCAGGCGAACTCGAAAACTTCTGACTGAAGATCCTTCCTTTTGACAGTGCTAAAGCAGAACAAGCAAACAAGATAAGTGTTTTAATTTCATCGTCTTCAAGCCACAGACACAGAAGACATTTCATCTCATTACATAGTCCGTTGTTCATAGTTTCTGTTTTTATAGTTGTTTTATATTTGTTTAATTATAAACTGCATATAACATAGGTATATATATATTTGGATTTGCTTTTTAATTCCACTCGATTCGAAATAATGCAAATCAAAATATTGCCTGACAGATTTTTTTATTTCAGAAACTTATTTAATCTGTAGTATTTACATAAAAGGCGACGAATCAACGAACACTTCGTTTATTGAAGTCGGTCCTGTAGTTTAGACTTTACTAGGTAAAAATCGTTTATGTTTTTCTCGAAGTTATTACCATTGAGCATCTTTAAGTATTATTAATTCATATTAAGTTATATATTGTACTTTTGGGATTTTTTTGCATTTTTCCAATTACATACCCATCGAAACATTTATCTTAACCATTTATTTATTTATCTTAGCAATTAAGTAATTAAAAAAGTAGATAAAACTAAATGGCCGAGCATTGAGTATCCGAACTTAAGAAAGTTGTTGAGTGTGTATTTAACCTTTTTTAAGGCAGCAATTTCATCTTTAAGATTCCAAAGTCTGTAATTCATGGTTCCTGTAAGCAAATTTTATACATCGGTTTTTAATTTTATTTAGTGTCAACATAAGTAAATAGTATCTGATATCTAGGCACTTTCCCCTACTTCTACACAAAGTGTCTCAAAAATATTGATTCCGTAAACATTAAATTTGCAAGGCTAAAATGAAATAGGTGTAGGAGTGAGAAAGCAAATATATTATTTATACTGGAAAAAGTTCTATTTGCAACAACACTTTGCTGATTCAATTCGGTCATTAATCACAAGCATTTTTGTACTTTTTACTGTACAATTGAATTTCTCTGGGGCTTTCCCTTAGTGTACCTGCTTGGAAATTGTCTAAAAATTATGTTCTAAGTAATATTTTATATTCTGAGGGCACAGTCCTTCTTACACATCAGCTGCAAAAATGTTTTCTGTGTACTTTAAGGATATCTTAGAAATGGGCGGCCTAGTTGTCTAGCGGACGAATATTTGCCAAGAAAATTACACGTCAAATTTTTGGGAAATTCATAAATATTTATGCAGATACATAAAAGGAATTGGTGCCTTGAAATTTCGGTGGCAAAATGTAATAATAAGTAAGTCCTATTTGTCGCCTACTTTCCGGTAAGGCAAGAGCAATTTGTAAGCAACTTAGATGGAAAAACACTTTTGCAAATGTGCTTCTCTTACAAAACCAATTTTTCTACCGAATTTTCTTATAGCAATAATAATGATTTTAATGGAATAATAAATGGATAATTGGTAAAACACCTATTCAAATGATGTTAATGTATTAGCTTGCAAGGTGAATAATGAAATGTAAACAAATTGAGCTCATTTTTAGGGTTCCGTAGCCAAATGGCAAAAAACGATCGATCGCAAAGAAGGATCGAAAGGAAATCCCAGTATAGGCCTGATTAAAATTCGAAGTATGAATTACTTATAAACGAAGACAAATTTTGTAACAAGATTTCGCTTTTGGAAAATGTTAGAAAATTAATTTTAAAATAATATTCTAGATCTCAAATTGCTCTACTAATTTGGTTTTATAAAATTAGTACTTTTCAGTATATACTTATAGCGCAAGAAAGGAGAAAATTTTAGGACAAAAATATTATTTTTTTAGTAAATTGTATACCACAATAGACCCATATAGAAGTTGTAGAGTACAAAATCCGCTATAATAGGAATTCCAAGCCTTTAAAGACTGCTTTTAAATTAGTTATCTTGCATACACTCAAAGAGACTATATACATATATATTATATTTACTATATAGTATATATACAAAAAACAATTTTTTGGTTATTTTCAAAGTTAACCTCTTCTCCTCGTACATATCTCTGTCGAACAAACTTTTGTAGAAATTAAAACCTTATGAATTCCACAGGCCAACACACTTTGATGCCGAAGGAAAGATAGAAAAAGTAGGTAAGTAGTATTTCTGCAAAAGATTCAATTAGTACACGAATTTTGAAAGTGTTAAAGATATACTTTTTTTCATCAAATTCAGATTTATTTGATTTAAACCGAACATAACATGTTTTAACTTTGGTGGAGCTGCGCAACAATTTTTTAAAAACAAGTTATGATAGTTTGCATTTTGACTTTTTAAGCAACTGAAAATAAATCTAAAGTCAATAAAAAATTGTGATTGTTGATTTTTATAAAGAAACATTAAAAGTAGTAAGTTGTAGAGAAAACAAAAACGTAAAACTATAGGCATTACAATAAAAAATATATTTTTGATACATTTGCCAATATGTACTTAAGGGGAGGTTCTCATCTACACGGTTAAAAATTTTGGAGTAAAATTTAATCTTTTGCTTGTATTACAGCCATTTTTCAATCCACTTCAAATTAAAAGTTAATATTCATCGAATATTACTCAAAAATGCAATAATTTTTGTATTAAAAAGTAATCCAAAATATATGTTAAAATTCTCTGTAATCTTTTTGGACTAATTTTCAATATTAATTGAATTAAAAGTTATTACTTCAATCCAAGTAGATTGAATTTTAAGTTTTTTGTGCCACAATGTGTCACGTTGGTCATGCTGCGTTGGTAATAGCTTGAGTGAACCATTTCATTCACAGTTTTAGAAAAAGATGCAGTGCGAGTGGAAAGTGAAATTTATGCGGGCAGAGTTCACTGATTTACATTTGGCCAAATTTCACTAATATATTTCAGTTGTAAATGTTTATACTTCAGTTTAACAAAATACTTGACACACGTATGAATGTAATTACGTTTACCATTATTCTGTGTACTGTGTATATAATTTGAATAAAATGAATTAAATTAGTTCAAATGTTTGAATATTTCCTTATTTTATCTATGAAAAAAAAAATTAATAAATTTTTTGGAAAAATAATGAACATCATAAAACCTAACTATTCCCTGAAATCCAAAAAAAAAAATCCCTGTCACTGTATCAATGGATTAATGCAATACAATTTGTATTAGTTTATTAAAACCATGGAAGGTTCGAGGTGAAGTATCGTTAATATTAATTTTTAACCTCAATAAAAGATTACTATTCAATATTTTATGTATTAAAACAATACATTAGTATTAACTTTTTAAAACCATAATGGATTAGAAGTAAAGTCTAGGTAATATTATATTTTAATACAACAAGTATTGATTTTTAATGTTCTAGTATTAAAAGTCATTTAATACAGAAGAGATTTGATTTTAATAACTGCCAATATTACAGTTTCATTTTAATCCTTTCAAAATATTAAAATCTAATACTTTTTTGGTGTGGACTTATATCCAATCCAGAAAATATTGGTTTTTAATCCAAAATTTTTTACCGTGTAGAACGTCAAAAAGTAGGTAAAGTTCGTGATTTTTTTGAAGGCAAATGACAAGACATAGGGAAATGATATTTGGCATTATCTTTTATTGTATATTTATCTGTACGAAAAATTTTTTTTATTAAAAAAAAAAACAAAATGGCGCCCGTTATTCAACTTCTCCGGAGGCATGTTTTTCGAAAATGGCCCAGCTGCGTACAATTTAGGGGTCGCAGATTGGTCTGAAATCAAATAATGATGACATTATTATAAACTAGACTAAATTTGTCTCAGAAAGAGTGGACGACTTTCAAAAAAAATTTAAAATTGACGGAATGGCGCGATTTTGAAATTTTAAGGCCGTTTTCGGCCGTTTTTTTTCATAGTTTATCACTTACAAAAAGGAGATAATGTTACAATTTTCAAAATGTGCTCCACTCTTTCTATGAAGAAAATTGTTTACTTTAATATGCACGAAACTAGAAGTTGATCGGTTGAACCGTTTTTGAGTTATCTTGTACGCAAATTTGAAAAATCTTGTAAAACAAAGTTCCGAGATAATCGTGATTGAACGGCACGGCACAGGCTGAGCGCCCCACTACGATCATGACACCGCCAGAATCAATGGGCTGTAGAATCCGTTCTAGTGCTCGGATCGACTAAATATTTTAAAGCAACATTCTAGACATATTAAACTTTAATAATATGAAATAAAAAAAAAATCGAAAATTTCAAGATTCTAGATGAGAACCTCCCCTTAAAGGGTTATACCATCCTGACGCTCGAAAAAATAGGTATGAAAATAAACTTTTGTTTTGACTCGGCCATTAAAAATATGAATTATTCTTTATTTTACATATACATATAATAGATTTATAAACAATTTCCAATACTGAAGAAAACAATAATATTAAAAATGGCAGAGATATGAGTCGCTCAGTGGGACTCTCTTTTTAAAATCCCTGCTGACGGTGTACTTGATTTCTCCTTCCAGCATTGTCCGAAAAAAAGCGTGACGAAGGGAAAAAATTTAAAAAATTCTTTTGGAGAAATGATAGCTGTTTGAGAAAAAAACTCGAATTTCCATCAAAATTTTGAGTTTAAAAAATAGATAACTTTTGAATCGAAAAAATTCTTCGCCACGCTTTAGGTAATATTATAAAAAATAAGTGCTGCAAATTTAAGCCAAAATCGGGACAATTTGAGGAATACTGAAATCTTGAACAAAAATATTACTGATCAGTAAAACGCTTTCAATATTGATAGTATGTGAAAGCTATAAGAGACATTCACTTTGAGCCTTCTGTTTTTTACTCTGTGTAATAGCGATGTATATAAAATAGCTCAGCTAGAACGCATTCGTATTAGATTATTTGAATACTTTAAAAATATAAATTATTTTAAATCATGTATCATAACAACCTTAGGAGTGTTTAATTATTTTGTTCTCTGTATTTGCTATTCATTGTAAAATATTTCATATAATGTACATAACTATTATACTATCTGTTTGACGAAGCAGCAAAAAGTTCGTAATTAATTTAATGACTAATTAATGTATTTGGGTGAACTAAAATCGACTGAAGGGAATTCATTTAATCATGTTTGACTTATGATTATTTCTGAAAGAAATTAAAGAAAGTAATGAATACAATATAAAGTCTATTTCATTAGCAGAGAAATTAATTTTATCTAAAGCAGCTTCAATAATTCTGCTTAAATTTTTACATTAATACCCAGAAGGTATCATTATTATTTTTTAAGTTGCCCAAATATCTAAAAGGTAAAATAATTCATAATTTCGGCTTCACAAAATCGTTAGCTTTCATTTCAGTCATCGGAAATGGTAATTGTAATATATAAAGTTTTTTAAATCAAATTATGAAGAAAAATAGATTTACCCTTTCCACAAACTTCCCGCAAAATTCTAAATCATTGATCTTTCGAAATCAATAGAGCCATTTCATTGGATCCCATCTTGAGCAATTTAGAAGTGTTCGCGCTTTGGCTGTGCATCAAAATAAATATCCTTCATCTGCTACGTGATGCCCTATTAACTTGACAAATGTTGTTCATAGCAGCAGCAATGGCCATTTTAAGATAACCCATAGCTATAGCCATCATTTAGTCAGCAGAAAAGTATTGTCATCGATTAGAAGAGGGTGAAAAGCCATCATCTTATCTGTGTAGAGCAAACGAAAGTGTGTCAATACAAACTGCCCGAGGATGACTATCAATGAAAATGTTTTTCCAAAAGGAAGTTAATGTGAAATTTATTCGGTGCCGATGAGAAGATCGATTTGGAGCTATTTAAATTGTGTGTACAATAACGTTTCAAGAGGGTCATTCCATACAAAATCATCAAAAATTAAAAAAAATTGAAGCCGCACTATTTTTGATTTGGACGAAAATTGGTGGGTATCTTTGTTTAGATGTCAGAAGAGAAAATTTACCATCATTTAATTTTTCTGATGTCTCAGCTTCGGTGCGCGACCGCTAGAGCACTCAAAAAGTGTGATTTTTACGCTCTACTACTATGCGCTGTCAAAATTGTTCTATTAGAGATATTTGAACATTTGTGGTCGCAGTTGAAAGCTAAAATATAGTAGTTTTAGGAAAAAAATATGGAAATAGAAAAACATTTTTATTCGAAGTATACTAGCATCATGAAAATACGATTTTTTTCACATTTTTATATGATTTTCAAATGGCTGTAGTATCTTTCCTAGTAAACAAAAAAAATTTACTTTTTGTGTACATCATGTCCATATATTAAACAAAACAACAGTCCATTATAGACTCGTTCGACAAATGTTTTATATTAAAAAAATAAGGTTGAAATTTGAAAATTTCTGAAAATTGCATATTTCGAGCTTCAAAATGAAAATGTGGGACAGGAGATAGAGAACTGAAATTCTCAGGAAATTTAGGTGTAACCTTGAACTTTAAAGACCCGTTGAGTTTGCTTTGTTTTTTGCATCCCTCTAGTAATTACAGCCATTTCAATACAGCTAATAATGCAGATTTACTTTTTAATTAGTTTCTTTTCTTACTTCACAATACGAGGAAACAATAATGTAGTAATAAAAAAAGAACAATGTGCAGCAGATACTCCGTAAATGCTAGCAAACAAATGAGATCAAGCCACTTTACTTCCTTTTGTAGTATATCATAAAAAAGATAGTTTGATTTATAAGTTAAAAACATTTTGTGTAATTAGCGACTACTTAACCCATAGTACTGTAGCTTTCTATTCATTTCAAAAAGTGTTAATTCAATACAACAAAAGATATTATCCAGAATTTAAAAAAGTGAAATATTTCATCGATGGATCAGCGGCTCAATACAAAAATAAGAAAAATTTTGTTAATCTATGTCATCATAATGATGATTTTGGGTTGGAAGCAGAGTGGTATTTTTTTGCCACTTCTCACGGGAAAAGTCCATGTGTAGGTGCAGGGGGAACGATCAAACGAATAGTGCGGAAAGCTAGTTTACAACGAATTGAAGATCGTCATATATTAACTAATAAAGCTATGTTCAATTTTTGTTCCGAACAAATTTCTGGAATCGATTTTTTTTTTTTTTTTTATCCAATGCTGATGTTGAAGCTGCGGATAAATTTGTATGTGATAGATTTAGTAATATTGTTACAATAAAGGCAACAAGAATGTTTCATAGTTTTGTACCCATTTCTCAAAGTAAATTGAAAATTCGTAAATACTCGGCTTCAAATAATTCAGAAATTATAAGTATGTCTAACATTTCATGTAATATAATATAAAATATTAATAATTCATTGTTGTATATATTAATATTAGAGTAACAAAATAAAATTCTGATATTTGAAATCGCATTCTTCATTTACGATAAATTGCATTCTTCTTTTGGGATATATTTATTTAAATCGCCTTCTTCATTTGGGATGTATGTATACGGAGTATCTACTACATATTGTTTTGTTTTTTATTGTTTTTGTTGTTCTTTTTTATTAACTGCGTTCATTGGCGTAGCTAGGGATTTTCCCTAGGGTGGGCAGCCGTCCAGCTGAACAATCATTTAATGAGAAATTGGTTCATTCACTCTCCTTATTACTATCTGGCGTCTTTCTTAACTACTTAATAAAGTTGAAAGTCTAATGGTGCAATTAAATCCATAGTTCTATACTAATATTATAACTAGTGAAAGTAAATCTGTCTGTCTGTTACCTTTTCACGCTTAAACGGCTGAACGGATTTCAATAAAATTTGGCAAGAAGATGTAATAGTATCCTGGGGAAGGACATAGGCTAATTTTTACCACGGGAAAATATATCAGTCCCAAGCGAAAATCTAATACGTTGTTTTTAAACTAGAGTAGTTGATATTTATAAACCATCGCCTACCACAGTTCGTGGGTCATTTTCTTTAGATGTACTTGTTGATGCTTTAGGTTGTATAGAAGAACTAGAATTACTTCTATTTCCCATCTTTTCATTATCATGTATCACCGACTATTCGGGTTTTTTAAAGAATGTTTTCGTATCTTTAAATACGAGGGGCGTTCAATGCATTTTCGGTGTAGGTATGAAAGAATAAGCAGAAAAGTCTGAATAAAATTTATTTTTCAATGTAGTTCCCCATCACCTCAAAACACTTATTTGAGCGGGAAAGTAACTTTTCTATAGCCCCTAAAAAATATTTTTCTTCCTTGTCTGAAAAATATTTATCAATTGCCGCCTTCAACTCTTCATCGTCGAAAAAATGCTTACTTCGAAGATCTTTCTTAAGATTTGGGAACAGAAAGTAATCACTAGGGGCCAGATCCGGGCTGTAGAGTGGATGATTGATTTCTTCAAATCCGCATTCCCGCACAGCAGCCTTGGCAACACGCCCTGTGTGAACCGGCGCGTTGTCGTGATGAAGAAAGACACCGGCGGTCAATTTTCCATGTCTTTTTGCTTTTATAGTCTCATGAAGGATAGTGTGAATGGTACCCACGGATAGGTTAGTCCTTTCTGCTAATGTTTTCACTCTTACAAGACCATCTTTAAGTACAAGTTTCTCAACGATTTTGACGTTTTCTTCCGTAGTGGCACTAACCGGTTGTCTTCAATGCTCTCTCTACCCCGTTTGAATTCACAAGCCCACTTCTGAATAGTAGATAATGATGGAGCAGAATCTTGGTAAACAGTCACCATTTCTTCGTGAATAACTTTTTGAGTCTTTCCTTGTTTTGTA
Organism: Dysmachus trigonus; assembly: GCA_949715965.1. Taxonomy (NCBI): domain Eukaryota; kingdom Metazoa; phylum Arthropoda; class Insecta; order Diptera; family Asilidae; genus Dysmachus; species Dysmachus trigonus. Next base: position 42,281,931 of record OX454322.1, on the reverse strand, counting down.
AGGAATTTTATCACAGCGCGCTGCTCGATTTTTTTCAAAATTGTCGCATCAGTCATCGTAGTTGCCTTTTCTTAATGATATATTGAATACTAATGGTGACAATTAAATAAAATTTTATATTTATACCCTCAAAAAGTGTCTTTAACTAATAAGATAATTTAATTACCCTCACCATTAGTATATCACCCCGATACCGAGAATACATTGAACGCCCCTCGTAAAAACAAACAAAAAACATTTCTAAATGAGGCGAGGCGATTGATTTAATTTGATGCCAACGTTCTAATTTGCTAAAAACTTAGTAAAACAAAAAACATAGCATACCTTACGTCTTTTCGATTAACTTGTATTAATTAGCTTTTATTGAATACTGTAATCCAAATATTGGAAACACCTAATACCGCGCGCAATAACAATAACCGAACAAGTGCACACCAACACTATTTTCTAGGTAGAGTTCGTATTGAATCTTAAAATAAAAAGCAATTAGACAGTATAGTAATTCTCCAACACTGTCAATTTTTCTAGGGTGGGCAAAGAGGTTTCTAGGGTGGTTATTGCCCACCCTTGCCCCCCCCTAGCTACGCGCATGACTGCGTTGTTGTTTCCTCGTATTGTGAAATAAGAAAAGAAACTAATTAAAAAGTAAATCTGCATTATTAGCTGTATTGAAATGGCTGTAATTACTAGAGGGATGCAAAAAACAAAGCAAACTCAACGGGTCTTTAAAGTTCAAGGTTACACCTAAATTTCCTGAGAATTCCAGTTCTCTATCTCCTGTCCCACATTTTCATTTTGAAGCTCGAAATATGCAATTTTCAGAAATTTTCAAATTTCAACCTTATTTTTTTAATATAAAACATTTGTCGAACGAGTCTATAATGGACTGTTGTTTTGTTTAATATATGGATATGATGTACACAAAAAGTAAATTTTTTTTATTTACTAGGAAAGATACTACAGCCATTTGAAAATCATATAAAAATGTGAAAAAAATCGTATTTTCATGATGCTAGTATACTTCGAATAAAAATGTTTTTCTATTTCCATATTTTTTTCCTAAAACTACTATATTTTAGCTTTCAACTGCGACCACAAATTTTCAAATATCTCTAATAGAACAATTTTGACAGCGCATAGTAGTAGAGCGTAAAAATCACACTTTTTGAGTGCTCTAGCGGTCGCGCACCGAAGCTGAGACATCAGAAAAATTAAATGATGGTAAATTTTCTCTTCTGACATCTAAACAAAGACACCCACCAAGTTTCGTCCAAATCAAAAATAGTGCGGCTTTGACCATTTGATGATTTTCTGTAGAATGACCCAAGAGTTAAAATGCCTCCTGAAATCTTTAATCCTAAAGTAGGGATTAAGGTCTTTCAGAGAGATCGAACTTACTGCAAAAAAAAAAAAATTTTTTTAGAATACAAATTGGTTGCTTTTGTTGACCTTCTCTCGGCCAAAATAAAATGAATCCAAATCGAACCTAAGTGCTGTAGAAAACGTTTTCACAGCACTTAAGTATATAGGCCGAAATGGGAGCAATCTAGGTTTGATATGGATGCAGCGAAAATTCACCATTAGTTTTAGAAATGTAATACAAAATTCACGGAAATCTTTTCGGTGTAATAGGCCTCTGAGTTTTTTTGGAACAGATAGAGTTTGAGGTATCCTAAATGATTTTGATGAAGCGTATGCAAAAATTTTTCAAAAAATTCATATGCACAAATTTGTGTACTTCCTGTAAAGTTTCGAAAAATAATTTTTTTCGTTGCCTTTTTTTCATATTTCTTAAAAATATCGTTGCAGATTGTGTAAATAACTTAAGGGGTTAGGTGGGTTTGAAAATTTCAAAAAATCGATTTTTTTTGTCTTATTAAATAGTACAATATGTTTAAAATATTCTCCTAAAATTTCAAATCGATTCGAGTAAAATTCTAAGAGATAGACCCTTCGGAAGTTCCGCCCATCAGGCCACGTCAGTACAGCGCTTTAAACTTTAAACGCGTTTATCTCAAAACTCAATTTTTTAAGTCGGTGGACATGATTTCTCGAAAAGTTATGAAGCGATTTTGTTCAAATTTTGCACACATCTTTGAAATAAGATTATCTAGTTATTGAACGAAGGATTTTTTTTTTTTTTATTACAACTAATTTTTTCGAGCCAATACATGGCGAAAATTTGACCAAAAAATGTGTTTTTTTTGTTCAAAGTCTGTCAAAAATTCAAATTCTAATTTTTTTTTTTTTTTTTGCTTCGTTCAATAACAAGATTTATCCATGTACTAACGAAATATTTTTGGTTTTTTGATTTTAGATGAACCAATAATGAGTTATGCTGTCCACGGCAAAAGCATTTTTTTTTTTGAGACGTCAAGGGAGATGAGGTACCAACGGCTGAGTTTTCGGAATTAAATAAAAATTTCACAAAATACTGTTTAAATATGTATCTTTGATGTGCTGAATTGTTTAAATAAAATATATGATTCTATATATTAAAAAAAAAATTGTAAAAATGCCCTTTTTTGAATCTCTGAAACCCACCTAACCCCTTAAATTAAAGATGTTGTCCGCTGGAAAAAAAAGGGAAATTAAAATAATAGTAATCTTTGAAATTAAGAAGTCAAAGGAAAATATTTTTTTTGTTGCAATTGTTTTTTGAAATGGCAAATACGCGGAACATAAAATTTTCTTATTTCCAGGACTTTTATAAAATTATTTATAAAAGAATTATGAAAACACCTATAATTTAAGGAACTCCATAATTTTTGCGAAAACATTCAGAAAATTCTACATTAAAATCCGTGAAGAAATCTCAAACTCAATGTAAGCCAATTTATTTAATTGCCCTATTAGAAAAATTTGAAATATTCTACTCTATCTATGGAATACAACAGTCTTTCTTTATCCATACAATTAGATTCATAAAATATTTTGTCTTTGTAATATATTTTTTATTTATTGGGACAATTTTAGCACAATATTAAATGATTTTATTAACCCATTAACTCTCACAGGACGCAATTTCGGCATCTGAGTTTGAATTGTCGCCATGTGATGAATGCGAAGAAAAAACAATCGAGAACCACTGTTTCCTATATGTTCTTTCTAATGGTGATTGTTAAAATTTCTCCAGAATTGATATTTTTTTGTTTAAAATGATTTTTCGTTACCTTTCGTTTTTTTGTCATGCCTAAAACCAATAAAAATAGTGACCTCGATATCTGAACTAAAAATATACCCCGTTATTTTTCTGTAAAAAAAAGTTTTGGTAAAAAAAAAAAAAGGTGCCAAAGAATGAAAAATGTTTTTTCGAAATTTGACAAATTTTTTTCTCAAAAGCTATAGACTTTAGCAATTTTTTTGAGACCAAAAATGTCTTAGAATTAGTCAAAAAATAGTTTTCAGTACGATTTGATGCAATTTTAGGATTTGCAAAAAGTCACGAAATCGAAATTTCGACATATGTCGATAAAAAGTCTGAAAAAAATTCGATAGTGTTCTTTGACTAATCCTTACAATAAAAGATATTTGTTATTCACAAATTTTCATTCTAAAGCGTGCTTCTCTCATGGGCGGACAGAACTTCCATACGCATATACAGGGTGTCCAGGAAGTAGTGCGCCAAAATTAAGGGGATGGTAGCTTGGGTCATGACCTACCAGAATATCAAAATATGAACTTTGTGAAAACCTCACCGTTTGCGAGATATTTGGGTTTTTATGAAAAATTAAATTTTCACTACCTTTTTTCAGATTATTGACTAGTAGGTGTACATAAAAAGACATGTTATCATTTTTTTTTTGCTAAAATATTCTTGATAAGTTGCCCTACCTGGTAAGCATGGTGAAAAAAAAATGTACTAGGCAGGATTCAGATTTCAGAAAGGTATAACATCACCCATTTTAGTCATGAATAACGAGATATTGCTATCGTCATTGCGCAATGGGCACGCTTACCAGGTCAGCTAATCTAGAATATTTTAGCAAAAAATAAAATGATAACATGTCTCTTTATGTTCACCTACTAGTCTGACAAAAGGTAGTGAAAATTTAATTTTTCATAAAAACCCAAATATTTCGAAAACGGTGAGGTTTTCACTAAGGTAATATTTTGATATTCTGGTAGGACCCAAGCTACCATCCATTTAATTTTGACGCAATACTTCCTGGACACCCTGTATAGACAGATAAAATAAGATCCTTTTCAAAATACCGCAATGTACTCCTTTTGAGATGTATTTAGAGTTTAGATGAATTTGAATTTTATTAGTGAAGTTCCAGCACGTTAAATTTTTAAATATTTTATGTATGTATATAGTTCGGTCATTCGATATAATAAATGCAATCATTATGAGTTTTATGTATCGATTATTGTAGAAATTATTAATTATTATTATGTATCTGAATTTACGGAGGCGAAAGTGGTTTTCTCCATCATACTTCTACTGTAGTTTTAATCTGTGTTTATCATACCTACCCTGTTGATTTATTGCCAGCAAAATTAGTAAGTCAACCTCATTAAAGCAATCAATCAAAAGGTATTATCCATGAATCTACTTAGCCTTCACTGCTGAACGAATTTTTTCCCACCCACTTGAATGATGCTCTTCACCTGTAAATTATTTCATGTTTGAAACAAGTGAAATTGGGAAACGACGAAATAAAATGCGTGGGGCGTTTTAAATCCCCTCAGTTAATTAATCAGCTTTGTTTTCCCAAAAGCAAAGATTATTTACTACAGATTTTCTCCAGAAATTAAGCACTGATGCCGACGTCTTGTTCACCTTGGTTTGGATAAAATTTATTTACAAAGAACGTAGCACATTGAAAACGTTGAGGGCACTTGTTTAATTTAATTCAAGTCCCCTGCTTGTGATAATCGACGGTTTTTATGCGGGGCCCAAAAAGAAAGATAGTTGATTGGTAAAGTTGCTAAATTGTTAGGTGCTCTGGGGCCATTATTCAAATACTTATTGAATAAAAAGTGTTGAAGGAAATTTATTCGATTTGGAATTCTACTCGTCTTTAAAGGTGTCCCCCAGCTAACAGGAATGCAAATATAGTCTATTTGGGGAGCCGGCAATTTCACTTGCCTCCTCTTCAGCAGTTTGCGATTAGGTTGTTCACTCTGGAGTAGTAACAGCTCATTGTACGGCCTACCAATAAGATACTTACACACAATCACGAACGTGAGGCAACTAAGTGAATTCCAATTTTCTGGTTAAATTGCTGCCTCCCTGGTTGTAGGATTTATAACGTGTATTGTATTTACCAGTCATCAGACAACTTGTGCCTACTCAATTTTCAGATCGATTTTGCTATAAATACGGAAATTTTGTCTTGTTGTAATTCTGTTTCTCTGGCAGATTCTCTGGTAATTCTTAATACATACAAAATGTGAGTCAGGCAATTTTCTTAGCATTAATTTGACTTTTGTGAATATTTCTCGTATATGGTTGTAACTTCAAACAGAAGTATGGAAAGAACGTATTTTTTATTTATATTATGTAATTTAGAAGACAGAACCCGAAGTAAAGGATTAAATTGATATTGTTCAGTAGTATAGCAGTTTTTCCTTTTATTAATCATTTTGTTTCCCGCACTTTGAAGCTTTTTATTCAATAAGTGTGTGTTATATATATATATATATTTTTTTTTTTTTTTTACTTCCGTCTTAGCCTGTAGCACCTTTTTAATTGCGAAACGTGTCTTCTTCACAAGTCAACTTACAACTGACAACTGAATTAACAGAAGATTTACATTATATTAACACAAGTTTCGACGTATCTTGCGCAAAATGAAACCAATTTGGGCGTATTCTCAAAGTATATAAAATTTTGGCTAAAGTATGAATTGGTAAATATTTCTTGAAAAATCCCAGATATATATTGAGAGTTCAATTTTCGACAAATAGCTCATTTTTTATGTATTTTAACAACTTTTACCCTGTTAATATAGGATAGTCCATCGCCTGGTCAGGAAGCGTTCAAGTATTACGTAACGCATTTTTTGTAGATTTTAGACCCTCCCTCCTCCCCATGTTACGCATCGTAACGTTTTTCTGTTGTTACAATAACCCCTACCACCCACATTTCCGATGGTTTGGGGCCCTATTTCCCGAAAAGCTCGATTAATATTGTGATTAAGTGCCTGAATCGTTTCTAGATTGTCAAAATAATATAGATCTTTAAAATCATCCCACAAAACAAAACCAACGGGGACAAATCGCTATGCGGTGGTCGTAGTGCATTTCCAAAACGATTGATTACACAATTATTGAATTAAGTGCACAAAAGGTCAATTGATGCATGATTTGTGTGGCACGTATTGCCATCCTGCTGAAACAAGGGTTCGCCCAAGTCCAATTCCTGAGTCAGTTGAACCTTGTAAGGGAATAATTCGAGATCTTTAAGCAGAATTCTCCTCAGGGCAGTGCGGCTAATGTTCAGTTGCTGAGATCTGTGGCGAGTTGAGGTTCTTGGGTTTAGCAATTTTTTGGCAACAGCAGCAATATTGTCGGCTAAGCACCCAGAACGAACAGGAAGATAATATGTGTTATCAATTAACATGACAATTTTATTAACTTTTTTCATAAATTTGCGTACAGCAGGCGCAGTTGGATCATTATTTCGACCGAACTTTCTCTTAAAATTTCGCACTATTTCGGCAACACAGCAATAACTTTGGAAATAAAATTTCAAATTTCCCAACGTTGTTCAAGCGTAATTCATTTCGTACCGCGAAGATATCATACTGTGTTTCTTTCAAATTGAGCGCGAAAGAGATGTTTGTCAAAATAACATGTTATTTAAAAAGATACCAACAAACCCATCCTTTATTTATCTCTTTTTAAGCTTTCGAATTAAAAGTGTAAAGTACTCGAATTAGTTTTTCATCAGTTAATTCTTTCTCAGTTTTAAAATAATGGCTAATTTCACGATTTTCAAATGTCATGATGATGATACTTTTCTCAAATAAAGGATTCATTTAAAAGTAATATTTTTTTTTTTTTTTACTAAATCTATTGAAATAAATTAACACTGCCAAAAACACCACATTTGCTTGAATTTCTTATTGAGTTTTCATTCTTTGTGCCAACAGAGTCTTTCCGTTAGACAATTTTTCAGATAGTATTTCTATATGCCTACGAAGATGCCAGTTTTGCTACATATTCAAAATTATTTAAGTAAATAGTAAATAGTTTTTGTTTATGTCCCCAAAATTTTTTTTTATTGTAACATGAGTTATTCAGTTTTATAGTTCAAACTATCAATTTCGCAGTTGTCATGACAAAGTTGAAATTATTTTAAGTTGACGCCAAAAAGAGAACAAGAGAGCTCTCATTAATCACATATTGTAAACCCTTTTTGCTTCAAAACCAGATCGATTCGAGAAAATCCTTCCATTTATAATAATTTTCCTTAAAAGCTTAGATGGATCATTTTATCATCGCGATTAGTCCCAAATACTTATTATTGTATTGTAGCGGGTCGTTAAGTTACTCTAGGTACCTCTCGATAGCAAACGCGACCTGAAAGATCTATTGTGCTGGTCCCAAATACTTAATATATTTCCGCATCTCGCACTTCGATTTAATTAAAGTATAAACTGCCGCCAAGATAATTTCATCAAATCTAACGATGCTCACCGCAATTTGGGTTAAATTTCACTTCTCTCCTTGTCACCCTTCATCGGCCGTTCAACTACCGCGTGAATTTCTGGGAAACACTAAACCAAAGCACGCATTTCGAGGCAACCTCAAAAGCGGGCGACTCCATCAATCCTGGAGCTTATAGAGGATACAATTTATCTCCCATTCCGATAGTGAAATGCTCTGAAAGAACCATTTTGTCAAGGTTTTATAGAGTAGACAGCTCGGTCTTCAGACATCTGGATTCTGCATATCGATCATACAAAAACCGACCAGGGTAAAAGGGATTCTAATTGCGGGTATTTTAGTGGCCGATTTCTATGCTGGCCGGAGGCAGAATTTCTGCAAAAATTATTATTACACTCGAAGTCATTTACATTTTTAATGTATTTTCATTAGAGTAAAATAAATGAGGGGTATTTGTGGACCCCGACCGACGGAATATTAATTAAATATCTGACCACTACTCAAAGGAGTTTGCTCTTCTTTGTTGAGCCGGAAAGGAAGTTGACTTGGTGGCGCTTTGTCTTTAGCCACAAGCTTCCCAAGAATGGCGCGTCCAATATTATTTGCCATGAAATAAATTCCCGGACAATAAAGGGCAATAAATCCAGAAGTCGGCATTATTGCTGCAAAAACGTGCGGTACAAGTCATGATCTTTTTCCTTTTTTCTTTTCAAAAGCCGACGAAATCGTTAAATCCTCCCAAAAAGGAAATAAATAAATCATCCTGGTACCGACCGAGTAATCCCTTTCATTGTAAAATCATTTCAATTCGGAGGAAGCAGCCTTTTTTAATTTAACTGGGCCAAATTGTATATTTCGGATAATCATCTCTCTTCTTGTTGGAAAATGTAAAAAGTCATAACGAAATAGGTGATAAATGATTTCCGCGCCCCCAAAGGATATCCTAAGGATCAAAATTATGAAGAAGCGTCCTCATTTTGCGAGGTTGTCAGATTATTATTATTTTTTTGTTTTGGTTCATAACTGTAGGAATTTAATTTCGTATTTCGTCAAAGCTTACAGCAGCAATTTGTCACAACTTGAGAAAAGAATTATTTCAAAGCCACTCTTCTTTCAAGGTTACACTGCGGCGTTTTTAAAACAAATGTGTCATATATGATATTTAGCAAGGTTGTGTTGAAATCATTGCTAATTGCTAGCTACCACCATTTTTGCGGAAATTAAAAACACTATTTACATTGAATCAAGTTCACTAGATTAATTATCTTACATTCATAATTAAATAAATAAATATAAATAAAGAAACAATAAAAAAATTAAATAAGTAATATATAAAGATAGTAGGTTTATTGAGGAGTCTTATTTTTGTTTTTTAATATAACACATAAAATTGGGAAAGTGTCCATAATATAGTTTTATTCGAAAGATAATTTTTTAACATTTAATATTTAAATTCAGTTTGTGGCATATGAACGATACAAGACAATACTTGGCATATGACATGGCATAAGATATAATATAGGACATGACACAGTGTATGGAAGGAGATGGGAAAGATGATACAAAAATCTATTATTATATTATTAAAATAAACTGCAATTATTTATTTACTTATTTATTCAACTTCAAGTACTGATTACTACAAAATATGATTGGATACAATCCAGAATAAAAGGCAAAAGTAACCTTATCTAAGCCGATTCCTTATTTGTTTTGTAGAAAAATTAAGGGGTTAGGTGGGTTTAGAATTCCAAAAAAAAATCACAATTTTTCGGATTTTTTTTTACGAAATTTATAAAAGCGATTTATTTCAAATTTTAGGATATAAAAGTACATTGATTTAACAAGTTGTAAAAAAAAATTGAAATTGAGCCATTGACAGCTGGTTTACGAAAATCGGTGATATTTTACCGTGGACATGATTTCTCAAAAACTAATAATCCAATCTTACTGAAATTTTTCGCACTTCTTCTACATAGTATTGACTTGTACTTGAACGAAGGATTTTTAATTTCGTTTATTACAATCACCAAAATATAAAAAAATGTGCACAGAAATTTAAAAAAAAAAGTAAATTTTTCGTTAAAAAACGTTGTAAAAAATTCAAATATTATTTTTTTTCAAATCCTTCGTTCAAGTACATGTCAATACTATGTAGTGGAAAATTTCAGTAAGATTGGATTATTAGTTTTTGAGAAATCATGTCCACAGTAAAATATCATCGATTTTCGTAAACCAGCTGTCAATGGCTCAATTTTAACCCATTAATGCGCAAAACGAGGATTTTGTGCACGCAAGTTCAATTGTACGATTCGAATAGAAAATTGGGGCGAATTTCTTCCAAATTCGTATATAAGGGGTTTTTGGGGGTGCTCTTTCAGAATCTGGCATTTGTTTTGCATAAAAACTTCAAAAACCCTATTATTTTTTGGTTTTATTCAAAAAAGTGCCGATTTTTTTTTTGGTCATTTTTCGTCTCAAAGTCGATTATCTTGTCGTTGCTGCTATTGAATGATCATATAATCACCAGAAATCGCGGTCCGAATGTCTACAATTTCTCAAACCATGGTTTTGAATTTCTTTTTTTGCTTTGGTTTTTGCAAAATGGCTATTTTGTAGAGCAATGTAATAAAAAACGTCGCGATTTTTTTACACGAAAAGGATCAACTTCACAAAAAAATGTGTATGACAAAAAGTGCTTATAATTAGCCAAGGAAAACATGTAAATTTTTTCAGAATTTTTTGGACTATTTTTGTTTTTTTTGAATTTGGCAAACAAAAATCCCAAAATGTCCCGAAAAATTCTGAAAAAATTCACACGTGTTCTTTAGCAGCACTTTTTGTCATATAAAATTTATTCGTATAATTCGTCATTTTTGAGTAAAAATATCACCAAGTTTTGTTATGATGAAATTTAGTGATATTTTTACTCAAAAAGGACGAATTATACGAATAAATTTTATATGACAAAAAGTGCTTATAATTAGCCAGAGAACACGTGTGAATTATTTCAGAATTTTTCGGGACATTTTTGGATTTTTGAAAAATTTGCCAAATCTAAAAAACCAAAAATAGTCCAAAAAATTCTGAAAAAATTTATATGTTTTCCTTGACTAATTATAAGCACTTTTTGTAATTTTTTTTGTAAAGTTGATCCTTTTCGTGTAAAACAATCGCGACGTTTTTTATTACATTGCTCTACAAAAAGGCCATTTTGCAAAAACCAAAGCAAAAAAAGAAATTCAAAACCATGGTTTGAGAAAGTGTAGACCGCGATTTCTGGTGATTATATATTATGATCATTCAATAGCAGCAACGACAAGATAATCGACTTTGAGGCGAAAAATGACCAAAAAAAAATCGGCACTTTTTTGAAAAAAACCAAAAAATAATAGGGTTTTTGAAGTTTTTAAGCAAAACAAATGCCAGATTCTGAAAGAGCACTCCCAAAAACCCCTTATGTATGAATTTGGAGGAAATTCGCCCCAATTTTCTATTCGAATCGTACAATTGAACTTGCGTGCACAAAATCCTCGTTTTGCGCATTAATGGGTTAATTTTGTTTTCATAAATTTTTGTTTACAACTTGTTAAAGCGATGTACTTTTATATCCTAAAATTTGAAATAAATCACTTTTATAAATTTCGTAAAAAAAAATCCGAAAAATTGTGATTTTTTTTGGAATTCAAAACCTACCTAACCCCTTAAAATCAATATTTGTATAGTTACGATTAAAGAGACGTGACAGAGACGTGGGATGGCTACGAGCTTGTAGGCTAATCCTCTTGACGACTTTGCCTTTATAAGTGCTCGTAGTTCTTCATCGTTGACAGTTGATTTCCTGCCGGACCTAGGTTCGTCTTCAAAATATGTATCGCCAGAATGGAAATGCTGATACCAACGGGATACCGTTTAATGATGAACTACGTTAATCTTGTGACTCTATCGCGATCGTTCGAAGTGTACCTTGATCCATCTTTGCTCATACTGTCTGCACGGAACAACTGACTCGCTTATATACCCTGCGGCATGGAAGGTTCTAGACCAGTCTTGCATTTACTACTCTCGAATATTCTCGAACTTCGTTATTAGAAAAAATATTTTAAGGTACTATTACCGTCTAGAATTTTCAAAAAATGAATTTTTTTTTTTACATTTTTAGATTCTTTATACCTTCAATAATAACTGTCTAAAATATTAAATCGAAATTCGAAGCCAGTGCCGAGATATAACGACTCAATTGAAGCGCGCTCTCGGCTGTTCTATGTTCTAAATAAACTTTAAACGCGTTTTTCTCGAGTTTAGGTTTTTTTAACTGGCGGACAGTTAATATCCGGATCTACTGGGCCGATTTTAATAAACTTTGAAGCATTCTGTTAGTTGTTATATCCTGAGTGATAGTTTACCACAATTTGACAACAAAAAAAATATATAAAATTTTTGAGCCTGAAAAAAGGTCGAAAAAATGGGCGATTTTTGAAAAAAATTTTGAAATGTCCGCCATTTTTTTATTTTTAATGATTTTTCAATTTTTCTGGTAAACTGTCACTTAAGAGCACTTCCTTTTTGTAACTCTTTTTGAATTTTATGTTTCAGACTTACCGTTCCAGAGATTAACTGTCCGCCATGCAGCAATGTTTTTTTGAGAAGAAAATTTGAGCGCCCTCTATTAAATTTACAGTTAATAGAAAATAAAAATAAAAATTTTTTTCGTAATCTTCAAGAGCTGTTTAATACTGTAAAAAAAATTTGATAACAATATATAATATAGAAAGTGAAAAAAAAAAAATTGTTGAATATATGTCATTTTTTAGAATTCTAGACGGTAATAGTACCTTAATGGAAAAAAAGTGTCGCAGGACTTTCTTACCAACCTAATTAAAACACAGGCCGTAAAGTAGAAAATGCACATGTACTGATGTAGTCCGATAATCGCCGCGAAATAATATTGCTTCTTATGGTGGAAGATGCGAATTATGCCACTCTACGCACTTGAACTGCTAGACTATAACTTTCCCGCGAACATAACGTCCTACGACTTATAACTAGGGACGGGTATCTTCCTTATGATCTGAAAAACGTTATGGTGACATGAACATTTTGGTAGCATAATAACGGTATTCCTCCCCAGTTTCAAGTAGTAGAACATCACTTTTTCGTATTAGTTATTAGTTTAGTTAGCAGATTCGCCCTGTGGAACAAATTGAATGGGCTATACCATCCTAGGAAGCAACGTTATTCCGCGGCAATAATTACACACAAACCATTTGTAAAATTTGTAAATTAAAATGAAAATCAAAATCAATAAATAATCATATATTTTTGAATTGTCTTACTAAAAAGAAACTAAAATTTGCCTACTTTGAAATAGTTAATACGTAAAATAAATATCGAATACAACGTATGTATAGTATTTTTATTTATTAGTTTTAATCCGTATGGCTAATGAAGACGAAAAAAGTTTGATCTCAACCGTGGCTTATGCGGGTGACGAATACTCCGATTTTTTCTATGCCATATATTACTTATTTATTTATTGAATCAGTATTTTAAAAACGTATTTATTGTTCTTAACTGCAAAATAATTGATGAATTTTTAAAACAAAAAATTACAATTTTAATATTCATATTTGATTTGTTAAAATCTCAATTACACAGGTCGATGAAATTTAATATTAAATTTCCAACAGAAGAAGTCATATATCATTTCTATATGATTTTTTCCGTAGATTACGATTTCGTAAACAAAAATGTCTTACTAGATCACGTTTTTTATCATAAAAAACAATGGAAATATGAAAAAAGCTCGTGACACGACTCAAAAGGGAGCCTGAATCCTTATCTAGATAAAGGTACGGACACACCAAAAGCGAAGCGAGCGAAGCGGCGCGAATAATTTAAAATTTGGGAACATTCTGTCGCAGTAGACGCTTCGCTCATGTCGCGTTCTATTCGGACACTTTAATTGATTTGTACGGCACCAAAATTTTTTAAATTGTTCGCTTCGCTCGCTTCGCTTTTGGTGTGTCCGTACCTTAAGTGAAATACTACTAATCTATAGCACTTACGAAGCATCTTCGGGAATAAGATTTTCATGAACGTGCGCAAGCAGTGATCTTCATTCACTATCTATGTATCTATTGTATGAAATAATCGGCTTATTGAAAAAAGTGAATTCTACGGAATATTTCGGAAAATATTAATATCTCTCGTTTTTGTATATAATAATTAAGGTTCATACTTTTATTTGAGCTACTTTAAAAGCTCCTGCGAAATCTGTTATCTTTGAATTCATTTGCAAAAATGGAAAAATACAGTACTTTGTACTTTTCAAAGTAATTTTGTTCAAAAACGTGACGTGATAGAACTTTTTCGTTTGCGAATTCGCGATTCTACGCAGACCTATGTTATTATTGTTTTCTTATAAGGTAAATTTTTGCTAAGTTGATTATTTTTATTTACTAGTTTCAGGTGGACTCAGTGGCGGCTCGTGGTCTCCTAGATAGGGGAGGCAGAGAATCTAAAAATTCAGTTGGGGACCGGATCTTGCGGGACGGTGGTCGGGGGTCGGACAGTGATCTGAAGCACAAAAATTCTCCGCTCGCAGTTGCCTACGTGTTTGAACCATAGACGTCACGAATTTCTATGTGTGCTTCATCGCGGTTTCTTTCTTCTACCCCAATGGGAAATGGAAGCATCCAACCATGCGTACCGAAGCTTTCTCTGGAAGCAGCGAATGCATCACCCTCCGTATCCTCTTCTATATCTTTTTAACATAGGCATGTCCGCGGAACGAAGGAGAACAAAAGCTTTTATATTCCCTTCCTCTTCGTACTACCTAGAAGCAGTTCAGAAGGCATCATATTCAGTCCAAAAGGAAGCAATAAAGGCTTTTTGATATCGCTTCCCTTGAACTCCGTTTTCAGCAATTAAGAAGATGTCAACCTGAGTGAAAAACGAAGATGTAAAAAGATGTAATATTAATATTTTGGAGTTTTTGAAGGTGGTTATACTTTTTACATCTTCGTTTTTCACTCAGGTTGACATCTTCTTAATTGCTGAAAACGATGATAGCTTTGAAAAATCACATAGGAATATAGGAATAATAAATGAAAAGTTCAAAACTTTTAAATAATTGTTTTAATTTTTATTATTTCATTTATTTAATACAATAAAAATAAAATTTCTAAATTTAACATATATGAAACATAAATTACACACAATATAAAACTCACTTCAAAAACACTTAAAAAAAACTCACTCTAGTGCGCCGCTAGAACAACTGGAAGAGAATTACGTAACCGTCAGAGCTTTTCAGGGCCCATCATATTAAAAATGCACTGGCAAGGGGGAGATAAGACAAAAACCGGTTATAAAAGAGAAATCGTGAAACTCCCTTCACAGATGCGCACGCGGTTCACAAGTGTATTCCTTCCTCCTAGCGTCTTAATCAGTAACATGGAATGAATCGAATATATTCCTTCATTGAGTGATGTTAGGATTTATTTCTGAATGACTTCCTTAAGAATAGCTGACTCGATTTCCCATTGGGACAAAACCGCCTGAGAATTGCCTCCTCTGTCACGCACACACAGAATTCTTCGCTTTGAGTTCGCCCATATATTTTGAGCCATAGAAAAACCCCCGGGAATAATAAATACAAGCCGTGAAAAAGATCTGCTCACTACCACACCTATAGGGTCATTTAGTCCGATGATTGCACCGAAATAACATTGCTTCTTATGGCGGTAGAGCCCATTCATTTCTCTCCAGAGGGCGAATCTGCTAAACTATCGCTTTTACGAAAAAGTGATGTTCTACTGACTGTAACTGGGGAGGAATACCGTTCTTATGGTACCAAAATCATTATAGGGGTAAGAACAAAATATTAAAGATATTTGAGCTCAAAAGTTACTCTTACTGCCCATCGAACAAATTACCACGGAAAGTCGTGCTGTCAAGTCGACCTACCGCTGCTGTTTTGTTCGAGGAAATGGGTAGAGTTGTGTTTAAGTGCAAAAAACTCTAGTATTTTGTTCTTGTCACTATAAAGTTTTGTAGATCACTAGAAAGGTATTCCTCCATAGTTATAGTTAGTAAAACATCATTTTCGCGTAAAAGTTATAGTTTAGCAGTTCAGGCGAGTGGAGTGGAATACTTTGGATCATCCGCCATAAGAAGCAATGTTATTTCACGGCGATTCTCGGACTACATCACTACGTATGCATTTTCTACTTCACGGCTTGTGTTTATATGTATTCCCGGGGGTTTTGGCCATAGACGTCACGAATTTCTATGTGTGTCTCATCGCGGTTTCTTTCTTCTATAAACCGCCGGAAAATTGCCTCCTCTGTCGCGCACACACAGAATTCTTCCTAAAATTTACCACCAGTTATTGCCATATTAGCAATGCCAATATTACCAGAGTCTACACAAAATATTTTTATTTGAAATGATTTCTTTTGATTTGGGCATGAAATAAAGTGTTTGTTATCACAGCATTTTTTTTAAATTTAAAACTTGATAGAGGAGGCACTGCCTCCTCTGTCTCCTCTGACGAGCCGCCACTGGGTGGACTGTAACAAAGCTTTTATTCTAAACACTGAACGAGGGACATTTCGACTTGCTGATTGAGTTAGAAAAGATAATAATTTTCAATTAGGAGTATAAAATTGTTGAAGCAACAGAAAACCATAGGCGTAAATGGTAAAATCTTTATTAACCAATATTCTCAACAGAAGTTGTTGCAAGTCGAAAGGAATACGTTTCCTTTAATTTCTTAATAAAAATTATAAGAAACTCACATCATATATTGATATTGATGAAATAAAAATAATTCAAATCTTTCGAAATATACTACAGTTAATTCTTTTTGGTCGTAGGGTGTAAACAGTCTCTAACTTCCCGGTAGAAACTGGCAAAGGGCAAAAGAATTATGAGAAAACTTGTTTACAAACTCTTAGGTAATAATTAGCAAACTCATTTGCAGTTCATTAAAACAAAAGCTCAAGTATTTTCTCAGAAGAAGTTTCAAAATAAAATTTGATTGTTATTTTATTATCTGCTTTTCATATTCTAATTACGTCACACAGAATTATTTGGAATTATTGGAAAATTAGTTCTAGAGTTATCAGGTTATTCCTTAAAACTCCGTTGTTTTTTTACTTCAAACAGTTTGTAGTTTATTCAAATGTTGAATGTCGATGATTATTTCCTTTCAGAGAATTTCCATCTGTATGACAGTAAAAGAATGAAAATGATTATTGGTATGAAATGTGAGACGTAAGGCTGATAAACTTCATCATATCCCTTACCAAATAATTAGTATATGTAAATGTAATTACTTTTCTCTGTGCACATTTTTTTTTTATACTCGTACATTTTTTCTTTAAGAAATATAACTTAGTCATTTTGAAATGAATTTGAATTTTTGAATTTTGCTAAAAATAATTAGCTGTTATTTTGTAATGCACGAATTTATCAGGAAAAGTAGAATAGCTTTTGATAGAAGTATATAAGAATATATTTTTAATTCAATCAGAAATATTTCAAAATGTTTAGTACACTTTTGGGTGAAATCATTAATTGTAATAATAATATTAGGTCCTATCATAATTTCGTGGACATTTTTATTTTTTCACTGTTGCCACCCTGCTTGTTATAAGTTTGAGGTTATGTTACTGTTATATAGTGTTGACGTTAACGTTTCAGAAAACATACGCAATTTTTTTAAGCATCGTTTTGAAAATGGAAGAATTAAAAAAGCCTGTAACTGTGCAAGAACAACGCGCATTTTTGAAAATTTGTGCACTGCTAAATTATTTAGCTGGACTATCGACAAATCTCCTGCACAAAGCAGTAGGCAAGAACGCGCTGAAGAAAAGTGCGGTGGTGAATTGGATGAAATCGTTAAAGGAGGGACGGACAAATACTGAAGATTCACCGAAGCCAGGTTGACCAAGATCGCCTTTGAGACAAGAAAGGAAAGAACAAATCCAGGAAATCTTGCGATACTCTAGTAGAGTGACCATTAGTGATATCTCCGCACAACTAAACATACCTTCGCATCGGTAGAAAGAATATTAAGAGACGATTTAGGTTTGGTGTCCAAACTGGGCGAATATTTTCCTCATTCGTTGTCGCCTTCCCAGAAGGAGAAGCGAGTGGATATTACACGTATGAACTTGTCGTGGCTAAGTGACGCAAAGATGACGTAAGAATATTCATTTGCCTGGACGAAAGTTGGGTCGAATTTTTCACCCTCCTGCAAGACATCAAGCGCGCTCCTGGGTAAAACCAGGCACATCAGCTGAGCCCATACCACGCGCAGAGTTGCACGAGAGAAAGATCTTACTGACAGTGGGCATGGATGTTCATGGTGTGGCGTTTTGGAAGACTTTTGAGGAAAATGTCACAATGACGGCTGAGAGCTTTAAATCGTTTTTGGAGGAAAATGTCCCAAGATGGGCGGTTCATCGCAACATTAGAACATCAGTGCTACTTCATGACAACGCTAGAGTCCACATAGCCTACGTAGTTCAGGAGTTAATCGAAGACAGGGGTTGGATTGAGTTGCCTCATCCACCCTATTCACCTGATATGAACCCATGCGATTTCAATTGCTTTGACCATCTGAACCGTGAGTTGTCTGGCCATCGATATAACAACAAACAAGAACTGGATTGCGCCATTAATAATTATTATACAGCGTGTCATTGATAGCGGAGGAGACTATTAATTATTATGCCGTTCGTAAAGGAATTTCCCCTACCTCCACAAAAAAAAAAAAAAAATTACGCAATAATATCATACACTAGCTGGGTTACCCGGCTTCACCGTTTGGTCGCCATATTGGATCCGCCATCTTGGTTCCACCATTTTGAAACTCTGTATACTATCCGAAAAAAACCTATATGTTAAGTTGGAATATGTACTACCTTCCGACAAAAAATGAAAAATATCGATGCAAGCGTTTAGGCGTGATTGAGCAACAAACAAACAAACAAACTTTCATTTTTATATATGTATATGTATATAGGGATTATTGAGCAATAATAAGAGATTTGTTGGAAAACAAAAGTGTCTACCGAATTATGATAGGACCTAATAATAAGAGTTCTAACTCCACAACATAAAGAGATTTTCTTACTATCAGCGAAAATTCGAATAGAAATTTCTCTTGATTATGCTATTTACTTGTGGTCTGTCGTTTTATGTTTTTCATCCAATTTTAAGTAATTTCCATAGTCAGTACTTCATTTCATCTCATTCCTCTAATAGCATTAAAATGATTGATTTTTTAAAATAGTGGAATATTGTCGATTTTATTAAAATTATATATGAATGAAATGTTCAAAGTAGCAGTTATTTTTAAATTAATTTTACTTTTCTTTATGTGTATACGTTGTAAAATAGCAGCTACATAATTAGTTTCAATCACTTCTCGTGGGACACCCTATAAATGTTTTCGAAGTTCTTTAAGCCTTTAAATTTAAGATTTCTTTAAGTCTGAACTTGACGCGAGTCTTTTTCTATCGAGCTATTTCTTTATCTTTAGAAAGGAAGATATGTCTTAATGGGTCCATCGAGAACATAGTGACTGGCAGGCATTCGTAGAATTGTAAACTTTTGCTATAGCACATGAAATTCAATTTTTTCCATTGTAGCAAAAAGCCACAAACTTATCCACTTTCGAACTCTTTAAAAAATCCCAATTATACAGAATCAATTAAATTTGTGTGTGTGTATACCTTAATAAAATTGCAAATTTCAGAAGAATATGCCAATTATAGTGACATATCTTGTCAAAGTAACTTACCCATCAATTTAAAACTACAACATTTCTTCTTTTTTTCATTATTATATAATAAGGCAATCTGTAACAAAGTCGAAAAATCATTATCGATTTTGAAATTAAAGTAATACAGGCAGACATGTAATCTCTTCATTTCATAACCTAATGAATTTTTCTAGCTTTATCGTTAAACCTATTGCTTGATGGTGTATTCCCATATGAAAAATTTTTTATCTCTATCTATATAAGAGACCAAAGGAATGAAATTCATGGATAATTGTGGGAGAGCTTCGTTAACTCCAATTCGATTTTCATCGATGAACAAACACGCATTACATGGATTTATTGATTTGACTGATATGAAATTGGTGTTTACGCAAAATTTCGGTTGTGTAACGCTTCGTCATGAGAAGTAATGTCTGCAGTAAAGTGGAAGTTCAACAAAATCCACAACTCGTAAATCTGATGGCGTAGACTAAAAGGACCGCGAAATTTCGTTCTTTAGAATTTTCTTTTAAGATATGAGTTTCCTTTGAAGCCTGAAGAAATTTGCGGTATAATAAATATGCTGTTTGCTCTTGTAGCAACTCAATTTGTCTTAATATTTCTCACTTTTCGATGCAAGAAGTTGGCGTCACCAGTATTTGCTCTTAACAAGATTAAAATATTTCTTCAAATACTGCGTAGTTTACACTAACTTTTGATTGAAATAAAAAATGAACTAAATTTTTATTATTAAAGAACTTTAAGAGCAATCAAACCAAAACGAAAGAGTAGTAATTTCCTTACAGTAGTCATATCTCAAACCTTAACTTGTAAAATGATACAATAAAATCCAGGAAATCTTTGAATCTCTGTAGGAAAACATAGTATAAACGTAATTCACCTGGAGTCCTTTTATCTCCCTTTTTGTGTGTCTTAAACTAATTCCGCAGATAAAAATGCGTGCGAAGGTGGATGTTTTTTATTAAGTCACCTCTCAAGATTTGTGATTTCCTTTTTTCTTTCTCGTTCTCTCTTCCTCTTGAGGCTGTTTTATGTCTGACGTTAACAATTTATGGGACCTTTACCTCTGGGATTTTAGTAAAACATGCAATTGAGATAACGCTCACGAAGAAAATATTTATTTTCGTACTTCGTACTTTCGTACTCATCCCAGGTGGGATCGCTCTAAATTTGTAACGAGACCTCCAAGTTTTAAATCCCATTGTGTTCGCAAGCACGTTAAAAGTCTTTTAGCATATTTGTATTTTTAACTATATCACAAACATACAGTATACATGAGTACGTTGATACGATAATATTTTCAAATCATTTCATATTTAATGCGTCGTTCAGGCATTTTTTAAAGACTCTACTGTGGCATAATTGGGCGAGATATATTTTAGGAAACCTAATTTCTATTATATTGATATAACTAGTAGGATAAGTACAATCTGTTATGTTTGTCTTTTTTTGAAAGATTTATACGTTTACTTATGATACCATTTAACACTATTTCTACCATGGTTTTGTGTATACCTATTTCCACTATAAGGAGTCTTTTGACAACTTTGCTTTTGAATGTAAGCATCCTGGGAATAATTTACATCCTGATTATTAGAAAAAAATTAGAATAAGTAAACTAAAACATAAAACTGTTTATAATATTTCTACTGCCTGTCTGTACTACACGAAATAAAAAAACTCGACTAAGAACTTATCACTGCAATGATCTATAATAAAATACAAGATTGTAAACATCATCCGAATATAAATATAAAGAACTCCTTTCTTGTTTTGTTACAACTGAAGTCGGGATTCCTCAAAATCCAATTGTATTGATATTTATGTGTAATTGATTTAAGATTATTTAAAGAATGTTATAAAATTGTTAAGGTGTCAAAAGACACCTCATGGTAGAAATAGGTATATCACATACTTACACAGAAGAAGAAGAGAGGTGGAAAAATATATAGAAGAAGAAGAGTGGTGGAAAAATATATCGCATAATTAATTTAACAGCTAAAGTCAAAAATATAATTGAGGGAAAACGATTAAACTAATGATAATAATTTTAAGTTGAAATTTCAAAAAGTGTCTTTTGACACCTTTGGTAGGAATAGTGTTAAAACGATATAATGGAAACGACTGGTAGAGGGAATTAATGCGGAACATTTTTAGAAAGGTAATAACTCGACCTACTCAAATTACTTAGGTACAACAAGAGCACAGTGGTTAACAAAAATAAAGGGACAGTTCAAATTAAATTTTTATTTTAAAATAATTTAATCGTTCCAATTTAACTAAGGCCCGATTCAGAAAGTTTCGTTCACTTTATAAAATTAAATCCTCGGTTTATATGTCTTCAGAATACAAATCGGCTTAATTCATTAAATTAACATACATGTTAAAATTTAAAAAATACAAAAATATTAAACACTTTTCCTTTTCCTGGAAAATAGTCGTGATTTTTTCTTAATGGGTGCCATTATTTTTTGCACAGTCTCTGATGTCACTTTTTTCTAGCTGCGGTCCACAACCTTTTAAATTTTTGTAGGTTTTTGCCTGCTTTTCCTTCCTTACTCAATATTGCCTTTATATTGCCAATATCTTTCGATTGGGCGAAGTTCTGGGACATTTGGAGGATTAATGTCCAATGATATTTAAAATACGATTCGTCATCCATCACCAAACAAAAATTTTGCTTCGCAGTAAACAGTTTATAAAGTTCTTTGGCTCGAGTTATAGCTGTATTTTGCTGCTTTACCGTTCTTTTTGGAGCCTTTTGTTTTTTAAATGTCTTTATTTGATTCCGAACCTTAATTAGATGAACAGTTGATGGCTAGTTTTAAATTGTTTGGCAACATCTCGTACAGATATGGACTTGTTCTTATCGATGGCGACTAACACTTTTCTTTCTAAATTCTTGTTTGTAGTTCCTTTCGGCCTTCCACTTCTTGGTTTTTCCTTAATTGTTTGCTCTTCACTGAATTTAATAATAGTTCTTTTTACAGTCGGACGACTTGTTTTGGTCTCCCTAGCGATCGTTGAAATACTCTTTTCAGGATTTTCCATATAAATGCGCAAAATCGATTGACGCACTTATTCGCGTTGAGAGCTCATGCTGAAAACTGACTCAGCCAAATTAAGAATTTACAATTAATTTTAATACTACAGGAGTATATTATCTAATGCATGTGCTTGGTGGGGTTATTTGTTCCGTATTGTTCTAATAGGAGCATCGGGAAAAGTGAACAAAACTTTCTGAATCGGGCTACTATGAAATGAGACATTGTCATTGTCAATAACAGATTTTTAATTTGCAGAAACAATGCAAATATATTTTGCATAAAATTTAAAAAACGAAACAGATTTAGCTTGAGGTCTCCTCACGGAACATTTTCCTAAAACTAGAAGTGAAAAATGTGCAAACATATTTTGTTTGTCACTGCTAGTTTTCGAAATACTTAACTTTCAAACATGCTTGTCAAACAAAAAAGTTTTCGAAATAACATATTCTTCTTCTTTTTCTTTTTTTCAGCCGTCACTCTTCACATTTTTACTTTAATAATATAGCAGTTTTCATTTTTATTTACAGAATTAAATTCTCATCAAGTTGAATTGAATGACCCGAAAACAGAGAAGACAGTTTTTTGAAAGAAAGGTAGTGAGGTCCTAAAATGTCTGGCCTATCAACATTAGATTAATCGGTGATACAAAACATTAATGCCATTCAATTAGCGAACTATTCTTTATCTATTCACAAAAAAAAATGTATATCATTTCACTAATTTCAATAATTGGCATTGACAAAACGGACTCGCCAGAGAGGGAGCAAAATCCATGTTCATTGGACCAGAGGCTTACTGCGGCCTGGGCAGGAGCTACTACAGATCTTTCCTCAGGGTATGGGAAGAGGACAGTAAGACCTCGCATTGGGACAATCAAACCAGACTAAGACAACCGAAAAGATTTATCCACCCCTCCAAGCAGAGGACGATGAAACTTTTTACGCTCGATAAGCCGGGTCTAAAGATCATTACTGACCTAGACATGGTATACTGTGTCCTATGATACGATCTCAACAAGATAGGTGTTGAGCCTATTTCAAGGACCTTGACATGCAAGGGGTTTAAAATAGAGGGAATTGGCACAATAGATCTTCTGAGGTCGCGTTGCTATCGAAATCCACCATGAAGGCCTCAACGACCGAACAATAATAATAATAAATTAGTGAACAACCAAAGTTGAAGTTTAGTTTTTCACTAGTATTTTCGCTAGTTTTCATTAGTTGTGATTAGTGTTTATTAATAGTAGTGTGGGTTCTTCCGTTTTCTTGATTTTTATTTCACTTCTATTTTTTATATTTTTTATTTGCCTTTGGTTATATTTTATCACTCTTTTTTATTAAAAGAAATTAATTAGGTTTTATTTATTCTTTTATTTAAATTTATTTTATGTTATTTCCTTTTTTAAAATTCAATTAATTCAAATTATTTTTTTTAAACGACTAGCTTAATTGATTGTCAGGGAAGAACTAAACTTTTTACAAAAAATGAAACAAAATATCTCTACAAAAAGCTTGCTACAATTGCACGTACTAGATTGTATAAAGTAAAATCTACTAGATTACATAAAGTAAAATCTCTACAGTAACTACCTTTACTTCTAATTGTAACTTTCCATCCTTTACTTATTATTTGAAATCAAAATACACGATAACCAAGGTTCATCACCATATGAAGAAATTTAAGTAAAGACATACATCATAACGTAATTTAAGTAGTGACAACCACTATAACAACCACCACCGTAGTATAAGGGTAGTATTTGTTATATTTGGGGTTGCGAATTTTTAAACTTATAAACATATTTAATGCATTGAGTAAAGCAATGACTCAACAATCTAGTTTTAATTTTCAATCATTTTAATAATTATATAAATTTATTATTCAAGAACCTCCGTGATTAATACTTTGATGTTTATTAAAGCATATGGCATATATTATGCTGCTTGTTATCGTTTCATATACATATTCTAGTTTTACAAAGTTTGTGTGCATCCCTATCTGACAGAGAGATGTGTCATTTATAAAATAAATATAACGATGCCACTCCATTCTGATAGAGAGAATAGAAATAGAGTCAGACATGGGCTAGATAAAGGACTGTTCTGACAGTTAACATGGCATATTTTGTCAGTTTAACTAATAACAAATTGCTTTTATTTTGAGGAAATAAAATGTTCGTTTCCCTGCCACTTCATGCCACTTTGGTTTTTTATATTCCGAAATTATTCTTCTTTCCTGAAGTTATATTAATGAATGAATATATCAATATTAATTCCCCTCATCTTTTCAATTTTATTGTATGTTGAATTTATCCTTATGAATAGTGAAATTGTTCCTACAGATTTCTGTCAGAGCTTCATACACTTCTTCTGAAATTTATGGAGCATTTCACTTGGGCAAAAATACAAAATACTAATGAAATTAATAAAGTAAATAACATAGAACCGCAATATATGCCTTCATAATTGCAGCAAAAAATCCTAATTTAGTTAAATAGATTTTCCTATATCTGAAGGCTGCGAGTGCTTTTTCAGACTTTTATTATTGTAAGAACTTTCAGAAATTCTTCTTTTGACAAATACTCCTCCTAGCGCAGAATATTTCTATCTCAGTTTTTGCTTGAGTATTGGGATTGAATTCAAATTAATTGGGATAAAGAATGTCTGGTTGTTTTTGCCTGATATACCACGAATTTGACCTCGATAAAGCTTTTTGGTCCGTTTGGCATGGAATATTCTGCAGTTGGGAAAATTAATCTTGAAGTCAGAAATTATGATTTTCCCGTTGAGAAAATTAATGCCTTCATTCGCATATTTACTGTTCCTGCTTAAATTTAACATTATATACGCAACATGCGTCCTATTCAAATAATTCGTTTTGGAAGTGGCAACTGAGAAACTTTTCGGATAATTGACCTTTCCCTTAAGTGACAAAAATGTTGATATCGCAATGGTAATTTGAAAGGAGTTCGTTATCGGCATCGAAATGACGCGAATTGAGGACATACATAGTTGTGAATGGACCCAATTGTGGACATTGGCCTTACAATTTAAAAGAAACGAGATACTTTCTTCGGACTTGAGTTGGTTGAACTATTTTCTTTAGCTCAGGTGTTGACATTTATTTTTGAGAAAGAAGGTCCTTTATTTGAGATTCTTCCCAGGTCCCCATCGAAACTTTCTCATTAAATTATACCTTGTCAGCGTCCTTTGGATAGTATACGCTGAGGTGATTTAAGTTTTCGATTTTATTTCTGATATGCCTTCTTATCCAACACAGAAGGAGGTTTGCGTGAAAGGGATCTGTTTGTGTGTTTGCAATATGTTTTGCAATCACATGGGGTTTACCAACTTAGTTACTACTGAACCAATTTTAAGAAGCATGGTGCCAATCGGTTCATCTTATTCATATGAGTTTTATAATCTAGAACTCTAGGATAATGTTTTAAGATTTCAAAATGGCGAACAAAAATTAAACAACAATTCCAACAAGAAAAATAATGTAAATAATTTCTTGTGTATATTGTAGTGATCTTACCTTTAAAGATTTCTTAAAAACCATTTGTGTAATAATGTTGTCAAAAGTTCTTCTGTGATATTGTAACAAAAATATTCATCATTATATACAATGAAACTAATGCGCTTAAAGGAGTCCACACACCGTTTTATTCGTAAAGTTTTAGGTATTTTTATAAATCTATCAACGCACCTGCACCTGATATGACCGGTCGCCCTCAGGTGCTACTTTCGATGTCAGCGCGTGGCCGATCGATCAGCCTTCGACGGAATTGGAGCGAGCGGAAGCCAGTCAGTAGTGGAAAAAGTGCGGATCATCGTCACAAATCCTTAGCACTCGCGAAATAATAAGAGTTTTAATTTTCTTGTCTAGTTTAGTTAATTTTATCAATTGTAGTTGGATCTATTCAATGTATTCATTCAGTTTTAATATCTTTCACTTATTCATTAATACGAAATTAGGTAGAATAATTTATCACATAAAATTTTATTAGTCGTTTTTTCTTTGCATAAGATTAGAAATTCTAGTTTTACCATATTGTAAAATCGATGATGTACTAAAAGCTAGAAAATAATTAAGTGTTACTAATCTGGGGCTTTGATCGGACTAAAACAAAATCGTGGAGCACATTTAGCAGAAAATCTTGTTTTGCTTGGAAATCATACGCTTATATGTTAAACTTTTATATTTTCTTATGTTATATGTTTGTTATATTTTGTGTTATAACAAACGATTTAGTTACAATAGTAAGGTCGAAGAAGAAAGCCGGAAGTCATATATGTTTTTGAAAACTTAACTCAATTAAATTTGAATAAATGTTGGTACGTCGGTATTTTAGGGTCACTTCTTTTTATCCTGATATCAATATGGAGTAAAACATTCCAAATACAATATGGTGGATTGTCTTACACAAAAATTGCTAGCATTATGAGTTACTTTATTGAATTCTGAAATCAAAACCGTAAAATTAAAAATGTGTGTATCAATTTCTAGAGTGTGGTATAGTTTACCAATTTCGAACCGCCATATTTTATTCACTGTCTTGAATTGTATACGCCTATTTTTATAAGAATGCTTCACCATATTCAGTTCACTGTAAAAGCATCCTATATTAAGACTTGATAAATAGGGTATGTAAAACCGCATCAGAATCAATTATGTGTTTCTAGAACAATAGCTGAGTAAAATAAAATGTTCACACCATTGCTTGTAAAAGTGGCTTAAATGTGCATTTTTGGCATTTTCTGGCAGCTGGATAATAAATAGTAAAATATAGTATTAGTGCAAAAAATTGATTATTGTATAAAGTGCCAGACTATTCTGTCCTGTTTTGTCCTTACACATTGGTTTCCTAAGATTTGGCCAGCCTTTTAACGATTTGGAACACTGTGTCTACTTGTATTATACGAAAGTCTATATTACTTCCACTTGATGTAGAATTGTTGAAAAAAAAGTAAGTTTGAGATATATTGGAGACATTAATCGTTTCAAAATTGGATTAAGTGAACCATAACGAATAGGTAAGCGCTTGTCATTACTCTTGCTTTGAATTTAGTTACTAGATGAAAGGAGTGCTTTATCAAAGTATATAAAAAGAAATAAGGACAAACTGAAAGCACCCAATCTGAATATTCCAATCCCCAGGTTGGACAATTCATTGGAAAACTTTTGACTATTCGAATTGAATTCATGAAAAGGAAATCTTGTGCGGGTGGGGAGCGCTTAATGTAAATTTAACCCATTGCTGGGCTGGCATTTGAAGGCGGATTCGGTAGAAAGGCGCTCAATAATGCGCGCACTTATCTCTCCTTTCGGCTTATTTTCTTTGACGGATGATGGCTCACAAAATCCTTGGAAGTAAACATTCGCCTAAGACCGTTTGCTTAGAAACGGCAGCTAGAAAATGGCACAAAAAGTCGCTAAGGCGTAGTATTTACGGATATGAAGAAACCTCCTGTTTGTGTATTTGCACGGAGATGCTATTTGATGAATTTCAGGAAAGCCATTCTTTCGAAACAAACTGTGGAATATTTCAAAGGTCAACTGTATAGCACGATATTTCTGCTTAAAGGTTGCTTTTCTGACTTACCACCCATTGGCCTGGGACAAATGTTTGAGTTCTTGTTATATATTTTTATTGGAGTATTTCTTGTATGAAATATGTAAAAAATAAGACAATTACCACACGTTCCATTGCTCTTGAGAAATTTCAATTTCCCGAGAAACCATTCCTGAAAATACTCGGACTTAACCAAACACAGTTTGGCAAGTTGGAAACTTTCTGAACCCGCATAGCAAGCATTGTTGCTTTTTGTTAATTTAATCCAAACCCAGAGCCGCAAGTTCCAGAGGTTAAAGGTTTGAAATTATTTGTTTTGTCCGAGATTGACCGCTGAATCCCAACGATATCAAATATCTGATACTAGGGAATAAATGAATACTTTTATTGAGGTTGGTTCAGTTACTACGGAGGGGAATGGATAAGGATATTTTTTTTATAATCTCAAAATAAAGTCAGAAAATTTTATGAGAGAATAACAGCGAATAATAGGGCAGTATTACAGAGGGTGTAAAAATGCGGTGAGATGTCCTCGTAAAATTGTTTGGATGAAATTGCTTTTGCCTGTAGTACATAAAATTTCATTACTCGAACTCGGGGGTGGAGAATATTTGGTTCGTTTTAAGGAATAGTTCTTAAAATGTAAAAAATTTTTTTTAGAAATGTTTGTGAATATTTAACAATCTCTCAAATTACTGTAGGTTTAAAATTTGGCTTAGCTGCACCGATTTCAAAAATGGCTGATTAAATATTGTAAATATTTAAGTATCAATAATTTTGTCCTTGAATGCTCTTTTGTTTAAAGTAATAAAAAATATTGTTTTTAACTTTTTAGTTTAATTTTGTATATACAGGCAAAGTTTTGAAGTCGGTTTCTATTTCTTTTTGTAAACACTTTTTTCAATCGGAAGCAACATCTGTAGGTACATTACGTACATAAAAAATCTTAAAACTAATTTGAAAAATATTTCAACTGTTCAACCTAGCGTTCGAAGAATTAACGTATTTTTAATGATTACTTTAGGAAAAACAAAAACCAAAAGATAAAGATAGATGATGAAAAATGTCGATCAACAACATCAGACATAGGTAGCATATAAAGGGTTAAACAAGATTTAATGCAAGTGATTGCGTAAAAAACAGTCAAGTACCTACATTAAAATGTTTCCACTCAAGGAAGCGCATATATCAACTGGTAAGTGATATTTATCAAGAAGATCTTTTCAAGGACGAAAGTAGCCAACTTAACAATTTTCTTCCCTCTTCTCGTATATTAAACTGTCTTTGTTATCAGTCATGTTTCTTGCAGATATTGTTATGCATTGTTATTTTATAAGCATGCAAAATTTGTCCAATAAATATTTCAACAGCATACTCCAAACTCGAATTACATTTTTAGTAAGCTTTAAACCTTTTTAAGCAGAGTTTGAAAATACAATCTGAACTGTTTGGGAGTTACTGGGAATTTTCACCATTAGTTGATTTTTATCTTTAGATCCGAAATCAAACTCACGCCAAAAAATTACTATACCAATTGTCTTCAAAAATGTTAACTATGTTTATCTACCTCCTACCACTTAAGTTTTCTCCGAAATTCATTTAATTTATAAGCCTGTTTTTTATTTTTATAATTAATATATTATTATATATTATACATATATTGTAATTTATAATTTTATATTCCCCGTTTAATAGTACAGCATGTCCAGGTAGAAAAAGGATATACTAATTTATTTGTCAAAAATCTTTTGCGGATTATTATAAAAATGTGCATTTTAATGAAATTAAACTCTAATTAGCTCCAGAATGTTTTTTTATTAAGTTAAAATCCTATTAAAGTTAATGCTAATCCTATTAAAATTAATGCTACAAAAATTGCTCGAAATGTCGGGCGCCTTTCGATCCATGCCAACAACCTTCTTCCAATTCTCTGTGTAAGATATAATGTAGCCAGCCTCTCCCGTATGCTCGTAGCTGCAATTCAATTATGTTAATTAATTCGTCTCTAGTGTTAACAGGCGTTGAATAAACTTCATCCTTCATTATTCCCCATAAGAAAAGTCCAGTGAAGTAAGGTTTGGAGATCTAGCAGGCCAAGGAATCGGGCCCCCTTGTCCAATCCAGCGCTCAGTAAATTTTCATTTAACGTTGGCTTCACAATTCTACCAGTATCCAGAGAGATGTCCTCTAGTAGTCTTGCCAGTGTGTTCTCCAAAAAGTCCGCATACATTTGGCTATTAAGCACTTGCGGCAAAATGTATGGTCCTATTACATACATATATGGTTACCGATGATACCAGCCCAAAAATTTACACTGAATGTATGCTGGAATGAAGTCGATCTTGTCCTGAGTGGGTTAGTTACCAACCAGATATGGAGGTTATGGAAGTTTGTGATACCATCCCTGGTGAATTATGATTCATCCGTCCACAAAATTCGGTGTAGAAATGCCCTGTTTTCTATGTCGCATTCCAGAAGCCAAGTTCAGAACTCCACGCTCAACGTCGGCAGATTCTTCCTGTATTTCAGACCACGATTCCCTGTTTTTTGAAATTACAGTTCCGGTTTCTGTTAACCTCTGGAAAGTCTGCGAAAATACCCTTCTTTGGAATGCACGTCGATTAGGAAATCTCCTTTGATATTCCTGTACAACCGCTCTTTTGTTTCCGACTTCTACAACTTAAATGCAAATTATATCTACATATTCCTCAAAAGTAAAATCGGCCAGTTTTTAATAAGTTAAGCTTAAGAACACCCACAGTTATCAATTTGCTTTTGAACTATGCTCGATATTCTTTCTGACTGATCCTCTTTTGTAGCAAAATTTTCATTAGGTAACATAGCGTCAGGATACTTGGGTATGAACACTGGCTAACACAAGCTAATAACGGAAATAAAGTAAATTACATTTATATTTTTACAACTTTTTCTTTTAAATTGCAATAAAATAATAAGGTACCAGTCAGGTTTCCTAAGGAGCAGGTTTTACTACCCCCTTTTTACCTGGACATGTTGTACTTTTTCCGAAAGGTAATAAGATGGGAAATTTTATAAAAAAAAAGAAAAAAAGAAGGTGGGAGGTAGATCAATATAGTTGATATTTTTGAAAAGTACATGGGTATAGTAGTTTTTCAGTGTAAATAGTAAAGCTTATCCTATGGATCAGACCATTACCTCTATAACATATAATTTTTTCAAAATTTTCGCTAGGGTAGAACAGTGTTACAAAAAATATTATTGCTATACATATATGGCAGGGGGTGGGAAGGGAAGGGGAGGGGTCAAAGTGGGCCCTTCAAGAAAAAAATTCTTATAATCGGAAATTCTCTCATTCGATTTACTTGTTTAGACATGAATTCGAGACAAAAACTAATAAGCAAACACACATCAACTTGTCGCATATTGCAGCCCACAACTAGCTGCTCGTAGGTAACAAATGGAGCAATAAAGCGGTAACTAGAAAAACAATAATATACAGTGACTCGAAAAACTTACATTGTCAAATAAGTCCCCCAAAAAAATGGTAAGACTAAGCAAATTGCGACACTGGTATACAATATACATACAGTGCTGTGCAAAACACTTGCAACTAAAATCATAGTTTATTACAGATCATTATAAAATTTCCTAAACCACTGATGCCATAAAAAGTTTTAGTCTTTTTTATGTCTAGTTTCCAGATATAACAATAGCAGAATGTAATATCCCATTATAAGGGAGCAATATCCAGTTTTTTATTCAACGTAACAATTTTGCCTGTGCAAAACATTTGCAACTTTATATATCAACAAATGCTTTTCTCGGAATAAATGAGAATTGGCAGTACTTTGTTAGTTAACTGTTATTTTCTATTCCATATATAGTTAATAAAAAATAATAATAATAATTGTATATTCCGATCCAACTACTGCAGGGCATATAATCCAGTCTGTTGGTCAGGTCCATGCGCGGAAGTGTATTATTAAAATATTTTTTTTCCTTTAAACGCAATTAAACTAAAAGTTCGTAAAGTGGGAGTATTTAATTTTACAACAAAATAAAAAACCGAATAAAATAGCTAAATCCACCATATCCAGAATTATAAGCAGTTTTAAAAAGACTGGGAGTATTGAAAATATTCATAAAGGGTGGTAGACCAAGGAAAACGACAAAGACTGAGGATTATAGAATTCAAATTTTAATAAATCTCGGCCTTTCCCCAGTTCAAGGTACTTAGGTAAAAAACGAATAAAACCTTGATATGGATCCTTCGACAGTAAGAAGACGAGCCATAGAAACCGATCTTAAGAGCTACAGGCCAGCGAAAAAGCCACTACTTTCCGAAAAAACTGGCTGAGCTCGACTTGTATTTGCTCGAAGTCATTTAGAATGGTCCCTAGAAAAATGGAGAACTGTCCTTTTTTCGGATGAGTGTGAGTTTAACTTAGTGGGGCTAGATGGAGGGCAAAAAGTAGGACGACCGACGAACAAACGACTAAATCCGCGATAAACTGTGGTAACTGTGAAGCATGGAAGTGGTAATACAATGGTCTGGGGGTGTTTATCAGCTCAGGGCGTGGGACCTCTTTATGAAATACCACGTATAATGAAAGCGGAGGACTACAAAAACATTATGGAAAATGTTATGCTCCCTTACGCAGAGGAAGAAATGCCCCTGCGCTGGCGCTTTGAACAGGACAATGACCCCAAGCACACCTCTAGACTTCTTCAGGCTTGGTTTTCGCAGCAAAACATTGAAGTTTTGAAATGGTTCGCACAGTCCGCAGATCTCAACCCCACAGAAAAGCTATGGCAACTGGTTAACAAGAATATGAGAGGTCAATTTTACAACAACCGTGACGAACTCTTTAATGGTATAAAAAAGGCTTGGAATGATATAACTTCTTTACATATTGAGTCGCTATTTAATTCTATGCCAAGAAGATGTGCAGCAGTTATTGTAAATAAAGGCTATTCAACCAAATATTAATGATAATATATATTTAAAGTCGCCAACATTGTTAATGTCAAGGAGTTGCAAATGTTTTGCACAGTCAGTTTTGTATCTTAGTATGAAAAAACGAATATTTCTCCGTTTTTATTGAATAGTTACCTTTAGTTTTTTAATGTTCTTAAATTAGATATGATAAAGAATAAAATACTGTATTAGCTTTTTTGTTTTTAAGAATTTAAGGTTTGTTGTAGTAAGACATAGAAAATTGGGGTTTTAGTTGCAAATGTTTTGCACAGCACTGTATACATATTATTGTTTTTCTAATTATGGCTTTATTATTACATTTGTTTCCTACGAGCACCTAGTTGTGTTTGTAATATTTCGGTATATAAATCACAGTGAAGTATTAAAAGTGTCTTGCTTAATACTTCTTTAGTGTATCTAGTGTTTGCAATAATAATCACAATATTATAAGAGAAAAAAAAATTGTTTTTTCAAAATTCGATTCAAAATTCGATTAATTGTTTTATTTGAAAAACTAGCGCGTGCAGAGGTGTGATAGCTTAGGGAAATGTTTCTCTTAAGAAGGTGATTTCATGGTAAAAATATCAAGCTAACTTTCCCAGGGTCACCTGACCCATGCTTATCCGGCTATACTCTTTGATGTTGCTGCGTTGAGTAGATCAAAAGAAATAAATAAAATGATGTGCATGCCATGAAAATTCCGAATTTATGAATCACCCCGTAACTCCCAAACGGTTGATATTGGCCAACACCACCACCCCCTACTCACCTGTCATACAATTTTTTGTTTGGCTTGTGAAATCGTTCACCCCACTCACTTTGGTATATGCTATTTGAAACACCCTGTGTAGGAACAGTGAGTGAAATAGTGAAATATTTCCTGTGTTTGCTTTAAACCACACATATTTATGCTTCCGTCGTTCAGTTCTGTTCACAAGGCAATAATTCGTATTCTCTGGCTTAAGCTCACAGACGTTATTCCGCAGATTAATAATTTCTGGCCATCGTTCCTAAAACGTATTTAATTTTCTTCTTGGGAAATTGAGTTTCAACAGTTTCCCTGATCTCATCCCTGAACGTTCGTTTATTTATATGAAAGGAGCACGACCATACGACGAACTAAATTTGAAATACATTCTGCCCCAAATTCGGAGATCTAAGATAAAATAATTGAGACTGTTATCGTTCGTATCGCAGACATAAAATGGAAATTGATTGATATGACTAAATTCGTTTATTAAGTCTCTAGGGTTCAAAAAATATAAAATTCGCTACAGGTGCTCCTCGTATGTGCATTATTCATATTTCTTATCAAAGCTGGTTGGCATATATTAAATAAATTTTTTGTATTACTGCTTTGCTACTGAATATTACACGTGCCACGCAGAGATCAAATTTAAATAAATGAAATATTATGCTATATGCAAATTCTACGTTGCATACGTTGTCAATCGCGAAAATTTGATTGTCTTATAGATGTAGGTTCTTTGAAATGCTTAGAAGAGGACAAAAATATTATTTATTATCCATAGTATCGTAAGGAAAAAATTTATAAATCCATTAAAGTCAAATTTCTTACGATGATATTTCTAGGACTTAGTATACAATGAAAATATTTCTCTTACATATAGAACAAATTCAAGCTCTTACAACAATTTGCACACATTAAGTAGGTAGGTATATACACCGGATTTCAAAAACCTTATACACTTTAATTATTTTGGAGATGATTAAATTATCTGCAAGAATCTTTGAAATTAACAAATTAAAATAGCGCCTCAAATCCAGCTTTCGCATATTTTATTTGAACTGTATTTGAAAGTGTTTTATTTTATTCCAGGACAGATTGTGGATATAGAGGTTACGTTACGAGAATCTGTTGGCAAATGTTCACTCTTCAGAGGAAATTTTCGATCACATTTTGACAGAATTGAACCGACTGAATTTCTTTAGTAACACGTCGAATCTCCATCGTCAGTTGCGGGATGGTCTGTGGATTTTCTCTTTAAAAATCCTTACAAAAAAAGGTGTTCAAGGGCAACACCACTGTAACAGAAATTTCCAAAGGTATCATAAATTATTTAGGGATGGCAAGGGACATACAATTGATTATATTTTCAACTTTTTTTATACCAATTTTTATCAAAAATTATTAAGAGGTTGCAAAGCTATCATCCTCGATATGATATGCATATGAAAAATAACTCCTTTCCCATTGTTTTACTGAAATTTTGGTGAAGAATTATCTGAAAATAAGAAATGAATATTTTCTTAATATATGGATGTAGCTACCACTGTGCGTGACCGTTTTTTAAAACAACATGGTGGTGGTTTAAAAATGTTTTTTAGTTATCAACATTTTAAAAAGCGTCTAACTTCTGCACGCCGACCTAGCTTCCGAGATTACAATTGATTAGTCTTCATTTTTGATGGGACAAGATCTGACAAAGTCATTTCGAGAAAAACTTGAAATCTTGAATAAAAAATAAATTGGAAGTTGGTAAAGAATAAATTGGAATTTTTGATAAAAAATAAATTGGAATTAGTTCTTGGAAGTCACAACCTGAAACAGAAATATAATAGACTACTGTATGGTGAAAGATTCGTGCATCTGGTGAGGGGTGAGTCAGATCTTTAGGTATGTGCACCTCTCTAAACTGACTATAACCCGTTTTTCAATATTTTTGCTTTACAATTTTTTCACATATTTTTGAATATGGGGAGAATCACGTCAACTGTCCCAGCGCCGCGGTGGACGGCCCGCGCGGGCGTCAAACACGACGTTTTCAACTCGTCGTTTCGGTGTCAAAACTTTGATAAAAAAATTATCTAAAAACATATTTTTACGTATTTTTTCCTCAGCTTTCCAGTGGTGGCATCAGTTTTTCGAAAATTTGCTCCCATAACCTCGAAAAATGCACTTGTTTGAAAAACACGTTTTATCTCCATGATCTTCAACTTTTGGAATTTTTTTGATAGTCTAGATCGAAAGATGAGACATTTTTACGTAGATATCGACAATAAAAAAAGAGGGGTTTTTCGTTTTTATAACGTATTTAAACGACGAACGAGACGATGCGAGCCGCGGCGGCCGGGCCATGCGCGGCAGCAGCGCGCCGTCTGCTACCGTCTCTCTGACTGGATGTAAACAAATACACCTAACCGTGACGCCGCGGCTCGCATCGTCTCGTTCGTCGTTTAAATACGTTATAAAAACGAAAAACCCCTCTTTTTTTATTGTCGATATCTACGTAAAAATGTCTCATCTTTCGATCTAGACTATCAAAAAAATTCCAAAAGTTGAAGATCATGGAGATAAAACGTGTTTTTCAAACAAGTGCATTTTTCGAGGTTATGGGAGCAAATTTTCGAAAAACTGATGCCACCACTGGAAAGCTGAGGAAAAAATACGTAAGAATATGTTTTTAGATAATTTTTTTATCAAAGTTTTGACACCGAAACGACGAGTTGAAAACGTCGTGTTTGACGCCCGCACGGGCCGTCCACCGCGGCGCTGGGACAGTTGACGTGATTCTCCCCATATGTGTACTTAGCAAAAAGGCAACAAAACGAACATTTTTTAATTTGTTATCCCTGACTGTGATATTCGTACGATCTTGGGGTCCACTTATCTCACACCATGATGATATCTTCGTACTCTCCAAAATTCTCACCATTTGGGTAGTGCATTCTCACAGCAGCCTTTATATCGGGAAGTACAAGCGACCGACAACAATTTTTTGCATATTCATCACTTTGGACACCAAATGAACGTTTCTACTCATACTCATATTCAATTTAACCCTTTCAGACACAATGTCCAATATATTGGACAAAAGTTGTCACTGATTTTAAAGCTATTTAACGTAGACACCAATATTAAATCTGCAATGGTTGGCAACTCTGTTAATAAAGTAGCTTTTAAACTTTACAAAAATAAGTTTTGTACCGAACTCTGACCATTTCACATGGTTCAGTGCCTTTTTTGTGAAATTATATTGTGCGGCAGTAAACAAGTGGTCCTTAGTGCTCATATAAAGGTTGTTTTTTTTTTTTTAAGATCGAGTTTTAACAAAAATCGGTAAGTACTCTTTAACTATTTTTTAAACAATTTATGCAGAAAAGTGTAAAAAAATACGTTTTGATTGGCCGCCACGCGCAAAAAAAAGGCATGTCCCATATATGGGACATCACCTGGTGGCCAGGTGAGGCATCCTACCTTAATTGTTTTTGCATATTCGTGTTTATTAGTGTCATATTTGTGTATAAGCAAAAATTCAGATTTTTATCTCAAACGCCTGATTTTTGTGTCTGAAAGGGTTAAGCGAAATGAAATTATTATGAAATATTTCATTTTCTTTCACAACTGTCGTTTAATGATAAAGTAATAAGTAGCAGTTGTGATAGTAGTAGTAATAAAGCAAAGTCAAAAGGAAAGTTTGGTTTAAGTATACATATAAAACTCATGGGTCACAAAGAATGAGGGCGTCACTTGGATTTGATTTTGAATTTTCCTTGATACGACAGATAAGAAAGCAGACATCATGACTGTTCCTTAACACTAGATTTACGGATATTTATAGTATGATTTGTAGGGATTCCCAAAAATAAATAAAAAAGTTCAGAATACATTTTTGTTCGAAATAAGGAGCTCATAAGGTAAGAAATTTATAACAACATATCCATGCAGTATTACATAAATTAAATGTAACAGATTTCACTAAAACGAAATAAATATGATTTCTATAAGTTTCGTTATGAAATCTGAAACCCGTCAAATTTTCGGACCCCGTAAATCTAGGGTTAATACTACTTTAAAAGCAATGCCTTAAAATTAAAGCTTTTCAGTCCCATGAAAAAATCTGTTTAAATCAAATAAAAATATGTACAATTTTTTCATTGTTTGACGGACAGTGCTTACGTATCCCATATTCATTAAATTAATAGCCTAATTCGTTATCTTAAAAATGAAACATTTTTTGTCAAGAACATCAAATAAATTCTTTTATGAAAAAATAAAGAAAAGAAAATTTTATTTTATACGATTAAGCTACAGTTTGAAGAATTCTTCCCTTCGACTTTGTTCTTTTGTTTATGGATTACTCGCATTTTTTATGTGAATTACTCGGACTATTTGTGTCTTAATTCTTATTGCTTTACATACCGCTCAGATTCCTTTTATGTTAAGGAAGTAATTAATGTTCAAAGAAATATTTCTTTTATTTTGGATCTGTAAAATCTTTCTTTTATTAATTTGAGCCTCTATTTTATGGCCTGGAAGTAATTTTAGACACCGATTTATTTTTATCTATGCAGGTTTTAAAAATAAACCTGTCTGTCTGTTTTTAAGTATGTTTACTAATTTCTCCAATATAACATTCTGATTTTAACGTGTCTTTTTTCTGTACATATTTTGAAAATCAAATTTAATTATTAGAATTTATAGGTTTACGATGGTAGATCAAGTATGGTGTACTAAACTTACCGAGCTGAATGCATGGCTCGTCAAAATATAAATTATGTAATAACCGACAGTTTCATTAAAAAATTAGCAAGAAAGCATAAGTTTGTAGATGAAAGCATATTTGAATTAAATAAAAACCTAAATCAGAGGATCCATTTAAAGATTAATATGAGTTTTTTACAAGCATATGAATAGAGAATTAAAATAATCTGCAAGTGTTATCCCTTATGGCTATATAAGCCAAACATGCATAAATGCATCTCACTGTGAATTAGTGACCAGTATAATGAAATGATATAAAGGGTGTTTTTTGTAAGACACGGCGGCTTTCCAATAGGGATAACTATCAAATGAGCTGTCATTTGCTGTAAGTATCAATTTATTTTATTCGGTAAGCTCTAACAAAATATCATGGATAGGTGTAAATCGCAGCAACGATTCCAGATCGCGTAAATTTATTTCCGAAATCAGGGCTCAGTTAAAACAAGTTATAGAATACTTTGTCAATTTTATGGACAGGATAATTGAAAATCTCTGTTCCAACTTAACGCTGTATAACAACATGCCATCAATCGGAGCAATGCATTCCGGATAAAATTTTGCGGTTTTTGAAGCCAGTGTTGCTGAAGACCGAAATTTTGACTTTGAAAATTATTGCGTAAGGTTCTTGGACTTAAGGGGACTTTACTTTCAAAATGGAAAAAAAATCAATTTTTTTTTTTTCATAAAAATGCTCTCCTGAAACCGTTTTAAGGGGTTAGGTGTAGTCAGAGGCATAAAAAAATGACAATTTTAAATAATTTTTTTTTGCCACTAAATTATTTTGTTTTGTAAAAGTAAAAACATAGCATTATTAAATAAAGTTTCGACTTTACTTGACAGAAATTTTGGAAAAAAAAATTAATAATTTTAAAAGTTATGGCTGTTTGCTTTGACCCAGTTCCAACCGAAGCGCCTTGCGGTGGCCATCATATATCCTTGGAGATTCATCTAAAATCAATTGGACAAAAAAAATTAGTTTTATTAATAGATAATCTAGTGCCTGATCGAAGCTTTTTTTTGTTTTTTAAATTAACAAAATGGCAGCCTCAGAAAAAATTTTTCCAGATTTTTGGGAAAAAACCTACAGTTAATTGTTTATAAAAAATCAAAATTAAAAAAAAAAAAAGAAATCCTACGATCAGGCACTAGTTTTTTATGTTTTCAAAAATCTGTATAAATTTCATTAAAATCTACCGAGCGGTTTTTGAGCTAGAGTGGCCACCAGTTCAAAAAACATAGTTTTGAGAAAAACGCATTTGAAGTTTTACACTCAATTTACGGAAAGTAATACGTATATTATTTAATTACTTACACCGAGTCATGTATTCCTGGGCCATATAATAGGTCTTCAGCCGTTGTAGCAGCTTCCAAAATATCTATTTGATGTTGTCTACGTAGCATTCTACCTTCTCGAGTGTTGTCGTTAGAGCGCATATCTGCCACTTTCACACGTGCAGTATCGGTTTTTTTGTTCCAGAGCGCCCGAGAACCCTTTGTTAATTATCGAATAACTCGAAAAGTATTTGTCGGATTTACTTAAAATTTTCAGAGAATATTTCTAAGATATTATACTTGAAGAAAATGCAAAAAAAAAATCGATTTTTTGAAAATCCTGACTACACTTAACCCCTTAAGAAATTCGTAAAACAAAAAAAGTTATACCTATATTTATAGCGGAAATTACGAACATTTTATTGCAAAAATTAAATTAAAAAAACTTTGAACGCCTTTTTCTCGAAATGACATTTTTGAAAATGCCCGCATCTGTATCTCAAAAACTATTCAACCGATTTTAACAAACCAAACGCCATTCGATTCGTTATCAAATATACTAGTAACTAAACCTTCAAAAATATTATTTTACCCCCCTACTTCTTTATGCAGAGAGGTAGTTTACCCCTAACTTAAAGTTGTTTTTTAACTTTTGAAGTAAAACTTCTTTACGCACGCTTGACTTTGGGCAGTAAGCTGGTGAATGCATGACGAGAGCGTTACAAAAAGTATGATCGGGCCGAGGCGAACGCGGCGTTTGGTGCAGTGGTGAACAGGTGGGCTTGGGGTTCAGAGGTCACGGGTTCGAATCCCAGCGTGGGGATGCTTTTGAAGTAAAACTTCTTTAGGTACGCTTTACTTTGGGGAGTAAGCTGGTGAATGCGTAACGAGAGCGTTAGGAAAAGTGTGATCGGGCCGAGGCGAACAGAAGTAGATATAAGTTAATGAAGATAGAAAGAGAAGAGAGTTACGTCTCGTATATTACTGTAGAAGCAAGAGAGAGGTGCGAGCACTAATTTATCAATGAAAACCGATAATAAATTTAAATATTTGTAGAAAATGAATATATGTATATACCTGTATATATTATACATATATTATACATATAGATGGAGCTAAAGAAGTTTTACTTGAGTCGTGTGGTCTAAAGCACACTCGTATTTTTTTTTTTTTTAGAAAAATGTGTATAAAATGATATATTTATTAAAAATAAAAGGTTTTTTAGGTTTAGGTCTTATGAAAACAATCCACTAAAGATTTTTACTCTATATGTTACATGAAGTCCTAGAGAAATGCGGCCGTTTTAAAAGTGCATTTTGGATGACACCCTCTGCAGGCATTAAAATAAACTAAAGTTGCATTTAAAAAAATTTTTATATTTTTCATAATCTTACCAATAACACTGTTGTACACCGAGTTTTACCTAAGGTCGAGACTAAGCAGAATGGATTCATTGTATTGAAATATGACATTTCGCCAAGTTTCATGCAAATTCATAAAAAAATTAAAAAGTTATTAATGTTTAAAGTTTTAAAAGAGACGAAAAAAATATTGTCCAGTTTACTTGGTTTTTGGTAAACGAGTTGAGAATAATTAATTAAAACTGTTTACATTGTCAACAATTTTTTATAATAATTAATTATATAAGTTTTTTACACGAAAATTTTTCGAAAAATGAAAAGAAAAGTTATAAATCGGCTCATTAAGGGGTTATATACAGTCAGGAGGCCTAAAAAAGTCGATTTTTCAAGAATTTTTCTTGAGATGATTTTTTAAGTTATTAATGTAAAATTCTGTACACATATAATGCTAACTCTTGAGAGTATTTTAATGTTTTTTATTTGTAAAAATAATTATTTTAAAAGCTGCTACAGCTGATCTCCGGGAGCAACTGTAAAAAAAAGCGTTTTGCGGTGTGCACGATATCCCTCGACTGGATCATCCAAAATGAAAAAACTAAAAATATTTCGTTAGTATATTGTTTTATCTTGTAATTAATCGAAGGAATAAGCAAAATAGGAATTTTTGAGAAAATGGCGGTTTCTTAAAAAAAAAAATCGGTTTTTAACAACAATTTTCGCTCTAAATTGTATATAAAATGGAAAATATTTATCGGTGAGCAAAAAGCTTCGATTAATTACTAAAAAATATGCTTAAGAAGCTTATGTTAACATTTGAAACTGATCGGTTCAGCCGTTTCCGAGAAATCTTGCTCACCGACTTTAAGAACACAGTTTTGAGAAAAACGCGTTTAAAGTTTCAAAAGCACTTTACATATAGTACAAAAACTCGAACACGTCATTACAAATATGCGTGTAACTTCGAGAATATTCACCGGATTGACATGAAATTTTCTGTGGGTGTACTTAAATATATGTACATTACGAAAATAAAATAAAAAAAAAGTCGATTTTCTGAAAATCCTGACTGTATATAACCCCTTAAGCAGAATGTTTGTCGAACAAAAAATTTTTTTATGCACATCATACATTTCTATGATCAGCTAGAAATTCTGCATACAATAAAAAAAAAATATCTAATTTTCAATATTAACAATTTTTTGTTAATAACTTTTTAATTTTTTTATAGAATTGTTAAATATTTCGGATTATGAATCTTCTTGATGTCCTTCACAAACGCTATAAAGGGTTTGCTTAGGTAAAATTTAAAAGTCGATTCTGTACAACAGTGTAATGTACAAAAGGTTTAAAAATAATAAATATAACACTGTCTTCAAAAAATAACTTTTAAAAAGTGTGTTTTTGTTCGATTTTGAAATTAAAGGTCCCCTTAAGGCTTACGAGATCCAATTGGTGCCAGAATTCAAGTTGCACGACCATGATCTGCGTCGGATGTTTGCTGAATGGGCTCAAAATCAATTGCAGGTTAACCCTTTAATTTACAGCAAAATTTTGTACAGCGGTGAAGCTTATTTCTGGCGATACACAATTACACAGAATTATTTTATTTGAAATGATCAAGATCAAGCAATGCAAGAGCTGCCTATGCATCTAGAAAAATGCATTGTTTTGTTTGGCCGGAGGCATAATCAGACCATATTTCTTCAATAATGCGGCAGGGCAACGTATAACCATCAATAGTGAGCGGTACAGAGCAATGATCCGTGACTTGTTGTTCCCAAAAATTCGAGATTTTGATGTTGACTACTAGTGGTTTCAACAGGACGGTGCTACATCACATGACCGAAACAATTGATTTATTGAAAGGACAATTAGGCGAAAAGTTTTATTTCAAGAAATGGACTTGTCAACTGGCCACCGAGATTATGTGATTTGATTCCGCTGGACTATTTTTTGTGAAGTTTCTAGTCTATGATGATAAAACCAGTTTCGAATGATACATTGGAAGTCAATATAAGATGTGTTATTGCAAATGTACGGCCCAAATGTTCGAAAAAGTGTTTACAAAGAAGATAAGATGCGCTGTGTGACAAAAAGCTCATATAGCCGAAATTCAATATAAATATTAAATATTAAAAAATTATCTTTCGAATAAAATAAAATTTATGGTCACTTGCCCAATTTTTATGTTTTATTTAAATCTAAAATCCGGACGCCCTTACAAAAACATCCGTTATATACAAGATGTCCAAAACCACTCTCCCACCTCTTCTAAATCGGCCAAAAAATTCTATTCGCGAAGGCGATATCTCTATCTCTCTCTATTTTTAGCTTCCCGTCTCGACCGGAAGTACCATCTTTTAAATGGAATGGCTATATTTTGATCTCGGATTTGGATTCTACGATAAGAAAAAATACACAACTATCATTTGAAACATTTTCCAAAAAAATAAAATGTTTGCCCTCTAAATGACCTCTAAGGTTGTGTAAACCGGAAGTACACCTTTTAGCAGCAGCTCATCTTATCAATATCATCTTTGACCTTATCTCATGCGATATTGAAGCTCAAAACTTTTCTTTTATTGAAATTGGAAATCTGCTGCTAAAAAGTATACTTCCGGTTTACACAACTTTAAAGGTCATTTAGAGGGCGAATTGTATTTTCTTGAAAAATGTTTCAAATGAAAGTTGTATATTTTTCATCGTGGAATCCAAGTCGAGACCAGAAGCTGAAAATAGCGCCAATCGAGAGAGCGTACCTACTTTACTTAAGATGGAGCAATCGCCTTGGCGAAAAGACAGTTTTCAGACGGGATGGACGGGTGGTTTTGAGTTCGCGTTATAAGTATACAGATAAACTTACACTCATACCCAAGTACCTTAGTTTATTTTTGATATATGG
Source organism: Dysmachus trigonus (assembly GCA_949715965.1). Lineage (NCBI taxonomy): Eukaryota > Metazoa > Arthropoda > Insecta > Diptera > Asilidae > Dysmachus > Dysmachus trigonus. Next base: position 42,237,891 of record OX454322.1, on the reverse strand, counting down.
ATTTCATTTCTTTCACTCAACACCTTAATAAATAAACCTTAATTTGAAGAAGGTGGTGGCTTCCGACCGTCATCATTTGTCCAAAGTCATTTTTGATTCTCTTATAACTTATTTGAGATCAAATTCATTACAAATTATTCACTGGTTTTATAATATCTACAAAGTCTATAATATCAACAAATTTTTCTCTCCCACGGGATATGAATAAGTGACCACTATAATAAAATAAGATACTTCTCAAGACTTTTCATTTCAGGTATAGCATAAATATATAGTGTTATGTTCTGGAGTCAATATACCCATCCTCCTTTAATATGGACTAACAGAACTGATTTTACAAAGGTATTTTAGAATTCTAGGCATACCCACACTATATATGTATAATGTATATATTAGGGCGCTTTTTTTTTCGTGACTATTTTTTTTTTTTGTCAGTCCCACCTCGAAATTTTGTGACAAATACCTAAACAAGAATTCCCTGAAAATTGGAGCCCTTAATATTAATATTAAGTACTAGACCAAGGCGTATAAAGATTTCCCATATAAAATACACGTAAACTTTGATTATTTTTCTTCAAAACTCTACAGCTCAGAGGAATTGTATGGTATAATCTTGGTCAATGGTAGGATTTCTTCAGAATTGAATGCTCTACAAAAGTGTCTATTGCGGTGTAACCCTAACTCCCACCAGCGAGGTAGTACGGGTCATTAACCCCCATTTTTCCACGAAATTTTCGCTTTTTGCTCCTATCTCGTAAACAACAAGAGGTACAGAAAAAGTGAATATGACAAACTTGTAGCAAATTCAATTTCCTACAAATAAGTTCCGAACACCAAATTGCTAACATCGATATTTCTTGAGATATTGGGCTTTGAAGTTGAGGTAGTGTTTTTACAATTTAGCTCAATAATCCATGAAACTTCCACACTACCTCAACTTCAATGCCCAATATCTCAAGAAATATCGATGTTAGCGATTTGGTGTTCAAGAACTTTTTGGAGGAAATTGAATTTGCTACAAGTTTGTCATATTCACTTTTTCTATACCTCTTGTTGTTTACGATATAGGGGCAAAAAGCGAAAATTTCGTGGAAAAATGGGGGTTAATGACCCGTACTATCTCGCTGGTGGGAGTTAGGGTTACACCGCAATGGACATTTTTGTAGAGCATTCAATTCTGAAGAAATCCTACCATTGACCAAGATTATACCGTAAAATGCCTCTGAGCTGTAGAGTTTTGAAGAAAAATAATCAAAGTTTACGTGTATTTTATATGGGAAATCTTTATACGCCTTGGTCTAGTACTTAATATTAATATTAAGGGCTCCAATTTTCAGGGAATTCTTGTTTAGGTATTTATCACAAAATTTCGAGGTGGGACTGAAAAAAAAAAAATAGTCGCGAAAAAAAAGCACCCTAGTATATATATTAGGGTGCTTTTTTTTCACGACTATTTCTTTTTTTTTCAGTCCCACCTCGAATTTTGTGGGAAATACCTAAACAAAGGTTCCCTGAAAATTGGAGCCCTTAATATTAATATCAAGTGCTCGACCAAGGCGTATAAAGATTTCCCGTATAAAATACTTGTAAACTTTGATTTTGTTTTCTTCAAAACTCTACAGCTCAGAGACATTTTATGGTATAATCTTGGTCAATGATAGGCTTTCTTCAGAACTGAATGTTCTACAAAAATGTCCATTATGGCGCAATCCTAACTCCTACCAGCGAGGTAGTACGGGTAACTAAACCCAATTTTTCCATGAAATTCTCGCTTTTTACCCCTATCTCCTAAATGACAAGAGCTACAGAAAAAGTGAATATGACAAATTTGTAGGAAATTCAATTTCCTACAAATACTTCTAGAACGCCAATTCGCTAACATCGATATTTCTTGAGATATTGAACTTTGAAGTTGAGGTAGTGTGGAATTTTCATGGATTATTGAGCTAACTTGTAGAAACACTACCTCAACTTCAAAGCCCAATATCTCAAGAAATATAGATATTAGCGATTTGGTGTTCAAAACTTGTTTATAGGAAATTGAATTTCCTATAAGTTTGTTATATTCACTTTTTCTGTAGCTCTTGTTATTTAGGATATAGGGGCAAAAAGCGAGAATTTCATGGAAAAATTGGGTTTAGTAACCCGTACTACCCTGTTGGTGCGAGTTAGGATTGCGTAGTAATGGACATTTTTGTAGAGCATTCAGTTCTGAAGGAAGCCTATCATTGTCCAAGATTATACCATAAAATGCCTCTGAGCTGTAAAGTTTTGAAGAAAAATAATCAAAGTTTACGTGTATTTTATACTGCATTCAAACTACATGAGTGTAACCTATTAAACCTTTCATAGTGTATAATTCCAAAAATTCATCACCCTTACCATTATAACATGAGGAATTCGAGTGTCTCATATAATAAGGGTAAAATTACTAACATTTTTTAGTATCGCTTTTCTTAGTAAATGGCAAGTCTTTGGGGAATTTAAGTGGAAACAATGTATATGGAAATCCGTAATCATTTTAATGGATAAGGAACATATTTCACGGTTACATTAGCATTCTATTTTTATTTTAATCACGTATGTAAAGAGAAAGAATAATTATATGCTCACGAACTGCATAGACTTCTCATGGAAATCGAAAATCCGCCAAGTGTTAAAAAAGTACTTTCAGTTTGATTAAAACTTCCGCACGTTTTGGTCCATGGGGAAATTATTTCAGTGGAAATCAGAATGCCTAACTTTAAGATCAAAAAGAATTATGAAGATGACGTATACGAGAGATGGGCATTTTATTCTCTGATAGGTGCTTGCTTTATTGTGGAAATTAGTACCAAAAAGGGCAAGCAAATAAAGGCCTATCTGTGTAATAATATTGATCTATTTGTTGTAGGCTGGGTCACAATATTGATCCATTTTTCACTTCTGGCAATACTCACACTGAGATAGGTGAACGTTATTAAGTAATTCCATAATTCGACTTAAGTACTTCTTTGTATGTGGGAACTGAGAAATGTCCACATAAAGTTTGAGCTGAAAAGTAAATACAACACAAAACTGTTTTCCAAATTTCAAATAGTAGGTGATTTTTTATAAATATTTTATTTTACTTATTTGGATCTTATCTGTCTACAAAACAAGTTTTTTAATAAAAGGATGTATAAATGACGAGTAACTTAAGTAAAATAAGAACATAAATATTGTCATTTATCTACATTAATTAAAACCTACACCCAAACGAAAAAACAACGAACTTAAACATGTTTAAATAATTATAATCGATGTTAGGCCATATTATTCCTATTACCAATCTTTTGTTTAATCTGTTATCGAATTTGGTAAAACGTGATCAAAGCTTACTATTTTCAGAGTTCATCAACAATTGTGAGGTTATTTCTCACAAAATTCTTTCAAATATTTAAAAATACTTTGAAAGAATTCAGTCGACATTTTAGAGCGGAACTTTGTGAAGGATGGTTGTTTTTATGAGGGCTTTTTAAGTGATTTTAACTTTTTTTTTAATATTTTTATAATTTGCACATCATATGAAATTCTTAGAGCTATTACATTTAAAAAATTTATCTTAATAATTTTTTAATAAAGAATCTTAATTTTGAGTCTTTATTCTACAATATTTTCAACGTTATTATTATATACACTTCTCTATGTTACGCTTTGTTTTGTTAGATATGATGAAAGATTAAGGGTTCATAGCGAATTAGACCCATGAAAAACAGACTATTTTCAATAATTTTTTTAGTAGGTTCAGTTGTAAATGTAAATACGGGAGGGGTTTTACTTCAATAAATATAGTGTCGAAGTACATGAAAACAATTTTTTTTGTTTATTTTTCTGATTTTTTGTTGTTGAAACAGGCGGTTGAAAAAAAGTAAAAAAAAAAAAGAGGGCTTCGCCTTGTTGATGGTATCTCCGAGACGGATGGTCTGAAACTAAAAAATGAAAAAGTTTTAGATTCAGTATGATAAGGGCTATAGCATGAATAGACAGATTTTTGATTTTTTGAAAATTGACAAAATGGCGGAAATTTTTCGAAAAAATTCCAAAAATCATCATTTTTTTCCCCGTTTTTGCCCTTAAAAAAATACTTAAAATCAAAATTTCAAAAAACTGTCTATTCATGCCATAGCTATAGTTATAGAGAACATGTGGTAAAAATTTGGTGAAGATCGGTTCAGTAGTCACCGAGATTTTATCAACAAGGTGCCGAAAAACGTTGTTTCGAGAAAAACGCGATTAAAGTTTTTTTTAATGAAAAATCGTAAAAAAATCTCACCTGCGCTTAATCAGCGATGCCTGCACCATACAGTATGCCTTCTGTATGTTCATAATTAACGTTTTCATCCAAAACAGCGTTTCTGCGGATGATTCTGCCTTTCTTAGAGGCAATAGTGCTGATGCGCGTCAGCATCTCGTACGCGCTGTCGGTCACGGTCATCAGCAAATTGTAGGGCGGCCGGGCCGATTTTGACGCCCATTAATATAGTTAGAGTGCCAAAAATATAGTTAGAGTGCTCCGATCTTTATAAAATTTTAATATGATATTTCTATATATATATAGTTTCCAAAAATGTAATAAAAAAAAATTAAATTTTTGGAAAATTACAATTCGCTATGAACCCTTAACTTGCAAAAGGTTGTTTTTTTTAGATTTTTTACTCGGGTATCAGTGCCTAAAGAACTAATTTCATTTTACTACATACATTTGCAACTTACATCGAAAGTGAAACATGATAATTATCCTCACTTCACCGTAAAAGTGCTTCATTTAGAAAGAGTTAATATTCCATATAAAAAACTCCATAACTTTGCTGCTATGTGCATTTTAGGTACTGTTGCTGCTGTGTAAACTTTGATTTTATTTGGTGATTTCAACCCAAATAATAATTACCAAAGTTTGGAGTTTGCATATTTTACATGTAATAGTTGATAACTTGAATTCGGACTGAATTCATACAATGAAATCATTACGCAACAGCACAGTATTATTTTGTACTCGATGGGAATAAAATATCATATTTATAATACGATATAAATTTACTGCCAACAAAATACAAGGTGTTTATTTTTCTTGTAAAATGATATTAATTAACTTTTCTTTGATGAATGTACCCCATATTATATTTATATTAAAAATAAATTAAGTGTTATAAAGAACGTCTCCTCTTTGAGAAATTTAGCTTATATGGAGTTAATTAGATACCTTCATAAAATCCTCTGCTATAATTCAAAGTACAATTAAGACGCGTTTGAGAAGAAAAATTGAATAATGCTGCGCGACATCTTCAAGGAGCATCACAGAAATGCAGACTTTCTTAATTGAATTTGCGTGTCTACCATCTCTTTCGATTCAAGTTTGTTTGTAATCTATTCACAAGTGGTATAAACTCAGGAGAGAAAGCAAACTTTTATATAACTACCAAAGTACGTGACCAAACAGCCAACTAAGAAAACAAGAATTTCACAATATTCCTCGACTGTGTAGTTTCAGTAAACGAACCTAATAATTAGGAGCTGTGAAACGGATAACTTTCAGCATCACTTAATTCAACTAGATACACTGTATTAAGATAATTATGCAGAATGTATGTATGTAGTATTAAATATTTACTTAGAAGTGTATCCACAATGACAATTGAATAATTGTATACTCCAATAATGCTATCAATCTTAAAATGCAATGGAGATTAGAGACGTAAACTTGTGATGTATCGAAAATACTCTAGAAGAAATTTATGACAGAGACTTTTTGTTGCATATTTTACTTAATTTTTTAAATAGATGCTTATCTTGTAGGAAAGAAAAGTAGAAAACGGCATATTTACTGTCAGATATGCTCGCTACTTTGAAATATGATTATAATAATTTTTTTCTAGAGTTCGGTACCTCAAAGAGGAATAAAAAGCATCAAACTGTTTTTCTCAGAGACTGTTTGACGTAGAAAGTTGAAATTCGACATAGCATTAAAGCTTACTGACCAACATATTTGCCAATAGAGAATACTTATTTATTTTTTAAATTTTTTTTATTAAGTTGCTAAAAGTTTATTTGTCCGTCATATCGTTTGAAAGAGGCTTGTTTTAAGGATTTTAAAATTAATTTTTCTTTTCAAAAACATGTATATATATTAGGGTGCTTTTTTTTCGCGGCTATTTTTTTTTTTTCAGTCCCACCTCGAAATTTTGTGGCTAATACCTAAACAAACATTCCCTGCAAATTGGAGCCCTTAAAAATAATATTTAGTACTAGACCAAGACGCATAAAGATTTCCCATATAAAATACACGTGAACTTTGATTATTTTTCTTCAAATCTCTACAACTCAGAGGCATTTTATGGCACAATCTTGGGCAATGGTAGGGTTTCTTCAGAATTGAATGCTCTACAAAAGTGACCATTGCGGTGTAACCCTAACTCCCACCAGCGAGGTAGTACGGGTCAGTAACCCCAATTTGTCCATGAAATTCTCGCTTTTTACCCCTATCTCGTAAAAAACAAGAGGCACAGAAACAGTGAATATGATCAACTTGTAGCAAATTCAATTTCCTCCAAAAAGTTCTTGAACACCAAATCGCTAACATCAATATTTCTTGAGATATTGGGCTTTGAAGTTGAGGTAGTGTGGACTTTTCATGGATTATTTAGCTAAATTGTAGAAACACTACCTCAACTTCAAAACCCAATATCTCAAGAAATATCGATGTTAGCGATTTAGTGTTCAAGAACTTTTTGGAGGAAATTGAATTTGCCACAAGTTTATCATATATACTTTTTCTGTACCTCTTGTTGTTTACGAGATAGGGGTAAAAAGCGAGAATTTCATGGACAAATTGGGGTTACTGACCCGTACTACCTCGCTGGTGGCAGTTAGGGTTACACCGCAATGGACACTTTTGTAGAGCATTCAATTCTGAAGAAACCCTACCATTGCCCAAGATTGTGCCATAAAATGCCTCTGAGTTGTAGAGATTTGAAGAAAAATAATCAAAGTTCACGTGTATTTTATATGGGAAATCTTTATGCGTCTTGGTCTAGTACTAAATATTATTTTTAAGGGCTCCAATTTTCAGGGAATGTTTGTTTAGGTATTAGCCACAAAATTTCGAGGTGGGACTGAAAAAAAAGAAAATAGTCGCGAAAAAAAAAGCACCCTAATATATATATATGCATAACCATGCTTTAAATATTCTAAACTACTAAAATAAAATTATAACAAAAACCTAATTACTATCTAATCTAAAATTTGTAAGAAAATCATAGCAAGTCCAAATAAAAAAATCTGGCTTCTGTAATTCATATCGTGGTTCCTTTATTTACTTTTATATTCTAAACTACTAAACTTAAACTATGATAAGAACCGAATTACTATCTAACCTCAAGTTTGTAAAGAAATCTGGTTTCTATAAATCATATCATGGTTTCTTTATCTACATACTTTTACTTATGATTTTCACTGAATAAAATTGCTGATAAGCTTGACCAGAGCAATCTTTTAAAAATACTAAAACTGTGTTTTTGTTTCAACAACTTAATGATGGAATTAGTTCAAACAACGAGGCCCATTGTTAACACTAGCACGACCAACCCGTCAAATTGACGTATATAACATAATAATACAACCTGATATTTTTTCTGAAATCGCGACATTATATTTATTCTCATACACTTAATTTTTTAGAAATAACTTGAAAACATGGAGAACACAATTAACTTAAGTTATTTAATAAAACTTAATCTAGGGTTCAACATTTTGGGCAATGGTTGTTCTAGTGTTAAACTATAATAACTTTAACTTCTAGTGTTAAACTATAATAACTTTTTGTGCTATAATAGGAATATAGGACTATACATGCCAGTGGCGTGGGGTGAAATTTTTGAGAAGGTAAGCCGGTGCAAAAATCAGAAACTTAATAGCGAAAAAAAACTCACCAAATGAAGTCAGATATTACAAAATGTGTTCAACAGTGACTGCGTGTATTCTTGTCGAATTTAGTCGGCCACTTCTATCATACTTAAAGTCATTGGAAGTTAAGTGCTATATGAATATTATGAATAAATATGGACATATATACAATGAACTTCAAGAATACTATAAGTGGCTTTGAAAAAAACCCGTTAGTCGCGTGTATCGTGCAATCAAACTAAAGCGGTTAACAAAAACTGTGAAAAGTTGATATGAAATATAATTAATCTTACTTATACTCAAAAACTAATCTACGATTTTTTTTTATAAATTCGGCCAAAACATCATTGTAAAAATTCGACTGATTTCTAATTTGTAAAAGAAGGTGTTTTTCTATCGATGAGAGTGCTAAATTTGAGAGCCTTTCTTCGGTTTGAGAATTTCTTAAATAAGTATGTATTCTCTTAAGGGCTGAAAAAGATCTTTCCGCGGAAGCAACTGTAATGGGAAGAGTTAAAAATATACAACACAAGTTTAAAATTTGAGGAAAAGTATCTTTTAAAATGCCACATTTAATATGCGAATAAAGCGCGAGAATATCAAATTGCCTTAATGAAGAAGTGGTATATAAAACGTTCAATTCATTTTTTAAAGCAGAAAACTGGAAAATTCCCGGGAAAACTGTAATTAAAAATGATATCTTTTCGTTAGGACTTGATTGAGCAAAATAATCATATTTTGATTTATTAAGTAAATCTAAAAATTTTAGTTGACTAAAGGAACTATACCGAGTTTTAATCTGAGAAATGACGAGAAGCCGGATTCTATCGTGTTATCGAGAGGTAATAAAATAGCACCACACCACACTCATAAGTCACAATCCGTTGAGCACCAAGGCAAAAAGAGACACAAGTTAACAATTTTTTTATTAAAATATAATAAACAAAACCACAACACCCCTCCCTTCCGAGAAGACGACTTCTGCCGTGTTCTTGTGAAATAAGGGAGCATTCACTCCTACAATTCACAGCCCCTTCAGTATCAAAGAGATTTAATAACCAAACCCACCCCAACCAACCCCACTCACCCGAGAAGCCGCTTTCTACCGTGTTATAGAGCACCACTACACTCACACCCGTTCATAGAGAAGACACGAATCAGCTGACATTCTAAGAAATAAACAACCACCCGCCGAAGTGACCCGAATTTCAACTTCTGCAAAACAAAAACAGCCGAGAAGCCGGTTTCTATCGTGTTATTTTCTTATAGGATTTGCCTTTAGTGAGCAAAGGATATCACACACGATTTCTTTGTTACTCGTGGAGAAAAGTGTGGGCTTGAGTAAGCCGTAAAAAGACCGGCTTACAGAAGCAGCGAGCGAGCACTTCATACCCGATGCAACCCCTTTATAGAACCTGCTACGGTGCGAGGGAAGGTTCCATCGTAGTGCAACAACAGATTATGGTTGTTTTTGGTTGTAACACTTGTTTTGCCATGTTTTCTTTACGAGATGAATTTTGGGAGCGCTTTCCAGGAATTTTACAGGCATAGAACAAGTTTTAAATTTACGGGAATAGGATGAGTTCCCAAAAGGGAAGCCGGTAGGAATCGTGTTATATGGACCCCACGCCACTGATACATGCATGTTGAAACAAACATTGACCATGTTAAGTTATGAACCTTAACATGGTCTATAAGTTAGATCGAAATAATTTCTGTTTAAAAATTAACAAATGAATTCTAGTAAAATTGAATTGCATTCTCTTTACTTTAACCATATCGTCGTTGCGCGTGCAATACCGCGAAAGAGCAGTTTGTAAATACCGCGTATCTGCGTTTTCACGATTTTACAGGAGGAAGAAAAAACTTAATATCTTAGCCATTTAACTATATTTTATGGACTGAACTCTAAGGCTACTTCTTTGCGACCTATTTTATAGGAAAATAACGTTAGCTTACTAATAACTTGCTTAGATTCCATATAAAATCACTTTAATAACTTGCTTAGATTCTGTTTAAAGTAACTTACGCGGTTTTGTTACAACAAATTACAGAAAAAGTAGTTTAGAATTAGCAGATACGCGGGTTTGAAATGAATTTTAATATAGAATTAAATTTGTAAATGCCAAAAATGAGGTTTTTTATAGGCTAATTTAAATTCTGTGAGATCTATAAGGAGCGAAACTATGTTAAGAATGCGTAGGCGCAATATTTCAATTTTGCGCCTTTTGCTGTTACGCGGTATTTACAAACTGCTCTTTCGCGGTATTGCACGCGCAACGACGATATGCAGTAATATAAATTAAATAGGACATGATACGAAGCCTATTCACACATTCACATTCGCACTTGACGATTTCTCGTTGTAAAACCACATTCGATTTATTCTCCAAAAATACCTAGAAGTATAAATTGACTTTCAGTGGGGTGTATTTTGACCCTAAAAAATGAAGAAAATTCTTTTCATGATAAACAAACTCTTTTGGCGTAGGGAAACTACACAAAGAAGTTCGCAAACATACATATGTATATGCACATCTCGGAGCCATTCCCCATAATGACAGCATAAAAATGCAATTGCCATCAAAAACAATACCATCCTAAACTACTCCCATCGTCGTAAATACATTTCCTGGGGAAACGAGAGGATGTGTTTCGTGTCTATGGTATAGTTTTCCACATCTGGGTCGTTTCGTTTCCTTCTATCACAAAACACCTAGAAAGCCGGATCTGCTCACTGACAACAAAATGAATGGCAAAAAGAACAAATGGATGTTTACTTCACTTGACGCTTCTATAGATATGGCTGGCATTATCCCGAACAAAGCGTGACTAACGTTAAAGGAATTTTCAGTGGATTATATTCTGGAGTCATTTATCTTCACTGAGCAGGGACGCTGTATAAATTATTAAGTTGGGAAGCCATTTGGGAAGGGCATATTTTTACAGGCCATTAAAGTTATTTGCATGATACTGATACCTGAGTATTGTCCTGGCCAAGAACCGGCATTGACGCCAACGATGTTTTCATGGGAACTTCGAAATCTCTTAAACCTGCCTATCCCTGGGAAATTGAAATGAGTGAAAGAATTCGGAGAATCTTCGAACGATGTAGCACATCCAATTTAATCCATTTTTCATCGGGCGGAAAGTACTAAAGCCAATTGAAAAAAACGAAGCTCTCCAAAGGGTACCGAAAAGAGGTTTTACAGCTTTTGGTTTTAGCGGAGAGTCCTTTTGGCAATCGAGAAATGCAATAAAACACACATTTTATGACTGTCGAATAAATTAAGGTTTTCCTTAAAATTATTTTGATCCTGGGACTAGGTCAATCCTTGCTTCTATCGAACCGCTCCGCATCAAATGCAGAAAATTGGATTTCCCGTAGGGGATGAAAACCGAATAAATCCAGGGGTGGTTTCATTTTATGAGGGCCGATAAGCTGTCGTTTTACAGCACTTTTACCTAGCTAGGTCTTATCAGTTGAAAACAAAGGTCTTCGACTTTGCGATGGAAATGTTTACTTGTTTCTGCTTTTGTGATGTTCTAACAAGTTTTGGCTTATTATATTGAAATTACTACAATGTTTCATACGCTTACACTGGTGCAAAAATAGGAAAAATTTGTTTTGTATGAACTTTTGCAAATCTAGCTTGTAATCAACCAGAGATTATATCACCCAGATTGAACGTTTTAAAGATTGAAACTTCGTGTGATGGTAAAGTTGTAATTCTCTCTGTGTGAACTGAAAAACTTTTACTAGTCGTCTTAAAATAAAGTATATGAAAATAACGCGATCTGAGTTCTTAATTTTTTGTAAAGTATCTGTCATTAACATTCCCGCCAAATTGCAACGTTATAGCTTCATATTTGTAAAAGTGAAACCGTCTTGAATACATCTGCCTCTGTGCGTGTTTTCGATTCTTACGAGTTTAATAGACTTTGCATCAACGAGTTTGTATTAAATTTTGCGTTAAAAACGGATTCAACGGTGCAAAGACCTTAAAAATGTTGCAGAAGTGTTTTGGCCACGACCCATGTGGCATGACTCCTTCGAGGATGACGAACGCAGTGTCTTCGACATCGAAAACCGACGAAAACATTGATCAAATCAAAGAAATGATTGCCGAAAGCCACAAATTAACCGTCAAAGAGCTTGTAGAGGACTTGAACATGGCTTATGGGTCCGTTCAAAGCATTTTAGTTAATGATTTGGACTTCAGACGTGTCGTTGCAAAGCTGGTGCCGAAAGAACTGAATTTCATGCAAAAAAGGGACCGCGTTGACGTGTCGAAAGACATGATTTCGATGGTTGAATCCGACCCAATATTCAACCAATGCATAATTACTGGAGCTTAAACGTGGGTTTATGAGTATGGCACACAACCCAAGTATCAAGCGAATGAATGGCGTTCACCGAATGAGCCAAGACCGAAAAAACCACGTCGTTTTCAGTCGAAAAAGAGGGCGATGCTCACGGTTTTCATGGATTACAACGGTGTTGATTGTGAGACAATTAGCAAGTAGCATTATTTGGGAGTTATGAGACATTTGCGTCAAGTAGTTCGCAAAAAATACCAGTATTGTGAGCAAATAACTCGTGGATTTTACATCACGATAAAGCACCGTCGTGTAATGCCATCGTTTTCCGCAATTTTCTGACCAAAAACTGAAAGAACACCATCCGGCAGTTAACAACTTTGCCTGTTTGGCTCTTATTTGCGACTTCTTTCTGTTCGGTCGGCTAAAAAATCGCTCCGGGAACATGTTTTAGCAGCTAAGAAGAGATAATGGAGAAATCGAAGACGACTCTGATGCATAAGTGAGAGAAAGCCAAGAAATTCGAGATGAAAATAGGAATACTTCTACAGGGTGCACCTCAAAAAAATGTAATATAACAAGAATTTTCTATGAACGCACTTCACACTGCCTTTTTCACAACCACACATCAAACACGTTATATGATGCTTATCCGTCATTTATCTAAAACAAATTTAATTTGATTTAATTAATTGCGTCTAAAAAAACACATTTTTCTTTAAAAGCTTTTAAGATTTTTCACATTTACGAACAAATCAAGACCACCCTGTCCTTTTCGCAAGCGAACGGAGCACACAATAATGTTCGAATCAGGGCGCCTTTAAAAATGCACAGTAAACAAATGTAAACAATATCGTCCGTATTTATGCTCGCTGTGTGAAACCTGCCCCTTTCCTCTTCTCCGGCATTTCCCTATAGCTATAATTGCAGTGGAGGTAGAATTGATAAACCCATACTAATGAAATCAATCCAGGGCGCCTTTAAAAACGAAATATAAAAAAATGCGTCATTTTATTCCTTATGCTGTAAAAACTGTCTGTGAGAATTTGTTGGTGATTATTTTTCTCTCTGTACTTCTTATAGGAATTTACAGAGGTAGTAAGTAGTTCTAACTTGCTTTATCTAATGGCAAATTTTACTGGATGCATTTTTGAGATCTTGTATATGGGTTAGAATTTTGATTTCGATATTTTTTCCTAATGTGCTCAGCTTGGCTTCTCGGATCGAAACAATTATCCCACATGAAGACAGTTTTTTTTTTCATATTTCTTTATCAATTAACATGCGATGGGGTACATTCATACACAAGTACAAAGGGCACATTCATACTATATAAATGTGCCCTTGTACTTGTGTTTTTTCGCAATTTAATGATACCTATCATTTTTTGTTACACAGAACGATAATGGTTAGATATTATAAGAATTTATATATATTTATATATTTTTTGCTAGCTAACACGATGTCAAAAAGGTCACGAACAGATTTAGATAGATAAAGTTTTTCATTTTGATTTTTATAATTTGTTTGTTATTTAAAAGAATTATTTTTGTTTTTTACTGGACTAGTATGTTAAGAAACAATATTTATGACGAATAAATAGTGATTTTTAATCCTTCTTTTATTTTTTTGCAAATGTGTATTAACCTACCTCTTCATGTATGAATGTGCCCCACTAATTGGGTACATTCATACATTTTCCTTTTTTTTTTTCATTCATTGAAATTCGCGCACGTGATTTTTCAGTAACATTATGCTTCTACTACAGTATAAAATAGTTAAACTATGAATTTGTCATAAATTGAAAAACCTATATGTAATACAGAGCATTCTACAAAGCGAAATATAAAAACTGTATGAAGCTGCCCCACTCTCCCCTAAACGTGAGATTTTTTGGTATTTTTTCCAGAGTAAACGTTTGCTTAGGAAAAACTAAAAACCGTATCAAAATAATGGCGGTTCCGACGATAGTGTGGAAATTGAACTGAAGGTGCTGTAAAAGTTTCAAGTGAATCGATTCAGTACAACTTGAAATATCGTGGGCACCGATTTGAAAAACGTGGTTTCGGTAAAAACGGGTATAAACTTTTGGATTATAATTACAACGCATTTGCAAAAACCTATTTGCAGACATATTATTCGGGTTATTAGAATAAAAAAATCGATTTTTTCAAACTGTCACTGCTGAATACCCCCTTAAGAAACTGAAGGCAATTTCCTTGTGTCAAAATAGTAATTTCCGGATCTCAAGTACAAATGTCAAGTCAATTTTACTGATTTCCTCAGCCAAAAACAATTCAACCAAATCGCCAGCACGGATGACCTTGTTATTGGATATCAGTTACGACACATTTCATAATCTCTGTGGGCCTTGATGCCAAATTTTTGTTACCACATTCCAGCATTAGACACAAACGAACTTGTTCCCACTACAAACGATACGAGAGGGAATCAGCCTCCTCCTTCTGAAATTCCAAAGATCGCGCCCTTTTCTTTTTCAGTGATGTAGCACCGAAGGCGTCTTGACAACAGGATTAGGCTCTTTCGGAATACTGCCGTACATAAGACCTGATGGTTCCCAAATTGTTTCAAGCCTCCCGAGACGCATTATTAGTAACGTGAACAGTTTATAGGTTTTTCCGGCGGGTTTTCCTATTATCACAAGTGCCCGAACCCAATTTGCTGGCATAGAGGACTGACATCTGCGCTTCCGTACCCCGGAAAGCTTTCGCTCATTAAAAATGAATGGCAACCATAGGGAGGCCTCTTCGAGAACCGATTATCTCGGAGATTTTATTTTCGTGGGTGTACCTTATTCTTAGGGTAGCTAAGGAATAATTATAAAGTTCTGAGGAAGGTTTTAAACTGGTGAAAGCTTTATTAAAAGTATTATACCTTTTCTTGGCACGTTTAGGACCTAAGTTTACTGAGTTATTACGCATTAATGCTTCTCATTTTTTAAAAATATTTTTAGCAAAGTAAAACATAACACATGTTTGTTTTTATATAATCTTCTGCTCAATTTAACCAGTTGATATCATTTTTTCAACTGCTGACAGCTTTGAACAAATTCCCTCCGGCTCCCCTGTCATATTGATTTCAACAAAATTTCATTAGGATCCTTTATATCCGTTTTATATAAAGAGCTGAAAAGAACTTAGGTATATGAAACTTTATGTTTACTTATGGCAAGAGTGAAGAGGATTCTAAAATTGAATTTAACTTTAAGCTATCGATTTAGCATCAAGCGTTTAAGTAACCTCCTTTTCAATAAATAAAAGCCAAAAAATTAAAATTTGCGAAGCACATATGGCTATTATATTGACGAATACAGCCTTTTTCATATTTTTGGAGTACTTCTTTTCTTAATCTCTCTCCCCTCTTTGCTTAACTCACCACAAAATATTGTAGCTCAATCATTAGTTTTCCTTTTTACACATTGAATTTGTTTGTTTCAGTTTTAATTTGTTGCATTTTAGCATACTAAGCTTGAATTTTGAACTTTTTATAAGAGCGTTAAGTTACGTGAATAAATAATATGAGTACAAGGGATATACTTTTATCTACTACTAGGGCTTAAAATAAGGGATGCTACAAACATATTAGCAAGACTGTATCATCAAGTATACTATATGTTTGCAATCAACATATAGAATTTTAAGATTAATTAATTTAACAAGAATTCATTCGATTTCACTACACAATTTATTTCTAAGATTCCATTACTATACAATTTCATTACACTAAATTTCTAATCTAAACTACTTCATGCAATTTTACTCTACTTAATTCACTCAAACTGGTGATTGCTAAAAGTGATCTGAAGTTGTGGCCACGCAACAAATTAACCAGTAAAAAACCCTATATTTAATTAAAATATAAATAATTAATTCCACCACCAAACTAGCAATAACTACCATTAAAGGTTACAATAGAAGCAAGTAACTCAAACGAAGTTTCAATGCTATCGATCTTAGCTTGTTTCAAGCATTTATAAACACTTTTTATAGTATTTATAAGATCTGTTGAGTAGGAAGTAATTGAGGGTGAAGAAAATCTCAAAAAGTGGTACAACATTCTATGGAGCGACGAAACAAAGATCAATTTATACAGATCTGATGCCTACTGTCAGATCCGATGTCCAAGCGGCATGTTTCTAGATTTACAAAAAAGACAGTCAAATATGGCGAGGGAAGCATCATGCTATGGGGATTCTTTTCTTGGTACGGTGTTGAACCCATTATATGGATTAAGGAGACAATGACCAAGATAGTATATAGGGACATTTTGAAAATTGTGATGCTTTCTTATGCTGAAGACAATACTCCCCTGGTGGCGATTTCAACAGGATAATGATCCCAAACACTCATCTTAATTGGTACGTGAATGCTTTACTGCTCATAATATTAATGTTCTTCCTTGGCTAAGTCAATCCCAGGACCTCAATCTCATTGAGGATATGTCGGGTGAGCTAAAGCAATTCTTGGAATTAAAAAAAAAAAAAAAAAAAACCAGGAGCAGTTGTGAAGTGCGGTTCAGTCCGGTAAATTCCCTGCAAAGCGAATTGCAGCGTTTTGTTAAATAATGAAGCTGCTTCGGGCTAATGAATATTCATTTTAATTGAACTTGGCATGTTTTGAGCTCGGAAAACCCACATGTCCTGATAAGCCAATGCATCTTCAGCATGTGACTGTTTGGTGTGTTTTTTGGAGTGGCTGTATTATTGGCCCATTTTTCTTCGAAGGTGAAGATGGCAACAACGTTATGGTCAGCGGCGAGCGCTACAGAGTTATGATAACTAATTTTTTTTTCCCCCACAAATTGAGAAATTGGATTTGGGCTACCTCTGGTTCCAGTAAGATAGCACTACGTGCCACACAAGCCATGCAAGAATCTTCGATATGCGCACTAAGTTCAGTAATCTTGTAATTAACCGTTTTGGAGATGTGCCACGGTAAGCGGGCAGCTACGATTTTACGTCGTTGGACTTTTTTTGTAGAATGCCATTAAAGATCGATTTTATGCTGGTAGTCCAGAAATTATTCAGGCACTTGGGCACAATATTGATTGAGATATTCGTGAAATAGGGTCCCCAATCATCGAAAATCTGCTGAGAAATTATGTTGACAGGATAGGTTACTGCTAAGTCATTTAACTGAAATCATATTCCGTAACTAATCGGAAGGTTTACTCTTTCTAAAATATTAATAAACTTTGATAAATAATAAACAGCGTTTATTTTATAGCATTTTGTAAAGGAAGCTAGCCGATGGCCCACCCTTTACATGTGGAGTGATTATGATTAAACCACATGTACCATACGTACCTAGAGTTAAAACGCTATTATTGTGAGTGGAATTTAATTCGATAAGTGTAAAGTTTTGCGTGACAATGTCCTTTATATTTTGCGTAACTATGTTCTTTAGGTTTTGCGTGAATTTACTAAAACTTTTCTTTGGCAAAAAATAACCATATTGTATTACCCCATCCTATACAAGCCTTTAAACTGCGCTGATAAAGTTCATGAGTGAATTCGGACAATGCTATTTAAAACCTATGAAACCTTCATAGGCCAAAATAATTAACTCCACTTTTTGATTTTTCATTCGAAAGTAAACTTTATTATTTAAAATATGTAATTTACTTCAATAGTAAAGCATTAAATCAATATATATTAAACAATTTTTATTTGGAATTTTATTTCATAAAGAGTTTCAAATTAACGTGTGTAATTTTATCAGTCTTTAGTGGAGTAAATCGATTTGGCGAACTAGTGACTCAAATGCCGGTTGCAATGTTAATATATAATATACTTTAACCTATAAAACACATGCATCAAAACCAATTTTTCACCTGAAAATATCAAATCATATATGTAGTAGGGACGGTGCAATATATTTTTAGATATACCTGCTAAGTTATTTTAAATACACCATTATGAACCTCGATCAGTTACAACACCTAATAGAAGACAATAACTCATACCTAGCATACCTTTCAAAAGTTAGTACCTTCCATTCTGAGCCCACAAAGCATCTGCAACGTTTCGCTATTAATATGTCACATATCACAAATTGTTTTGGCTGCTGTTAACTTTATGAGCCCTCACATATCAACTAATTCCCATATTTATTAGTCGACACATTTCGTTGCAAAATGTTGCCTTAGAAAGAATTATGGGCAAATATACACAATTAAGGAAATGGAAGCTTTTGTTAGCAAATGAAAAGAAGTGGTTACGGTTGTTGATGTCAGATTACCAAATTTTTGGCAATTTATTTGATTTATAATATTGGCACTTACCCACCTTTCTCCAAGAATGCGTGCTTAGTGGGAGTTTTGGAATTATTCGACATTCACATCACGTGCTTTCCCTGGGGATGGCTAAAAGTGGTTGTGTTTGTTCGTACAAAAGAATAAAAAATATATAAATGGATTCATAAAATCGATGAATGCATGACTTATCAATGAAACAACACTTTTTTTGATGAATTAAATTGTTGATACATTATAAAGTTGAATACACCTGAAAATACCACATCATCGATAAATAGAAGCACAGACATAGCCGCACTGATAACATCGGCTTGGATGTCCCGCATCGAAACACTGCGCTTATTATTTTTTGAGCCTCGTTTACTTTAGTAAACAAGCAGTACCCTCAAAACGAAATGTCCCTCGGCCCGTCTGTTTGTCAAATTAATAATTCATTTGTGTTTCATAATAAAGTGACAAATATAATTATTTACGAGGCTACATATATAATACAAGTATAGTACCAGCACACACATTTTTTATATATAACTTCCAACTACGGTACCAAATATTAGTATATATATATATATTTTATTTAAAAATAAATGTTTTAAAAAATAGTTCCACTTTGTTGTAATAAACACAAGCTCATATTATGTTTATTTTTTAATTAACCATTACAACTTGAACTTTGACATTGTTATTGTTTAGCAATTAAAAACTCAATATTACTATCTTGACTACAAATTACTATGTGCTTGAAAAGTTAACTTTATTTTACACTTATCCGTGTAAAACTCCCTTTTAACATCAAAATTCATTAACACTTAAGAAGAATATCCTGAAAAAAACTTTCAAATTTTTAAATAATGAAATATATAGTGTTTCATTCATTTTATAAAGTTTGTTACCAATTTTAAATGTTAGCACTGTTTGCCAATGCCGAGATTTATATTTCATTTTATAGTTAATTTTATGCAGAATAAGAAAAACTAAAAAACTTGAGAATTGTTTGCGCTTGTATTAGTTATAGTCGCGGAGGATTTTTATTTTTCCTTGGATACTTCTTTATAGATAATTATTATTATAATTTGTCAGCGATATTGGATCCGCCATCTTTAATTCTGCAAACTAAACTTCAGATTCATGATCAGCTATCCCAAAAACACCCACATACCAAAGGTTTAGATCGGATGATTTTTGAAAATCTTGTCCGCCATATTGGGTCCGCCATACTGGGTCCGCCATCTTGAATTTTGCAACTCTAACTTCAGATTCGTGATCAGCGACCCCTAAAACTCCCACACACCGAAATTAGCGTAAATCGGTTGACTTTTGGAAATCGATATTTCTCACCCGGTTTTTTGAGGTTAGAAAAAAAACTCGACGTGCCACCTCAACTCTGACGTTGGATTTGGATTCACGGGGTTCTTTTACATAAAAATACACATCTGGATATGAAAAAAAGAAATTCCTGTATTTTTCCTTGCACATTTATCCGGATTTTTGCTATTTTTTACCTGTTTTTTGAGGTTAGGAATTAACTGTGATGTAATGGCTCAATTCTGACTCCAGATTCGTGCTCAGTGCGCGAAAATACATCGAAAACCATATATCGCATGTAAAGTACAGACCACTTTTCTTTTTTTGTGTGGCTGTGTAATTTAAGATTGATATTAGGTACAGTAAAAGTTCTTTATTCGCGGGGTATATGTTCCGTAAATATGCCGCGAATACAGAAACCGTGAATATGGAATGGTAATTTATATGGGATTATAGGGGATACGTTCCTAAGTGACAAAATAAAAAACCGATATATAAAAAAATCAATTTAATTGAATTTTCTTGACCTTATTGATTAATCGTCAGGCATCGGCAATGGCGGCAATGGTTTAAAGAATTTTGTAATTTTTTCTTGTTTGGCAGTTTTTAAAAGCTCCTTCAATTCAGACTGATATTCAGCAGTGATATTAGCAATTTGCCTCTTAAAAATAAGACTTCGTTCCATAGACGGATCAATTTTCATAAAAAAATCACAAAGCTCATTTGCCATTCTTAAACCTTCACTAAGATTTTTCAAATTAAATGTCACGTTTCTAGTGCTTGTTGAAGCCTCTTCTTCAATGGGCTGTGAATTTAACATTTCCTCCAAGTCGGTTTCAGTCAAATCTTCATCTTTCGATTCAAGCAACTCCTGAATATCACTTGATTCTATCTGTTCGAACCCATCTTGTCCTATTCCATTCGCAATTTCGGCAATGTTTGCAGTTAAAGTTTGAATGAATGTCAAAGGAAAAGCCGACCCACTTATACAGCGGCGATGGCATTTAACAACATACTTTAGGCGTAGTTGTAATAAGGTCTATTTTGCTTTTTTATTAGTCCAATGGCCGATGCGTTTACAAACGATACCGAATCCTTTTTATTAATATAATATGTATGTACTATGTACCGATTAAATCCGCGAATATAGAAATCTTAAGCCGCGAATACAGGAATTGGGTCGCAATTTTTTAATCCGCGAATACTGAAAACGCGAATGAAGGAAACGCGAATAAGGAGCTTTTACTGTATAATAATATACTAAATTTTACTTTTTATAACATTGTGTTCTTCAAAAATATTGTGAGGAAATTTTGAGGGTAGACAAAAGTTATAACGTTAAATACAAATTTGTTGTAAAACTCATTTTCGCTTTATGTTGACTTCAGAATTTAACAAGGGGACGGCACGACCTTGGGGAAACGGATTTTAATGAATTTTGGTGTAGTGGTAGTATACCATGTGGGTACTACCGCTGTAAAATATTTCAGGCCAACGCCCAGTAGAAGCTGAGAAAAATTTTACTTTAAACTTTATATATAAGATGTTAAATACTGATTAAGCGTACCGTGGTGTATGTGGTAATGCTTCAGACTCGTACTCCAGCATGTACGGGTTCAAATCCAGCTGATTGCCTTTTTTTTATTTCTTTTTTCTTCTTCTTATTTTTCATTATATAAATTATATAAATATATAAATTTATAAATATATTTAAATCAAAAATTATGAGTCGGTACAAAATAAAATGCCCTAAACTATCTAGCGCAAAATATATATCTGCTCTGGACAATAGAAGGATCGAAAAGGGTCGGGAAAATCCACCTTTCGAAAGTTGGGGAGAGAGAGCTATTTATACAATGTTTGGACATGGGTCCAAGGTCTTTTTCACTCACTTTTATAAGAACTATATGAACTGTAGAAACTCTAAAGTGAGAAGTAAAAAAAAAAGAAGGATAGTAAGGCCGGCTTTTCACTACGGGATATAATATATATTATATTATATCTTGAGATATAATATATTATCGCTCACCATACTTTGTTACCGAACCCTTCACACTTATTGTTAGATATAATATATATTACATCCCGAGCTATAAATATGTTTTCGCTCGAACGAGCGATATTTTTTAAGGCTATATTATGCCTCCCGTACCCGGCACACCCTTTCCGCATTATGAACTATCGACGCAATTAAGCAACAGCGACAGAACTAATCGAAATAGTATATCTCATAGTGTGAAGGCCCTTTTGAATATAAAATAAAACAATTAAATATGTCATATAATAGCTAAAAGGAACAAACAATATAGAAAGTGAATTTCACTAAAATTGCCCTTAACTTTTATAACTTAGAGGAAAAGTATTTTACAAAAAGGACGAATTCTCTTTCCGTCACAAAACCTTTTAGGTCTTACTTACTATAAAGCATATACATACTTGTGTATATACGAGGTACCTTCTAAATACAACGAAGCAAGCATGAAACAAATATAATTTAAGAAAGGTAAAAGTTCTTGATTAAACGTAATGGTCTTCTAGAACAAAGGAACGCTACTCAAAATTACAATGTTGATTGCGTTCGATCAAGTGAAGTTTTTTCGTGGTAACAAAAGGTTATATTAGGATTCAAAGAGTTTTTATGACCTTAATAAGCTTAGAAAAAATTAAGGTGTCTGCCAGTTCGAGTTATTCGGGGCAATTGGCAGGAGATACCTCAAAGTTTCGCTTGTTCGGAGCAGTTAAGAAAAGATGTATCTCAATTAGCTGCCAGGTGAACTTCACAACTTGAAAAGTTGTGATAACTGAATTATTTTTGTATACCTATCGACAACCTAATTGAACACATTCCGTCGTGGGAAGAACTTGAACTATGTTAAAGTCGAAATTTTCGTGTGCTTAACGAATGATGATGTCCGCAATTGCGCACCACTTGGGTTTTCTTTAACTGACACCGTAAATCTGTGGTATATCGATTTCCAAACCTTTTCATATTTGCTTTAAACTGGCGAGTGGGTGATGTAATGATGTTTTGTAGTTCGCTCGCAGTTGTTCTGCCAGTACGACTATAGGAAAGGATTAGTGGCTCTTGTGATGGTCTGCTGTTGTTCGCTATGCGAATTTATTACTATTTAGAATGGACGTGGACTATTTGCTGAAAGTTCATTCCTTGTGTGACAATTGGCTGAATTCGAAACGATTAAAATGTTCTCCGCGCTTGTGACAATAATCAAAAATAGATCTTCCTGACTGCCCAGAATATGGGTGAAAATATTCTTTTAGACAGCAATGTTGTTTTGTTTTTTGCATTTTTGTATTTACTATTAAGTAAACATAGTTATACTCAGAGGTGAAAATTCGTATGAACGTTATTTACAACAAAAATATAATATTTGTGCAGATACAAATTCTTATTAGTTTTTAAGTGGGAAGTGGGTTCTGTTTCTTTTGAATCCTCTAAAAGCTACCTGATAGTTATTTTCTGAGATAAAAAAAGATAATACCAGTTTCTTAAAAAAATGTACTTATCTGATTGCATTGCGCTTACATACATACCTCTTCATGTGTAAGGGTACAATAAATATACGACCTTTCTCAAGGGAAAGAATCAAGGTAAACTTATATCTCTTCATTTAATAATAGACCATTTATCAACCAACCAAATATAATATGGTAATACAGCTTGAAGGTTCTGAACTATCGGATAGCAAAGCATTAAACCTTCAAATTAAAACAAAAAAATTTGAACCAAAGAATGTGGCTTATCACTGCGTTAAAAAGATTAAAGTTAATAAATATAAAGAAAGCTTCCCATTAGAATTATTAAAAGTAAAAAATAAAAGTGAATAGAAATTGATAAATCCTATTAAATCAGGACAAGGAAAAATGAATAGATCACGGCGGAACTACGACAAAACAATTAAGAAGAGGAATGATGAAAGTTATGAAAAATTATAAAGTAAATTCACAATTTAAAAATAATTACAACGGTAAAAATAGCCAAACAGAATTATATAAACGAGAGAATAAATCGAGCAGGAAGAAAATATGAGGTGTAATAAACACGAACATATTGGAAATAAAAGAAAACCACAAAATTAAATTATGGCGGAAAAATGTACACTTCATCAATGGAAATCGTAAACATACACAAAAGGTATTTTAGTGACATTGGTGTGGATCTGCAACGTAAAATTGAACAAAGACCTGCAGAGTTTTTTATTATTCCCCCATAGCTTAATTTTCCCTTCAAATTAGAAATCAAATATATTACTACTCCCAGACTGTAAAGAACTTCGATTCTAATCTCTGTATCTATTTTGTGAATTCTTGTTGTAAATTTTATATTATCTTAATAAACTAATAAATAAAAAAAAAAAAACATCTGAAGAGGTTTAAGAATTAAAAAGAAAATCATCGGCCGGAATATTATGAAAATGCAACAAAGGACATCGTAACTTCAGTGGAATATATTAAAACACCTTTAGCATCGCTGATTAAGCCCTTGGGTACATTTGATGACTCACACTCGTCATGCATTTGTTTTACCTAAGTGCAAGGTGATGGGTCTAAATCGTCGTTTAAATTTTGAAAATATTTTAAGTACGCATTATCTTCATTTGAGAGTAGTTAGTATCAGTTCCAACAGAAGAAAAAATTACAGCTTTTACATACTCCATGCACCAACAAATTAAATCTGTTCCATATACGCAAATTTTCCAACAAAATCCGTACCCAAAGGGTTAAGGAATGTCACGAAAGGCAAGGGCAATAATATTACACAATACACAAAAGAGGGGATGAGGGGAATTCATCAAATTATAGGCCAATTACGATACTATGTACAATAGTAAAATATTTGAGTGAATAATTCGTAATCGGTTAAAGAAGTTTGCAGAAAAAATCTGGAGGGTTCGATAAAAATCAATTTGGATTTCAGGAAAAAAGCTGCACATCAGCAGCAGTGATAGATGTGCTCATGGAAACAACAACGCTCTCCACGCAGGATATTACTCCCTAGCAGTATTTATTGATCTACAAAAGGCGTTCGACACTGTAGACTATCAATGGCTACTGGAACTTCTAGGGCTGTGTATTAGAGGGAAAAGTAACAAATTAATTAAGAGTTATTTGTCATCAAGTTCAGCAACCTGAATAATCAATATAGTGGAGAACAAATTGAATGTATGGTGTCCCACAAGTATCAATTCTGGGATCTCTCCTCTATCTGCTCTGTATAAATAACATCCAAAATGTGCACTTAAGATGCAAATATAAGATATATTAAGATGTAACATAATGTATATATAATAATATAATATATATTTATAAAAGAGATAAACGTACATTTAGTAGACTTCAGTACGTGGTCACGAGGAAATAAGGATCAGCTAATATTAAATAAATTCAATATACGATGGCCCATAGGAATGTCTAATGAGTCATGACTTTCTAACAAATGGAGGAATCGGTAAAATGTAAATGGTTTTTAATAAAGGAATGTCAGCATTGAACACCCTATAGCTTTCGGAAATTGAATTTATTTTTTCTCACAACTAATGTAGGTTTTATATTTGGTTTTGCTAATGCCCTAAAAAACAAAATGTGAATAGCGAAAATCCCCAACGAATGTTTTTGCCATAATGATGAGAAAAATGCACATTTGATCAAAAGTTGTAACAAATAATGTCAACATTTGTTGTTAGTTATTTAAAATCCCCGTATTTTTTACAAATAATACCAAAATTTCGCACTATTCTAAAATGCATCAAAAATTTAGGGGTATTGCAATAAAAGATGCGATATTCCACTATGATTTTCTTTCCATAGACGTTAATCGAACCTAAATATGTATAAAAATGCAATTGATTTTTAAAATAACTTAATTTAGCCTAAGTTTCTTAATAATGTCGCTATTAGAATTTTGACACTGTGTAAAAAAATTATTGGTAAATTTAAATGCCCTAGAAGATACAAATTCAATATTGGCTCTTTAGCGGAGGGTATACGTACTATAGTACTATGGAAGATTAATATTTATAGAGAAAATTGTAGAAAAATAAATCAAAGTTCTACAAGCTGAATCAAATTAATATGCTAGGCCAAGTACAAAAATTGATAAAAGTTTTTTAGATTCTTAATTAAACTTATACGAAATTATTTCACCTTAAAATAAAATGATGTAATTAAATGGAGCGTTGCGGTAGCCAAGTATAATATGGTTTTTTGGGTTTAAGCTATAAAGAAATATGACAAAAGTTCAATCCCTAATTTTTTCAGTTTTTTATACCTTCTAAAATGATTTGTGGGCAATATTCAGGTGACATTAAAAGTTAGCCCATGCCGAAAATAACTGACGTAACGCATGAAAAATTTCTCAATTTGAACAAGTAACCCAGAACAAGGTAGGTACGTGACAGAAATAAGCTCAGACATCCTGCTCCCGTAAGGGACGGATCCCATTTATCCATGTATGAGGTGAGGGATGAGCCGCTTGTGGTTTATTTATGACATGGTAAAGCATTTTGTACCGTCTCCACGTGCACATCTCACAACTTTAGAAACTTGGGCAATTAAAATAGAATAATTTTAGGTTGTACGCAGATGTCAGTTTCAATTAAATTAAACTCATTTTAAAAACTTCGAGACGTTCCGACAATTTCTTTTATTGTGTATGTCTATTTCCATTTGTGGCAAAAATCCATAAAGGAAACGATGCGCCGCCATAAACTCGTAACGAAGGCAAAATGAATACTATCTATCGACTTGAAAAAGAATTGTGGATATTCGTCCTGAAATTGTACAGCATGTGGCGCTTATATGCCGGGATATTAAAATTATATTTATTCCGTTCAATATCTGGCTACGAAAAGACTTTGGTTGAAGTGAGAGGAAGAAGTTATCTTTTTCAAGAGCCATTTTGACCATTCTGAAGAGCCGTATCCATAAAGGTCTAGTGTTAACAAATCAATTTTATTTGGTAGGCGGAGGAAGTTATGAGAACAGCGAAACAAAGGCGATTCAGCCACGCCTATAGGAAGCTTTGGAACTAGGCAATTGCTGCGTAATTTACTTATTTGGTTTTGCTTTTGGTATGGTTAAGTGAAATGATTATAGTAAAATTAACTTGGAATAGCATGTCATTAGAAAAAACATTAAAAAATTAATATAACGACAAAAGTAAAAAGTGAAAAATTGTCAATATCCTATTATCAACGAAGAAGGCTTAGTAACTAGTACATACACCTGTGTTCAAAAAAATAGTAGTGCAAGTGCTCTTGTCTGAAGACACTGCTATTCATTGCTTATGAACTAAAATGTTTTTAATTGTTCATCAGATTCTTAAACACCTGATGTTGTGTTTTGTGCAAAAGTTGTCTTTGTTTTGTACATGAGAATTTGTAGAACAGCAAACTTGCCGCATTGGTGCACTACTATTTTTTTGAACACAGGTGTACATACTCATTAATTTATCTATTATATATTCCAAATATTTATATGAGCTCAATCGATATCGAATAAAGGGGACTCATGACATGTCAGTTAAGGGTTTTTCAAAACTTTTAATTCATATAGTGTTACGTATGAAAAAACTCAATTTTTATTTAAGGAACTACACATTTTGGTATTATTGTTTTATACCGTTGATACACGGGCACGACCGAATGAAGATCCAGCAGGCATTATCATTGGCTGTACCGTGTATCACTGCGGATTAAGTTTGAATCTTCATTCATAACCGCATTCGAAGGCTAGTCGATGAAGTTTTAAAAACTTAATTCAGACCGGATGAAAATGGAAGTCCTGGAAAAATCAGCTGGTTTCCAGTGTCAATTATTCAAAAACGTCAATTAACTCAGCTGTTTGCACTTTGAACTGTCAAAACAAAATATCATCAACTCGTATGTCCGTGTATCTTGCATTGAATGAATTAAAATCCGAGTGAATTATAATTCATAGGATCTTCATTCAGCCGTGTCCGTGTATCTTGGGTATTCATCAGTCTTTTGACTTCTATAAACTACTGAATGAGATATGAAATTATTAAAAATCAGCATTTACCATATATCTAATTACTTTTTATATTATACAAGGCTATTGTTAATTCGACCTATTCCTGTTGAAAGGATTTAGGAAAGCTAATTTCCAGTCTTTTTCACCTTATGGTACCATATGTGAAAGTGAACCATTTTAGAGATATTTGGAATTTTAGATTTTTTGAAGAAAACGCGAATGTAAATGTAAAATTACTCTAAAAAATCACTAATACATCCTTCGTGCAGAATATTACACACATTTCTCTAGCTATTCAACGAAATAGAAAAATTCAGGATACGTTCATGGGAACAAAACAAAAAGCGATATCAAATTAATTAGGTAAGCAAATTCCGAAAGTGAAATATTTTAAACTAAAATGGAAAACCTACAAGAAAATCCCTATCTCTATCTATATATATAAAAAGTTCGTTTGTTTGTTTGTTTGTTTGTTGCTCAATCACGCCTAAACGCTTGCATCGATATTTTTCATTTTTTGCCCGAGGGTAGTACCTACATATTCCAACTTAACATATAGGTTCATTTTTTGTCAGATAATATACAGGGTTTCAAAATGGCGGATCCAAGATGGCGGCTGAGCATTTTAAATTTGAAGCGATTTTCATGAAAATTGGTACACAGGGGTTTTGCGGAATGCTAATTTCAAATCGGCTGTCTAAATTTAGAAATATGGTTATCAAGATTTCTCGATTTCAAGGGATTTTAATGAAATTTATTACAATTTTTTTGGGGCCACTAATTTGGAATATTATTAAAATTTCTAGATTCAAGATGGCGAACCCAATATGGCAAACAAAATTTCTGGATTTCAAAGGGTTTTAATGATAAATGGAACAATGATTATTTTAAGGGCACTTATTTTGAATATTATTAAGATTTGGAGATTCAAGATGGCGAATCCATAAAGGGGTTTTCGGCTTGAAACAATTTCTAGGATATAACAAACTAGAACATTTGAGAAGTAGTTAATTAGTAAGTATTTACCCAACGCCGGGTGAAACTGGGTAACCCAGCCAGTAAGTAGTAATTAAAAAAAACGGTGTTCAATCAATATTTTATTTTAATAAGTGTTGTTCAAAATGGCCGGCCCTATATCTAACACAAATACGCATTCTTTTTCTTAGTTCAATTTTCACGACTGCACTTGTTAAAGCCTATTTAAATTAATGAGGCTTTAGAGAGAAATGTTTGGATTTTTCAGCATGATAATGCCTCAATTCACACAGCAAAGTGCGTGAAAGAATGGTTTGAGGCTAATAATGTTGATGTTTTACCTTGGCCGGCGAAGTCACCTGACTTGAACATTATTGAAAATTTGTGGGGCTACCTTTCCCGCAAAGTTTATAGTAATGGCAAGCAGAATACAATACGATGACTGAGTTACAAAATGCAATTCTGTTTTCTTGGCATCAGATACCTTTGGAGTACGTGAAAAGGCTTTACGAAAGCATTTCTGCCAGGATTTTTGGAGTTATTAAAAATAACGGAAAGTCTACAAAATATTAAGAAATTAATAACAGTTAGTATTAGAATGAAATATCTAAATTTTTGTACCTGAGGCTATATTATGAGACGAAAAAATGATTAATTTTTGTTATTATTGGAAATTGTTTTTATGTTTGGTATTTTTTCTTTCCCTTTTTTATTGTCAAAAGTATAATATTTGTGTCTCTTAATTGTATTCAAATCATATCTGAATAAAACTGAATTTGAGGAAAAATTGAGCAATATTTGTACTGAGGCTATATTATGAAACGCAATGTAAAGGTAAAAAATATAATTTAAATGCACTCATGAAATTAACTTGTTATAAACTCTTGTACTTGTTATAATACTCTTGTAATGTTGTAATAAAGTGAAATATAACGTTAACACTTATAGATGACTGATAAAGTAAAAGAATAATACTAATCAATAGTATGTTTTTAATTTTGATCCAATTTAAATTTACTGAATTATATTATTAACTAACTCAATTTTAACCTCATTTAAGTACTTCATAAATAAATGAGTAACATTGCAGAGTTTCCCTCATTTGTATTTCTTATTTATATTGATTTATTAATTATATTTGGATTTATTTTTATTAGGTAAGCAAAAACCATTTAAAATAATAAATCACATTTGAATTAAAATAATTACAATTATTGATTTATTCACATTCATCAATATAATCTAACTACTACAACTTACAATAAAATTAGGCAATAGATAGATCACAACGCAACGAAGCTGAATGTTTATTTTATCCCTCGAACAATTAACATCAATATGGTCGTACCGATGCGATGGTCGAAAGCGCACGACATTGACTTAATAGGCTTAATTCACTGCAGGCTAAATTTATATTTTTTGGTTAATTTCTTAAACATCCATATTACGAATTCATCTAGATATGTCATTCGTGGAACGAAAATAAAAATAATTTTATTTTTTATTATTTAATTATTTCTTGCATAATCAAATATCATTATTTATTGTTAATAGTAAGAATAAGAATAAATCAGTTGATGAAAACCTGATACACAAGTCGCGGTCTCGCGAATCCGCCTACTAGTTATTGATTTAAGCTCCCGAATTATCCGCATTTAAAGCCCTATTCGATTCATCTAAGAAATTTAATTTTCTCATTTGGACAAAGTAGCAACTAGCGTTCGCCTATTCAACAGAACTTAGGCAAATCAAAAACATCTTATTCGGAAAAATAGAAGGAAGTCTGAGTGTGAGTTTTGAAAATAATGCAATCTAGCGTATGCCTTCATATTTTAACACTTTGGATGCCACGATCATATTTAGCCTTAAATTTTAATATTTATAATCAAGCCCCTCACGTTATTAAGTATGTCAATATTTTTCCATAATTCCTATTTATACCGAAATATCATTAATATTTAGTTATTTAACGAAATGAAAGAATAATGCCTCTTTGAAGGGTCTGTGCGCAGCTATTCGTTCGCATTTCAAAGCATTCTCCCTTTGGCGTAAATACCATCCTTCTGCTAAAGTCATCTAATATTAATTTAACCTTAAGAAAGAAGGTCTTTTAAAGTAATCGCACATCAAAAAGTTAAATCTTGTTTGCCTAAAATTAGTTATCGCTTTTCAAGCCGATGATTTGTTTTGATTGATGAATAGCTGATCTAATTCAAAGAGAAAGGCGAAAATAAAAGTACTCTACTCCTTACTAATTATTGTATGTTTTGTCTCTTTTGAAAGAGTTGCATTTTAGGAATTGATTCTTCACATTAATAAATATATAGCTGCTGGAAAAAAAAATATACAGAGCTTAGAACATTCAGTCAATTTAAAAAGCTTGATTGATTGAGAGTATACTCAGAAGGGCTAAGAAAGGAGTTTTTAATGACGTATTTATATCATCAATCAACGCTAAGACGTGTCAGAAAGTCGTTTACTTTTTTGCCCGAGATATCCACACTTTATCTCATCTGTCCATTATTTATTTATCGACCAAGCCTACTAAATTATTTTTGAAATATATTTGTTTAGCTTTGTGATGTTATTATGAATAATACTAGTAATCTCCAAAGTTGCTTAATCTTTACTTTTTTTTCAAGAAGAAGTAATTACTTCCGTAAATATAATCATTTAATTAGAATTTATTTTTAATTAATTAAGTATATCGTTATTTGGATATTTATTATTACTAACATATTATTTCAGGACATTCATTTATTATATAAATAACTTTCCCATAATCATCCATATGTCTACATGAGTTTTCAATTTGTTTTTATAAACATTTAGTTAATTTTAATATTTGCTAAATTATTTACTGCAAAATTAACTTTATTGTCCCAATTTGTCCATTTTTGAAGGTCTACTTTAAGCTCGGACAACTTTATTATTTTTAAAAAGTTCTGAAAAATCATTCCCGGATATTTTCAACAGTGCTCTTTCAGAAAATTAAAAAAAAAACATCCCTTCCTATTGTATTTTCGAATTTAAGGAAAAAATACGATTTCTGAGGAAAGGCCGTAGCAGGATAAGTGGGTGGGCTGCCTCCGCATGTATCTTGCCCATTTTAATGTGGTAAGTTGATACGGTGATGGAATTAATTTATGCCAAATATCAATTTCAATTCAATTCAAATCCAACTTTTGGAAGCAATTTATTATCTAATAGTCGATATTTTTATTTGATTATATCATGTTCAGTTTCCACTGCTCAGCGAACTTTTGTTACAAAACAAGACTGATTTGATTCTTTACTTGGCAACTAATTTCGCTTCGCTGGCATAAGTACAGTAAAGGCTTTTGATTCCAATACGTTTTTTATTCCTCTAAAATCATGATCGAGGACGAATATGTCACCTTTGTGCAGTCATACCATGCGGATCTTTAATATGATTTTTTATAATATCAGCGTCATTCTGATTTGCATAGTAGTTGTACAAATAATGAAAAGTTTGCATAATGGTACCTTTTTCTGCCTCGAGTAAGGCTTTCATTGCTACTCCTTGTTACTGATCTTGTAATGACGAACATACGTGTCGAGTCACAGAATTGAACAGTTTCTTACCTACATTGGTAGTGTGGAATTTAATTAGATAAAGGCGAGATGTAGCACCTAATTCAAATTGGGAGGGTAGTCCATATGTTTCAAAAGATTTCATGATCGATGATATGATCATCCGAAACTAGCTGCTCTTGATTTAATTGCAAGATTTCAGCCACCAAGTGGCAATATAGATCCTGTCATTGGTGAAACAGTGACGACGACTAATTATATCAACTTAAATTCTAAAAGATATTTTGGGTAAGCACAAAATTAGTTAGAAATCACTCTTTAAATTATTTTCCACAATTAGTTTAATCAATGTAATTGTATTTAGTAATAATAATTAGTTGAATCAATGTAAGTGTACTTTTGGTTATTTACAATTAAATGAAGATATCGCATGAATCATAAATAAAAAATTCAATTGTGTCAACAAAAAAAAAGAACTGTTTTCTTCTTTTTTAACTATGAAGCTCTTCAAAATTAGTTTAATTAAACTTGTAACATATTTATTAAAATTCAAATAAAGGTGTTGGATTTCTTTAAAGTGTGCTTATTTTATTAAAAATCAAAACTAAAAACTTGAATTTGGTAGAAAAAAAGTTTTCTTGTTTTTTAACTATGAAGTACCCTTTCGATAATTTCCAAAAACATATATGTTGTAGCGTTGGGTCTAAGTACACTATATGGCGGCGCACATACGGCAAAACAACCACTTTAGGGGGTCAAAAATAGGTTTTTCTACTTAGAGATAAGGTCTAAAATTTATTGTATTCCCCGAGTCAAGTAGTCGTTCTGTCGTACTGACCATAAATAGCTTTTGTTACGTTTATAACAAAGGCGCCCGAGGCTCCCATAAGTGAGCGTTGTTCAGTGTACGGCTAATAGCATACGGAACCCGAAAGCATCATAACGTGTTATATTCGTTCACCTCGCGCAAAAAAAATAATATTAATTATGGAAATAGAAGCCACAGGTATGTTTATTATATAACAACATTATAATTTCATTATTTTTACCCTAGTAAATAATTAATGACGATTTCATTCCACTCATACTTTTCAAAAAAAATATGTATTTCCTTAGATTTTCAAAAAAAGTTCCACTTAGTACTGCTTTCTGTCCTCAATATTTACACTTGCGCATTTGTTGGTTGTTAGTTTGGTAAATTCTAGCAACTCAAACGAACTCATTGTGACACTAGACCCTTTTTTCGCAGGTAATCGGAGCGGACCAAGTCATTTTGAATTAAACATTAAAAAAATGGATCTGGTCTTAGTGTTGAAAAGCGAAAACTTTTATAAACAATCATCGTCTCACTTCTCAGTGTGTAGAACGATTAACCAATTATGTATTGGACAAGTTTAATGAATATAAACAGTCAAAAGACTGTTTAAATAAAATTAAATGTGTTCTGAAAGTGTTTGTTTCAAAACTTTTACAAAAGTGGAAAAAAGCGAATTGGACTATGGAAAGATTTATTAAATGCACATATTATTTCACACCTTTAATTTTTGACCCGCTAAAGTGGTCAATTTGCCGTATGTGCGGCGGTACAAAAAGTATTTTATAAAAAAATAATTTTTTGAAATTTTAGATATTTTTTTTTTACCCCCTTATAATTAACAAAATTAATTTTCGACATTTTTCCCAAGACTGTTTTGGTACCCTGTATAACATATATTTTACCTATCAAGATCGGTTCAGCCATTTTCGAGAAAATTAATTTTTTCACTTTTCCAAAAATTCATTATAACTAGTGTAAAAAACATTTTTTGAAATTGATATTTGGCATAAATTAATTCCATCACCGTATCAACTTACTACATTAAAATGGGCAAGATACATGCGGGGGCCACCCACTCTTATGACCTTTATAAAAAATTGATATTTTCGATATGAAATATTGGATATTGATATATATTGATATATTGGAAAAAGATAAAACTACAAAAACTCCGGCTCAAAATATCCAATTAATAATCTTTTTAAACCCGGATGTATGATTTTTATCATTAAGGGGTTGTAAACCACATCAAATCAACATTTTTACGCTGACTCGCTATCTTATAGATTTTTCTGAAAAAAATGGTTTTGGCTTTCGAAAACAGGTGAAAATGGGAAAAAAATATAAGAGGGAGGATAAGAACCTCAGTTTTTTTGTTATCTAAGATCAAATTTCATCACCACCCCAAGAGAAAGCCCAAAAGTGGTAAAGTTCGGCAGTTTTTGAAAAACACCGTAAATAATAGTGAAACTCCGTTGTCCTCATCGTTCTCCTCGTCGTCCCTTGTCACTCACCGTCGTTTCCCGTTGTCCCCGTCACTCCCCATCGCTCACCGTCGCTATAATTCGTGAAAACTGGATTTTTTTGAGCAAGCAAAGCCACAAAACTATCGCAAATATTCATTTTGTTTTTCATTATTTCTTATTTCTGTGATTTTTATCATAAATCCGTCGTAAAAACAAACAATTTAAAAAAAGTCCGATTTTTAAGACCAAAAAACCAGGTGACTGTGGAAGTATAATTAACGAAATTTTCAAAACTTCAACCTCACAAAAAAGTTTGAAAGAGGCCCCAGCTCACATTTAAAGATATATATTATTGTTCGGAATGACTTTAAGAATAACATAATTCAATGTCAAGGTCAGGGGCACCTATACTGAATAATTACCAAAATTGTTCATAGAATATAGTTCAAATGCTACTCACGTAACCCCTTAAAATCTCGGTTCCGATGTTTGTTATCGGCGCGAGAGCTTCATTATTCACCTGAAAAGGCCGTCAAGTTTTTAAATGTTTGCTCCTCTTTGACAATATTTGCTGAGCTATGTATACAAGGTGTGCAAAACCACCCGTCCTCCCCTTCTAAATCGAGCAAAAACTTATTTTTCGTCAAGCCCATCGCTCTATCTATTGGCTAGTTATTTAGACCGGAAGTACCTTTTTTAAAATGGAATTGGTATATATATTATGGATTTTGGATTCCACAATGAAAAATATACAACTTTCATTTGTTACATTTTTCAAAAAAAATAACATTTTCGCCCTCTAAACTTTAACTTCGGAATTGCTTTTTTTTACGGCGAATTCACATTCTACGTCATAAGTTCTGCATGCTGGGTTTAAATGGGGACTTTATCACTTTTGCCTCCTACTGGAAGTAGGTTTCCACGCCAGAAGTAGACTTTCAACTGCACATATTTATGATTTGTCTATAAACTAGTATTTTATTCTGTATATATAATCTTTTGAGGAAGACAAAAGGATAAGGGATCAAATTAGAAATATTCTTTAAGGATGTTCAAGTTAAATTTAATAATATATTGTATATTTAAGTAGAATATCGAGAATTCAGTAATGTTTATTTGTAAGTAGAACAAAATTTTGACCATATTTTAATGAGATTAATATGTTCCTTCAAGTGACGATTTCAAATTCAACTCTTCTATGTATATCTTATTTTCTGTATTTCGAATTTTTCTCTGGCGATTTTAATTTAATCATTTTTATTTTTTTATCATTTTCACACTTCTCCTGAAAGAGTTGACATTTTATTTATAATTACATACTTAATTTAAGGGGGTATCCCACTCTAAAACGTTCAGAAAATGCATTTTTTTTTTTTTTAGTTTTGAAAAATTCTGTGTTCTTTCCTGAATCGTTTAAGCTATCTTTTGCCGCGAAATTTGAAAAGCTCGCGCCGCTACAGGCGATTCCGTGCGCAGCTGCGCGCTCTCCACCACTCTTAACTTTAACTTAAATGCCGTTTTTCTCAAAACACCGTCTTGATGAATGGTGTGCAGCATTCTGAGAAAACCATTCATCCGAAAAATTTCAGATTTTGGTACAAGCTGTGTTAGCTTTGTCTATATGATCTAAGTGGAGCAAATCAGGCATTTTTACATTTACATAGCTTGTATCTCATATTTTAACAGTAAAAATCAACTAAAATATAAAACTTATAGTAGAAAAAATTAAAAAAATGAATAAAAATTTTTTTTTCAAAATGTGCCACACTCATGCCATAGCCACATATATAAAGAGTAATAATGTGCAATCTCATAATTTTCAGATTATTTGTTTGGCTGTTATCGTGCATACCGTTCCTAAGGTATGAGTCCCAGTAGCAGGCCTGCCCTGACACAACCACTAAATAAAAGAAAAATTTTTTTTTCTCAAAATATTCATTAAAGATCATATAATAAGAGGATTATTATGTTTAACTCTAAATGTTTTGTATTTTCTTGTTCAACTCCCTGAAAAAAACATTCAATTCAAGGGCATCTAGAGTGGGATACCCCCTTAAGTATGTGAATAATGCGTCATTTTTTCAATCATATCTTTGTGAAATTTTGCTTACAAATCGAACTGTTTTTCCAGCTATTGACTTTTATTTTCCTTTCCATCTTTCTTTCTTTTATTAAGTCTACTAGCACAGGTAAGTATTACAACTCGTTACTAATTTGCACTTACTCCGGCATATCACCTACACCATCGGTCATATTCACTGCCTTTTCCGTAATTTCAGGATTAATATTGCTCCTTTCTTCCCTTTCCGTTCCAAACGATTTTGCTTTAGCGATTCCACTAAAACTTTTCTCCATACTTAATAATTCGATTATCTTTTCTTCAGTTGCGCTAAAAGACGACAACTTGCTTGAACCACCACCTGTGCCAGATATGACAGATATGACAGCCGTCTTTATCACATACTGGCATGACGGCCCCAGTAGATTAAGTTCTCCTCTAATTTCTTCCCACACCAAATTAGACTTAGTTTTAGCTTTTCATATACACTTGAGCGAATTCCCTTTTTTTCATAATTTCAACAAGAGCTTCAAATTTTGCTTCCTTCGTATTGATATTTTTCGCCCTAAAATTTTATAAAAATAGTATATTATAATATTCCAATATTTATTTCTGTTTGAAGGGACCAAATTAAATGTTATATTTTAAACCTAAAAAAATAATAGGGGTTTTGAAGCTTTTATGCAAAACAAATACCAGATTCTGAATCCCCAAAAACACCCAATATACGATTTTGGGAGGAAATCGCCCCAATATTCTATTCGAATAGTACAATTGAACTTGCGTGCACGAATTTCTCGTTTTGCGCATTAATGGGTTAATTTATGAAGAATATGTGGTCAATTTAAAATTAATTAAACGTTAAATGGACATAATTTCTTATTAACAAATATATCCTAGTAATAGTCCGCAGTCCATCGCCCTTTTTTTGTGTTGATTACTAACAGGCTAAATTTTCGTGAGCAGCTTCCTTTCGCCGAGACGCCCAAATTTTCTATCTGCGAAAATTCTCGGAACAGGTAGCTAACAAATTGCGGAGGCGTCAAACATGTCGATCTGGTGAATGTAAAAATTTTAATACTAACAGTTATTTTTATAGTTGAATCTAGAGATAATGTGATAACAAACACGACAAAACCTTTGTCCTACAAAACCGATGGTTTGACGGCGGTAGTCCCCCACCCTCAACATGTCGAAATGAAGAGTAGTCCAAACTGACTACTAACCACCTGAATTTTTTGGTATCGTTTAATGAATGTATTTTAAATTAAATGACAACATTGTCCTACAAATTAAGCGGTATGTTTTTTTCATTACTAACTGTAGGTCAAAGATAATACATGATAGATTAGAATATGCACTGTCCAAATTAAGTAGTGTCCTACAAAAATATTGGTATGTATCGCTAGTCCTACAAAAATTCTGAAAATCACTGATTATTTGCTATTTGCGGTATTGGCAAATTAATATATACAGGGTGTCCCAGAACTCAACGTCAAGCCGAAATCGAGCATTAGGCCAAGTCGTAACAGTTATCAGAAAAATATGAAAAAAAATCTTGGTCATGTACTTTTCAAATTATAAGGATTCAAAAATAAACTGACACCCTGTGATGATCTTTCAAGTCCTGTGACTGCAAATATTAACTTTTCGTCATTTTTTTTTCTACCGTATAACTATGAATAACCCTTCTATCAAACACAGTTAAAAGTTAGAATATAACTGCCTCAGTTTCAAATAAAAAGTTAGATTTTTACCCAACATTGAATTCAAAATAATTACATCACCCAACTTTAACTTTAACCGACTGTAATTATTTTGAATTCAATGTTGGGTAAAAATCTAACTTTTTATTTGAAACTGAGGCAGTTATATTCTAACTTTTAACTGTGTTTGACAGAAGGGTTATTCATAGTTATACGGTAGAAAAAAAAATGACGAAAAGTTAATATTTGCAGTCACAGGACTTGAAAGATCATCACAGGGTGTCAGTTTATTTTTGAATCCTTATAATTTGAAAAGTACATGACCAAGATTTTTTTTCATATTTTTCTGATAACTGTTACGACTTGGCCTAATGCTCGATTTCGGCTTGACGTTGAGTTCTGGGACACCCTGTATATATATATATATTTGTAGGTAAAAAGAAATCTTTTTTAAATAGCCATAAACAGATATGCATAGATTTAATGGTTCAATACCTTCAATTTCATTGTGTATAAAAAAAAACAAAAATTCACTTTTTTATTGCACAAAAATTTATTAAAAAAAGTTATTCGTTTATACAAAAAACTGAATTATTCGTCATCAGATTCGACAGTCTTAACTTCTTTGATTTTTCCATTAATTTTGACTTTTTTAATATTCTTGTACTAGAAATTAAATATTTTTTTTTTTTTAATGGCTGCATCAAACCTATCTGGTGTTGCTCGATTCTCAGCAATGAAGTTGGTACGTTGTTTTTCGCCCTCAATTTTCAACTAATAACAAAAATTTATATATTTCATTGTCCACCAACTGTCTTTTCAAAATATTATAAAGATGGTCTATTGACAATTCTAATGAGAAAGGGTTGGTGTACTGGTTTATTGCTTGTAACAATATTTCGAAGTTTTTAGCCGATTTTACAATTGCAGACTTCTTTAAATCTTTTGTCATAATGTTCTTTAGTTTTAAAATGAAATATTGCACTCAAACGTGTCTTGATCTATAACGACGATCCTATCTCAGTTAAAAAAGTGTTAAAGATTGTGTCCTTGACTTACCTCTTTGCTTCCGTGCACTTTTTCGAGTAATCAAATAGAGTCACTCAGGATATCGATTAAAAAGGTGGTTTCTTTGATGAAAAGAAATTGCAGCAAGATATATATACTTATTTAATATTTTATATTATATAATAAAATATTCAACGTCAAGCAGCACATTACAAATTTCAAAATAAGTCTTTTTTATTTTTTTATCAATTCATACCGCTTTTTTTGTAGGACATTAGCAAAATAGTGTTCCAGATTAGATTCCCAAGAGAAACAAATTAAAATTAGGTTGTTAGTAATAAAAAAAAAATTTACGTTAATTTGACATAGAAAATTTGGGCGTCTCGGCGAAAGGAAGCTGCTCACGAAAATTTAGCCTGTTAGTAATCAACACAAAAAAAGGGCGATGGACTGCAGACTATAACGTTTATATTCATTCCCTATATTTAAAACAATTCTGTAGTAAAATTGGCATTAAGGGGGTATCCCACTCTAGAGGCCCTTGACTTGAACGTTTTTTTCAGGGAGTTGAACAAGAAAATACAAAACATTTAGAGTTAAACATAATAATCCTCTTATTATATGATCTTTAATGAATATTTTGAAAAAAAAAAAAAAAAAAAATTTATTGAGTGGTTGAGTCAGGGCAGGCCTGCTACTGGGCCTCATACCTTATGAACGGTGTGCACGATAACAGCCAAACAAATAATCTGAAAATTATGAGATTGCACATTAGTACTCTTTATATATGTGGCTATGGCATGAGTGTGGCACATTTTTTTAATTTTTTCTACTATAATTTTTATTTTTTAGTTGATTTTGTACTGTTAAAATATGGGATACAAGCTATGTAAATGTAAAAATGCCTGATTTGATCCACTTAGGTCATAGAGACAAAGCTAACACTGCTTGTACAAAAATCTGAAATGTTTCGGATGAATGGTTTTCTCAGAATGCTGCACACCATTTATCAAGACGGTGTTTTGAGAAAAACGGCATTTAAGTTAAAGTTAAGAGAGGTGGAGAGCGCGCAACTGCGCACGGAATTACCTGTAGCGGCGCGAGCTTTTCAAATTCCGCGGCAAGAAATAGCTTAAATGATTCAGGAAAGAACACAGAATTTTTCGAAACTAAAAAAAAAAAATTCATTTTTTGAACGTTCTACAGTGGGATACCCCCTTAAAATAGTTAAATTAACAAGGTGTCATTTGGTTTTTGCAAAATGGCCAGTTTGTACACCAATGTAAATAATATAATAATAATAAAAACTTCGCAATTTTTTAACACGAAAAGGATCAACTTTACAAAAGAAAATTATAGAACAGAAAATGCTTCAAATAAGCCAAAGAATACACATAAATTTTTGGACTATATTTTGGATTTGGCCAATTTTTGAGAAATCCAAGAATGTCTCGAAAAATTCTGAAAAAATTCACACGTGCTCTTTGGCTAATTAATTAGCCAAAGAACACGTGTAAATTTCGCAAAATTTCGCGAAATTTCGAAAATTTCGTGAAATAGCGAAGTTTTTTATTACATTGCTGTACAAAGTGGTCATTTTGCAAAAACCAAAGTAAGAAAAAACTTTCGAAACCATGGTTTGAGAAAGCTTAGATATTCGGACCGCGATTTCTTATGGTTATATGATCATTCAATAGCAGCAACGAGAAAATAATCGACTTTGAGACGAAAAATTACCAAAAAAAAATCGGGACTTTTTTGAAAAAACCCAAAAAATAATAGTGTTTTTGAAGTTTTTATGCAAAACAAATGTCAGATTCTGAAAGAGCACCCCAAAAGCCCTTATATACGAATTTGGAGGAAATTCACCCCAATTTTCTATTCGAATCGTACAATTGAACTTGCGTGCACAAAATCCTCGTTTTGCGCATTAACCCATTAATGCGCAAAACGAGGATTTTGTGCACGCAAGTTCAATTGTACGATTCGAATAGCAACTTGGGGCCAATTTCCTCCAAATTCGTATATAAGGGGTTTTTGGGGATGCTTTTTCAGAATCTGGCATTTGTTTTGCATAAAAACTTCAAAAACCTTATTATTTTTTGGGTTTTTTCAAAAAAGTGCCGATTTTTTTGGGTCATTTTTCGTCTCAACGTCGATTATCTTGTCGTTGCTTCTATTGAATGATAATATAACTACCAGAAATCGCGGTCCGAATGTCTACACTTTCTCAAACCATGGTTTTGAATTTTTTTTTTCGCTTTGGTTTTTGCAAAATGGCCATTTTGTACAGCAGTGTAATAAAAACCTTCGCGATTTTTTTACACGAAAAGGATCAACTTTACAAAAAACATTTATATGACAAAAAGTACTTATAATTAGCCAAGGAAAACATGTAAATTTTTTCAGAATTGTTTGAACTATTTTTGGTTTTTTGGATTTGGCCAATTTTTGAAAAACCCAAAAATGTTCCGAAAAATTCTAAAAAAATTCACACGTGTCCTTTGCTAATTATAATCACTTTTTGTCATACAAAATTTATTCGTATAATTCGTCGTTTTTGAGTAAAAATATCACCAAATTTCATCATAAAAAAATCGGTGATATTTTTACTCAAAAAAGATCAATTATACGAATAAATGTTATATGATAAAAAGTGCTTATAATTAGCCAAGGAACACGTGGGAATTTTTTCAGAATTTTTCGAGACATTTTTGGATTTTTCAAAAATTGGCCAAATCCAAAAAAGCAAAAATAGTCCAAAAAATTCTGAAAAAATTGACATGTTTTCCTTGGCTAATTATAAGCACTTTTTGTCATATAAATTTTTTTTGTAAAGTTGATCCTTTTCGTGTAAAAAAAACGCGAAGTTTTTTATTACATTGCTGTACAAAATGGCCATTTTGCAAAAACCAAAGCGACAAAAAAAAAATTCAAAATCATGGTTTGAGAAAGTGTAGACATTCGGACCGCGATTTGTGGTAGTTATATGATCATACAATAGCAGCAACGACAAGATAATCGACGTTGAGACGAAAAATGACCAAAAAAATCGGCACGTTTTTGAAAAAACCCAAAAAATAATAGGGTTTTTGAAGTTTTTATGCAAAACAAATGCCAGATTCTGAAAGAGCACCCCCAGAAATCTCTTATATACGAATTTGGAGGAAATTGGCCCCAATTTTCTATTCGAATCGTACAATTGAACTTGCGTGCACAAAATCCTCGTTTTGCGCATTAATGGGTTAATGGTGTGGAGGAGGCGACGATTTTTAAAATTAAGGAGGCGATGATTTTAAAAATAAAAAATAAATATATAAAGTAAGCTAAAACAAAAATAATTTTTGAGATTTCAGTTTAGAGATTGACGTAAAAGAAAGAAGATTCAAAAAATTATTTGTAATTAAATAAAGTTTTAAAAATTTAAATAAATAATAAAATAAATAAAAAAAATTGTAATAAATTAAATAATTAATAATAAAAAATA
Organism: Dysmachus trigonus; assembly: GCA_949715965.1. NCBI lineage: Eukaryota > Metazoa > Arthropoda > Insecta > Diptera > Asilidae > Dysmachus > Dysmachus trigonus. The sequence goes on along the minus strand of OX454322.1, from coordinate 42,194,990 downwards.
AAAATAATAACAATAAATTAATAACAAATAATAAAAGGATTTTTACTAATTATAAAAAATAAAAAAGAAATGGATGCACATTCATCCATAATTGGTGACCCCGACAAGAGCGGAAGCAACAGGAGTATCAACAAATTCAACTGCATCAACATCCTCAAAATCAACAAACGCAAATACATCATCAAACGACGTTACAACCGACTCAACAAGGAACATATATAACTCAACAACAACAAGCTCAACAACAGCAGGCTCAGCAGCAACAAGCTCAACAGCAGGCTCAACAGCAGGCTCAACAACAACAACAACAACAACTTCAACACCACCACCCGCAACAACATCATCATTCTCCACATCTCATAAACACCTCCCGCAGCCCATTGATTCTATCAAAAAAAGAAACCACCACTAGCACCAACATCAATCATTAATCAACATCAACTTTAAATCATCATTAATCAACATCAACTTTAAATCACCGCAAATCGGTTAACCAGCCGCAAATCGGCTATGCCATTAATTTAACAACCGCTCATCGGTTCATAACTATTTCCAGCCGCAAATCGGCAAAATTGTTTAATATCCTTACATCAATGGTGCTGTAAGTGGGAGGAGGGTGATGTGGAGGAGGCGACGATTTTTAAAATTAAGGAGGCGATGATTTTAAAAATAAAAAATAAATATAAAAAGTAAGCTAAAACAAAAATAATAATTTTTGAGATTTTTCAGTTTAGAGATTGACGTAAAAGAAAGAAGATTCAAAAAATTATTTGTAATTAAATAAAGTTTTAAAAATTTAAATAAATAATAAAATAAATAAAAATTGTAATAAATTAAATAATTAATAATAAATAATAAAAATAATAACAATAAATTAATAACAAATAATAAAAGGATTTTTACTAATTATAAAAAATAAAAAAGAAATGGAAGCACATTCATCCATAACTGGTGACCCCGACAAGAGCGGAAGCAACAGGAGTATCAACAAATTCAACTGCATCAACATCCTCAAAATCAACAAACGCAAATACATCATCAAACGACGTTACAACCGACTCAACAAGGAACATATATAACTCAACAACAACAAGCTCAACAACAGCAGGCTCAGCAGCAACAAGCTCAACAGCAGGCTCAGCAGCAACAAGCTCAACAGCAAGCTCAGCAGCAACAAGCTCAACAGCAGGCTCAACAGCAGGCTCAACAACAACAACAACAACAACTTCAACACCACCACCCGCAACAACATCATCATTCTCCACATCTCCTCATAAACACCTCCCGCAGCCCATTGATTCTATCAAAAAAAAGAAACCACCACTAGCACCAACATCAATCATTAATCAACATCAACTTTAAATCATCATTAATCAACATCAACTTTAAATCACCGCAAATCGGTTAACCAGCCGCAAATCGGCTATGCCATTAATTTAACAACCGCTCATCGGTTCATAACTATTTCCAGCCGCAAATCGGCAAAATTGTTTAATATCCTTACATCAATGGTGCTGCAAGTGGGAGGAGGGTGATGTGGAGGAGGCGACGATTTTTAAAATTAAGGAGGCGATGATTTTAAAAATAAAAAATAAATATATAAAGTAAGCTAAAACAAAAATAATTTTTGAGATTTCAGTTTAGAGATTGACGTAAAAGAAAGAAGATTCAAAAAATTATTTGTAATTAAATAAAGTTTTAAAAATTTAAATAAATAATAAAATAAATAAAAAAAATTGTAATAAATTAAATAATTAATAATAAAAAATAAAAATAATAACAATAAATTAATAACAAATAATAAAAGGATTTTTACTAATTATAAAAAATAAAAAAGAAATGGATGCACATTCATCCATAATGGGTTAATGGGTTAATATCACGTTACCACTCTTTAAAAATGTTGAAGCGCAGATCCAGTTCTTCTAACAAACACATGAAAACATCTTTTGTGAATCTGAAATTTTTCCTGAATCTGAAAATGTTGGATTAAAACTTACTTAGTTAAATACATTTTCGAAAATCGAGAACTCACATAATTTCATCCATTTCCAGAGGATTTGAATTTGCTCAGAAAGTTTTTCGTCTCGACGAACTTCTTTTATTTTATTTTCAAACACATCATAACAAATTAAACTCATTCGTTTCTAAAATGTTCCTTATTTACTTAGCTTTTAAACATAGAATACCAATAATTAGTATTCACATTGATATAGATATTGATTTGACAGAACTAATATATGAAATTTGTGTTTTTGAATGACAACTCTGTTTCGGAGAGTCGACAACTTTGTACGATCTCACTAAAAACAAGTCGAATCGATTCTATTGGTATCGTCTCTCGCAATAAGGGCCTATGTTAGTATGTATCCTCATCTGTTCCCTCGAACCTCCTTAACCTTTAGAGGACCGGAAAACCAATATATCGGCTTTGGAGGAACATCAATAATTTGTTGTCGTAAACAAGATCCAGGGCGTTTTTGGGGTTGCTGATCACGAATTTGGGGTCAGATTTGATAAATGCATCCACCTTACCCCCTCCCCTATTCTTCAAATGCCTCATTTTTTAGTACTCCCGTAACTCGGTGAAAATTTGACCATTGGGGTTGTCGGTGTTGCTGATGACAATCTGGGGTCAGATTTGATAAGTTCACACACCCCTGCTCCTCTCACACCCCCTTACCTTCTCTTCAAACTTCGGGAGTGCCAAAAAATAAAGTCTTTGTAGCGGAGGAGCTATAATGGGGGGTAGGGATACGTAAATATATCAAATCTGACCCCGGATTCTTAATCAGTGACCCCGAAAACCCCTAGAGTCACATTTTCACCGAATTTTAGCAATTTCATAAAATTTAATACTACAAAATTTTTCCTATCCCTTGCCGGACCGGAGAGCTGATATATCGGCTCGCCCTGTGATATGAATTTTGTATATAGTTGATACGTGATACCAGATAAAAATTTGGGCACTTTTCTAGGGCGATGTTAGCTTTCAAATCCCGGCCGTCTAAAGGTTAGGCAGATATGACCGACAAAGTATGTAAAGCAACAAAATTAAAATTAGACAAATATATCGAGTTTGGCATTACATGAAAGGTTTTAATGTGCAGATTCCAAAAATATATAATTTATATATAAAGAAATGTATCATTCCTTCGTGACAGTTAAACTGGTATTGAAAAAAATTTATTGTGAAGTTTACCAATTTACTTCATAGTTATAGACTCCATAATCAATTAAATAAAAATATGGTTAAAATGTAAAACCCAACTACGACTCTAAATGCCTTTGAAAAAAGTTTTGAACAAGACTTCACTGTTTTTGTATGTACATAAGTTCTTCAGAGTTGCTACATACTACGTTTATGATTGCGACTGTGCAATTATTGGTATTTATTTCATTAGTTTTTCTGCATATAACCGATTTTCAATAATTATTTATTAAAAATACAAATATTAATAAAAGAATTTTCTTAAGTGGTCAATGAACAAAAATCTCTTTTGGCTAATTTGTGTTCGTATGTATGTATTTATTTATTTTCGAATAAAATGTTTAATTTATGATAAAATATAGGTTTCGCGTACTCATCACAACATTAGTATTTTTGAATCCCAGTGCGATTTATAAAAAAAATATTTCTATCGGGAAGGGCGTTCGCCGGTTGAAAAATATCATCTTAAGGAAGAATTATTTTTTTATTATCATGCTAATCGAAAGAATCTTAAAAACCACTTCTTTTTTACTCTTTATAAGGTAATGGCAATAACAGATATTTTTAGACGAAATTAGCAAATTATAAAAAAAAAGTATATTTGCAACTACTTATAAAGTATCATGTGTTTGAACGCCTTCCAACTCTCCAACAAAATGGCTGGGTCTTATGTTTCTTCTTCGTTATAAAAAAGAGATTTGTACGATTATTTTGTATACTTTCAATCTTCAAAATGTACAAAACATGATATATTGACTACCCTGAATCGACTCACGGGAATTTCGCCTTTGCAATTCCTGACAGCTTGTAATGAAGTCTCATTTACATATTCCCAACCAGAACTTCCTACCAGCGTATTCCGTACCTTTCGAAACAATTTCTTAAAATATAACGTCACAACACGATAAAAACCTGACGACAAAAACCGATATGGTTTGAGGAGCGTTATTTGTACTTCAGATCATCGCCAACGTGTCGTGCCATTTCCAGATTTTGTGAAAATCGTGTCGTACTTCGTGGGACGATTTGGCGTACGGAAGAACGTGTTTCTTCTATTGACTCTAAGCGGAAATCTACACGCAGAATAATGCCTTCTTGAATATGAAAATGAATTGAAGCAATTTGCCCGACGAGTCCCGGATCAGTTGTCACGATTTCGTTAAATAGATTACGAGCGAAAGACCTCTGCGTTCAATATAGATTCAGGATTCCGATGACGAGGGAATTTTCAAGCAATGTTGCAAGGAAGTGGCGCAAATTTGAATTGTTATGTGCACTAATCGAGGCCCAGATGGCAGGCGATGGTGCTCCTTGGTAGCAATAACGCGATTTGAATTTTAAGGTTTTGTATGCGTCTGGGGAGAAACTGATTTCGGTGATTGCTATTCATTGCAGTGGGTTTTATTAAAATATGTTAAATTTCAGCAAGGATGCCTAGGGATACCGATAAAATAAAAATTCATTGATAAGAATTCGAAATCATATAGCCGTCGTGTCGACGAAGGGTAAACGAGAAACCATGCTTATAATATCGTAGTGACGATTTCAATTTTATTGTTTCCTTACCATTTAGGAATTTTCATAAGTTCATCATGTCCGTTTGATATATATGTTCTAGCTCGTATTTATAACGAATTTTGATGGAATTTGGCATCGGTAGCCTCTTACATACATACGTATTATAAAGGGAAGAGCCTCTGTTGCTTTCTTTTTAAATTACATGTTATTTTGACATAGACAGCTCTTTTACCCTCTAAAATGTTTAAAGGAAACATATAGTTTGATATCTCCGCGGCACGAAATGAATACATTTACGCTTGAACAACGTTGGAAAATATTGAAAACTTATCTCCAAAGTGACTGCTGTGTTGCAGAAACAGTACGAATTTTGAAAAAAAAACGATCGAAATATTGCGCCAACCGCGCCTGGTGTACGCAAATTGGTTTAGAAAGTTCGTGAGATTGACATGCTTGATAACACAAGTTATCCTCGTGTTCGTCCTGTGTGCTCAGCCGAGAATATTGCTGCGGTTGCAGAAGAAAAAACCTTAATTCGCCACTGTTTGGTGTGTTTTTTGGAGTAGCGGCATTATCGGCCCATTTTTCTTAGAAGATGAAAATCGCAACACCGTTTGAAGGACGGAGAACACTATAGTTATACTGTTTTTTTTTCAGCCAAAAATTAAGGAATTGGACTTGAGTGAGCTCTGGTTTCGGTAGGATGGCATTACGTGCCACACAAGCCGTACAAAACTTGCGTACTAAATTTAGTAATCGTGTAATGAGCGATTTAACACCGTTGGGGTGCCATGAAAGACCGATGTTATGTTGACGATGACACAATATGTTGTTATGTTGACGATGACACAATATTGATCGCGCTATTCGTAAACTAAGGCTCCAAAACATCGAAAATGTGCTGCAAAATTGAGTTGACAGGGTGGGCTACTACCGTACCTAATCGAGAGGTTTACTCTTTTTCATAAATCAACAAACTTTCAAAAATATTGAACAGCAGTGTTTATGTTATTGTATATTTAAAAATAAACTAGCTGATAGCCCACCCTTTTGTATTGAACTTCTGGTTTTTCTAATTAAATATAACTATTTATTTCACTTAATCCCCATTTTATTATAGGAATAATATCTTCTTGCCCGTTTTTGTATACGGTTTTTCGAGGAACGTACCTACTGAGTAAGAAGAGAATTGCGTGTTCTGGTGAAATGAATGGAGCACTTTACCATAGATACGGTGATAAAGGACCCGCTTTTCTAGGTTTACAGCACTATCTATCTATTTAATATTGTAATTCGAAAAAGTGGTTTCAGTAAATGCAGTTTTTCTCTTAGAATCCAAATCTGCAATAAAAGTATGGTTTCAATATAAAATGCCACCTTTTTACGAAAAGGCAGAAAGAGGTAATTTTTTTATAAGTTACTATTTAAAATAATAAACTCAAATCTTTTCTTTCGATCTAAATTTTCTGATTTATTGTGTATATCTAGAAATAATCATCCATATCGCAATTTTCTACTCACGCGGTGTATAGTATCTTGTTATTATAATTATTTAAATATTTATTAATAATCTCATGCGATTCTTTTCATAGCCGTTAGGCGATGCAATTTTTTCGTAACATCAAGATTTTTGCGAAAAGTCTGATGACGAACTTTCTTTTTATTATATTCTGAAAATTTCACAATATCCGACGAGAAGAATGACAATTTGAGCGAAAAACTTTTCCGTAAAAGGGAAAAGTGAACTTCGAAGGAGAGATTTTGGGAACATGCGCAGTCTAAAAGTGTAGACCAAAATATGGTAGGTGGGAGTTTGTGGAACAACACGTGGTACACTGGCTCCATTGTACAAGATTTTTATTAAATATATGTATGTATATATCATATACCATATGTGCCAAGTGCAACCAGAAATACCATATACAAGAAAATTCAATTTTGAATTAAAGCTTATGCTACGAAATATAAATAAATTTTCAGTTTCGTTTTCATGAAAGTCAATCAAGTCTGCCTGGAATGTGCGGGCAGTGCCGGTTTTAGCACTACCAGCGCCCTGGGCGAGATTTCTACGGCGCCCCCTATCTGCCATTGAAACAGTAGGTAATGGGTCAGTTACCTACTTGAAACGCATACGAAAAAAAGGCAAGGGATATAATGAAATAACCATTTATTAAAAAAACTAATAAAATTTCTTTTCCTTTCTATCGGCTAACTGTTTTATTAAGACATCAAGGTCTATGTTTTCCGCAATTTCATTTTCGATTGACAAAATTGCTAAGTTTGTCAATCTAGATTGAGATATTGTGGGTCGCAGATAGGTTTTTATCAGCTAAAGCTTAGAAAAACTCCTTTCCCCACTAGCCACAGTTATAAGTATAGTGATCAATATTCGCAATGCTATCCATTCATGTGGATACAGACAGCTCTTGTAAGTTGCGATCTTTGATAAAATTTAAAATAAAGACAGGATTAACCACATTCTGATCAGGCAAAAAAGATTTTAGACTTATGAGTTCATCGCACAACATACAACCATCTATACCTGATTTAGAGTCTACAGTTAATTTCAATTGGAGATCACTACAGAGTTTGAGAAGGTCTAGTTTTTCCGGAATCTTTTTTATATTGTACAAAAAAGACCAAGATTCCCAGTATTCATTTAACTGTGCAAATCTTTCATTGAGTGAATTTATGGTAGTGTCCAAAAGACAATTGAAAAATTCAACTTCAAATCTCTTTTCTGGAGAAGTTATAGGCTCATCGCGAGTAGTTTCACCAGCTTGGCGTTTAACACGTCGAATTCTTGTCGTCGTTCTAAACATAGGTTCAATTCCAACTCCTTCGCAGTTAACCCATTAATGGGCGATTTCCTTCCAAATTCGTATACAGGGGTTTTTTTGGGTTTTTTTTTTCAAAAACCAAAGCAAAAAAAATATTTCAAAACCATGGTTGGAGGAAGTTTAGACATTCGGACGGCGATTTCTGGTGGTTATATAATCATTTAATATCAGCAACTTCAAGATAATCGACTTTAAAAAGAAAAATGACCAGAAAAATCAGCACTTTTTTTTAAAAAACACAAAAAATAATAGGGTTTTTGAAGCTTTTAGGCAAAACAAATGCCGGATTCTGAAAGAACATCCCCAAAAACCTCCTGTATACGAATTTGGAAGAAAATCGCCCAAATTTGCTATTCGAATCGTGCAATTGAACTTGCGTGCACAAAACCTCGTTTTCCTCATTAATGGGTTAAAATGGCGCTTTTGAAGCCTGTTTTTCTATATTCTTCCAAGAAAGCGCAGTATTTTTTCAACATTTCTGTGCATTTACCGAGATCCATGTCTATTGATTGAAGAGATTTACTAATGACATTTATTTGAAAAAGTATATCATACCAAACAACCAATGAAACCGAACACTGCATTCCATTCTAGTGTTGCCGTCATAACGATTTTGTAACTAGATTTAGGGAATTTACTAATAAGTAGGACTCGCTCAAGGAACAAGCGGATATAAATCAAATCTGGCGCCCTGGGCGGCCGCCCAACCGCGCCCTACCCTAACGCCGCTACTGTGTGCGGGTGCCCTATAATCAGGGGCGTAGCTATCGCTGTACTTGTAGTAATGATACAGGATTCCACAGCTGTCTAGCTCAACATGGGTAAGCAAAAATTCGTCAAATATTTGTAAAATTAAAGAATAAAAGTAAGTTGATACTGGATGTAAAAAAGTTGACTTTATCAATACTGAAATAAATAAATAATTTTTTATATTTTTATATCTTACTGATAAACGCTCTAATGAATGAATAATAACACAATGCACCTCAGCTCTATTTTATTCCATCTCGCGGAAGTTCAGTCAATACGCTTGAAAATTCTATATCTAGCTTACAATTCTTGAGTAATTAACGAATTTCAAAGATGGTTTTTATATAAGTAGAATTACGTTTTTGCAACTAATATTTGTTTTAAAAAAGTGCTGTTTTTTACCCATATACCGTATATCTCGAAAAATACGCTTCGAGACAAATTATTAAATATTTTGCAGAATAGTTAAACATCAACCCGACTGGAAATTATATCAGGCAAACCGGATTATGATCAGATCTGGATGAGATTTTCCGTAATACGGCCATCTGATTAGTTCCTGATCAAAGTAGAGTACTCCATCTTTTCGGCCTACAGACCGAACTCTTCTTTAAAAGTATTCAAATTTCACATTCAAATATGTATTTCACACAGCTGATCGTAAAATTAGCTGTTCAATAAGCGCCATGTGCCATGGAGGCAAAAGTCCTTCAACTTATTTTAGGTAGTACCGCTGTAAGTGCACCTCACTTCACAGCTTCTCTCAACTTGACTAGGGCCCATTATACAGGGTTATCCAACAATATGGAAACGGCTAAATAACTTTCGAGGAATGCATTTTGTAGAAAAAAGTTTTAGACAAAAGTTTCAGGAATTTTCCCTGGCTATTCAATGGAAACCCATATTTTTGAACGCGGAAATGGAAAGAGCTGAAAATATTACGTCCGACCATGATCTTAACCATGACCTCAAAGGTCATATCAAGGTCAAAATGGTTCTTTAAAGAGGAACCTGCATTGTTACTGCGGATTTGGAAAGAGCAGAAGTTGTACGTCCAAATGTGACTTTGACCACAACAAACTTTTCTTTGAATTTCCTGTTAATTTTATTGTTAGCTTTAAGTTGTTTGAAATATACCATTTTGTAACTGACTACGACTTTGATCTAGCACCTTTTTTCAGTTAAGTCGCTTAAGTGGCCTTAACACCATCCCTTGATCTGGTCATTTGATCAGGGTACAGTATCCTTTTCTTTGACCCGGCTATCTGATCAGTTTCTGATCAAAGTACAGTACTCTATCCCTTGATTTAGCTATCTGAGCAAGAACTGATCAACGTACAGTACTCTACCCTTTGATCCAGCCATCTGATCAGTTCCTTAGCAGAATCTAATACTACAAATCTTATTACGGTTTCTGTATGTTGTAAGAAGGGTACTTTGTATTGAATTCGTACATCAAAAAAATAACATGACAAAAAAGAGCACCATTGCCAATAAATCATAAGGACACACAATTTGTGATTATTATTAATATGGTATATAAAAATCTACTATATTATTCTTGGAATAAAATTAACAAGATTCAAAATACAAATTCATATGATTAGAAAATGGAAAATAGCAGAGAAATAATAAATTTAAGTTTTCAACTTTCCGATCGACTTTTATTTTATTCACTGTACATTAAGAAGAGCAATATTTATTTAATTAAAGCCACATAAAGCTGCAATAAAATATTTCATCCATATCTTTAAAAAACACTTTATTTGTTATTATTATTCATATACTATATAAAATAATCTACTATATTAGAATTGTTTCTTCGAATACAAATTCAGATGATTAAAATACGGAGAAACAGCAGACAAATTGTCCAATGAATTTTTCAAATTTTCAATCGACTTTTATTTTATTCACTGTACATTAAGATGAGCAATATTTATTTAATTAGAGTCACATAAAGCTGCAATACAATACTTCATCCATATCTTTAAAAAATCATTGTTTTTTCGATATTTCAAATGGTATATATTAATTATTAATGTAAAGTTAATATATATAATAAACTCTTTAATAGCTCTTCTTTTCTGTCGATCGTTCATTTCACTTATTAAACTGTTACATTATTTTACAAGGAAGTCTGTGGTTTAAAGTCTGAAAAGTAGGTCAATGATGATATGTATTAAAGTAAACATTCATAGAAATGGTTTTTCACTAGGAATTTTTCATTGATTCAAAATGAAGCCTTCTCAAGCTATGTTTTCTCGGAAAATATTCCTTTTGAGACAAGAAATCCTTTTTATATTAATGGACCCCGAATAAAGGCAAATACTCTACCTCAAAAAGTTCCGTGCAATAGACCACACGAAACTAACAAATTCCTCGAAATGTTGGATGTATGTTTGCTGTTGCAGAAGAACCCTTACGCTTGGAAGTTTTCAGAACTTTGAATACATTGTAGGAGATATTTTCAAGATATGAATTACTACACACATTTCCATGCAGGGGAAACTTGTGAATTTCAAGATAATAAAATATAGAAGATTTACCCACCGCGAAAAGCGTAAATTATAAGGAGCGTGTGCGAATTGAAATAAACTTGTTGGGTGTTGAAGTAATTACTTAATTAGCAGAGAAATTTATTAAGGACTCCAAGCAGGTTTAACTTTTAAATAAAATATACGTTAATTTACAAAATTTATAGCCGTATTCTGGCATTGTGACCGGTCACAAGTCACAAGCTCTTGTGATGTTTGACTATGATAGGTGATGTGTGCGGTATTCTGAGTTAGGAAAATCACAATATATTTACCTCAGTGTCCTGTGACTTCCAACTCAGAACACCAAAAAGTCACAAATAGTGATTCACCACACCCTTGTGATTCTCTTGTGACTTATGACCGGTCACTGACGGTTGCCAGAATAGGACTGTAAGTTTGTGCGAGCATTTGTATCTACAGAGTATGTACAGTATATTAAGGGTCTTATCTTATCGCGAGAATCCGTGTCAGTTGAATCGACTCGAATTTATTCGATTCTATCGGGAAAAGTCACGTACGTGTATCGTGTACAGCGATTGAGTCTTCCAATTTTAAAATAGAAACTTCCAGTGGAAATTTGTCAAACTGACGTTGATTTAAAGTGATTTAAAATGAATCAGAGTAAATTCAGAATATATTTTGTGTGTTTTTTAGTATTATAGCAAATAAATAAGATAACAAGAATTAATAATAAATATTAGTTTTATTTGATTTGGTGTTTTTGAAGAGGAAATAGAAGAAGCTCGGAGAAATCATAGTTTGTTAATCCTTCTAAGGGTTTTAGGTTCACAACAGATATGTGCGCGAAAACATTAGGAGAAATTGAGCCAAAATTAAGGAGCAAGAAAAATGTCATCAATATCAACAATAATTGTTGTTACATAAGGTTGGTAATGTTTCATTTGTTTGTTGTTGCTACTCTACAGATGGTGATAACATAAAATCTGTCTATAATATCTGTATGAGGAACTACAGACTGAATGTTTAATTCCATGTTTAACTCCTTATTTACAAAATTCCAGTAATTATCTGCGTTTCTCTTTCTACACATTCCTTTTGCCACCAGTGGCTTTCTTTCCATTAAAGTAAATAGTTTTTCCAATTGTTTTGTTTTTTTTTTTTTTGAATAATTTTTTTTTCTGAATTATCAAAAGAATGCTTAATTTATAATATTTAAAGAAATATTTCTGATACTTACTTAAACTCCAGATTTTCCATTGTTAACAGTTCTAGTTTTGACCATGCAAAAATTAATTCGAAATCACACATAAAATGTTAATAGACTTGATAAGTCTACGAAATAGAGAAATGTTACTGGAAATTGAATCTCGCGGTACTAACTTATCAATTTAAGTCGATTCGACTTAATGTCTATTTATAGTAGACTCTTGCGATAGGGGCCTACATTAAGGTTTTCGGATGGGTGTAACAATGTTTTCTTTATACAAAATTAAAGAATATCCTTTGTAACAATATTTCAATAAGTTAAGCGAATTTCCTTCTTTGGACTTATCATCCATGTGTAACAGCCATAAAATACCTTCTTCAGGAATGCTCGGCCTCAGTTTTAAAAAAGCCGTCGTATGCTGCCCATAAAGTGATGATTGGAAATTGATTGTACCTCCATTTCAAGAAAATTGCAAAATCGGATTCACTCCAAAGTCGATTTGATGATCCTGAGTTGGGGCTTCGCCGTATATTTGCCCGCATATTCCCATTGGATCTAAATTGTGATGGTTGAACCACCTCAAATTCTCTTAAAGAATTTCTCCTTAGCCGAAAATTTTTACGATACAAAGGTTGTTGCAAGGCGATAAATGGAGGAGGGATAAAAATTGTGCGCACATGTTTCCGGCATCAATATCATAACTGAAAATCGCGTTCTTAAAACCCAGGTAAAAGGATTTTCGAAGGGTTCAAACCCTTAGCACGGTATATATCCTTACTGTCTCGTTAAGTGAAAGTGGCATGGTTCTAATTTAAAATCGCGAGATATTCTACTCAGCTTTTATGCAACCGTCAACTTCATGGGATAATTTGAATAAATTTTCGTCATGGTCTTCAATCTACGTAATTTAATTGCGAATTCCAGGCGACAATCCGAGACTAGGAACTTGCGTAGAGAAAAATTACTTCAACTCTTGGTGAGGGATCACTAAACAATGGCAATTTGTCAGACTTTCATGAACATTAATTCGCCTAAATGCTAAACGGGACGATTAAATTTTGTGTTAACATTATTTAGCTGACATTTGCGGCGAAATAACGGAGATTAATTTTATTTCTTCTCATTTCATTTATACTTTGGTGTAAAAAATATCACGTCAATTTCATACCACATTTGTTCTTCCATAGAAACAAAGAGGAATTTTGTATTTTTTACTTCAGATTTCTGATTTTCAAAGTTATAATGTAAATCGCTTTGTCCCAAATTGAGCACCGCTTTAACTTTGTTGCTAACTGGAGACTGTTCTGATGTGGAGCGGAGAAAAATTCTGAAATTGTGATACAGGATATATTACTTTAGCATGTTTTTTCAATATAATTTTCATATAATCATAGCTTGGTCTGATGCTTTTGTCCTTACAAAGGGTGGTCCATCAACTGGTTTCGTTTTAAAAATCGTATAAAAGAAACATTGTTCAATATTTTTCTAATTTTGTTGATTTATTTAAAAGAGTAAACCCTCCTATTAGTTATGGACTATTATTTCAAGCCTCAGCTGGCTTAGCAGTGGCCCATCCTGTCAACAAATTTTCAATGGTACGAGCTCCTGTTTCACGAATAACTCGATCAATATTTGCTTAAGTGTCTGAATACTTTCTGGATTATCAGCATAATATCGATTTTTAAAGGCCCCCTAAAAACTGTCCAGCAGCGACAAATAGCAGGTGCGTGGTGGTCCTGGTATATCTCCAACACGTCTGTGTCCACGATTATTGAACAAAATATCGATTGTTGCACTGCTTGTGTGGCACGTAGCGTCATCCTGATGAAATCAGAACTCGTCCAAGTCCAATTCTTGAGTCAGTTGGACTTTTAAGGGAATAATGCAGGATTCTCCTAAGGTTAGTGTGGCTAATCTTTAGTTACTGAGATCTGTGGCAAGTTGAGGTTTTCGGGTTTAGGCGAACACTTTCGGCAATAGCAGCAATATTCAAGGTTGAGCGTAGAGGACGAAAACGAATATAACTTGTGTTATGAATTAACATGGCAATCTTAATAACTTACACAGAGATAAGATACTGTATATCTGTAATTTTCTGAAAGTGAAAGAGCTGCCTGTGTCGAAATAATATGTAATTTAAAAGAAACCAAAAAATTACCCACCCTTTATTTTTACGAGATATTTGCTCAACGTGAAAACCCCAGTCTTCGTTTTACACATTAAAATAAAATCATACACGGTCCAAATTCGTGGAATAAATTTCTAATTCTCTTGAAGAATAAATATATTTTCAGTACAGTTAAAATATAAAATATAATATTTTCGCATTTATACGCTTATTCGATTTTTACTCAAAATAGTTTATATTTCTCTTTAGTGTCAGATGGTCAATCAATTGTACCTATTGTAATATGAATAAATAAATAAATAAAAAGCGGCCAAGTGCGAGTCGGACTCGCCCATGAAGGGTTCCGTAGCAGCAAGTAACATAATATACATAAAAGTCCTTGTAGTTCGTTGTAACTTTTATCAGTGTATTTTTTTTAAATTAAGTTATTGATGAGTAAACATTATAATTAGGTACCTAAATGATGGGATTTAGATCTAACTATATGCGAGCCCATAAAGGCTTGTTTTTTTTATTTGAGTTGATTGAATGAAAGGTAAATTGCGGTTTACAATTTATGACGTATTAAAAAAAAACTACGCACTAGATCTCGTTCAAACTAATTTTCGATGGAAGTTTGCATGGTAATGTACATCATATATTTTTTTAGTTTTATCATTCTCTTATTTTAGAAGTTACATGGGGGGGACACACATTTTATCACTTTGGAAGTGTCTCTCACGCAAACTATTCAGTTTAGAAAAAAATTATATTAGAAACCTCAATATCATTTTTGAAGACCTATCCATAGATACCCCACACGTATGGGTTTGATGAGTTTTGAGTTTCAGTTCTAAGTAAGTTCTTTTTTTTCTATTTTTGTGTGAAAATCTTAATGCGGTTCACAGAATACATCTACTTACCAAGTTTCAACAGTATAGTTCTTATAGTTTCGGAAAAAAGTGGCTGTGACATACGGACGGACAGACAGACAGACATGACGAATCCATAAGGGTTCCGTTTTTTCCATTTGGCTACGGAACCCTAAAAACACAGTTAGACTAAAAAATCCTTTCCGAATTACTTGATCTTTATTGTAAGAAGTATTGAACTAATTCTAAATCCGACGAATTTAAGAACCTCGTAATACCTTTTAAACATTTCTAGTTTTAAGATCTTAGCTATGAGAATAGAAAGTAGTTTTTGGTGGAATTGAAATCTAATACTTAGGTACAATTGTAATAATTCCTAATTTTTTGAGTATTGCAGTCATAGTTATCTACTAGTCTAGTCTAGTCTGTCAGAAAATGTTTATTAATAATTGCGAAAGTATGACCTTATATTTAATATTGGGAAAGTATTCTAATTTCATATATTTTACCCGACTACGGCAAAACCAAAGGGAAGGATTATAATTTTAGCAGGTTATATATGTATGTATGTATGTATGTATGTATTGAAGTATGTATTGATATGTTTATATTTAGGTATGCTCCACCGTAGCTCCTAAACTACTGAGCCGATTTTGATGAGTAAGGTGTCAATTTATTCGTTATTATGGTCCAGGTTACATAGGCATTTTATACGAAGTAAGTCAATATGACGGATATTACATCAAAAAATTGAGGATCTCTGAGAATTGTTTTTTTAACTATCGTATTGAGTGGGAGGTCAAATGAAAGAGGAGAAAATTCTGAGTTCAAAAATATAAATATAGTACAATATTAAAAAACGGAAAAGTTTAAAATCAAAGAAAAAGTTCAAATAACTCTATGGAAAAAAATAAATATAATTAAAGGAAAAAAGGTCCAAACAACCTTTAAACCCACTAGGGATACATAAATAAAATAAACTAAAAAATTTGAAACAAGTTCCTTCTGGCAGTTTCACATTAATAACGTTATAATTCAACTCAAATGCTGTGGTCGTGCGTTGTCAACTACAAAAAGCAAACATTCTATTGTAATTTGATAGACTAATAAAACTAACGGATGTGCCGTCAATTAAGGATAAAAAAATATGCACGACCACGGGTTGAGTTGAATTGTAACGTTATTAATGTGAAACTTCCAGAAGGAACTTGTTTCTTTTTTTTTGAGTTTATTTTATTTATGTATGAACTTTGTGTATGAACTTCTTTTTTGATGTAGTCATATACGTAATATAGAAAATGTTAGGAATTAATCCAAAATTTGGGATATTTTTCAAAAAATTTTAAAGAACATTTTTGCGTCATGAAAGCCTACGACACGTCAGTGAAAATCAAGTATCGGATGAAATTTTCTATAAAGCATCATTTTTCTTATCCTCAAATTAGAGAGCACTGTTTTGCCCTGTAAATATTTGCCTCCCAAGTTCGAAGACAGACAACAGGACTGAGAATACAAATAAAGTTTTCAGCAGTGCAAACTGAACTGTTGGCAAAATTTTTCCACATCAAAATTTCAATTAGCCGCAAACAATGCTGGTTAACAAGTACCCAAAAACCAGAGAGGTAATTTCATGGTTCAGAACATCAAATAAGATTTTTTCAACAGGAAAATTTAAATTCCCAAAGGCACATTTCTGCGTTTCCCCCAATTCGCTAAATCCTTTGTTAGGGACGCAGTTTGCTTGAATGTATGAACGACGAAGGTAACATTCGTTAATTTGCACTGGCACCTCCCTCTAAAATTATGCTTAGCTATGGAGAACAAACAGCCGAGAGAAGGAATTTCCCGAGCGGAAGCTGTTGATGACTGTCACTTACGAAAAGGTCCCAGCTCTTCAGCTCCTTTGTTTGAATTTTCAGGAGGTACATGAAAGTATGATTCGATTGTTTGCAAGCACTCTATCCGAAAAGTGGCTTCGAGCAACGAAAACTTTCGCGGGAAATATTTAAGTTTCCCCCCGCATGGTCTTATGCGCTACCTCTTATTTTGTCGTATTATACCGGGTGGCATAAGAGTACCGGAACAGCAGAATAATTCGCCAGGAGTGGATTTTTAGGAAAACAAATGTTCAAACAAAAGTTTTAGAATTAATCTCTGGATATCTGGTTGTGACCTTGGGGTTAACCTTGACCTTCAAGGTCATTTCGAGGTCAAGTTGATTTTCTTAAGTGGGAAGACATACTTTTGACCCCGAAAATGGAAAGAGCGGAAAATTTAGTTAAGTTCCCCGAAAGGTCATGGTCCATGTTTTATCCAAAGTCACAATCAGAAACTCGTACAACCTTTGTGCTGGATATTTTCCAGTAAGACTTATGATATAACATTCAGAAATTAAAGATTAAAGTAGCTCAAGGTCATATCTGAACGAAAAATTTTCCGCTCTTTCCATTTCCTGGTCCAAAGCATGTCTCCCCACTTAAGAAAATCAACTTGACCCAGAAAGGACCTTATAGGTCAAGGTCAATCTCAAGGTCACCACCAGATAACCAGGAACTAATCCTAAAACTTTTGTTTGAAGTATTTTTTCCCACAACCCACTCCTGGCAAGTTATTTTGCTGTTCCGGTTCTTTTATACCACCCGGTTTAAGTATACGACTAGCAAAGGACCATTTCTTAAATTCTGTGATATTATAGAGGATGTCAAGAAAATCAAGACGTTTTCGTCACTCTTACTAGAAATTACCAACTACTGATTAATTACTTCAATGTAATGTCAGGTTGTTTTAAGGTAAAATATAATAACAATAATTTCACCGCTATTTCAGTATTGCAGTTTGGGAAATATAATAATGATATATAGGTTAAATAAGGTAATATCATCGCTATTTTTGAGAAATTCTAAATTTCAACGTTTTTCGGGCAAAATCAATAATGCTATTGATAATATTACAAGTTAAATCCTTGAATGTACACGCACTTTCTATCTGTGGGCTGTGTGTCATGTTGATTTCAAACTTTTGGTTATGGTAGCTCAATGCCTCTCTAGGTATTTTAAAGATTTGTTTTCCGCTACACAAGGTATTGTTTTTGTCAAGTTTGTATGATTTGTTTGTGACGCTCTAACACCCATGACTAGAGGAGGAGGGAAGTGTTGTTAAATTTATCTTGATGCTTTGAGTGACACTGGGTATATATGTACATATATATCTAATCCACATGTGCTGAACAGAATTTTGATAATTTAAAACAGCGGATGACGCGGTATTATTGTCGACTCTGCTCACACAAAGAGTTTATTAAAAGCATACAGTCGGCGAATGAATAAAGTGAACTTAAAATACTATTTGAATTCACTTAAAATTAAGATTAGCTCGTTACAATTTACTTACTAGGTTTTCGATTGCTGTTCCTTATCGTTAATTAATAATAATAATACACATTAAGGCATAAGCTATTTCGCTATATGCGAGTAAACCAATTGACCAGCTATTTTGACGAATGGTTGATGTGTTCTGGAGATAGGCTGTAACTGGCAGACTGAATCCGATTGATTTGATTATTAAATTTTTTACAAATTCGTATGCTAAACATTTTAACATTGTCAAACGTAAATTAATATTAATAAACAAACTACCTATTTTATTATTATATTATTTATTAAAGATGTCGCCAGTAGGAAGGCATATTAACATTTAATCTATATCACGGCTTGGTTTTAAATCAGTATAGCTACATGTATTTACTGTTAACGTGATCAAAGTACACGATTAATTGGATTCCAACGCCTTCGAGCTATTCGTAGACGAAAAATTACTAAAAATTCGAAGGCAATAACTGATACGATTATTAGACAGAATTGCCCCAATCTATTTTTAATACACCCACAACTTAATCAATTTCAATTAGGAGAATTTCCCGTCTCAATGCAGCTCAGTGAATACCGAACAATTGATACAGAGTGCTTGATAGATTAGACTGGGTATCAATAAAACTCCCGTGTGACGTGCAAACAAACTTTTATTCCTCTCTAAGAATCAATTGCAAATTTTTGAAATAGAACGCAATTAATTGAGTTGTTGGGAGAACTCATGCAGGTAATTGTTATTACATCCATACGAGATCTTTTTGATAAGTCTGTGCCTTTGAAAGAGAAGATGCGTGGCATTTTAGCATTTTTTAATCGATCTTTCTGTTACAACCTCTCAAAGACGTCTCGGCATGGGATAAGTAGTATTTAATATTTCCTTATCAAAAGCTCCAGCTTTAAAAGTTTTATTATTTATTGCATGTGGTAATACATAAATGTAACCTTACTTGAATCTCATAAAAAACAACTATATCATTATAGACAACAATGATGTGTAACACATAATGACATTAAAGATATAAAACCATTCTTAAAGGATATCTGCTTACTCACCTTACTTAATGTAACAAGACAAAAGCATTAGGAAGAAAATAGACATTGCAGCCATTTGGCTTCCTTATACCTGCTCTGACATTTTTCTACGTATTTATGATTTTGGTTTGCGAATTAAATTGTCTTTTCCACGACAAGTTTCTTGAGTATTTTTAATAAAGAAATTTTACCTGATGGGTAGGAAGTTCTCCAAGAATTAACACTTATCTTGATTGACACCCTCCTCGTCCGAATGGCCAAATGCTTAAAAAATATTTTGGCCTAAAGTTCTTTTAATAGAAAACAGAGGGTCTTTACATAGTGAACCTCGTGAATTAATTTTAGAAGTGTCAATAAATATTTTCATATTTTGCTTCAGTCAGTGTATCACTAATGATATATACACATATGATATGTATCATATATCATCATATTTTGGACTAGTTGTTTTAATAAAAAACAGAGGATCTTTATAAAATGAATACATATGATTCCATTTACCGAATTAATTTATTTCAAATATAGTTTAAGATGTACATACACCCATGGACAACTAATTAGAAACACATATATGATGTTGAATTGAGTTGGAAATTCTCAATGTTCTTGTTTCATATGTACAAAAAGGACAAAATTAACATTCTCTGACTTACAATGTATTAAAACTTATAGTTAAATTTTAATTGTTTTTTTAAACATTTTGAATACAATGCCATAATATTTCCAATACATAAATTTCACCGGACAACTAATTAGAAACACTCGTTTTGGATGGAATAAAAATTGTTTTATTTCCAATATTTCGTAGGAAAACCTGTTTGTAATATTATTTCTTCGCACCTCTTCTTTATTGAAAGTATAAGTCGGCTACATCTCTTCACAGGTAGGTATATTTTCCCATGCTAATTTTATTTCAATAAAAAGTTCGTCCAAATTTTTGAAGTTTTTTGAAGAAACTGATTTCTGTACGTTGCCCCACAGGTATTCAATAGGATTGAGGTGCGCATTTGATGCAGACCACTCCAGCACACTAATAAAGTTGGCTTGAAAAGAGTTGTTGGTATGCTTGGCTGTGTGCTTAGGATCGTTGTCCTGTTGGAATGTCTAGATCATAGGCAAATTTCCCTCAGCACATGACAACATTACGTTTTCAAGTATGTCGACGTAATTTTCCTTCATCAGGATGCCTTCTATGCTATGAATGGGACCAATTCCATACCTGGAGAAGCAGCCCCACACGATGATCGATCATCCGCCATACTTTACAACAAGAGTAGTATACCTCGAATCAAATGCAGCGGCTTTAGGTCGACGAACAAACCTTTTACCGTCTGGACCCGTTCTATTAAATTTTGTTTCGTCGCTCCCTAACACATATTTCCATTGGTTTGCTGTCCAGGCCAAATGAGGCTTGTAAAAATTCGATCCTTTTTTTTCGGTTGCTTGCAGATACTAATGGATTCTTCCGTGAAACTCTGACCCAGCCTCAGCCAAACACATTCTAACGGTTCTCGCTGAAACTGCCGTTACGTTATCACCGAAAATGCTGCGGTGGATGTCAATAGAATTCTTTCTAGTGTCCTTTTTCGTTTCTCTGATGATTTGTCGATCTGTTAGCTCAGACATTTTCCGGGATCTTAGAACAGTTTCCATTGTTCCGTGTACTTGGGAATGTTTTACTGCTCCATAAACAAGTTTTAAAGAGCATATTAATTGGTTTGCAATTTGGCAATAAGACATTTTTGCTTACCAAAGACGCACTACTTCCATGTGCATGGAAGCGTTACAATTTTTTTTTGCCCATGCTTATAAATAATGTATTGACAAAAATAGTGTCTTAACATGAATATTTAATATAACTTAAATATTTACCAATACCAATTATTCAGAGAAATAAATTTTTGTTTAATAAGATGGAAAAATGAATACTGTTTCTAATTAGTTGTCCACGTAAAATAGCATTCACGCGAGATGATATCACCACAGGATGTTCGCTGGGCACGAACTACTACTAAAAGTGCAGTTTTTAAGTAGCACGTGGTCGCTAGGTTTTCGCTGGGATCATACCGTTAGATTTGAAACTAAGGAGAAAGAAGGAGAGTGCACAAAGCAGTGCTGATCAAACTGTTTCTAATTATTTGTCCATGGGTGTAAATCATGCTGTAGTTATGATATAATTATAGTACAATTAGTATTTTCATTATACAAGTGAGGAACGTCATATTTCGTTTTGAATTTTTCAATTTTAAGAGTATTAATGTATTCTTGTGCAATGTTTTTAAAATAAGCATTGTCAGAAGCAAACAATTTACTATATGTTGATCCACCTGAAAATAAAATTAATTATTTCGGACCATTTAAAAAGAAATAAAATGAATTATATTTTAGTTTAATTACTGTTATTATTTTTCTATATCGCTCAAATATTTACCTTAATTCATCATGGAAGGTCGTCGTCTCCAATAAGAAATTTGAACCTGAAAGAAAAATTAAATTTAAATACTATTTAAAGCACACATAAATGCAACATAAATTTAATGCAGACACTTAATAACATTATAAATGCGCGACTAGCGTGCAAATCAAATGTTTTAAGCGTACAAATTTTAATAAACACATTGCTGAGGAGTTCCATGCCCAAGTAAACTCCTAAAGAAATTAGGAACTTTTATGGCTACAAGGAGAGCATACGATTTATTGGCTTTCGAAGTTCATGTTTCATCATGCTAAACTAACAAATACGAATACAGTTGAACAAATAATAATACAAAAAGTTACTTACCATGGTTAAAGAATAAAATAAACTAATTATTAAGAACTTGGTTCCTGCGACAAACGTCAAAATTTTACGCATCTTGGATATGCTTTCCAGATTCCTCATTCGACGTTGCCATATATAAAAGAGACCTAATGTAATTCCGATCAAGGATATGTGATCCAATTGGCAAATATTTTAAAAGGAATTATGCTTACGAATGAACATACAATGACAAAATGCCTTAAACATACTATTATAAGTAAAATGGATTGCGCAAAGGCTCTAAAAACTGAAAAAAGTTGTCATCGAGTTAAGAAGATGTGGAACCAACTTTTACTTTCCACTAAACGATCCTCAACTTGCGAGTGTGGCAGGCCACAAAATATTGGAAAATGATCCTTTAAAAGAGGAATTCGAGCTTCTACTTCTACTTCTTCTTTCGTTAGATTTCGGCGAGCGTGGTATTATTCATCAGCGTGGTTATTTCGAACGTGGTTACATTCATCAGCGTGGTTATTTTTGGAGCGTGACTAGTTTGTGTGATTCGAATACGGTTTCTCCTGGTGCTTGTATTTTGGAACCAGCCAGCGTGGGACGCCTTCTGCTCGAGCCAATGATAAGGTAGCTTTGCATGGTCAATTATTTGATTGAAAAAAGCTATCAATATGTTGGCCGAGCAACTCTGTAGGCAGAATAGGTGTTAGAGTTTATGTATCCCCAGTTAGCTAGCTAGGTCTTCGATTATAATTTAAATTTAAATTTTTTTCTTTTTGCCTGTTGCAAATAATGTATTTTGGAATTATTTTGAATTCTCATTACATTCGAATTTATTGTATTGTAAAGTTATCATTCATTGCCTGAATTTATTTAATTGATTGTAAAACATATTTTCTTTTTGCTTTTCTTTATTTTATTATATTGCTTTTTGCCCTTTTTTTTTTGTATCAGGCAATTAATTTAGCATTTTTTGATTATATTTGCCAATAGGATAGTAGTTTGTAAATTACCATAATTTACTAACAAGTTGGTCATATTCTTCATCGACTCAAGATGTTTTTTAAATCATATTAATTATGCATATCAACAGCTTTACAATACACCAAAAATCTTAATTGCACTTTACCACTAATATACTTATGACACATCTTATGACATCATTATTGTAATTTCGATATCATAATATCGACAATATCATAATATCTTCACAACCAGGACACTTATACCATAAAACAAATATGCGAAATACTTTATCATGAGAAATGAAAATTGTAATGTGAAATGTACTATTTGACAAGAGTTTAAAAAACTCCTTTTCAAATGTTTTTTTTTTTGTGTTTTTGTATTTTATTCCGCGAAATGCTCAAAACTAAGGACAGCTGATTGAAATTACACCTATTTTGTAGAGAAGATATGATATAAAAATTATCTATACTACGTTGATACGATTTTTGCAAATGTCAATACTACGCATATATTATTATATTTAACTATATTATTTAAAGATTTATTAGTTGAAAATAGTGCAAAATATCAAAGTTATATGAAAGTCTGTACAGCTCCTAATGTAAATCATCGCTAGCTAAAGTTGCATGATTTGAGAAAAATTTTCGTTTGAACATAATTAAGTAGATTCATTATTAAAAGCAGTAACTGTTTAAAAAAGCAATAATTTTAGGTAGAATGTGTAGCATTGTGCACTATAATATTAAACTTCGGGTTAGAAAATGAGTTTACCGCAATGAATTTTAATTAATACTTAATATGATAATTTATTCATTAAAAATTATGTTCAATTATTATTTGTCATCTGTAATTATCTCGTTCGATGAAGCGGGCATTATTCAATTTAAATCATAAATATTTCACTGAGCATAAATAACAATATTTCCTCTGCTTTGTGAATTTAACTTTAACGACCTTCAGGCTATTTCATTTTTAATGTTATTGATTACCATGATAGGATTATCATAGCATCATTAATTAATGTAATACGTTTCATTTTCACAATTGAAATATTATTTTTATGGGCGCGGGGAAATGCTTTTCTCACTCTAGGTGGCTGAAGCAACCCGTGTGCCGGGCCGGACTCTCTAGCCTGCCAAGGCCTACCAACTAAAACCCCGCTACTCGCCCCCAGGAACTTCACCACGAAACCGTCTGTGTGAAATTGCTTCAGGATGGAGTTCTATTTAACCGCTCCCTCCACCCTACTCCGCTTACCAGACGTCTCCCAGTTTACCACAACCGACGCTGCCTGCTGGCGGCCTCCTCTTCCTGGCAAAGGATCGTCCTCACGAAAAGAATAATCCTTCGCCAGAGATCCTCCCCTTGCAGCATAATCCCGACTATATTATCCGGGGTTACGCTACCGGTCGCGCCTTCCAACTCAGTCCACTCTCGAGATGTTTGGCTGCTTCTTAAGGGCAGTCAACATCTCCTTGATGCGGATCGTCATCTGAAGGAGACCTTTTCCCCCACCTCGACCAGCCTGCGCTCCAGGCTGTTTGCTTCCGGTAGAAGTCAAACTCCATCAGAGTTCAGTGTTTGTAGCCAAAGAATATCTATTTCAACAAGAACCCAGTAGGAAATTTTAGCATGAGTGATGGGGGAATAGCTGAATTCTGGCGAGAGAATTTTTCAGAAGGAAGTAATTACAAATGTAAGGTGTGGTAAGCGAGAGAGTAAGGGCTGACAGTAAAAATTTTGGAAGGGACACGTGATCAATCTTGTATGCTTTTGTTTACGTTATCACTACTTCAAGTCGTGCTGAGTGAGTCATTTGTGTTTTTGTTTTGACAGCGTGCGGGCGTATGGTAATTAAAAAAAAGTAAGTTCGGATATTGTGCTATTAGAAGTGTTGTTTTTTGCAAGGTGTGTATAATATTTAACATTTTTGTACTATTTACATAAAAATTTTAAAATTTCAAAGAATGCGGTCTAAAATTTAACCAATGAAATTTGCGTGTTTAAATAAAGATAAAATAGAAAATTGTAATTTTAAAATATATCCGTTTATTTATATTATTATTTAGGAAAAATAAAAATGAGTAAAAGGCACTTACGACGTTTAATAAAGAAAGAGAGAGAAACGTTTCTGAGAAGAATTCAAGCAACAAACGCAACAGCAGCTAGCGGTAGTGGAAGTTCCCAAGAAAATTTGCCAGAAATTGTAGATACCGACAATCAAAATAACGTGGATATTAAGGCAAAGGCGGAAAATAGTCTGAAAAAAAAATTGGTCAGTTGGTACTTAAAATATCATCCCACTAGAAAAAGTTGTGAAGCACTTTTCAAAATTCTTCAGTCTGAAGGATTCGCAATACCTTCCAGTCTTAAAGGTCTGTTAAAGAAAAAAAATAAAAAGATTGTGACTAGAACTGTAGCTCCTGGTGAGTATTACCATTTTGGATTAGAAAGGCAGTTACAAAAGATCTCAGAAGTTATAAAAGATTATAATGAAGTTATAGTTGATATTGGGATCGATGGATTACCGTTGTTTAAAAGTTCATCGAAAGGTTTGTGGCCTATTTTGGGGAAAATTGTGAATATTGAAAATATTAGGGTAATACTCATAGGTGCTTATTTTGGCGAGAAGAAACCATATGACATAGATACATATTTGCACGACTTTGTAGCCGAGGTAAAAAAATTGACAGCGGTTGGAATAGAAACAACCGATAAAGTCATTAAATTTAAGATTCGAACGTTTATATGTGATGCTCCAGCGCGGGCTTATGTAACTGGGATAGTTGGTCATAACTCTTTAAATGGTTGCAGTAAATGTACGCAAACTGGAAAACGGATAGAAAACGTTGTAACTTATAGTCAAGACGTAGGCTATTTACGCACAGATGTTACTTTTTCTAGAAGAGAACACTTAAATCACCATAAGAAGTGTTTTCAAAATAAAAAAAGTTTATTGGAAACAGCGAATATTGGTATGGTTTCGCAATTTACACTGGACCCCATGCATTTGATTGATTTAGGAATAATACGGAAAATGATACTTCTCACCTTAAATGGGAAAACAGTAAAAAAGTTAAGTGAAGAAGAAAAGCGAATGATGTCTATTAGATTGGCATCTTTGGCACCTTTCATCCCTAGAGAATTTAATCGAAAACCTAGATCTTTCAATGAAGTATTGAAATTTAAAGCAACAGAGTTTAGACAGTTTGTTATGTATAGTGGAATAGCAGTATTGAAAAACATATTCGACGATGATTACTATTATCACTTTTTACTTCTCCACTGTTCTTACCGTATGATGTCTTGTCCTAAAAACTATAC
Organism: Dysmachus trigonus; assembly: GCA_949715965.1. Taxonomy (NCBI): domain Eukaryota; kingdom Metazoa; phylum Arthropoda; class Insecta; order Diptera; family Asilidae; genus Dysmachus; species Dysmachus trigonus. The sequence goes on along the minus strand of OX454322.1, from coordinate 42,168,539 downwards.
CTCTAACCTGGAGATTGTTGAGGAGATGATTCAAGACTTTGTCAAATATTTTACAACACTTTATGGCAATCAAAGTATTACTTATAATGTTCATAGTATACTACATTTGGTTCAATGTATAAAAGAAGTCGGTTTTATAAATACTTTCACTGCCTACAATTTCGAGAATTTTATGCAGGATATTAAAAGAAAAATTCGAAAGCCATCAAAAGTTTTGCAGCAATTGTATAACCAATATTATACTGAAGATCTTATTATCGAAAAAAAGAAGTATGGTTTCAAAAAGAATGCTCTCGGAGAAATAAAAAGCTATGAATCGGAATTTATGTACTTAAGCCCATCTCAACCAGACAATTTTTGTTGTATTCATCCTTTCATACCTGTGAAAGTATGTGGCTTTTCTGATAATGGTACTACTAAGCAAATCACTGGAAAACGTATTATACACATGCAAAATTTTTTCGAGTTACCAGTCGAGTCAACATCTTTAGGTATAGTACTCTCTGACGGAACTACTTCAGACATTTTGGAAAATTTTCCAATAGATCAAATTGTTTTTAAATTTGTATATCTTCCTTATGAAGCTAATTTTCTCTTAATTCCTATTTTACATCAATATACATAAAAAGGTAGAAGAATATAATAAATATATTTTTTTTTAAATTCGAACATAATTTTTTTATAGACAAAATGGACAAAAAAAGCGAAAATTTAGGAAAAATACCAATAAAAACTTATGAGAGAGGGGCTTTACGACGTTCTAATGCAGGTATTGGACCAGCCGCTTTTTTTGGAGGTAATTCTACTTTGAATTTTAATTTCATTTGCTTTCCAGAAGAACCTTCAGCTTTATTTATCGAAACATATAGTTGCAATATTTAGTTTACTTGAAAAAATTAATGTAATTGCCACGATGAGTCACTTCTTAAGTTATCGCACCATGTCGCGAACTTGTAAATTGATAGGTTGTAAGACTTACGAGTAAAACGAATTATAAACTTATTTTACGACTTAAGGGGACGTGACACACCCAATTTTTTATTTTTTATATTTGGAAAAATTGGAAAATTGAAGGGAAAAACAGTAGATACATTAATCAAACTTTGCATATTTATTAAAAAGGGTTAAAATAATACAAAAAAAAATTTTTTTAATTTTTTAATTCGTATTTTTTTTTGTACATTTTTCTGTAAAAAACCACAAAAATTGACTGCGGGCACGATTGGGAGCGAATGGAACGTCTGAAAAAAAAATATGGGATTAATTGTTATCAAAATCCCCAGGGATTGAACTTAAATGGAACATTTTTCACAAAAAAAATAACAAAATGGCGGCATTTTTTTCAAAAATTCACTTTTTTTTGTCACGGAAAAATGCCGCCATTCTGTAATTTTTTCGTGAAAAATGTTCCATTTAGGTTCAATCCCTGGGGATTTTGATAACAATTAATCCCATATTTTTTTTTTTTTCAGACGTTCCATTCGCTCCCAATCGTGCCCGCAGTCAGTTTTTGTGGTTCTTTACCAAAAAAATTGTACAAAGAAAAAAACGAATTCCAAAAAATCAAAAAAAAAATTTTGTATTATTTTAACTCTGTTTAATAAATATGCAAAGTTTGATTAATGTATCTTACTGTTTTTCCCTTCAATTTTCCAATTTTTCCAAATATAAAAAATAAAAAAATTGGGTGTGTCACGTCCCCTTAAATTATTATCTATATATATTTTCAGGAGATTCAAACCTTCAAAATGATTTAAAATCGTTTAAAACAGAAGTAATGTCTGAATTACATGAAATTCAGTTACAAAATGAAAATATAGGGCAACAGCATGAAGAAATTGTGAAAATTCTAGCGGAAAATTCTGCATTACTAAAACAAATTTCCAAGAAAAATTATACAACGAGTTCTGTGACATCTCGTTTCCCTATTGAAACAGAAGAAGATCTTAAGAAGATTGAAGAAGACATAAAAGAAAATGAAGATGACTTTGTAAGTAATAAAATAATTTATTTTAAAATTGTGCCTTAACGTTTATTTACTCTTTTTTGAACAGATTAATGCATTTCAACGTATTATTCTTCCTTCTAAACTTCAACGAAAATTTCATCAACTTTTCAGCAAAAAAATTGTATTAGATTTTAATTATGATGGGGTCCAAGGTAAAAAAGCCTTTAAAGATTTTAAAAACATAAACGCCGCCTTGTTTAGTAAGTTATGAAAATTACATTATCAATGTTATAAAGCCCTTTTAATTTCATTTTAATTACAGAAGCATTACTGAAAGATGGATATACTGAGAAGGAGTATTCCAAAGATGTCAGAGACTCTTTCAGAATGTTAAAAAACAGATATCATAAGGCACATCATATTCTAAAGAAAAAATCAATGAATGATTAACTTGTTTCTTTTCACATATATTTTTTACTTTTTTATGACATCAACTAAAAAGTGTAAAATAATTCAAACTAAAAGCATATACAATGCAATACTTTAAATATTTTTTTTAAATGGAATACTTTTATTTATTTTTTTTAAATGGAATACTTTTATTTATTTATATAATGGAATAGAAAATATTGCTATCTGTATAAAGAAAATTATTTTATTTTTTAGATAATTCAGATATTTACATGGGAATAGTAAGTGCAATACTCTAGTGCAACAGAGTTTATAGTTACATGTACATTATATTGCACTAGTGCTATGCACTTAGTATACCGATGTAAATAGCGCCTCTTTTTTGAGATGTCTCTCCTTTTATTACGCTTTCTAGAAGGTATTTCTGGTAATTAGTACTTTCAGGGGTTACTTTTCACTGTTGAAATCGTATCTTCTCGGTAAGTAGGTTTGTAAGTACTCTCTATCCTAGGACATCACCATGTAAAAGTAAGCTGTTCTGTATAAAGCAGAGTAAGCCCTTGACCTTACTAGTAGCCTATACAGAATCGATTCAGTATATACCCCAAGTCCTACTGGGAAGCGACACTTTAATACCCTCTCAAAATTCCAACCCCTATGCAAGCTCTCGAAAATACACCCATAAAAATTTCCCATTAGATAAAGCAGCTCAGGGCTATTACCTCTGTAAATACCTATAAGAAATGTAGAGAGAGAAATAGTCACCAAAAAGTTCTCACAGACAGCTTTTACAGCGTAAGCTATAAACTGAAGCTTTTTTTATGAACGCGTTTTTAAAGGCGCTCCAGTTTGCTGCACTAGCACTAGATCGCTCAACTTTACCTCCCCTCGCAATGTTAAGTTATAGGGAAATGCCGAATCGGAGAAGGGAGAAGAGGCAGCTAGCACACACCGAGCATGAATACGGACGAGATTGTTTACATTTTTTCATTGTGCATTTTTAAAGGCGCTCTGGTTTTTGATTATTGTGTGCTCCGCTCGCTTTGTGAAAAGTACCGGGTGGTCTTGATTTGTTCGTAAATGTGAACAAGCTTAAAAGTTTTTAAGTAAAAAAGTGCTTTTTTAGACGGAATTAATTATATAAAATAAAATGTGCTTTAGATAAATGATGGATAAGCATAATATAATGTGTTTGGTGTGTGGCTGTGGAAAAGGCAGCGTGTAATGTGCTCATAGAAAAATTTTGTGATAAAAGATTTTTGTGAGGTGCACCCTGCATGAGTGTTCCACTTTTCGCCCCAAATTTTTGTCTTTCTCTCACTTATGCTTTCTTTATTACTAACTATTTCTAGCATAAATTCCCATTTCATTCCTGTAACGGTACCAAGGTCGAAAAAAGATAAGGAAATACGTCACGAGTGTCGCCTCTTGTTAATAGATACTCTTTGTTTGTAGCACCGGGGATCGAACAACTCGCGACCTCCTCGCAAAAGGATTGACATGCCTTTCTCCCCCTTCTGTGCACTCCCACCCAAGCGATTTCCATAGAAGTCCCTAGAAAATACAAATGGGTATAATGTTCCCTACTTTCAAGCACGGGATCGCGTTCTCGAACCACAGCCGAGGCATTCGCCAGCGTTCCGCCCCCACTACTCCCGAACACCACCGTCCTTTCCCTTCTTCGAACAGCCACAGCGTCCTGCCTCCGAAGACACATCCTGTGTGACCTAAGCATCAGCGCGGGTGTTCTCCCTAACTCTAGTGTTGCATAATGACACTAATTCGGTGCGCCCTATGCCACAGTAGCCAAATTTTCACAATTGATAGAAGGGCAATAACATATAATAATAATATTCGCGTCGATACCAATAAGAACATCACGAATATCGTAGGCAATAGAAAACAATTAAGTGCTGCAAAATTTAATTACTCTCGACGTGTTACAGCTATAAGATGGATTGTTGAAGCTATTCATGAAATTTTTGGTCAAAAATTTAAGTTACTTCTTCATCAACTTGACAAACGTATGATCGCTAATGTTGGACTTTATTGCAAAATTGAATGTTTCCTAGTAAATTATTTCGGAAAATGTTTGATGTCAAACATTTTTACAAAAGATGAAGTATTAAGAAGATTTGTAAATTGATGCAAACTCTTTAGCTGTAGAAATAAATAAATAATAGCACAAAATAGCAATTGGAGCAGAGAAAATCTTTATTCATTCGTTTGACTTAAACAGACATTTTAGATTTTTTCGAGCTTACAGAAAAATATTTGAAAATATTTTTCACTGGTACCTATCAAATGCAATAGGCGATTTCGTATTTAGTAGAAATGCTAGATGATGATAAAGATGCAATATGCAAAAGATATAATTAAGATACAAGTTCGTTCCCGACACATTAGTAGTAAAATTTACAATTGTTACATCCATTATAAACCGGAATCAATAGGTTATAAAAATATTTGCAGATACTGTTGTGAATATGTAAATGGTTTAAGAACAATCGGTTCCTGTTCGCATATAGCCACTGTAATATATTACTTGAGAATATATGTATATCTACAAACTTTAAACCAGCTGAAAAATTGACGAAAATATTTAAAACCGAAGGTTTTGAACCAGCTATTGTAGAAAGTAGTGATGAAGATTAATTGTCCTCTTCATATCTCAAATACGGGATTTTATTTATCGTCTTATTTTTTCAGACTTTTTTTCTGTTTCAACTGATCGTATATTCTACTAACTAAATATTCCGAAAGGAAAACCCTAGCTACCTGTATTAATGACCTGGTGAAGCAACCTTTCAAGAATATTGTGTGAAAATTTGAGATAAATCGGAGGAAAATTAACGAAGATACAGCAGTTTAAGCAACCGCGCCTCATACGCGCCCGAGCGCGCTATTGTTACCTGGCAGCTGCTTCGCTCTCTATATAATCCCTAACCTTACCCCTTACCTCCCTTTATATAAATTTCAACACAAGTACAAATGTGCTTATACCTGTACCAAAACCCCCGGGAATAATAAATACAAGCCGTGAAGTAGACCTGTTCACTACCACATGTATAGGGTCATGTAGTCCGATGATTGCACCGAAATAACATTGCTTCTTATGGCGGTAGAGCTCATTCATTCCGCTCCAGAGGGCGAATCTGCTAAACTATCGCTTTTACGAAAAAGTGATGTTCTACTGACTGTAACTGGGGAGGAATACCGTTCTTATGGTACCAAAATCATTATAGGGGTAAGAACAAAATATTAAAGATATTTGAGCTCAAAAGTTACTCTTACTGCCCATCGAACAAATTACCACGGAAAGTCGTGCTGTCAAGTCGACCTGCCGCTGCTGTTTTGTTCGGGGAAATAGTTAGAGTTGTTCTTAAGTGCAAAAAACTCTAATATTTTGTTCTTGACACTATAAAGTTTTTCAGATCATTAGAAAGGTATTCCTCCATAGTTATAGTTAGTAGAACATCATTTTCGCGTAAAAGTTATAGTTTAGCAGTTCAGGCGAGTTGAGTGGCATACTTTGGATCATCCGCCATAAGAAGCAATGTTATTTCACGGCGATTCTCGGACTACATCACTACGTATGCATTTTCTACTTCACGGCTTGTGTTTATATATATTCCAGGGGGTTTTGCCTGTACTTATAAAACTCGCTTATGAACGTTTTATTCCAAATGTTTTAGTGTTTAGAACTTTAAAAGTTTTTTTTCCCACAACTCACGTTTTCAAAGTCGGTGTACATCATAACTTGCTGCCATTGCCGTATTTTTTAATATTTTTTCATAAATATTTTACACGATATTTTTCGAATGTTATACTTTAATGTGGCATAATTTTTAATAAATAGATTTTAACTGTGTCGTCAAGAAAAATTCACAATAAAAATTCAGACTTAAAAAAAGATGTAAAAATACCGAAAAATGCTGATAAAACGGTTTTCCATATTTAGACCCTGTTGCACCACATATAAAAATCTGAAAAATTCATAGATATAGCTTGACGGCATTATTATTGTTTTAGTTTTCTCTGAATTGAATTTTAAAAATTTCGAAAACGTATAAAAATTTGAATTGCGCGGCATTTTTTTTTTAAGTATATCATGTTGTAGCTGACAAAAAACCCTACAATTTAAAAATAAACAAAGTTTCTACGTCCATAAGTAGCCAAGATACCGCCAAAACACTGAAAATCACGTTTTAAATTTTTTGAGGTAATGTTAGAGTCTATGGGTCTGAAAATTTCAGCAAAGATATACTTTTTCATGTACTATGTAAGGATATTTTTTCGTTTTTCGAAAGAGCTGGGGGCATTTTTCTCCTTCTAACCGATTAGACCCATAGAAATGAGCCATATACAAATACATTCACTTCTGCCTTTCTAGTTGAAACTTTTGAATTTTTTTTCTATGTTACTATCAATATTTATATTTTATACCCAAGTTTCATTATTCTGTATCGAATTCTCACTATAAAAGGAAAGAGCTATTTTCAGGTTTGAAAAACTATTGTACCGATTTAAATAAAACTTTTAAGAGTATTCGCAGAGTAATATTTTAGTTTACGTTGACAATACTGAATGTAGATTTAAGAACATTCGCCGAATACGGGTTTACAAAATTTTCTTAAAAATAACCTTGTTTAAAGACATCATATGTACAAATACCTTAAATTATTTTTCTTCTGCATAAATTATTTATTTTTTATTGCTTCTGAGAGAAATAAGCGAACTCAAGAGATAGGATTGGTTCTGGCACAATGATATAATCTACATATGTTAAACCTAAGATTTATATTAGTATCCTTCTTTCCTCCAATTGCTTATTTTTACTTTCGTTAAAAATAAATTAACAGAATTTTTTCTTCTTAATTTCCGAGAAACAATTACACTCAAAAAATAAAAGAAATTGTAATTACATATGAAGCTACGTAGGTTGGTTTACATAAAAATGTGTGATATTCCAGCTTAGTCCCTAATTGTCTAAATCCAAAAATATCCGCCCAAAGCTTATGGGATTAAAACTGAATAAAGTCCCCATAAACAGGATGTACTTTGTTCTCAAACTTTCCCCAGGGGCGTAGATTAGGCGATAATTGCTCTGAAAAACCACACCAGAACTGATTAGCATTTTCTCATTTATCGGGGCTATAAATAGCATAAAATAAATCCTATTTAGTTTACTGAGATGTCTGGCGAGTAGGACAACTCTGGATGAGCATTGTATTATATTTACTTATGTGGGCTTTAGTGAATGCTCTTTCCCTTACCCAAGACAATTACGCTTAGATTTAATACCGGGATCTTTTTCTGAAAAATGTTTTAATCTAGATTTACTTAATCTGAAGTGAATTGGGGAAAAAATTCATAAAAAGGTTTTCTCATTCATACTTTTATATTCATGTTTTTTTTCCAAACACAAAAGTATTAATATATACAGAAAAAACCTCCAGAGCTCTATATCTGCGTGAAAAGGCAATTTAAATTCGCCCACAGTATACGTAAGCACTAATTTCTATAGAAGCTTATAATTACTGGGAATATATCTTTAGGTATCTTTTAGATTTTCCTGTGGAAGCTTGCGCCATCGAGTTTAATTCAATTTTCATACCAGCATGACTGAAGAAATGCCTTTACTCCACTCATGCTCCGCTATAAAAACCTCTTTTAATCTATATCGCATACGTTAATTTAATGAAGGAAAGTTTTAAAGTTATACGCATACAAGCATGTTTCACTTGTCGAGTTCGCACGAGTAAATATATTTAAAATTCTTAAGAAAACCGCACGAGGTCTACACTTTTAATATTTTCTTCGCCGCACGGGATCCGTTTGACGGACAAATTTGCCCGGACCAAAATATATCAAAAATGACTAGTACACGTAAGGGGCCGTAGCTCCGCCACTTAATAGCTACCATGGCCGGTCGGCGAATGCATCAAAGCTACCACAGCTGAACCAATTTATAAATATAGTATATGTCTACATAAAGGAGCTGAGCTGATTTGTTATCCATCCACTAGCTGGGGGTTGCCATTCAATTTTTTTTACATAGTATTAGCCTTAAGAGAGAGAGAGAGAGTCTATTTAGTTTTATCTTCTTCATAATTTAGTGCATGTTATCATATTTATCTACAACTAGTCCCTTTTCTCATTTTATTTGCATAGTTTTTTTACCTATATACATATATATATATTCGAATCCTTAGTTTTCTTACTTTCACTTTCCGTATGAGTGAATCAAGAATGAGAATGAATGTCTCTGATGACTGCCTTTTATATGTTTCCAAACAGGATGTGGTCTGCATTATCGAATTAACCCCTGTTATATGGAGTCCATATTGAAATTTGGCCCTTTTCCGAACGGCGATTTTGAAAGTTATATGTAGGCTTCTCGTTTTTTTCAGGGAAATCGCTTTCACAATTTTCTATTTGCCTCTCTTTCCCCCTTTGGGATTGCACAAATTATAGTTTCAAAATTTATTGATATCTCGATAATCGTGCAATTTAAATTCTGCTAATACCATTCGATTGCGCGTGATCGATTACCTCCTGTTACTCGGGAAAATCATAGATATCGGGGTCTTCAAGTTCGAAAGTGCGCGATCGTTATTTTTATATAGTAATTTTCCGCAATGTTATTTCAGGTGTGAAAGCAGTATACAAAAACAAAGGTGAGCATGCTGCGTATCGTTTGTACATATTTGTAGTAGTCTCCAGCTCCTCCACGTAAGTTTATACTTCAATATTTTAAAACCTAAATTTAATTTAATAATTCATATTTTTCACTCCATGCACAATTATTGTAACATAATGATGGATAAAAAAAAATCTTTTTAAATGAAAACTAATCTAAAGAGTAAAAATTAGAAGCATTTTCAATAATTTCTTAAAGTCATGGACCAATCGAAATTTTTAGAATCGACTAAAGTGATAATGTAAAAAGATACGACTAAAAACTTTATACCTGACTATTTATGTTCAGTTTCTGTGTCCTCCGCCGTTTTGACTTCACTTAACCAGCCTCTTCCTGCATAACTGAGTGCAGATTGATAGACACAAGACTTTTTGTTTTTTTAATGAGGCTAATAAGAAAAGTAGCAAAATCCTGATGCTATGTGGGGCAACACTACAACTCTGGCGCCAATTATAATTATAATAATTAATTATATATTCTTATATATTATAAGAAATTGGAGAAAAATGCTCACAGACAGCATACGTAAGCTATAAAGTGAAGAGTTTTTTATAATGCATTCGCTCCTTGCCAAGACCAATACCAATGTCTTTCAATTCTATCTCTACGAATGGGCGAATAGAGCGTGCACTCGGTTAGGTAAAGATGAGTACAACGTTTTGATGTATTCCTGTGAAATATGGTTCTGCCAGATGTCTTCTACCAAATTTATAAACTCGTCTATATTTCTTGGCTTCCGGTGATATACAATCGTTTTCATTTTAGCCCACACGTGTTCAATAATATTAATATCAGGACTATTAGATGGCCATGGCAAGGATTCTATGCCAAATTCCTCCTTCAATTTTATAATCTTTTAATAGGAAAACATTAAATTTGCTCAGAAACGTTGTTATTTATTACAGTTGTAATCCTAATACTTACGGATCCAGCTCTGTGACATGGCGCTGAATCATCTTGGAATTTGGGATTTTCCGAAAACTCCGTTACACTTTCCAAAGTGGGTGCAACGGAGGTAGAAATAATATCTTTATATTTCTCTGCATTAACTGCTTCTTGAAGAATTTTAAAATGACCTAGTCCTCTAGAAGTGATGCATCCCCAGAACATTATTGATGGCAGGACACGATGATGATAAATCATATGCTCTTGCGAGTACCGAGTACATCTCCGTCGCACTGTCACGTTCCCATCAGAACCTTTTAAATTAAAGGACAATGGCCATTTTGGTAACACCCTCCAACAGCAATAATTTTTGTATCGTTGAATAAGTCTTAAGGGGGTAACCCACTGTTGAAGCCCAGAAAATGGAACTTTATTTAAAAAATCGGTAAAAAAAAACTATCAGAGATATCTTTTCGATTTTTTCCATACTTCTTTACTGAGGACTAAAGTTTACACTTTGATTATAAAAAAAAAAAAAATTTACAAAATGGCGGCCGTTACGATGCAGCGCGCACGCAGTCCAAAAAAAAAATGCAAATTGGGCCTCATAAAATCCTGGCCAAAGTATGCATTTGCAAACACCTACCAAAGAAAAATCCTTCAATATTTGTTATAAAGGATAGAAGTAACCTATTTTTACAGCAAAAAAAAAAAAATCTGATGATTTAGTGCACGTTCGAACATTGATGTATCGATTTTCGTTATGTTTTAACACGAAAAAGTAGATCCTAAATCAACAAAATTTGTTTTTTTACTCTAATAATAGGTTACTTCTATAGTTAAGTACTTAATAAAGGTATATGCAAAATTTGAAGTAAATCGGCCCAATAGTTTTTTCACAATTTTACGACGCGCACAGAAAAAGAGCGTTTTGAGAAAAACGCATTTAAAGTTTTCTCAAAGAAATTTTGTGACATAATAGTCGGGGTGCCAGAGGTTCAAAAAATGGGTTATTTCGTTGTTGGACGGAATTTGATGAAAAATGGCAGAAAGGGAAGGTCATTGCCCGTACAGTGACCCATTAAAAAAGTTAGAATGAGCGATGTCGGGAAGGTACTTTGTTATTGCAAAATAACTTTGATAACCCGTTATTTTTCAGTTTTCTTGGAATAACTCGAAAACGAAGCGTTTCAGCGAAAAATATTAAATACAAAAGTTGTTCAGCCGATGATTTTACGTAGGAATACGGTTTTTTGATTAATTAAAAAATTGTTTTTCCGACCGAAAACCAGCAGAAAAGTAACAAAAATGCAAAAACAATAAGCATTAAAAAATAAAGGAAAACAACGATTTCCATCGTTGATATTTGGGTTATTGATAGGTATTGGTATTGTTAACCAAATGCACCCGGTCCGGTTTTTCAAAAACAATATGGCGACCTATTGCAACATTGTTAAGTTAAAACTTTGGAACGCTGTAAATTCTGCATGAACAAACGGATCTTGATGAAACAAATTGGAATCGGTAGGTATTAACGGCATCTTTGAGTGTGCCAAATTTCAAAATTTTTCAACAATTACTTTTTTTGTTATTAACCAAAAACCATTTTCTGTGCTTCGTAATTTCGTCAATTTACAACATTACAACAATAACAAAATGCATTTGATTACTCTTAACATCCTACAGTGGTGACTAAAAACGCGAAAATAGCGAGTTTTGATGATTTGATGCATTTTGTTGCAAAGCTTAATGTTGTAAATTGACGAAATTACGAATACACATTGGTTAATAACAAAAAAAGTAATTGTTGAAAAATTTTGAAATTTGGCACACTCAAAGATGCCGTTAATACCTACCGATTCCAATTTGTTTCATCAAGATCCGTTTGTTCATGCAGAATTTACAGCGTTCCAAAGTTTTAACTTAACAATGTTGCAATAGGTCGCCATATTGTTTTTGAAAAACCGGACCGGGTGCATTTGGTTAACAATACCAATACCTATCAATAACCCAAATATCAACGATGGAAATCGTTGTTTTCCTTTATTTTTTAATGCTTATTGTTTTTGCATTTTTGTTACTTTTCTGCTGGTTTTCGGTCGGAAAAACAATTTTTTAATTAATCAAAAAACCGTATTCCTACGTAAAATCATCAGCTGAACAACTTTTGTATTTAATATTTTTCGCTGAAACGCTTCGTTTTCGAGTTATTCCAAGAAAACTGAAAAATAACGGGTTATCAAAGTTATTTTGCAATAACAAAGTACCTTCCCGACATCGCTCATTCTAACTTTTTTAATGGGTCACTGTACGGGCAATGACCTTCCCTTTCTGCCATTTTTCATCAAATTCCGTCCAACAACGAAATGAAAACCTCTGGCACCCCGACTATAAGTAAAAACATTTTCAACTAACCCTTAATCAGCGAATCCCAGGTGATAGTGGGTACCTTCTAATTATAATAGTATAAGGAACTATGTATAAGTGTATTATGTAATATACATTTAGAAAGTATTATAATAGGTAATACACGCGGCAGCTGTTTGAGCGGCTACAAGGCCGCGCGCGCTCCGAAATCGTAGTTGAACGGAGGAGGACTGTGAGAGCTGTAGAAAGAACAATTATTTAGATATCGATCTGAAATTTTACACACATATTCTTGAAGTGCTAATCTATCCAAATATATAAAAAGAAAAAAATCGAAAATTTTTTTTTTCAACAGTGGGTTACCCCCTATTTTAGTATATTTTTATTTAACTTATGTGCTTAAACTAAGGCCTTGTTTACACATCTGACAAGTGATTAGTGCAGGTGTTAAGTGTTTAGTAGACCTGTTAAGTGTTAAGCGTTAAGTAGGTGTCCAATATCGATTAGTGGCACTGCTTAGTGCAGCTCACGCGTTCAATACATTTCAAGTGTACACATGGATGAGCAAGTGCACCTGAAAGTTCTTGAATTGATTAGGGACGTTATAAATATAAACAGTTACGTTAACCATACTGCGTAATATCTAAAAAAATACGCATATCGGACTGAGCGGGCCATCGAGGGGAAGGGGAGGGGAGCGGCTACTTAACAGTGAAATAGAACGCGCTTCTATTTGCTACTAAGCACTTAACACTTGTCACTCGCACTTAACAGTGCCTGCCCACACGGGCTAAACACTAAACACTCGCACTTAACTCTTAAAATGGGTTTTCTTCATTTTTCATTAATAATAATCCCAAATGTGGCTGTGTTCAATAAAAGATACCACTTTTAAGGGTAGTCATTAAGAGCGATTATTTAGCTTATTACTATTTAATACAGCATATTCGCAACCGTATCGACTACCCTCAAAGTGGTACCTTTTACTAGACACAGTCACAAATGATGCAGATTCTTAAATGAAGTCTTAGTCTAGCAGTAGACTGAGATGACAGTCATGGTGTGGATGATGATTTACCCCCAAAATGCGATATTTAGTAGTGATCTAATCCCTCACAAACAGTTAATTCGACATCAGTAACAACTGACAGAATAAAAAGTTCGAAGTCGATTATCTCCGAATGGACAACAAATCGAGACAAGCGCCATACATAATAGTGTATATATGTATATATGTAATAGCTTTCCTGTCATATAAAAATCCTAGGTGTTGGAGCGGGTAACAGGTGCCATACATTTTTGCCCATTGTCCTTTGCATTCGTCGGAGAATACAACATCACTTCACTCGATTTCACTCCAATTTTCGTGATTTCGGCAACACTCCAGTCGATTTTGTTTTTATTTAATTGAGGCTTTTTGCAGGGTCTGCATGACCCTAGTCCTTCACGAATCAAAATATTTCTCACAGCTCTGTCGGAAACTATTATATGGAAATCTGCCTCGATTCGTCTTCTAATTTCTCCATTGGTTACAAAGGGGTTTTCGTTCACCATTCTCTTAATAGAACGAATTTGTCGCTCGTTGACTTTGTGAGGCCGTCCAGATGACTTTTCGCTCATTAAATTCCCCGTCGTACCGTAATTTTTCAGAAATTTGTGAACAGTAGACTTAATTAATAAGTTAGTCGTTTACCTATTTCGCGCTCGGTGCACTTTTGAACGGTCTTTAACGCTAAAATCTTTAATTTGTCCTCAATACTTAAAACTTTTCTTTTCGCCATTTCTTCACCACCGTTGTTTTCACTTTAACTATCAGTCAACAAATGAATCAGTAATATGAGCATTTTTACTTTACGGTTGTGACAAGGAAAATTTCCAAAGGGTTTTCTTAGAATTCAAAAATTGTCATATACCTGGCTCAAAATATTGTTGCAAAATTTCACCCGAAAGTGTTTTGCCCCATAACTTTTTTCCACAAGTGTATATCTAAAAAAAAGAGGACAAAAGTGGTCAATTTTAACCCATATTAGTGATATTATTTTTGGCGCTTTATCATCATTTCCAAAATAAAATAAGTATGAAGTTAAAAAATGCATATCCTTAATTATTTAAAAATAAAGTCAAAACAGACTTACAAAAAACAGTTTTTTGTCGGCTCTGTGGTTAGCCAAAAGTGGGACTTATCAACCCAGCCTTTCGTTTGGCCGAGGTGCGGACGTTGCCGTTTATATTTTAGTTCGACACTGTCGAACGTGTGCAACCGTCGTACCGCCGCGCCGCCTAGAAATCGTACAGTCGCTGCTCTTATTTACTCGGGCACTCAGAGGCTCAATACTATCCATGCCTAACGCTAAACTATCTGAAAAACTATACATATGTGACAAGTAAGGGCTGCCTTAATAAGTTTAGACTGTCTTAATGAGAACTTTAATATACCCCGGAACCTTAATATCGTCCATATTCCACAAGCATTTTTAGCAATTCAAACAAAGATACCACACCGCACCCGTTTCAAAAGTTCAAAGAGCGGCTGGTGCTTTACGTACAAAAATATAGGCCTCCGGTGAAGCATAACATTTGGGCCAAGCCCCACTTAGGAGGCTAACGAATCTTGTTAATAATTCATTCGGCATCCGCAGCTGAGTGTTGAAATTAGCTCTATGTAAATATTTATACACAAGGCATTTGATAATTAAGACAGTCGCTTAAGCATACACTTGGAAATGGGTAACTTTTAAAGCCTTTACTACAACAGCACCTCTGAAAAGGTTGAGGTGTAAAAACTGGTCGCATGTGTATAAATAGGATACGGATTTATACACCAAAAAGAGAAGACGAAATCTTTATTCTTTAAAACTTTGTGTTGCAAATAATAAGATACTGAATAATTCCCTACTAGTATCACTGCTATGCGAAATGCAATTGTTTTAATTAATGAAACAATATTTTATTAAATTAGTTGCAATAATAGACCATAGATTATACTAACTATAACTTTATAAAGTAATAAGTATTATTTGTCCATTTCTGTGTTTCTTAAATATATAAAACTTGAACATGTTCCGTCTTCCGTCTTAAAATTAGGAATGAACTTCCCTTATTTATAATCTGCCCCAAAATGCTAGAAAGTGTAAAAAGGCAATCATAATTTCACCTATAAATTATGTGTATAGTAAATAAATAAAACGGAATCAAGTCATCATTAAAACAGACGCAGTCTTATTCAAATTAACTCGGTGATAAGATATGTACAATGTACATATGAGCTGTTGTTTTTGAGAGTGGTATAAGTCCATTTTTTCATGAAGTGAGATATTTAAGGGTTTGCATTTGAATCAACCAAGTAATTATGGTAAAAGTTATTCAGTTCGGGTAATGTTTTTAAGACTATAAACATGTTTAATTTTATTATTCAAAAATAATTAATAAAATTGTTCAAGAAAACAAACGATTTTTCTAGCTACCAATGGACTTATACCACTTTCAATAAGAACGAATTATGCAAAATTTTGAGCTGTTGTTTTTCAAAGTGGTATAAGTCCATTTATTTCTACATTGAGATATTTAAGAGTTTGCATTTGAATCAACTTAAAAATAAGGACAAAAGTAATACAATTTGGATAACGTGTTTAAAACTATAGACTTGTAAAATTCTACTATACAGTTCAACTTCTTTTGATTATTTTGTGAGGATATTTTACTCCACTGGCTTTGTGACTATACATATAAAAAGAGGATATCAATATCTGACTAAAACTACCAATAACTCATTTTTTCCAAAAATGGACTTATACCACTTTCAAAAACAACAGCTCATATATAAACAGTCAAACAAATGTAATTAATAATCGCTTTTAAGTGCAAACTATACATTACTAATTTATGATTGCTTAGGGGAGACTGGCCTAAAATGAAATACTAGGGTAAAATGACACATTGCATGTATCTCCAGTTCTAGCTTTAGTTCAGTCTTTCGCAGTCCATCCATGGAAGCAGGCGTATCGACCAACCCTGCTGTAAAAATTTTAGTGAGTTCCCTTTGTTTTTATTAGAGTAGTAGTTAAAAACCTATATTCAGTCATCTATAATATATTATTATCAGAGAAATCAAAGTGTTGGTATAAAAAAACTGGGAGAGCTTGAGAAGAACTTATGACATCAGCGAGGACTATAGTTCTTGGTAGGGGTTGTATGAGTGTAAGTGTTATTTTCTTGTTCGTTGGAAATATTTTTTTTTACAAAAAAACAA
Organism: Dysmachus trigonus; assembly: GCA_949715965.1. NCBI lineage: Eukaryota > Metazoa > Arthropoda > Insecta > Diptera > Asilidae > Dysmachus > Dysmachus trigonus. The sequence continues at coordinate 42,151,976 of OX454322.1, read as the reverse complement.
AATGCTACGTTTGAGGGTAATATGACATACTTATCATATGGGTAAAATGAAATACTATTTTTATTATGAATAGACACGGTTAAGTTTGTTTTTTCAGTAGCACTTTTTTAAACAGTTAAATATACTTACACGTATGCTTAACACTCAATTATAATATAAGTTTCTCCAAAAACTCAGTTTTTCTTCGACGTGATCATTCGTCCTGGCTTACTTATATAAGATACAGATTTTGATACTGATCTAGGTCTGGTGAAAAGTAGATTAAATGCACCTTGTGCAAGAAATGGGCACACAATGAATGTGCAGGCTTATCTAAAAGAGCTACACACTTTATCTGCGACGTGTGCAAATAAAAAACAAATATCGATACTAAATCTATATACTATGTCATTTTACCCACACCATTTGGGTACGTATGATATTTTGAGGCCTTTTTAGAAGTCATATTTACACAGGAAAGAAAGACTTATTTTATATTTACTTTTATACAGTGTATGTATTTTATGTTTATGTTTGTTTTTGTCGAAAAATATTTTAAGTTTTGTTGAAAAATAAAAAAATATACGCACTTTAGCTTAAGGTGTTTCATTTTAGGCCAGTCTCCCCTACATTATAATCGTTTTATTTAAAATGAATTTATATAATATAAATCCCTTAATGCATCTTTAATCACTCCATCTTTGTTTCATACATTTGTGTTCAAAATTCCTCCTGCAAGTTGTTTGTGTTTCCTTACTTCCTTCGTGAGTCAATGTTATATGTATTATGAGTTATTTACAGTTTGTTCCTTTATATCTTTACGATGGAGTAATTGTTTATACACCGAATTTCTTGAGCCAAACAATTTTGTATACTTCGTTGTTTTGTTTATTTTAAAATCGCTCGCTTTCCTATTAATGAAATGAAATTTTCATTATCTCTCAACCTTTATTGCAATTTCAAAGTTACATTCCTGTAATTTTAGAAATAGTCTCTGATTCATTTGTAAAAATTCTTTGTCTTTCGCTCTGAAGGAAAGTATTTCGTAGGTGCAATATCCAAGGTAATTTAAGCTTCTAACAATTCGGCTCAAGAAGAAAAAACGAAAATGTTTTGCTTTCATGTGAAATATTCCAATTGTGATGATGTGGATATTTTATATGAATACAAACACACATCGTGTATAGGGTAAAGCTGGGAGAGACGCCATACTTTTTGTAGAAAGGAGTATTAAAAAACAAAATGCAATATAATTAAATCGTTTATTTGTTATTTTAAAGGTACATTAATATTATGTGTTATAATCACAATGTTTTTTTCTTTCGACAAAAAAATAAAAAACTGGAAAGTAAAAAATTCAAGTTGGCAAAGGGCCCTATCTCATCCACATTAAGTGGGAATGATGCCATACATGTCACTATGCCTGTATGTCTTTTTGCGTAGTATTTCCCTTCGACAATTATTGCAATGCGGAGAGTACATTGGGCATGACTCATGACGCCATTTTAGGCATGAAGAACACTTAATCAGTATCCATAGAGGCTTTGGACCTTATTTTCCTATTTTTACTATGGCCAAAATTAAATTTTCTTCTGTCCATTGCTCTCTGACCACTTTATGATTCCTTACATATTTTCTCGGCATATTTTAAACAATAAAAATATTCGATCAAAACGATTACACTTTTGCACAGAGTGGCATCTCTCCTCATTTCGTGTGAGAGACGCCATACAGGTAAAAAATACTTAGGTATTAGCAGAGATAGCAAAATATAATTTAAATTAGTTAAGAACTAAAACAACAACATATTAAAACCACTCCTTTTCTTACTGATTCTTTCTTTTACTTGCAACATTCACTTAAACCACATTCACACTAAATTTTCATCAAAAAACTTACGCATCAAATAAATCTTCTTTTCATAAACACGTCATGCTCGAGCGCAGCTGAACAGGCGCTGACAGGTTTCACTGATAAGATCTATGAGTAGTTAAGCACAGTGAGAAATATAGATACCCCTTTCCCACATAGTGAACTAGCAAAGGTATGGTGTCTCTCCTCATATGATGTTTATCCCACTTTTACCTTAAGTTCGTCACATATTGGCTTTAAAATGTTAAAGTTCTGTTTTGTACGTTTGGAGCATTTAAAAATAAACATGTTTTCGCAAAGTTCCTCAAAACAACTAAATGAATTAAATTTAATTATTTTCCTGCTTAAAACACAAAAGAATCTCATTTCTTCCAAGGATGCTTTTTCTAAATGTGTATATAAATCAAAGCCGAAATGAAGACTTCGAAATTTGAGTTCTCATAAAAGAACTAGCATATATTTTAGTTAAATGATCCTTCGATAATGATAAGGTCTTTTTGTTAATGAAATGCTCTTAGTAAATAAATGTCAATCACTATTGGTTTAGTGAATTCCTGTATCAAACTCGTCACAATTTCGAAATATATTTGTTAATGGATTACCGCAATATTTGTTATGCTGGGGCCACACTAACGGCAAATGCCGTTGATCATCTCGTTAATGAACGTTAAACGTAAGTGTAGCCACGATTCAACGCGATAAGTTTTCAACGCCATTCTTGATGCCGTTTGACGTTAGGCGATAACTTTTTTGGCACATCAAAGAGATTTAACACGATAATAGGTCTGTCTGTTAACTCTAAAGTTTTTACTCATTGGTAAAACTTTTTACTTTAAAGTGTCTATTAACCTCACGCAGGGGAAAAATTGAGCTCTTGAAAGCACTTCTCCTCTTACCCAATTTTACCAGATTTTACTCACGCTGCGAGACCGAGTAAATTTGGGTAAAATCACCGATTGCTTGGCACTGTGTAAGCTGTCATTTGCATGTTTAAATTTTGCGTTTCGATTCAGATATAAGAAGAAGTTATTGAAAAAATGTGTAAATAAATAAAAAACAAATTTCAAAATCGTCGAGAATATTAAATAAATCCATAAATTTACCCTCTGACATCTTGATCATGTTTGACAATTTACATACACAAGTAAGATTTTGAAGGTATACCCAATCTTTAATTGAAGTCGTCTGGTAACTTTTTATGTTTATCCCCACTATAATATAACATTTTTTACCAGTTTTTACTCAAGAAAATGTTACCCAAAAGTTACCAGACAGACCTAATTACTGCTTGTGTGGCCACACTGACGCCGTATTTGTTTTCTGACTGGAGTGAATGACAGTCGTGACAGGTAAGTATTCTATGGCTATGAATTAATCAAATGAAAAAATGATTGAACTCCTTCAAATATTTCAAACTGAACCATGTCATATTTAGTGCTATTTTTATTGGCGATGATGGGCATTGACGTTGAATTTGTAGTGTGGCCATCTCGTTATCGCGTTGAATTTGTACTGTGGCCATATCGTTATCGTATTAATTTTGTTGCCGTATTTAATGGCGCTGATAGGCATTGACGTTTGCCATTAAAGTGGCCCCAGCATTAATGTAACGTGCTTATTGGAATGCTTCAACTTTTTGAAATAGCAACTAACTACTATACAATATATCATGTTTACAGGTAATTGAGACAAATTTGTTTTCCCTCTCATTAATTTTTCTAACTATTTGCAAAAGCATAAACAACTTTGAGTTACGATTTAATGATACAGAAACAAATATTTGGATATTCTTCTTCGCCTTTAAGAGGATTTTTAATGAGTAAACTCTAAATGTGAAAATTTAATTGAGTTTAAAGTTATTTACTTTAGCTCAGCCATACATCGACCAGACTTCCTCTCGAGCAGTTTCAAAAGTTGAGTTTTAACTAAATATTCATTACGGGCAGTAACTCTTTCGTGAAAATTATGTAGTGTGCGAAACACACGAACCGCTTACCGTCGATTTCGGCAATTTGAATTATTTGACTGAGTGATTGGATTACCTTCTTTCGGTTTTTATTCAGGACAAGAAAATAGGTTTTTTTAAAATAAAGCACATATTGAAATAAATAGTTTGACTAGTTTAAATTATCTCAAAACAATTGGAAAAGAAATTTTCAAGTTTTTGTACTATAAATATTTGAAGAATTTCAGTTAAAATAGGTTTTTCTGGTAGAGAAAAATATGCTCATTTTTGATTATCACGTTTCGAAAATTGGTTGTGGATCGTTGTAGATTTAATAATATTTTATTTAAAACAACTATGGAACCCATTAAGGAAGACATTCAACAAAGTTAAATTTAAATGTTACAACAAATATAGGTAAAAACGAAAATAAAGCATTTTATTTTGAATACGTTACAACGTTGTTTCAAAATTATTTTTTGTAAAATTAATGATGGACATTGTTAACTCCAAATTTTATTGCGTAATTAAATTAATAATTTTCTGGTTTGGCGCCTAATCATATTTAAAAATTATTAGTTTACGATTTGCTTTTTATAAACTTTTAAATGAAATGCAGCATATTGTAACACACTTTCTGCTGAAAATATTTCGGGAATAATTATTCAAACTTGCATTGATTTGATAACTCTATATTTTTTTGAATACTCTAACAGATTTTGTTTTGCTTGAAAGGAAAACGTACTTCAATTATTACTTTTTATTCTCATATAGTTTTTCTTTTCAAAATTTGTTGCAATCAATAAATAAAAAATACTTAATAGTGGAACACAGACTATTGGGAAAAAAGCTAAAAATATTAAAACCTGACTAGGTAAAAAAATTAAAAAATTATCAATTACAAATAAAAAGTAAATTTTTACAAACAAATAAAAACCGAGTTCAAAACTTTGCCTTTATACAGAGTGAGTTTTTTATCTTGAGGCAATGAAATATCTTGATTGGATCTCGTTATTTCGAAAAAAGTTTCAAGGTTTCGAGGAGGGTTAAATAATGGTTACCTTGAACTTCGACATCAACATTCAAGGTTATCTGAAGGTGACTTCGGGAATTTAAGTGGGAACCCCCACCTTTGACCCCGGAAATGGAAAGAGCGGGGAATTTGACGACCAAATATGACCTTGACCTCAGGGTCAAGGTCAAGGTAATTTCATCAATTCCTTTTCCAATGGTAACCCATATTTTAAACCACAGCAAACGAACCCACGACCTCGGCAATGGTAACCCGGCTCTCTTTGGCACTGAGCTACCGAGGCCCCCTAATAGTTACTTAACTAGTAGTAGGAATATTTTTGAAATTTTAATATAAGATATTAATTGAGTGAAACTTTGTTACTCTTAATCCTACATTTTAAAAACTGGTCCTCAGTTCAAAAGTCGAATACCAATCTTTTTAATCGTTTAAAATACACTGCTCGTTACAGCCTTTTTTGCCAATTTAATCTGTAAATAAAAACATGTCTTTCAATAAATTTTCAACCGTCTTTATACCTCAAATTTGTAGGGATTTCTGCAGTATTTTCAGAAATTAAGGCAATATTTTTGTGTTCATATTTATAAAAGCAAGAAAATTGAGTGCAAAATTATTTGTATTATTTTTTATATCATTTTCACGTTTACATCACATCTTTTTACCCTTCTTAATCTAATCAGATCTGACTGCATACATTTCAAAGAACTATATAAGAGGAAGTGGTAGGATGATATATCAAATTGCCAACGGGAAGAATAAATATCATTATTATTGGTACATGTTTGTATAAATAAACATGCGCTAACGACAGGAACCGGAAACCAAAATAACTTGAATGTCAGATACTTTTAGACTTTATTATGTTACGATGACATTGTGTGATTTTCTATATTGGAAATCACATTTGCGTTTCAATATCAATCTTAATGTGATATGTGATATGCATCAACGGGGAAGGTCACTGTGGAGAATCTTCCACACCCTTTTTAGAGAAAAAGATTTAAGTTGTAGAATTTAAAGAGCACTTTAATAAGACAACAATCAATCTGAATATACAAAATTCGACATAAACTGGTAAAAGGCACTCTCGGGTGATATTTCTTTTTCAGACAAGAGTTTTCTGATTATCGATTTCCACATTCCTTCAGTGAACTGGTGACTTCCACCGCGACTGCCCCGCAACATAATGCATATTTTCTTGATGGTTTAAAATCTTCGGGACTATCACAGTGCAATTCTGTTCCTAACGAACACAATATATTTTTTGACCTCGATTTTTCCTCAGACGTCGATGGAACTACAGTCAAGTGCTGCGCGACATCACTGCTTCCTGATAGTCTTAGAACTGGTGAACAGTTTGTTCAAAGTATTTTATACCTGTTAAAATTGTTCATAAAAATATTATGTATACGTACAAACCAGGTATTGACAACCTGGCGAAGCAACCCCGGTCCTAAATTGTAAAAAGAACTAGCTCAATTAAATTAAGTAGATATACCATTTGAAATGTTTAGATTTAATATGTCCCAGGCTGCTACAAACTTGTGTTATTATATATTGCATATATTGTTATGACTTTAAAAAAGCCTACTTTTCCCTCTTGAATTAATGGCTCCTTACTTTTGATTGAAGTATGGTTTGAATGAGCATCACATTAATAAAGCTATGGTGTCCTTCTACGACAAATTGTCTTCCCTTCTTTCTTTTGACTCTTTCTAGAGTGGTAACTTTAGAGTAATTGCCCATCTTTTCGCAGGTTTTGTCAATACCGCATTCTGTGATACTTTCAGTGATATTGGCCCTACGGATTTTACCCTCTTGACGAGTATCCCGCCGACATTTCTTGAACCTAAGGACCTTATATTGGACGATAGTATTTTTCTTAAATACCTTTCGAATTTAGTTGAGAACTTTCCGAGTCACCCAGATGGTGACCCATCTTGCATGTTGAAAAGATGTGAATCATCTTTAGTTTCTGTTCTTCGTTGTTTATTTAATTTATCGCATTGTTCTGGTGTGTTTCTTAAGTCATGGAAGTTCTCAGAAATTATTCCCTTGCATCTAAGGGCAGTAAAGCTGATATATCCTACTACAATTCTATTGCAAAATTAAATTGTACGGAGCTTTATTCGCTGTATACTATGTATAACTCTCCTATACTTATAATTTCAGTTTGGTCCTCTAAACTGCTCTTTCGCTAGCTTCAAGCATGCTGTCCTCGTTAAATTAAACTCTTAATCTAGCCTTTGTAATTGTATTCGTTCTTAGTCGCTTGGTATAATTGGAAATTGTATTTCTTCTATATTTGGCTACTTAATAATATATAAAATATCTCATTTGGTTTTCTTGGTATTTTAAAGAGTTAATATCTTATGAAGGTCACTGTTCTGCATTATTTCGTATATGAATATAAATGTTTGTCTGTACATAGGCAGTTATTGAAGAAACTAAAAATATGCAATTTGACTTTGAAGTAAAATTAAAACTTTCTATGCCATCATAATTGCCATGTAAAAAAAACATATTATTTTAAAACCATACAAAAAACACTACTTCCACTATGTACAACATTTTGGACTAAAAACCAATATTTTCTGGATTGGATATAAGTCCACACCAAAAAAGTACTAGATTTTAATATTTTGAAAGGATTAAAATGAAACTTTAATATTGGCAGGTATTAAAATAAAATCTCTTTAGTAAGGTACAGTCGCCAAATTTCGTCCCCTTCAATATCTACTCTTTTAAAAACCGCCATCTATTATCAGTGACCCGAACCGACAGCTAGTTGCATCAGTCGGCCATTGTGTAGAAGTGAGTGCGTTACGACGTTCGTACCGACAGAAATTCGAAAATCAAAAATAGTGTTCAAGGTGAGTTTTTCATTGAAATATTCTCGGATTCCATAAAATATTGAGATACCTGACTTATTGATACAATTTTTTTGTTAATCGATTAAGTAAAATTTTCAGGTTATGACACGTTTTTTGGTTAAATGGATGCGACAAAATAAATAGAAATTTCCTAATATCGTTCCCTTACGTGAACCTTATATCGTCCCCGGGACGGTATTAGGATCTCGTATGGTGAACACAACGGTCATGTCACTTAATACCTTAATACCTTACTAATGATTAAAATAATTAAGAAAGGGCTGATTAGATATTAATATGATAGTTAGGTTCAATTTTATATAATAGAAAAGGAGTAAGTACAACTCCACTACTGATTATTGTGATCTCAATATCGTCGCCGGGACGAAATTAGGAGCCCAAATATATATTTTCATAATTTGAGTATTATTGTTAAAGCTATTTTATAACTTTTTCTAACAATGTTAACGCGTTTTTGATTATTTTTAAGAATAAAGGAATATTGAACCTAATGTTTGACGTTTCATTTATTACTGTAGTATTTTTTTTCGATTTTTTTAGATCTGGGGGCACGGCAGTGCCCCCGCCAAGTCGAGCGCGAAGCAAACACTGCCGTACTATCCTTTACTGGAACCTTTTCGCCGCATTTTCAGGCCCCTATTTGAGAACCTCTGGATAAGACCAGAACGCAGAAATTTTCGTCATCCAGTAAGCTATAATCACATACTTAAAATCCAAAATTTCAAGTCTGTAGGTCATTTAGTTCCGAAGTTAAGCGAAAGCAAAGTTTCGCATTTATGACACTCACTCACTCATAATCATCAAAATAGAACTAGTACTTCCCATAAACTCAGAGAGCTGAAATTTGGTACAGAGTTAGGGTTTAATGGCCACATAAAGGGAAAACTATAAAAACTAGGATAATCGAAGATCTGGAGTACCTGGTGACCCTGATTCAGTACTTCGAATCGCGTTCGTGTTTATAAGTACTTTTCTAGTATTCTAGGTTTAGTTTTTGAGAAGGCTGAGTAATATTTTCTTTGAGTTTTTTTTTTTATTAAGACAAAAGATGTCTTAAAGATATAGGTTATTATTGTTTTAGTCTAAATATTATCGGTATTTCTGATTTGTTGTCCATATAGTAAAGGTCGTTGAGTTTATTTGTGTTTGATTTCGCAAGATAATATCGTAAAAAATGTGGATAATATTAAAAGACGACGATGAACTTAGTGGCTACCAAGTAGTTGGTATGCCCAAAGACGGGTCTTGTCTCTTCCATTCAATATCTTTCTTGGTGTATGGTAGAACTGACTCAACTTGCAGTATCAGATCTGCTATCTCTTGTGGCCAAGCCTACGTGGCGCTTTCACGAGTAACCAATCTTCATGGGGTGCACCTCATAAATGTTGACTTCAAGAATATAAAAGCTCAAGCTTCAGCGATCACCGAATACAACCGGCTTAGGCGTAAATACCGCGCCGATCTTTCAGAAATTAAACCGTCTAAACCGTCTAAAAGAATAAAAAATGAACGCGAATGGGCAATACGAAAAACTGTTGCTACTGTACAAGAATCAGAACCGGAAAAAAAGAAAAGAAAGATTTGTAATAATAAAAAAACTACTCCTAAAAAGAAAAAAACTGTGTCAAATAAGAAAATCTAATAAAATAAATCAATATGCCCACGTTCCTACAAAAAGAAGTGAAATCCCACCAAAAACATTCTGTAAAAAACTAGCCAAGTCTCGATGGAGCTGCTTGTTTATCTCTAAAAAGTAGTGAAATCTAGACAAAGTCGTGCCAAATCCAAGGTTCCTTACTGCGATTTCTTTATTATTATAGTTAATGTTGTGTGACTTGGCCGTTGAAGGGTACACAAGGGTATAAAACCAGGTGCTCCATGACACCATTGCACCAATCTGTCGCCAGAACCGCTACCCATTGACGATGGAAAATTGCCACTTGGAAAACGTTGATTCAATAACCAGTCAATTGTAGGCTTGATAAAGCTGCGTATTTCAATAATACTTATGTATAGGCGAGCCTGAAACAAACAGTATAAAAATTATTTCCAGTACAGACGGACTTCTAATCATTGATAGAAGTCCGTCTGTACGTCTATTTTATGTCAGATCGGTGGTCGATTTGACGCTCCAAAAAGAAGAGAGCAGAAGTCAGCATTGTCAATGCTGAATGCATGTGTTGCACAATCAACAACAGCCTAAAATTAGACACTAGCGTCCAATTACCAATACCAGTATGGGCTATTATCTCGCTTAACAAACATAGGTAGCTACAACAGATATAACATTACGTGTAAACAAAATTGACTTGTACCCACTAACGTATAAAGAATGTTCAACGGCCAAGTCACACAACATTAACTATAATAATAAAGAAATCGCAGTAAGGAACCTTAGATTTGGCACGACTTTGTCTAGATTTCATTACTTTTTATAGATAAACAAGCAGCTCCATCGAGACTTGGCTAGTTTTTTACAGAATGTTTTTGGTGGGATTTGTTTTACAAAAAGGGGACGATATTTGGCGACTCTACCTTATTAAATGAAATTTAATACTAGAACATTAAAAATCAATACTTGTTGTATTAAAAGGTAATATTACCTATACTTTACTTCTAATCCACTATGATTTTAAGAAGTTAATTCTAATGTATAGTTTTAATACAAAAATATTGAATGGTAATCTTTTAATGAGATATAAATAAATTCCATTTTCTATTAAAACTAGTACTTATTGTATTAAAAGTTAATATTAACGATACTTGACCTTCAATCTACCATGGTTTTAATAAGTTAATACTAATTGTATTACTTTATAATTAAAATGTGTATTAATCCATTGATACAGTGACAGGGATTTTTTTTGGATTTCAGGGAATATTTAGGTTTAGTCTAAGAGCCAGTGACATTTTTCAGTGATGATTTAGTTAAGGTCTATTTTTTGAGAGGATGTTGAGGAGGGCCTAACTAAGTGCCATCCGCGGGGATTAACCCTGATTCCAGTCATAAGAGGGTGGCAGAACGCCCCCAACGTGTAAAAAAAACGGCAATTTTTTATCATTTAGTTAAGGCTGACATTTTCTCCAGCAGTCCTTTGATAGCCCACAATCATCGATATTATATTTGCAGAACGATTGGCCAGTCATAAGGGGGCGGCAGATCGCCCCAAACATGTCGTGTGAGTGATGAACTTTTTATTATTTAGTTAAGCTTCATCTTTCAATATGTTGTTGTGACAACTATTCCAAGTGTGAATGTCAATTTGCAGAACAAAATGACGGCATCAACACCCTGGCAGAATGATTTGAAGTTTTTACTTCAATCAGAAATTCAATTCTCTACAAAAAAGGTCTCTTGACTTTTTTTCGTATTTTGATTAGTTTCTGACAAGGAAGGTACCCGAGGTGTACCTCACCGATTTTCTTGATTTTGTGGTATGTGGTAGAGCATCGAAAAATATTGAATACGTATTTTTTTTACGTGCTAACTCCTCCATTGAAGGATTAAAAACCACCCTTAAAGTTAACCCCCAAAAACCATTTTTTTTAAATATCTTGAAAACTAATTAAAATTTTGCAACAATACCAAGTGCGCTTTTTAGGTTGTATTATAACAATATTGCGAATAGTATTTTGGACCCAAAGGGCCGCAACCCCTAAGTAATTTTGAGGGTAAAAACGATTTTTCAGAGTATTTTTTATCTGTAAAAATTCCTAAATTATTAGAATTTGAGCCAAAATAATTGGATAAAGTAGATAATTGAAAAATATAGTTGACGTGTTTTAGGAGATTTGAAAATAATCAATTTTAAGAGGGTGAGCGGGGGTAAGTCACCCCCGACTTGCACCAGAGCTAGATTTTGTAAATTTTCCTGATTCCGTGGTATGGTGTAGAGCATCAAAAAATATTAGACATGTATTATATATATATATATAGCATCTTCTCCTTTTAAGGGATGAAAACTACCCTTAAAGTTTACCCCGAAACAAAATTTTTTTTTAATATTTAGAAAACTAATTAATGTTTTGCAAAAATATCAATTGCACTTATTATGTTATATTAAAGCAATATTGTGAACTGTACTTTGGAGCCAAATGGCTGCAACCCTTAAGTAATTTTGTGGGTAAATGCATCTTTCAACGTATTTTTATTTTTAAAAATTCTTTAATTATAAGAATTTATTGAAAGGTTGAATTCTACCTTATAGTTCACTTGCAACAAATATCTTTTTACTTTTTTGGTATTTAATAAATTATTAAATTTCGCGACAAAACCAACTGCATCTATTTTATTATGTTTTCGGAGGTTAATTCAACTCCACTTTCTAGTTGATTCTATAAAAGTGAAGAGTAAAGTAGTCGAATCAAATATCTTTATTTATTTGGATTTAGACTACACAGAAAAAAAAATTCTAATCCTGGTTATGCGATTTTATTTCATACAAATATTGCTCGATATAATAAATGCCACGAGCACGATTTTTGTATACAAAGTATTCAACGAGATTTGTATAAATTTTATCCGACCATCCGACCTTAATCTATCGGCAAAATTTTTAATTATCTTCAACAAGCAATTAACAATTTTAATAAAAAATAAACAATAACAATTTATAATTTTATATTGTAATAATATACATTAGTTTAAATTATATGTATATGTATATCGGATGAGTAACAATTAGATGTTTTCGGTTTTCGGATTTGGAAAAATTACGTAAGACATTTTTCGGATAGCGTAATGCTAATGGATGAAGATTTAAATCTACATTTGCGGAATAATATAATAAAACTACAATAGTTCATAATCAACTTTCTTCCCCAAGATACATGAATTTATTCAAATATTCATGGTACAAGAGTGGCTATACGGATGCAAAACCTGCAAAGTTCGAAAATCCAGTTGAATTCGCCTTTAGATCACAATCTAGTATTCGCTGCGAAATACCAGGGTGTAAAAATGTAGCACTTTTAAAATGTGCATGGTGTAAAAAGTCACTGTGTCTTAAACATTTTTTTGAAGATTACCACTTTTGCTCCAATTATATGGCGTAATCTGATACTTTGTAAAAATTAGTCACACAAATGTAATTATACATAAGTTTAACCCCTTCCGGTATTATGACGAGTCTAGCTCGTCATCGGTTTTTCATGCCATACCGCACAATGACGAGCTACACTCGTCATGCGACTAAAGTTACTGTTGAATATGATAATTAATTTAGTTTAAAATTTCTAGTGTACTGAATTTGGCAACACTTTTGTTACTTGTGGAAATATCACATATCACTATCACATATTGTTTACCGTTAGAATTTCTTGGTACTGGCTACTAAGAGGTGCCGTGTGTGTTACAAAAATAAAATTAGAAGTGAGACTCCCTGGCAGTGTAAACAATGCAGGATTCCTTTGCACTTACCAGTGTGTTTTGGAAAGTACCACACGCTTGAAGACTATTGACTATATACCTTATTAAGGTTTCGCTTTGATTTTTTCTTAATTTTACCGTTTTTGATATTAACAATGTGTAAAAATGGATATTAATTAAGAATATGTAAGAATTATAAAATGAAACAAGTTTTTTTTAATAAAAATTAAATGGTTATTTCATGCACAGTTTTTCATTATTAAATCGTACCGGAAGGGGTTAATAATGACAAATAATAATTATGACAATAATAAAAATATAATAATTTAACTTTTAATATCTTTACAAATCCAACTTAAAGAATGTATATAAATACTATAGATACAAAAATATATACAGTGGTACCTCGACATACGAGTTTAATTCGTTCCGTAACCTTGCTCGTATGTCAAATTGCTCGTATCTCAAAGCAATTTTCCCCATTGAAATTAATTGAAATGCCATTAATCCGTTCCAGCTCTCAAAACACCACCTCAGTTGTTTTTGTTAAGTGTTTTTGAATAAGAAAAATGTATTTACAAGAAGAAAAATTTATTTATAAATAACAAATACATATTCTATAAAAACATAATAAAAGAAAACGTGAAGAAGTGAAGTGCTTACGGAAGCGCTTAATTTTCGTCACTGGTCTTCGCTTTTTTCGTCAAGCTTTGCTCATTTTCACCTGCAGATCGTTTAAAAAATCTGTCCAAGCAGGTTTGTTTCTTCCTCCCTTTCAGGATAGTCTGAGGTGGGAGAAACTGTTAGACGCTGCACACGATCCCAACATGCGCCCCGCAAGTTGGGGTCGTGTGCAGCGGTGTAGTGTGCGATTCCTCGTATATCAAATCTTGCTCTCATCTCAAAGCAAAATATCGCTCGCTCGGCGGCTCGTATCTCAAAACACTCGTATATTAGGGCACTCGTATATCGAGGTACCACTGTAATTTATAATTTTAATAAAATAAGTGCACTTAATTTTATCGCAAAAAATTAGTTTTCGAAATATTAAAAAAAATTCTTTGTGGGGGGTAAATTTTAAGGGTAGTTTTCATCCCTTAAAAGGAGAAGATGCTATATATATATGTATATAATACATGTCTAATATTTTTTGATGCTCTACACCATACCACGGAATCAGGAAAATTGACAAAATCTAGCTCTGGTGCAAGTCGGGGGTGACTTACCCCCGCTCACCCTCTTAAAATTGATTATTTTCAAATCTCCTAAAACACGTCAACTATATTTTTCAATTATCTACTTTATCCAATTATTTTGGCTCAAATTCTAATAATTTAAGAATTTTTACAGATAAAAAATACTCTGAAAAATCGTATTTACCCTCAAAATTACTTAGGGGTTGCGGCCCTTTGGGTCCAAGGTACTATTCACAATATTGTTATAATACAACCTAAAAAGCGCACTTGGTATTGTTGCAAAATTTTAATTAGTTTTCAAGATATTTAAAAAAAATGGTTTTTGGGGGTTAACTTTAAGGGTGGTTTTTACCCTTCAATGGAGGAGTTAGCACGTAAAAAAAATACGTATTCAATATTTTTCGATGCTCTACCACATACCACAAAATCAAGAAAATCGGTGAGGTACACCTCGGGTACCTTCCTTGTCAGAAACTAATCAAAATACGAAAAAAAGTCAAGAGACCTTTTTTGTAGAGAATTGAATTTCTAATTGAAGTAAAAACTTCAAATCATTCTGCCAGGGTGTTGATGCCGTCATTTTGTTCTGCAAATTGACATTCACACTTGGAATAGTTGTCACAACAACATATTGAAAGATGAAGCTTAACTAAATAATAAAAAGTTCATCACTCACACGACATGTTTGGGGCGATCTGCCACCCCCTTATGACTGGCCAATCGTTCTGCAAATATAATATCGATGATTGTGGGCTATCAAAGGACTGCTGGAGAAAATTTCAGCCTTAACTAAATGATAAAAAGATGCCGTTTTTTTTACACGTTGGGGGCGTTCTGCCACCCTCTTATGACTGGAATCAGGGTTAATCCTCGCGGATGGCACTTAGTTAGGCCCTCCTCAACATCCTCTCAAAAAATAGACCTTAACTAAATCATCACTGAAAAATGTCACTGGCTCTCCTACTAGTTGTATGATGTTTAATTCATTTTATTCAAATTATATATATAGTATACAGAATAATTTTAAACAATATAAAATTTCTTAAAAATAAAAAAATAAACTAAAGCAGTCTTTCAATATGTTATAATAACAACAAGAACATAAAACTATTCTTTCATAATATAAAGCTCATAGCTCTGTTTGTTTGCCAAGGAGTTGTATTTGACCAACAATGAGTTTGAAGTTTTACTTACTTCTTAGTAAAACATACAAAACAAAACAACGCACTCTCTACTTGCTCGACAATAATATATCTTCACTTGACATACTGTCACCATCGGTCACCTTCCTAATAGGAACAAATATGCGTCTGTCGCCAAACTTTGCCCGCACAAGTTTCACTTTCCACGCTCACTGCATCTCGACAATGAATGAAATGCGTTACCGACACGGCATGGACAACGTGACACATTGTGGCATAAAAAACTTAAAATCTAATTTGCTTGGATTGAAGTATTACCTTTTAATCTAATTTTAATCCAATTAATATTGAAAAATACTCCAAAAAGATTACAGAGTCTTATTAGATATATTTTGGATTACTTTTCAATACAAAAATTATTGCATTTTTGAGTAATACATATTCGATTAATATTTACTTTTAATTCGAAGTGGATTAAAAAACAGCTGCAATACAAGCAAAATATTAAATTTTACTACAAAATTTTTAACCGTGCATAAACTGTAGGATCGAGATATAATTGCCTAAGTATCTTCTTCGTTTATATTTATCTTAAATCCCTTCATCTCATTTGACTTCATGCCTCTCTTTAGATTACGTCCTCACAGTCTCAAAAAGCTATTACCTCGCTCATCCACACCCTTAACCCACATTTATTTTATTGTTATTTGGTTTTTCTTATTTGAATGAAAATGATTATTGCGGCAAAAAGGTTATCAAATATGAGTTTCGGGCCCCATTATGAATTATATTAGTCAAGTTAATAGGCGGAATGTAACAGATGTCAGATATCATTGTGGTGACTGATTAGGTCTATGATATGGCCAACAGCAATCCTTCCTGGCACCATGGGACTTAGTGAGAATGAACTTTTCCTCTTTGCCTCAGTTACTAAATTGCCTAGAGTAACTCAGATTTCGATCATTTGAGCCCTTTATCTTTACGAAATTATTAATCCCTTCTTGTCTAAATATTTGCGTCAGCCGCAATGAAACTGTTATTCGAATCTATTAATTTAATATATTTAATTTGAAAGTGCGAACCTAACAGCCTCATCTGCTTTTAGTATTTTCGCCCTCCTTAGAATTGCAAATGATCCGACCCCTATAAACCACGCAACCTTGCCTAACAGGTGTTTTGCTTATGAATAATTCATACCTTGCCCAGCGAGTGCCGCAAAAATTGTCAACTCAAGGAATCTCTATAGGTTTAGGTATTACCTTTGTATTCAATATTACTGTCAACTGGGAGTATGGCCAGTGTCCAAAATGTCTTTGCATATTCATAAAATTAATTAGTTGTGAAATGAATGATTTCCCCCTAAAATTACTTGCTAATGAACATGTACTTTTAGTAACGTTAACGTAATTAAGCGAATAATGTTTGATGGTTTTCCGAAAGCCCCATTTCACACTACATGAGGCGAAGCGATGATCTTGTTAAACATGACTAAATTATGAGAAACACCTTATTAAATTAATTGACTTAAAAAAGAGTAAGCTTACTTTTGTCGATTTGCCTATATTTATTTTTTCAATGATTTATTAAATACGAGCACCTTGACACGTTTCCTGTTTTATAATGGTATTTGTACAATAAATTGCTGTCCTTTTCAGTTCTGAGAAAGATAAATTTAATTTCGTTTCAAGAACTACCAAGCTCCAAATGAGTTATGAATCATAACTACATACATACTTCGCTTTTAAAGTTTTCATCATATTTTTGAGATGTCATACAATATTTTAGGGAGAAAACAATTTTTCATTGCCTTTTGTTTGAATTAAAATTGTCCATAGAAGATGACAGTTTTGGAAAACGTCCAGATTTAGTTTTAAGTTTTCCGAAGTATTTCAAACAAAACGCTATTAATCTTTAACAAAGCTGCTACTGTCGGGATTTATCTTCTAAAGAGCCTGTAATGCTTTTGTTTTTCTCCACAAATCATTAATTTCCCTTTTCAATTCAGACGTGATCTTGTAGCACTTTGTTACTTTGAATGAACTTAAATACAGAAAATAAAGTAATTCTCATTAAGTCCTTTGTGATAAATTAGCACAACATTTGCTACATATATGACTTTGAATAAATCTTAAATTTAGATATCCGAAAAGCTAGATTTTGTTAACTATAATTGAATGGATGGAATTGTAAAATAATTGCCTCAAGTCATTGAGTGCTATTTGTGAGATTTAGGGGCAAATGGAAAGAGCATCATACATTGCAGACCACAAAAATGTCTGCTGTTAAAACCCTTAACTGTGCGGACAATAAGAGTCAACCCTTCATAAATTTCTTTTCCCGGTTATTCTGGCCAACTAACTACCCGATTCGGATAGACCCTTTCAAGGGAAGATATGTTAAAGCAATTTGTACAATTCGTGCCACTGCTGAAAGCTTGTCATTATGAAAGAAGGAATCTTTTCAAAGACGGACAAAAGGAAACGTCGATATTGGTCAAATCTGGGAATCAGAAATAAAAATATTAGAAAAGCCCTTCGCAGTGATTGTTGGCTGGACTTGGCTTAAAGCTGATAGTCTTCTTTCACTACATTACTAATACTCCTTCGTATCTTAGTTCGAATAAAGCCAGTGCCATAAAAGAATAATACCACTACGGTATCAAAAATCGCTATGCCACAAATTGTTTTTTATGCACCTTATTGTTAGTCCTCAGTAAGCATGAAAACCCAATTTTAACAACAATAAATGAAAAAAACTCCTAGTGATTGTTTAAAGTACAGACACAAAGATAATTTTTAACATAATACGAAACTTTTAAGTCATTTCAATAAGTATTTTCCTTTGAAGAAATTCTCATTAGTTACGTAAAAAAATATAAAAGTTTGTAAGGGAACATCGACAAATTTTTAAAAGTAGTTAGATTAAAAATTTTCTTTGTGTCTATCGTCATGGTACTTTAAAAAATCGCTTTTACTTTTACATGCCTTTGTTTCCATGGCTAATAAATGCAGTATCATATTCGAATAGTTTAAAGTAATTAGGACTTTTTCTATTTATCTTAAAAGTTTATTTTTTATGTCGCACAAAAAATATACATAAGTATTTTTTATATTATAATTTACAAGTTTCAACGCTAAAAGCTTTTAGATATTTGTTTTTATAAAGACACTTGTGAAATGCCGCTAATGCTTGTTGCCAATGTTTTCGCCGTGTGCCATAATTTCACAAAAATCAGTAAAAGAAGATTTTTGAGATCAACGATTTCAATCTAGTTCTGCATTTATAAAATTCAATATTGCAGTTCCAAAATAGCGGGCTTTCAATATTAATTATTTATTAAAATCTTACAAATATGAATACACAATATTGCACATGAAAGCCCCTGTATTCTAAATTTATCTAATATATAGAATTAAATAAAATCTTTTTAAAAAATAATTCGTACAGCCCTCAGAACTTCATAAACCCTACTAAGTATGAAATAACACAAGGTTACAACATTTTTATACCCTTAAAAAATGTATTAAATAGATTTATTAATATATATAAAATATATTTATTATTAAAAATCTCTGATTTCGAAAAATATTATAAAAAAATTTCACCACGTCACATTTTTGAGAAAAATTGGGTTAAAAATTTAAAAAATTCGTATTTCACCTATTTTTAGAATTTTTTTAAAAAATAACGGTATATCGTACTGGTTCGAAGCGTACTTCAAATCAAATGAAAGTTTAAATTCTATACTATAGTTATAAAATATCAGTTAGTTAAAACCTTTGTTTAGAATTCAAATTTTATTTGACTTACGTTTGGAGCTGCTACGAAATTCCATTACTAAAATTTCCAAAAGTGGTTAAAATATGGTTATTTTCACTTAATAACCCTACTTTTCTCGAAAACTTAACGTGATGGGAAAAACCAATTTTACATTAGTGATTAGTGCCCATTACAAGAAGGAAAAAATACATTTCGTATGAAGAACAAAAAAAGGTTAAATTTGTCAGATTTTACTAAATGTTTAAAGTCGGTGTTGTTAAGATTTTACTAAATATTTGAAGTCGTTGCGATAATCCGAGTGATATAACTACTAAGAAAACATATACAATCAGTTTTGTTTATGTAACGACTACAAAAACAAATCTACATAAAAATATATTACATTTCTGACTACAAAAATTACAAATCTAGATGTTTTAGTAAAGGTTTTAGAAACCCAGTGAATGTTGAACGTATACGTAAATTTAATTAAAACAAACCAGTCGAATTCTGGGTTTTATATTCAGATATCGAGTGAATTTATTTTTTGGACATAAATGTAATTAAGAAACATTCGTTTGATTTTTAGTGCTTTTAATTCAAATTCTAGTGAATTCTAGTTAAAACAAAGACTATAGAATTCCATCGTTTATACAGGGTGGGCCATCTTACGTTTTGAATTGGAACTATAGGTTATTTTGAGGTTGACAGAAAGTGACAGAAAGTTAGTTTTATGTTTGACATTTATGAAATGGGTCGCTTTTCGCTTGAACAAAATTGGGAAATATTAAAAACTTATTTCCAAAGTGGTGAGTTCTCTACTCAAACTGTAAGAAATTTACGGAAAAAATTTGACAAAAAGGATGTGCCAAAAACGCAGTTTGTGGATCAATTTGTGAAGCGAGTTCGTGAAACTGGATCGTTGTTGGATAAAACAACCCGTGTACGTACTCGTCCAGTGCGCTCAACCGAAAACATCGCTGCTGTTGTTCAGAGTGTGCGTGAACAACCATCAACATCAACTCGTCATCGGTCTCAAGAATTGAACATTTCATGCACTTCTTTGAGAAGAATTTTGCATAAAGATCTCGGTATGAATACGTACAAAGTTCAATTAGTGCAAGAGCTGAAGCCGCATGACCATCCGATGCGTTTTCGGTTTGCTCAATAGGCCGAACACCGCTTGATCGGAGATGGGCATTTTTACCGAAAAATCATCTTTTCAGATGAAGCTCATTTCCACCTCGGAGGATACGTCAATAAACAAAATTGTCTTATCTGGGGCTCAGAAAATCCACACATCATCGTGTAGAAACCAATGCATCCACAACGAGTGACTGTCTGGTGCGGATTTTGGTCTGGCGGCATTATTGGGCCATTTTTCTTCGAAAATGAGCAAGGAAACGCCGTTACAGTGAATGGCGATCGCTACCGCGCCATGCTAAGCGATTTTTTGTTTCCCAAAATTTAAGAGTATGACATAGGCGACATTTGGTTTCAACAGGTCGGCGCAACGTGCCACACAGCCAACGTAACAATCGATCTTTTGCGCACTGTTTTCGGAAATCGCATAATCAGCCGAAATGCTGATGTCAATTGGCGACCTTGAAGCTGCGATTTGACTCCGTTAGACTTTTTTTTGTGGGGAGCCGTTAAGAACAAGTGTTACGCTAACCATCCAGAGACGATTGACGACTTGAAACGTGAAATCGAAGTTGTCATTGACGAAATAGAGGCCCAAACAATCGAAAATGTACTAAAAAATTGGACTGATCGAATGGGGTATCGTAAGGCTAGCCGTGGTTGTCATTTGAATGATGTTGTCTTCCATTCCTAAATGGAAAGGTTCAATCTTCTAATAAACTCATAACTTTGAAAAAATATTCATTTGTTTTTTTCATAGCCGATTCAAATTCCAAATCTTAAATGGTCCACCCTGTACCTGAAATTTTAGTTCATTTACATATAAATCTAGTCTAGTTCACTAGACTTATAACTGAGAATTCTAGGAATTCTAGTTGGAATTTTGCTAGATTCTACTCGAAAAACATTTTGTAGAATAGAATAAATTCAACTCAAATTCATAATGCAGGGAAAACATTTGGTTCGCCAAAACAAAGTAAAAGTTGCCTTGAAATACTACTTTATTTTGTTTGATACTTTCAGCTCGATTCAAAGCAAACATAAAGCATTAATATTCTCAGAAAAGTCCCGCATGCTGTAGCTTAGTCTAATGTTTCATTCATGACATAGGCTTGTCCGTCTGAGGAAAGACGTATTTGCATAAAAAACTGAAACCCTTGTCACTCCCTGTCTGATGATTATTTTGAAAGTAATTTCTTACCTTTTCTGTAGACGGA
The DNA here is from genome assembly GCA_949715965.1 of Dysmachus trigonus. Classification (NCBI taxonomy): domain Eukaryota; kingdom Metazoa; phylum Arthropoda; class Insecta; order Diptera; family Asilidae; genus Dysmachus; species Dysmachus trigonus. The sequence continues at coordinate 42,130,428 of OX454322.1, read as the reverse complement.
AAGCCTTCAAATTAAATTCGGTCAGGTAGACATTTGAGAGGAAGCTTTTACAAGCAACACCAATCTTATCCCATCAACCGAAATAATATGTTCAAATAAAAAAATTCGAATTTTATAAGATTTGAAGTTGCGATAAAATCGACATTAGGGCAAAAATCTCAAGACGGTTCACCCAGATTGAAACTGAAAAAGTGCCAATAGTAGAGTGACACTTGTAGCGAAATAAAAATAGAAATCCTGACGGGGAAGGCCATTCGCTTGGGCACTTCTTTTTAAATTGACTTCTTTTATGGATGACATCAATCTTTATGCAGATTTCACCTTTAAGTACCATTTCCTATTGAAATTTTTGAAGTGCAAATGAGTACTAAGGAAGTGGAGGCTCGCAGTATTCTAAAATAAATCTATTTCCTGCTCTTGTCTACTTGAAGTAAAAAGGAGATCATAGCGTAGGCCGTAACATTTTATGATTTCACGGAAACAACTTAAAGAAGCGCATAAGAAACCGGAAAGTGCTTAGAGAGCTTAATGCAATACAAAATTCAATTAGAGGGCTTACTTTTATTAAACTTTATTTTGAAGTGCTATTAAAGGCAGCGACGGCTTTACGCTATTCAGAAAATAACATTAAAGACTAAATGTCCGTAATTAGTGAGCGAAAAAGATTATTTTAAAGGCTGGAATACAATTTAAAATTTCGTAAGCACAACGATTTAAAGTCAATTTGATCGGTCATTTGGTAGCTTTAAACCTTTTTGTTAGGTAAAAATCAACATCTTAATCTCCACTCCTTACTTTGCACGGTGTCCTCCTTTTTTTTCTACCCGCGTTATTTAACCTCTCCAAAATTTTCCCTTTCATTTTGAGATAAATCAATTAAGAGGCCGAAAATTTCTTAATTATTAAGCATGCTCCAGTGCTGTAATTGAACCTGAAATTTCCAAAAATGTGTACCGAAAGTGAAGGGGAAATTGTTCATTTAAACATTTTCATTAATTTCAAGGAGCCGCTCCTAGAGAGAAATAATTAGGGGCAAAACATATTATTTAATTAATTCAGGATATTTTGTGCAGTCAGCATCACTCGAATAACATTTTTTATTTTAAATTCAAGTAACTTGATTTCACAGTCCTTGCGAAACAGACGCTTTCTCCAAAGGGTTAGATAGGTTTAATTCCCAAAAGTTTCAAGATCTCGACGGAAAGGATTCTTTTCTGTTTCAGCTATTTCTGTTGGTGTAATTGGCTTCTGTACCTTTTTTCGTTTCTGCCGGAAATGGTGGTGGATGTCGTCATGCCTTCTTTGAATATTAGATTGAAAAAAGGATAGAGTACTTGCCCTTAAATTTTCTGCATAATTAATTATGCCATAATTATATAAAATATTTTAAAATAAAAATGTGCTCAAATGCTTATAAAGTTCAGGTTAAATGTTTTAAAAATTATGCTTTATGTGAATGTGCACCGTACCGAGATGATGTGTGTCAATCGTTTAAATTAAATGTTTATTAATGAATCTCATCTACAGCATTACTTATACTTATTGTTAGAAAGTGGAAAAGCCTTATATTTTACCTGGAATAATTTCAGTCTACCGATTACAAATGTTACAGACTAGGAATGGGTATGCATATACATGTGGTAATTGATATAAACTACTTATACTCTAGATACTAACGCAGGCATAATATTCTTAAATTCATTTCTAGTTGTGTCAAATTCGAAAAATCACAATGTTTATTAAACAAGTACCATAAAGGGCGATATAGTAAATTTTCTTTTACTCATATTCTAAAAGGGGACATAAATCTCAATCAGACCAAAGAGCTCTGGATACTTTATGTGAGACATTAAGATGTCTCTGATAAAAAGAACTCGACTACAGATGTGTCTTTGATCTAATTTATGGACGATGGAATGTCATTCAAGAACTGCAGACAAGTAAATTTAAGTAACAAGAATCTGGTGAAATATCTCTGTGCAGATTCAATCCTATTATACTGATATAGGTAGAATAATAGCAGGACCATATTGCTGAGGCGTACTCTAATTTTAATCTGACCATAGCCATATAAAGTGTGGGGTGACAAAGTGGGCTATTAAATTCTGACTAATTTGAATCTTTTTTTTTTACCAAAAAGTAGGCATCAGAAACGAGGAAACACGTTCAAAATGCGAAAATGCTGATTTTTGTTTAGTCCTCAAAAATTAGCAATCGCGACTGGAAGCATCATTTTGCACATATCAAAATATATCTTTTGTAGAAATAGAAAAAATCATATTAATTATTCCAAGTTGATAGCTTCTTCTAGACTTTATCTTTTCATTAAATTTTATCTGAAGTACTTATCTTACAACTTAATATATTTATAAATTTTTAAACAAAACACCTATTCGCTTTTAAGAAAGCTAAAGACTAAATTTTATCGGGTTGGCTAATAAGTAATGAGCGTTTCAGTTTTTATTTTCTGGAAATTTCGGGTAAGGTCGAGAACGTTCTGTTGCAGGGGGTATATAAAGAGCGAGTCGTGAGCATGCCGTCAGTAATGTTTCGGTTGTCATTGCGTAAAGAACCACGAAAAAAATGAGTGATATTAAAACGCATATTCGGCACTGTTTATTATACGAGTACCAATCTGGGCATTCGGCTGCAGAAGCTGCACGTAATATATGCCAGAGGATAGCTGATGATGCAGTCTCCGAGGCTACAGCAAAGCGGTGGTTCCAAAAATTCCGCAAGGGTAACTATTCCTTGATCGATCAACCAAGGTCTGGGCGTCCGGTAGAAATAGATATAAATAAACTGAAGGCATTAATTGAAGAAGATTCTCGAAGCACTACGCGCACGGTGGAAAAGTATCGGTTTGGGGAAGACGTACAAATATGGTGTTTGGGTACCCCACCAGTTGAACAAAGATTAACTGACTTACCGTGCAGATATCTGTGCATACCTTTTATCGTTCCGTCGCACATTTAGCTGGCTAGACCATCTCGTTACTGGAGACGAAAAGTGGGTTATCTATATCAGCCACACACGCAAGCGCCAGTGGCTGGGCCGCAACGAACCAGGTAAACCTACGCCAAAAAAAGATCCTCATACTCGGAAAGTGATGCTCTGGGTCTGGTGGGACATACATGGAGTAATATATTGGGAAATTCTTCCTACTAATACCACGATGACGGCAATAGTATAATGTAATCAACTTGAAAATCTAAAGCTTGAACTCCGTCGTAAACGTCCACAACATGACAAAATATTTTTCCTTCACGACGATGCCCGGCCGCACATCGCTAAGAGTACCCGACTAAAGCTACTGGAGCTCAACTGGGAAATAGTGCCACACCCTCCATATTCGCCGGACTTAGCCCCAACGGATTTCAGTTTATTCCGGTCTCTCAGTAATCATTTACAAGGAAAAAGCTTCGATGATGAACATCAGTTGCAACAATACATAGATGAATTCTTCAAAGCAAAACCGGCGAAGTTTTACAGGGATGCCATCCACTCTTTGCCGAATCGTTGGCGGATGGTAGTAGATAATGACGGTGATTATATTGTTAACGATTAATAGTAAATTATTAAATAAATAAATACAAACATAAAGTCATGTATGTCGCTCATTATTTATTAGCCAACCCGATATTTCATGGAAAAGACAAACTGTTTCTTTTCAAAACCTGCCAATTTTTTTTTAAACCTGCCACAACAAAAATAATGTTAAAATTGCAGGAAAGTCCGCAGTATTTCGTTTTATAAAACACGACATTTTGAACGCCTTGCAAACTATCACATCAATATACTTCGTAAAAGTAAGTTTTTCACCAATTTTTATGTTTCAATTATGACATCGGTTTATATTTTATAAATATTTTTCAGCTTACTACTAATTTTAGAGAAATTAAATTATTCTTATTAGAACAATGAACGAATTACATTATTATATAGAATTATATAAATTTTAACTTAAAATTCCTCTATTTCTATTAAAACTTTCAAAATAAATTGGTAAACACCAAATTCTTAGCTTTCGGTCCATCATCATCTTCTAGAAAAATTTTAAGAAAATATATTGTTGATATCAGAGCAACCAGAGGTTTTGAAACCAATTTCATTTCTTTATTTAAAACGTTTATCATAATAGTATGATCCCGGTTATTTGAAACATTCCAATAGCGCAGTAATGTCATCTACCTACTAACAATACATGGAGGCTAGACTAGATGTTTTTATTTTACATAGTATTAACATAGTTATCTCGAAAGTAGTAATAAAATTTTATTTAGTACGTCAAAATTTCTACAGATAACTGATGAGCCCGATACTTTGCTTTACTGGCTTATTTCACTCAGGTTTATGCATTGATTAGGCACTTAAAATTCAATTCAACTTTATCCTAACAATGAATTTGTAACTTGCTGGGCCGTACTAAAATCCTTTTCCAACAGTCCCCGGGCAGATCGACTAAAGCTATAAAATTTTACTTCGGCATGACGCATTTGAATCGAATTTGAATTCTATGGTCAATCCCAGGTCGTTTATTTTGAGACCATAAACCAACCAAATCCAATATAGAAAACCCTCAGCGAAATAATATTTTTACTGCTGGTACGTGTGATTCCCAAGATACTAAATGAACTGCTTTATAGCTTTTGAGAAGAAGCGCAAGTAATATTACGAGGTCATAAGGACCAAGAATTTCGGTGTGAGGAGCAATTTGTTTGTTTTAGAGCAGCAGTAAAATGATTAACACACCTCTTGGCCGAAGAGATGAGACTTGCTTCTTTAACCTAAAATGGATGTTATTAAGTCTCGAAAGGCTTGCAAAGTATATAACAAGTATAATAACTACCACGAGGCTTACAGGACAAAAGGTGAAACACAAGTGTTAATAAAACAACTTTACAGGTTTAGGCATTCACTGATTTTATGTAATACAAGCACAAACACCATAAATGATTTACGCTAGATTTAAAACAAATTGACAACTTTGGGGCAACAAGTGATCTTCTAGATTCCCAAGCATGGCAACTGTTTTGTCTTCAAACGGCAGCATCATCTAGCCGCATAATGGAGGCAATTCGTAATCAGCGCTGTTCTGATCGAACTGCATTATAACCATCTCAAACGTGAGTATTGTGCTTGCCATCTGAAAATAATCAAACGAATTATAATCAAGAAAGTCACTTTTTTTTATTGAATTGAAGTCAACATAATGCTTCGATACACACTGTGAGGGCTATCCCGCGTGTGAAATGAAAAAATCCCATCGCCGACAGTCCAATAGTCTCCGAATTCAACTCATATAAGAATCGATCAGCCTGTTGAAGTAGAAAGATTTATTCATTTAATCCAGTAATGGATGCGAGGACCCTTGACTTTTTAGTTCATCCTGATAAAAGGAATAAAATCAACGGAATTCTTTCAATTGCCAAATTATTGAACCTTTTCTTTCCCGTTTATCGTAAATACGTATAATGAAGAGGCGGTTTTTCCTTTACGCTTTTGATTTACAGTCATCATGTTTTATATTAAATTAAGTACGCAAGGATGACTTTGATGTGCTACGTTGAGTCCAATATTTTAGAAATAAAGTGTGTTTTTTTAAGCGCGTCTGGATTTAGATATTTACTGATTTTGGAAATAAATTCCCAATTTTTGAAATCGTTGCTATAATATACATCTTCCCGCAATGATTTATTATACCTTACCGAATCCAAATTACATTCACGCTTACTTGGCAGTTATCCCTATATGAAATCTGACGCCTCTTAAAGAATACACTTTATGTTCAGGCAGATTATTAGATAGGTGGGGTAAATCGTATAGTAATTGCCCATATAAGATATTGGAACCTGTTCCTTCTTAAAAGTAAAAGATATTCGTTTTTAAAGAAATGGACTTTGCATCACTTTGGTTATTATATTTATTTATTGAGCACTAGCAATTTTTAAGCTTTATTTTAAAAATATTATATATAGTAAATATGTAAACTATAGAAAAGTAAAAATCACCTAAAAGTGCTGTTATTGCACACAAACTTTCATTACCCATATATGTATCGGTGATACTGGTTGCCAATTACAATAAAATAGAAGTAATTAGTAATAGGAAAACAAAATGGAACTGATTAATAATAGGAAAATATAGAAAAGTGCAAACAAAAGTATTAGGTTGTAACATTATAATCTGATAATTTTTTAAGAAACTCTATTTTGATATTTTTGTACAATTTAGCTTAACATTTTTTTGAACATATAGTCCATCATTATCAATGATCTCCTGCCAACGTTGGGGAAGCGACATTATTCCATTCTCGTAAGACTTGGGCTGACGAGAGCTAAAAAATGCCGACAACCACTGTTCCAATGCATCTCGGTCATCAAAAGATTTTCCGCTATTGTGAGCCTGCTACGATCGGAACAAGTGGTAGTCAGAAGGAGACATATCCGGCGAGTATGCAGGATGGGCTAAGGAAATCCAGCCTAGCTCCATAATTTTTTTACATGTCATCGAAGCGGTGTGAGGGCGGGCATTGTCGTGGAGGAGGTATACAGTTCCTTGTTCTCCTTTAAGATTCACGGCTACCTTATCCATCATATCAGAGTAGCGTTCACTATTTATAGTAGTTCTTTGTGGTAATAGTTCCCAGTAGATAATGCCGTGCACATTCCACCAAACAGTCAACATAACCTTGTGTATAACAATTTTACTATTTAATTTTAATTTAACTATCGGTACTTCTCTTTGACCCGCGCTAAGCCATTGTCGCTTATTGTTATGGTTAACATAGAGCATCCACTTCTCATCCCCGGTAACCAAATTACGAAGTCAAGCAAAAGTACGATATGAAGTGAGTAATTGCGTACAAACCGCCACTCGCATCATCCGTTGACCATCCGTCAATTCGTGGGGTACCCATTGACTGTGCCTGTATACTTTACCCATCACTTTCAAAAGTCGAGCGATAGTAGTATTGGAGCATCCGAGTTCTTCTTCAAGTTGACGAGTAGTCCTCCTTGGATCTTCTTCGATGAGCTGCGCTAGTCGATCGACATCAACCTCAACCGGCCGCCCTTCGTGAGGTTTATCTTCAAGGTTGTAGTCGCCATTCGAAAAACGTCGAAACCAATCTACTGCTGTATGATAAGAGACCGCATTTTCTCCCATACATTGACACATATTTTGTGCCGCCTGCTTAGCTGTATGCTTCAAACGGAATTCATAAAGTAGAAGGACGCGGATGTCTCGTCTTTTCAAATCAAATTTTTCCAGAATGCTACTCGCTGCGCTGTCGATTATTGCACTGATGAACTGAGCGCGCTCACGGGTATTTATACTCATAGTCACAGAACTTTCTCGAAGTTATCAAAAATTTCCAGAACGTTTCCGAAAAAATTATCAGATTATTATGTTACAACCTAATAATAAGCAATAATATAAAATATTAGCAATCTAGTTGTTTCTTTATAGTAGTAAACAATAAATGAGGAGTATACTTCACTAGTAGCCGAGAAAGAGAAAAGAACTTTAATAGGTAGGTACTTTTCCCTGAAAATAAGAAAATAATCAATAGTGTGGACAGCTTTTTAACGTTTCTTTGACATTGCTTACAATTTGAAAATTGTTCTTATCCGTTTTGAATATTTGATGTAGTTGATCAGATCAGGAAAAAACCCTTTTTCAATGTACTTTTAAGTTAATTTTAAGTGTTCCCCAAATCTTCATGTACAACTTGATATCATGATTAGCTAAATTAAATTAAGAGATATTTAAATATACCACCTAATTCAATGCCCAAAGTCTCGCCATCAATATACTAAGCCTGTTCACACGAAATCTCTCACGATCTCACAAGTAAAAATGGAGAAAGCCTCTATATTTTATTCAGTTTTTTAAAAGTTCCTAATTTAAAAATTGAGTATATATCTACAATCTTTTGTATAATCAATCTTTATCAAATCCGTTGCTTCACTTTATCTAATATTGGGCGCTTTTAGTATTAATGTAAACAACACTGTATGTATCATTTGCACAAATAGAAATTCTTCAAAATAAACTCAACTCAAATGTTTCTTGTTTAAAAGAACAAATATATTATGCAGTAAAGGGCCTACGTAATTAACATCATATAATTATTTATAATTTTCGCCGTCAATTTTGAGCTACTCTAAAACGATAACGATGTGGGTGATCATTTTGTATCAAAACTTGAGTCAGTTGGACCTTGTAAGAGAATAATCCGCAGCAGAGCCGGATTATAGGTAACGCCAAGGACGCCATGGTGTAGGACGGTAGATTTCTAAGAAGCAGCAAATATCAGGACAAAGTTACAATAACTATCAAAAAATTGAGAAAAAATGTTGGAAAAAAAAGGAATTACAAAAAATATTTATCATGTTATAAAACATTTTACGGGTGTATCGAAAATCAAGAAGCAAAAATAGCCGGGAGAAAAGCGAGTATACACACCTTTGTGCATTTGTTCTCGAATTGGCAATAAACGTTCCACTAGGCTACACTTTAGTCATATATTTTTAGAAATCGACATTTTCCACTTAGCATACTCGTATTTGAAAACCAAAAAGCGATATTCGAAAATCGAACCATGGCTTTATTTTCGATGATGATTTTCTATGATGTGAAAATTAATATTTTGTAAGAAGTTCTAATTGTTGGGTGTTATACCATATTTGGTCCAAATTCGGAGTTATTGGGGCGGCAAAATATCAGCGGCGTACCATCAGTGAAGCTGATAATCCGGCTCTGATCCGCAATTCTTATGCAGAACTCTTCTCAGGCTCACGAAATTTCCTCATAATCTTGCTTACAGCAGACGCAGTTGGTGTATATCTCCCAACGTTGTTATTCATTTCGTATCGTGAAGATATGATACTCTATTTCTGTCAAGATTTTAAGCATGAAAGTGCTGTCTGTGTCAAAATAATATGTAATTTAAAAAGAAACCAACAGATGTTCCACCCTTTACAATCATCAAAAAGAAAAATTACTGTCCTGCGGAACTCTATTATTCTCCTAGTACCAATTTTCAGAGCCCTAAAACACACACCGAAACCAACATTAAATATTGTCAGGGACACTGTTAATATTATTTCGTTGTAGAGAATGTAACAGCATAAAATGTCACATACTTTTTGCATAGTAATCCTTTGCACAGCACGCTACGATGTACAAAATGCTATGGGTTCCCGAAGGACTTTTCCTATACTACCCATTGGGCTCTCAACGAAACAATTGCCCTTTTATAGCGGCGGAAAAAATATTCCAGTGACATCAGCTATACTCAGAAAGCTGCCACTGAATATTGTTAGGCATAAAGCAACACACAGCTCTAAGCTATTACCGCAGCAGCCATAATCTCGAGAAGGCGCAATATTTTAAATTACCTCTTCGCACCAAATATGACTGGGCACATTCCTTAGGACTCGTGCTGGCATTTTGGAGACTTCGTGGATACTGGCAGCGGCGATAAATAAAAATGCAGTCCTCCCTATTAGATATAGCAGAGAATACCAAAAATATGCATAGTTGATGGAGTACCTCAGCACTCTGTAAGGGTGGAAATTGGATTAGCCGGCCTGTAGGAGGGTTTCATTCCTTCGCTGGTTACTTGAATATATTCATAAGCTGATAGCATATAAAGTACAGATTGTTGACGCACGACAGTAGGATAATAAACGATAGCTCTTTGTCAACATAGTCTAGAAGATTCAGGAGTATAACAAAATCCAGCCGCATCTCCCGAAAGAACTCCTCTGTTATATATCTCTGTAAGAGGACATCATTTTGGAACATTACTCATAGCGAATTTTGTAATATTAAAGTTGTTACCTCTTGCGCCAGCTTTGTCCGCAGATGATAGTAGAACTGTTTAAATCGTTCTGTCAGTCCTAAGCTAATCAGGATTATGAAAAGGTCAGTAAAATTCCATACCAACGTGCATGCGATCGTGAGAGCCTTAAAGAAAACGAAACAAGTTTTACTAACAATAAGAAATTCTCGAAATATATACCTTTGAATAATTTATGTAAATTCTGTCTGCGGCAGGTGGTACCTACCTTATGGGGCGGAAAAAATTTTCTTCGGTGTTTAACTTATAAAAACTGCTTTTACCCGTAAAGAAAATGATTTGGATATAGGGTACGCACATTCAGAGGTGAATTATATCACGGAAAAAAGAAGTCAAGAGCTTATAGAATATAGGAACGCCCGAGTTTATAATTTTTTCATATCCACACTCCACCAACTAAACTAGTTTGGGATCCAGCAAGCTAAAGAGTTTATCAGACCCTATGCCTACACTGAAATCAACGGTTTGAGAAAAGAGGATTTAAGATTGTTGGTAGGCTACTTATCTAGCCACCGTGGGCTTACATAACATTGGCCTGTCAAATGAGACGGAATATCATCTGTGCCTTGAAGACGATAAAACTACATACATCTTGTATACAGAATTTCCAATAGGAATGTGTGAAAACTAATGAGTCACTATTTTTTAACAAATGGAGAGATCGGGAAAATATAAATACTTTTTAATAAAGAAAAGTCGTCATTTTCATTTCGTATCCATTTTATTATAAAAAAAATTAAACATACTCAACACAATCCATTAATTTAAAAATATAGTGAAGAACGAGAATTATTAATGATATATCGTCGTTGCGCGTGCAATACCGCGAAAGAGCAGTTTGTAAGTACCGCGTAACAGCAAAAGGCGCAAAATTGAAATGTTGCGCCTACGGATTCTTAACATAGTTTCGCTCCATATAGATCTCACAGAATTAAAATTAGCCTATAACAAACCTCATTTTTGGCATAAAAAAATTCAATTCTATATAAATGTTTCATTTCAAAACCGCGTACCTGCTAATTGTAAACTACTTTTTCTCTAATTTGTTGTAACAAAACCGCGTAAGTGACTTTATACAGAATCTAAGCAAGTTATTAAAGTGATTTTATACGGAATCTAAGCAAGTTACTAGTAAGCTAACGTTATTTTCCTATAAATTAGGTCGCAAAGAAGTAGCCTTAGAGTTCAGTCCATAAAATATACTTAGTTAAATGGCTAAGATATTAAGTTTTTTCTTCCTCCTGTAAAATCGTAAAAACGCAGATACGCGGTATTTACAAACTGCTCTTGCGGTATTGCACGCGCAACGACGATATATGTATTTTTAAAATGTGAACCATCTGTATTTCTTTGAATCTTCCGTCGGCGAAGAGACGTACAAATTGATGAATCCTTTCGTCATACGAAAAAGAAAAGTCTCATAAAATCTTTTTATTTTATTCAAGACGGAGAAATACCTCATCGCATACATATACAAGAAGTATTTAAAGCCATCAATCAATTTTATGGCGATCGAGTTATTGGCCTAGGGTATCTACGCCTTGCTAGGGGAAAAGGAATAGAATAGCCACCTTACTCGTCAGATCTCCCTCGATGTGATTTCTTTTTATGGGGCTACATTTAAGATCACTGCTATAAAAATAACCCAAAAACAATAGAGGATTTTATTAAAGAAATCTGGAAGATCGTCAATGGCACTTCAAATGAAACGTTTGAACAATTTTTAATAGTTTTAGAAAGCATTTGGATATGTGCCAATTATGCCAATTTAGATGGTTAAAATTTCGAAAATATATGTCTTTAGTAACTCACGTTCTTTACTATATTTTTAAATTAATGGTTTATATCAAATAAGTTTAATTTCTTTATTATAAAATGGGCATGAAAAGAAAGTGACGACTTTCCTTTTATAAAAGTTTTTACATTTTCCCAAACTCCCCATTGGTTAAAACATAGTGACTCATTAGTTTTCACTTATTTCTATTGGATACTCTGTACATATCCTGCTTTAAAACGGTTCAGAAGAAAAATCTTCACTCAGAAGTTTTTGAATTTAGCTGACGTTAGTTCCTCTTCCATTAAGGGACCTTCTGGCAATCCTTAGTATAACAGATTATCTTAATAACCGTACTAGTTATAATTTACAATATATCATCGTTACGTTGAACTCTGACTACCCGTAATATATAAAAATTTTAAGAAGGCTGCAACACGGCAACAAAGTCTGTACTTTGAAAGTTTCATTCGGCCGCAGGGGGTCCGTTTGTCGGAGAAAATCGGCCGCACAACGGTCGCACTATAAAATATATAAAAATGGGATTAGTACATGTAAGGCCGTAGCTCCGCTACCACGGCTGCATCCTTAGTTGCCCCATCGGCTGAACCAATTTATAAATACATGTGTATCTATATAAATGGATTCAGCCGTGTTGCAACAGAAGCACGGCCGTCGTCGTTTGTACTCAAATTCGGCCCTCATACGGCCGAGCCTTCAAAATTGTTCACTAATTATGTTTTACTCCGTGCGGCTGTCGTGTGGCGGTTTCATATTTTTCAAAAACACTATGGACTGCATGCAGCCGTCATACCACCCTAGAAAACATGCGACCGATGTGCAGCCAACGTTCATTTTTACTTGGATATTAACAACTTTCAGTGGCCAACTTCCAAACCGTCCAACAGCATCAGACTCTACAGCTCAAAATAGAAGCTGCTACCTTTTTTACATTTATCACCTAAACCGGCCTTCTTTCAAGCCTCCAGTCAGAAGTTTTTTAAATCATGCAAAAGTGACACAGTTAAATTTCTAAATCGTTAGCACAACGTTTATTGCACCCAACTAAATTTTTTTTTTTTTGCCTTACCTACCTAAAGCTAAAAGCTCCCCGCTTCTTTTTCAGTTTACGCATTTTTTCTATCGTAAGAAACTTAGATCCTTGAAGTCAATGATCTCTTTCTTTCTATATTCCGATAATTGTTATCGTTAATTGCTAATTAACTGGCGTTGGGGTAATAGGGTAGGCATAAGCAAAATACGCCAAGAATTTTTGAATTCACGTATTTAAAAAAAATTAAAAAATTGAGTAAACTTTGACGTGCGAGGTGAAAACAAAATTGCAATACAAATTAGTCTGAAGAAATGAATTTTAGATGTGGGACCTATTTAAAAGAATCAATTAATTAAAACGTATTTTACCAGATCTATTAATTTTGAGTTTGAAAATAGAGCTTATAATGTTTAACTGGCTGAGCTTATCTTCTACAGTATGAATAAAGCTCTAATGTGGTGATGGTGGCAAGAGCATACAAGTTTAGTTCATCCACTAGGGTAGTATTTATAATAGATATTTGAAATAGATATATAATATATTTCGTAATTATTGCAGCTAACAATGGGTAAACCTACTTTACTTATTAAAGGTGTGTAATACACTTCTGCGTACTCGATCTTTAACGCCGACTTATAGGACATTCTTGTAGCGGTAGTGCTCGCGGCCTATATAGCAATCCACTGTCCCACATACATCCCGCGCCTTCCGCGGTGGATAGGGGAATGCTCTCTACGCTCAAAGAGCACTGAGGAACAGATTCCTTGGGCAAATCAAAATCAGACAATAAATCGTAGGATGACATCACATAAGTTTTAGATCAACTAATCCCTTAGTTATTATTGAGTTGAAATGGCAAATTTTCAAGCTTTTCACGTTCGTGATTAAAAAGTATGAAATCTTGTCATGGAATTCAGTTTGACCTTGAGATGAGCTTGAAGGTCACTGGCAAGGTCACGATTGAAGGTCCCATATAATTACCTACAAAAACATTTGACAGGGAAACAAAACCCATAAGGTTTGTGCGGGGTCCTTTACAAAATTTTAAAATAACCGTTATATTATCATTATAGTTGTCGTTTATATTCACTGCCTGATCAAGTTCCTTTGCAATACTAATAAAAACCTTCACTGTTTGATACGGAAAAAATTATGCCTTCACCTTAATAGACACTAAATATTTCACCTCAATATAAGAGTTCCTCTTGATACGAAACCCTAAGAAGATACATGTTATAAAATGTTGTCCTAAGTTAGTCATTAATCAATCAATTTATAAACATATAATAATTTTAATATGTATTTTGTTTAAGTTTAAAAGAATACCATATTTTACATAATTTTACAAAACAATCATTTTACCTATATATACAGGGTATCCCATTTAAGGGGGTAGTCCAGTGAAAAAAAAATTTTTTTTCGTTTTTTGTTTTTTTGCTTAAATCTACTCTACTACACCTAGAAAATATTCCCTTAAAATATCTAAGCAAAATATTGAATAGTTTTAAAGATACAGAGAGTTTTCGAGAGACGTGTAATCCGAGCGCTCGAAGGTCCCCTGGCGTGTTTCGGAGCAAGGAGGACTCTTGTATTTCTGTTTGCTCCGCCCATTTTTTTTCGGTTTATAACGGTCTAGGTCCTTCTGCTTTGTATTTAAGGTTAGTTATGTATTTAGGAGGCGTCGCGTTATCTATGGAGCAGGCATCGCTGACTAAGGTAAAATTAATTTTTTTAGCTTTTTTCCGCATAAAAAACTTTAAACGCGTTTTTCTGAAAACAGCATGTTTTGACTCGGCGGACGTCAGATCTCAGAGTCTTTTGCTCCGATTGATCTAAAAATTTAGCTGTATATTTCTTGATTATGTATCTTTCGTCGGAACTAGAATTATTAAAATCCATTGTTTATTTACAAAGTTATAAACAAATTAAGCACCCGAAAAACACCCGAAAAATTCGAAATGCCGCCATTTTGTTATTTTTTATTGAAAATTAAAAATTCTAGTTCCGACGATAGCCAATGTTCTACAGATTAAAACCTCATTTGAATTTTTTGTTTCAAATGAACCGTTGCAGAGATTCGACGTCCGCCAACAAAAAAATTTTTTTTTTGGAGCGGCCATTTTGTCGGGATGACTCATCGAAAACAAAAAAAAAAATTTTTTTTGTGTATTTTAATAGTTGTACTATCATATGTCAAAAAGTTTTTTAATAAAAATTGACTTCTAATATGAAAAAAAAATCGTTGAAAAAACAGTCGTTTTCACTGGACTACCCCCTTAAAACCCCCATCTGAATATCTGGAAAACTACACGTCCTAAGAATAAATGTTTCAGACGAAAGTTATAGGGGAGCGAGGGGGACAACTAACAGTAACCTTGACCTTGGTTTTGAGGTCAACAGCCAAGGCAGGTAGATTTTTTTAATAGGGCGAGCCCTATTTTCTCTCCGGAAATGGAAACAACGGGAAATTTTATACTGAGATATGAACTTGACCTTGCCCTTGAGGTCAAGAACCAATCTAATTTTAAGGCTAGGTAGATTTTTTAAGCGGGTACCCCCGATTTTTATACCGGAAGTGGAAAGAGCGAGAAATTTTACATTGAGATACGGCGCTGACCCTGCCAAAAATATTGATTTTCCAGCGATAACATGTTTAACCTTTAACCACTTTCAGAAATAACTGTTGTATATCTATATATAATACTAATCGAACTATTATTAAGACGCTCAATTTGGAGATAGATATTTTTGTGTCGTAATTTTATTAGATACTCGTATTCTTGAATGACCTTGTCCTTGCATTACACACAGAACTTAGCCATTTAATATATTTCAGGACTTGTCGGCTGACTTTACTTACTAAACTGTGTATGTTCAGTACTCGTAAGGTGGGCTGTGTATATGGCTTTCCTAAACAGTACAAATTATGGTATGTATTCCGTCAATGTGTACACCTAGACTTTTTGCGAAATATTTTTTCTAAAAGGACCATCAAAAGCAGATTAGAACAAAATAACTGACATTTTAATATTTCTTAAATTTATTATAAAATACCTGTAAAGCCAGTGGTATCAAGTTATGATAAGGTAGTACACGAAAAGCGCCTTGATAATTTTCTAAGTAGTAGCCTTCAATAGGATTAATAGTCATATTACAAGTGACATATTTCTCACGAAATGTGTAGATTGTTGAAATCTCATACATGCCGTGTTCACCTAAAATATTAAAATTAATTTTAATTAAAAGTAATTGTAACTTAAATTAGTTTTTATATGGATGATATTATAATAGATTCAATTAAACATTAGTACTATTTTTCCTATTCAACATATAGTAGCTGCACATATAAATATTCGTATAACATTTTTTACATACCCAATGCCATTATACCAATTAAGGAGGCAATACGTTTGCATTTTGATGATAATTTCGGCTGTCCCTCGTACTTATAATTTAAAACTTTTGCCTCTAGCTGGGACCACTTGGAAATAATATTCGGCCAACGTTTCGCAAAAGCAAAAAACATTAAATATGCAATTAAGTTCAACGTAAAGAAAACCACGCTAACTAAAATGGAAATAAAGATGTAAACTTCAACGCACTAACATAAGTCATCATAACATCTTACCCAAATTTTGAGCGGTAATACCGATCTGAATAATGTACATCCATAATAAAACAACAAAAGTGAAATTCAGTGACTTCATGGCAATTGCAATCAACATTGTTTTGGAGAGCCAGGAAAATCTCAAATTATCTAAATTCCTGGAATCAAGCCCTTTGAGAGGCATAATGCCAAATATCTGAACGAATAATATAACTTTGAAATTAAAGATAATTAATTTAGATTGTAACAAAGTCAGATTGTAACACATTTTACCAGGAGTTATAGCCGCATGAAAAGAATCGACACTCATCTTTACACTAGACAAGACGAGTAAGTTACGAACTCTGTTCCTATTAACGTCCGAACAACTAACTAAAAACTTTAGAACTGCTGTTGCCAGGACTATTATTCCGTTTCCCATAGGACGCTTACAGAACAAGTAATGCACACGTTGGAATCGTGATTAGGCAAACTACCGGGTTGAAACAAATCAAATTAGTATTCATCAGATGACCCAGATATGTCACTAATTAAACAAAACTTCATTGGTTCAATGAATAGTGGTTCTCCGTACAAATATTTACAGAGGTGAGTTGCGGATATAGATTAATTGGAAATATGCAGGTGCGCAAAGTAATTATTGACATCCCTACAAAACAACTATTAAATGATTGTGCTAAGATCGATTTATATTTTAAATATATAGTGTGGTAGTAGGTTAGAGTCGAACAAGTTGGGGTACCCTAATTTTCGCAGAATTCAAGCATAATAGATATAATTTAGAAATGTCCTTGGATTCCCTTACAACTTACTAACCGGATCAAAATTGCTGTGAAGAGAAAATATAATTAGGAATGGTAGGACTGCAAAGCCAAAAAGTCGCTTTTTTGTTAACTGCTTATTATTTTCTAATATTTTTCGACGCTTCGCAAGCAGTACTTTCATAGTATTTAAATAATAGTAAGGGTGTATTCATTTTACATGTTTTGCAGATTCTTTTAAATTAAACTAAAGACCAATTTGGAGCCCAACTCAGAGTCGAAAAAAATTGTGTTGTAGGTCTGTTTTGATCTTGTTTTTAAATAATTGAGAATATACATTTTCTAACCAAATATCATTTTATTTTGGTAATGTCGGTAAGCACCAAAAATAATATCACTAATATAAGTCAAAAGTCACCTGTCAAGTCGGCCCCTATGACGACGACCACCGGGACGTCTAGAGGCAGTGTCGCTCCAGCTGGAGGGTGAGTCAATGTTGTTTCCACTGCTGGACCCTCAACTAGTTGAGCCACTGTCAAGTCGGCCCCTCGGTTATGCAAAAAAAAGCCATTAATAAATTACGTTACGCTCAAAGAGCAGTCTGTTCGTTACTCCTCGTTACAGAGGGCCCCGGGGAAAAGGGGAGAGGGGGATTCCTACAACTGTTACGTAACATTATTAATCCAAACTTAACGATGAAAAATGTGTTCCCTTGCAAGCACGTACAACAGATTTAATATCGAAATTTTCACTTGTTAACAATGAATTTAAACAAATTATTATAAATTTTGGTCCAAGTGACTCAAAATTTAAAAAATAATTACATTTTTTTAAAGTACTTTGTTCTACAGACTTTATGAGTACTACACACTATGTTTTTGAGAAGCTGCAAGTCTGCGAACACACTACAAACTATTTTTCTAAGAAAAAATCTAATCATATTCGCGCACCGTTACCTTAGCATTGATTCAGTTTTACACCATGCTTTTGGTTAGTCGCAGTCATAGTCGTAGTCAGCTTACTTATCGCCTACAGAAGTGTGTTTTGTCAGAATTTTATTGTATTCCGTTTTTCCTTTAATTCTAGTAAGGTAAAAATGTGTGTATTGCATCAGTGCTCATCATTACGCTCATCATATGATCATTACGCTCATCATATCAACATTACGCTCATCATATGATCATCACGCTCATCATATCATCATTACGCTCATCATTACAATCATCATATCATAATTACGCTCATCACTACACTCATCATATCATCATTACGCTCATCATATCATCATTGCGATCATCATCATCATTACGATCATCATATCATCATTACACTTATCATATCATCATTACGATCATTATACCATCATTCCGATTATCATTATGCTCATCATATCATCATTACACTCACCATTACGCACATCATATCATCATTACGCTCATCATATCATCATTACGCTCATCATATCATATCATTATTACGCTCATCATATCATAATTACGCTCATTATATCATCCTTACGCTCATCATATCATCATTATGCTCATCGTATCATCACTACGTTCATCATATCACAATTATGCTCATCGTACCATCATTACGCTCATCATTATGTGCAATTTGTTGATATTCATATAATGACCTGCAACTCAACTGAATATGTCGAACAGTTGCACATATTTTCATAAAAATAAATTAGTTCATTTTATTAAATTAAAAAATTGGAAAAAAAAAATGATTTCATCATTGTTAAAGAAAAACAAGACCAAAAGATTTACCCATCGTACTATTCAACCCTTTCATGCTTCATGCATTCTCTTCTGTTCTTAAAAAATCATGTTAATTTTTAGTTAAGTTTAAAAATGTCCCTAACTTTAATTTAAAAAATAATTAGCTGAATTCATTCCAGTATATTTTTTCTAAAAAACTGTAAGAATATTTTTTACACATTTTAACAATACAGCATTGTTTAAAAAGTAGGAAATTTTTTAATTTTCGTCTCAAATACATATCTTTAATAGTGCTTTTTTCCATTATTTCTTAATTTTTGTGTATTTTCTACTACGTATGAAAATTAAGTGATCTCGAAAATGTTCTGAATTTTTTTTATTATATTTTAATGCATTCGAAAAACATCATAGTCAATTTATTAGGTTTAAACTTTCACCTTATTTATTTTTTATAATATATTATAATATAGTAAATATTATTTTAACAAAGTTTCGGAGAAAGTTCTGGGTTCTGGCATATTTATTTTTTTATAATATATTATAATATAGTAAATATTATTTTAACAAAGCTTCGGAGAAAGTTCTGGCATGCGAAAATGAATTTTTCAAGCCACTTATAATAAATGTTATATAATTTCTAAATCAATATTTTTTTCTTTAATATTCACTTAATAACTCTCTAATATTGTAATACTTACATATATTGTAGAGCGATAATTTTCGCACTAGTTACAACTAACTAAAGAACTTCTTCTTTATCCAACGAGTCTGAGCCAACTGAACTTTATTCTCTACTACACATTAGATCATACAAATTCTCTTCTAAATCGACAACAACTTCATTACCCACTTCATGTGGCAATTCAAAAAATGACTTAACTCTAATTCAAAAAATGACTTAACGCTAAACATGCCGGCCGCCTTGAAGGAATTTAACAAATACCTTCAATCATCCAGTGGTAATGGAGCTAATTTGTGAATAGCTCTCCGAAGAATAACGTTGCGTGTCCGGACGTCTGCAACTCGAACATGATCATCTGGTCCCCGGATTACGCGAACAATTCGCCCTAATGACCATCTCTGGGGTGGTAGCTGGTCGTCGCAGATCAAAACAAGGGTTCCTTCCTTGAGATCGGGAGAGGTCATCGTCCACTTGTGGCGTTGCTGCAGGATAGGCACATATTCACGAGACCATCTATGCCAGAAGTGTTGAGCGAGGGTGGTGGCATACTGCCAACGTTTAACACTGGGCACACGTGCCTCCAGGAGATTGGGTTCGGGAAGTGCATTCAACGGGCCTCCAACCAAAAAATGACCCGGGGTGAGGGCTTGCTCGTCATTCGGGTCAGATGACATCGCTGAAATCGGACGAGAGTTGAGTATAGCTTCAATTTGAGCAATTACCGTGCTGAGTTCATCAAATGTTAGAGTTGAGTGGTGCAAAGTCCGACGAAGGTGGTATTTGGCGGACTTCACCGCTGCCTCCCACAACCCACCGAAGTGTGGGGAGCGAGGAGGAATGAATTTGAACTGTATACCTTCCGCTACGGATGCTTCTATTATCTTCTTCTGATTTGCTAGTACCGTTTGATGAAATTCAGCCAATTTTGAGTGCGCCCCAACAAAATTTGTGGCGTTATCGCAGAACAAATTGCAGCAGATCCCACGCCGAGATATAAATCGCTTTAATGCTCCTATAAAGGCGTCTGCAGATAGGTCTGATACAACCTCCAAGTGCACAGCTCGGGTTGCAAAGCAGATAAACACAGCAATATAGCTTTTCTGGAATCGTTGTCCTCTTTGCTTTAGGGTCGTCAGTACTGGACCGCAGAAATCGACGCCAACATTTGTAAACGGCCGCGTCAATTGGACCCGTTGGGCAGGTAGATTTCCCATAACTTGTTCCATCGTCTTAGGTCGGTAGTGAAAACAGTGGACACATCGATGAACAACCCGTGCGGCGACCACCTTAACGCTTAGGATCCAGAACCTCTGACGAGATATAGCGATTAATGCCTGAATACCTGCGTGCAAATTCTTATTGTGTAAGTAAATTAGATATGAAAGGACAAAAGGATGATCCTTAGGTAGTAGGATAGGACATCTGGAGTGATAGGGAATGTCTGCATTCTGCAAACGCCCTCCTACTCGTAATAACCGCGGAGAGTCGCCATCAAGGAAAGGAGATAAACTTTTGAGACGACTCTTAGGGCTTATCGGTTTGTTGCTTTCTAATGCATTTATTTCGGATGCAAACGATGTGCGCTGTATGTGAGACACGATTATCATAAGTGCTTCTTCCAGTTCTCCGGGCGTCAGCTGGTCAAACTTTTCTGGCAGCGCACATACGGCAAAATCATGGATTTACGACGACAAAAGTAATAAAAACAAATTGTTTGAAATACATCTATTTCCTATCCTAGATATTCCCAAGTCTTCAATAAACAAAACCCAACAAAAGGTTTTAATGAGTGAGCGAGACCAATTTGTTAGAACCCCTATTGTTCGACTCTTCCACTTATTGTAGAGCGTGCTGACATTATTTTACCAAAATCAGTGTGAATACGTTGTGTCTATGTGCCTTGTCGTGAAGTGAAAGCTTGTTTTTTAATATGGAGGCATTGCCATGCTGTAAGTACTTTATTATAAACCTATACATGACTTATTATAAACATTTTTAATGAAGAAATGCCTAAATATGTCAACAGAGTCAAAATAATCGTGTTTTTTTTTTTAAATAAAATTCATGAAAGCTTTTAAAAAAAGTTCCAAGGAGTAACAATTTAAACTGTATATTAATCAAAAGGTTTGAATGTTGTTTTTTATAAGAAACTGGTTTTATTTGCACATATTTGCACGTCTTTGAGTTTTTTTCATTTTTGTAGTCGAAAGGATTCCATGAAAGTGTCAACTTTTACAAGAATAGAACTATATTTCGTTATAAAAAGAGACAGTTTCTTTAAGTTTTGCTCATCTACATGTATTGAACGCTTATTTAACTATATTTTGAACAAACTAAATAAGTAGAATTCGAGCACTTCTTCAACAAAATCGTTACGAAGATGGCACATCATTTTTCTTCAATGATTTTCTCATAATAATTATTATGTACTAAATGTCTTGCTATAATCTGCTATGTCTGTATGAAACATACTTATTTTTTACAAATATTTTAAAAGTACCAAATACTTAATTATATGTAGATAGGTATCTCTACTTAGGAATACTTAAACTATTCCAGAGAGATAATAAACACTCAATATATGTAGGTAAAACATGATCGTGATGGATTTTAATCATAAATATTTTTGTCGTCGTAAATCCATGATTTTGCCGTACGTGCAGCGGTAGTAGGTTAAGAGGTCCCTTCTCAATTCCTTGACGCATTCGACTGTGCAACATTTTCACCGCTCTTAGAATTCGACACATAACCCGACAGAGCATCATAAAGTTGTTGATGTACTTCTGGCCAGATATAAAATCAGGATCCAAATTCTCGCCTTTAGTTAAGAGAACGGTTCTGATACGTCTTCTTTCTGGAACTTCAGTAAACGACAATTGAAATTTATCATTTTGAGGCCATTGCTCACTAGGTAATCTCAAAAATGGTGGACCAGTAAACCAGATGGAGCTCTTGAGCTCACTGGCAACTGCTCCCCGGGAGACAATATCCGCAGGGTTTGATTTTGTATCTACATGCCTCCAGCAGTTGCTTCCCACCATTTCGCGAATTTTAGCTGTCCGATTAGCAACGAAAACATTCCATGAGGAGGGCTCGCCAGAAATCCAGTGAAGCACGATTTCGGAATCAGTCCACAATGTCGTTTCCAGAGGGGTAGTTATTATGCTCTGTAGGTTTGCAACCACCGTTGCTAATAATAAGGCTGCGCAAAGTTCCAACTTCGGAGTTGACAATGTCTTCAACGGTGCCACTCTGGATTTCGCGGTGAGGAGACCAACCACTACCTTGCCATTTGTGCTCACACTTCGAATGTAAACACAGCATCCGTATGCCCTGGATGAGGCGTCCGCAAATCCGTGTAGTTCTAGTGACTGATAGTCTTCCAGGTAGATGTATCGGGGAACCTGAATACTGTCTACATCTTTCAGTTGCCTTCGAAATGAAATCCAGCGACTATGATGTTGGAGAGGGAGTGATTCGTCCCAATCCACTTTTAATAGCCAAAGTTCTTGCATGAATATTTTAGCTAATACAACAATTGGGTTCACGAGGCCAAGAGGGTCAAATAAACTCGAAAGCTCTGATAGAACAATTCGTTTTGTAATCCGACTAGTGAGGTTTTGTGCCGACCAATTAAAATGAAAGGAATCAGTCTTTGGATTCCAAATTAAGCCAAGTGGTTTGACAATGCTCGAGTCGTTCAAATTTGTTAAAGGTTCTCTGTCTGATGCTGGGATCTGGTCTACAAATTCAGTGCAGTTCGATGTCCATTTTTGAAGTGTAAATTTGCCTGATGATAGTATGGTTTCAATCTGATTTTTAAGAGCAACTAGTTCTTCACTGGTGTCTGCTGTACTAATAAGATCATCAACGTACATATCATGTTGTATGGCTTGCGAGCCGATGGGAAACTTCTGCTTGTTGTCAAGGGCGAGTTGTTGCAGACACCTTGTTGCTTGAAACGGTGCGGACGTTGTCCCATAGGTGACTGTCTTCAACTTGAATGCCTTCAAAATATCGGTAGGATTTTCTCGCCACAATATGCCTAGGTATTTTCTATCAGTTTCATGTATCCATATTTGCCGGTACATTTTTGATATATCGGCAGTAACAGCATATTTTTTGAGACGAAATCTGACTGCAATACTGTATAAATCACTTTGAATAGTAGGGCCATTCATGAGGATATCATTTAATGATACATTTGTGCTAGTTGGCCATGATGCATTGAAGACAACTCGCAATTTCGTCGTCGAGCTGTCCGGCTTTAGCACACAATGATGTGGGATATAATATTCAATCTCCGAGTTCAAGCCCTTCCATTCTTCCATATGGCCCAAATATGCATATTCTCGCATAAACTCTACATACTGCTGTTTCATGTCCGGGTTTTTGCTCAATTTTCGTTCCAATCGATTAAAGAACCGCAGTGCTGCCTGATAGGAGTCCCCAAGTGACCGTGGATTGCTCTTAAAAGGTAATTCAAGCACAAATCGTCCATCAGTGTTGCGTCGTGCAGTTTTCACGAAGTGCTCCTCACATTGCCTTTGTTCATCACCCCATTCTATTCTATTTACAGTAACATCTTCCGCTTGCCAAAATTTTTTTACGGTTGCCTTCAGCGTGTCTTCAACTAATTCAATATCATTATCCGTGGCTACACAACAAAATTTTCCCTGCGACCTTGATGAAGAGCATCGACCAGCAACTATCCAACCAAGAAGCGTTTTCTGAAGTACGGGGAGTCCATCGCCCAAGCGAATTTGACCGACTGATAGTAGGGAGTAAAAATAATCAGCACCTAGTAGGAGGTCTACCTTCTGCGGGATGTGGAAATTTGGGTCTGCCAGGTTTATATTTTCTGGAATCCTCCAATTGGTGATATCAATATGGTTGTCGGGTTGGAGGGTTGTTATGCGAGGAAGAATCCATACTTCCACTTGTGCTTGGAAATTGTTTACTCGGGACTTTATTGTTGCATTACTGGCATATGCAATTTTAGAATTCACATCACCAATGCCGCTTATTTCAGCTTTGATTCCCCTTCGGGGTAATCGCAACCTCTGCGCCAACGAATCCGTCATAAGATTAAGTTGCGAGGCCGAATCCAGAAGCACACGAGTTTGAACAAAGTGTCCAGTTTCAGTTTTAACTTCAACCACTGCCGTAGCCAAAATTACTTGATCACCATCTTGATTAGTGACTTGAGCAGTTGAGGTATGTAATGAAGTTGATGGAGAACCGGGTGTGGGCCTAGGTTTGCCAACATCAGATGCAGAGGGTTTCGCTTCAATATTTCTTTCAGCTAAATTCCCTGTAGGGTCGCCAGGGGTATCATTGCTTGACGTCTTATAACGATGCAATAACGAATGGTGAGGACAACTGCAAACTCTACATCGACTAGATACACAATGTTTGATAGAGTGGCCTTTATTGAGACAATTCAAGCATAAACCCAGTTTCTTCGCTTCTTGGAATCTATCGAAGACTGATAAGCTCAAGAACGCTGAACACCTCTGAATGGGGTGATCTGCCGCTTGGCACTTGGCACAACTATTTTTAGAAATAGCAAGGGAGATCTTTCAGCTTGAATTATCCCGTTTCGACGACGAAGGCCGATTAAGTCCACTGGTAGCCTCAGCGCTATCCAGATATTGACATCGCTTGTGCAAGAATGATAAAAAGTCCTCCCACGTGGGAATTTTACTGATTGAAATAGATTCCTCCCATTTGGCTTTCGAAGCTGCATCGAGTTTAGCCTTAACAATATGTATGAGAATAGAATTCAAGATATCATCGGCCGATCCTAATGATTGCATGCATTTTAGTTGCACGTTAACTTCACCAACTATGTTCTTGATTTGGACCGCGGTGCCCTTCGACGAAGCAGTAATGTCAAACAATTTAGCTAAATGAGCCTCAAATATTAAATATTTGTTGTTGTACCTAGATTCCAATAGTGTGAGAGCCTCGGTGTAATTTTCTTCACTAATGTCTAGAGCTTGAATTGTTAGCGAGGCTTCACCCGTCAAACAAGATTTTAAGTGCAAAAATTTTTCAATTTTATTTAGAGTAACATTATTATCCACCGTTAATTTAAATGTGTTCATGAAATTAGTATATTCTCGGTAATCTCCACTAAATTTAGGTAACTGGATTTTTGGGAGATGCGACTTGACCGGGCCTATTGCGTTAGTTGTAGGTACCGTTATAGAAACTTCGCGATCAATCGACTCCCTTCTCCTATTGTCGCCGATTTGTTTTAGAATTTTCGATTTTACATAGCAGTAAATTTCCTCAGCGTCCCCTATACTGTTATCGCTAGGATCTACGTTTTCAATGGTGTCTTGCATTGCGAGTAATTGTTTAAAATATGCTTCTAACAGGCTCAACCGGCACTCAAGCTCTTCCATCAGCAAATTGCTATTCGACTCGATATAAGACTTTATGCGGGTAATTGCCGCCTTGGTGTGAGCCCGTTTAGCCTTCAATGAGGCTAATGCTGGAACTTGCTCGTCGTCGATCATGTTGGCGTTGAGATTTAAGAATTTTTAATTGGTGGCAAAAACTGACCCAACTCACGTGCTTCAGTCCGATTGCTTCACGCACAGCACCGACAATCACTTGGCAGCAACAACTAATAATTCAGCACCGACAACTAATTACTTAATTTTGTCTAACGTGATTGTATCACGTCGGGGTCACCAAAAAATGTAGAGCGATAATTTTCGCACTAGTTACAACTAACTAAAGAACTTCTTCTTTATCCAACGAGTCTGAGCCAACTGAACTTTATTCTCTACTACACATTAGATCATACAAATTCTCTTCTAAATCGACAACAACTTCATTACCCACTTCATGTGGCAATTCAAAAAATGACTTAACTCTAATTCAAAAAATGACTTAACGCTAAACATATATCTTAGAAGATATAAAATATTTCCTTTTTGACAAAGTATGTACATTAGGGTGCTTTTTTTTTCGCGACTATTTTTTTTTTTCAGTTCCACCTCGAAATTTTGTGGCTAATACCTAAACAAACATTCCCTGAAAATTGGAGCCCTTAAAAATAATATTTAGTACTAGACCAAGACGCATAAAGATTTCCCATATAAAATACAGGTGAACTTTGATTATTTTTCTTCAAATCTCTACAACTCAGAGGCATTTTATGGCACAATCTTGGGCAATGGTAGAGTTTCTTCAGAATTGAATGCTCTACAAAAGTGTCCATTGCGGTGTAACCCTAACTCCCACCAGCGAGGTAGTACGGGTCACTAACCCCAATTTGTCCATGAAATTCTCGCTTTTTACCCCTATCTCGTAAACAACAAGAGGTACAGAAAAAGTGAATATGACAAACTTGTAGCAAATTCAATTTCCTCCAAAAAGTTCTTGAACACCAAACCGGTAACGTCGATATTTCTTGAGATATTGGGCTTTGAAGTTGAGGTAGTGTGGAATTGTCATGGATTATTGAGCTAAATTGTAGAAACACTACCTCAACTTCAAAACCCAATATCTCAAGAAATATTGATGTTAGCGATTTGGTGTTCAAGAACTTTTTCGAGGAAATTGAATTTGCTACAAGTTTGTCATATTCACTTTTTCTGTACCTCTTGTTGTTTATGAGATAGGGGTAAAAAGCGAGAATTTCATGGACAAATTGGGGTTAGTGACCCGTACTACCTCGCTGGTGGGAGTTAGGGTTACACCGGATTGGACACTTTTGTAGAGCATTCAATTCTGAAGAAACCTTACCATTGCCCAAGATTGTGCCATAAAATGCCTCTGAGTTGTAGAGATTTGAAGAAAAATAATCAAAGTTCACGTGTATTTTATATGGGAAATCTTTATGCGTCTTGGTCTAGTACTAAATATTATTTTTAAGGGCTCCAGTTTTCAGGGAATGTTTGTTTAGGTATTAGCCACAAAATTTCGAGGTGGGACTGAAAAAAAAAAATAGTCGCGAAAAAAAAGCACCCTAATGTACATATAAGATTCAAAATAATTAGGAGAGCTACAGAAAGTCATTATAAAATAAATAAGCGATTAGAGCTTTGCAAACATTTATGGGTACTTCAAACTTGCAAGAAAAGCCTAGACTATCTAATGATTCTTTTAGGGACATAAATTAGGTTACATATTTAGTTTAAAATGAAAACGGAATAATAAAACAATACCGCAAGGATTTAAAAGAGCATATGTTAAGAGCTGTAGATCTAATTCATATAAGATAATTTTCACAAGTTACACTGATAAAAAAATATACTTCCATTAACACCTTGTAATCCTTAAAACACTAATTAACTCTCGAAAACACTGATTAGTCATTAATTGGTCTATATATGTGCTTTTGGTTGTTTCCTCATAAGGGGGATTTACAACTTCATAGTTCTCAATCTCAGTTTAACCTTCATTCAATCGTTCTTGAATTAAAGTTTTTTCTTAGTACAGATACATGATTGCTTTAAAGGTATTTAATACCAAAATTCTGATGAACTAACATCTTGTTAGATACATATACAATGGAAGTTTTTGACTGAACAGCGAAACTCCAAAAATTCTTTTAAAGGTTCTCACGTGCTTTGACTGGCGATTACAAGACCCTATCCGATTAGATGGTAACAAGCACTAGTGTAAGGTTTTATGTATATATGTTATTTTCGAGTATTATCCAAAGAGGTTGAATTGTGAGGGGTAATATTGTTATGCATGTATTTCAACAATAAAGTAACTGAATATGATAAATACGTTCTGTCCTCGAATGATATCTACTGCAACAGACAAATTTTAATAAAATTCACTCAACCAATCTTATCTGGAAAACTCATTATCATCAGACAGTAACTATGAAGTTCTTTTTCATTTGTTTTCCGAATAATGTTTCCAGAATTAATTCGAATTCGAGAAAGTTATTATTATATTATCTTGGAGATAGTCGATTTGTACTGTTGTTCATTAAACAATGTACCAAGAAAACTTACAAATTATTTTGATTAAATGAAAACTTCTCGGTTTGGAAGAAGGAGGAGTTGAAAATACCTTTATAGTTATTTGCTGCTGATTACAAAACTTTGGGAAATATTTGTACTTGCAAATCTCTTTTTTACGGCAGAACTACTGGTGAGCCGGTAACACATGTTTTAATAATTTTTATATTATTTTATAATATTGTTTTGTGCAACAGATTTAGTTTTTTAAATCGTTATATGCGTGGTTACTACCTGTCTAAAGAAAACCGATGATATGAATGAAACTATTTGTGTAGAATTACGAATGTTTCCAATGTTTTGTGTAGTGCTTGAATAAATAAATAATATTGCGCTGTGAAGAAAGTCAAATAAATTTGTGTAGTGAATTTTTTTCTTTATGAGTATTTATATCAATGTATTATAATTAAACAAAAAATTTCAACATCATAAAAGTATCGAGCAAAAACCTTTCCAAGACAATCAAAGGGAAACCTTGTTCGTGTCTAGATTCAATTTTTTAAGGAAGCTAGGAGAGATATTTGTATACGTTTTTTTTTAAATTTTTGTTAGGAAAGTAATATTACAACTAGATTTAAGTATATGTATCTAAATAAAAAAAAAAGATATATTTTTTCTTTGTGTGAATTTATAACGTTTTTGAAACTGTCCAAAGAAGCTCCAGAGAGACTATCACAGCTTCAAAAGTTAGTTTAGTTAGTTTAATCAGTCCTAGAAAAAAGCCACCACGTCTGAAGTAACAGGTTGCTGCTAGTACGCGTTATTTCTGTTAAAGAGCTAACATTTTTTTAAAAAATTATTAAATTATTTTCTTTTCTGCAGAAATAAATCTACATTTTGTTGTCAAAGTCGACAATTTATTTTTTAAAACTTTAACATTTATAATACATAAATAAAACCTTATAATTCGTTTTAAAAAATGTTTAAACTTCACTTTTTTTTTGCAAAAGTCTATACGAGATTTCTCTTTAGATAAAATCTTTGTTTCTGCAGTTTTAAATTAGGATGAATTTTTTAATGACCTCAAGAAGATAGCTAATGCGTTAGACTTTGATTGATTTCTTTTAAAACGTATGGATTTGAAAGAGACACTTTAAAAATTTGAAAGCTCTAAGTGTTTGAACTTAAATCTATTCGACAAGTGGGTTTTTTAGTTTCGTCGTTTAAGTAGTATTGCAAAAGAACCAGCTCATATGTTATCATAAATGCAAACGCCTACAAATAAAGTTTTACGCACATGATTTATAGTTTAAAAAAAATGAGGCCATTCACTTGACGTCCAGTAAGTCGTGTAAACAGAGTAAACTGAGTATTTTTACTCTGTAAGAAATTTTTAATATAAAAATGTGTGTGGAATGCTCTGAATAAAAATATTTGATTTACACGAGCTTACTTCGTTAAGTGAATACCCATATTTTATTTTTATTTACTCTTAACAGCATTCCTCTATTAAGGTAGAACAATCGATAACCAGATAGTTCAACTTCAGCGTCAGCAGCCTCATCAGTAAAAAGTTTTGTCTGAAATTAAATAATTTCGAATTAAATTAAATTATCAATAACCAAATTAGAAATGTCTTCACTTACCTCCAAGCACCAAGATTCTGCAGGTATACATCTCAGTATTTGCAAAGGGCGTTTGGACTCATCTCCAATTTGCGAAGACGACAACACTTTTGAGAGAAGAAACCAGCAATCAATTGCTATTGACAACATATAATAGCTGCCAGATATTGGATTCGAAATTTTCCTTGAATTTGTATTAACATTAAATTATACATTTTTCAAAACCTATTGATTCAAATTACATAAAAGCCTTCAAAACATGAAGAGTTAATAAGTACAGACTAACTGCCGATGAAATAATAGTTATTACTGAGAGTGCTTCATCAACTTCCTCGTTAAGATTGCATATGGCCTTATATAATTTTCGTTGTTCGACCCAAAAAACTTGCTCGGTTTTCTTTAAAAAACAAAAAAAAAAGGAATTAAATAATTTAATCGTTCTAATTTATGTTTGCTGAACTTACTTTCCCTTTAACGTATTCTAGCCTATTATTCAAACGTTGAAAATTATTTGTTAAACATTTTGCAATAATGATTAAGAAAACGTGACCAAAAGCAGTACAAAATGTTAACTGAAATCGGATGACTACAAAGATAACTCCAATAAAATGTGAATACTCTATTACGCTGAAAATCTGTGTAAATGTTCGCTTAATATAAGATTCCCAGAGAGTGACATCAATTTTATGACAATATTTGATATTAATGATTATATTGCCCATGTGTAGTAAATATTGAGCTATAATTGAAATTAATAAATTTTCCAAATTTTAAGTTAATTGCATACCTAAATCACAAAAACAGGCAATTACGAGAACAGTGTAAACCCAATATCGAAGCTTAGAGCTACTATCTCCATTTTCATAAGACGGAAGTCTTCTCTCAAGTTCTTCCCATTTCTTTGATATTTTAGGCCACTTTTTTGCAAACCGAATAAATCCAATAAAGCCTAATAACTCGACAAAATTGGATACCAAATATTCTGACACTGAAAATAAATTTTAAAATTATTCGAATAAAAAGGGAAAGAATCACAAACAAACGCAGAGATTTCCTATTCACAGAATCCTATAATAGATTTTTTTCAGTTAATCAAAAAATTTGGGAGCATTGAAAATGGTTTATTTTCCTCATTATTCTTTTATAACTTAGTTTAAATCCCTTGAAGAATACTTACCAAATATATTGAATTTATGGTTTTTATAAATCCAATAAATAGTCGTGTAATTGTAAAACAGAAGAATACTAAATAATACTATGGTGTAAATCGCCTCACAACTTGTCCAAGAAAATGAATATTGGCTTGAGTCCTGGCCCCAGGAACCTTTAAGAGGAAGAAAGCCAGCTATCTGAGCCAAAATAAAAGCTAAGATAAAAATATAGAGTAGCATAATGTCAAATGTATCATATAAATAATATACATACCTGGCCTTAAAGATTCAATAGTTTTAGATCGATTGTTGTTGTCATTTTGCAATAATTTTCCTCCTAAAGGGAAAAATAAAATTTAATTTAATTCGATAGCTCAAAAGTATCCGCTTATAATTTTATCTCAAAATCCCCAAAATTAATGAGCTTTGAATAGAAAGGTTAGTGCAAAATAGCCGTTGTAAGAATAAATCCACGGTAAAACTAATCCTTGGTTCCTGTGTGTGATTTTATCCTGTGTAAGCTTTGTAATGCTTTGGGATGAACGAAACAATATACATATAAGTTTAACCCAAAGATCGGCGAAAATATTTTTTTTCGTCAATATTTTCGATGATAATAACCAATACCATAAAAATTACAATTGTAGTAAATTAACTTCCACTTATTAATAAATTTGGTAATAAGCCAAAATATATTTTCCATTATCTAAGCAATCGGTAATTCATCGGTAAAAAATTAGAGAATACTTAACTAGTCGGTAATTTTCTGTGAGAAATTTCTGATTAGGAGAAGGTCGGGTAGCCCCGGACGGCGGGTAACCCCGGACATTTAAATTTCTTAGAAACTAACCACGTTGCATAGGTATAGTTTTATTATAAATATGTGCCCTCTGAAGTAAAAATATATCCAACTTAATGGCGGCGTGGGCACAGAGTGAGTTACACGTGAGGGTGTGTTTTGTTCCCGGCAAAACATTTTCGTTGCTCCTGCCAAACTTCATTGAAGGTTATTAAGTACAATAAGTAAGTGTCCCTACTTGGTTTTTGGTTAATGTTGTAGAAAATTATATACATATATTTAAAGGTTGTAAGAGTATTTGTAACCTTTCTTGTACAATTTAAGAGCTGTGTCTACAAATTTTGCATAATAGCGATCGGGTACCCCCGGACATGGTTTTAAGTTTTGAATTTTGTGATATTTTTTAACAAACTACAATTGTTTTGTCAGTTTGCTTATTTATGGAAATTACTTTAAAATGTTGTTACTATTGTTGCAAAAAGACTTGAAATATGCCGAAATTTAAGGGGAGAATTAGTTAGTTAAAAGTCATTTATATTAATAAATTTTAATAATATTGAAGATGTACAATTGAAGTGTTTTTTCTTTTATAACTGAGATCTACAGCTTCTCTTCTTAATGCCGAATAATAATCTGCTAGCTCAAATAAAGTCCGCCGTCAGTCCCGTTGTCCAAACAAAAATTCCACTATCGGTTCGCAGAGACTGACGCCGGTCAAACGGAAAGTTCACTGTCGGTCATGGGGGATCGACGCACGCCGCGATCAACGTGTTAAATATATAACATTTTCAAATAACATTTCACCCTTACCCACGCAAAAATTCCCTTTTCTATTTAAAACGTATATAAACTTTCAAAATTGCTCTTTTTTATATCAAAAATACTAAATTCCAAAACATTAGTATCGATGTTTAATTTCGAAAAGAGCTTATTATTCTAAATGTAAAGTATAAGAATTCAATTCAAAAGTGCATTTTTGTTCAAAACAAAAGTAAAAAAGTTGTTGGAAGGCCAAAAAACGATTGGGCCACCATTGATTACTATGTCAGGGGCTGCCCGCCATATTTTGTGTCGGCTAAAATCGAAGGCCAAAGTATTTTTTAAATATTTCTTTGAAATAATTTGATATGATTACTAATTCTTAATTAACATAAATGAAGAAGTTCCTAGTTTTATTTTAAGAGTAAAATAAAGATAGGAATTTTACTTTTTGGTATTTTTATTTGCAATTCATTTAAGTATCCGGGACTACCCTACTTTCCCCTACTCCAGCAATCGGTAATCCATGGGAAATTAGAGAATACTCAAATGGTCAGCAATTTTCTGTAACAAATTGTTGATTACTCTAGTTGGATGGATTACCGATTGCTTAAATAATCACAGTTTTTGGAGGGCAAATTATCGGTATTTTGGTATTCATATATGTTTGCCTGACCAATTACTGATTACACTGGTCAACACCAAATTTTTTTCCGAACAAGTGGCAAATAATTTATATACGATTTTTTCCGTAGATTCGTAAATGAAAATGCTCAATCAGCTCACGTTTTCAAGGAATAGGTGAGTGAAAAACTCAAAAAACCTAATCATTAAAATATAACGGATTATTATAGAAGCTTATAACGTGGCTAAAATCAAAGTTAGAACCTTGAGCTATTATCTCAAAATACTAAAGGTCTTAAAAATGTTCGAAAATACCTTGAAAATCAAATTTTTGACCAAACCGATTATTTCATACAACAGATGCTGAATGAAGACTATAATAAATACATACTCATGAAAAACTTTTTCGCGAGAATGTTTAGAAAAGCTATAGAAATTTGTGGTATTTGATATTTTTTAGAATAAGCTTCAAGCTTTGATTTGAGCCATGTTACAAGTTCCAGTGACCATCTGTTACTTTTTGATGATTTTTCAAAAATGGCAAAAATTCGATATTTTGAATTTTCCACTCTATTTTTCTCGAAAACGGGAGCTGATTGAGAATTTTCATTTAACAATTCGTAATATACGGAAAAAATCCTATAGAAATGATCTGGTACTCTTTCAGAAAAAAAAAGAAACATTGAATTTGTTGACCAGTGTTATTTGTGCAATGGAAAATTCTAGAACGCTGATTATTAATTTGTTAATACTTGATAATTTCAATGTTGCAATTAGAAATTGTTTACAAATTGAAAAATCGAAAGCCGATCTCTGGTTTAACCAGCCAAGAAGTTTCAAAATATATTCTAAACTTTTTTCTAATGAAATACTAATGGTGTCTATTGTTTAGTTTTCTAGGTTTCTATTCTTCCTCATTAGAAAATATACTAGGTCTACTGAGCTTCCTCCAAAATTAATTTAAGATCTAGAAAAAGAACAAAATGTTCGCTAGATATTAATTAAAAATTAAAAGCAAAAAAACCTTTTTTAAAAAAAGCCTTTATTTAAATGCTCTAAAAAGAAGAAAATAAAATTTTCCTTTAAAATTTTAACTATCAACTTATAGCCTCATTATACACAATTTATATGATCAAAGCTTGTCGCGCGATTTACTTGTGTAAATAAACTAGTACCTATTTAATTGAGTAACTTAATCAGCTAATTTTAATTTTTTTTAAATTTCAGTTTAATTAAATACTTATAGGTACTTACGCAAACCTCGCGACAAGCTTTTATGATCATATAAATTGTGTATAATGAGGCTATAAGTTGATAGTTAAAATTTTAAAGGAAAATTTTATTTTCTTCTTTTTAGAGCATTTAAATAAAAGCTTTTTTTAAAAAAGGTTTTTTTGCTTTTAATTTATTTTTTACTTTTTAGTTATCGCTAGCTAGGTTTCTGAGTCTGTTCATCTCATTCAACGCATCATTGTTGCAAGGTCGTTTGCCGGTTAATTTCGAACAGTCTAGCTCTTCAATAAGGAGACCTTCTAGTGATTTTACCCTACTTAAGGCCACGTATGCTTGACCAGCAGCAAAAAGCTTCGAGCCTAAGTAAACAACGGCGTGGTCGACAGTACTACCCTGCATTTTGTGTACTGTGCGAGCCCAGCATAATACAATTGGCAGCATTCTTCGTTCTGCGGTTCCGTGACTATATTTTGCTGGAAATTGCACAGACTTGGGCTGAATGAGGTGAACACCGTCTTTACCGAAGTCTATACGGACGGATGGTATATCAGTGTCATACATTTGTGCTCTTCGGAAGCAGGGCCATATAATTTCTGTAATATGTCCAATGGCACCATTCACCAGACCTTTGGAATCATCTACATTGTAACCCAACATCACCTTGGCCCCAACAAATATTTCTAGCCCCTTAGGTAGCCCTCCTGTCTTGTTTATATCTGATGGTATAATATAATTTAGATCTAAGTTCTCAGTTTTTCCAGCATTTTTATTCTCAGCGAACCCTTTCATTTAATATCCATACTATAGGAAAGCATAACAAACTTCAGAAGTCCGCCATATTGGATTAAGAGTGATGTCAGAATATTTTTCTAATTTTTCTCGGCAAGCCCTTTCATTTGATACCCATATTGCAGAAGTGCATAAAAAATAACTATTCCGCTATCTTGGATGTTCCGCCATATTGGATTTAGAATGACGTCACATTATTTTTCGAGTTACTCTCAACAAACCTTTTCATTTGATACCCATATTGTAGAAATGCATTAAAAATAACTACGCCGACGGTCCGCCATCCAAACTAAACGTGTGTACAAAATTTCAGCTCAATCGGTTGAAGATATCTGCTTCAAAATTGAGTAGCAAGATTCCACCCGAACAAACATACATACATACATTGCAAGTTAAATAAAAGCTTTTAAAATAGCGAAAAAGGCTTGAAATTTATTAACAACATTGAAATTCCAATATTCTAACCAGCTTTTCAGTTAGAATTCGTTGAAATTCTTAGTTGTTTGATTCTGAAACACATTACAAGCAAAAAGCAGGAATGAACACGGGACTCACGTACAACTGACGGGATAATATTGGGTTGTTCGGAAATTTCCTCGACACTTCAAACAACATTTTCTAATTTTATTTTTTTGTTTATTAAAAATAAATTTTCTACAAAATAATCACCGTCAATTATTTCTGGTAAGTGTTGAATGTCAGAAGTCCAAAAGCTTTGCGTCTGTAATTAACAAAATTCACAGAGTGTACATTGGATATGGTGTTTTTCTCTAGATTTATTAAAGTGTTTGAGTTGAGCTAGATCTGGAAAATATGGTGAGTGAAACAATACCTCTCCCAAGATATTATTATCTTTTTCGGGCCTTGAAGAATAAATTACTGGCTTCGAATAATCGAAAAAATTATGAAGCATTATGGAATTAAAAAAAAATTAAATTTTTTTTAAAACACATTTGTTGGATTTTATGGTTTTCATGGGACATGTCACACTATACAAAATGATTTAATTGCATCAATTAAACAGCATTTAACTTCGAAAATACAGAATGAATTTTCGAATTCTACTTTTGTATCACTTTTACTTGACGAAGCTAAGTATCACAAATCACAATCAAATAAAATAACGATCCCAGTAATTGGGATGCGAATACTATCCAAGATGCACAAGGCTTTCAACATTTTTTCGAAGACTATTCCAACACATTTTTCATGCGATCCTCGCACATATTGATTGATGATTGATGAAAAAAAAAAGTACTTTCGATGTCCTTCGATCTAAACATTTAAATATTTCCTATTGTATCGAAAAAATTGAAGATACGACAAAATTGTTAACATTAATGCTATGTGATTTTCAAGAATTTTGTGATAAAACTGTGGCAGACATAGGACTTTTCGGAAATATGAATACAGAAACCTTACATTTTATATAAATAAATTTTGAAATTTTAAATACCGTAATGACGCGACTGACGACTAGATTTGATAATTTGAAAAAACTGGAATTTGTGCAGCTTTTAAATTTCACGAAAATATTGATTTATCAAAGAATTTCCCCAAAATAACCGCTCAAAATCTCCAAGAAAATTATGGTGAGACTTTTGACTTTGCCAAGCTGAAAATAGAACTGATCGTCTTTTACAGATCGAATTATATTGGAAGCTGTGAAAGCATTTCCAGTATTATAACAAATTTAATTCAAAATGATTTGAAAGAATCCTTTTCCGAAGATTTTAAATCGAGCGAACTCATTTTGACATTGCCAGTTAGCATTCTTCTGTTGAAAGGTCTTTTTCGACATTAAAAAGGATAATGGTATTCCACAAATACCATAATGGACGAGCGATTGTCAGGTTTGGCACTAATGTCAATAGAAAAGGCATTGCTAAAGTCAATCAAAGAGAGGCCAGGCTTTTATCAAAATTTAATTAATATTTTATTTTCATCAAATACAGGAGAATCAATTAATGCATAAATAAATTCCTCACTAATTCTTTACAATACTACCTAAGAACTTCAGAAGCCCTAAAAAATGAATTTTTAAATTTTACTACAAGTTTTAAGTCGGTGCGATAATTCGAGTGATATAAATCCAATATACCAGGAAAATATAGACAATCAGTTTTGTTTATGTGGTGACTTCAAACATGTAGTAAAATTTTGGAATGTAAACTACTAATCTAGAAATGCAGTATCCTAACAAGAAAAATTAAAAATGTAGATTTTCTAGTAAAGGATTTAGAAGCCCATTGAAATTGGACATAAATCTAGTTAAAACAAACCAATTTATATTCAGATATCTAATGAATTTAGACATAAATCTAGTTAGGAGAAATTCATTTGATTTCTAGTGGTTTTAATCTAAATTCTTAAAAATTCTTAATTCTAATTAAACAAACACTAATTCTATCGTTTGTACCTGCAGTTTTAGTTAATTTAGATATAAATCTAGTTAACATTGGTAAATATAAGTGTCTACATTTGCACTAGATTTATAACTGGAAATTCCAGATAATCAATTCTAGTGGAAATTTTGCAAGTTTCTAGTAAAAAAAATATTTCTATGCACACAAAATTATAGACGAATCCAATTTAAATGTATTTAAATCCAAGGAAGTGTTGCAAATCGAAAAATTCACTAATAATATTTTTTCATTGAAAGAAATAACACACAAATAAAAAAGATTTTCCGGCAATCACACTTCCTCTGAAAAAAACTATAGTAATATACAATATGTACCTGGCAAATATCTTCCGAACTCTTTCACATAAATGTAATTCACAGCTGATTGTTCCTTTTCTCTATATATATATATAAATATATATGTATTATCACTGTTAACAAGGAAATTAACACAGTTCATAAAATTCACCTTTCTAAATATATTTTATGTGACGTTAATTTTTTGGAAGTTCGATAGCTAAATTTTTCCATAATTCTATAATACAGGAAACAACTTTATTTACTGAAAGCGTGAAAATTCCCTTAGGGAATGAAGGTGAAAAGCAAAAAATTGCTAGCTAAACATATAATGTGGCGTGAATTAAAAGATAAGCACAGAAAAGAGGAGATAGCATGTTTAAAAAGCCAAGTTTTTAAGTATTTAACGATGAAACGATTAATTAATTCCCTTGAAATTTAAAACTTAAAAATAGATTTGTTTAGAAATGAATGAGGCGTATACACTTAATTGAGGAAGTATATTGAGTTTAGTCATGCCAAATATTAACGAAGTTAAATTTAACAGTAAAGTAGGTATTTAACGTATTTTAACTTGTGAAAAGACTCTACATATAACTCTATCGGTCTTTTAATATTATAGGATACTCCTAACGATATAATATTGAGGACAACATTTAATTCCATATTATTATTTATGCGAACGTTCAGTATAAATTAAAAATTAAATTTTCTTTATTGCGCTAAACGCATTTATATGTACAATGGTTTATTATACATAGGACAACTATTTGACATACATAAATATTATATTTAAAACAGCTGGTCAAACAAAAAGACTCTCTGTCATATTAACGATCGCAAGGATCGCTTGATCCTGATGAATCTCGTTGTAGCTGGATAAGAACTAGCTCATAAGTAACAACAGTACCCGCCACCTAAAAATATGCTCAATGTTAAGTTTCATTCTACGAAGATTAAGCACAAGACAACTTACTTTAAGAATAAAATTTCTAGTAACATGAAAAAAATTCATTCCGCTCAATGCCAGTCTTGTATTAGTAACCATCTCCAACAACCGTTTCGCCTTAATAATAAAAATGGTCAATTAGCGTTTTGAGTTTTCATTTGTCTGTAAATAATTGTGAGCAAATAGCATCCAAAGAGCATAGGATAAATGGCGACATTATTAATAATCAAATTAGCCCCATGTATTTTCAAGCAATCCATTCTGTTCTGAAGACACTGAAAGTTTTCTGATTTGTTTAGCATCCATCTTATAGGATTTTATATAAATATATTTGTTATTAAAGCAACTATTACTAAAAACAAACAATTACTAAGAAATATTTAATTCTACAAAAAAGAAAACCTATTTAACGGTAAACCTCCTGCAGCGCGGTTCTTTCACAACGCTGCTTAGGGAATGGCGAAATTATCCAACATCGCGGCAATTTGTTTACAACTTTGAAAAATTTTATTAATTCTTCCAAATCTAGATCATTCCCTTCAAAGTAGTACCCGCCCGATACAATACACCTACGCCAGCGATTTTTCCAATCCTCGAAATACTTCTGAAACTCAATGATTGGAATGGCCTTCAGTTCCTTCTTCGATTTTTCTTTTATCTCATCAGTCGATTCAAAACGATGCCCCCGAAGCGGTATTTTGAGCTTAGAGAATAGCCAGAAGTCACATTGAGCTAAATCTGGCGAATACGATGGTTATGGAACAATATGCATCGAATTTTTGATGAAAAAGTCTCTAAGAAGATGAGAAATTGAGTGTTTTTGGAACCAATCGAGATGTGAAGCACAAATTTCCTTCAAAATTGTTTGGACCGATCCAAATGAAATGTTTACAGTATCCGCAAGATGTCTAATTGTCAACCGACGATTTTTTAGCACCAAATGATGGTCGTCCGGGACGCTCTTTGTCTTCAACGCTTTCTCTAACTTCTTTGAACTGTTTAATGTTTATGCCACATGTAAACATTTCTTTCAGACAAAACCTGATCGCCGAAGGCCTTCTGCAACATTCTAAACGTTTCTACAGCAGAAATTTCATTCGGCAAACAACATTTAATGCAATTTCTTTGCTCAATAAAATCGTACATTGTAAAAATTGAAAAATTTACTTTTAGTTGCTCAGAAAACGCAACGAAACTAACCAAACAAATGACGTACTGCCGTGAAATTTAACACAGATACGAGTGACATTCCCAACCTAAAAACAAGAACATTTGCTCAAATCGATGCACCCGCGCAATTTAAATTCAAAATTGGCTTTACTTTTTAATCACAGTAGTCCAGTCTTCGAAACAGTTGTTGAAGTCGATTTCCCGGATGTCCTTCAAAACCTTCTTCGATTCGGCTTGTATCTCTTCAATCGAGTAAAAACGATGGCCTCGGAGCGGTTTTTTGAGTTTTGGGAATAATCAGCAGTCAGACGGAGCTAAATCCGGCAAATAGGGCAGTTGATGATTTTATGGTAATCATTGTTTGACAGATGTTAACGCGACGCTTTTAAAAAAAAAAAATTAGTGTTTTTGGAACCAAGCGAAATTTGACGCGTTTGAGGCACAAAACATCTTTTAAAATGGTTTGGGTTAATCCAAATAAAATGCCAACAGCATCAGCAAGGTCTCTAATTGTCGACGATTTTCGAGCACCACATCTTGGCTTTCCTTGACATGGCTTTCGTCGGTAGATGTTGATGGTCGTCCGTCACGCTTTCCGTCTTGAACTCGTTGTCGGCCTTCTTTGAAGTCTTTGTACATGTTTGTAAATATTATAAGTATTTTGTTGCGACATTGCGTCATCACCAAAGGCCTCCTGCAATATTTGCAACATTTTTGCGGCAGAATATTCATTCCGCAAACAAAATTGAATGCAAATTCTTTGCTCAAGAAAATCAGACATCTCAAAAAACGAAAAACTCACTTTTGTATGTTTACAAAACCACGTGTAACTCTGCAGCAATATAATATATTGACATGAATCTCTGCATGGATGTCAAAAAAAAATAATTTCATGATTTCATAGTATCCGAGAAGTTTAAATGGAAAATTCACCTTAATGTTTTATGACAGTAGTTTATATTTGTAGTTCTTTTCGCCTGTATTCATTGTTCATCGGTGGCAGCCGAGCAAGTCAAGTAAATTGTTGACATATGCATATGTTTTGAGTATGGGTACAAGTTCATATGTTGAAATAAGACCAGTAAAACTCTGTCGACGAAATCAAAACATACTAATTAGTGACGATGAGGAACAAGTTATATATTATGCAAACCATTATTTCTTTTTGATTTTTAATTCATTTTTGATTATTGATATTATTTGAAATCTTGAATTTTTAAGTCTTTATTTTACGTTGAAAATTACTTAAGTTATAAGTATATAATGTTTTTAATTTCTAATTCGTTAAGAACCGAATTCCAGTCTTTTTATAAAGTTAATGTCTTCTAAAACGCGGAATTTTCAAGGAACATATCTACTGCAGTCTAGGAGGTTTACCTACATATATTTGCCTCGAATATCAAAATGTACTTCCTGTGAAACTGCACTTCTATAATTTCAATTTTGAAAATCTCATGAGGTGATTTCTTCTATTACTTTGCTCGGTTTTGACGTATTCTTCGTCTATTCTTGAAATAAAAGCTGTAACGTCCAAACCGTGCAAGATATTAAAGCATAAAGATTAATTAAAAGTTCATGCACAACGCCTAAGAAAAGATACCCCATCAAAAAATTTAATGAAATATCAGCTTTAAATATGTATTAATGAAGCTGAACCACATTATTAATCATGTTAAATTCCTTCAGCGAAAAATCAACATTAACAATGATATTCAGAAACAAGTTAGTCAACATGTCGTAATTTTATTTTTATTTTATATTTGAAGCCCCTGGTGAAAATCCATTCAACGATTTTTTTTTAATCCACTCTCCCATGAATTTGCATGAACAAACAAAAAACCTCAAAATCACAAATCATATTTAATGAAATAAAAGCACATCCCTGAGGCTTTTAAATTATAAAGCTAATTCAAATGTAGGAGCAAGTGTACCCTTCAATAGCGTTTTAGTGAATTAAATTAATATTCAAAATAATGTAGGGAGTAAAATTTCATAAGAACTTTATGCCCTCAGAGAGAAACGACACCTGCAGCTTAAAAGCATTGCCTGAATTAATGTGAGTTTGATCCAATTATATATAAATAGAATGATCATCAATCATGAATCTTTTGCTCAACAACTTTTCAGTAATTCGAGGTTCAGTATAGAATACAGCTATTTTGGGTTCGCATAAGTACCTAAAATATGAGTCATTACAAAATAAAATTTCATTTATCTCCGCCTTGTGTACAAAAGAACTATCACAATAAGTAGTTTTGAATAGTTAATAACTTCCAAATCACCTATCTTACCCTTAATATTAAATTTTCAAAACAAAAACATAAAATCTAATACCTTGTAGGATTACATACCTACGTTATCAAATTTTTATGGATGTTATGGAGCTCCGTAACCGAAACTATCGGATATCCGAAATAATTTCATATCTGTAACCGTATCTGAAATCGGTATAATATATTATATATCCGTATCCATATCCGGATCAGAAATTCCATATCCATAATATCCCTGATGTATAGTAATATAAACATAAAAATAAGATAATATATATTTTTCATTTCGCTGACAATAATGTGACTGCAGATTTCATAGTTAGGTATTCTTTTAATCTATTTTCTTTTAAAGTGCCTAACATCTAATACAGGAATTATTACTCAGGAAAATGCTTTTATACTATATAAAAAAAACACTTTATACTGTACCTACAACTTCGCACTTAATATAATATTAACCCATCAACACGCAAAACGAGACTTTTGTGCACGCAAGTTCAATTATACTATTCGAATAAAAAATTGGGGCGATTTTTTTCCAAAATCGTATATTGGGTTTTTTGGGGATGCTCTTTCAGAATCTGGCATTTGTTTTGTATAAAAGCTTCAAAAACCCTATTACTTTCTGGGTTTTAAGAAAAAAATGCTGATTTTGTTTGGTCTTGTTCCTTTTCAGATTCGAGTATGTTGTCGTTTATTATTGAATGATCATATAACCACCAGAAATAGCGGGCCAAATGTCTAAACTTTCTCAAACCCTGTTTTTGATTTTCTTTGAATTTTGCAAATGGCCTTTTTGTACAGCAATGTAATAAAAAATTTCGCGATTTTTTTACACGAAAGTTCCTTTACAATTTTTTTTTATAAAACAGGAAATG
Organism: Dysmachus trigonus; assembly: GCA_949715965.1. Taxonomy (NCBI): domain Eukaryota; kingdom Metazoa; phylum Arthropoda; class Insecta; order Diptera; family Asilidae; genus Dysmachus; species Dysmachus trigonus. The sequence goes on along the minus strand of OX454322.1, from coordinate 42,087,068 downwards.
TTTGAAATTAGCCAAAGAACACTTGTGAATTTTTCAACATTTTCAGAAAGTTTTGAACCATTTTTTCGTTTTTTGGATTTGGCAAATTTTTGAAAAATCCAAAAATGTCCCAAAAAATTCAGAAAAAGTTCACACGTGTTCTTTGGTCAAAAACCAAGAAGAAGAAAAAAACCTCTTTAAAGTTTGCAGTCACTGAACACGTGTACATTTTTCAGAATTTGTAGAACTATTTTTGGTTTTTTGGATTTGGCCAATTTTTGAAAATTGTCCAAAAATGTCCCGAAAACCTCTGAAAAAATTGACACATGTTCTTTGGTCAAAAACCAAGAAAAAAAAGTATATAAAGTTTGCAGTCACTGTTGACTAGGGCTACGCTCTTCCTATAACTTTCACATTTTTCATAATGTAATAATATTCGCGTTTTTGTGCTAATTTACACATTTGGAATTCAAAATCTAATTTTTATAAACCTACCAGATAGAATCCCACTTTTATATTTCAGTCTTCCCTATTTATGGGAATGAAAGGACTTTCTTAAATTAATTAAATTATCTCTTGCTACATAATTTTTGGTGGTTTTTACAATCGTATAATGTTAAAAGATATTGAATAAACGATTTTCTTAGAATTTATTAGCTACCTCGTTTTTACAATTTATTAGCTATCCTGATGTTTTCTACCTATACATTCACTTTTCTTACAATAAAAAAAGATTTGTGGCTTTTTTAAAATGACTTTAATGATGCAAAATAAATATACGCATAATACGTATGTGTGTACATAGTTTCTAGAAGATCAGCTAATTATGCTAAAACTTTTTTCTCACACGCGATAGCCGTCTAACTGGTGCCATATGAAAAATCAAAACCTTCTACATTTATAAGCTGTGAAATGGTCCGGTGGACAAAGTGGTTGATCTGTTACATAATATATGTACATTGGGCCTTATGGCGGACAACTTAAACATGGCAAGAAATTCGCGCCAACATCCAAACTAAAGCTCCTATCTAAAAATTATTTTCAATAACGTATTGCCAAGGAAGTTCACTTTAAAGCCTTTTTAAACAAGATATGTAAAAATTTTGAGTTTGAATCCAACTCAACGACAAACCCGAGCCCCAGACCACTTGCAAGGAACAGCTGATTGACAGGTGGACGAAGACACGGCTCATTACTTTTTCTAACGAATTTCCGAAGGAGTTTCACCGACCCGCCATAAACGTCAATGTAATTTTTTCGAACTACCAGAGCACTTACGCACACATGCAAAAGGCCAGTTCACGGCTTGGTTTGAAGGGTTTGAAAATGTTCTAATATTTCATGCATTAATATTTTTGCCACGGCACCATTAAGATCGCTATCGTTTGTGTGTGAAAAGGAGCTTTTGGAAACCAAAACATATTTAATATAATTTTGAGAGTAACCATTTCGTTTTCGTTATGAATCAGTCTCAGAATTGAAGAATTCAACTTTAACAATTATCTAAACATTCCTTCAGAAATAATTATACAGGGGCAAGATATAGCGAGGCATGGAGACAAAAATTAAAATTATTCATATACCTAAATGAGTTATTTAAAAAAAAAAAATTAAAAGTTTAAATTTAGAAGTTCTTAATTACCTCCACCTTGTAACCAGATGACGGTATCAATCGGAGGACAACAGCAGGCTTTTTTGATTCATCATGTATCCGTGCTGCACTGAAGGACACTAACAAAGTCCTACCTATTAGGTAGAAAAGTGAATACCAGAAATATACAGCTCGAATTATGGAATCACTGGACCTGAAAAATAGATTTGATAGCAAAATGAGGTTTCGTTCTAAACTAATAATTATCTCACGCCACACTGTTGAATAGCTGCAAACAAATGTAGTATAGGTTGTTCGAAAATGAAATCATAGTAATGAGAGCGATATTCCTATCAACTTTGAATAACAATTCAGCGAGAACACTGTAGTACTCCCTTTGTCTGCCCCAAAACTCATTTGTTAGAGGCTGAAAATGGAATTATTGCTCAAATTGAATTATTTCGAAGAGCAAGGTTTAAAAGACCTACCTTTCCTTTAAACTGATTAAAATAATCATTAAAATGCTGGAATTGCGCAGTTAAGCCTAAACTGATTATAATTATGAAATTATCTGTAAAGTTCCAAATGAAAGTACAAAAGGCGTTCAGAATTTGAAGAATTACACCGCTTGCCACGTTATAACTAAAATTGGAGTAATATCCTGGATATGACATTCTAAAAAACGCCTCTGTGAGCCCTGATACGTTTTTGCAGTTTCGAGCGATATGAAGCCCATATGCTATTGATAAAAGGTGCTCTATCAGGGAAAGTATCGGAATTCCGATTGCAGCCAATTTTATTAACCTTTTCATTTCTAAATCACGTTTTGGATTTACAATTGAAACTCTCATTTCGATATTCTCCCAATACTGCATCAAGGTCGGCCATCGCTTGGCTAACATCATATAAGTGCACATGACAAATGTATTTGATGAAAACCATATAAAAGGTCCTGTAAAAATATGCCGAAATTTGAATTATTTAAATTATTATGAACAGGGCCGGATTTACCTATGGGCACTTAGGGCACTGGCCCACGGGCCCCCACCAACTTGGGGCCCCCACCAACTGTAATCTTAAATATTTTAGAAGAGTTTAAAAAAAAATAATTGTATGAAAGCTGAACGGCTAAAAAAACTTTTCAACATTTTTATTGAAGATATTTTTATTGAACTTGACTTAACATGTTTACCTATAAAAAATAATCGATAATAAACGATAAAGCCTTAGAAATGTTTATGCACTTTAAGTGTATATCAAAAATTTTAATCAAAGTAAATTAAAATAATTGACAATGTACTTATTTTTTAAACTATTATAAATCATACTCTGTTATGAAAGTACCATTGTAGCTTCATAATTATAAAATTACGAGTAAAATTAATACTTCCTTTCTTGATGTATATTCTTTAAAAAAGTCGAATTTCCTATAAGTCAGTGTAACGATTTTGACATGAAAACTCGTTGTATAGTTGCAGGTTTTTGTAAACAGATGGATCGTTTGGAAACAGGCATTATGGCATCGTTTTGGAACGATATTTTAGAAAGTTTAAGTAAAACCAGCACCACAATTCAAAGTTCCAAAATTGACATTAATACTGCATCAATGCTTGTCAAATCGCTGAGAACACTCATCGCGAGTAAGAGATATATGTTCTCCCATTATGAACGCCTTGGTACAGAGCTTACGGGTAATTCAAATTATATTAACGATCGCACTCGTCGCATTTGTGAACCTATCCTCCAGGACATTCCATCGGAAATATTTCGTATATTTCAATATATCACCATAATTGACACTTGTATAAGTACTTTAGTCCAGCGAATTTCTGCATATGATGATGTTGCCTTAAAATTCGGGTTTTTATCGCGATTCGATAAAATTACCCCTCAAGAAATTTCCGATAGTTCGGCAAGATTACTTGATTTTTACAAAGAAGATCTCGATTGTAATCTTGAAACAGAACTACTTCAATTTCAAGCATTTTGTTCTGATTTGCTGGATTACGATCCCGAGGATGAACAAATATCTACCAGCCGAGAACAAGCAATGTATTCCTTAATCATTCAGAAGCATGTTAAAGAATCATTTCCAAAGGTTGAAATAATTTTAAGAACATATTTAACATTAATGGTGAGCAATTGTACAGGAGAAAGATCTTTCTCAAAACTTAAAATTATTAAAAACCGTTTGAGAACATCATCTACTCAAGAACGTCTGAATAACCTGACTATTATAAATGCAAATAATGACATAGTACAAGATTTAAGGATAGACGAGATCATTGAAAAATTTGCTTCAAAAAAAGCAAGAAAAGGCTTAATTTAGAAATTTATAATTTTTATTCTAATATAATTGATGTATTTGTGAATGTAAAATATTCGACAATTTAATTTACTTTTATATTATTTTGTATTTGAATTTATATATACAATTTATTTTAATATCATGTGTTATATTATATCAATAAATAAAAAAAAAATGTTACCAATTTTGAATTCCTTAAGTAGGACCCCACCATCTAAGTGCTAAAATAAGAAGCCATGCATTCATACTGAATATTTAAAACTGTGTGCAATATGATTTTTTTAATTTATAAAATATATTTCAAGTATGTAACTTTTTGAAGCTGTTAAAGATATTTTGAATAAATTAAAGTTAAGTGGTAATCAGCAAAAGGGGTACTATACTAAGTGCGGTTGGCGCCTTAGGCGCCGACCGCGCGAAATTTTTTAGGGCCCCCACCATTTTGTGCCCATAGGCCCCCACACATCCAAATCCGGCACTGATTATGAAGATAAACACTCACCAATATTACCAAATTGCATTGATCTTTTAAAAACCCAAACGAGATTTATTATTGCTACTGCAAGTGAGATACTCGCAACTAATACAGAATAGCACATGCTGAAACTGAAATATGAAAATTCCAAGGACATAGCATCCGGAGCTGTGATGCCTTTTACGGGGAATATAGCGAAACATCTTCCCAGAATTAGAACTATGAATAAATATTTAAGATTAAAACATAATTAAATATGAGAATATTTCGCGTACAATGTCTAACGGTACGGTGAAATGTTGAAGTTGTTTGCTTATTATTAGTTTTGTGAAATTTACCTGTTGTTTAAAATGTAATTAAAAGTTAAATTTGTCATACATACAAATCTCCATTACTTATTGCAAGAAGAGCCATAAATCTTTTCTTTGGTGAAGCTTTTTCAGGGAGATGGATTTTCGCAAAATGTCCTGTTATAACGAAAAGCAGAAAACAATAAGATTCAGAAAGCAAATTGATTTTTTTGTAACCTACTACTACCTAAGTGAATTAATAACGAAATTATCGAAAAATTCCTTTAGTTTTTTAAATAAAAACTGGGTTTTAATTCACTTTCTTGTTATGCGTAACTTGGCTTTGCAATAAAATTTCAAAATAATATAAAAATTTATTAGTTTATTAGTTTTAGTTTAGTAAATTCGAAAAAAATAATATCAATTTCACCATTTAAAGAAATACATAGTAAAAATTGCGTTTGATTAAATTTTTACTTAAATTTCTTTCGATGATATTTGAACACGTTAACGGTGATTATCACATTTTAGTCTCCACCAGGAGAAGTAAAATTTGTCGACATCAGTCCAGAATGCATATAACTCCCTCATTTGTTATCCAGAATACACTCATATTAATCACAATTCATATGTATTATAAATTATGATAATTATTTTCAGTCAACAAACAACTTAATATACATAACTCACTTAACTTCATTATTTACAATTTATGCTTTCTCATATTACTCATCATTTGTAAATAAAATAAATCATAGGCTACGATTAATACGAGTTCCAATCTTCTCCACTACACTAAGGAAATTATATACAACAGGAATTAATACGAACCATTTAAAATAACATCTATATTAGCTGCCTGAATTTTTTGTTGTCTAAAAATATGAAGCTTTTATTAATACTTTCAATATTAGACAAATTTACAATTAACACACCGTGATAAATTATAACGCTGCACAGGGTCCAATGCCATCCTATTGCGATTACCTTTATAATGTAACATTTTAGGTACTACCTAACACACAATGTGCCTATTTGCGGTCGTATTTACCAAAAATGTATCCACAAAAGTAAACAACATATTTACCCGATTATTGTCACCCAATTAATGGTTCTTTCGTATTGTTCAAATAAGTATTTGATGCTTACTCATACTTGTCACGTCAGCAGAATGAAATTCGAAATAAAATCTAACATTTTTTTTTAAGATTGACGGAATGAATGAGAGCCAATTCCTGTCCCACTTTAATATCACTCTTCTTTATGTAACATTTACGTGCATTTATTGCGGAAAATTGCAACTCATGCTTCAAACCAAAACATCTCAGAAAATTTCATAAGGAAAGTGTTAATTCATGAACACTGACATTAACTCCACCACATGACGACGCAACAGCTTTGATAAATTTTATAGAATAAAACGTTTTCACAAATATTTGAACATATCCTGCTAGACTCCGCCTACAACTAGATTTGACGATATCGACAGGCCGCATGCACAGTTCAAGGCCAAATGTTAGGTGTAATTGGCGCCGGACAAGATTTACGTCCTTTCGGAATTGTAAAAGAGATTATTACTTTGACTAAATTCATTGATGGTGTAAGGAACACAAATATGAAAACAAGCTCGTGGGTGTGGAGTACTCGGTATGAAAAGGGAGGATCTGCTACCTGGCAAGTTATGTTGAAGTAGCACAAAAGTCAAACATTTTATGTGAACAAAGTAAATATTTTATGACAGAATTTCCCGGGTAGGATCGAATTAAAGTGGAGTTAACATTTTCAAATGTAACGAGAATCCGAACTCCAATTCTCCGATTTTGATGAAACTTAGCAGGCATTCTACGCTTTCTAAGTCATTAAAAACCCTTTTTTAAACCATACTAACAATCAGTTCTTATGGAAACTACCTCCAAAGGTAGAAAAATGGCTTTTCCAGAAAATGTTGTGATCCCCTTATCTATCTCCTAAAATACTTGAAATAAAAATCTTAAATAAATTCGCATAAATATTCAATTTTAGACTTAGTGACAACAAAGGCGTTTCATTTTGATATTTCAAATGGTTTTTTTTTCTATCATTTTTCAATTGTTTGTTTTTTTTTCGGGAAGTTGTTGACATTAATATTTTGCAATTTAACATAATGCAAAAATATATTTATTCTGTCTGTATTTAAAATTGTTTAAAATACTACACTCAGAAAAATGAAGTTGGTCAATTTAAACACAATGAATTGTTAAAGTACTATGCCATACATATTGCTAAAAACTGAAACACTGTGTTCTTATGCAAACAATGTCCGACGAACTTAACATGATTACTGTTACATATATTACTATACCAGAATAAATTAGAACTATATACCTTGTGTAAACCAATGTACATGTAAACGTACCCGGATAAACTGGGCCAACGTCTGATAACTTAGGGCGCGCGGCTCTCACTTTGGAACAGGGTACGCAAAAATTCCGTTCGCGAATCGAAAAAATTTAATTCCTCTCTTTCCATTCGTTCGCGAATCGAATCAAATTTATAAAATTCGTGAGCGAATTTTTTGAGAAGAACTTAAAGCTTTCAATTCATTCCTGAGAATGATTCAAATGAACTTTTTCAGATTTCGTTCACGAGCGAATATGAATGGAAAAGAATCATTCTTTTCGGTTCGCTCTCTTCTCGTGCTTTTTGCTGTTCTTTGTTGGCGATGCGTCAGCTGTGACTGTGTAGTAGGTAGGCCAGTCACTCTTGTGAGCTGTTAAGCCACTGATATATACATCTTCAGGGTGCAACCAATTGTAATTTTAAGAATGGGTCGACTTAAAGTTTTTGAATTTTCTAAATACGTCTGCTATGATAAGGATAGTAAGACGTCGACGTATTTAGAATGCGGAAAAAAAATTAAAAGGACAATTAACTGGCAATATTAAACAACAAAAAATACTATTGTTATTATTTTAGAATTAACTTTCATTTAAATCTTTTGGCCTACTTATTTTTCTCACCACTTTTGATCATCCGACTTTGATTCAAAAATGCCCTCCTCGCCTTCTACAGAAAACCCTAGATACTAATTTTCAAATCCATAGAATTTTGTATTTCAATCGCCATCTAGAGTTCCAAACTCTCAAAAGAAAAATCGGAATGAGCAACCCTAAAAACCCTCTCGCAGCAATTTTTAATAAAATATTTGAAGTTTTATGATTTGACTACTATCTTCAATTTTAAAAACTTTCAAATTCTAATTTTCTGAAAAATTCCAGCAAAACAAAAATGATGTTTTGGCCTATTTTTTGGCCTCCTAGGGCTTTTTCGACCCCTTCGGGGTTTCTAAGGGGGGTTATCGGACCCGCTCTACAACATGGTGTAAAAAAAAAATTTCATGTCACATGTCATGTTACATGTCACATCATGTGTCATAAGTCGTTAATCCACATTTTACGGCTTGCAATAGACTCGTCGTTAATTTGGCATTCGTAAACAAAACAAAAATGATGTTTTGGCCTATTTTTTGGCCTCCTAGGGCTTTTTCGACCCCTTCGGGGTTTCTAAGGGGGGTTATCGGACCCGCTCTACAACATGGTGCAAAAAAAAAATTTCATGTCACATGTCATGTTACATGTCACATCATGCGTCATAAGCCGTTAATCCACATTTTACGGCTTGCAATAGACTCGTCGTTAATTTGGCATTCGTAAACAAAACAAAAATGATGTTTTGGCCTATTTTTTGGACTCCTAGGGCTTTTTCGACCCCTTCGGGGTTTCTAAGGGGGGTTATCAGACCCACTCTACAACATGGTGCAAAAAAAAAATTTCATGTCACATGTCATGTTGCATGTCACATCATGTGTCATTAGCTGTTTAGTCGCATTTTACGGAATGCAGAATACTCGTCGACGATTTGGAACCGATCAGCTAAGTTCGAAATATATTTACAAGCATTAATTGTTATGATAATTGAAATTTTATTTTTTGCAATTATTTTGACCAGAGTGAAAGAGTTCAATTTACTGCGGTAGAATACGTGATTTTTTAAATTTAATAATAAATTTAAAATTTATGAATAAAAGTATATGCGTATTATGTTGTTGGGTATCTGCAATCGGTTGTATTTAATTTGATTCCCAAATCATTCATTTGCGATAAATTCGCGAACGAATTAAATTTTCAGTTCTTGAAATTTTCGATTCAATTCGCGAGTCGAATTTTATTAGAAAAGAATCGAATAATAAAATTCGTGAGCGAATCAAAAAATTTAATTCGCTTGGGATCCATTCGCAAACGAACGAATCAAATTTTTTGATTCTCCGTACCCTGCTGGAACAGCCGGGCCTACTGTAAGCACCTACTGTAAGTACCTATTCTCTGAATAAAATAATTTAGTGCAAGCACAAGTCTTTCCTTGGGACAAGAAGACATAACAAAAGTGGCGACGAGGAAAACAAACGTGGAAAATTAAAATTTATGTCAACTAAGGTAGAAACAAAAGGAAATCTTATTAAAACTGAAAAAAATAATTCAACATAAAACGAAATGACGAATCTTATTGGTCACATGGATCCGTTTGTAATCGGAAATAGTTTCGTAGAATACGAAATGAGGCTTCAACAATTCTATCTCTTAAACGAGATAAAAGATGAAAAAAAGGTAGCACTTTTCATTACATTTATTGGCGCAGATGCATATTCAATTTTGAGGAAATTATGTTCTCCAGAAAATCCAGCAACAAAAACCTACGATGTATTGGTAAAACTTTTAAAAGATTACTTCGAGCCCGAAACCAACGAAATAGCAGAAACCTATAAATTCTACGTGGCTCAACAAGACGAACTAACAATTTCAGAGTACATAATTAAATTAAAATCGCTGGCGGAAAACTGTAATTTCGGTGCGTCCCTTCAAAGAGCATTGCGAGACAAATTTGTATGTGGAATAAAAAATAATCAATTAAGGGCAAGATTGCTTAAAGAATCCGAATTAACATTTGTAAGTGCCACAAAATTAGCCCTCAACTGGGAAGTAGCTGAAAAACAAAATAAAGTGATTGAAACGAAATTTACATCTGAAGATACACATTATATAAAAACAGGAAAAAACAATAAAAGTAGGCCCGGTAGTCAACATCAAAGTCATAGTCCAAATCAAAGTCATAAACAAGGAATTAGTCAAAGTTATACTCAAAATAAAAATCAATTCAAAAGTCAAAAATACAACGTTCAAGGAAATAAAAACAGAGTTAACAATGGATGCTTTCGCTGCGGTAGATACCACGATCCAAACAGCTGCCCAGCTGTAAACTGGAAGTGCTTCACATGTAATCGAAGTGGTCACATCTCTACACTTTGCCGTAACAAAAAAGAAGAACGCAGTCGCAATAAAACTATAGCAGAACTCTCAGAAGCAGCGGAAGGTATAAACGTCTTCAACGAAGAGCCGGGAGAAATTAACAACATAAACTGTCCAGTAAACGTCGAAGTACTCATCGAAGGTCAACCCATTGTTATGAAAATCGATTCAGGAGCCTGCTCATCTGTAATGTCTGAAAATGAGTATCATCAGTATTTTAGTCATATTAAGTTAATAGATAATAATAAAAAGTATTTGTCTGTCACAGGTAAAGAGATAGAGAGTGTGGGAAAAATCAAGGTTGCCGTTCGTCACCGTAGAAATAAAGAAGTTCATCTATTGGAATTAATAATTATAAAAAGTACCAAAACCTTCAGACCATTACTTGGGCGTACATGGTTGGACCAACTATTCCCCGAGTGGAGAGACCAATTCTTAAATCTACATCGCGTTTCCGTATTTCCTCAAGAAAATTTCCAAGTAAGTAACTTTCTGGAAAAAATAAAAACTGAGTTTCCGCGTATATTTCCCTCCTCTACCGACCAGAACCAATGCATCGAAAAATTTTCTGCAGAAATTGTATTAAAAGCAGATTGTCCTCCGATATTCCACAAACCGTACGCGGTACCATTTAAATTGAGAGAGTGTGTCGAAAACGAATTAAAACGTTTGTGCGGTCAAGGTATCTTAAAGCCGGTTAAATTTAGTAAATTCGCCTCTCCAATTGTAGTCGTTTCTAAGCCTAATGGAGCAATAAGAATATGCATCGATTGCAAGAAAACAATTAATCCGTACATTGAAGTGGAACAATACCCCTTACCACGACCTGACGACATTTTTGCAACCCTTGCAAATTGTGCATTCTTTTGTGTCATCGATTTATCAGGCGCGTATCAGCAAGTTCTCTTATCAGAGAGATCTCGCGAATATTTAACAATTAATACACATAAAGGTTTGTTCCAATATACGCGCCTACCATTTGGTGGATTATGGATCAAATCCTACTAGGAACAAACAAAACATCGTGCTACTTAGATGATATCCTTATTGGCGGTGCAACCTTAGCGGAATGTCAAAAAAATCTTTTAGTTGTTCTAAAAAAACTTAACAAGTATCATGTGAAAATAAATATTGAAAAGTGTAGCTTTTTCAAGAAATCCGTCGAATTTTTAGGTCACAATATTTCACAAAGTGGCATTAAACCCAATCAAAACAAAATCAGAGCAATTGTCGATGCTCCCGCGCCCTCAAATATAACACAATTGCAATCGTATCTAGGCCTTCTAAACTATTATGGTAATTTCATTCCAAATTTGTCGTCAGAGTTGAAGGAATTATACAAGCTACTACAAAAAGGTGTCAAATTCACTTGGTCAGTAGAAGCTCAGCGTTGTTTCGAAAACTCGAAAACTCTCCTTCTAAAACATAATATCCTAGAACTTTATGACCCAGATAAACCAATTACCCTTGCGTGTGACGCAAGCCCATATGGAGTTGGGGCAGTCCTGTCGCACACTATAAACGGTCAAGAGAAACCAGTTTTATTTGCTTCTAGCTCATTGTCACCATCTGAGAAAAAGTATGCTCAATTACACAGAGAAGCTTTGGCAATCATGTTCGGAATAAATAAATTCCATAAATATATATACGGTCATAAATTCACGCTTATTACCGATAGCCAAGCTTTAAAAGAAATTTTTAACCCAAAGAAATCAATTTCAAGTATATCTGTGTCACGTTTTCAGAGATGGGCATTACTGTTGTCAACATATGATTTCGAAATTAAATATCGGCCTGGGAAACATAATGCCCCTGCTGATGCCATGTCTCGTCTACCCCTTTCAGAAACAACCAAAATTGAAAGTGTTAACTTTATAAATAATACTGAAAGTCCCATAAATAAAAAACAAGTAAAAAATGAGCAGAAAAAAGACCCAGTCTTATCACACATATATAAGCTTGTCAGTAATGGCTGGCCAAATAATAATGCAGGGTTAGCAGAACCTTATCGTCGATTTAAAAATTCGTTTTCAATTGAAGAAGAAACATTGTTTTATCGGGATAGGTTAATTATTCCAAAGGCTTTACAACCCGAAGCACTAAAAATTTTGCATAGCAATCATGACGGTGTTGTACGCATGAAAATGCTTGGCCGTAAAAGTATGTGGTGGCTAAATTTTGAAAAAAACGTAGAAGACTATGTAAGAAAATGTCCAGCATGTCAATATACTCAAAGAGTTCCTACAGAAAAAGTCACAACTAAATGGCCTGCGTGTGAATATCCATTTCAAAGAATCCACTTAGATTTTTTTCATTTTAAAGGTTACAATTTTCTAATCATTGTAGATGCCTTCAGCAAATACATTGAAACCCAGTTATTTACCAAGACAGATGCGAATCATCTTTGCCAAGGACTTACGCGATTTTTTAGAATATTTGGACTGCCAAAAGAAATTGTTTCAGATAACGGGCCTCCATTTAATTCACATCAATTTATAAAATTTGCAAAATCACGAAACATTGAAATTACAAAAACTCCGGTTTATCACGCGCAAAGCAATGGTCTGGCGGAGAGAGGAGTGCAAACAATCAAAAATAGCCTAAAAAAATATTTTTGCGATGTAAATTTAAGAAAATTAGATATCAGTCAGAAAATGGACTCGATCATAATGAACTACAATAACACTCCCACTACGGTCACAAATAAGACACCGGCAAGTTTGATTTTTTCTAATGATCCTCGGACAGTAATTTCATCCTTAAAGAAAAATAATTCACAAACTTATAACAATACAATAATACATAAAAAACAAAAAGCTGTAAAATTGTCAAATAATAATAAGCCAGGAGTTAACACTTTCGAAGTTGGCAACAAAGTACTTTATAGAAATCACTTCAAAGAATTCGTAAAATGGAAACCCGCCATTATAATGAAAGTGTTAAGTCCTTTAACATACCTAATTAATGTAGATAATAGCATTAAGTATGTTCACCAAAACCAATTGAGATTCTCAAATTTATCAGACCGTTACCATCCTATCAATAAAAGTGACCTTACTTCAACAAACATAAGTTGTAATGAAGAAAATAATACTCAAGAAAAGGTGAATGACAATAAGAATAATATAGAAAATACTGAAGATTCTAATAAAAATGAAAATAATATAGAAAATAATGAGAATGCTAGCAGTAGTGAAACAGAAGATAATATCCCTAGAAGAACACAACGTAAAAGAAATCCACCAAATTGGTTTAATTATACTGTTTATCGCAAATAAAATAAAAAAAAAAAAAAAAAAAAAAAAAAAAAAATTTAAAACCGTTAAGGTATTGAAATTTTTGTAATTGAATTTGTGAAATTAAATTTTTAAATTTTTGTGAGGGGAGAGTGTTACATATATTACTATACCAGAATAAATTAGAACTATATACCTTGTGTAAACCAATGTACATGTAAACGTACCCGGATAAACTGGGCCAACGTCTGATAACTTAGGGCGCGCGGCTCTCACTTTGGAACAGCCGGGCCTACTGTAAGCACCTACTGTAAGTACCTATTCTCTGAATAAAATAATTTAGTGCAAGCACAAGTCTTTCCTTGGGACAAGAAGACATAACAATTACAAGGACGGCCTTACCAGGGGGCCCAAGAGGTTCACTGAACCCGTGCGCAGGCTCCTGGGAAGCATTGAAAACGTGAGCACATGAACGATCAGTAAGTTTATTATTAATTTACTCAGATCTACTATATTAGTAACTTTATTTGACATTAAACCAGAGCTACATTTTTAATACAGGTTATTATTAGGAGTAGCAAACGAATAATAGAAAGAACATTGCGTGTTTTTACACTTATACGTGAGTGAAGCTTTTTCCTAATGTTAAAAATGTATCGTTCCCTCGAAATATTCTCATGTCATAATTTCGGCTTTCTCCCTCACTCTGTGCAAACATATGTATATGTAAGCTTATTCTCTTTCCTTTCTTTCGCACTCTGTGAGTAACAGCGTTTACCAGTGATCTTCGAGGAGATGTAAAACCGTTAACCCTTACCTGAAGGGAGCGGGAAGATAGGAAATTTTTGATAAGATAGATGAAAGGCATATCAACGCCCCATAACCTGGAGCTGGGCAGCTATAATATCCCTTCTTACCCTGTCGTACGCCTTCTCGGCGTTGGCAGATATTAAATAAAGCTCTCCTCGCTTATCAAAAGATTTTTTAATTGCGGTTTCGAGCTCGAGAAGAAGCGACACTTCCTGAACCCATGCACCTCTTTCGGGAGGATGTTTTCTAGAAGCGAGGAGAGTCTTTGGCCTAAAATTTTTTCGCAGAGGCGCGATAGGCAGGGCAAGAGGGATATCGGACGTAGATCCCTTAAGGTAATGGAATGGTGCCATTAGCAACGACATTCCTCTTACGGAGTGGTATGAGGACGGCATTTTCCTATGTCTGCGGAAAAGTGCTTGTTCTCAGGAGCATGTTGTAAGAAGAGACTAATCTCTCAGGATTGTCTTTCGCTTCCTTAATCTCTTTTTTAACTTGAGCTGATTTCCTACAGTAATCGCGCAGGTTTTCAGTCGTAGGATGCCTATGCAATTTTTTCCAGGCCCTATTCTTATCCCTGATGGAGAGGATGCGCGAATTCATCGTCCTCAACCAGTCTCCTGAATTTTTCCCAGTCCGCGTGGTATTTGGCGAATTTTGCTTTGACTTGGCCGTTTATAGACCAGTCGATATAATTATTGAGAAGTGGTCACTTCCCTCTAGGTTTTCATGGGTCGACCAGTTGAGGCGCGCTGCTAGTCGTAGTGGGACTAGTGTTAGGTCTATAGCGGAAAAGGAACCTGTATGGGATAAAAAGGTAGGGCCCCATAGAAGGCTGTGAGCATTGAAATCCCCACCGTAGACGGTGTTTTGGCCAACAGGATCGCCAACATACCAAGATCTTAGGCCGAAATCTCTAGTCGATTCTCAAGGTAAATACTGCAGAAAGTGAGTGGTTGGGGTGAATTTCCCATCACTTGTAAATGACGATACAGAAGGGGTAGTGGCCATGCCGGTATCCGACATGGTTTCATTGCTATTATTTTTATGGATGTTCAGGCTTGGGCCTGATATTGTCATTATTTAAAAAATTTTGGCTTGAAGGCCTAAAGCAGTATTGACCACAGTCTCAACTGAGCTCTTACTGTTAGGTGAGAGGGAAAAAGGTTGGGGGAGAGTTGGTGCTGGTGTTTATTTTTATTTATTTAATTATTCTTGTGGATGATGTGCATCCATTTTTTCTTTATTAATATTTGCTGAAAACATTTATAATTCTTTATTTTATTTTACTGTATATATTTATTATTCTTTATTTTATTTGTTAAACACCCTTATAATTCTTTATTTTTTTTACTGTATATATTTATTATTCTTTATTTTTAAAACCTTTTATTATTTACAATTTAATTTATTAATATTCTTTATTTTTTTACACTTTTTATTATTTACAATTTAATTTATTCTTCTTGACTCTTCTCGTCAATGAATACAGCTGGACTAAAGATTTTCTATTTTTTTATTGCTCGCTTACTTTATATATATATTTTTTTTTTTTTTAAATAAAAAATCGTCGCCTCCCCCACATCGCCCTACTCCCACTTACAGCGCCATTGATGTAAGTAGATGGAATGATATTAAATCATAATTAGGTTGATCTGCGCATGGTAAACAATTTGCTCGATTTGCGGCTGAAATTAAATATAGACCGATGCACAGTGCACTCAGAAAAATCAGGCGTGCTAACCAATTGAGTTTCCGGGTGTTGAGGCTAGCACGACCAGTTTTTCTTAGATTAAGCACAATAATTCTTGAGTCAAATGCCTTCTGTGCTTTAAACAAGCAAAATGTTGTTCACTTTAAGAATATCATTCTTCATTTCAGTATTTTTCTGATAATTTCAACATTTTAGCTTGGAATGCTTAAAAAAAGTATTTTCGCGCATTCTCAATTGTAGAATATAGTCTTTAAACGGGGGTTAAAACGAGAATGACAAATTTTAAGCACTGAATACTGCATTTTACACGTATCAAAAACTTAAATTAAAATGAGTTATGCTTAATTTAACACGTTATTTTCTTCTTGTTATTTAAATAGTGTATACTACATAATGTAAAAGAGGAAACCCTCGCTCCCCTAACGTGTTTAAAGATTACGTGTTCCAATTAAGTCGGACAGAGTTTACATATAATAGAGAGGAATTAAGATTTTCAATCTTAATATAAGCATTATTTTGCATTATTATGAAATAATATCTCTCTGCATGAAGCTATTAATGTTTAAATTCCTTTAAATACGCTTTTAAGATAATTCAGTTTTTTTAAATGGTATGCTTTTATAAATATAATATTTTTAATAACAAGTGATGAAATAAGAAAACTAAGTTACATATATAATATATTCGGTTGTAATGAAAAATTATCGTTTTTAGCTGAGGCAATTATAAGAATAATTAAAAAATGTTAAAAATATATGCAGCGTATTCGGAAAATAAGTAGGAATCAGTATGCCAATCGATTCCTCGGAGTACCATTATCAAAATTTTCTGCTATACCCGTTCTCTTAAATTAATCCGCCCTCCTCAGAATAAGGTTTGAAATGCCTACTCAAGAATTTTGACGAGAACTGCTCGACGAAAATGCGTCATATTATGTCGTGTCAGTTTCAAGAGGGTGGTAGGGTTAATTCGCTTCATTTTAATTATTTTTGATAATTTTTCCTGAGCATATGGTGAATTGAATTTATTTAAAAATTGTACACTTAATAAAGCATCATTTCAAGAATATTCAGTTATTTTTATAATTTATTTTTAGCCTAAAATATTAAGAAATAAGCTACTGAGAGCAAATCTTCGGATACTCTTAACAAAAAAAAGTTTGCGGTGGACATCAGAACTCATTATTGAATTATCTTAAATTAAAAAAAAATTGAAAATATTTAGTTAGTTTATGAGTTTCTCAACGTACTGACGTCGAGAATTTTTTTTTTTTTTTTTTTGCGATTTTTCAATTTTTGCATAATTTTGAATTAAAAACAAACGAATTTAAAGAAGAAAACCGGTAAAACTCAGCCCATTTTTCATAGTAAAACTAATAGGTTAGGTTAGGTTGCCGTGGCTGCCTGACGGCACACTTAGGCCACAAGGGCCCATTGTGATACCACACGAGGGCTTTTCCCAGAAAACTAGCTAACCTTGAACCACTTCGTGCCTTTGATGAAGTGTTCAATGTCTCTGACGTTCTTTGAACTCAGATCCGACAAGTCATCAAAGAAATAAGCGCCCAGATATCTGTTTCTGCACATAGATAGTTCTGGGCATTGGCACAGGAGGTGGGTTATGCTTTCCTCCTCCTCCTCATTTTGACAACTTCTGCAGAAGTCGTTGGAGGTAACGCCTAGTCTGTTGGCATGTTTGCCCACAAGGCAATGCCCCGTAATTACCGCCACGACGTTACTAATGGCCTCCCTCCTGAGAGTAATCAGGTTCTTTGACCTATTATGGTCAAATGTTGGCCAGATCTGCCTGGTGGTCACACAAGTATTCTCGTTTCTCCACCTATTTTCGGCAATCCTTAAGTACGATCGTACAATCTCTGCTTTACAGGAGGCGAGCGGTGCCCCTATCCGCCGGATGATATCCCTTTCTGGAAGGGTCGTTCCCTGCCTGGCTAGCTCATCCGCTCTAATATTTCCCGGGACATCACTATGTCCTGGTACCCAAATTATACTAATATTAACCCCCCCCTCCGCTACTTGGTTAAGCAGAGAGCGGCAGTCCGCAGCCACCTCTGATGTCGTATACACACCCGTTAGTGATTTAATTGCAGCCTGGCTGTCAGTAAAGATAGAAATACCTCCGGAAGGAGACATATTCTCCTGCAGCCATAAGAGGGCTTCCGTGATAGCCATGACCTCCGCCTGAATTACGCTGCTGTGGTCTGGCAGCCGAAATGACGCTTCGAGGCTCAGTTGCTCCGAGTATATTCCACCTCCAACTCTGCCCTTCAGCTTTGAGCCATCGGTGAATATCTTCACCGAATTTGCTTTGCTAAGAAGTTCTTCCCCCCACTCATGTCTCGCTGGAATAAGCGAGTCGAATTTAATATCGAAACATGGGTTTGGAATAACATAGTCTAAACCTTGGGTACAAGTGCTAAGGATTTTTGAATGACCATAATCCATGCGTGCCCAGGGATGTATAGAATTGAGCCTAGCAGCAATGGAGGCAGCAGTTTGCTTACCAAATAGTTCCATTGGAAGGAGATGGAGGATGACATTCAGGGCTTTGGTGGGAGTTGTCCTGAGAGCACCCGTGATCAGGACAGAAGCCATTCTTTGGATCCTATCCAGCGCATTCTGGTGGCATGCCCTCTCTAGGGCGGGCCACCACACTAGCACACCGTATACCAGTATCGGCCTGATCACTGTCACGAAGAGCCAGTGTACAATGCGTGGTTCTAAGCCCCATCTTTTGCCGATTGCACTTTTGCATGAGTACAAGGCTATTGTAGCCTTACGTACTCTTTCAGCAATGTTGGCTTTCCAATTTAGCTTCCTGTCCATAACGAGACCAAGATATTTTACCTCGTCCGTGAGTTCCAACCTCACTCCACCAAGGAGTGGTGTATTAAAAGAGGGAATCTTGTACTTCCTGGAGAATAGTACAAGTTCCGTTTTATTCGGGTTAACGCACAAGCCACTATTAACACTCCATACCGTGAGCTTGTTTAGGGCCTGTTGTAACACCTCCGACAGCGTATTCAGGTATTTGCCTGATACTGAAATGACAATGTCGTCCGCATACGCAACTACGCAGCAGCCCGAGCGGTCAAGATCCAAGAGGAGATCATTCAGGGTCAGGTTCCACAGAAGCGGCGACAGGACCCCTCCCTGGGGGGTGCCCCTGTACACATGTCTTCTGATGGAAGATGCCCCAAGAACCGAGTTGACAATCCTGCCACACAACATCTGATTGATCAACGCAATGATTGATTCGTCCAGATCAAGACCCCTCATGGCTCCCGCGACTGCTTCAGGTCTGACATTATTGAACGCTCCCTCGATGTCCAAGAAGGCCGCCAGTGTGTACTCCTTGTACAGCATGGCCCTCTCAATGTGATCAACTAGGGTATGCAGGGCCGTTTCGGTGGATTTGCCCTTGGTGTAAGCGTGCTGCGAGGGTGATAATCTCGCCGGATTTACATACCCTCTTATATATATATCGATCAGTCTTTCTAGCGTTTTAAGAAGAAAGGAAGAAAGACTAATAGGCCTGAAGTCTTTGGGCCTGCAGTGTGAGACCTTCCCCCCCTTGGGAATGTAGACAACCTTGACTTCAGTCCAGGTCTTGGGAATATAGACCAGGTTGAGACAGGCACTGTAAATAGCCAACAGCCAGGGAATAATTATCTCCGAGGCTTCCTGAAGCTCAGCTGGTATGATGTCGTCCAAGCCTGGGGATTTGAAAGGCTTGAAGCTTTTTATAGCCCATTCCAATTTTCTCCTACTGAGGATTTTCTGGGCGAGTTCATTGGGGATGGTAGCGACTACCGACTCAACCGCTTGCTCTGAGGAGCAACCGGGGAAGTGAGTTTCGGTCAGCAGCTCCAAAGTTTCCAAACCCGAAGAGGTCCATTCCCCGTTGTCTTTTAACAGGAGACTAGGGGCAATCGGGGACGTCGAAAGGACCTTACGTAGATGGCTAGTCTCCGATACTTCCTCCACCCTACTGCAAAAGTTCTCCCAGGAGGAGCGTCTGGCTGTCCTTACTAGTTTTTTGAAGTTCCTAAGGCTTTCCTTATATGATGACCAATCATCAGTACGCTTTGCCTTATTGAACATCTTGCGGCATTCTTTCCTTGCGGCCATGATCTCCGTTGACCACCATGGAGGTTTAGGTTTCCCCCTAGGCCTCCTGATGGGACACGAAGTCCGCGTTGCCTCGTTACACGCCTTGGTGAGGGTAATCACCACCTTGTCCACCTCCTTCCTGGAGTGGAGCATGGGAGGCTCCCCACCGGGGAGCGCATGTTCTAGGGCTTTCCTGTATTTGTCCCAGTTTGTTTTCCTCCTATTCCTGTATGGTGAACATACCGGTTTCTGTATATCGAGCTCAAACTCGATGTACCGGTGATCGGACATAGAAGGGTCGTTGGATACTCTCCAGCTTCTAATAGCATGAGCATCCCGTTCAGTGACAAGAGTGATGTCGAGAACCTCTCGCCTCACCGCATTCATAAATGTGGGTTCATTTCCCACATTACAAATCCAGAGGTTAGTGCTAACAATAAATTCGAATAAAGACTCACCCCTTTCGTTTACGTCCGTACTTCCCCAGATCGTATGATGAGCGTTTGCGTCTGCGCCGACAATCGCCGTGATCCTCCGCTCATTTGCTTCCTTGATGGTTTTGCGCAGGAGTTGATGCGGGGGAGGTTCCTCGTGGTCATGAGCCATATAGCTGGAAACCAGCCATATGGGCCTGGTTTGGGACTCCAGCATGACCACTACGTTGTCCTTATCACTATTATTAGTGAGGATGAATGCGCTAAAGTTATTTCTGATCAGAATACAGGATCTAGGTTTACCTGTACCTTTTATATAAAAAGCCTTATACCCGGCTAGGTTAAGTCCACAAACCCGGTCCCCAACGACCCATGGTTCCTGGACTAGTGCGACGTCTTCTCCTTTCTGTGAGAGACGCAGAAGCAGCGCAGCCGACGCCGCCTTGGAGTGGTGTAGATTAATCTGCACCACTCCCACCATGGCTGCTGCTTGATTTGGTCACCTCGACGACCGTCATGTCTGCATCTTCCGCATCGAGTAACAGGTCGTCTTCTTCGTCCTCATCAGGCATCTCCTCCTCTTCCTGGTGAAGAAACAGGTCCCCAAGCATCCCTGATGTGGACTGGATGCTATCCTCGTCGTTGAGTGGGGCCGGTGACGGTGGCACATCTGGAGCCATGGAGGTGGGGATATCCACAGCGCCCTCATCAGCCGTCTTGGCCTCGGTGGGGATCTCCGCCTTGTTACCCTTCAGGTCCTTACGATAGACCGTCAGGGTAATCGAGCCGAAGCCGTAGCTGATGACGCCATTGGATTCCTTAAGCGGGGCAAGTGACTCCTCGTTAAGTATTATAACCGCTTGTCTTCGCTTGCCGCTAGCCTCGCTGACCTGGGCAACCTTCCAATCATGGGTGGGAAGATTGGTGTTGCTCATCCTGATCAGCTTCAAAATTCCTGCAGGGCTTGATGGCTCTGCAGGAATCCACGCCCTAGACCTAGGCCTATTAGGAATTTGCTCCTTTTTAACTGCCTCCAGTCTAGCACCCGGCCAAACCTCCCCTACGGAGGATATCGCTAGCTTGTAGAGATCGGCCGAACGCTGATCTGCACAAGCTATGAGTTTAATGCGGCCCTGGTACCAGCCAGCATCTCGACAGAACGAAGGGGGTCCAGGGTTCCTTTCGAGGATATCCTCGTACACTTTCAGCAGCTCCATCTCCACCGTCTTCCAGTTATCCACTGAAATGGTGCCATCCTGGTTGCCGAAATCAACTATCGCCCAGATGAGGTGATCCTTTGCAGCTTCGCTGAAGGGCCTAGTGAGCTGGGGGGGGGGGGGCCTAGGAGGGCCAGCTTTTGGCCTCTTAGAGGCTGATGGCTCCTGCTCGTCCTGCGAGCGTTGCCGTTTGGGAGCAGGGTCCTGCTGCTTCGCTCTGTGCTGGGCAACAACGCTTTTGGCCCAATTTAGAGAAGATTTCTCTTTCTCAGAAAGCTCCGTTTCCGAGATAGCGCTAAGCCTATCTAGGACCCTGAAGGCCGCTCGCTTCTCTCGGTAGGTCGCCGCAGAGGGGCTATCGCGCCGCGTGGGTTGGGTGGGTTTGGGCTTGAGTGCCCTAAGAGGCGCAGCGGCACCGCTCGGTCCAGGCTTAGAAGCCGATGACACGTTACCTTGCGCAATCTTGGCGGGCGATGGAGGACCCACAGTACTGCATCCTTGCTTAGCGCCGGATTCTGCAGCCTGCGGCCTCGAAGCAGGGGTTGCACTAGGTGCTGACTTGGAATTATCAGCACCAGTGCTGACCGATGGAGCTGGAGCATTGGTGCGGGCGGTGCCCGCCGACGTTGAAGGTCGTGCGGCTCCCTTCACGGGTGCCTTGGCCTTGACGGCCGTGCGCTGCTCTGTTCGAGCAGACGCAAGAGAAGTCTTAGACTTGGTCTCGGTTTTATCCGAGGCTGGTGTTTGGTTCATAATGTACAACTGTTTCGTACGACCACTTTCGCGACGAGGCGCTACTCATGGTCTTGGCTAGAAAAAGGGGAAAGGAAGTCACCCATGCAGCGCCCCTTACATGGGAAGTCCAGGCTACGACCTGAGGTGGACAGGTATCAGGAAGGCTCCGTACGGATACAGCCCGATGTAACCCCCTGGCTGCAAACGACCCAATGGGCACGGATCGCATTACACCCTGGGTTAGGGGGGGTACTTTTTATAAGAGAGTCTCCTTCTCTCCGCCCGACCACAATTTGTCAGCACTCCCAGCAGAGACATAACCTAACTGGGAGCCTGCTTCCAGCCGCCCCCGCGTGGAGGATATGGTCGCACTTCCGCAGTGCACACAGTTACGGCACACGCACACAGATACGGCACGTACACCTACTACTACATTACGTGTTATTCCCCCTGTGTGCATGTGTTATTCCCCCTGTGTGCCTAACGGCTGACGGCCAAGTAAAACTAATAATAATGCACAAAAAAAGATTATCTCGACGTCACTACCTCATACATATTTTATGTACTTAAAGAGTGTGTCAAATTTGAAGAAGGTCGGTGAAGTAGATTTTGAGTTACAGTGTCCACCGACTTTGACCATTTGAAGTATGAGAAAAACGCGTTTAAAGTCAAAACACTGAATTACTCCAATCTACTTTAACATAATAATCTTGAGATGTTGTACATTGATATGAGAAAATTAAAAAAAAAAAAACCAAAAAAATTACCCTACTCCCCTTAACTGAACATGTTTGTTCAAATTATTAGTTATTAGTTTAAGCATAATATTCTCAACTGCGAAACTTTAATTCTTAACCCAAGCACCACATGCTGAATTTATGTATGGGCGGCATAAAATAAGCACGGCAATCTTAGTTTCAATGCGTTGTATATACTTAAATTAAGAATGTTGTGCTTTAGTTAGCCAAGTCCAAATCTTAAATGAATAACTTCGTGCTAAAATCAAGTGGAAAGTTCTTAATTTAAACATGCAATTGGTTTTTATCGACTTTGCAATGCTTTTCTCATCATTCTTCAAAAGTACTGGAAACTCAGTGGAAGCAACCCGCGCGAGTTAAAGTTTAGTTGAACTAATTTTAATATATGTGACTGTGAAAAAGTGAAGTAAGTGAAGAACAATATTTTAAAAAATTGAGAAAAAGAATACTTAAAATTGAAAAGTTTAATTTTTGGCTTATATTGAGTTTGAGATCTCCTAACGGATTTTAATGAAACTTAACACTTGAGTCAGAAGAGACGAAATTAGCGAAAGAAAAATATCATTTTCCGAAATTTTTAATATTTGACTCAATTTGTTTAATTTGTTTGGATTAAATTGTATTTGCGGTCACCTAAAAGACGAAATAAAGTTCTGGCAATGTCTTTTTTGGATAAAGGTAAGTCATTCATTATTTCAAAATTTCGTTTTTTATTAAATTCCGTAATAAGAAAAAGGTGTTATTTATTTTCTAATTTTTCCTTTTTTTTAAATTACCTTATGATGTCCATTTTAATCGTTGTACAGAACCAATACACTCGAAATGTCGGAAAAACTACTAGTAGTGCACCTGTTATTATATTTTCCAAACTATTCATCTGGCTCTGATCTTTAGCCGGATAAATATCTGGATTAGGGAGTTGTTGTTATATTCACATGTTAAAGTGTTGACCCAGGGCCAGAGCAGGATAAAAAATAGACAGATAAAGTCAAAATTTAAATTGTATTATATTAATCATTTACTTGATGTTACCCAATTAAGTTTATGGTATTGAACAATTGTCGACAATTATATTCCTGTATTTAATAGGTGAAGAAGATACTATTTCAAAATTACTAAAAATTTGGGAAGTGCCTTCACATATTCGTCAAAGGCTGATTGGTATATACCTGTAACCTGGAAAAACGAATTATAAACAATTACTAATACTTAGGTTTGAGACTTACGATTTGGCATTTACAAAGAATTAAGGATTCCGATATTAATTGCTTATTCACACCAAACGAACTCAAAGAAAAGCTGGAATTTGTACGCCAACTGGAGCAATGGAAACATGACTTGGATATGCAAACTGCAGACACTGATAGTATGTCAGACAGCTCTATAAGTTCCGTAAGTATTTTAGTTAGCCAAGTCCAAATCTTATATGAATAATATTTTGTTGCTGTTATTTTTCCCCTAATTTAATAGTTTTAAATTAATTTCTTATGCTTGTAGTCTGCAAATGTTAAAGAGTGGCTTGAAAAAATCATTAAAAATGAGTAAATCAAATGAAGAAAACTTTCGGCAGCTTTTTGTCGATGACCAAGATTTGTTGGGATTATTAAGTGAAACAAATGAAAATATTTGTGAGGATTTGGTGGTTATTGGGACACAGACTAGAAAAGAAAATGAAATTCAGACAGAATATTCTAATAAGGAGAATGTTGAAAATCAATATTCTTCCAAAGATTTGCCTTTGTCTGCACAACCTATACAAACTTCTCATAATGATGTGAGAATTTTATCCTTAGCAGAATTCGAAACTCATAATCTGCTGTCATCTTGGGGTTTCGATATTAGTATTATCAATGAATTCATTAGTAAGTTATGTGTACCTATCTCTGCAAGTCATTACTAAAATTATTTTAGAATTGAATATTACCCTCGAACATTTAAAAATCATAAAGGACAGTGATATCGATGTGCTGTTTCCGTATGAGAAATTGGCTGATCGTATAAAGTTCAAAAGTCATTTAGATAATTGGAAAGCTTCTCAAAATAATTCAATACAACATAATGTTGAGGACGATTCTGCCAGCAGCAAATACTCAATGAAATCATCAAGTAAAGCTGGCACCGTAAGTTTTTCTTTTTTTTTTCACTTCTAGCAATAGTCTCATTTGGCTAAAAATTATACCAAAGCCTGTACTTCAAATTCTTGAATCATCATATGAAGGATCTTTAATTAAAAAGTATTACGATGAACACGAAAATCTTAAAGAAGACCACAGACGCCAAATAGTTACTCTTATTTGCAACCACTATTTAAAAACAAATTTTGCTTCGATGAGTTTAAATGTAATCGAAAGTTACGCCCAAGAAATAGTTGAATTATTTCCTACAGAAAATCCTGTAAGATATCATATTGTATTATGAACTTATTATATAAGAATAATTGAATTTAGGAATATTATTACCGTAAAAGAGAAAAAGGTGGGAACCCAAAAGGATCACTCTTTGACAAGCAACGAAACAGCAAGAGAAAACTTAGGAAAGCTGATCTTATACCTTCTTTAAAAAAAAATAAGTCGAGAAACGAATTACCAGCTACTTCAACGGAAAGTAGTTCATTAATTGAATACAATGAAGGTACTTTACTTTCGGTTTTAAATTACATCAATTAATAAAATTTTCTCTATATTATTTGGTATTTACTAGATGAAGACAAGGAATATGATGAGTTCGTCACCTGGCTAAAATATAATCAGGCATCTGCGAAGTGGGAAGAAGTAGAGTCAAAATATAAGAAAACCGCTAGAAAGCGTATTGCTTATCTTCGTAGCGCAACGTGGAATAATATTCTACTTAGTTGGCCCGTTTTAAAGGGAACATCCGCTGATGCTTTCGTATGTATTAAGATATAATTTAATATAAATTAATATTCATATTTATTAATTTTTTCGCAGATTAACTTGGATTTCAATTACCTGTACCCAGATCAGTCGAACCTTATTTTAAAGCACTGGAGTGCCTTCAGAAAAGCTGCAGAGGCCATTTTCGAAGGAGAAATAAAGGACACCAGTACAAAGAAATTATTTGAAAAGCGGAGAGAAGGATCAGAAGGTATAATAACCTATTATCGATTTTTTTTGTATTTATAAATTTTCTTTGTTCAGACACTTTTGACATTATTACTCTGCTGGGGCTGCATGCTGTCTTAAAACCAGTAGGACGAATAAAACTAAACGACAACAGATTGTGGAAGATTAGCATTAAGGACTCCCAAGTAAGTCAAATCTTACACGTATGCACCCAAAACGACTTAACTAACCAAATTCAAAAAGTGAAGGACAAATATAAAAATTGTAAATCTTCAATTCAACCATTTATAATTCTAATTGGGCCATCATTATTTGATTTAAAATCATTTTATGTGTTTTTTAATGATGAGTATTATTCTTTCAATAATTTTATGAAGTGTCTAGATTTTTGCTCAAAATTGTTCTTTGTATTTAACTTAAAATATCCACAAGAATCAGAAATAGTATGGATGTTCCTCCAAAAATATTTTTATAAAATCAGCACTAAATTTGACATTAAATCTCCACAAGTAAACTATCTTTTGCAAAGATTCGAGTCCTTTAGTTCTAAGACCTAAACTATGTTCAATGTACAATCTTCAACTTTGAATTATTAATTTGATTGGTTTTGAAAAAAATCCCCAAATTGTTAAATTTTGTTCTCATTATGTATCAGTGTACAGTCTGCAATTTATTATTCATTAATGTCAAGCAGCTATTAGTTCATATGAAACTTTTTCACAATACAGAAATGCATGATATTAAGTGTAAACAAAATGGTTGCCCACAAAGTTTTTCCAACATTCATTCATTTAAAAAACATTTGGAAACGAAGCACAAATCTAACGAGCAGAAGCAATTATTTTTCAAAAATATTAAAGCAGCAAAGAATTTCGAAAATAATCAAAACAATGTACACTCTTTATCTGTCGAGGAACCTCAATCAATTCCAGAATCTGATAACATATTTGAGAATATAATAGAAAAATCTGCATTGAGGTTCATTTTAACATTACACAGCTATGATAATATTACTCGAAAAGACGTTTTAAGAATTCAAAGTAAATTACAGAGCACAATCCTTTCTGATATATCTGCTGTTTTACTATCAACTTGCGTGATTGATCCACTTTTGGCTGAAAAAATCTCTACCTTGTTTAAAAAAATTGATTGAGAATATAAGTTTTTTCACTTTTTAATGGAAAATGATTTATTCGCAATGCCTAAATTTTAT
Source organism: Dysmachus trigonus (assembly GCA_949715965.1). NCBI lineage: Eukaryota > Metazoa > Arthropoda > Insecta > Diptera > Asilidae > Dysmachus > Dysmachus trigonus. Next base: position 42,059,750 of record OX454322.1, on the reverse strand, counting down.
ACAATAAACAAACAAATAAGTGAAATAGTTATTGGAGGCATTCCGTCCTTGGGAGAGGAAACTATACGTGGAGTCCTTATGCCCATCTCGTTTCAGATACGAAAATACTTTGAGTCAGAAGGTGGGTTTCATAATGTTGTAGAAAATATTATTAACATTGAAGAAACCGATATTTTTGACAATTTCATAAAACGAGACTTATGGAAATCTCAAAGATTCACATGCAGTCATCAATATCTTGTTCCTATCTTTTTATATTTTGATGATTTCGGTGTTAATAATCCCCTTGGTTCCAGATCTGCTTCTGTCTGCGCGGCATATTACTGCTTTCCGACAGTTAAAGCTCATTTTATGTCAAAACTTTCACATATCTTTTTAGCGGCAATATTGAAAACGTCTGATTTAAATTGCTTTGGCAATTGCTCATCTTTAAGACCGTTAATAGAAGAATTTAAAAAGCTAGGGGAAGAGGGTTTAAGTATTACGGTAAAAAATAAGATATATCAAATTTATTTTAGAATTGGTTTAATATTGGGTGATAATCTTGGGCTTAATGGCATTTTGGGCTTCACGAAGTCTTTTTCATCGAATTTTTTTTGTCGTTTTTGTACAAGACACAATACGAATTTGAAAAAGGAAGTTGTGGAGTATCCAGGATCTTTGCGCAATTTGGAAAATTACAATAAACACTTGCTCATTCCTCAAAAGATCAGATGTACTTCAACTGGCATACGAGAAAATTCTCCCTTTAATGATTTGCCAGGCTTTCATGTAACGCAAAATTTTATGTGTGATATAATGCATGATGTTTTGGAAGGAATTTGCCATTACGGACTCGCTCATGCTTTACACTACTTCATAAATGAAAAAAAATACCTGAATCTTGAAGTACTGAACTATCGTAAGCAACAATTTGATTACGGTGCATTAGAAATCAAAAATAGAGGGCAGCCTATACAGCACGACAACCTGAAATTCAAACATTTTAAAATGACGGCCAGTGAAATGTTTTCATTCACTTTTTTTCTCTCACTCATGATTGGTGATCTAATTCCCAAAGGTAATAAGGTATGGGAATTTGTATGCACCCTTATTAAAATTATTGATATGATCATGATGCCATCATATTCAGACGATCAAATTTCTTCCCTAAAAGAAACTATAAACAAACACAATACTTTATATATCAAATTATTTAAAGATACTCTAAAACCGAAACATCATTTAATGGTTCACTACCCTACAGTTATAAAAAAAAGTGGCCCATTGAAAAAGCTATGGTGCATGCGTTTTGAAGCAAAACACGAAGAACTTAAGGCTTACGCAAAAAACTCAAACTCTCGACGAAATTTACCTCTTTCACTAGGAATCAAGTGCGCTCTAAAATTTTCGAAAAATGTTTTTGACGATTGTTTTTTTAACGAACAATTAGAATACGACGTTTCAAAGAGCAAATTTTGTAGCATTCAAGAAAGAAGTTACTTTTTTTACATTAAAAATAATGACATGGGAACTATTTCAGGAAGGGCAAAATTTGTACCTTGTTTAAAGTTTACGGGGACGTCATATGAAACTGGATTTTTTATAATGAAAGACATGTCAGTTTTTGAAATTGAAGAATGCATTATTCATAAAGAAAAAATTTACATAGCTTGTAAACATAGAAATATTATAAGGTATGATCAGCACTTACTTGCCTATATAATAGATAAATCAAAAATAAATGAGTATTCTTTGATAAGTGTTGAGAAGTTTAATGGGCCCCCATTCAATTTACATGTACTCTCAACAGGTGAAATTGCATTTAGACCAAAATCATTCTAATAACTAAATATATGTAATGTATGTCCAATGGTAGGGTAACCTGCCCAGTGATGGCCACTTTAAGCGCGGTGCTTCATAGTTTGCACGACCATGCGTCTCCAGTACAACTCAGCGGTAGGAAAAAAATCACGGGTATACTAGAGGGTTTGAGAAAGGTGCTACGCTTTTCAAAAACAGAAAAATAAAATTTATTTGATGTCAAAATAATTATAAACAAAAAAGTACAATCTGCCCAGTGATGGCCAGGCCTAGCCCAGTCATGGCCACCCCCTTGCCCAGTGATGGCCACTCCCCTTCTCATACTTAAATCTACTTGTTCCGCCGTGTGTTTCTCCGAGCTGGAGGTTCTGCTGCGGTCTTCTGTCGCTTTGCTGCTGCGGCAGCTGCTTTAGCAGCCTTTTCTGCCTCCTGTGCCTTTATTTGGCGATTTTGGGGAGCTCTGGGGGAATGCTGTGCGTTGAGCGAGCGACACACTATGGGCTAAACGGCACTTTTTGTGTTTAAAACCTAATATCTCGGAAAAAACCGAAGATATTAACGTAATTTTTTTTTTTTAAATTGAAACTGAGACTATGTAGATTACTGGAAAATTAACCAGAATGGCTGAAATGAAAATAAACACTATGTAACATAACCTCAAAGTTGCATTTTTTTCTGAAAAATTGAATAGGCTCACACCAACAAAAAACTTGGTCTTTATTTTAAATGTCATATATGCTATCCGATGAACTTTAACCTGCTGATCACGAATCCGAGGTCAGAATTACCCCCCACCCTACAGTTTTCAGAAAAATGAAGAATTTCCGTGCCTAGTATAAGCCTTTTTAACTCTTTGAGTTACAAAAGACGAGCTTAAATTAATTTTTACTATAACATACTAACTGAAGGTTTTTGGGGTCGCTGATCACGAATCTGAAGTCAGATTTTGAAAATTCAAAATGGCGGATCCAATATGGCGGACCAAAATTTTTATATTTGATCAAATTTGGACTAAAAATTGAATACATGGGTTTTCGGAGTCGCTAATTACGAATCTGAAGTCAGATTTTGAAAATTCAAAATGGCGGATCCAATATGGCGGACCGAAAATTTAATATTTGACCGAATTTCGACTCAAAACCGTATACATGGGTTTTCGGGGCCGCTGATCACGAATCTGAAGTCAGATTTTGAAAATTCAAAACGGCGGATCCAATATGGCGGACCAAAAATTTAATATTTGACCGAATTTCGACTCAAAACTGTATACATGGGTTTTTGGGGTCGCTGATCACGAATCTGAAGTCAGATTTTGAAAATTCTTCGTTTTTTTCGGAGATATTAAGTTTTAAACACAAAAAGTGCCGTTTAGCCCATAGTGCGCCATATTGGATCCGCCATTTTGAATTTTCAAAATCTGACTTCAGATTCGTGATCAGCGACCCCAAAAACCCATGTATACAGTTTTGAGTCGAAATTCGGTCAAATATTAAATTTTTGGTCCGCCATATTGGATCCGCCATTTTGAATTTTCAAAATCTGACTTCAGATTCGTAATTAGCGACTCCAAAAACCCATGTATTCACTTTTTAGTCCAAATTCGATCAAATATAAAAAATTTGGTCCGCCATATTGGATCCGCCATTTTGAATTTTCAAAATCTGACTTCAGATTCGTGATCAGCGACCCCAAAAACCTTCAGTTAGTATGTTATAGTATTAATTAATGTAAGTTCGTCTTTTGTAACTCAAAGAGTTAAAAAGGCTTATACTATGCACGGAAATTCTTCATTTTTCTGAAAACTGTAGGGTGGGGGGCAATTCTGACCTCGGATTCGTGATCAGCAGGTTAAAGTTCATCGGATAGGATATATGACATTTAAAATAAAGACCAAGTTTTTTGTTGGTGTGAGCCTATTCAATTTTTCAGAAAAAAATGCAACTTTGAGGTTATGTTACATAGTGTTTATTTTCATTTCAGCCATTCTGGTTAATTTTCCAGTAATCTACATAGTCTCAGCTGCAATTTAAAAAAAAATTTACGTTAATATCTTCGGCTTTTTCCGAGATATTAGGTTTTAAACACAAAAAGTGCCGTTTAGCCCATAGTGCGGCGCCAGTACTGCAGCGAGTTCAAGTGTGGCCATCACTGGGCAGACTATGTTTTTCTGGCCCAGTGATGGCCACCCCCCTTTCCCCCTTTAAATTTTGAAAAAATTTGAAAAGCAGCATAAAATACAGTAAATTACCTATCCTTTTCCAATTAAGAAGCTGCCCGAGACTCGTGCGATTGCTGTGAGTCGAATGACAGCGTGTCTCTTGAACGGCTGCTCTTAACACTCTGACTAAGAAAACGACCGCTCAGGCTGCCGACTGTGCAGCGTCCGACGCGATGCGCTTGTGCGCTCAGCCGGGCAATGGTCGAACCAAATCCCGATTGGAATCTTACTGCCAACATGTGAAAGAATATGGATCGCAAAGGCGCGCATCTTGAATTTCGCTTGGTTGGCTGGAAATCCACCCCAAAGACAAAAGTGGCCATCACTGGTACAGTGGCCATCACTGGGCAGCTTACCCTATATCCTGTTCTTTAAAATTGAAAACTTTTGAAATGAAAAATATATGTATATCTATAATAGCTTGTAAGTAAAAAGAATATTGTAAGGTACATATAATAATTATTAAATATGTATCCAAGTCTTTATGTATTGAAAAAATGTAATAAGGATTTTATTTTTAACAGTAGAAATATAATAAACATTTTAAAATAATGTTCTTTGCGTTTTACTTGGAAATTTTTTGGAAGCTTCTGTATTTGTTTCAGGAGGTACATCGTTGGATACTTGATTATGCAATAATTTTTGGAGAAGATAGGTGTGCAAATTTCTCAAATCCTTATGTTTATAGTAAAAAGAGAAAAGCTTATAGGTAATAATTATTTTGAATATTTATTTTTCAGTACGGGTATGTTGTGCTTGCCATACAAAAAACTATATACACTCATACAAAAAAAAAAAAAAAAATCAAAGTGCTTACTAAACTCTTCTTTTTGTAGGTATGAGGCGTAATGATTCTGTAAAAAGGATATTCAAACATAGCCGCAAAATTGCTTAAGAATTATGTCCAGCTTGGGCCAAAACGAAAAAGAACTATGCCGTTTCTAATGGAAAATGGGCGACAATAAAGACAGTTCAAAATCTAGCTAGGATTGTAAGGCATTCAGAGAGGATAAAGAAGCTCCATGATTACAACGTTCTAATTCGGGCCTCTTAGGTCCCAGCGCATTCCAAAGTTCTAGGGCCCATATGCAAAAGGAGACTTTGGAACGCGCTGGGACCTAAGAGGCCCGAATTAGAACGTTGTAATCATGGAGCTTCTTTATCCTTTCTGAATGCCCTACAATTCTAGCTAGGTTTTGAATTGTCTTGATTGTCGCCTATTTTCCATAAGAAACGGCATAGTTCTTTATGCACGTTAGCTGCTTAAAATGAGTTTAGGATAGTTAATTCAAGCATTTATTGTACTAAAGAAAAGCAGTAAAAATGCTTATTATAAGCTCTTCAAGATTTAGTTTGAAGCATGTCATGCTACATTCTACCATAGATTCTTGAAAAGGGAGGTTTAAATCTAGCCGCAAAAATGATTGATTTGAGCACGTTAACTGCTTAAAATAACTTTGACATTATTAATACAAGTTTTAATGTTTAAGCACGGCAGGCTTAAATTAAAAACTTTAAAACTTATTTTAAACAACGAAATGCTTATTAAGAGTATTTGTCATTCTAAAACTAATACTTAATATAACATTCTGAAAACTTAAATGAAGCTCTCAGTTCTCATTTATTTGCCCATTATTTACTTATGTATATAATATATAAAGGAAGCATGGAAAAATCTTGTTTTAAGTTCGTTCTTTATAAATTTGGTCCGCGTGCTAAAAAAATCTCAATTTTACTCAGGAAAAATTCTTAGCTGAAAACCATGTTTATTGTTGCTTGGCGTATGCCCCGTTTGTGCTCACGGTGAGCATTTATTTTTTTGAGTGTGGAAAGCCCGAAAAAAAGGAAAAAACCTCGATTTCTAAAATCAATATTTTTGTGCAGTTCTTTTGCCAGTTGGCCTCAGAAAGGTTCAAAGCAGCCAGTGGTGAAGGGATTTAAATTTTGTAGGAACGGGTCGTTCGAAAACAGGGGGCTAACATGGTCATTTTTCCACTGCCGGTCGAGCGCTAAGTGCATACCGCCGAAAATCTCGCTTTGCTACGCAAAATCGATCTGTAATTTACCAACCGCGGGGTTCCTAGGCTTGTACATAGATGAAATAAATTTATCATACAGGCAGTTACGCGAATACACTTGTAGGCCAAGCGGCGCACTATGATATATTTGGACGATTTTTTTCCATTTTTCAATTATCTCCCGATAGAATAATGCTATTGAGATGAATTTTTTTTTAAATGAAAGTGCACACTTTGGCGGATATGGTAAAAATACTAAAAAGTTGTGATGACCTTCATTTGACCTTGAAAATTGGCCTCAAATTTGACGATTTTTAGAAAAAATTGGTATTTTTGGATGTAGAAACTATATAAATTTTTCCTTTAACTTTATTTCTGACTGAAATTCTTCGGGAGGTGTTTTAGAACTAGAGAAGATCGATAAAGATCATTCGAAGATCACGCGGAGGTCATTTGAAGGTCATTTTCCAGAGGACTACCACGAAATCGCTTTTTTCGCAGTCTGACCGGGAAAAGGATTGTAGATTCGGTCTTTGTATGCTCAGGTCGAGCTACAGCCTCAAGGATAGTCGGTAGTGGCCAGTCTAAGGTCATCCAGAGGTCATTTGGAGGTCAATTCAAGGGTCATTTGGTGGGAATCAGCAAGAAATCGCCTTTTTTCGCAGTCCGACCGGGAAAATGAGTTTGGATCCAGTTCTTGGATGCTCAGGTCAAGTTATAGACTCAAGAATTATGGGTAGGGGCCAGTCTAGGGTCATATAGAGGTAATTTGAAGGTTAATTAAATGGTCATTTGGTGGGAATCACCAAAAAATCACCTTTTTTCCGCAGTCTGACCGGGAAAAGGGTTATAGACCCGGTCTCTGGATGCTCAAGTCGAGTTATAGCCTCACGGATTTTCGGTAGTGGCCAGTCTAGGGCCATCCAGAGGTCAATTGAAGGTTATTCAGGTTCATTTCAAGGGAATCACCACGAAATCGCCTTTTTTCGCAGTCTGACCAGGAAGTGGATTGTAGATCCAGTTCTTGGATACTCAGGTCGAGTTGTCGCCTCAAAGATTATCGGAAGTGGCCAGTCTAGGGTCACCCAGAGGTCATTTGAAGGTCATAATCAAGGGAATCACCACGAAATGGCTTTTTTTCCGCAGACTGACCGGGAAAAGGAGTGTAGATCCAGTTCTTGGATGCTAAGGTCGAGTTATAGCCTCAGGGATTATAGCTAGTGGCCAGTCTAGGGTCATCCAGGGGTCATTTGTGTTGTGGGTCATTTCAAGGGAATCACTACGAAATGGCTTTTTTTCCCGCGGTCTGACCAGAAAAAGTATCGTAAATCCAGTCCCTGTATGCTCAGGTCGAGTTATAGCCACAAGAATTATCGGTAGTGGCCAGTCTAGGGTCATTCAGAGGTCATAGCTCAACCTGAACATCCAAGAAATGGATCTACAATCCTTTTCCCTGTAAGACTGCGAGAAAAGTTGATTTCGTAGTGATTCCCTTGAAATGAGCCTGAATGACCTTCAAATGACCTCTGGATGGCCCTAGACTGGCCACTACCGATAATTGTTGAGACTATAACTCGACCTGAGCATACAGGGACTGGATTTACAATACTTTTCCCGGTCAGACTGCGGGAAAAAAGCAATTTCGTGGTGATTCCATTAAAATGACCTCTGGATGACCCTAGACTGGCCACTACCAATAATGCTTGAGGCTATAACTTGACCTGAGCATCCAAAAACTGGATCTACACTCCTTTTTCCGGTCAGTCTGCGGAAAAAAGCCATTTCGTGGTGATTCCCTTGATTATGACCTTCAAATGACCTCTGGGTGACCCTAGACTGGCCACTTCCGATAATCTTTGAGGCGACAACTCGACCTGAGTATCCAAGAACTGGATCTACAATCCACTTCCTGGTCAGACTGCGAAAAAAGACGATTTCGTGGTGATTCCCTTGAAATGAACTTGAATAACCTTCAATTGACCTCTGGATGGCCCTAGACTGGCCACTACCGATAATCCGTGAGGATATAACTCGACTTGAGCATCCAGAGACCGGGTCTATAACCCTTTTCCCGGTCAGACTGCGGAAAAAAGGTGATTTCTTGGTGATTCCCACCAAATGACCATTTAATTGACCTTCAAATTACCTCTATATGACCCTAGACTGGCCCCTACCCATAATTCTTGAGTCTATAACTTGACCTGAGCATCCAAGAACTGGATCCAAACTCATTTTCCCGGTCGGACTGCGAAAAAAGGCGATTTCTTGCTGATTCCCACCAAATGACCCTTGAATTGACCTCCAAATGACCTCTGGATGACCTTAGACTGGCCACTACCGACTATCCTTGAGGCTGTAGCTCGACCTGAGCATGCAAAGACCGAATCTACAATCCTTTTCCCGGTCAGACTGCGAAAAAAGCGATTTCGTGGTAGTCCTCTGGAAAATGACCTTCAAATGACCTCCGCGTGATCTTCGAATGATCTTTATCGATCTTCTCTAGTTCTAAAACACCTCCCGAAGAATTTCAGTCAGAAATAAAGTTAAAGGAAAAATGTATATAGTTTCTACATCCAAAAATATCAATTTTTTCTAAAAATCGTCAACTTTGAGGCCAATTTTCAAGGTCAAATGAAGGTCATCACAACTTTTTAGTATTTTTTCCATATCCGCCAAAGTGTGTACTTTCATTTAAAAAAAAATTCATCTCAATTGCATTATTCTATCGGGAGATAATTAAAAAATGGAAAAAAATCGTCCAAATATATCATAGTGCGGCGTGGGAATTTAAAAGCGTCAAAAATATCGCGTTATGAGGCGTTTTCACGTCGACTTTTAGTCATGGACCCGGCTGGACAGTGGACCCGGCAAATCCCGCACCAGGCGGTGCTAGGCCTAGTGACGTACTTTATGGATCACAAAAAAAAACCTGCTCAAAATTGCTATTTCGCTTGCAAAAGGCCTCCAAAAACGGCCCAGAACGCGATGCGCGCTGCCCTCCCCTTTGAAGAGAGCGCGCGCCTGGCGGTGCGGCGGGCTGACCGGCGGCGGCGGTAGCGGCGCTGCGCTCGTTTGACGTCGCTCGACTCGCAGTTTGACAGATTAGTGACAGGAAAGGAAGTTTCTCCGAAAATCAAGTGATTTGTCATTTCGCATATTTAGAAATTCGAACCCCCTCGATCCGCCCCTGATTTTAATCAAAATTGAAAAATAACGCCAGATTCGTAATCCTTGACCCCTGAAACCTATGAATTCATGCATCGCAGTTGTCATTTCGCATATTTAGAAATTCACCCCCCTGGATCCGGCCCTGGTTTTAATTAAAATTGAAAAATAACGCCAGATTCGTAATCCTTGACCCTCGAAACATGAGGGTGCTATACATTTTTTGTCTGGCTTCACAGTTTTAGGTTTTTTCCCTTTTTTCGGGCTTTCAAACCACTGTGCGATGTGCGGTTGCTGAATTAATGGCCGATTTGAAGCTGGTTAACCGATTTGCGGTTAGATTTTGGTTAATGTTGGTGCTGGTTTCTTTGTTGATGGATAGTTTCTGTGATGAGCTGTGGGAGGTGTTGTTGGCGAGGTGTGGGAAGTGATGATGTTGTTGCGGGTGGCGAGGGAAGGTTTGTAATAAATTTATATAATAAAAAGTCGTCGCCTCCTCCACATTCTCATTCCGTAATAATCCTTAAATTACTAAGTCTAGGCTTTCCACCTTTGCTTATTAACTGGATTCGCTCTTACTTGCTTGACAGGGTAATCATTTAGGTCCTTATTTTTATTGTATATATTGAAGACATTTCCCACCTTCTTAAAATGTGTAAACTTTTAATCTACACAGACGATATGAACATATTCTTTCCTACCAAATATACTAAGCGACTGCTAAATGTATTCCAATTGCGGTGTACACACAAATTTAAAACTTAGTTATCCTGGATTGCAATTAGGCTTCAATGAGCATATCAACAGTATGGTGGCTAAAGCCAATTCTATGTTGGGATTCATAAAAAGATGGTCCCGTGAATATTCCAATAGGATTGTCTTTAAACAGCTTTATTTTAACAGCTTTTATTTAACTTGCAATGCATGTATGTATGTTTGTTCGGGTGGAATCTTGCTACACAATTTTGAAGCAGATATCTTCAACCGATTGAGCTGAAATTTTGTATACACGTTTAGTTTGGATGACAATACACGATAAGCTGTGTGACGTCATTCTAAATCCAATATGGCGGACCATCCAAGATGGCGGAATAGTTATTTTTAATGCATTTCTAAAATATGTGTATCAAATAAAAGGGCTTGTTGAGAGTAACTCGAAAAATAATGTGACGTCATTCTAAATCCAATATGGCGGAACATCCAAGATAGCGGAATAGTTATTTTTTATGCACTTCTGCAATATGGGTATCAAATGAAAGGGCTTGCCGCGAATAATTAGAAAAATATTCTGACATCACTCTTAATCCAATATGGCGGACTTTTGAAGTTTCCACGCCGTTGTTTACTTAGGCTCGAAGCTCTTTGCTGCTGGTCAAGTATACGTGGCCTTAAGTAGGGTAAAATCATTAGCAGGTCTCCTTATTGAAGAGCTAGACTGTTCGAAATTAACCGGCAAACGACCTTGAAACAATGATGCGTTGAATGAGATGAACAGACTCAGAAACCTAGCCAGCGATAACTAAAAAGTAAAAAATAAATTAAAAGCAAAAAAACCTTTTTTAAAAAATGCTCTCAAAAGAAGAAAATAAAATGTTCCTTTAAATTTTAACTATCAACTTATAGCCTCATTATACACAATTTATATGATCATAAAAGCTTGTCGCGCGATTTACTTGTGTAAATAAACTAGTACCTATTTAATTGAGTAACTTAATCTGCTAAATTTATTTTTTTTTTAAATTTCAGTTTAATTAAATACTTATAGGTACTTATGCAAACCTCGCGACAAGCTTTTATGATCATATAAATTGTGTATAATGAGGCTATAAGTTGATAGTTAAAATTTTAAAGGAACATTTTATTTTCTTCTTCTTAGAGCATTTAAATAAAAGCTTTTTTAAAAAAAGGTTTTTTTGCTTTTAATTTATTTATTTTGAATTCGCGAGTGAAGTTTGGTCGCCCTATTATTACTTTCATATTATAAAGAAATTCACTCTTAAGGATTTACATTGGGGCAATCCAATTCTTCTCCCTCCTTACAACGATTGTTTGAGGCTCCTTCATATGTACTCTCTGCACAAACGTCGGGAGATTACAGACATTGTATTTGATTGCAAATTACTAATTGGTAATACATATATACTCTACTTCCCTTAAAACCGAATTCACGTTTCAGAGTGAACGAGCGCAATCTTAGGGTTGTGTTGTTTCTGCAAACTAGTTTACATAAAAATAACTATAACTTTTTTCAACCTATTAATCGGATTAGGATAAATGTGAATAAGATTAGTGATTTGTTTCTCAGTAAGCATGCATTTAAAAAGAGTCTGCTTGATGATTATGGTTGCATATTTACTAACAACTAAGGTTGCATATTTACTAACTTCTAACCAAATGATGGATAAATCAGCTATATATGATACAGATAAATTATGTAATTTTACAAGGCTTTCACTAAGCTGATGGTTCAAAAAAAAAAAATATATAATCGTTGGTTCGTCTGTCTGTCTGTTTTATACAACAGAAGATTGTTATACATTACTTTAAATTTCATGTGTTTTGTCTTATTATTTGATTTATTTAATTTAAAATTTCACGACAATTGTTTATTTATTTAACAGCATTATCTCTTAAAACAATTAATCTCTAAATTGTAAGATATTAGCAAAACTCTGTGCCAGTCATCGAGTAACTTCTTACTGCAAGCATTCGAAAAGTTGCTCACTGTCAACAGGCTGATCAATTTGCAATAATACTAGCTCGTATGTTACAATAGTTCCACCCATCTAAAAGGTAAAACAATTATTTTAATAATCATTATTAATTTAAGAATGTCTTTACTTCAAACAATAGTTTTCTGGTTAAACGAAAAAATTTCAATCCTGTTAACGCAACATTTTGATTTTTTACCAACCAAATGAAACGCTCGATCTAAGGTCATATAAATGTTAAACGAGTATATACATATTCATATCAGAAAGCATACCTACCTCGACACAGAACATATTAGTTGGTATTTTTTGAAGAATCTTTAAGACGCCTTTAGATTCATCATTGATTGTTGCTGCAGACAAGAACATTGCCATTGTTCGCAAAATTAATAAAATTACTGTATACCAGTTGAATATAACTTGTATTATATGGTGTTGCGTACTAAAATAGAAATCAATTTTATTTTAAAAAATTTCAATATTTTTTAAACTTACTGAAAAACTTTTAAAATGTACAGACAGATTAAACAAAGGTTATTTGTACAAGCCATCAATACAATAAATGAAACACAGTCATCAATCTCCTCTAAGAGCTCACAAAGCTTGATATAATCATTCCTTATTTCTGACCATGCGTTATCTGTAGCGATCTAAACATTATTATTAATTTTTACCTTCCTACATAAATATAGTAACAAGGAAAAAACAGATGCTATTTCTAAATTTTCAAAAAATTATGTCAAAATCACATCACCACATTTTAACGAAAATATGAAAGTTCTTAGTGATATTTTTTATAAATAATTTAAGCTTTATTTACTTATTTACAATTCGCCAAAGACTGACTACTACAAAAAATCTACATCCGAATCAATTAAACCAACCTAGCCTTAACACAATTCTTGGTCAAATTAAAATCAATATACTCGAAATGAGTGTTAATACAGGGTAACATTGAAGTTACAGGCCCATGCAGACCATAATTAGTCCTGTAGTTAGGAATCCTAAGAAATCCCGGGTGTCTCGGGAAGCGAGCCGGAACCAGAATATCAAAAGACGATAGTAGAACCAGAGAGTCAATAATTCCTTGCAGGCACTCGAAAGCAAAAGTAGTCCTGGAGATATCACGTCTAAGCTGGAGTGAATCTAATTTAATTAATTTAAATCTATCAACATAAGGGGCAGAATGACTGGGTTACCCCAATGAAACCCTTGAAGAGCGAAAGAACCGACGTTGAAATGCCTCAATGCTTTTCATACATAGGAAGGGAGTAAAATAGAGACCAGACACAAGAACCATACTCCAAGATCGGACGAACGTAAGAAAACGTAATATATGGGTTTTGAAATTCCTTAAATTCTCTTAATAAATCCTATTGAGTCAATATGATCATCAAAACACAGACAGCTATCATACGAGACACCTAAGTCCTTAATTTTGTCCAGTCCGCCAGAACACAGTCTTTAATAGTATAGTCGAACCCAATTGGAGTTCTTTTACGAAAGATAGACGTGTAAGTACAGTTATGTATGTTAAGTGGAAGAGAATTAATAAAAAACCATTCTAAGTCAGCATATAGAGAACTCGAAAAATCTTAGCATCGTCAGCATAGAACAGAAAATTGCGACTGAGGTAAAAACAGAGGTTAATTTATTGATATAAATATTAAAAAAGAAGTGGTCTGAGGTGGCTTCCTTGAGGCACACCAAAAGAATTGGAAATCTCCTCAGAGAGAAATCCACGGAACAATACTACGAAGGGACAATTAAGACTTGACCCAATTCACAAAGAGAGGAGAGGAGCCCAGGGCCTTCATTTTGTAAATTAAAACAGGTTGATTTTTACGATTTATCAAATGCTTTGCTAAAATCACTGTAAATGCAATCGATCTGTTTTCCATCTTCTATAACACTAAGACAGAAATACAAAAGTTCGAGAAGATTAGTTATTGTAGATCTACCCTTCATGAATCCATGTTGAGAGGAGCTAAGGAATTGCTTACCATGAAAATACAGAACTTAAGACTTAAAAACTTAAAAAATTTCGCTATAGAACCCAAATTAGCAACACGTCTATAATTGCATTTATCATCCTTTTTTTCGTGGGGAATTATTATGGAGGATTTCCAACAAGATGGAAATATACCAACACAGATCAATGAAATTAAATAAAAACATATAACCGGCTTAGCCCTAAATTTTAATTCAAATTTGTTGAGAGAAACCAACTTGTTTAGTATTAGTAATTTTATATTACAAGTAAACAAAAGTTTTAAAAACTAAAGCCCGACTATAAATAAATGATAGCAACTAAAACAATGTAAATCAATTTTTTCGTACTAAATTTGTGTTTCTATTTAGAAATATCGTTTCACAAATTCTAATTTGTCACATTTATTCATTTGGAAAAGGACATTTCACAAAATAGGCAAAATCGAACGCCTCTTTAATTTGATACCTATCTATCTATATTTCTGAAAATTTCATCAACAATATTGATTACTTAGGAAATCAATTAATTTAATATAAGAAAAATACAAAAATAAAATTAATTTGTGTTGGTTTTTATATTTAAAAAAACCTTAACAAAGTTGACTTTTCAATTGAACTCTATTAAGGTTATCAATATTGGGATAACACGCGTTAAAAGAGCTCAACATCGATGATATAGGCTCTTTAAAACCGATAATCCAAATAAAAGAAGTCATAATTCTTCAGAGAACGCATCGGGATAAATATATTGAGTAAGGCTAATAACTCTCGAGAGTTGGCAAGGACTTGAATACAATTGAATGCAAAAATGGTTTTGGAATTGTTCCGCCTAATCTCCAAGGAACTTAGAGATAATGGGTTTTAGTAAACTTTTTTTTTTTGCCAATTAAGAATGACACATATGATTCCTATATAGCGGTTTTCCACCCCCGATTGGTATTGTACTATTGAAATTCAAGATCCAAGGGGATAAGTTTACAAAACGACGTTAAATTACACAGGTCAACATTTTATCTAGGCTTGTGCACGGAAATCGAAGATGGTATCCTAGGGTTTTTGGCATCGCTTATTACGATGAGCGGATCAGTTAGGCTCCATCACGTCAAGTTCAAGGTCATTTGAAGCTCAAACGGTCAAAAAACCTTCCAAAAATCTGAAAAAATCCATGGACATGTTTTTGAGGTCGCTGAGTCCGAATCCGGTGTTTATTTTTACTTTACATGCATCCTTAAGGTCATTCAAAGTCATTTGAGGGGTTTTTGAGACAAAAATGCTAAGTACCATCCGAAAAATCTGAAAAAATTCATACGTATGTTTTCGACGACTCTGAATCTGAATTTGAGGTCAGTCGACTTCATTTCAAAGTCATTTGGAGGTTAAACGGTCAAAAAACCTTCCAAAAATCTGAAAAAATTCATGGACGTGTTTTTGATGTCGCTGCATTCGAATCCGGTGTTCACTTTTACTTTGCATGCATCCTCGAGGTCATTCAAGATCATCTCAAAGCAGGTATTTTAGTTCTGTGGCACAATTGTGCATTTGAGATTCGGATTCGGATTCAGCGACCTCAAAAACATGTCTATGAATTTTTTCAGATTTTTAGAAGGATTTTTGACCGTTTGACCTTCAAATGACCTTGAAATGAGGTCGACTGATCTCAGATTCAGATTCAGGGTCCTCGAAAACATAAGTATGAATTTTTTCAGATTTTTCGGATGGTACTTAGCATTTTTCCCAAACCCCTTCAAATGTCCTTGGATGACCTCGAGGATGCATGCAAAGTAAAAATAAACACCGGATTCGGATTCAGCGACCTCAAAAACATGTCCGTGAATTTTTTCAGATTTCTGGAAGGTTTTTTGACCGTTTGACCTTCAAATGACCTTGAACTTGACGTGATGGAGCCTAACCGACCCGCTCATCGTAATCAGTGACCCCAAAAACCCTAGGATGCCATCTTCGATTCCCGTGCACAAGCCTAGATAAAATGTTGACCTGTGTTATTGAAGACGAATTGAGAAATAGAATATAACTTAGCAAATTGAAATATAACAAGTCATGTACATATTTATATATACTTAATTTAAATGCATATTGAATTCGCTTAAATCTCAAAACCAAATTAAATTGAAAATTATACTTAGATAGTTAAATTAAACTATATTCAAGGGGAGGAAATATTGAAAAGAGAGCCTATTTCCTGGATAAAAGCAATAACATCTAATTGAATTATATATAAGGTTTCTTTTAACTCACATGAAGATGCATTCCTTCAACGCGCGTATTAATTTGTTTAAAACGTGTACTAATTCCAATACTGATAAAAATAATAAAAAGTTCTGTATAGCACCACTGAATCGAGGAACAAATATCCAGATACTGAAAAATATCAATAGTTAAAAGTAACCCTTTAAAAATATAATATATGAACAATATTTTTTGTGCAACCCTATATTACATACATATAACTTACCGTAAAATAAATGCTAGCCCAAACACTGGTACGCATCATTTTAACTACGGGAATAGGTAATACAGCAGTTTTATTTAAAGTAATGCAAAATTTCTCATAAAAATCTCGTTCGACTCGTATACTAATTTGACTGAGAACAAAACCTACTATTGTGTGCGAAAATAACAAAAATATAGTAGATTGTTTTTAATTTTCACAATCAACTTACTGCTAAAAATTGTTACGCCAACCACAGCTACAAATCGTATTTTCGTTGATATTTTTATTTTCGGTGGGGCATAAACATCCTTCAAAAAAATTAAATCAGTTTTATGCCAGAACTTTATAAGCTTTGGCCACTTTTTCCCCAGGCTCAAAAACGATATAGACGATATCAACGCATACAAATAATAAATGCCAGCTTCTGTTGTGAAAATAGGACATATTACATATATACGAATCGATTAATTTCACTTAATACATACCAGTTATTCCTATGTTCCAATTTAGTTGTGAATAATTATACATGCAAATAATCAATCTGGACGAACAAGCTAAGATGAATAAAACGCAATAAACCACCATGGGGGATATCCACTTAAATTGCACCTGAGAGCAGTCAGACTTTCTCAAGCCTGACACGGGCATAATTGCAAAGAATTGAAAACAAAATAGCACTATTTGAAAATTTGAAATATTATTTCAACATAATATTAAAAAATAATTTTACCGATGGCAACAGCCTTATGAAAAGTTTCACGGTTCCCATTGCTTTCCTTTTTAATGCTCCTTTCGCTGAAAACTTCATTTTTTCTCGAATTAAAAGTAGCAAACTCCTTCATTTCGCCTCTTTGAAATGCTACCATTCCAAGCGTTTTTCCTTTACTATTTGAATTTGCTTAATTATTTAAAACAACCGGTCGCAATTGAGTCTAGCGTGTAATTTATTAAATTGTTCTAATGATACGACATTTTGTAATTTGCACGATAAAGCCCTAAACGTTGAAAACGCAGTGGGCTCCATAATTATACAGCCATTAATGTTTTGCTGCGTACCTTTTAGCAGTAATTCGTTTGAATATATATAAACCGAAAACAATAAAGATTAGTTGGCCTAATTATTAGAATAGTATTGTTCTTAACTTAATTGCTCTACGTTTTAGAAATTTATATTTTCCTGTACCTAGCTGGTTTTTGAAAGGAAATTTTAATTTCAAAGGATAAGTAGGTACGGTTAAAGTATAACAAACACAAAGCTCACTTAAAATACAACCATGGTGAAAGAAATTCATATGTAGGAAATAGATATTCAATCAATTGTTGAGACTACATGTTCAATTTGATCGTTTTAAGGGACGCCAATAGTGTGAAATTTCGAAAAATAATTTTTTTTTCTTTTTGCATATGATTTTGGGCTTAGAGTAATGAGAAACACTTTCTTTTTAATTCTGGCATAAAAACCACCGTGGTAGGTACAAATATTCCAGGATTTCGAAAAATTAATGGAAGTGAAAAAAACTGGTAAAGTGCGAGATCGATTCGCGCGCAGAGGGTTTTCCATACCATATTTTCTAGAATTTCTAGAAATCTATAGGACCTAAAACTTTCGTTATAATTTTCCTGTAAACTTCAAGTAGGGCGTTATATTCACCTTTTCAAATTTTCAGTCAAGTAGTTTCGCTAATAAGGTAGGCGGGCGGCTCTGTTTTCCAATATGTTTAAGAATATCTTTTTAAATATGCTATTCCTATATATGAACCGTTTATTTTGAAAGTGGCATAAGTCACTTTTTCAAAAAAATCGAGTTAATGGCAACACTAAATACAATTGAACGGTATCTTCTCATTTTTAAAAAATTTGCAATTAATAAGTTGAGAACTATTGAGATTTGTTCGAGAGAAGTGTTGGTAATTAACGGTATAACAAACATGTTTATTTTGAAAGTGGCGTAAGTCGCTGTACTCAGGAAATTAATTACGGGGCTTAGTGTGAAAGATATAGAAACATGTGATAAGTGAGTGTGAAGTATTGTTTTGAATTATTTTCAGTATTTTTAAAAAAGTTGTTATCATTATTTTTATAAGTGCGAAAGAATAGTGCAGTTTTGTAAATTATATTATAGTGACATCTAATATTATGTGTTAATTAGCATTATTTTATTAAAACTACTTTTATATGATGTTATCAGACAGCGAATCAGGTAAAACATACATAATTTAGTTATGGAATTAGGTGGCTTTCAATGCGCATTATTATTTTATAGAAATATTTTCTAAAATGAGAAAAAGTGTTAACCCCAGAAAGAGACATATGAGAGTGATTTTATCAGATGAAGAATCGACTTCTATGGAGTCATCAGAAAAGGAAAACAGCATAACGGAAGGAACAGAAACTCATCGTGTACGAAAAAGCGGATGCAGAAATGAAAAAAAATATGCTCAAAACCTTATTAAGGATAAAAGAAATAGTGGTGAAAAATATGTAACAGCAAACTCCAAAATTATTTTTACCAAAAGAATTGCAGTTAAACCATGTTATTTAAAAAATTGTAAAGAAAAAATAAGTTCTTTTAATCGACAACTTATCTTTGATAAATTTTGGAAGTTAGCAAACTTTACGAAGCAAAATTTGTTTTTACATAGTATAGTTAAACGAGAAATACCCAAAAAGAGAAGACCAAGGAACTCCAATTCAAAACCAAGACAATGCCAATTTAAATATTATTTGACACATGAAAATGTAAGTGTGCTGGTTTGTAAAACATTCTTTCTGGATACTTTCAACATCTCAGAAGGACGTCTGGCTCGTGTTCTTAAAAAAGATGTTCCTGGATAAGATTTGCGTGGAGAATCTGAAAATTCCGGAAGAAAAACTGAAGAATCTCTCATAATTGCGGTCAAAGAGCACATTCAAAGCTTCCCTGTCTTTAGTAGCCATTACACAAGGTGTCATAATCCCCATAGAAAATATTTAAGTCCAGATCTAAATATTAGGAAAATGTACAATCTCTATCTTGAAAAGTGTAAAAATGATAAACAACAACATGTTAACGAGTGGATATACAGGAAATCCTTCAAAAATTACTTTAATTTGCACTTTCATCAACCTAGAAAAGTCACATGTCAAAAATGCGATTTTTTAAAATTACAGATTCAACTGAGGATGAAGGTGAAAAAAGGCAATTAAACCTTCAACACGATTTACATTTGAGATCGGCAGAAATGGCCAGAAAGTGTCTACAAGAAAATCAGAAAAAAGCAGCTGAAAATCCAGATGAATATTTTGGATTTTCATTTGACTTTCAAAAAGCATTGCCTTTTCCCAAACTTACGACTTCCATATCATATTACAAAAGGAATATGTACGTTTTAAATTTGGGATTCCATAATTTTCATAAAAATAATATTGACATGTATCTTTGGGATGAAACAATAGCATCAAGAGGTTCTCAGGAAGTTGCTTCGTGTTGTATAAAACATCTTAAGAATATCACAACTCAAAAGCATATTATTGCATATAGTAACTCATGTACAGGACAAAATCGTAACATAAAACTGGCATTAACTTGGATGAAAATTGTTCAGTCTTCAGAAAACGATATTGAAATTCTGGATCACAAATTTTTAATTTCGGGCCATTCATACTTATCAAATAATCGTGACTTTGGTGTAATAGAAACGGCCTTGAAAAAAACAAATTTTTTATACATTCCAAATGATTACTACAGCGTGATAGCCGCCTGCCGAAAAAAATCCTTCACAGTACACAACATGGAGGAAAAAGATTTTATTTCAAAAATCTGTTTCAAAAAGAAAAGTAAATACAGATCAAAACATAGTGAATTGGCTAAAAATTCAAGGGATACGATTTTACCATGATATTCCCTATAAAATGTTTTATAAACTAACTTTAGATGAAAAAGATGAATTTCTAACTTTGGATTTGTCACCAAAAAGAGGAAGACCTAGGCGTTTTTCACAAATAGAGATGGATCCGTTATACGCTGGATCTCGTCCTGTTTCTTCAGCAAAATACAAAGACATGATGGACTTGCTTAATTACATACCCCCAATATACCACAGTTATTTTAAAAATTTGAAACAAAACACGATTTCCGAGGACTTAATCACTCCTATTGATGACGAAAATTAAATTGAACTGATGTATTTTCATATAAATTACTCATACTTACATAATGTTTCAAAATGAACTAATTATTTTTGTATTTTAAGAATATTAAAATAAAAAATACTTAAATCAAACCTTTATATTAAATATGTTGATGGTATGAATTATTGTTATATATGTAATTTATTCAACAATTTTAGTAAATCACTGCCCTTTCAAAACATCACTTCAGTAAACTACGTTGGACAAAATTAATATATGTCAACCATTTTTCTAAACTATTTATTTTGAAAGTGGCTTAAGTCACTTTACCGTAATGAAAAGTGGTGATTTTTTAATGTTTATACGAAATTATTTATACTGAGAAAAATATCAATATTATAAGATAACAAATACAAGTAAATCTTCTCGAAAGTTAGCATCCATATTTTTAAACGTGTTAAAACGCAAACCCTTAAATATCTCGACTTAAAAACAAAGTGACTTATGCCACTTTCAAAATAAACGGCTCATATCCCTTTACACCCGAGAAAAAAAAGTTGAGAATTTCCCAAAAACCAATTAACTGAGAAATTATCTAGGTGACTACGGAAAATAAGAAAAATAATAAAAAAAAAAAATACGAGTGTGCTTTAGACCACACGACTGAAGTAAAACTTCTTTAGCTCCATCTATATGTATATATATATGTTTATATATGTATAATATATACATGTATATAATATACATATATTCATTTTCTACAAATATTTAAATTTATTATCGGTTTTCATTGATAAATTAGTGCTCGCACCTCTCTCTCTTGCTTCTACAGTAATATACGAAACGTAACTCTCTTATCTTTCTATCTTCACTAACTTATATCTACTTCCGTTCGCCTCGGCCCGATCACGCTTTTCCTAACGCTCTCGTTACGCATTCACCAGCTTACTCCCCAAGTCAAGCGTTCGTAAAGAAGTTTTACTTTCAAAAGCATCCCAACGCCTGGATTCGAACCCATGACCTCTGAATCCCAAGCCCAACTGTTCACCACTTACTCCCCAAAGTCAAGCGTGCGTAAGAAGTTTTACTTCAAAAGCATCCCCACGCTGCGATTCGAACCCATGACCTCTGAATCCCAAGTCCAACTGTTTTTTTTTTTTTTTTTTTTTTTTAATGCATTTATTAAATTTCTTACAATATAATTCCTACAGATAAAATGCCTTAAATTCTGTATTCGTAATCTTAAACTAACCTATAAATCCTACGCAGATGTCCAAGGCTAACCGTTAATACTTATATCTAGATTTCTCTGATACTTATGTCTATTATATAATATTTATGTTATTATTATTTAGCTTATCAAGAAAAACATTTTTAAAAAAAAACTTGAATACAATAAATTTTATAAAATCTTATCCTAGGCTAATCCTACTTAATCTACCTAACATAGCAATGGTCCATAGGAAGAGCACTCAGCCCCCCAATGGGTGGTACCTTCACCGAGTGGTCATCCTGTGGACCCCGCTGACGTGGATCGAGGGAAGAGGCCCAAGAATCCCACGGCACGGCCGCCGAGCAGATGCGGAGCAGCGCTCTTCTCATACCGGTCCGCAAATGCCCGGCGGCGGCGAACGTAGAGACAATCAAACCTCCACCCCCTTCCCCCGCCAGCCCTTACCTAACCTACCTAACCCTAGAACTACCCTAAACTTAACCTAGTGTTGTGCATTGGCACGTACAAAACATGGAGTGCTTTTTCGGAGCTTCAGTGTTTTTAATTTGTTCTTCCTACAAGCGAAGACTCAGTTTTGCCTCAGCCACCAAAACTTAGAAGGGGCCTTAAGGGCTTCCTTCTTGTCCCTCTGAGGGACCCCAGTGCTGAAGCGGATCATTTCTTCTGTTACAGTGTCTACGTTGTACACAATCGCTTTATTCCTCGTACCTCGGTGGATATGATAGAGGATTGGAATACCTGTCGTATCTTGTATCATGCCCTCGCTATCTAGGTATATAAAAGCCTCTGGAGGGATGAAGCCGTTTATTCTGGATCGCTCGTGGTACAACTGATTTGGGTAATAAGCTCCTGAAATCAGATTGTTTTCGTTATCCATATCTCTTAAAACTTGACCTCTTATCAGTTTTATAATGAAATTGTCTATCCTATTCAGACCTGCCAGCTCGTAAAGCACCTTATTTGGATAATATTTTTTGTATTCTGAGGCCGCGGTTCTATATTTTGATAGGCACGCCCGAATACACTGCCTTTCAAACACGCGAATCTTTTCCATATAAGAAGGTGCTATGTTAAACCAAACCGGACATCCATATGTTAATATTGGTCTGACCAGGGACTGATAGCAAATTATCTTGACCCTGGAGTCAAGGTTTTTGCTATAAAACAGTCTCCTGGTCATTTGAAAGGCCTTATTTCCTTTCTCTAGTAATTTGTCGACCTGGTGATTAAAGACAAGGCAATTACATAGCCAAACTCCTAAATATCTGACCACAGTCTTTTGCTCTAATGTTTGTCCGGTTTGGCTTTTAACTATTAAATTTTTCCAATTCTTTCTGGTGTCGCTATTTGCTTTATGTGTTGGTTGCCTGAATAGGATAACCTCACATTTACTATGGTTTATATTCATTTTCCATTTATTTGCATAGTTTTCGATATTTTCAAGGTCACGTTGTAAGAGTTTTTGGATAACTTCCACTTTTGGACCTGTTCTGTACACTATTAAATCATCTGCATACGCTATGGCATATCGGAGAGAGCCTACAAGGTCACTTGTGTAAATATTAAAGAGCAGAGGGGATAGCACCGCGCCCTGTTGCAACCCGTTTTTGATTTGGAAAGATCTGCTTGAAGTGAAATTCCCACTTTTTACGAGAAACTTCTTATCCATAATCATATTATATATTATATACAGCAAATGCCCCGATATTCCATATGCAATTAATTTGTGGATCAAACCTTCTAACCATACGGTATCGAAAGCCTTCTCAAAGTCTATGAGGCAAGCCCCTGTGCATTGCCCCTTACTTTTATTCCACTGTATGTCGGATACTACTTTAGACGCAGCATGAATAGTATTATGCCTCGCCTTGAAACCAAACTGTTTATCCGGTATTATCTTCTTCTCTTCAGTCCAAGTCAGTATCGATTTTTGAAGAACCCGTTCGAATAGCTTGCTTATATTGGGAAGTAAGCTAATAGCCCTTAAGTTTGAGGGGTCGGTTCTATTTTTCCCTTTTTTTGGGATTGGGTACACCATCGCTGTCTTCCAATGCTCTGGATAATGTGCATTATTCAGTGCATTATTGAACAGGATGGCGTAATTGTCCGTGACTACTCGTGGCATATGTCGCAATACTATATTCGGGATTCCATCAACTCCAGATGATTTTTTTGAATTCGTCCCTCGAAAGAGAAGGGCAAGCTCCTCCTTCTCAACCAAGTCCAACTGTTCACCACTGCACCATACGCCGCTTTACTTCAAAAGCATCCCCACGCTGGGATTCGAACCCGTGACCTCTGAATCCCAAGCCCAACTGTTCACCACTGCACCAAACGCCGCGTTCGCCTTGTCCGATTACACTTTTTCGAACGCTCTCGTCATGCATTCACCAGCTTACTCCCCAAAGTCAGGCGTGCGTAAAGAAGTTTTACTTCAAAAAATCTTGCATTTTGCCATTTTCTGAAAAGCTGCCCTCACGATAGTTAGGCCGGCGTAATTTTCAAGTCGCACGATAGTGAGTGTTACCGCACTTTCGTGTACCTTCGGGTGTAAAGGGATATATAAAAATGAAAGTTCGTTTGTTTTTTTGTTTTTTGCTCATTCCAATATGGCTACCAAGATTTCTCGATTGAAGTTCATCTAAGGAACAAATTATATGTGCAGAGTCGATTGGAGTACAGTTTGATGCGTTAAAATGTGAAGCTATTGAGTTTATTCTAAAAGGCAAATTTACTAAAGCGCATAAAAGCTTCATTTCGTAAAAAAGCATGACTGATATTACATTTTCCTAGAACGAAGTACCAACAAGGTGCCATATTATCTATAAAAAATCGGATGTTGCAATTAACGAAATAGCTGATAAATTAAAGAGGCGTAGGAATACTATCTCAAATATTGTGAAAAATCCCATTATGTGGAGGTTATGCGACGATTAAGAGGACAGAAGCTAAACCAAAAATTAACGAAATGGGTAAAAGGGAAATTTGACTAGACAAAACTACCCCTATAGGCTTTAAAGGGGTTAAAAAATAAAAAATTTAAAAAATCAGTTAGTAATCAGCCATACCTAAAACTCTTTAACTCGATTTTTCTTGAGATACTTTATGATTTACCACTTTTTTTGTGCTTGGAGGCATCCAAGGGTGATAAATCTACGTGTTTGTATGTTTCATATTGCACAAAAATGTGTTTTTTAAGTTGATAGAAATATTTTTTGAAATTTTTTATTTTTTAACACCTTCTAAAAGGGTAGTTTTGTTTACGACTTTACAATCACTTGAAAATAATCAGCGGATGTTATTTACATATGTAACAATATTAACTACTAAAATATTAATCTTTTCCTCGCACGCGCGTTATGCAAAAATAAGAGGGGTAGTTAACCCTTTGTTTAAGGTGATGTTTAGCTTCTAGAACAATAAATCTTGCATTTTGCACAAGTTCATGACCAAACAAAATTTTTCGCAATTTATACATTACGTTTAATCAATTCCAATCGAAGTTACAGGTGTTTGAAAAACAGCCTAACTTTGAGGTCACTCTTTTGCATGAAGATGGTAATCGTACCAAAGTCGGTCTTGTGATGAAAAAAAATTTAACATGGACGATCCCGATGGTTGTCAGAAATACTGGCGAGATTTAAGGAAGCCACGTCAGAAATGCTTCTCTTGCTTTTCAAGGGACCCCTTGTTATTTGTCACGTTTAATATTTTATAATTTCATATATTAACTACGCATTTTGAGTAGGAACGAAGGTTTTCAAAATGAGTGGAAAGTTCCCCCTCGCCAAATCGATTTGAGGTTGAACTAATTTACCCGTATTCGATCTATGTAATGCATTTTAAATAACATTTCGCAAAGATATGTTTTTTACCTGCCATTATTTTCATTTTCATCTGAATAATAACACTGGTCGGCACCAATTTTGCCACAGAATAAATGTTATACCATTTTTTTATGAATTTTCCGCAGATTACGAATTCGGAAACAAAAATGTCCTATCACGTCACGTTTTTGAAAAAAGTAGGTTTGAAAAGTACAAAATACCGTATTTTGGCCATATTTGCAAATTAATTAAAAAATAACTTGTAGGAGCTTGTAAAGTAAGTAGCTCAAATAAAAGCATGAACCTTTAGTTATTATATTAAAATATATAGGCTTTAATACTTTCCGAAATATTCCGTGGAATTCACTTTTTTCCATAAGCCGATTACTTCATACAATATAGTGATAGTGAATGAAGATCTCTGCTTCCGCACGCTCATGAAAATCTTATTCCTGAAGATGCTTCGTAAGCGCTATAGATTAGTGGTATATCATATATGTAGATAAGGATTTAGGCTCTTTTTTAAGTCGTATTACGAACTTTTTACACGTTCCGTTATTTTTTAACGAATTTCTAAAAATGGCCGAAATACAAAATTTGGTATTTTTCAACCCTATGTTTTATTAAAAAATGTTACGTGATAGCATATTTTTGTTTGCATATTCGTAATCTACGGAAAAAATCCTATGGAAAAGATATATTACTTATTGTGGGAAAAAATAAATATTAAATTTTGCCGACCAGTGTAATAGGACTTTATGGTCAATTTCATTTATTATATTTTATCACCACACTTATTTTTCATTTTAGTATGTTATGCAGTGATTGACGCATTATCACTATCGTGGCAATCTATTTCATTTGTGTAAAATTGACAGAATTAATATAATATAGAATAATGAAGAAAAATATCGTGATGGTGTGAATCAGGCTTTATTATTTCAGCTCATTCAATTTAGTAGTATTTGAGTTATAAAACAGAACACAAATTGTGTTGGAGACTAGGGTTCACTTCAATACCTTTGTAATTTTACTGTTAATTATATAATTACATATTCAGTTTTTAAATATGTGCCAGAAAATATTGTAAGGGTTCTATTAATATCAACACAATCCTAGAAAATAACACTGAATATCATAAGAAGGAGAAAGAGTAAAACAATAAATTGTTTGAATATTAAAATATATTTTGTATTAAATGTAAGTGTTCTTGTGCAATAAATTGAGCTACTAATGCGGCAATATCCTCATTACTTCTGGAAACTTGTTGCTTCATAATTTGCTTAAAGTCTTCTTTCACACCTTTATCAGCACCTCTTGTTCCAATACGTCTTGTGCCAACATTCGTTTGCGATGGAATGAATTCCAGATTGAAACCACCATTCTGTGAATCCCACATGTTCATAAATTCCTCAAGAAAATCAATAGCAATTATGTACGAAGGAAAAAGCAAATACGAAAATTGCCATTTCATCCTGATTAGAGTAAAAATCTGTTCAGCCAAAGCACTTTCGCGTGGATAATCTAACTGCAGCAAAACAAGCAAGTTTCCTAAAACCAAATCCGGACAGTTTGTGTCATATATTTTTCTCTGAAAGGATAATTCAAAAGTCTTATAAAAATTTAAAATAAACAAGAAAAGTAAGTGGTCACTCACACTTAAGGACTGCACAATAGCTTTTGTGCAATACTGAATGATTGCTTTTTGTGTCAACGGCAGAAGGATTACATGCCGCTGTCCTGCTGTGTTGGTCAAATTGTCCAACAACTGACCTCCTACAGATGGAAGTTCAACCAAAATTTTCAATATACATTCGAATCCCTGGATCTGGAAAGAAATTAATTTTTTAAAAATATCTTTGCTTACATTCCAACTACGCCCACCGTGAGGGGTCCTTGAACCAGAATCAAACTCAGCGTACGAATGCTTTGCTGGATGCTGCTTATTTGCATTTCGTTCAGGAGTTTCTTGGCCTCCTCGTGCTGACCGAAATAAATTGCCAAATCAAACAGAAATCTACTGATCCATTGGGAGAGTGGGAGTTTTATAAGTAGTTGACTAAATTCGGTCTGGAATTGCTCTTGGGAGTTCAGGAGCTGCCAACAATTTGCCGCCGTCATAAAAGCAATGCTTGTCTCCTTAGTGCACGGCGGAGTCACGGTGATTTTTGCCAATTCCCTTGGTGTTTCACGAGGAATTGCTGAAGCACTTTCGTTAATGGGATCTGCAAGAAAATTCTTGCTGACTTATTCTGTCTCGATTTAAATTATACTTTAGTAAATGATGCAGAAACATGGCGATTTTTCTTTTAAAATAGAAAAAAATACACTTAAATTACCAAATTGTTGGCATAGTTTTTTACGTACCGATTACGTAATCTGTATTTGGATCTTTATCTGCGCTTTGCGTTTAACCTCAAAAACAGCTAAGCCAATATAAATTCAATTTATAAACACGCTATTTGACAATAAAAGTGATAAAATTATCTTATAATTCTGGGCATTCATATACTATGGTTAAAAATGAATTAGTTATATTACGATCCTGTTTGCCATATCTGTATATACATATTAGGATACTTTTTTTTCGCGACTATTTTTTTTTTAATCCCACCTCGAAATTTTGTGGGAAATACCTAAAAGAAAATTCCCTAAAAATTTCAACCATTAATTTAACCAAGGCGTGCAAAGATTTCCCGTTTAACCCTTTTAGTGCCAGCGGGCCGATCTATCGGCCCACGGTCCTTATGCGAAGAGTGCCACGGGCCGATGTGGTGTAGTGGCCCGGCCGGCAGGCCGAGCTGCCTACGAGCGCACGCGCAGAGAGAATCTTGATTTAGTCCTTATCTCAATTACAATGTAGACCACACCACGCTTCTGTTTATTTCATTTAGTCCTTATCTCCAATAAATACTAAAATTTTCCTCCAAAAACCTATTTATATGAGTGCGCATATGAAATCAGTCCGTGGCATTTCTCGCATGTACTCCATAAAACGCTTGGCCCTAAAAGGGTTAAATTACACGTAAACTTTGTTTTTTTCTTCTAAAATCTACAGCTCAGAGGCATTTTATGGTATAAACTTGGTCAATGATAGGGTTTCTTCAGAACTGAATGCTCTACAAAAGTGTCCATTGCGGCGTAACCCTAACTCCCACCAGCGAGGTAGTACGGGTCCTAAACCCAATTTTCTCATGAAATTCTCGTTCTTTTGCCCCTATCTCGTAAATAACAAGAGCTACAGAAAAAATGTACACGACAAACTTGTAGAAAATTCAATTTGAATGTAGCGCATTTCAATGAAAGTACCACACAATGAAAAAACCGAAAACCTCACAAATTTTAAAAGTCACTGTGTAAAGAATAAAAGGAAACAATTTCAAATGGAAAATTCACAGAAAAACAGATTAAATATTGACTTCAATACTCAAAAAACCCGCCTGTGTCCACTAATTTCGTAAGTTACGCAATAATTTATTAGTATTGATGCCTCAAGACGGAGGCCAATAGTTTTATCCATAAAAACCTATAATATTTTGCTTTCTAACTACAGGCATAAATATTACTTTTAATTATTGTAATACTTTTTTATTATAAAGAACAAACGATATATGAATAATAAAAAATAAATAAATAAAACTAAAGTAGCTTCGAAATCGCTACAACCTTCGATATCAACTTGAATAAATTAGCCCCAGAATGATAGTTCTTATCGCATTTATTTAAGTTACTGCTGCCTGTGCTCGAGCTCATTTTATTTTCCAAGAGAAAATTATAAAGAAATCTCACCTTTAAATCCTTCAACCATTACAAATTCGGCTTCATTATCATCAACTTTCTGTCGTGTGTTGATCATGTAATCCTGCAAAGAAAATATAAAGAGTGTTGTAGCATAGAAGAATATCTGCTTATTTTCCGAGGATCTCGAAGGATTTGCAGTCGCAATTTGGATTAATTTCTGCCAATAGACGTCTTTACTCCTAAAACAAAAACTGATAATGAGATACAAAGTAAATTATAGGGCATCTATGTACAAACCATGTTTTATTAAAAGGCAAAAATGTTTCCCATTTAAGTATTTTCCCACAAAGGGTGAGTACTTGAAAAATGTTCTTCCAGGTCTCATTAATACAAGCCTTATTATCATGATTCTGAAAGATATTACACATTTCTAAAAAGCTAAAAATAAGTTGTTTTAAGACCTCACCTCATCCGAAATTTGTTTAATGTAATATTCTAAGGATATCGTAAAAATCGTGCAAACTAAATGGCTAGGCAGCTCTGGAGTTTTGTGTTGAATAAGTGGAAGGGCTTCATTTACGAGCATTTCCTGATACTTAGCTGGAGCGATAGACATCCCCTGAGCGATTGTTTCTAGCAGTCTAGACTAAAAATTTGTACATTGTTGAAATACTTAAATAAAGGAAAGATTAGTGGCTTACCGAATGCGTTATTATTGCCTGAGGAAATCTTTTCAGCAAGAGAAGGAGTAACTTGCAGTGATCCATGTTGCTATCGGTATGGTTTGCCGTAAGCAGCAAGATCTTATGCTGGACATCATAGGATACGTGCTGGAACATTTTTACATAAAAATCTTGAGTAGGTGTGGTCTCCCCATCTGGAACTCGCAAGGCAGCCGTGAGCTCGGAAACTTCTTTCCATAGCTCTACCGGTTGACTCTGAAAAGTTAAAATGCTGAAAGAATCAAATATCTTAAAACATTAACATACAAAACATAGGGAAGTGGGTGAAATATTGACATACAAACAAATAATGGACAAGATCGACAACTTCTTTGGTGCGTGAATGGTTCACATTCTTTCCGCCAACAAATCCTACATTTAAATTTATGGAATAGTAATATTAAGTTTAGTTAAAAGTCTTTGTAATATGAAATGTAGAAATTATCGCTGCACATAACAATGTAGTGATCACTTGAATCCCAGTCCACAGCGACATTGAAGTCAAAGAAATTGCTGTCTTCAATTTGGGTTTTCTTGTGGTAGTCTGATTCCAGCATCTTGAACGGTTTAAAATTAATTTTTTTGAAGGATAAGAAATATTGTCCTCCTGACGGGTATACCCAAAAATCATAAAGTGTTGCCTATATGGGTACATGTGCCAAGAAACTCGAGCGCCAGGTGTACAATAGTAACCGTTAATAGGTTCAAAGACATCATCAAGTAAATCTCCACCATCTTCAACCATTGGCGGATATAATATCCATAATTGAAACTTTGTTGCGTGTCGAAAACGTGAACAAACTCATACTCTCAACAAGCCAGGAGAGGGTAATCTATTTTCATCTCTCAACATCTTAATTTGAAATTCTTCATCTTCATCTCTTTGCAATTTATCTTGGGTGTAAGGTGGTGCTAATTTTATTGGATATATTGATTTGAGTAGTCAGATCTTTCAAAAAATCTAGTTCTAAAATCGGGAAGTCATTTAATTGATGCGCAGCTAAACTAACCCACCTTTGAGCGTTTCTTGAATGAAGATTTTCTACTTCGACTAAGGCTTGAACAACGTTCGGCTCTTATGCCTTTACTAAAACTTGCTGTGCCAATGAGGCATCAGCACCTTCCAAAATAAGTGGAGTATGGTGTCTATTGATGATAACGCCAACTATTTTATAGAAATCTCTTAAATTTGGTACATGCTGAATTTGAAAGGTTTTCTCAAGGAATTTAAAAAAGCGGCCAAGTGCGAGTCGGACTCGCCCATGAAGAGTTCCGTAGCAGCAAGTAACATAATATAAAAGTTCTTGTAGTTCGTTTTAACTTTGATCGATGTTTTAATAATAGTGTATTTTTTTTAAATTAAGTTATTGATAATTAAACATTATAATTAGGTACCTAAATGATGGGATTTAGATCTAACTATATGCGAGCCCATATAGGCTTGTTTTTTTATTTGAGTTGATTGAATGAAAGGTAAATTGCGGTTTACGATTTATGACGTATTAAAAAAAATTACGCACTAGATCTCGTTCAAACCAATTTTCGGTGGAAGTTTGCATGGAAATGTACATCATATATTTTTTTTAGTTTTATCATTCTCTTATTTTAGAAGTTACGGGGGGGGGGGGGGGGGGGGGGGGGGGGGGCACACATTTTACCACTTTGGAAGTGTCTCTCGCGCAAACTATTCAGTTTAGAAAAAAATGATAGTAGAAACCTCAATATCATTTTTGAAGACCTATCCATAGATACCCCACACGTATGGGTTTGATGAAAAAAAATTTTTGAGTTTCAGTTCTAAGCATGGGGAACCCCCAAAATTTATTGTTTTTTTTTCTATTTTTGTGTGAAAATCTTAATGCGGTTCACAGAATACATCTACTTACCCAGTTTCAACAGTATAGATCTTATAGTTTCGGAAAAAAGTGGCTGTGACATACGGATGGACAGACAGACTTTGATTCCTTTTCAAAAGCGCAAGCATTTTCCAGGTTACAACCATATTAGTTAGCAATTCAGTGTCATCGCGGTATCCTCTATATAATACAAGTGTATCACCTTCTTGAAACCAGTCATTCATACGTTCCATGTCGCAACACAGCTGCGTCATTATTCTTTACATCTGAAAAGCACGGATCTTGAATTTCTAAAATATACCCATTTGGTGCAACTAATAGGGCAGGCTTTACCAAATGTCGTTCTTAATGGCGGCAAAAAGACTGTCGAAGAGCTCGAAAATTAGTGGTTTTTGGTATGTAGCTGAATGTACCATCAACCACTGCTATTACTCTGCGAATATTTGGGTCCGAATTATATACTGTGTTAGAAAATTCGGTCACACATGTCTTTCGATATATCGGTCTCGTGTTATTGCATCAAATCCAATGTTAGTGGGTACGAAACGTTGCATGAGGTATTGTCTTACAGTAGCAACTGCTAAACTCGTAATTTACCTATTATGATATTGAAACATAATAGAGAGAAAATCATCTGCAAGAACTAGAGATATTTTTCATAAAAACTGTAGCAAGTCGTTTTTATAAACATATCTGTAACCTCATTGGCGTGGTACCCTGTCACACTATGTAGCTTGTTCTTGAAATTTAAGCTTTGTAACAGAGAAAAATGTTTTAAATTCCTCGTCGGAAAAGTCATTCTGATCAGTAATTCTAGTAGAATTATTAGCGACAGTGTGGAGACTTTCTAAAAAAATATGTAACAGGTGTCCTCGAATGACATATGGCCTACTGACAAAGCGCAAACCATTAAGCAGATGTACCCTCGCTCATCCAAATAATTTGCACACGATTTTACGCCTTCTGCAATGTATATGTTCTTTTGCACAAACAGAACAGAACAGTGATATATCATTTCTACTTTCCGTAGATTACGAACTCGAAAACGATTAAAAAGTACAAAATATCATCATTGGCCATTTTTAAAAATTTATTAAAAATTAGCGGAACATGAAAAAACCTCAATACAACTCAAAAGAGAGCCTGAATTCTTATCTATAATATCTTCGAAAACAAGATTATCATGAGCCTACGCGAGTTGTAATCTCCATTCACTATATATTGTATGGAGTAATCGGTTAATGGAAAAAATTGAATTCCACAAAATATTTCGGAAATCTGTTATTTTTTAAGTCGCAAGCAAATCATTTCTGTTTGCAGTTCAAAGCAACCTTATTGAAATCTTTCAGCCAAATAAAATCAACTAATATACCTTCCCTAGCACTTCCCAAATTCCGCAATCATCACAGCAATCAATTCCTGTGCGTCTAAAGTCTACTCAACAATAATCTACCGGAACTCCACACTGATAGGCTGGATTGGGAACAGTCAGTCCTACTTTAGGACGAGACATCGCTAGAAAACTTCAAGAAACAAGATCCCCTAGTAAATGTTCCTTTCATTTTTTTTTTTTTACTCTCCAAGAAATAAGCTGATTTTCATTCAATTAAGCAGTTTCAACTCAAGCATCAATCCAATCATTAGAAACTAAGATTTTTAATTATTTTCTTTTGACGTGAATTTACGGTCATTCACTGGCAGGCGGGTAGTGTAGTATCTGTCCGCTTCTAACTTACCTGCATATTCTAATTGCTAACTCATCATTTAAAAAAATCAAAGGTAACTTACTTTTTTACCTTTTGAATAAATGAAATTTTGTTAATTTAAAAAATCACTTTTTATTTGGTTGAGCTGATTTAAAGTTCATGTGTACCCCGTTTAAATTATATTAAATATTTTTGAAATACATTTAAAATTAAATTTTAATTCATCTTTTAAATAATACATAGTAGAGAATTCTTACAACATACTACTATAAATTGGTGACTCCGAAAACGAACGCAGTACGGAACTATAACCCTTTGAAAGTCCTTATTTATCACTCTTACCCTTTCCCATCAAAAGTTCCACACTGTGAACATTTTAAAATTGAGGAGTAGTGAGGATTTAAAGTGGCTACAGACAACCCAATCTGCAGGGCCCGATTTGTAGAGTGCAAAATTGGGTGTGCTCTCCCACGGCACAACTTATCAGATGCAATCGAGAGCTCGTGAGTGAAGCATGGCTCCTCCCAAACTCCCGGTTTTGCGTTTGGTGACATCAGGACCACCAAGAAAGAAAATTATTGGATGAAACCGTAGTTGCTTCAGACGCTTTCTCATTGCAACGTTATGAGGGAGCTGGTGCCCGCATATTCTCTATTTTTGTTTTTAAATTATTTTCATCACACGTGCGGGGTAACTACGAGGTTACCGCACGCATTTCCGTGCGGTAACTCACCGATTGCCCACACAGCTGCAACTCGGGCGGTACCTAGCCGATTGCCCGTGATGGCAGATAACTTACACTGCCATCTTGTGCAATCGGCTAGTTACCGCTCTTGTAGTCTAAGAGCCAGTGACATTTTTCAGTGATGATTTAGTTAAGGTCTATTTTTTGAGAGGATGTTGAGGAGGGCCTAACTAAGTGCCATCCGCGAGGATTAACCCTGATTCCAGACATAAGAGGGTGGCAGAACGCCCCCAACGTGTAAAAAAAACGGCATCTTTTTATCATTTAGTTAAGGCTAAAATTTTCTCCAGCAGTCCTTTGATAGCCCACAATCATCGATATTATATTTGCAGAACGATTGGCCAGTCATAAGGGGGTGGCAGAACGCCCCAAACATGTCGTGTGAGTGATGAACTTTTTATTATTTAGTTAAGCTTCATCTTTTAATATGTTGTTGTGACAACTATTCCAAGTGTGAATGTCAATTTGCAGAACAAAATGACGGCATCAACACCCTGGCAGAATGATTTGAAGTTTTTACTTCAATTAGAAATTCAATTCTCTACAAAAAAGGTCTCTTGACTTTTTTTCGTATTTTGATTAGTTTCTGACAAGGAAGGTACCCGAGGTGTACCTCACCGATTTTCTTGATTTTGTGGTATGTGGTAGAGCATCGAAAAATATTGAACACGTATTTTTTTACGTGCTAACTCCTCCATTGAAGGGGTAAAAACCACCCTTAAAGTTAACCCCCAAAAACCATTTTTTTTAAATATCTTGAAAACTAATTAAAATTTTGCAACAATACCAAGTGCGCTTTTTAGGTTGTATTATAACAATATTGTGAATAGTACTTTGGACCCAAAGGGCCGCAACCCCTAAGTAATTTTGAGGGTAAATACGAGGGTGAGCGGGGGTAAGTCACCCCCGACTTGCACCAGAGCTAGATTTTGTCAATTTTCCTGATTCCGTGGTATGGTGTAGAGCATCAAAAAATATTAGACATGTATTATATACATATATATATAGCATCTTCTCCTTTTAAGGGAAACTACCCTTAAAATTTACCCCCCACAAAGAATTTTTTTTAATATTTTGAAAACTAATTTTTTTGCGATAAAAGTAAGTGCACTTATTTTATTAAAATTATAAATTATATATTTTTGTATCTATAGTATTTATATACATTCTTTAAGTTGGATTTGTAAAGATATTAAATTTAGTTAAATTATTATATTTTTATTATTGTCATACTTAATTATTATTTGTCATTATTAAACTTATGTATAATTACATTTATGTGACTAATTTTTACAAAGTATCAGATTACGCCATATAATTGGAGCAAAAGTGGTAATCTTCAAAAAAATGTTTAAGACACAGTGACTTTTTACACCATGCACATTTTAAAAGTGCTACATTTTTACACCCTGGTATTTCGCAGCGAATACTAGATTGTGATCTAAAGGGGAATTCAACTGGATTTTCGAACTTTGCAGGTTTTGCATCCGTATAGCCACTCTTGTACCATGAATATTTGAATAAATTCATGTATCTTGGGGAAGAAACTTGATTATGAACTATTGTAGTTTTATTATATTATTCCGCAAATGTAGATTTAAATCTTCATCCATTAGCATTACGCTATCCGAAAAATGTCTTACGTAATTTTTCCAAATCCGAAAACCGAAAACATCTAATTGTTACTCATCCGATATACATATACATATAATTTAAACTAATGTATATTATTACAATATAAAATTATAAATTGTTATTGTTTATTTTTTATTAAAATTGTTAATTGCTTGTTGAAGATAATTAAAAATTTTGCCGATAGATTAAGGTCGGATGGTCGGATAAAATTTATACAAATCTCGTTGAATACTTTGTATACAAAAATCGTGCTCGTGGCATTTATTATATCGAGCAATATTTGTATGAAATAAAATCGCATAACCAGGATTAGAATTTTTTTTTCTGTGTAGTCTAAATCCAAATAAATAAAGATATTTGATACGACTACTTTACTCTTCACTTTTATAGAATCAACTAGAAAGTGGAGTTGAATTAACCTCCGAAAACATAATAAAATAGATGAAGTTGGTTTTGTCGCGAAATTTAATAATTTATTAAATACCAAAAAACTAAAAAGATATTTGTTGCAAGTGAACTATAAGGTATAATTCAACCTTTCAATAAATTCTTATAATTAAAGAATTTTTAAAAATAAAAATACGTTGAAAGATGCATTTACCCACAAAATTACTTAAGGGTTGCAGCCATTTGGCTCCAAAGTACAGTTCACAATATTGCTTTAATATAACATAATAAGTGCAATTGATATTTTTGCAAAACATTAATTAGTTTTCTAAATATTAAAAAAAAATTTTGTTTCGGGGTAAACTTTAAGGGTAGTTTTCATCCCTTAAAAGGAGAAGATGCTATATATATATGTATATAATACATGTCTAATATTTTTTGATGCTCTACACCATACCACGGAATCAGGAAAATTGACAAAATCTAGCTCTGGTGCAAGTCGGGGGTGACTTACCCCCGCTCACCCTCTTAAAATTGATTATTTGCAAATCTCCTAAAACACGTCAACTATATTTTTCAATTATCTACTTTATCCAATTATTTTGGCTCAAATTCTAATAATTTAAGAATTTTTACAGATAAAAAATACTCTGAAAAATCGTATTTACCCTCAAAATTACTTAGGGGTTGCGGCCCTTTGGGTCCAAAGTACTATTCACAATATTGTTATAATACAACCTAAAAAGCGCACTTGGTATTGTTGCAAAATTTTAATTAGTTTTCAAGATATTTAAAAAAAATGGTTTTTGGGGGTTAACTTTAAGGGTGGTTTTTACCCCTTCAATGGAGGAGTTAGCACGTAAAAAAAATACGTGTTCAATATTTTTCGATGCTCTACCACATACCACAAAATCAAGAAAATCGGTGAGGTACACCTCGGGTACCTTCCTTGTCAGAAACTAATCAAAATACGAAAAAAAGTCAAGAGACCTTTTTTGTAGAGAATTGAATTTCTAATTGAAGTAAAAACTTCAAATCATTCTGCCAGGGTGTTGATGCCGTCATTTTGTTCTGCAAATTGACATTCACACTTGGAATAGTTGTCACAACAACATATTAAAAGATGAAGCTTAACTAAATAATAAAAAGTTCATCACTCACACGACATGTTTGGGGCGTTCTGCCACCCCCTTATGACTGGCCAATCGTTCTGCTAATATAATATCGATGATTGTGGGCTATCAAAGGACTGCTGGAGAAAATTTCAGCCTTAACTAAATGATAAAAAGATGCCGTTTTTTTTACACGTTGGGGGCGTTCTGCCACCCTCTTATGACTGGAATCAGGGTTAATCCTCGCGGATGGCACTTAGTTAGGCCCTCCTCAACATCCTCTCAAAAAATAGACCTTAACTAAATCATCACTGAAAAATGTCACTGGCTCTCCTACTATTGTTGCTTAGTATACTATTATCGTTGCCCCGCAATCAAGCTTTTTTTTAAATTTCCAGAAGCATTTCCAATGAAGTTTGCTTCTTCTCGCGATTTAAATAGTCCGGATTCCCTTTATCCCACAAGTGAGGGATTGTTTGACACAATTCAATAATTTGCGTCCAAGTGTCTCGTTTGAGGTTCGTCATCGTGTTACACCTGCCAACGACTTGAAGCAAATTGGCGAGAAATTGTCTCAATCGTGCTAAACCTTGAACGACATCTTGAATGAAATCGGCCCAACCGTGCTACACACCATCCAACTCGTAGGGAATTAGGAGTCGAGCGATTGGGTAGTTGCCTCATCCAACCGCCCTAGCTAGGGAGAGCAATAAAAATATCGTCCTGACTGCGCTACAAATCGGCTCCTACACATTAGGCCGCCTTTAGGATACGTTGAAATCGAACCTGACGGAGGTTACAGATATGTCCGTAGCACATCACCCGATAAAAGCTGGTGTTCCACAAGGCTTGGTCTTGAAGCCTACCTTCTACCTGACATAAACAGCTTGAAAATAGCGCTCCCAACGCCATCGTACACAATTTATGCCGATGACACATTAATATTCATCTCGGAGAAAATGAGCTACGGCTTGCAACAAATAACAACATATCTGGACTGAGCCACTTGTAATTAACTCACTGTTAGTAAAAACGAGACGCAGTATATGATATTTAAGCAAAAGAACAAGCCATCTATATCTCTAGAGGGCCTTCTTGGTAACACAACACTTGAAAGAGTGGACACGGCTAAATACCTAGGGGCTATATTTGAGGATAAACTCACGTGGGAAAAGCATATTAGACTTATTCGTCAGAAGACCGCACGACCTATAGTAGTGTTACGTAGATATAAAAAATTTTGATCAGCCAATCAAAACCATTATCACCGACGCCACGGCCGGTTCTAGGCACAAGCTGAACAAGCGGCCGCTTGGGGCGACAATTTAAGAGGGGCGCTGCGCCGCAGGTACCGCAATATTATCTTAGCGTTTAAGTCAGTTAAGTCTGTTAAAATTTGGTGATTGCATGTTTTCAAAAATACAGTTAAAAAATGTTTTTAATTTTATTTATTTTTTTAAAAATTGGGTTAAAATTTGGAAATAATAGAAGAAATGTTTTTAATGTCTTATACTCCCACCTATTCAAGAAAAAATCACCATTTGTTAATTTTTATTTTTACTATTGAAAAGAAAAAGAAAAAAAAACCAAAAAAGACGTTATGAGGGGTGAATTATTTTTATTTAATATCAAAATGATCCCCAAAGTGCCAATAGCAAACGCCGCGGGGGCAGATTCGGCATGCTTATCCGGATATACCTTTCATTGCTACAGCAGCTCCACTGTTTGAATATTTTCAAATAATTCATGTCGCTCTATCATCTACAGCGGATAAATATCTGGGTTATGGAATTGTGGTCGTAGTCCCATGTTACAAGTGCTGATCCAGCGCCAGAGCATGAAAAAAAACACGGCTAAAGACTAGTAGGAAAAGCGACGGGTTAATCTACACTGCCATTAGAGTTGAAGCTATAAGCTCACTACGACTATTTAAATCTAGGCTAAAGAAATGGATCGCTGAACTTGAAACCTTATAATATGTAATATGCCATGCTAGCTGCTCTTATATCGAGATTACTGACTGCGCAGCTGTAAAAGTGCCAAAGTGCAACAATTGAACTTGTAAATAGGAACTATTGATATTGTTATTTGAACTGAATTGACCTGAATAATTTATTATTACTATTATTAATAAACTCAGAGAGAGCATCCTACCTGGATGTTTAGAAAATTACAGTGTTAAGTAAAAAACAGTTTCAAACAAATAAAATTACATTTACCTTTCTTATCACATAACTTCTGAGTCTGATATCTTATAAAATAGTAACCCACTGTATCAGATCTTCAATATGAACCATACTTTATCGCCGTAGGTACCATACAAAAAATATCACAGGTCCAACTCCCCATGTATTTTGCCCAATCTCCGATATACAAATCTTACTTACATATAACTGAAACATTTAGCCGCCTCCTCATAGTTATTTGCTGCTTTTTCAATTTTGTAGGCCTCAAACTGGAATTAATCGTCTTTTATAAAGGTAAATAAACATGCACTGAAGTTGTTTACCTGGACGTTAAAATTGTTCGGATACAGCGTCTTCGCTGTTATAATCCATGCTTTTGCTGTAAAGGGGTCCGTCTCATGAGCCCGCTTCGCCTGGGCTATTATATAGTTCTCTTCGGATATTAAATCCATTGAAAAGTGAATAAAAGCACAAATTCAGCCGGCGGCCAGCTGTTGCGGTTGACGTTTCTGAATTTAATGACATTCCTTTAAACCGAGACGTTCGAGACTCGAATGTCTTCCAACACAAACTCGAAGCAGAGGCGCACACCATTTCTCCAGTTGCCACGGCGGGGGGTAGTGTTCCCCTTAAACGGCACAACAACGGACGCCGCCTTCAACGCCATTCTCCAAAAGTCCCATTTGTTGCGTCACTGATACGATATCCATCACGTCGAGTTTATTTTTATTTTCCGCATAAGCGCGCGGTTCGGCTCTACAACTCGCGGAGGAGGTTATGGTAAATTCCTCAAAGTGCGGAACAAAACAAAGCCAGATCTTTTTCCAAAAATAATCACTGAAAAATGTCTCCCTAGAGCTGTGTGCCTGATTTGCTGATGTTTGTACGTTTGGTCCGTCTCAACCGCGATCGACTCCTAAATCCCGTGCTGCTGCGATGGGGGGCCTGCTCGTCTTCCTGATCTTCCTGGCGATTCGCGCCGCTTCCGTCTTCCTCGTTCAGACGTTCTTCGTCCCCGATGAGTACTGGCAAAGTCTGGAGGTGGCTCACAACCTGGTCTTTGGGTAATTCTCGATTTCGCATGAACCTTGATCGCTTGTGCTAATCTCGGCTCGCTCCAGGTACGGCTACTTGTCTTGGGAATGGCTCCAGGGAATTCGGAGCTACGTCTACCCTGCGATGTTTGCGGGAATTTACAAGGCACTTGCCTACTTCAATGCAGACACAGTCGAGGCACTGGTAAGGTTTGAAATCCTCATAAAACCGTAGCTGCGTGGCTCCAGAATATAAAAAATCAGTTTGGATGTTTGGAGTTATTCCTGACATTGTTTGACCTCGTCTAGTCTGAAGAACTGTGGCATAAAATTACACTAGCTGCGTTTTTTAAATAATCTGATCCGGACCAGTTTTCACAGACAATTTTGCATTGAATTGACATTTTTAAACTACAATTAAAGTTTTTAGTTTTGCTTAAAGAACGTCAAATTTCATCTACTAATACCCATTTTGCGTCAAAATCCCAAAAAAAATTACAGTTCAAGATTTTAAGTTTGGATAGTTAAAAATTAGCAATTTGGAAATTTTAAAATCTTTGCTATAAGGCCACAGCTTAAAAATTCAATTCATGCAAAGTTTCGGAATTCAGTTCAGTGTGTAAAATAATTAGGAAAATCAAACTTTTCGTTTATTCAGACTTTTACGATCCAATAGTGAACGGGTTTTAAATTAAACTCTGAAATTCGTTCTATTAGACGAATTCTATATCGAGACGAAATAGTCTCTAGCGTTGCAGACCCAAAAAAAACGTTTGCACTTATTACAATTATCTAGATTTCGTAGGAATTTTTATCGGTAAAATACATATTGAAATTACAGTGATCAACATTAACTTTGCTGCTGAACAAATGACATAATTTCTATAGGATTTTTCCCGTATAACTATTACGAATTCGCAAAAGAAAATACTCAGCTAAATTTTTGAGACAAATAGGATTAAAAAGTACAGACCTTTTTATAAAAAAAAATCCCGTTAAGTGCAAGTTCGATTCGCACATTTATAAGACCCGGAACTTTCTTTATAATTTTCCTGTGAACTTCAAGTAGGGAGTTATATTTCTTAATTTTTTTTTTTAAATTTGAGGACCATTAGTTTCGGAGATAATGAGGATTATCGCATGTTTTTCAGAATATCTTTTTAAATATTTTTATTTCACATTACAAGAGCTTTTAAATTATACATAAAATTCACATTTCACAATTCCACCTGATACATAAAATTCAAAACATTTTTTGCCATGTCTTTAATTGAATCAGCAATTTCGAAAAGGGCACATCTCGCATTTTTTGACAAATACGTTTTTTCATACCAAT
Organism: Dysmachus trigonus; assembly: GCA_949715965.1. Taxonomy (NCBI): domain Eukaryota; kingdom Metazoa; phylum Arthropoda; class Insecta; order Diptera; family Asilidae; genus Dysmachus; species Dysmachus trigonus. Next base: position 42,017,760 of record OX454322.1, on the reverse strand, counting down.
GTGTACTAAATGCTTCCCTGTACCTATTATGTTCGAAAAGGAACACCTCTGGTATTTCCTTCTACTGTCGACGTCACGGCATGTACAGAAATAATTTCGAAAAGGGATGTGCCCTTTTCGAATTTATTGCTTAAATATAAGACCGTTAACCTCCGTAATACTTCTGTCTCTTTTGGTTTTGTGATTTAATCCTTAAAAGATATCATCAACATAAATTACGTAAAAGGGTATCATTGGAGAAATTTCACCCCAGAATATGCTTATATGTCTTTTTAGCTTAATAAAGACATTTAATTGTAATTAAATATATTATTATCATCACTGAATGTTACATTTCATAATAACTTTAATTTTATAGTACCCTCATAAATGTATACAGGAAAAATTACTGTTAAAAGTCATTAGGTTGTTCTAAAAAATTCAGAAGATCAATTTGTCTGGGGTGAATTTTCACCCATGATACTATTTAAGGGTATAATAAACATATTGCATCAGTCATTGCGTTGCCTGAAGCTTATAATGGCAAAGTCCTATTAATCATCTGAAAATGGCAGATATTGCAAAGGTGAAACAATATATACCAGCAGAATTTTATGACGAAATACTGCAATGGCCAACTACAAACGAAAGGGGCCTCCAGAAGAAGATTTAAATACAAAAATCTATTAGTTATCTTTAATTTAAGTATTATTTTTAATTTTAGATACCTAAAAGAAAGTTTCGCCAAATTTATATGGTTTTTTTCTTTAAATTATGTGAACTCAATACCGTAAATTTCGAAAAGGGCACATCTCATCACAAATGTAAAATATCTAATTATACATATATAATAACTTTAACGTAAAGATATTTCTGTCACTTTCGATTGCTAATTGACCCCAAAATTTAACTCAACAATATTTTTTTTAAATATTATACATTACAAAATAATTCGTTTTTTTCATTTCCTGAAAAGTTTAAATATTCAGAGATGTTTGTATTCGCTAATTCAATTCTTATATGAATAAAGTCTTAACTAGTACAATATATGTGGGTTAATAAGATGTATTACTACGCAGAATTTCAGGATTATACGTTGGCTGTGAAGACCGATAGACGCGCGAGCGATTTTATAAGGTAACCCTAAAAATCTTTAAAGAGTTATAGTCTTAGCTGCTGGTAACGTAGCTCAAATGAATGCCCAATGTAGGCTCAAGAGCTATTATATAAAGATAACGAAAGACTAAAACTCTTCCGAAATATTCCATGTTTAAATTTTGTTTCCATAAACCGTTTATTTGATACAATAATAAATACTATTCGGGATTCGAACAAAGAAAAAAAAATGTTTTCTGTACCACGCTAATTTACGTACTGAAGTATATTATAAATACGAAAGTATAGGATATGAATTTGCTTCTGCGTGAATGGCAGACATCCTCCCCATTAGCTATTATTTACGTACAGATTTTAATAAATTTCCACTTAACTATACCAGTGCAACATTGGTTCGGTATTTGTTCTTTAACGATAGAATATAAACTATAATTAGGCTTAATTTGATATTTGCATGTTTAGCCGATTTTGAAATACAATCAGAACAAAAATCGTTGATAATTTGCAAATTTTTTGGGTTTCCATATATGGAGGGCATCGTTGGGATTAAACTTCTTAATTTTTTTATTATTTACCAAGATCCATGCCACAACAACACACAATCTGTGAAAGTATTTTTAACTGGTTTACCGTAACTGAGATAGAGCCTGCAAACATTGCAGGCTCTGTAATAGAGTCCGTCCCTTGGCACCCTTTGGGTACGAAAATCGAGACAATCTCATCTGTATTTTTGCTCGATGTGTGCTATCTGCTTCTTCTCCCTTCGATTCGTCATTTCTAACGCTAACTTAACACATTCCGGACCAAACATTTTATTGCTAACCGTACCAGGGCCAGGTATTTCTTTGCGTCAAATATTTTTAAACTAGTTATGATTTCTTAGTAGATAAAAATCTTTGTCACGTAAAATATTTATTTTGATCAAAAATTTTAAAAATAAATGTATTTTCAATATACATAGTCATTAAAAATTTGTACAAACTAAAACTTTTTCGAAGTAGTGTATTTAGTAAAACATATAACTAAGTGAAGTGGAACATACGGTACAAACTTAGCGAGTTTCATTTCTTTTTCCGTTGAAGTCGCACATCTTCCAACGTCTTGTGGGAAATTTCTTGTTTTTCGAAGGCGTAAGTTGTACTGGTACGATAAAATATGAAAAATGAGATATCTCTTCATTTGTCCGCAATGTGTTAGCATTGCAAGGGGAGGTAGAATTTAAAGACCAATGCAATCCAATCCAGAACGCCCTTAAAAATGCATTATAAAAAATGCGCCATTTTATAGATTATTTATAAGAATTATTATATTATAGATTATTTATAAGAATTTACAGATGTAGTAGTCTTAACCTGCTTTATCTAATGGAAAAGGAAACACACCTGATTTCCAGTAGTACTGTCAGTATAAAGATGGCCAGAGCGGTAGGTTGTTTCGCTCACATAGCATCAGTTTTATAGTACTTGTCTTACTGGCGTAATACAGAAAAAAAACTAATTTTGCCTACCAATCGCTCAGTGATGCAGAAAGAGGCTGGTGAAATGAAGACGAAATGACGAAGGACACAGAAACTGAAAACAAATAGCCAAGAATAAAGTTTTTAGACGTATCTTTTTGCATTATCATTTTAGTCATTTCTAAAAGTTTCAATCAATTTTCTCTAGTAGAAATTACTCCAAATGTGTCCCGAAAAATTCTGAAAAAAATTCACACGTATTCTCTGGCTTATTATAAGCAATTTTTGTCCTATAAAATTTATTCGTAAAATTTATCCTTTTTGAGTAAAAATATCACCAAATTTCATAATAATTTGCATTTTTCAAAAATTGCCCAAATCTGAAAAACCAAAAGTAGTCCAAATTATTTTGAAAAAATTCACAGGTATTCTTTGGCTAATTTCTGTTCTATAAATTTGTTTGTAAAGTTGATCGTTTTCGTGTAAAAAAACCGGAATTTGTTATTGCATTGCTGTACAAAATGGCCATTTTGCAAAAACCAAAGCAAAAAAAAACTTTCAAAACCATGGTTTGAGAAAGTTTAGATATTAGACCGCGATTTCTGGTGGTTATATGATCATTCAATAGCAACAATCGACTCCGATTTTCTATTCGAATCGTACAATTGTACTTGCGTGCACAAAAATCTCACATTAATGGGTTTAAATGAAATGTAAAAATATAATTAAGATCTAAAGTGTGAAGATTTTTAAGTATTTAAAACTATAACTTTTTTAATTTTGCTATTATCATTAAGTAGGCTTTATATTAAAAACTAGAGCCCATCCAGCTCATTTAATAATATATTCGTATTCAGCAGACTAAAATTACCCTAAATCGGTTCTCAAATTCCAGGCCGCAAAATCACTGTTTGCCAGTATTATCATCGAATTTTAATTATCAACGGCGAAGAGTTAAGTGATAAGTCGGATTATCCTAAAAGAGGAATATGTTGACCAAAATTGATTAAATCAGTAGAGACTCATAGACATTCTCTTTCAGAAACCTCTCACGTTATTAAAAACGTATGGCGAAAACATATTTAAAACACGACCAAAAATGTTAAGCTCTTTTTACCTTGAACTGAAAGAATCTTCCGGTGATATCCTAAATCAGTAATATAGCGAGTCCACTACCATGAAGAATCTTTTCGCTTATTCGAAATAAAGGTTTTTATTTTAAGGCATAACTGAAGTCACCGTACATAGTATTATAATTTTAGATAGAACCACACGAATGAAAGCTAGAGAACAAGTTTTTGAGTAAAATTGAGACACCTACAAATTGTAGAAATCGGAATAAATCATAAGTTTTCCTTCACTTTTGAGCCAACTATTTTTGCAGGTACTTTCGCCTAGAATCTTGCAAGCGCTAATATCAGCCTACTCAGACTATCGCCTGTTTGTCTGGGCGGGAAGGACCAAATGGGCCATTTTCTTGCTGGCGCTGCCCTATTTCTGGTTCTACACTGCGTCAAGGACACTAATCAACACTCTTGAAACTGCCCTCACTGCCATAGCTCTTAGCTTCTTCCCATGGAAAGGAGGTTCGTTTACTTTGATTCATTCAAGCTTAATTGTACTGGAAAATTATACAATATTTCATATTATAATTTTTATGTTATAAATTTGTGAAAAGCGATCTATAGAGATATTGAACGTACATTGCAGAGGGCACTGCATTTTTATGGATCGCCGCATTGTGCAGCTATCTTAGGCCTACATCTGCAGTGATTTGGCCCGTGCTGTGCTTTTACCATTTAAAGAAAACGAAGCAATCGGTTATGGAGTTGCTATTAAAGCGCTATCTTCTGATCGGGTATGGATTATGCGTATTTTGACTTCATATTTTTAACTACATATATTTAGAACAATTGTCGTTGGACTCTGCATAGCTGTGGACAGTTACTTCTACGGCAAAATAACAATATCTCCATGGGAATTTTTGAAGTTCAACATCTTCGAGAATGTCGGAACGCATTATGGAACCCACCCTTGGTATGTTGAACCTTTTTTTTTTCTATATTAGATCATGACCACGTCTACCGTCAAGGTACTGGTACTTTTCGGTTGGTTTGCCTGTTCTCTTAGGAATAAACATCTTTCCATTTTTCGTTGGATTTTATGAAACTATTCGTTCGCGGGAAGTATTCCCAGTTAGATCAGTACTGCTCGTAACTATGATTGTCTACCTAGTCGTCCTCTCGTGCCTTCCTCATAAGGAATTCCGTTTTATCTTGATATTGATGCCAATGGTGTCGTACATCTGCTCCGATACCATCTCTCGTTGGAGTCGCAAAGCATCGAGGTAATGTATGGAGATAAATTTGTTTTTTTTTAATGGACACAATAAAATTGTAGTATAAAACTATGGCTGTTAGCGGCAATAATTCTCTGCGGTAATATAGTGCCGGCATGGTATTTGAGTGCTGTCCATCAGAGGGGAACTTTGGCGGTTATGGAAAATTTGGCCAAATCTGCAAAGAATTATAGAGGACCAGGTGGAGAACGTGCCTTTTTCTTTTTCGCAATGCCGTGCCATTCTACACCGTATTACAGGTATAAGAGCTCCTCTTTCTAATCTAATCTGATAATTCTGAACAAAAAAATTACTCATTAGCCATATACACGAGAATATCACAATGCAATTTCTACATTGCGAACCCAATTTGAAGGAAATTCCGAACTTTGTCGATGAGGCTGACTTGTTTTACCAGGAACCGAGAGAGTGGATGGACCGATACTACTCTGTGTGGACGAGAACTGGTAGGATCCCCAGTCATATTATTACCTTCGACAATTTAGAGGAACAACTGTCTTATTACTTGAGACCCTATGAGCGTGTACTTGAATTAAAACACACCGAGGTATTGTATTGGTAACTATAACTTCGCAGCAGCTCATATTTATTTATTTATAGTATCCTTCAGCAAGAGTAGGGAAGTCGGTGGTAGTCTTTGAAGTTCGGCCACCTCGTTCAAAGCCTGTGTCATCAGAGAAGGAATATCCAAATGCCGATGAACTCGTTGATGAATCGATTAAGAATCCCCAAGATGTGCCTGACTATTCTTACCAAGAAGATGACTACGACCTTTAGGCATCTCTGATCAAGTACAAATTTAGAGGCGTCTATGCGCTCAGCGTAACGGAGTGTTTTGATTCTCAAGTTCGGGCTGTTTGTGCGTGGAACCAGTTTTTTATTGACATTATTTTTACTCTCCTTTTTTTTACCTAATAAGTCGATTCTAGAACAAATATATTTTTCAACTTGAGACAAGTACGTGAGTTTTTTATGCTTTTAGAACTCTATGATACTTGTTATCTATTAGAAAGTGAAAATACAATACATCAAACAGATTAGGTTTCTGGTAAGTTTAACATTCTTCAACATTTTTTATAAGCATCGTTATATAAATACTAAAAAAAATCGGTTAACTCAAGAATTGAAGCCAACTGATCATAGATTACGCCGAGTATTCGTCAATTAGATTTTAGCAACACAAGGAACAAATGAAGATTTTTTCGACAAAATCATTTTACAAAGCTCATTTTCATCTTGGTGGATATGTTAACAAATAAAAAATATCTATACAACCAAAAAAAGTAACGTGTGATGGAGTGATTTGTCCTTTTTTTTTTAATGCAGTTGACAATGTTATTACTGTGAATGAAGACCAATATCGAACGATGATTAATAACTTTTTATGGCAGGAATTGGAAGCTATTAATGTAGAGTATATATGATTTCAGCAGGACGATGCTACGTGTCATACAGCACTGTGTTGCTTGATCATGAGAAACGGATATTAATTCGTTGCCTAGATCTTGTGATTTTACCACATTTGACATTTTCCTATGGATTTTTTTGAAGAATAAGATTTATTATAAGGATTATCAAACACTTCAACAGCTTAAAAACAACATAGGTCACTGAAATTTAACCTCAGTTATTGAAAAATGTCATTAGAGCATTTTTTCCTCAAAATTAGCTCTCATGGGAAACATAATTCGAGTAGGCCAGCGATATAAAAAAACGAGATTTTCAGATAATTTTCCGAGTAATGTAAAATCACAACTTATGTTATAAAAACCATGATTAGTTTAGATCGATCATAAAAATATTTATACTAACTAAAGTGCCAAACAGTAGCGGCGTTAGGGTAGGGCGCGGTTGGGCGACCGCCCAGGGCGCCAGATTTGAAGGGGCGCCGCAGGCCCCCTTTATATCCGCTTGTTCATTGAGCGAGTCCTACTTATTAGTAAATTCCCTAAATCTAGTTACAAAATCGTTATGACGGCCACACTAGAATGGAATGCAGTGTTCGGTTTCATTGGTTGTTTGGTATGATATACTTTTTCAAATAAATGTCATTAGTAAATCTCTACAATCAATAGACATGGATCTCGGTAAATGCACAGAAATGTTGAAAAAATGCTGCGCTTTCTTGGAAGAATATAGAAAAACAGGCTTCAAAAGCGCCATTTTAACCCATTAATGAGGAAAACGAGGTTTTGTGCACGCAAGTTCAATTGCACGATTCGAATAGCAAATTTGGCCGATTTTCTTCCAAATTCGTATACAGGAGGTTTTTGGGGATGTTCTTTCAGAATCCGGCATTTGTTTTGCCTAAAAGCTTCAAAAACCCTATTATTTTTTGTGTTTTTTTAAAAAAAGTGCTGTTTTTTTGGTCATTTTTCTTTTTAAAGTCGATTATCTTGAAGTTGCTGATATTAAATGATTATATAACCACCAGAAATCGCCGTCCGAATGTCTAAACTTCCTCAAACCATGGTTTTTTGTTTGCTTTGGTTTTTGAAAAAACAAACCCCAAAAAAACCCCTGTATACGAATTTGGAAGGAAATCGCCCATTAATGGGTTAACTGCGAAGGAGTTGGAATTGAACCTATGTTTAGAACGACGACAAGAATTCGACGTGTTAAACGCCAAACTGGTGAAACTACTCGCGATGAGCCTATAACTTCTCCAGAAAAGAAATTTGAAGTTGAATTTTTCAATTGCCTTTTGGACACTACCATAAATTCACTCAATGAAAGATTTGAACAGTTAAATTAATACTGGGAATCTTGGTCTTTTTTGTACAATATAAAAAAGATTCCGGAAAAACTAGACCTTCTCAAACTCTGTAGTGATCTCCAATTGAAATTAACTTTAGACTCTAAATCAGGTATAGATGGTTGTATATTGTGCGATGAACTCATAAGTCTAAAATCTGTTTTGCCTGATCAGAATGTGGTTAATCCTGTCTTTATTTTAAATTTTATCAAAGATCGCAACTTACAAGAGCTGTCTGTATCCACATGAATGGATAGCATTGCGAATATTGATCACTATACTTGTAACTGTGGCTAGTGGGGAAAGGAGTTTTTCTAAGCTTTAGCTGATAAAAACCTATCTGCGATCCACAATATCTCAATCTAGATTGACAAACTTAGCAATTTTGTCAATCGAAAATGAAATTGCGGAAAACATAGGCCTTGATGTCTTAATAAAAAAGTTTGCCGATATAAAGGAAAAGAAATTTTATTAGTTTTTTTAATAAATGGTTATTTCATTATATCCCTTGCCTTTTTTTCGTATGCGTTTCAAGTAGGTAACTGACCCATTACCTACTGTTTCAATGGCAGATAGGGGGCGCCGTAGAAATCTCGCCCAGGGCACTGGTAGTGCTAAAACCGGCACTGGTGCCAAAGGATGTTTTTCGGAAGTTGCACATTGAATTTTTGCGGGCTTAAGAATACTACATACCTACGTAGAGATTTGTAATTTTTGATTACTTTTGATCTTTTCCCACTTTTCTTTAAAACTGCAAATATTCTTTTTGGGGAAACCGAACATTTGAAATTCGTTTAACGCGAAATCCCTTGGGTGGCGTACAAACTGCAAATAATATTAGATATAGGTATAAGTCGTGCCCCACCCAAATATTTCACCACGAACCGCCACTGCTTTTAGATACTTTCTTTTTGAGCAAAAAAGGATTTTGCCTGAACATTTTCAAGACAATCGGAGGTTTCCGGTTTTCAGAACTTCAATTAAATAGTCAATTGTAATTTATAAATTATTAAAAATGGGTGTTTTGCTCTTAGCCTACGTAAGTTTGAATCGCAGAATTACAATAGTAAAAATAGCAAAATTATGCTTTCCGAATTGTACAACTCCTTTACCTAAATTACAGTTGATACTTTCTAAAGTATAAGTTTCTAAACTGAATTACAATTAACTACAATACACTTGATACTGTCCAAAATTTAATTAGAAAAGTCAATTAAAAAAAAAACGATTTCAAAACTTTATATGTACAAACTTAAGCTAAAAAGTTTAAAATAATATTTTTTTATTATTTTAAAGAAAAGAGCATTAAAAGGACAATATATAAATTATTGATACTTTAATATTTACAATATCTAATCAGTTATTTTTGGTGTCGATGCCAGCCAAGGAGAGTTTATAAATCTACAGTAATTTGAGTTTTATGTGCAATATAGGCAAAGTTTTGAAGTTGGTTTTTGTTTGTAAAAATTTACAGATTTATTCCTTAATTTTCGACCCTTAGAGGTGGACCACCCTCAAGATAAAGCCTATTCAATAAAAAAAGAATCTATAAAATCGGTTCACAATCGGCGAAGATATCGCGTAACATACACAACAAAAAATTAAGAACCTCCTCCCTTTTTTTAAAGTCGGTTAAAAAGTGCTTCTACCTCTGCTAGAGGTCGTTTTGTGAAAAATTACGTTCATTCTACTCCATTAGCGAAGCCAGTGCTAGTACATCGCGGTGAACAAATGAAAACGAATTCATCATAATTCGAGAACGGAGTTCATTCGTGGTGTTCGCTCTTGCTTTTTGATTTTGCAATCGGGCAGACGGGCAACATTTTTCGGGAAGAATTAGAACCAAAGGGATTGTGTCGTGTTGCCTAAAATCTCATAGAACAAATATAAAAAGTAACGAGAAATGGCAGCAACCGCTAGAATATTTGCCCGTGTCCGAGGTATGCATAAATTACATAACCAAGAATTTGTTGGAGTTTTTGACAGTTCAGTTCCTATTTGAACTCTCGGCGAACTTTGCTCGTGATTGATAACAATTTGTTTTGATTGGGGCGATTATTAGCTTGACTGACAAGCCCTACCCACGAGAAAATGAGAAAAAATTCGTGAAGGTTTTTTAATTTTTATTCACAGCAAGTGCGTTCGCCGGTGTCCGACTGAGCTCTCAGTACAGCAAAACTAGGAAGAACCTGATCCTGACTTCTGAGACGAAAGTTATTTGCCAGGGTTTCACCGGTAAACAAGGCACCTTCCACAGCCAACAGGCGCTCGATTATGGAACAAAAGTGGTCGGAGGAGTCTCACCAAAGAAAGGTGGCACATGTCACTTGGGACTCCCCGTCTTTGCTTCCGTAAGAAAAAAAAAACCGGTCTAGTATTTTAAGGCTAACGATATTCTTCACTTTGTGTTTAAGGTCAGAGAAGCTAGGGAAGAGACCAAGTGCGATGCAACTGTAATTTACGTTCCACCTCCCGGTGCTGCAAAGGCTATCCTCGAAGCAATTGAAGCGGAGATACCTTTAATTGTTTGCATCACTGAAGGTGTTCCACAGCACGACATGGTTCGCGTCAAGCACGCTCTACTCACCCAAGATAAGTCTCGACTTTTAGGACCTAATTGCCCCGGTATCATAGCTCCTGAAAAGGTGAGTGGTAAGCAGTTAAAAACTAGCCTTAAGCAGGAAATAAAAGATACAACTATTGTACCAACCGTTGGCTCGCTTGGATGGTGCAGATGCTTTATAAACAGTTTATCGGCCCAACAATAGCTACAATACAAATCGGTACAATAGTTGTATCGTCCCACTTTAAAGGAGAAGATCCACTTAGGCAGCTGAAAATAAGCGAATTTTTAAGATACTTTTGTGCCGAAACTATTCTGCATAATTGAGATTTTTGTACATAGTATTACGTACTTTAACTTTCAAAAATAATTATTATTTTTTAAATATTCAAAAGTGGCTGGTTAAACTGTGCACTTTATCCCAGAAGCAAAACCGGCGCAAGGAAATCGACAAGAGTTCGTATCGTCTTAAAATTATTAGTTATTTTATAATGGAACCGTTATTTTTGAAAGTTGTGTAAGCATATTTTTCACCATAACATTTTAAAATCTGCAATTAAATCTTAACTTGTAGATAGTTCTCACGCGATTTTTTGCCCAATTCATAACATGTTTATCGGATAAGAATTCCACATTTGTTTAGGTTTGTTGAGTTTTAAGTGAGCATTTTACCCTTTACCGGGTTCTTGAATATTTTGTTTGATTTTCATAAAAAATTCATTAAATTTCGAGTGATTTCAAGTGATTTTTGAAACTAATTTCACAATGTTTGTTTTACATAATATGTCAAAAAAAATATAGGCTGTTTGCGTTGTAGAAATCTTGAACTTGGCCTAAAACATATAAACCAAAAAACATTAAAATCAGTAAGGCAGGGGCTATGGTCCAAACTATAATTATTTATTTATGTGCTAAAATAGCAAAATGGCGAAAGGTTAAACAAAAAGTTGTAATATTAGAATTTTTTGTAGACATTTTATTGCATAAAAGAAGTAAAATACAATATTTTTACTTGCTCTGACGATAGCCAAACATGTTTAGAATATGTGGTGAACATTTGAAGACTGAAGATCGGCCGAGTGGTTTTGGAAAAATGAACAACGCAACATGAAAAAATGTTGTTTTGAGAAAAACGGGTTTAAAGTTTTTTTAATGAAAAATCATCAATAAGTGCAAGTTACAGCTGATCAGGAAAGCTTGCACCATAAATTAGGCCTTCTGTTTCCTCAAAAAGCTCATTTTCTAATTTCTAATCTAGCCTTCCTACGGTTAGTTCTAGCCTCTTCGAGTCAAGACTATGACGCTCAGCTATGCGAATGTGGTGGTCGTTTGCAATATCTGTAGACGTAGAGCCGATTTTTAAACCCATCACCTCACACCTAGTCGCTCAAGTATACGAAAGAATTTTATAAAAATCTTTTAGATCTTTATAAAAATTTAACACAGTATATTTGAAACAGTATTCTCGAAAAATGCAATAAAAAAGTTGAATTGGATTTGAAAGTTACAGATGGACTTCTCCCTAGAATCTATGAAAAAAAAAAAAAACTGTCTATATAAAAAATAAAAGTTATAAAGAAAAGAGGGACACATGCTTTGAAAAGTTCGAATGATCTTGGATTTCGATTTACACACCAAATTCATTTTTTTAAAAGACCAATGGCCAATCGATAATAACAAGAAAATAATTGTTGATGCGAAAAATGTTAGAATATTCATATACTTTGAATGTTACAAGTATTTCAATGAGGGTGCGATGGAACCTCGTGTTTCCTTCAAAGAAGGAGAATTTTCAGAAATTCTTAATTAATTCGAATAAATAACTAAAAACATACTTAGTTGGTATTCATTTACTGTTACAGTGTAAAATTGGTATTATGCCTGGCCATGTTCACAAGCGGGGATGCGTCGGAGTAGTGTCTCGTTCCGGAACTCTTACATACGAAGCTGTAAACCAAACCACAGAAGTAAGCTAAATTTCTTCAGTGAAAAATAAAATAATAAAATTTCCTTTAAAGGTTGGTTTAGGGCAGACCCTCTGTGTGGGTATCGGCGGAGATCCTTTCAACGGTACTGATTTCATCGATTGCTTGGAAGTTTTCCTGAAAGACCCTGAGACCAAGGGAATTGTTTTAATCGGAGAAATCGGTGGTGTAGCCGAAGAAAAGGCATCTGAATTTCTTATCGAATGCAATTCAGTAAATATTATAACCACTTTCAAGAAGAGTTTTGAATATATACTAAACTGGTTTTCAGGGAGTGAAGGCAAAACCAGTTGTTTCCTTCATTGCTGGTTTGACGGCGCCACCTGGCCGAAGAATGGGTCATGCCGGCGCTATTATTTCTGGAGGAAAGGGCGGAGCTGGTGATAAAATCAAAGCACTGGAAAAGGCTGGCGTTATTGTTACAAGGAGTCCTGCGCAGATGGGCAAGGAATTGTGCAAAGAAATGAAGAGATTAGAACTGGTCTAAATCTCATTTCAATTTGCACTCACCAATATCTATTTTTATTTCCCATTTTTAGGAAAAATCTAAGCAAAAAGAAAAATCAGACAAGAGTATGTGCACGTCATTTTAACAGGTGTAAATGATATGAAGAAATCACCTGGGGTGGGTGATATTTTTCCAAAGAAATTTCTTTCTAAATTTTCCTCTTATTAATTTTTGTCTTAAATTATATCTAAATTTAACTGCCATTATTCAACCTGTTCGCCTCGTTCAGAAGGAGTTAAGATAAAACCTAAAAATGATAAAGCAAAGGCAGCCAATTCTACCTTTTGTAATAGTAGAATGAATAACTTTTGCAAAGTACTTGTCCTAAAATTATGCTGGAGGCGTGTTAAATTATTAAATGATGTAATATATTGCAGGCATTGCACCTACAAAATAAAAAATAATAAGTTTCCTTCTAAAATGTGTACAAACATATTCTGAAATAGACAGGATTTATTTGGATATTAACTCTAACAACTTACAATGCTCACTTTTATTTAGAGTTGTCATCCTCCGCATCGGGGGTGGATACTATCGAGTTGTAAGCCTAATGCATAGTGTTACTGTTTCCCTAAATCTTTAAAAAATTATCATGTCTAAGTAAATTTTAAGTGTAACAGCAAAGTAACAAGAACTGGTCAAAGAAACAGAGGGCTACCGCTAATATGAGGTATATTGTCCAATACTATTGCCATTGTAATGTTTTATTTTCAAATTGCATACATAAATGAGAGACTTGTTACATTTAATAAATGTGTTTTTCTTATCTACTTTTAAGGTTCTCTTTTTACTTAGATTGAACTAACATTTTCCGGATATATCTGCGAAAAATGACACCACCTGAAAATGTAAGCTTTTAGGAAAATTTGCCCGTAAATAGTTTTTCTACCATGAACGCGTTACATGTTGATATTATCTAAGTTACCATTTCTTTTATTTTGGCTCTAAATTTGTAACTACAACGAATTTCCATTTTGCTGAATTATTATTTTTTTTTTCAAATTTTGAATCTTGATGAAAGCAACATACATAATCGATAGAATGGGCTCGGTATCGTATTTTGAAATCTGAAATTTTGATCAACTCAAATTTTCAAAGGATGAACCTCAGGACTATTACAAGTATCGATGTCCAGTCGACTCGACAGACAGCCAAAACAAATCCACCTCCTTAATCAATTCCCCACATTTTTGGACATGACCTAGATATTGAACCGAAGAGTGCATAGACATGGATGAAAATATGATCATTATTAAAATCTTTATTATAGCTGAATAAATTGAAAAACTTAGAAAAAAGGCGTCATATCTTTAGAATAAGCTGGTCTACATCTTGCAAATCGTTAGGTTTAAAAATATTCGACTTATAAAAGTTTAATTCGAAATTCCCATAGGATGATTCGAAAATTCCCCACTTCTTAAGTGTAAGTGACGAGTCTCGTCCGCATACATTGTCTGTGCCAAACTTGATGTTATTAAATCAAAAATTCAAACAAAAAGAAAAAAAAAAAATATATAAATTATAAATATTTTGTCGTTTCTGGATATTATCATTTCCACTGTCTTTTTGAAGGAACACCAACCGAATCGATTATATGGACCCTTTTTTAAGTAATATGGGTGTTTCTTATATTTTAATGTTTTTTTTTTTACTGTATCAGCGTTGCCTGCTAGAATGTCTTAGTCCCATTCTTTCCCGTATTCGTTGGTATTTTGTACATTCTGTTAGGATATGCTACACTGTGCAGTTTTTTTTTATTTTATCGTTCCAGGATTTTCTTACTTTAGAATACTGCCTTTGTGGATTTTGTTGGAATAAACTAATTAATTAGTCATTATTAAAGTTAGTTAATTAAAACTTTATTTCGAAAAAAATAATTCAGTGCAAAAGAATATAAAAACAGTTTCAAATTCAGTTTTTGCAAATGGGCCATTGCACGTAGTAAAATTTTGCTTATTTTTGCAACTGTTTTCGATCATTTCGTCGACTGTGAAAAATTGCCACGTACACTTAAAGAATTAAAGGGAAAAGGTGAGTAAATATTCATTTTATACTACTTTTAACAGATGTGTGTATGTCGCATATCTCTCAACAGTCATTTCTTCAATGGCCACTAGTAATAAGTAATGAATAAAATCTTGTCTAAAGAGGGATGGGATTAAGATAGTCGCACAAGGTCTAAGATCCCAAATCTCTTGTACTAAACGGAAAAAATCTGTTTCTGTCTTCCCACGCAAAGTACCTTTGTGTAATCGTTGATACTAAGCTCAGATAGAGATTAAACATCGATGAGCGAATTAGGAAAGCCTGCATAGCTTTCTACGCTAGTAAAAAAGCCTTTGGCAGACAGTGGAGACTCCACCTGAAAAATGTAAGAAAATATATGCCTTGCTACTATAATTTATGAGAAATTAATCCCTACATTTTCACTCCTTCAACCCCTATGTATAAATTAACTCAAGAAATGATTTCTGTGCTCTCAAGAACGTATGAAAAGATGTGCATCTTGCTACTAGCTTTAATTTAAGAAAACCTACCCCCCTTCAACCATTATTTTAAAAAAAATATCAGAATTGTACATTATCGAAAACGTATGACACGATATGTATCCTGCTACTAGCATTAGTTTAGAAAAAACTTCCCGTTTTATGTTCACTTCTTCAATCCCAATGTAAAAAATTCGAAAAAAACGACCTCCTTTCAGTAAGAAACAACCCCATAAAAAGGATGCAGTATCCTCAAAAATTTTTGAGATGCACGACGTTAAGAAGTCGTTTCGCCTTCCTGATCATGCCAGCGTTTTCCAGGCAATGGTGCTTGCTATAATGAAGGTCTTCGATGCCTTAGTTTATATAAAATCACAAAACAGCAATCCCGACAGATTTACAGGCCGCTACTTTGATGGCTTTGACCCTCAGTTCGGCCAGTTTTTCCTCCAAATCGGTGGAGCGCTGTCGTGAGCGACTGGTCTTTTTGGGGCAACGCCAGCGCGTCACTTTACTGGGCTCCAGCGCTTGAGAACATAGGAAGAAAAGAGCAGACGGACGAATTGGCTAGGACAGGTGTAACTCTTGACGAGTCGTATGGGGAAACAGTATCCAGACGCACTTTCTAACCATCGCGAACTTGTAGTTTCTAAAATGAGTTGGCCAGCGAACTCGTGTGGTCATTGTCAGAGTGGAGCAAAGCTAGGGATCCCTTTCAATAACCACCGCCATAGTTGCAAAGACCTGAATGAGAAGGCGACTCTTTCTCATTTTTTGTGCAACTGCCCAGCACTATCTGGGGCCTAAATATTGGCACTGGGGAAGAACTTTTTCGACAATCACGTTTTTTCTGCGTTAAACAAACCAACCCACCAATCACGCAAAAACATATAAGGTGTTGAGCTAATCTCAAATGTGGGTATACTATAATATACGTATAATGTATATGCTATACATATCGGACAATCTATTTATTTAAAACATAAAAGATTTTTAATATTGATATGGTCACTATAAGATGTTGTTAGGTTAGCTAATTACGTAATAACTTAAGACAAAAGGTCCCTTAAGTAGGGACTGAATAAATTAACCGACTTGGTATTACACGGATCTCACAACTTTTTACGGTAGAAGAACTGAATTGCGAGACTTGGCTTTTTTACAAGTTATGTTTTTGATGGCATCTCATTCCTTTTTGTAGAATTAGATTTATATAAAGATTATTTAAATTTGTATACCCATACTGACTGATACTTTTTGCGTAAGTTAAATAAAACGTGGTTTGTGTGTATACCTGCGATATCGCAGTAAGACCCAAAGGTTGCCTGGAAGAAAGTGGCCGCCTTTTTGTGACGGACGGGAAACGAGGAAGCCGCGGCGCGGGCAAGCCACCTCCGCCGGCCGCGGTTATGATTATTAGTGTTCTTTCTTTCATGGCAATTTCGGGCAATTTAGTCTACTTAATACTTTGCGGGATTTTGGTACAATTTCATAAGACATGACCCATTCTTGCTTTTTCATTCCGATGATTGAACATTTTACAATTTACCTTTGAACATAATTATATCTAGGTACCCATCTACACCTATTATTCCATTATATTATATTATACATATACAGGTACACTGTACACTGTACACTGATTCATTCACTGCAAATGTAACTTTGTAATCCTATATATATCTGGGGTATATATATAATATATATTTATATGTGGAATTACAAAGTTATTTATGCAGTTGGTGTATCTAGAAAACTGAACCGAAATTGCAAAATATTTTAGTTTTTCCTTGATTTATACACTAAACACTAATTGTATTCTAAATTTAAAGCTTCTATGTCTGCTAGCAGTGCCTTAGAGTTTTGATGATCGGTGAGTCAGTGAGTGAGTGACAAAATTAAGAAACTTTGACCAGTTATAATTCTTAAACTACTGGTTCAAATTGAATGAAACTTTGAAATATATCGTGTTTATAAAATGCCTGCTTGGTTACTGAAAATTTAGACTTCTAGTTTTATCTACAACGAAGTTATAGGGGGGTCGAAAATGGCCTGAACTGTTTCGAGAAAAGAATGGTACGGCCGTGCCGCTTTTTTGCTCGACTTGGCAGGGCCACTGCCGTGCCCCCAGATAAATATTAAAGCAAATATTTAATTAATTATTAAGTTAACGGGAAGTAGGTGAAATTTAATAAATGGGATTCATCCCCTAATTTTCCACCCTTAGGGTGGGATATTTTCTTCAAATTTTAATGGGACCACCCTCGAGATATATGTATTCAATAAAAGAATAATAAAATCGGTTCACAATCGGCGAAGATATCGCGTAACAAATAAAAATAGTCGAATTGAGAACCTCCTCCTTTTTTTAAGTTGGTTCAAAATGTTTATTGACAGGATTTCACTTACACATCAGATATTTTGTATATGGGAAATCCTCGTCAATAGACAATTTCTACAGTTATATAAATGCTACAGTCACGCCAGATTAATCTGGAATTATCTGAATATTATATCCACACTACGGTCAAGCTAAATTCACGGCGTCGCGTTCTTACAAAGATCATCTAACTCTTACGATTTTGATTTTACGTACATAAGTGTATGTAATCACTTCCAGAGCTAAAGAAACGAAAACAAAGATTACTGCAATAGCGTAAATCATTTTAAAAATCCCAACTGCCTGAGAAGCAATTTGAAATTATAATTAGCGGCTAATCATGAGAAAACTCACCGATAGCAGGCGCAGGTTCTAGAGGTTATCACGCCAGAAGAAAAAAAACCGAACAAATTGCTTGAGTAATACTTTTATTTGTCTGTTCACATGGAGGGTACACTCAGCGGCGCACAGTGGAATAAGCACGAACAAAAAACAAGATTCCACAAAAAATGCAATGACGTGAATATTTGGGTCCCAATGCTACTCTCACCATTTCGCGTCTATTCATCTGGAACTAAGGAGGTGACAGAATCTTTTGTAACCAGCTGCAATAGCGATCCGTTGGCGGGTCTCTCTTGACCTTTTGTCCATTTCATAAACAACCTTGAGAAAGAAGAATTTTTGAGACGTGAATGTGTTAAACGTTGATATCTTAGGTCTTGGGCAATATATCTTACTCTGCAACAAAGCTAAGTGGGGTCCACGTGGAGAACTCGCCTTGCGGCATCCACTTTCGGTTCATTGGGGTGTCAAGGGTTATGGGGAGAATAGCAACTACCAGGGATCCATCAGGCAGGCCTGAATCCTTTCCTGCCAGAGATTTGGTCAGCTGATGGACTGCTGCCTTCGCCATACCGTAACCTGTACAAATTCATTTAAATCTATTGGCCAGATTCAGTGCTATGAGGAAATTACCAATCATTCCAGGAGTCCCTTTGAGAGCAGGCTTAGCACCTGTTAATGCCAAGACTCCGCCGTTTTTCAAGTACTGAGCTGCTGCCGCTGCTGAAATTGTCGACGTCCAGACACTCTGCTTCCACATCATGTCGGAGTTCTTAGCTAGATCTAAGCAGAGATTTGCGATTTCTAGAAAATGTCAAGTGTTAAGGGATGCAATGTCACCTTTCTTGGCATTGCCACCAGCCCATCCACCAGCGACACAGATGATAGCATCCAGCTTCTCGCCCTTCAAGGCTTCCCCGACTTTGGAAAGGACGGCGGCCTCCTGGTCCACCCAAGTGGAATCCCGCGGCACAACAATGCTGTAATCAGCCTCCTCGTTAGCTGTAAGATCGATGCTCCCTACCCACTTTGACCGAGATTCGAACAGTTAAAGAATTTTCACTATTCTGAAATGCTTTCCACTCACCCACTTGTTGGCCTTGAAGTGCGTCACACAGGCGGCTCCGAGGGCCCCTCTCCCGCCGTAAACTAGGACTTTCCCAACCGACATAATAGACTTCGCAGTTACCCCGAGAATGGCCAGCTTGCACTGAATCGGTTTCTGGTTCTGCGAATATGCAACAAGTCGAAGTCTTCCAGTTGGGGGAAAACCAACCTTGAGAGGAACCAATCAAGTGAGTAATTTTACCCCACTCACTTTCAAACCACTCGCCAGACGTCAGCTAGGTACCACTTGTTAACACTTAGCACAGAAGTGCTTTTCTTTTCTCATCGGCGAGGAGAGCTGCTTCTTCGGCAGCCGCGAGAGAGGAGGAAGCTGATTGAATTTCGTTCAAGGAAAGATTTCGAGCAGCTTCTTAACGTGGTAGAATTGTATGTGACTGTAGAAGAGGTTATCCGGCGCCGCACTCGCATTCCCGTCGGTATATCTACTTTCCAGGTGAACTATCCGATGAATTCCAGACGGATTTTGCATCCCTAACAACTGACATATACGCCGAGTGCGCAATTACGATCAGATGGCACCCAGCACCCAGCATTTCTGCATTTATACGATCTGAGTGTTCAGAATAATGTGTCCGTAAATTCAATCCAGATAATTTCAAGCGCGCTCTGAGTGGTCTGCGGGAAACCTAAAATTTATTTCTCGTTGTTCAACTAGCTCTCAACGAACAAGTATGCATAATAATCGACTTCAGTAGTAAAATGAATCCAGAAGAAGATAAGGTTTTAAACTAAGTGGCCGATAAACATTTACACATACTAGAAAAAGTCTGCGTTCACCCGCTGTCAATCGGATAGTAACGTCAAAAAATCAAGAACGAACAAATGTTTTCCAGATTTTAATTCATCTATTTATTACATATTTCTTAAACATTGGACACATACAAAATCATTTATTTCGCTTTCACAGTTTTTTAGATAACGGCACTTTTCACAGAAAACACACAAAAATGCGACAGAAAAAGTCTGCGTTCACTTATTGAATTTTGGGATTCCCCGAAATATACCGCTTCAAGTGTACCCTTATAAGACTTTATTGCGTTTATTATTCATTCCTACTTAGTTTATCAGATGATCAAGTAGTTTCTTGCAGAAGTTATTTTGTGAATTAAATTTTTTCTTGGCATGTAAAATAAAAGGGAAGAAATTAGTGTAGGTGCAAGAAAAATCATAAAAAATAATGGAAAGATGGGAACATCTACAGAGAAATAGCGCAAATATTGGGAAGACAATATTCGTCAGTTCAAAGTGTCATAAACAATTTCAAATCGACAGGAGAATTCACCTCCAAGCCTCGTTCCGGCCGCCCTTCAAAATTGTCGTGCAGGGAAAGACGACATATAGTGTCATTAGTAAAGAAAAATCCACGACTAACTGCTCCCCAAATAGCAACTGAAATCAAGGAAAGGTATAACAAAAATATTTGTCCTGATACTACGAGAAAAATTCTCAAGAAGTATGGATACCACGGTCGGGTAGCTCGAAAGAAGCCGTTTATTTCACGGGTCAACCGACAAAAACTCATTGCCTTCGCCAAGCAGCATATAAACAAGCCAATAGAGTTTTGGAGGAATGTAGTCTTCTCAGACGAAAGCAAATTCTGCATTTTCGGCATAAAAGGGCGTAAAATGCTATGGAGAAAATCAGGAACAGCACACCAAAAAGAAAACTTGTTTCCCACTGTAAAACATGGTGGTGGTGGAGTAATGGTGTGGGGGTGTATGGCGAGTAATGGCGTTGGGAAGGTGGAATTTATTGAATCGACAATGAATAAATTTCAATACCTCGACATTTTAAAAAATAATTTGAAAGAAAGTGCAAGAAACCTCGGCTTAGGTACGGATTATTGCTTCCAACATGATAATGATCCGAAGCTTACAGCCGAGATTGTAAAGCTTTGGTTACTCTACAATGTCCCGAAACAGCTTCATACACCCCCACAATCACCAGACCTTAATCCCATCGAACATTTATGGGATTCACTAGGAGGGTTCGTCAACACTCAATTACAAGTAGAGAAATGTTGAAAGCTGTATTCAAAGAGGAATGAGAGAAGACAAGTATTGAGGAGACAACGAAGCTTGTCAATTCAATGCCAAAAATACTCCAAGAGGTCCTGAAGAAACAAGGATACCCAACCAGTTACTAATGAACTTCGAATTTTTTTATTATCTTATATTTTATCATTTTTGTTGCAAGCGAACGCAGACTTTTTCTGTCCCAGTTTTGTGTGTTTTTTGTGAAAAGTGTCGTTATCTAAAAAACTATGAAAGCGAAATAAATGATTTTGTATGTGTCTAATATTTAAGAAATATGTAATAAATAAATGAATTAAAATCTGGAAAATATTTGTTCGTTTTTGATTTTTTGATGTTACTATCCGATCGACAGCGGGTGAACGCAGACTTTTTCTAATGAGTGTATATAAATTCAGTATTTTCCTTGCTCGTAAGGCTGAAGTGTTGTCCACTATTGTGATCTTTTGCTAAAGCACTCAGAGCGCTTATAGGCTCAAACAGAATAGGCCGTTGTAGCCTGGCGCAACCGCTGGGTTCTTGTCTTGGGTCGCGCTGTCAAAAGTTGAATGCAAGGTGGCACAATGCCAGAATGCTTGGCGCGGTCTATGCAGTTCATTTTTATTTTTTTAACTTTTGGTGCGCACCAAGCTTGACATGTCTCAAGCTAGAGCAACTGCGGACTACTAGTTCTAATATTTTACGCGAAACAAATTTTCGGTACCTTGTGCAAAGAGTATCTATAACAAGAGGGGACGGGACACTCGAGCGGTTATTCCTTATCTTTTTTCGACCTTGGTGCCGTTACAGGAACGAAATGGGAATATCTGCTAGAAATAGGTAGTAATAAAGTAGGTATAGGTGAGAGAAAGACAAAAAGTGAAACACTCCTGCAGGGTGCATCTCACAAAAATCTCTTATCACAAACCTTCTATGAACACATTACATGCTGCCTTTTCCACAGCCACACACCAAACATATTATATTATGCTTACTCATTATTTATCTAAAGCAATTTTTATTTAATTTAATTAATTGCTTCTAAAAAAGCACTTTTTTACTCAAAAGCTTTTAAGCTTCTTCACATTTCCGAACAAATCAAAACCATCCGGTGCTTTTCACAAAGCGAGTGGAGTACACTATAATTTAAAACCAGGGCGCCTTTAAAAATGCACAGTGAAAAAATGTAAACAATCTCGTCCGTATTCATGCTTGGTGTATGCTACCTGCCTCTTCTCCCTTCTCGGATTCGGCATTTCCCTATAACTTAACATTGCGAGAGGACGTAAAATTGAGAGACGGATACCAATGCATCAAACCAGGGCACCTTTAAAAAAGCGTTCATAAAAAAGTTTCAGTTTATAGCTTTGCTGTAAAAGCAATCTGCTAAATCTGTTTGCTCGAGCGATTGCAATTGCGAACTCAGCCATAATAATCTTTGAGCACGATATAGAATTGAGGATACAAGCTCCGTCTAATGATGGGGCCACACTAACGGAAAAGCCCTTGATTAACGCGTTAATGGACGTTAAATGTAAGTGTAACCACTACTCAACATGATAATTCTTAATGCCGTTTGACATTAGGCGATGGCTCGGGTGGCGATGATCGGCATTGACGTTGAATTTGTAGTGTGGCCAATCAGTTTATTACGTTAATTTTGTTGATTAATTCTTGCGGTTTTTAATGGCGTTGATAGGCATTAACGTTGACCGTTAGTGTGGCCTCAGCATAAGACAGGATCTTGATTCGCCATTTTGCGATTCAAATATGCCCAAATACGTCACGGTGGCAAAGTATTTTAAAACAATAGCTCTTGTAATGGTTTTATTAACACTAGAACTACCGGCGCTCAAGCTTGTAATTTTGATAATTTTTGGCATCTTTAAAGTAATATGCTTATTTCTGGCACCTTTAAAATAATATGCTTTCACATTTAAATTAATAATAATTATAAATGGAAATAGGTTCGCGATATGTCGTAATTTTGAACCTTAATAAGATTTGGTATTATTTTTAAGAGATATTTTCAAAAAATATGATTAATTCAAGCAAGAAATTTAGTATCGGTCAATTTGGCCGGTCTTGGTAGTTCTAGTGTTAAAGAGAGCTTTGTACAGTAATGCCAGGTAATACTTCTGAAGTTCGGTAATGGTGAAGTACCAATACTGGGAATGGTAATGATAATGGTTATACTTTTTTCACAGCTCTAGCTTTGAACTTATATCAAATTTTAGGTCGCTATGAGCTCGTTATGGTTAACTTTTTAAATATTAGTCGAACATATTGGCAACTCACTGGCATTTCTTCTTTAACAAATTAAAGCTGAAATCCTATACTAACAGAAAAAAATAGGTCGCCATAATTCTGGTTGATCATAATATGTTTTAAAATGGAGATGAGATTTACATACAAAATAAGTGCATAGAGTTTGATTTAAGTTAGGCTTTGTCATGCGAAAATGAATACTGTATATCCATAATTAACCCGCAAACCCCAATGATGTTTTCAGCACTCGTAAGCCTCAACGATGGGTCGTTCATGTCGTTTTAAAACGTTCGATAAAATCTGACAAAATTTATGAATCTTCTTTGAACTAAATGATAAAAAAAATGTTTAGTAACAATTTTTTACAAAATGCGGAGATGTACAGGCATTGGACATGATAATATTTAAAATATCTTTCCCATTATATAATCTGACGGCATTTTTTAGTTAAAATGACATTCTTTTCGAAAAGAGATCAGAGAAATTTTGAGGGTTAAAACCGGATATTGATTTTGCATCCTGAAAATTGTCTACTCCACGAGCACCGTACATGCATGAACAAAGGTAGGGGAATTTGGAAAAATTTCTACCCGTAAAAAATTACATTTTTGTTTTATTGTTTATTGAGTTCGTAAGTAAAAATGATTTTTTAATATTTTTATTGAAAAAATACATCTTTAAGTGCAAGTTATTTACAATCGGAGCACATACATACTCTATGCCGAAATACTCGACATGTTTCCGCTTCCGAAGCGAATACATAATTTAATCACTCGAACGTAGCGCAATTTTTCTAAAAAAAAAAAAAATACGGAAATGTTTAAATCCACTTTTCCTTAATTACGTAACGTGTTTTTTATAAAAAAATTAAATCACGAAAAATTAATTTTTACTTACGTTAACTCCAACGATGGGTCGTTCGTGTCCGTAATCGATTTTGTATTGTCGCTGACCGTAAACAAACTGAGGAAGAATAACGACGCTTGGCCCTTACGTTACCCTCTTCCTAAACTTTTTTTCCCCCCAGGGTCCAAATTTTTACCTGCAACGGTCTATGAGTATTTGCTATGGAAAATTTTAGTTCGGACACAAACGACCCATGGTTGGGGTTTAAGGGTTAATAATTTTATTAACTCTTGGTTTTCTTTTGAGGACCGAATTGACAATATTATTAACAAGATTAATGTTAATCTGGCTTCATAAAGAGGTGGTGTAAGGATGATCCCTATATCTCTAAACTGCTAAATGTTCGTCCTTAATAGAATATGCTTCTCTCTGGTCTCCTTTTTAAGAGCGCCTTATAACTTATTAAGGCTGTTCAACGTAGGTTTTGAAGATTTGCTATTCGAGGCCTCCCTTGGAAGAATAGTCTTATTTGGCCTCAATATTCTCATAGGCTCAAGTTTATTTCCCTCACTTCGTTGTCGTAAAGGGAAAAACTCCAAAGCTGTTTTTGTGTTTTTCAGCAAGGCGTTGTTTCTGGTTTGCTTCAAAATTTGTAACACTACCCGCACGTTGAGGTACTAAGACTACTTTTGTTCAAGTTATCACCGCACTAAATACAGATTTAATGTTCCTTCAACTCATGTTACCCCGGTTTTGATTGTTGATTTTACTTGCGGAGTTCGCTTATAATTACCATCATAGGACTGTGATATTGCCTCGTACTAAGCGGGCATCAGTATAAAAACCACAGACATTTATTTATTAGCAGTTCATCATTAATCTGACTACTTATAACTACAAACACATAACCTCATTTAGTTATATTACCTAAAATTTAATTCTGTACCTACTTTTACGGAAGACATCTTCTACATACCTGCCAAAAAGAAAATAAAGGAGATCCGAAATTTTTATTTAGAACTTCTGTTAGTTTAATGTTAAAGCAAGTTTTTCGTATTACGGCGCTTCAAACTTTTTGAAATATATAAAAATATTCGTCAAGTATCTCGTGAGCGGTATATCGCAGTCAAATAATCAAAAAATTCAAGAGTTTAAACTAGGAGCTGAAGTAGTTTTGAATTAGTTCCAGCTTTTACTGCCAAGTAGATTATATAGATTTGAAAATACTCGCTAATCGAGTCAAAATCGACGTCCGTAATACTACGCATTATTACTGAAGCATATTTTAATAATAAGTGCGATAAATTGGATTAAGTGTCCACACATTTTAAAGTAAAAATTTAAAAAAAAAACAAAAACGGATTAATTAAATTCGTACTATTCAAATTATATATATATATTTCTTTTTTCAATATATACTCTTATGTACAGAATGTTGGGGCTTAGAAGTAATAAATAAACGAGCTTTCTTCATTTACATAAGACGCAATTAGAACTAGATTTATTTTTACAATGGATCTAACACTGGCAGTGGCCACTGTTATGCAATACAGGGAGGGGCATTTTTACAGGAAAAAAAAAAAAAATTCTTCTACAAAGGCTCACACATTCATCCCGTACACATCCTATCACACTTTCAACATTTTATGAAAATATCTTATTGGCAAATATAAATGTATAAAAAGCTTTGTATCTTTTTACAGTTTGTTTGTCGATTTGTTCCTCTACAGGTCTATTCTAGGTCTGTACTGGAGCCTAAGTGGCGGATCACGAAACCGCCACCGGGTCACGTACACGAATTTTAATGTGTGGTCCTTACCTAGAAGTTCGTCATTGCACAAAATATCGATCTGAAAAATAATTCAGTAAAGCAAACAGCAAACAGTAGAAAGTTGGGACAAACTAACCTCTCGGTATTTCTCCATGCCGTTGAGCACCTTTTTGGCAACGAACTTTTTGAGATGTGTTATCGTCGCTTGTGAGCTGCACCGTATGAATCTTCTCTTCAGGTGTTTGAAATTATTGCTAATACACTCGAGGCAAACATTCACCTGCTCGTCCTGCCGATGATAATCGGATTCAGCATGGGCCTCGTTTGCCTTATCATTGTCGTCCGTATCATGATTTTGGGGAAGATCCTTCGGACAAGGCAGGTTTCTACTTTTATAGAATTCTCGTTCTCTTCGCATTTCATCTTTAAAGGAAGTTTTGTTGGTAAAAAGATTAATGTCCCCAGTGTTTGAAATAAATAGTGTTATGAAAATGATAAAAGGACAACTTGGAAAGGCTTAGTCGGGTGAACAAACAAATGAGATCATCTGGAATAGTTGGCATTTCGAAACTGCATACCGAGAATGAAGTTGACTCCGTGGAATTGAACATTTTAACGTTAACAAAGTTAGTTTTTCTTAGATTCTACTAATCCCTATTTTCAAGAGCTTTCTTATTGTTCTCGTAACTCCTAAAATTATATTTTGTGGGGTCGGGACGAAAACTTCGTTGATTACTGGTCATTTTTATATAGTAGTTTGCTTTTCAACAATTTCTAAAACTTAAGAAGTTCCATTTGCTTTTCTTACCCTTCTACACCTGAAATCCTCAAAATATCGTGATAAAATCAATTCCCCGATTTTACTACCATTATATAGTAACTCACATGTTCTTACATGTCATCTTGTCAGTTAAGCAAGATTATAAGCACAAAGGAGTACCTTCCAAATTCTTACATATGTTAGAGATTTTACATCCCTATACAATATATATAAAAATGTTAATACTTGCTTGTGCTCTATGTTAAATAACCAAGCAAACGAAAATAATAAAAACAAATTTATTAGTAAATATCTAAACCGCATATATTATAGGTTATACAAAAAAAAAATCTTTCCGTATTTCGCATCTCAAAAAATAATGTCTGCTGGTTCCAAACAAAGGTCTTATCGCCAGCCCTCCTTTGTAATTTATATATTTTTGTATTATACCTTTATTTATAAAATTGTTTACCATAACGATTATGCTAAAAATATATCTACAAGTGCTTATAGATTATGACTCCGCCCAATATACTTCCAAGAACGGCTTCAACAATAACTACCTTCAGGAAATTTGAAATCAAAAAATTAAAATGTCACAGTTATAGTCCGATGAAATATAATTTTTTTTTTTCAGAGGAATGACGCAGTTCAATGTAAAAGTACGATTTCACCGTAAATAAATGCGACATTTGTTTGTAATATAGCAAGAAAAAGTGTACAAATATCATCTTATCCGTTCATCGGATGATAACAGCATCCTTTCTGAACATGTAGTAAAGATTTCATGTTAATCGATACAATTGGCCCTGGTTGGTTGGTTGGTTGGTTAAGGTGGCGACCCCCACCCCTGGGCGGAGTCCAATTAGCGCTAAGGCGCGCCGTTTTGATACCACAAAATCCCAAAATAAACCATTGTATTGACGGAAATAGAAATGTCAAAAGATCAGAGCCAGCCTGTGGAGTTCAAAAAGAGATCAATCTCCCTGATCTTGGACATAGATAAAACCCTGACGTCAGCGAAAAAGTGCCTGCCCAACGCCCGGTGCCTTGCTCCAGCTAGTGCCGGGCAGTTGCATAGGAAATGAGAAAGAGTGTCTTTCTCATTGGGATCCTTGCAACTGCGACAGTGATTATTAAAAGGGATCCCCAGTCTGGCTGCATGCTCTCCTATTGGCCAATGACCCGTAAGTACCGCCACCACCCTGGCAATATCCCCACGAGTTCGCTTGAGAAGCTCCTGCGTTCTACTCAGATCGTATGTAGGCCAGGTCGCTCTGGAAACGCAGCATGTTCCCAGATTTGCCCACCTATTATTCGCTAAAGCTAGAAAGTGCAATTGTATTTTCTTCTTGACGGATCCCAAGGTAGCATAAACTGTCTCCACAAGGGATTCATCGAGACTTGCACCTGCTCTAGCCAGTTCGTCCGCTCGCTCGTTACCCTCTATGTTCCTATGCGCGGGAACCCAGAGTAGAGTGATGCTATGGCGTTGCCCTAAAAAGACTATGCGCTCACGACAGCGATTTACCAATTCAGATGAAACGCTAGCCGAGTCGAGAGCCCTGATAGCGGCTAACGAGTCTGTCAGGATTGCTAAATTTAGTGTGGGTGTTAGGTTGCTTAAAGCGTCGCAGGCCTTCATGATCGCGAGAACCTCTACCTGGAAGACGCTAGCATACTCAAGGAGGCGAAACGACTCCTTAACATCGAGTGCCTCGGAAAATATGCCGGCTCCGACTCCTTTCGCGGATTTGGACCCGTCTGTGAAGATTACATGGCGGAAGGTTTGCGTCAAATCGCTCTCCCTCCATTCCCCTCTAGTGGGGAACCTCACCTTGAAGTTCTTCCCGCCAGGTTGCCTAGGGACGATGTAGTCCGTACGGCAAACTGCCAAATCCTCTGGCAGTTGGCCCAGGATCTTGCAATGGCCATAAGGCCTTGCATTCCAACAACCCGACTCTTTAAGCCTCACGGCACTCCAGCTCGCCATGTGCTTGATATAGAGCTCGAGGTGCAAGAGGTGCGACATCACATTAAGAGCCTCAGTCGGACAGGACCGTATGGCTCCCAGGGTGCCCACACATGCCGTTCTTTGAATCCTTCCCAGACTTCCGAATATAAGCTTTGTCTAGACAGGGCCACCAGAGAAGTGCCCCATAAGTGAGGATAGGACGCACAACAGCTGTGTACATCCACCAAATCATTCTCGGCTGGAGCCCCCACCCTCTACCAAAGGCTTTTTTACAAGCGTAGAAAGCTATGCAGGCCTTCCTAATTCGCTCATCGATGTTAAGTCTCCACCTGAGCTTAGTATCAAGTATTACGCCGAGATACTTTGCCTGCGGGGATAGAGACAGAGTTAACCCGTTAAGTACAGGTAACCTGAAGGTTGGGACCTTGGACTTATTGGTAAACAGCACCAATTCGGTCTTACTCGGATTGATGCCCAGCCCACAGCTTTGAGCCCATGCATCAACCCTAACCAGAGCCCCCTGCATGATACTGCTTAACACGGAGGGGCACAGACCTGATGCCAGAATCACTAAGTCATCAGCGTAAGCAACTATCTTAATCCTGTCTCTATCTAAGCTAGCCAGGATTTTGTTCATTACTAGTAGCCATAGTAGGGGAGAAATGACACCACCCTGTGGAGTACCCCTACTGACAAATCTGGTTAATTGGCTGTTACCGAGGTCCGACTGAATGATCCTGGTACGCAACAAGGTGACTAACCAGTCGCTAAGACCCTCCTCCACTCCTAGTGTAGAGAGGGCTTCCTGGATTGCTTCCGTACGGACATTGTTAAAAGCTCCCTCTATGTCTAGAAAGGCAGCCAAGGTGTACTCCTTGTACTGCAGGGAGTGTTCAATAGTACGCACTACCTCATGTAGAGCCGTTTCGGTAGATCTACCCTTTAGGTATGCATGCTGAGATTCGACTAGTGTCTGACGTAGGTATACGTCAAGAATTCTTTCTAGTGTTTTTAAGACAAAGGAACTAAGACTAACCGGTCTAAAGTCCTTCGCTGCTTCGTGGTCACGCTTGCCAGCTTTTGGGATGAAAACAACCCGTGCCCGTCTCCACGAGTCAGGGACATGATGGAGAGCTATACAGCTTCTGAAAAACACGACAAGTCAAGGAACTACAATGCTCTGTAGTTCCTGTAGCATAATCGGTAGAATGCCGTCCAGACCCGGCGATTTGTACGGAGAGAAGCTGTTTAATGCCATCACCGTGCTTCTCTCGTTAATAATAAGCTCGAGCTTATCCTGGGACATACGTCTGTTGCCCTACACACACACAATTGGCCCTATTGTGATGGTCGTTTTCAGAGACGAGCCGTAATTGAGA
Organism: Dysmachus trigonus; assembly: GCA_949715965.1. Taxonomy (NCBI): domain Eukaryota; kingdom Metazoa; phylum Arthropoda; class Insecta; order Diptera; family Asilidae; genus Dysmachus; species Dysmachus trigonus. The sequence goes on along the minus strand of OX454322.1, from coordinate 41,987,692 downwards.
GTGAAAATGGTATTATGAATGTCGAAGTTGCAACGACAACTTTCAGTTTTATTGACAATTTCAATCGTTCTGTTTTTTTCCCCGACTTATTGGCGATAACCCATAAAAATGTATGTAAGTTATGTACCTGCATACTGTAAATAAACAATAAGCATTTTACTATCATAGTTTACAGTTCTTTTACAATTATTTTATTTAACTGAAAATTGTAGAGTGTAATTACCAGGAAAAACAATTTGGGAAATTTGTTGATTTAGTAAAAAACATGTCAATATTGCTCGCGGCTATATTAACCCTTCGTCTGTATACGTTTTTTTTTGGCATACATAAACTGTATACGGGGGTCATTTATGTCCACAGCAGTACAAAAGTATGTTAACTAATTTGCATCATGAAGAAGCATGAGAAAAGGCCATTATCACCAAGTGTCTATGTTTTTGGGAATTTGTATTCTGAATTTCTACGAAGTATCCTTCAATAGCCTATTTAAATTTAAATTTATTTGTTGGCCGGGAAAAAATGAAAACTTTAAATGAAATATTAAACTGTATGACTGAGTAATTTCAACTTTCTGGGGTGAATTAAAAATATCACACCATGCAGAAAAAGCTACTTAAGATATGGGATAGTTCTTAACTCACCTAACCCAAAGAGTTAATGTAAAAAATAAGATAAGTTTAAGCCCAGGGAAAATTTATCAACAGTGACTGAAAATAACACCAGATTCATAACCGTTGAAAACATTTTTCCTAACTTCCTGTGCATATGAAAGAAGTTTATAATTTCGTTCACAATCTTAAAATTGAGCTGTGTGTAATAAAGAGTGGGATATAGACTCAAATACTGATGCTATGCTAAGAGAGACATTTCATCCATTCTGGGCAACATCTCAGTGTGCATCAAGGCAGTCAGAAGATGCCCACAAGGTGGGGTACCATCTCCGTTGCTTTGGTCTCTGGTAGTAAATGATCTCCTAATCAGATTTTGTGAGTATGGCTGACCTAACATTAATCATCACCGGAAAATTTGATTCAATGGTCACAAGTATAATGAGGTCCGTACTCTGTATAGTCACGGACTGGTGTGCCAGTGAGGATTTCATTATTTAGATGGATTAATAATGAAATCCTCACTGACACAAATCCGATGGAATGAAGGGTTAACATGTACTTGACGATTTCAGAAAATGAGACTGGGAAAACGAACCACCCAATTTGTAGGAGAATATGACTCTTAGATTGTATAAATATTTATTAGACAATGGTGCAAAAATCAGCTTGTTGCCAATAAAGGCTTATGTCCACATTATTTTGACATGTTGGGGATGGGGGATTCATCGGCCATTCCATCGGATTTGTAGGACAAGCATTTTTCCGCGTTTTTCACCAAATTATCTTGCAAATTAACTGAAAAACAAAGTGTTACTCATAATTTTTGGAAACTCGCCAAATCGACATGTTTTACGGTGAACAGTAGTTTTGAGATCATCTTCAAAAATTCTTGAAAATAAAAAAAACTCACGAAAAATTAGCTTGTTGCTTATCATCCCCAAAAATGTAGTCGGGCTCTCGGACTATAAGGCGTCCTGATTAGAGATGGCAACGATTAAGCAAATAATAACCATACAAAAATAATCGATTTATTCGATTTGATTAATCGAATAATTATATGATATTTTCCCTTTTGATTAATCGATGCCATGTTATAACATTGATTTTCCGTGTAACCTGCAGCTGCAATGTAAAAATTTGGTTTCTTATTAATCGGTTTCATGTGCTCTTTATGCTGTTAAGAGTAATCCTAACTTTTCGCGTTTTAAATCCATTTGTCAGGCACGATTGGGACTGCCATATCCATATCCATGTAGTAGTTTTATATGTTACTTATCCCAAATTTTGCCAGGAAACTGATTCGCAGGCCTGGTTTTGAAGAGATTATCGTATATACATTTGCTTTATTAAAGGTGAATCACAATGACACGGCAACAACAGTAGTAACAAAGACTTCTAATTGGCCGTTCTTGAATCACTCGACCACTTTGGGCCAGTGGGAAGGTTTCGTGCATTTATTTTTAAAAGCAAGTACTATCGCCACTCATCACTGAGAAATCAAATAGGATTAAAAAAAAAACTGTCAAAACTATTATTTCCGCAACTCTGAATAAATATTTAAATAAAAATAAAAATTGAATTTTTTTGTGTAAAATTTAAATTCAGTTTGCGATTAATCACATAAAATATTAATCGATTATTTTGTTATATTATTTCGGATCGATTGATGAAATGACCGATTAATCGATTATTCAAATTTGGATGCATTTTCTCGTCCTAGTACCTCCTTTACAAAGAGGTACCCGGCTGGACCTGAATACTACATCCACCCAAGGCGCAATATTTAAGTATTCCGTTGCTGTTAAATATTTGGATATTTACCTCGATGAACGACTAAATTGGAATACCATTATGTGGTGGCTCAAAGTTAGCTTGCCTCTCCATAACAGGATCCATAAGAATTTGCCCAACAGTATGGTAGGGTTCACTCCTTTGTACACTTTCATTTTAAAATTAGCTGCAATTAGTGCTCTGAGAATGCAAGTTACATGTAATATACCAGACAAAGGTCACATGAGCATCTTGCAGCGCATCCCTGGCACAACAATCTGTTTCATACCAGACTTAATGACCATGCTTTGGTAAAAGATTCAGTATTCTCATCCCTGAACGTACAGACTGGAATGGTGATGGCCCCAGACTGGACCTCAGATGCCTTGATTGGTTCACAGATGGTTCAAAACAACATGATGGCTGACATCTATGGACGCAATTCCAAGCATCTTCTAGGCCAAAATCCATGCCATTGAACCGAAGTGCTAATATTACTATCTTCTGCGATAGTCAAGCAGTCCTCAAGGCATTCTCGTCTTCGGTGTTGAAGGAAATTAATTTGCTAATGAACTAGCTGGGAAAGGTTCATCACGGCGCCAGGGTGCTGAACCCTTGTGCAGCATTTGACCAAGGCTGTGACTGAAGAATAGACTAGAGAAGCCAACAGTTTATATACTGGGAAAATGTCACTGGATTCCATCAAGCTAAAAAGTTTGTTAGGCCCTATGCCTACGGTTTACACATCTTGTGTGCTTTGCTTTAGCACGGTTAAGAAGAAAGATCTTCAGTCAGGAGTTTTGAACTCAGCTGACGTTCGTTCCTCTCCTGTTAAAGACCTTGCAGTCTTTAGGCACAAAATACCTTTCGGTCGCAGAGCCCACCATAAGCATCACCCCTGACAAATAATAATGAGTGAAGGCTAGTTTATGAACTGGCGAAAGGTTAAAGTATATTAACTCAGCCGGGACGCGGCTTTTATAGGTTCCGCGAAGAAAATTCTACCCTGATAAAATTTGCAGCAGAACCAAAACAAAATAAGTAAGAATTTAATCTCTGCTTACATGTTTAGAAATAACCGGTTAGTATTTACTTATTTCTGTAGGCAGAATATTTCTTTTTAGTAAATACTGATAAGTAAAATGTCATTCACATAATTTCTGGCATTTACTAGTACTAAGTGCTTTTACTTTCAATAAATGCATGTGCTGAAATAATTTCTTTCAATGAACGCTTGATTTATATATTTACTTTGTTCGTCTAAACTGAATGGAGTAAAAACTCTGTTTTCTTTGTAACACTGTTTCAGTTTAATAAAGAACCAATTTGCTCAAGAGACGAAAATTTAAATATGCAAGTATTCCGTGAATATGCGACGTATCGTGATAATTGTGAGCGGGGTTCATACAAGATATGCTTAGGTACTCACTTTCTTGTAAATTCGGAACCAACTTATAAACAATGTCCTGCATCGTCCTGTCGAAGCTGATGTACTGGAGAGGGTGAGACTGATGGATGACATTCTCGCAGGTCGGACAAGTCTTTTTCTCTTCTAAATGTTTCACCAGACAGCTCTTACAGACTGGAACGGATTAAACAGTTGAGAAAGTCACAATAATTGAGGCGGACGATCGAAAAATCCGGCGATTCTTACATGTATGTAAACACTCGGTCACTGTTGTCGCATCAATAAAGTACCCCCCGCAGATCTTACACGTTATATGCGCATTTAACGTGATAAGCTTGATTTTCCGCTCCATGATAACACCACAAGTTACCCATAAATACTTCTCATTGCATAGATATCACAAAAATTAACTTTTGTATCCTAGCAATCGTCGGAGGAACCTTTGGGAAGCGAAAATTGACACGACAGACAATTCGATTGAAGTTTCTCCGATTGGCATCACTGTTGTTAGTTAGCCGATAGCCAAAAAGAATCGAGTTCAGTGCACCATAGTGTATTCCTAAAACTGTTTATGTTCTTTCAGTAAAGGTGAATTTTAAAGAGATATTTTGATTCCTTAACTAAATACAAAAATAAATTGAAAATTAATTTCAATTAAGGTATCCTTAAAAATAAATATTGCATTTGTAGGGTTTTATTGATTAGCTAAATTCTCGGGCTGAGTTCGCAATTGAAATCGGTCGAGCGTGCGCGCGGACAAAATAACATTTATGGACACAACTGCCACTTAGTTTAAAATCCTTGCAAATCATTTTTACTTTTGAAGCTGATTAGTATGCACAGTTAGAAGTTAAGAGCTATGTAGTTTAATAAAAAGTGAGTAAATAAGGTTAGATCTATTTAAGCTGTCTTCAACCGCAGATCACACAGAGTACGCTCGAAATGACTTGGATTGAATTTACAGGCACAAATCAGATTATTGTGAGCACTCAGATCGTATAAACGGACACAAATGGGGTGTTCGGATCAATCCGATTGTAATTGCGAACTCGAAACCCGGAAATCCGAAGCTGAAATGACATCCGCCTTTTTTTCCAGAAATCCGTTTAAACGAAATTTTGAGTAATTTTAAATAAAATATTTCATCATGAAAATCATCTTTTCCATTTTAATTAACTATCAACAACGGAAAAAGTTGGATTAAGGCTGTGTGCACTCACGAGATGCGGTCCATCTTTACAGGCTTTTAAATCGTTTCGCTTTGAAATTGAGCAACAAAAACGGACGCAATCATTGACCTACTCAGACACTTATTAATTAAATACTTCTCAAATGCTCTAGCTTGGTAAATCCCAGAAATTAACCATCTCTCACAAAACATTGTAGTGGGTTAAGTTGAAATTGTAAGTCATTTTCATTTTCTTGGAACTCATTTGAATATTCCTCGCCATTTTGAATCCGCCATATTTAATTTCCAAATTCTGATAAAATATTTGAAAGTCATAGTCCCGAAAACTCCTATGAACTGATTTTCGAGAGATTCGAGATAAAGACCCTGAGAACCTCTTTGTATTAATTATCATTGATACTTTTAATATTTTGGTCGCCACATTGAATGCGATATATTTTATTTCTAAATCCCAATAGCAATTCCGAAATAAGCGACCAGAAATTCCGAGAATAATATTGGACACGTCATCTTATATTTCAAAATATTGATGTAGATTCGCAATCAGAGGCTCCGAAATCCCTTTGGATTTGAACTTGAATTTGATTCCGCCATCTTAAATTCCCAAATTTCGATAGCCGATTCGAAATTGACTGCCCGTCATAATTTTTTAACAAATTGTCACTAAAGCCCTTAAAAATTCTAGAAATTGTTGTCGCCATATTGGATCCGCCATCTTGAATATCCAAATTTTGATATTGGAATCATAAACAGTTGTTTTTAGTATCAAAACCCATCGAATGTGAAAAGCGTGGGTCGTTATATTGGAACGGCCATTAAAAAATTCAGTGAGTATATTCGAAATCAGAAGCATTAAAAAAAAAACCGTAGATACCAATTTTCATGACAACTACTTGAAGTTTAAAGTTTTAGCCACTATTTTTATACTATACATTTTATCCGAATAAAAACAGTGAAAAATATCTATGAACGCGTTTAGGTTTGATTGAGCAAGAAACAAATGGATTTGGCTCCGTCATCTTGAAGTAATATTCAAAATCAGTGGCCTCAAATCAATCATTCAATTCTCATTCAAATCCGTTGAAGTCGAAAAATTAGGGTCCGCCATCTTTGATTTGCAAATTTTGATAAAATTCAAAATCAGTGGCTTCAAAACAATCGTTGTACTAATTTTCATTAAAATCCATTGAAATCGAAAAATCTTGCTCGGCATCTTGAAAATATAAATTTGGGCAGCGGTTTTGAAGTTATCATTGCCCACAATCTCCAAGTACTAATTTTTATGAAAATCGATCCAAATTAAAAATTGTCAGTTGGATCCGCCATTTTGAAACCCTATATATTATCCGAAAAAAATTAACCTATATGTTAAGCTGGAATATGTACTACCTTCGGAAATTAAAAATATCGATACAAGGGCTTAGGCATAATTGAGCAACAAACAAACGAACGAATAAATAAATAAACTACCAGAATATCAAAATATTATCTTAATGAAAACCTAACCGTTTTCGAGATACATATTTGGATTTTTATGAAAAATTAAATTGTCATTACCTTTTGTCAGATTATTGACTAGTAGGTAAATTAGTAGTACATTTTTTTTCACCAGTGAAGGTCTAAGTAGAGTCAAATAATTCTGAGCAGCAAGAAAAAAAAATTATTTTTTTTTCGCGACGGTCTTGTGTCAATGACATGCTTACTAGGTAGGGCAACTTAGGCAGAATCCTGGGAGCAGTAATTAACCCTCTGCGGTCGTATTAAGTTTGCACATAGATATCATGCAGGTCGGAATTAATTTTCGTTGAACGCACAAGGCTTGTAGTATTGGGTGGCAAAAACACTACTTTTACACTATGGTGCTCTAAGCAAGTATGACTGGGTGCAGTGTCCACAACACTTTAAAAGGAAAACCCATCTCTGTAATATACTTTTCAACTTCTGTACAAAGCAATCGTTGAACCATCTTGTGAAAACAGCTTATGTGACCCATGATTATTGGCCACGGGAAGATCAGCTACATTTTTGCCTTTTAGAGCACGTGGGTGTAAAGATATATTTATAATAAAGGGTTTCAGCATTCTTGCACCTGATGCATTACTACAAAGTAAAAATGTTACTCGATCTTTGGCAGCTTTAAAACCATTTGCCGTTTTCTCGGACTTGGCGATGAACGTTCGGACAAGCATCTTCTTCCAAAACAACCCAGTTTCGTCAGCATTAAATACTTGATCTGGGCAATATCTACTATAAACAATAATTTTTGCTAACTCTTTAGAATAATTCGTAGCAGCTGTTTCATCACCGGATGCAGCTTCGCCCTTTATCTTTAGAGTGTGAAATGCCTGTTAACCAGCCATTGCTTGCAGAAAATTTCGGGTTTCCAATTTGATACAATGAACTAAATCTTTCAACTGATTATAAAACCGTTTAGCTTTCTCTTTAATCAATTCTCTATCAATGATTCTTTTCCAGTTACTTCTTGAATACAAAATATGAGCGTTTTTCCATTTTCTCTATTAAAATATTTCTTGAATAGCATGGCCTCAATAGCTCGGTTGGTAACGCAACGTGCTGACTGCGAGCCAGCAGGGCGCTAGAGGTTGTGGGTTCGATTCCCACGAGAAGCCCTGGTCACAAAACAATGGCATCACAATGGGCCTGTAATAATGGCCTAAGTGTGTCTACGGACAGCCACTGCAATCTACTCTACTCATGGCCTTTTAGCACTTTCGTTGGTAGCACAATTCTGCTATGCGATCTAAAATCGCAAGTTTAGTTTCAAGGGAACTTGTCTTTATATTTTGCAATGTTAGGATGTAATGGGCTGCTTTTTTAAAGCTACTTTTTTTTATTTATATTATGCATTTTAATGGATTTTTTTTTAAAATATCGTATAAAAATAATCTCACATAAAAAATCGCACAAAACAAGAGGGCATAAAAACAGGTAGATACCAAGCATTCGTTTCCGAAACAATGGGGTTAAAAATCGTATTTTGACCGTTTTCTAAATATCATTAAAAAATAACGGATTATCATAGAAGCTTGTAACGTGACTAAATCTAAAGCCTGGATCCTATGAAAATAAATATGAGTCTTATCTCAATAGCTCTTTCTAAACTCTATTGTCTTTCAATCAAGATTTAGAATATATTTTATATTGATTGAGGAAAGCAAGCTAATTCAGTCCAATCCCAGTCAGTTACCAGCATTTCAAACAGCGCAATAAACACATGAGAATTTACTGCTGCTTTAAAACCCTGCTTTGTGTAGTTGACAGTTACCAGTCACTATTATTAATTAATAGGATTCGGTTATTAACGGGAACTGGTAACAATCGCTAAAGAGGCACTAAATACAAAGCAAGTAAGCCTACTGTAGTCTCTACAGGTGAAATTGTTCACACAACACCCTTCTTTTTGGCTCATTTAAGCTCTGGTGCTATTTGACATTACTCGAAAAATTTACTGAAAATCTCGTTTTTTTATATCGCTACTCTACTTCAATCCTGTTCCCCACTAGAGCTTATTTTGAGTGGAAAATGTATACGGATTTTACGCGGTATGTCCTTTCCTATTCTCTATGATCTAAGGTTGTGTACAATGTAACGAACAATGTACGCGTACATTTTATAGAGGCAAATTGTGTTTGATACACACCCTACGTTTTCAGCTGAACGATCATTTTTTAATGATATGAGGTAAGCAAAATATTATAATTACAAAAAGTTGCCATCAAACAGCACATTTATTACTATCTAGCACAAAATCAAATTCCATATTCAAGTTTGTTTAGGAGGGCCCGGACGGTAAGGCCTATGCAGTCGCCCTGGAAATCTTGGCGGCCGCATGGGAAAATCCATAGGTGCGAATGGCGGCCTCAAGGGGTAAAAAGGTATTGGGGGACGTAACATGTAGGGATTACGGGGATACGGAGGCATAGGTGGCGCTATCCAACCGGCAGGCTGCAACGAATAAGTTGTTTGATATCGGTATAAGATTAAACAGGCACCATACTCACGCAAGGATATTCCACTGGAATAGCAACTGGTATATACCGCTGTTCCGGATACGGACTTCTACGCCGTGATCTATCTCTTGAGGAAGATCTATTCCTATATCTATTACGACTAAGACTACGACGATTTCTGTCGTAGCTTCTGTGCCTCCTTCGACTGCGACTCCTGCTACGACTTCTATACCGTGGTCTGCTGCGACTACGGCTTCTCCGTCTATTTCTTCTTGGACTTCTACTCCTGGTCCTGGACCTTCTTCTCGATGGACTCCTACTTCGAGTTTTGTGTAGTCGGTGAGAATGACCATACTTGGCTCTCAGTCTGTCTTCTTCTCTCCTGGCATCTATAAAATAAGGAATTTTTTCTGGTGTCTTTTTTCCCTTAGGTGATTGAGATTTTTCCCGACGTGTGTTTACAGTAGTAGTAGGTCTAGTATGTTCCTCGCTGGAATCCTAAATCCAAGACCCAATAAAATTTCGTTGAATACCCCTATAATTATCTCATCGACTTACCGACGATGACCTTTCCCTCCGACCCCTTCTGGTTGGAGTTGTGCTGCTCTCGCGCTTTGCATTAACGCGAATATCATCCCTGGAGAAGAGGGGCTTAGAGCCCTCACCTAAGAACATTTAAATTTTCAATTAGACCTAGCCACGCTCCACACAAACACATCGAAATATTATTTCATGCATTTGTTGATCGCGAAGATAAGTGTTGAAGAATTCTAATTTACTAAATTGCGATTATAATTGAAATTCTACAAAGACGGAACAGATGCGCGGGCAAACTGTTTTACATTAATTGACATCAAATCTAAGATATTAATATTATTGTATTTTTTTTTAATATTACAAATCGCCATGAAATGACAATTAATTAATTTTAATATATTTACGTTATTTTATCGGGAATGTTTTGTTGATTGAAGATATTGAGAGCCGGAATGTTGATAGAAGAGTTTTTATTTGTTTGTTGATTGTAGAATTCCTGGGAAGAGTTGCCTCCGTACAAAAATTGTTAATCTAATGGTAAAACAAATATACTTACTTCAATATTAGGTTTTTTATATGCACCACATCGTCGTCACATTTGAGGTTTAAACCTGTTACATTCTTGTTTTTCTTTCCACTCGCCAACAGTATTCTGAAACAATTTTTATAAAACTTGGGTCAGGGTATGTGCCCTGAACTAAATCTATTCAATGTTGAAGCCTTAAATCTTTTGCTATCCATTGGATTGGGTAAGGATTTAGAACTAATAGAAATATATTTTCGTGTTTAGCCAGAAAACCAGTACATCTTGTTTGGTCCGTTGGTTGACAATATTTATAAAAATAATAATAATAAATACGATTTATTTAATGTATTAATCTAATCTAATGTCAAATTCAGCAAATTCCACTGCGTTACCTTAGTAACTAATTAATTTTGATAAAGTTTAATCGAAGGCATCAACATAACATAAGACATGAAACATGGCTGTTCATTGTTGTGATATCTTGCGAATGCAGATTATTAAATAATATGAATTCAAGGAGATGTATTTGTAGTAGTATGTAATGTTACTATAAATGTTTTAAAATTAAACATATAATATAAATAAAACATAGTACTGTAATGTAATGAATGTAAATACGATTCTTCTATTGCAATTGCTTGCATTAACTGGTAATATGAATAAAAAAAAATTTCGAATGCAAAGGATTAACCTAACTCCTAGATTCTTAGTAAAAATTAATACTTTGGGGGTTTAATTAATTTTTCAAAAGGGGTATTGCAAATTCACTCAACGGTGTTGCAAACTCCTAACGTCTATTGTATCACAATGCCGACACAACGGTTCATTCTTAGGTGCAGGTGTGGGAACGCGATGAAGGTGTGTTGAAGGCATCTAAGTGAATAATAAAATAAAATAAAATTATTACAAAAATTGTTTATCTCAATCCCTCCTTCAAAACATAGATTTAAATAAGTTGTAATTAAAATAATATATATTGTTTCCATTATTTCATTACGAATAAAATTCTAAAACAAATATAAAAGTAAGTGGAAGTAATATAATGTAAAGCTCATTTGTTTAATATGATGTATTTTTTGCTGTTTTTATAACTACACACAATTTAATTTTATGGTTGCACTATTATGACTCAGAAAACAGTGCAAATCGGACACGGGATTTCGTATACGTAAAACCGTGTAGATAGAAAACAGAGTAAAATGTGCATAATTCAACCATTTATGTCAATCTAAATATAGTAAATATATTTTAAAAAACAACATAAAAATAGCAATATATTTATAAAGTGACAAATATACAAGGTATAAATTTGTAATTCACCTTACATGTAGAAAAAAGAAATCAATATCCTTAAAAATTTCACCAAAAATTGAATTTATGGCATCACTTGTATAGCCTATAAATTTTCTTTCTGATTGATATTATGTAACTTTTATTATTCGATAGTATTTAAAGCGATTCTGGTTCGATGGTAGACAATTGATTTGGTTTTTGGTTAAATCTTTAGAGACCTCTTCATATTAAGCATTTATTAATATATTGATGTAGTCGAAGAATGTCAACCCTAAATAAATTTAACATAGATGATTTTGTGAACGAAATTTAAAAATGGTAGTAGAAATATGTAATGCAGTTAAAATTTTCACTTTTATCAATATTTTCTTTTCTTTTAAATACTTTATTTTAAAAACCGTGTAAAAGTAAAATCGTTTAAAAAAGTACTGTGCAAATCGTGGGATATAGGTGTACTGGGATCATAACGGCCTTATGATTGTTTTCGTCTAGAGAATCTTACTGCACTTACGAAAAAGTGGACAAATTAACACTAGAACTACCAACAGCATTCAAATTACCTGGTACTCAATTCCTTCCGTGAATTATGTTTTTCAAAGTTATCTCAAGATTTATGTCAAAACTTATTAAGGTTTAAAATTACGAAATACTCAAAAACTTTTCCATTTATAATTACCAACTGAAAGTTGAAAGAACATTACATTCAAAGTGCAGAAAATTATTAAAATTACAAGCTTTCGCTTCAGTAGTTGTAGTGAGACAATTTGAGAAAATTAATGGGAAATAACGACTATATACTTGACTATTTACCGTGCTTTCGCGATATTGCACCTTCAGAATTATTTTAAAGAAAATTCCCTTTAATAAGAGATTCAATTAGATACGAAAATGAAAAACACATTTTTACAGCATATATTTAAAAAAAAAATTTTGAAACCTTGTAAATTTAAAATTCATATAATTGCCTAAGTTATTGCATAAAACCTTAAACACGTTTTTATCACAAACGTTCTTTTTCAAAGCAGAGTGCATAAAAACAAACTCTAAAAATTGGTAACGTAGTTTATGGACGAGACCTAAAGACTATTTTTCTATAGTCTGTAAAGTAAAATAGTTTTTATGATCATTTGGACTTGAGCCACGTTCAAAATAAACGGCTCATATATTGGTTCAAAGGGAAAAATATGATGTGAAAATATGACGGTTTGACTGTGGGTCACTTATTTATTGAATGGTGGCGAATAATAATTACTTTGTCTTAAATTGCACTTGTATTATTATTTGTATTTCTGATTTGTTTCTTGTTAATGCCAAATGTGGTACGCTAAATGTGGTTTACAGATGTTTGTATCATATTTAAATGACACCATCCGACTGAAGAAGCATCCGAAAAACACATAAATCCCATAGAAACTTCGTATTTGTCTTTAACATACTTTTTAACTACAGTTAAAAAATAAAATCATCGATTCGTTGATAAAAACATCAAATAGATGAAACCCCTGATAGGTAATGAGCGTATTTCTGACCCATATATAAATTCTATTCGCCCGGAGCAGGTATTAGTCTCTTCGATAAAAGATTCGTATTTTTAACATTTTGATCAATTTTGAACGAGTTGTAATAACTATTTAGAAAAAAAAATCAACGCAATGGGTCCATTAGGAGCCAAGATATATTAAAAAAAAAAAAAAAGCGCGACTGGGCACTTTTCACAATCATTACCTGTAAGGGGCTAGTGAAAAACATGTTTACCTGTCAGAGGTTAAGGAATATTTTGTTTAGTCGACTGGATAGCCAAGACGAATCTCCAATTATATTATTATACATTTTAGTATTCCGTCGACTGAAAAATGTCGTTCTAGATCTTACCTGAATGTTCCACCGTTCACTGTCGTCATTTGGGCAAGTTATGTTGATTGAAGGTCAGCTTTAGCTAGTAAAAATGTTGATTGAAGAAACAGCGGTACACCGTCCCCATCTTTGAAATAGCTCGGCATTCCAAGATTCTCTGATTTTAATTGTTACTTCTTTTCTTCGGCAAGTTTTAGTGTTTATCGCTTTACTTAGATTATTATCTGGGATATTTTGGGAAGAAATTGACAATTACCAAACCGTCTTTGTATGACAACGTCTTTTGGATCTACGGAACACTTGATATTAAGTGGACCCTTTTTAGCACCAGAGGAGACCTTCTGTTCAATGGTGATTCGAGTTGAGGCGTGTGTAGACGTCGTAGGCATGTGGTTCGATTTTCTGGGATCCAAAATAGTATCGGTTAATTGTTCACTGTAAATATTACGATTTTTGCTTACCTTTCATTTTCGGGACTATTGTTTCGCTTTGATCTCTTCTCAGACATCATAAATGGTGAAATCCCCGGCTTTTCGCATTGCAATTACAAGAAATAAACACAAAGTAAAATTCCTGCGCCCAAAACACCCTTGAAATGCTTTTGACATATATAACCACAAGTGGCAGCGTGACAAAATGTCGACATAAAAGATGGCAACCATGCACGGTACACTGGTAATTTTTCAAATACTCATTCAGTTCCATCAAACGATTCAGAGTTGACTTCTACTGAAAATATTCTAGGAATTGTAATTTCTCGTTCTTTGATTACAGTGTTACCCATCAGCTTTGAATACAGTGTTACCCATCTTAGCAGCTTTAGACCAATCTTAAAGGTATTTATAACCGAGAAAAACATCTGGAAATATTTTTTTTGTATTCTAAATAGTGTAAATTAAGATATACTCAGGTACCAGACTTGTAGTATCGGGTTGGCACGAAAGAAATGAGACAGTTTGTTTTTACATTTTAAATTCTAACATTTTTATTTTACTATACATTTAGTCAATCAAATACTCGCCGTGAGCATCTATGACTTCTTGCCAACGTATAGGCAAGGACTGGATGCCTGTTGCCCAGAACTCAGCGAGCCGTGAGTTGAAGAAGGTGGCTATGTAGGTTTCAACTTCATTAAAAGTGTTAAAGCGTTTATCACGCAAATCATTTTTCATGGCTCTGAATAAATGATAGTCTGAAGGGGCAATGTCTGGGGAATATGGTGGATGAGGTACCGTCTCCCAGCCTAAGCCCTGCAGTTGTTGGCGGGTGGTGGATGCAATGTGCGGGCGAGCGTTGTCATGAAGTAAAATGACATTGGCTCTTCTTCGTCTTTTTTCTTTGATAGCTGTGGCTAGTTTATCGAGTTGCGCCGCATATGTGTTAGCATTAACTGTTTCATTATATAATAATTCATAAAACAGCATGCCCTGAGAATCCTAAAAGCAGCACAATAGAACTTTTTCGCCGCGGTTTTGATATTGCTTTGGTTGAGTTGGTGGGTCTTTCTTTCGTGGCAGCCAGAAGGCACGGCGCGTATTGTTTTCGTAGAGAACCTACGACTTGTCCCCTGTGACCAAATCCTCCATAAACTCCTTCCGGCGCGGTCGAAGTAGTAGCGATTGGCAGACGGCGACCCGAGCAGCACGAGTGGCGTCTGTGGGGGCATGAGGTGTCCATCGGGATAAAACTCTCCTATATCCGAGCTCGTGCAGGTGATGTTTTATAGCGTGATGCCTACAGTGGAGTTTTGTCGCTAATTCACGAGTGCTTGCATCCGGCTTCTGTTGCAGTTCACGGTGCAAATCATCATTGTCGAAAGCTGGTGGTCGTCCCGAGCGAGGCTGACTTTCGAGGCTTCGGTCTCCTGTACTGAAGAGTTTGAACCAACGAGACACTATTGCGTGACTTGTAGTATCTGAGCGAAATGCAGTGTTGATGTTGTCTGCCGCAGCTCGCGCACTATGGCCTAACAAATACTCGTAAAGGTATAGAGTTCGAACATGTCGCTCATCCATTTTTCTTCAAACTGACTGAATTAATCGTGCGTGCGCTTTTATATACCCCTAAGACTGAAGCACCTAGAATGTTCTATAACACACTAGAATATGGTCGAAAACAATTGATTAGAAAAACAACATGAGTAGAGTTTTCTAAAGTGTCTCATTACTTTCGTGCCAACCCAATAGTACATTTTTTTAAATTATTTATTGGAAACTTTTAAGAAGTAGTAGGTTGTTTTGCAACCGCGATAATCCTGCCAGAAGTGGATTTTCTTACTTCAATTACATTAAATAGTAAGTACAAAAAGTTTCAGCTTTGTAGCTGTACCTTAGTCGAAGTGGAGGCCAGCTCTCCGACTACGACGAGTGTTAACCACTAGTTTATCTGTGCATTCTCCTTCACTTTACTGTAAAATTGATGTGTTTGGTATTTGCGAGTAGAAACTTTTTATCTGTTAGGCGTTAAGGCTCCGGCATTAACATTTAAGAATTTAGGGTAAGGATGAAGAAAATATTTTCATCAATAGTGAATACGTACGGAAATGTGAAAATAGTTGGTTCGGGGGAACTGCAGAGGTTTCATTTTAAATAAAACCATTTAAAATTCAGTCACTTCGATCCAAAAATTCAAGCATATAATTTTGAACATTAGGAAAACATCAAGTTATATTTGGAGGCTAATAAAATAAATGGGTTTTGATTTATTGGAAAAGGTGGTATAGATTTCAAACTATTCGGTTAATTTTGAATAGGCGGTTAAAATGTGCTGGTCAATTTCCAACTTTAAAAGGAATATTTTGAAGTTGCCAAAATCATGCAAATAAAAATTGTTCTTGAACATTTTGTATCTTTATAAAATATTCTTGAACAATATCATATAAAGGCGGATCACATCGATGTTGTTTCTAACATTAACATTTCGATGGAAATTTTGAAACGGAAATCATCATAATTGTCGCATTTAATTAATATTTTCAAAAGCACCTTTATACAAAAAATTAATTATTAAAACAGACTACTTTCCAAACTTAAAAGAAAAAAAAAAAAAAAACGCGTTTAATGATAACCACAAACCTATGCTTAGGAATACTTGAAAATTGTGAAGAGACACAGTCTCCAAATTAACTGATTCTTTTTTAATTCGGCCTCCTATTTGAAGTTATGTTTTTTATGTTTTGAATCACTCCTGCAAACAGATAAACTATTGATGCCATAAGACATTTGCGGAGCCTACTACAAGTAATGCTTAAACAGATATTTCGTTTTCTACTTTTTAAAAAAAATTTGTTACACAGTTTTTTGAAAAACAAGTTCACAGTCAGTGAAAGTGATATACAATGCGAATAGAAAAACCTAATCTGAAATTGACTTCTAGAATTATTAAAGATTTATGCCCATTAACACAATAAAACATATTTTATAGTAATTTGACTAGTGAACCGTTTACTTAGCTCAAATGGCCTCTTGTATTTAAAAAAATTGTTATGAAATTAAAAAGATATGTGCTAAAATGTAGAAGGCCTTGGCTCCATGAGTGTGCCTCCTTGGGAAAATAACAATAAATAACAAACAAAAAAAAAGTCCGACCTATTTGTCCTAAGTTGGTCGTCACCCTTCTAATTTGCGCCGTTTGAACGGTACTGGAACAGGGGATTGCTGCTCTTCTTCGGATTCGGAGCTTGAATCGCTGAGAAATCCTGAATCCGGTGTAGTGTCCTTTCTTTTGGGCAGGTGACTTTCTCTGAATGTAATCAATGTTTCTATGAATTCGGTCAAAGCCTCTATCTCGTACCCTGTTAACGCCTGGTGCGATTTCGTCCAAAGTGGAAACAGTCCGCACAATTTCCTTGCTGCAGCAAGGCAAGCGGCTGCCAGAGCGGATGGTTCCAGATGCATTATTCGCGGTTCTATTTGAAACATTCCTATACTATAAGGAATTTTAATAAAATATAAATTACCTTGCAGAGAGAGGTCAAGAAACTCGAATATCAAACCGTTTGCAGTAGAGAACAGGTGGTTGTAGGATTTGAAGTGACTTCTCGGTGGGGTAAAGGAGCCGCCAATACCTAGACTGTTGTAGTCCTCCAGGGAAACCACTTTGCATGCATAGCACTCAACGTACGTAGCAGCAGTGGGGTAAAGGAGACTCCAGTTTAAGGTAGATAGAATCTTTACTTCGACGATCTTGAACTCGTGTTTCGTATACTGCCCGTTTACCAAGGAGCTCAGTCGGTGCATTTTTGGAATGTTGCGATCACGCTCTTCCATCTTCGCGGCCAGAAGAACACAAGTCAATGCGACCAGACTAAGTTTATTAGGAACAATCTTGAACGTATCCATAAAAACGTCCAATAAATAAACAGCTGCAGTAGTTTAAACAGTTTTTAAATGGTCTTTAGTCACAAGTTAGTGGGAAGCAAAAGTGTTCACTGTTTTTTTAATTATCAATTCATGTTTATTTTAAAGAGTATTTGCGCCATAACCTTCCATATTATTATTTTACACTGAATTATTTACTATTTTGTGAAATTCCAGTTTTCAAAATTTTAACTCCTTTTTTTGTTATTTCAAAGCAATTTAAATCCATTCGAAATGAAGAAGATTTCAAAAGAGGCTTGAGCGTTTAAAAGGATTGGATTGGATTGTTGTGGCTGTCCGAAGACACACTTAGGCCATTATAGGCCCAATGTGTTAACGCTTTTTTTGTGACCAGGGTTTCTCGTGGGAATCGAACCCACAACCTCTAGCGTCCTGCTGGTTCGCAGTGAACACGTTGCGTTTCCAACCGGGCTATTGAGGCCGTTTAAAAGGATTAATATGCATCGAGCGTGGTAGTGCTCTTCAACTGCTTCTACAAGCTGAAGCTTAGGTTTTTTAAATGATCTATGTAGATCCGGATCAGAGATTACAAAAATGATAAGGTAAATTTGTGAACTGTGGAAGCGAATCTATCTTCATTATCTTCAAATACAATGACGTATAACATAATGGACCAAACGACTCATACCGCATAAAATGCCTAGAACAGAATGATGCACATTGCATTCTTTCTCTATGACGAGACATAAATATGGCTTTAGCAACAAGAGCCATATCAAATGAAAATTCATTAGTTGTGATATTTGAAACATTCTGAGATGTGGAATATTTCTAAAATTCCAGAAAATTATAATCAGTTTACCCTCTTACGTTTGGTCATAGGAAATTAATGTCTAGGTAGATCAATGTTTTCAGTTTAAAGAAAGCAGTGAAAGTGAAAAGTTGTGAAAAAATGATATTTCTTCATAATTTTTTTGAAGAAAAGAAGTTTTTATTTGGTGGAATTATTATATATATGAAATATTTATTATTTAAGAATATGCTAAGTAGTTAATCTACACTTTCTTTCAGAGAGAGTAAAGAATAGTTTGTAAAAGAGAAGGAAGAAAAACTAAGGTAAAAGCGGAGATAATATTATTAAAAATATCCTAAATGTAATTACTTATTATTATTCATATTGCATATATTTATTTATTAAATATAAGTTCGAACTTCGATACTGTAAGAATATTTTTAAATGTATAAATTTTAAACAAATGTGATGTTTTATTAAAAAACACGGGCAAGCGCCACTGTGCCTTGGGGGCTTCGTACCGTTATAGCGAGAGTTAAAAAATTAGCTCTAATAATTTTTTGGAATTATTCGGAAATTGAACAACTTTTGGAAATTCGAGAAAATATTTCTAACTTCCCATAGAATGAGAAATTGTAGTTTTTCGGATTTCTTTCTTTACTTGTGCTATGAGACCTTTCTTCGTGCCAAGATTCTAGGTCAATGGGAAATACCCTATAGGTTTTGATGTCAGTCAGTGCTTTTGTCAGTATAAAAATACATTTTGAAAGACCGTAACCTTTTATTAGACTGAGTTAGAAACTTGAATGGTATATTGCATTAATTTCTACTAGATGACACCTCTAGTTGCTCTAGCCGTGAGAAAAAGGGTATTGACGGACAAACAGTCAGACCTATAAGAATTCCGTTTTTATCATTTCGCGGTGGTCTGTAAAAGATAGAGCCTAAGTGTACTTTTGTACAGCCAAACTAAATCACTCCGTTAACCTAGAATCTTGAAATGAGGCATGGAGGAAGTTCTCATAGCACAAGGAAAAACCCAAAAACCATTAATTTATAATTCTATGTGGAATTATTATTTTTTGCGTTTTTTTTCGCGAATTTCCAAAAGTTCTTCAATTGCTGATATCGAGTAACTTCTAAAAGGGGTATGTAACCCTCAGTGCGCCAGTCCTACTCATACTTGTTCCTCTTTTTTGTTTTCCTTACGTATGATAAATCCCAATAGGCAAATATCGTTCTAAGGGTGTTCGTTAGTCGTAGTCTTACCCTATTCCATGAATATTCAATTTATGATAAAAACATTTGAACACTTTTACTTTTCTTTGAAGGTACTTACCCAAATGGACTGTAGTTCTGTTCAGATGCTGAGACTCCGCTGCGGATTTTATCAATTCCACTAAAGTGAATCTAAGGTGTTTCTGCGGAGATTTGAACATGATCCGCTTCCGTTTTGCTTCCAATTCTCGCAGATAGCTCAAAATGTCCTTTGCGTATTCCGAGCACCAAGCAAAGTTTACACTTCCCTTGGAAACAGAACTAAATCATGCAGTCTAAATAGTTTGATTAAAAGCACTTACAATATTCAAGATAGCTGCTTCAGACATGGATTCAAAGGACAAAACACGTTTCATTGGTGTGCATTCGCTGGACGAATCCCAAGATGCGTAGTCAATCTCCGAGCTGAAGTCTGATGTCCAAGATTCATCCGAACCGCTGAGTCCAGACATTGCCGTGTACATTCTTCGTATTAAATTGCTGAAAATGAAACCGATGGCTTTTCTAATTTGAAGGACCCATTCCAGATTGATGAGTGATGTTTTTACAACCGTAGAAGTGATCGAACGACTGCCGCTGGCGACTGCAATATTTTCAAATGTCACTATTACTAACGTCAGAAATGTAACGGCACTTGCAATAGTACTTGTGCTTGTGCAAAAATCCGAGGGCCTTTCTTTTGTCTCAGAAGGTAGTCTTTTGGTCCTCATCCAAGCCATTTTAAAATAAATTTTCTTAGAATAGTGCTGCCATACCTAGAAAGTTAAATTTCTTTTTTTCTATTTCAATTGTTTAAAAAGTAGGTATTTCTCATAACACAAAAATCACGCTACGGCTACATGAGGTTGAGCCGTTAGCCAAAGCCGAAGTAATGGATTTTTTGACATTTTACACAATGCCGACAGACAGCTGTCTTGTAAGCTGTCAGCCGTTTGGGGTGTAATTTGTAAACAAATCTGAGATGTCGAGCTATTATTTTGCAATTGTTGGCCACAACGACAATCCAGTATTTGAAATAGAGTTCTCGAACACGAGTAAAGAAGCGAAGGTAGTTATTTGACTTATTTAATTACAGTTTCAGAGATCCGCTAATGCCTATTCCTGAGCAGAAGGAGGATCACAGGCACCTTAATCAATTCATTGCCCATGCAGCGCTGGACCTAGTCGACGAGCACAAGTGGAAGACGAGCGGCATGCAGCTCAAGTCCATAGACAAATTCAATCAGTGGTTTGTGTCCGCATTCGTCACCGCCAGTCAGATGCGATTTATTATGGTCCACGACAACCGCAATGACGAAGGCATAAAGAACTTCTTCAATGAAATGTACGAAACCTACATCAAGCACTCCATGAATTCATTCTACAGAATAAACACTCCTATAAAATCACCCATGTTCGAGAAGAAGGCGCAGATATTTGGGAGGAAGTATTTAATCTCGTAGGTGTGTAGCGTTGACCAATAAATTGTTAAATATCGTACATGACAGTTTTCTTCACTCTTTATTAAGTTGGATTTGGATTAGAGAAGATTTATTATGGGGTTGGGTCTTTTGTAGCTTAGCTTTAGTAAATAATTGCAAGACCTTTGTAGAAAAGGCTTCGTGTTTATTTATTTACAAATTAGCTAAGGTAAAGGTTCGACACTTTAAGACAAATATAACACTTAAACGTTAATAAAAAATGCATTTATTTAATTATAAATATAATAGTGATAAATATACATAAACAAACTCTTTTATAAAATGTTAACAATGAAAAAAATTGAAATATCTTAATTTTATCTTTAAAAAATTTAAATTTATGATGAGGTCGCAAAGTCTCCTATAATCGACACAACAAAACAGTGAATATTACAATGCTAGACACTCATAAAAAAAAATATAAAGACAATAACAATTACAAAAATTACTATAGCAAATAGTATCCTTATAGAAATATATAATTTCCTATTAAACGCGAGTTACGCAAAAACAAATCAAGTACATATTACATAGATTTGTGACCATAAAGTTATAAACGAATGTTTCCAATGCGATTATATTTTTGCAAGTATACGATTTTTAAACTGATTAAAAGGACAGTTCAGAGCACTAAGCTGAAGATTATCATGGATTCTCTGAAATCGAATTATAGGTGAATTAAAAAAGAATGGCTCTAATTCGTGTTAAAGTGTTGCCACTTCTGCAGACGATATCAGGTGAACGAAAATTAAATTCACCACCCGATGCCGTATCTAAGATCCTGTTGCATATACGATAAAGGGTAAGGTAAAATCTCGTTCAACAAGTGGAGAAAAGTCAAGCAGTGATAACCTTTCAGTATAAAGCATATTTGACTTATTGAATTTCCTGAGAAGGCTGCGTGTAAATTTGATGTTAATGGTATGGTGTCCAAACAATTGAGCAGTACTATAGAATGCTGCTGAAAAGCGTTAAAAATAAAAGACTGAAGATTGATGGATTTTTTGAAGGTGAATGTCATCTTAAAACACTTACCTACATTTATAGGCAAACGATTAAGGGTACATCAGTCCTCCAAAGCGATCAAATCATACTGAAGGATATCACAGCCGTTCATGCTTTAAATCAAATAAAAAAAAAAATGTTGAGATCGTCAGCATATAAAAGGCAGTTAGACGTAATTTTAGTAGTTCGAATTGATCCTTGTGGAACACTAGAAACACAAAAAAAAGACAATCAGCAAAACAACATTTCTTTTACGCTCAGATAGATAGGAAGAGATCAAAGACAAAATAGAGTCACATAAGCCATATTTATTCATTTTGTCCAAGAAGACCGAATGGCATACATGGTCAAAGGCCTTGGAAAAATCGGTGTAGATAGTGTCCGCATGGCTATACTACTCAATGGCGCGAGAAATGTTGCACCAATCCATTAAGTTATCCACCTTTGTCATTCTGCGCCTACCTGCAGCTCTTTTTCCCTGAAAAATCACTTGTAGCAGGTGGTATTTTCTATTTCTTAGAACGTGGCCAAGATACTCCAATTTTCGACTTTTAATCGTCTTTGTAAGGTCTGTGTTTTTCCTCATTCTGTTCGTCAGTTCAATATTTGTATCCTTCAGTAAATCCACATTTCAAAGGGTTCTATTTTCTGTAACACCATTTTGTTGAGAGCCCATGTTTTTCATGTTCATGTTCTTCATTTGGCAGAAGGTATCTTCTAACTTGTTTTATTGTACTCATAATTTCAGATAGAGGTAGGCCTTGTAGTTAAGTATTGTAACCAAATACTTGAAGTTATATACTCGCTTTACTGTCTCATTATCCAGCTTCAACTCTACTCTCTCTACTCTACTATCCAACTACAATTCTATTCCTCTGCTCTCTGAAATAAAAACCTTCGGTAGAAGATAGGCTCTTCAGCCAAAGATGTTGTGGATGTATGCAGTTGTGATACGTTCTATCCTTGCCTAAAAAAGTAACATTCTAAAGGTGGGTGTTTGGGCGTTTCAGGAGGCTTACGTCGTGTCCGACGTCCTCAATATGCTTTTGTATCTCTCACTCATCAACCTTCACATAAAATGTTCGATTAGGGATGGACATTTAAAAAAACATCGATGGTTTTTCGATATAATGCATTCCACTGTCGCTTCGATATTTTATGATGCAACGAAAATAATTATAACTTCTTAAAAAATCGTAGTGATTGTTCGGTTCTGCGGTGCCGAGTGGTCCTCCAAACGGTGCCAAACAGACGTTCCTTGCAAGTCGTCTGGGGCTCGTGTTTTTCGTTAAATTGTATTTAAGCTCATAACATTTTACAGATTTGTTTAAAACGGTACTCAAGGGTCTAGTGGATTAAAAAGCGAACTTCTTAGGGTAAACGTTCGTGAATATTATTTTTGGAGGGAAGATTTAGTTTGGAAACTGCCGTGAACCAAAGCCAGTGTCTGAGTGCGGAAGCAAGCCTCCATTGATGAGTAATATGGCTTATCAACTAACAATGTGAAATATTGCTCTATGATGGACGTTAAGTTGTTATATGAACAGTTTTTAGTTTTTCTAAATCTCAATCTTAACAATAAGAAAGGTTTTCATCTAAAGCTATTTGGGTTATTATTTACTTTAAGGTCCAACTCCCCGATGACCTTGATTTTGGGATATGTTGTAGGGGTCACCGACTTGGGACAAATGAAAAAGGTTAGTGGGTGCGCTTGTGATTGTATGCTAGGGGTAGTGCTTCAAATATGTTTTCAAAGCATTTGCAATATCTACAACAATAAAATATTAGAAATATAATATTTCTGAATGATTTTTGTCATGTAAGTTAGCACCTCTGATGTATAATATAATCATAATGGACTACTCGCCTGTATGAATTCCTATGAAAGCGAACGGTGCGATTTTCCGGTAATTTCTAGCTTGTCATACCAAGATATTTTTAAAAAGCACGTTACAATAAGTGAAACACAATTTTTGTCTACGCCACAACGGTAACTTTCTATTATCTGTTCTTCTGTTCGGCGCGGTATGACAGACACTTTCGGCAGGAGAAGGTTTATCATACCGATGTTTTCTGAAAGGGCGAAAAATTTCCTATACATCGTGTGAAGTTCATTAATTTTCACGATAAGGGCAGAACATTATTTTTTTTTATGATAATTAATTTAATTAAAAATATTTTCGGCAGGCCTTGCCTCGTCATATCGCGCTTATTTCCTTTTTATATGCTTTTTAATTGTAAACTTCAACGCAACATTTTTAAATCTGCGATTACGGTACATTTGATGTCACGGGCTCTCCTTTGCGACTATGAAATATAGTATATTTGATTTAATTTTTAAATAGAAATATGTGAAAATGTATGGAATATAGAGTAACTAAACATTGTGGGGTGATCGCCACTGTGTACCGCCTGAACGGAAAGCAGAGTTAAATAGTGTTATTTTTAATCAGCAACTGAAATATGGAGACGACGCCAGGGGCACCTGTATTAACGTAACAATATGAGTATCATGTCTTATACACCTACACATGTATGTACATTCATTTATCAGTCAGGAGTTTTCTCCCAGCGAAAAAACAGGCGCTTTAAAAGACTTTCCCAAGTGCCCCTACTGAAGCACAAAGTGCTTCGTTTACGCTTCAATTTCATACAAATTTTATCATATGATCTCTACAGAAGTAAGCACTTTCTTTGAGCTCCTTGAGAAGCAGTTTTAGAAGCTTATCATAATAATAATAGATTTTATATCGCACTTATCAACATGTTGCTGGAAACATTCACCTAATTCTGGACTGCCTAGGCCAGAGAGCAGAGGAACATATAGAGTGCCAACGCCATATAGCCACGAACGGAATTTCGCTTTCATACATTTCATTTCAAAGTGCGGTCTCATAGAAGCTCGGCGGTCTAATAGAAGCTCGGCGGTCTTATAAAAGCCCTGAGAAAAAGCTCTTGTGCAGCCACGGCGGTCTCATAAAGTTCCCTGTGCAGCGACGGCAATTTCATGACGTTGGCTGTGCAGCCTGAAAATTTAACAGGAACACACCGGCGCGATTAATGCATGTTGCTATGGGTGGCTGCAAGGCAGGAATAACGCACGTGTGGGTATGAGCACACGGTTAAATTATTAAGAATGTTTTCTTTCCTTCTCTTTCTGTTATTATTTTTCGGAACGAGACAGGAGGAGAAATATTGTTTATAATTTGACCGTGTATTGATACCTAATCAAGGATTTGCAAAAGGGATGGCGGGGTGTAGTAAATAATGAATGAATTCTTTTAGCTTGTGATTTTATGAATGAATTTACAATTCCCATAGTGGTGCCGCATTGAATTATGCAATATAAAATTTAGTTGGGAGGGTATGCAAAATGCTTAAACAATGCATATGGCAAGATGTTTTTTCAAAGGTCTTGTTTGCCTGATTTTAAGCGTGAATGCATATTAAACAGTAAATGCTTTATATTAAGGGTATTTGCTTGATTGATTGATGCTTGTAGAGAAAAAGTAATTAGTGGCGGTGAATTGTGTAAAAGCATATTGAATTATATTTGTTACTTTGCTTTTATAATGGAAGGAGCAAGAGGGATCTCATTATCCAGAAGGAAAAAAACAGGTATTAGATGTGTAGTCCCGGGTTGTAATATTGGCAAAGACGAAAATTCAACCATAAGTTTCTTTTGTCCGCGAGATTCTGTTAGGCGGGAAGAGTGGATGAAACTGTGCTGCCTAGAATTCCAGGAATCCTTACCTAAACGGTTTTATGTTTGCCAAAATCATTTTGAATTGAAATTCCCTGGGCAAAGAAAATTGTGTAATAACCAATGTCCCACATTAAATCTCCCTCAAAGAATTGATTTCCCTTGCAGCACTATTCAGTCCGAATATCTTTGTACAGAAAACCCAGTTGCCCCAGTTCATTTAATTACCCCAGGAAATAGTGAATGTAATGAAGATGTTGAGCCGCTATGTTCGTTTTGCCATAAGTCCGCAGAAAATACACTATTTTATCTAAAACAAAATAATAAGCTTAAAAAAGCAGTTCAAACTATTTCAACAAAAAATACCAATCTAAAAAGAAAAATTAAAATCTTGAATTCTAGATTAGCGCGTTTTAAAACTAAGAAAACTGTTCAAAATGATATGTTAGATTTATCAGCAGGCAGGTATAGTAAAAATACATTGACGATGTGTAAGTTATTCACTAGGCGAAAAAATGTTCCTTATAGCGAAGATGAGAAGACAATTTCTTTAAATTTATATTTCCGTGCTCCATCATGTTATAGGTTTTTAAAAAATTACTTAAATTTAGCTCTACCTAGCCGTACTTCTTTGCAAAATTGGGTTCCAGTAAAAACTTGAAACCAGGCCACAATGAAGAAATATATCCCTTTATTGCTTCGGCAATCACTGAATTTGATGAAAGATCAAAAAATGCTGTTCTAGTTTTTGATGAGGTAGTTGTTAGGCGAGAATTAAAATATAATGTAACGCAGACCAAATTGAAGGTTTTTATGATGACGGTAAATGTCGAAAAAATGAATTAGCTAAATATGTAGTTGTTTTCATGGTGCGCGGTCTTTTTTCACCATGGAAGCATGTATTAGGATATTTCACATCCGTTAATGGAATAAGTTCCGGTAGGTTAAATGAATTATTAATTGAAGCGGAAAAAATAGGTATTAAATTGTTGCTATTACTTGCGATCAAGGTCCGAATAACAGAAAACTGTTTTCCGATCTTGGTATTACAAACATAGAACCGTTTTTTAATCATAATAATAAGAAAATATATGCTCTCTTCGATGTACCACACATGATAAAGTGTTCGCGGAATTCACTTATTAAACATGATTTTGTATGGAAAGGTAAAACAGATGACGACCATGTGGCAAACACGGTAATGGCGAGTTGGATAATTATCACTGGACTTTACGAATTAGAAAAGCATTCTGTCACTAAAGCAGCACTTAAATTAACTTTAGCTCACGTTAATCCAATCGGTGATAAAAAAAATGTCGGTCTCTTTAGCTATGCAGGTTTTCAGTGCAACTGTAGCTGCTGCAATTCGATCACATAATTTTCAAGAACACTTCGAGTCAAATTTAAAGATGATTGCTGAAAACACTGCTACTTTTTGTTCTAGAATTAACGATCTTTTTGATGCCCTAAATAGCAAATCTTTTCATTGTAGAAATCCGATGGGAAAACCCTTATCAACCGGTAATACTCCTTACGAGTGTTTAGTAAAAATGCGGGAATATCTAAATAACACGTTTATTCAAAACGCCGAAAACATTACTCATTGGAAAAAAGGTCTAATTCAAACGATTAGGGGAATACTATTAATGTTAGAAGATTTGCAGCAAGATTTTGATGTCAAATTTCTATTCTTAAATCGGTTAAATCAAGATACAATCGAAAATCTATTTGCTCTAATACGGTCAATGTCCGGAAATCACTCAGATCCATCGGTTTATGAATCAAATTTTATTATGGGTAAAATAGCGTCCGTACGCATCATACGTCCTTCAACGCGGTCTAATTGTCAGGACGATAAAGATGAATTTTTAGGTGTTGATTGGCATAAGATTTTGCAAATATCGAAATCGTGTAATTCTTCCACATCATCAGACTTCGTTTCACTGTCAACCCAAAGTCACAAAGAGCCAGTAACTTCCGTAAATCAAGCATCAAGTCTTCCTGAAAATGACGACGTACCTATAGAAATTTTAGATCCCGAAGATACGGAAATTGAACTAATTAACCAGCCCATAGATTTAGCTTCTAGGAGATATTTTGCAGGGTTTGTAATTTTTAAATTATGTATACGTTCAACTAAAAGTCGACTAAATGAAATTTCGGAAATTATTTATTTATATTATTATTCCACAACCATCCTATCCTATCCTAAACTACTGCCTGTTAGAAGTAAAGCTGATCACAAACGCCCCGGTTTAATGGGTTAGGGTTAAAAATGCATATTTCCGTATTACTTAAAATCTTGATTCGGGGCAGAATATTTAAAAGGAAATAGTTCAATTTATATCAACACACCGAAAAAAATAATTTCAAAAAAATTATACAATGCTACATCTAAAAAAATATATTGGTCAATTTTCCCATATTAAAAATTATTCAATATTTTTTCCTTTCCAAAAATACAACTTAAATCGGTCGGAGAATACGACTAGCACAGAGAGTAGTATAACATAAGTCGGGTGAAGACCTGCTGTAGATAAAGCAGGGATTTCTGGCTGCAATGATTTCAAAATTTAATGAGATTTACATGAAAACATCCTCGAAATTGAAAAAGATTCAATTGAATTCTTCCGTGTAAAAATAATTCCAAAAACTAAGTACTTCTAATTTCTAAGGTGATTTCTCCCCTTAAATCGTGATTCGGTCAGAATATTTAAAAGGCAATATTACCGCTCTCCCTTTATGTTAACAAACCGAAACAAATAATTTCAAAAAACTTATACTGTTCTTGTGCATCTAAAAAAATATATTGGTCAATTTTCCCATATTAAAAGTTATTCAAAATTTTTGCCTTCCCGAAATACAAATTAAATCGGCCTGAGAATACGACCTGGATATCCGTGTATTGTATTATTCCATAGAAACAGAATATCGATTTTATAATACACACAATCTCATATTTCAACTTCGGGGCAAAGGAATTAAACCAGCAGCGCACACTCGTCGCTTGGCAACCGAATTACGGCTGCATAGCAAAGAGAGATTTCGTGAGAGCCGTGAGTATATCACTGGATGTAAAGCTTTTCTGCACAGTGTGAGTTTTTCGTCTTACACTTCCCCCTTTGCTCGAGCTCAGCCGACGAACTCTGGCACGAATTTTGTTCGAGGGTTGTACCTCTATGTATTCCTCTGCTCTCTGGCCTAGGCATTCGAATTTAGGCTCTGCGGTTCCATTTTCTGAAAAATCTTAAAAACTAAATAAAATTTTTTTAAAATATTAGTTAATTCTATTTTGTGCTCCCCAAACAAATATGTAGTACTTGGTATAAGGGGACATACATGAATATATAATATTATTAATTATTCCGCTTCAATTGTGTATAATTTTTCGATTTAAAAAATTTTTTAATAAGACTTAAATTCCACAATACTGCGAGCATTTCTTATTTTTTCTGGTAAGCTATTATAATAATTAACTGCAGAGTAAATTGGATCATATTTTAGTCGGTTAGTCCTTGGTGCGGGTAGATTATAAGTTCCCATCATTGCTTTCCTTGTATTATATCAGTGAATTTCTGTTCTCAAAACTAGGTTAATAGATGATTTTGCGTTTCTCTTTGTAATGTTATAAATGGCCTTAGCCTTTTCTATCTCTGCTAGTTGCTTCAAGTTAAATTTGTTTGTACTTTCATACAAAATTGTAGTGGCCGTATCCCGAGGAAGATAAAACACCGCTTTGATAGCTCTATTTAACAATCTCGATATAATTTGCATGTTCCTTGCTGTGTTTTGACTCCATATTATTACCCATAACTTACCAACGGCAATATATTCACATTGTAAATTCGATTTTTAATTCTTGGTAACATAAGGTCTGTTTGTTGACAATGCTGTGGCACCCCAGTGCGCCCTAGTTGCACTGGTTTTTAAACGTCAAACCTGGGGCGCCCTGGTACGCCCTGGTGCACCCTGGTTTTACCCCAGATAAAAACTCAGGGTTAATGACGGATATCAGTTTAATTGTTAACAGATACGGTATTTAAAGTGGAATTAACTCTTGTTGCGGGCACAAGAACTTAATTTTAGCATTTCGATGTAAATATTATGAAAAAGTAGTGGTTTTATCTTATAATTTTTGTGGAAAAGGCCAAATGACAGTTCTCCTTTTTAATAAGCTGTTCGTTTAACTGACAAGCACTGGGGCGCTCCGTGTTTTTTGACAGTTCTCAGGGCGCACCAGGGCGCCCTGGTGGGGTGCCACAGGTTTTCGAGTCCCGTAATTCCGCCCATGCCAATAAGACCAACTATTCTCCTCCTGGATGGTGTCCACATATTTAGTCCAATTAAGTTGATCATCTATTACCATTCCCAGGTATTTGTATTCCGAAATTCTGCTAAGTTCCCTCCCGTTGATTCGTATATTAATATTAATGGCCTTTTTATTTTTTTGCTTTATAATCATATAGGTTATTTTTCGCATATTCATTGATAGTTTGTTTCCTTGTAGCCAATCATCGTATTTTTACAAATAAAGCAAAGAGCCTAATACTGATCTTTGAGGTACGCCGATAAATGTGGATGAGCGCCTCGAATCTGCTTTTTGCGAAGACTTCGAATTTTCCCACTGGGCTAATAATCAAAAAATTGTTTATTAAAAATACCTGCTGCTTCCGCTCAATTAGTTGCTCAACTGCAATTTGTTTACATCAATAAACTCCGAAGGGAACTCCGAAGGGAACTCCGAAGGCAACTCCGAAGAGATTCCAGTTTAAATATTTAATTAATGTTGCATGTAATATACTTATTAGGTAGTATGTTGAGATTCCTCCTCCTAGATCACAGATCTCTGCCCTTTGGGTTCCTTAGGAAGGCATTTAATAAAGATAAATTTGCTTTTGAAGAAATTTCAATACAAAAGTCCTTTTTTCCCACGCTCCTCAAGTGAAATAAATAAATCAGAAGATGTCCAACAATAAAGCTCTGATAATATGGTTCCATCTTTATGTGGTACTGTAGAAAATATGAATTAAATTTATATACAAAGTATGCTTCCTAAATTGAATGCCGGGAGGGTTCAGTATTAAAAACATTTTTATGCACTAAGAAATTTAAACGCGCAGAATTTTCGCAGGCTATTTAAAGGTAGCGTGTTGGAGGCACACTTTCAGGCACATTCAGACGTAAACATTTTCATGAATTTTGCAAAATTTTAGGAATCCGCTTCGCCGCTACCTCTTCTCTTGCCCTTCCTGAGACGCAGCTTCTCAAGGATGTAAACATGATAGAGCGACTAAGCAGAACGACCTGCTAAAGAAAGAAATTAGTTGAATCCTTGCCTTGGGCTCTCAGTGTGGGGGGACTTACGTAAATGTGTTGCTGGATTGGCTAAGCGTATGCAAATGCTGGAAAATCATCCTTAGAAGTTTCTGAAAAGTTTAACAAGCGATGTTTTACCAGGCGCTGACATTTCTCTCCCCCGCCCGCTAAAACCGAGGTAAAAATGAGATTACCTTAAGTAACAGATGTCTGTGGAGGACATTTATATGTGCATGAAGGAAACATTTTTGATACCTATATATATTCTAACGAAATTACGTCTTGGTTCGATAGCATGACGTATTCTTTTCCTTTCACTTTGCGCTGAATTCTGCTTATGAACTTCGTTATACTTAAAAAATGCTTTGCTTCTTCTATGGAGGAGAATTGGGTTGCTTTCAAATCTTAAATGTAGACAATAAAAAGAAAGCTGTATTTGGTTTATGTGTAATAAACGATTTAAAAATTGCTTATTTCCGGTAAATTAAGTATCGCGCTGAGGGAGAAGATCAAAGACATACTTCGGTTTCTTTGAATTAGGCTCTGTTCGCGGATTTCTTCGAGATTTAAGAGTACATACTTCGTTGCATATGATGATAAGCGAATCCTTCTCGCATGAAATAGCATGCGGAGTGCATGGGTAGGTTTAAATATGATTCAATTATTAAAAGTCAAGAAAGTTGTCCGCTTTTAAATTTCACAAACATTGATTTTTTCTACGGAGACCACTATTGTGGTCAAATAAAATCTTCCTTTTGGGGTATTTATTTTTCTAAATCTTAAATTAATATTCAGAGATTTTGGGGTTGTTATGTTATTACAGTAACGTTAAACAGTGTTTACACAATTTTTGTTATTAAAACATAAAAATGTAATATTTATAAATATCGGGTTGGCTAATAAGTAATGAGCGTTTCAGTTTTTATTTTCTGGAAATTTCGGGTAAGGTCGAGAATGTTCTGTTGCAGGGGGTATATAAAGAGCGAGTCGTGAGCATGCCGTCAGTAACGTTTCGGTTGTCATTGCGTAAAGAACCACGAAAAAAATGAGTGATATTAAAACGCATATTCGGCACTGTTTATTATACGAGTACCAATCTGGGCATCCGGCTGCAGAAGCTGCTCGTAATATATGCCAGAGGATAGCTGATGATGCAGTCTCCGAGGCTACAGCAAAGCGATGGTTCCAAAAATTCCGCAAGGGTAACTATTCCTTGATCGATCAACCAAGGTCTGGGCGTCCGGTAGAAATAGATATAAATAAACTGAAGGCATTAATTGAAGAAGATCCTCGAAGCACTACGCGCAATTTGGCTCTTAAGCTCGGATGCTCTCATGGCACGGTGGAAAAGTATCTGCACGGTTTGGGGAAGACGTACAAATATGGTGTTTGGGTACCCCACCAGTTGAACAAAGATCAACTGACTTACCGTGCAGATATCTGTGCATACCTTTTATCGTTCCGTCGCACATTTAGCTGGCTAGACCATCTCGTTACTGGAGACGAAAAGTGGGTTATCTATATCAACCACACACGCAAGCGCCAGTGGCTGGGCCGCCACGAACCAGGTAAACCTACCCCAAAAAAAGATCCTCATACTCGGAAAGTGATGCTCTCGGTCTGGTGGGACATACATGGAGTAATGTATTGGGAAATTCTTCCTACTAATACCAAGATGACGGCAATAGTATACTGTAATCAACTTGAAAATCTAAAGCTTGAACTCCGTCGTAAACTTCCACAACATGACAAAATATTTTTCCTTCAAGACAATGCCCGGCCGCACATCGCTAAGAGTACCCGACTAAAGCTACTGGAGTTCAACTGGGAAATAGTGCCACACCCTCCATATTCGCCGGACTTAGCCCCAACGGATTTCAGTTTATTCCGGTCTCTCAGTAATCATTTACAAGGAAAAAGCTTCGATGATGAACATCAGTTGCAACAATACATAGATGAATTCCTCAAAGCAAAACCGGCGAAGTTTTACAGGGATGCCATCCACTCTTTGCCGAATCGTTGGCGGATGGTAGTAGATAACGACGGTGATTATATTGTTAACGATTAATAGTAAATTATTAAATAAATAAATACAAACATAAAGTCATGTATGTCGCTCATTATTTCTTAGCCAACTCGATATATTCGAAGAAAACTACGGACCAGCTAAAAATTTCTTCCTCAACGGCGAGCTTGATTTCCTCGTTTTGGTTGATTTTAAAACAAAAAGTCACTTCTTTAAAGTACAAGATTGTAGTAACTGTTAAGTGTAGCCATTTTTTTCTTTTTAACAAAATGGGTACTATTTTGTTTTTAAATATAAAAAAAACAACTACACTTAACTATAGATACACTGATTATGACAATTTCCGTGAAAAAATTTTTTCAATCGGACTGTTACCCGGCTTTTACATGGGTCAGTTCTACTAACACTGACGCTGAGTCTGACTAAAAGTATGTGCGCTCTTTATTGCAAAAAAAAAAAAAAAAAAAAACAAATATTTTAGCAAATTAAATTCTTTATCAAATTTATTTCTTTTTGACACTTAGGGTTTGGTCTAATATTCCTTTTTTCTGGACTTCCTTTTCTCTCCCCTTTATTTTCAATAATTTTAAAAGGGACCGAAAAATTGGAAATTCAGATAGTTATTCGCAATTACCCAACGCTCAAAAAAAAATTCCCCCCACTGCAGGTATAGCGACCTTCACAGTGCATGAAATAAAAAAAAACCAAAAAGTGTATTAAATCCAACCAAACTGTGCTTCCACGAGGATTTTCTTGAAATTAAAGCTGTTTTTTATTTTTAAGGTAATATAATTTAAACGCTCATATTAATATTTAGAGAACCATTTTTTAAATTAAGGACATAGACAAATTTTCAAATGATTTGAAAAATTAAAATTTCAATAAATATAAAAATAAACACAATTTTGTCTGTAAATCAATAGCTACTGAATGATCATATAACCACCAGAAATCGCGGTCCAAATGTCTAAACATCCTCAAACCATGGTTTTGAATGTTTTTTTTTTTTTGCTTTGGTTTTTACAAAATGGACATTTTGTACAGCAATGTAATAAAAAACTTCGGGTTAAATTGTCTATATTATAATTTATTGTATTTTCTAAAACAAAAAAAAAATTTGTAAAATCAGCAAAAGCAAATTGCTGCCAAGCAAAAATGTTTGAAGCAATCAAGAAAAGGAATAATTAATGAAATCACTTTTTATCTTCAAAAAATTTATGTAGCTTCTCACATCTTAACTCTGACCCAGCGGCCACCATGCCCGAGAATTTATAAAAAATTAAAATGCCTTAGGCGATTTTCTCCTTAGGATAAAAGCCTTTTACACTTTTGCTGGGATAATTTTTCAAAATGTTACGATGGCTTATCATTCCTGTGTAATCTATCCTTGTTTATTTCACGAGCACCTTTGAAGATTCCTTTTTCGCTTCTGTCCATTTATCATCAGAGGTTAACGACCCATTTACTTTCAATTCACGAAGGTACCTCTATGGGGTTGAATTCGCTTATCTAAAGAGATAAAAGCAAATTAGTAATGAACACGGGGTCGGGTAGTTAGCACTGAACAGGATTCAAATTCCAATCCTTGATAGGTACAAGTAATCTGATACATCTAATTATTATATCCACTTTTCCGTCCGACACCTGTTTGATGGTGTATTAAATATGCGCAAGGTATGTTTGAAAAATATTCCATCTATTTAATTCCTACATTATGCACATAATTTTATTGCATTTTGAGAGCATGGAACCAAATGAATTAATTTAGTGCAGATGTAGATTATAGATCTGTTGCTTAAAACAATTATACACGTCAATGAAATTTTAGTGGAAAAGGGAAATATTATTTTTATATGATTTTTCCACAGAATACGAGGCCAAACATGGAAATTTTATATCACGGATGAAAAAAAATGTAGTATATTTTAGTAATTTTTGAAAATTTGCTTAACAAATTTAAAATTTAAAATTCATAGAAAACTCCATAGGTTTTCAAGATAAATGAAATATAATTGAAAAGCACAACTAGCACTGTTTCTCGTTCACAAGGTTCTAGTTTCCGGCCACTGACTATTTCTGATATCGGTCACTGGCCATAACATGAAAACCTATTGACCCTACTGAGCTGACATTTGAAATGTATGTAGGTATACTGCCTATTAAGAAATAAAATTAATATTTTATAGAAAAATTACTGTTTTCCGAAATTTTGAGAAAAAAGTCACTAGAATAAATTTAGTTTCTTAGTGGAGGGCAATAAACAAAAGAAGTATACGTATAGTGAATAGTATATGTATAGTGAATTATCGTAAAACTTGTTTTATTGAGTTTTTAATAGTCAAAAATATAGAATTAAAAGTTTAAAAATCACACATATAACCTCGATTTCTAGATTGGACATTGTGTGTGTCCCGGTCGCTAGCGGAAAGTACAGGACGGTCAGGACGTAAATGTGAACAATCTTAAAAGCGTTTAACCCTCCGTCTACCATACCCCTGTCCTTAAAAAATCGCATTATATTCAATGTATATACTTATTTCATAAATGATTGACATTTATACTAGTTGCATGACATCTTGCACACACCCCACTTAGTACGGAATGGGAGTTTTAGTCACCTGGTACATCGAGGGTTAATGCGATTTTTTAAGGACTGGGGTATGTCATACGGTATGACCCCATACCCCATACCCCACCTGGTACACAGAGGGTTAAATAAAAAGTGTTTTTTAGACGCAATTAATTAAATCAAATTAAATTTCTTTTAGATAAATGATGGGTAAGCATCATATAACGTTTTTCGTGTGTGGCTGTGTAAAATGCAGTGTGTAGTAATGCGTTTATAGAAAAGTTTTGTGATAAAACATTTTTGTGAGGTACCTGGAATTTTCCAATTTCCCCCCCAAATTTTCTATCACTTTTGCCTTTTTTTAGTACTACCTATTTCTAGCAAAATTTTCCACTTCGTTCCTCTAACAAAAAAGATAACGAAAAAAGGCTTGAGTGACTCCTCGTGTTGTAGATACTATTTGGTTCAAATGTTCAGCATAAGGAGGAAGCACAAGCCGATCAAACAAACAAAATCGGAAGTCAATGCAGTGCAAAACGTAACACTTTTTGTTGCAGGGCTTCTAAGTTATCAATATGAATGTACAGCAGGACAGTTTTGGCAACCATACTCTAGCATAGATCTCACAAGAGGTTCATACATGACCTTCACGTATAAGGATCAGGAAATTCATCTGTCTAACGCTTAACAAGACTAAGCATTGATAAAGCTTTATTGATTATATAATCCAAATCAGGAGTGGCCAACCCAATTGATCTTGCCGGCCACTTTGGACACGCATCATAACTCTGCGGGCCACATAAAATTATAGATCCCCATATTACATTAGAGAGAGCCAAGAACTCGAATAGCTGAAAAGCAAGTGAACAACTTCTTAATAGTCGACTGGGGTTCTATGGGGTCGGCTCACGATATGCTGTTTTTCACTACTTTTGACATTATAAAATAATTATATTCTGTAAAAGTGTGATGAATCAATCTCGTGGGGCGGAAAAATGTTCAAGAAGAAAAAATTTAAAAATCAAACATAATTAAATCTCAAAGAAGGAATATGTTAAGAAACTTGCAGGGTGGAAGAAGTATGTACTTAAAAATATAAAGGATACTGAGAAAAAAATGCATGTAATTTGATCCAAGGATCTTGTACCATTGTCACGTTTGCACTTTAAATTCCATCCCGTTGTTTTGAATATATGATTTTTAATTTTTGTTGATGTCATTTAAGTTATTAATTATATAATATATATTTTTATTATTGTGAGGTCAATCGTTTGGGTAATTTTTCAGTTATGCTGCGGACAGATGAACAAATACACACACAAACATGCATGTTGTCAAAAAACTGTAATAGAATTTTCATACGACCAGAAGAATTAACTAACCTAAAAACTAGGAGACAAGAAACAAAAGAAATATTTTGATTATGAAACCGACACAATTTTGCTTTAATTGTGAATTATACATCCTCATTAATAATTGCTTTGTGAGTAGTCCACCCCTCAGGACTAGAACAGGCCAACACGTTATAAATTGCAATAAAGCAGTCAAAGTCATAGTACAGGCTGCACAGGGTTCTTTTTAAGGTACGAGAAGGACCCAATAAAGCACACCGGGATGGGTCACATAGACTTGCATGCGATATTGTGGTTGATGCACTTAGCCAATTTGTACTATACATTTTGCAGAATTATTTCGTCTTTAGCATTTTAGAAAGGTGAGCAGGGGTCAATTTATGGTTCGTTACCATTTGAATGTTAACTAAGGCAACTTCGGACATACCAGCCACTTCTGTTCCTGTGAATGGATTTTATGTAAATATCACTGTGTCGCCTTGCATCCCTTCTATGTATTGATTTAAGTTGTCCAGCATGCATAGCTGCATTTGCCGTTTTATCAGTTTATGGGCCCAGCAGAGGATAACATTTGAAAGTGGAATATTCATTAGATGTAATTTCCACAGGTGATATGTAAATTAACCAGCCCGTGAATCTAGCTATTAACGGACAACTAATCGATTTATATGCGATTTGGCCTTACAGAACAGCGACTTTGCCATAATTTAGATGTGTCTCTACTTGTACACGTTTGAAATTCACCTCACTTTTTGTGCAACTCTGTGAGAAACATAACGAATCAACGGATAGAATGGTAGATACATATGTATATTTGTGTGTTTAGAGTATTGTTAACATAACAGCATATATTGGCTAGAATAAAGGATAAGGAGATTGTTTGTGGCCAATACTGGATGTTCATCTCCTTTGCTAACTTACTTTGTTGCCGTCGATGGCCTACCAGAACGATTGCAACAGTTGCAACGTTTAACCATTTTATTATACTGGCGATTTTGTTACTTTCTAAACCACTGTATCTTCGCGAAAAATGAACGGAATTGGACGAATGAAAGGTCATTTTTAAACTTGAATCGTCTAATTTGTAGGCCGTATAGTATGAAATGATCCCTTAATTTTTTGTGAAGATTAGTGGCTTATATTTTAACTTTAATTTTTTCTTATAGAACTGTTTTTAGGAAATTGTCCTGCGATTTTGTTCAATTGAGCTTGAGTTTCCATAACTCGTACACTAGTGACCGTTTCTAGCTAGCAGTTACTGTTTATTTTTGTCTACAATAACACTTTAATTCCTCAATTAATCGCTTCACTCGATAACTTCCTTAAGTAGGTATTCTGGTTTAGAATTTGGAAAAAATCAATTATTATTTTTTTGCATATTTTTTAAGTATAGACTTTTAAGAATATATCTTCGAAAGGAAATTTTAAAATTCCAATAATTTACGGACTTATAGCTATTTTAGTGACGTGGCAATTAAGCCCGTCACACCGGAGCTCAAAACTTTAAACGCGTCTTTCTCGAAACAGTTTTTACATCGCGGTTGACATGATATCTCAAGTTCTATTCAACCGATTAACTTCAAATTTTGCACCAGCTTTTAATACATAACTCTTTATTGTCCCTACCAGATTGATGTCAAAATTATTTTTTATTATTTTTAAAAATTAAATTATTATAAAAAAAATAGTTGACAAATGAATTTTTTTATTCAGACAGCCGGTATTTTGCGATAAAAAATTTTTCCGTTTCCTCCGAGGTGGGGACGATAACGACATTCTTACTAATGAAGAATATTGTTTTAAATTTGTTTTCAGGTGATAACAAAGGCTGGAATCGTGTCAACCAGCACCTCACCTTTTTATTACCCCCTTCCCTTTACTAGCTTATGAACTATTTATAATTATATTTGTTTTCAACTCAAATACTCATACTCATACTCTCAAAGAATCAATAAATTTGTTGTAAATAAATGGATATGAAAAATGTTTTTTTTTTTTTTTTTTTTTTTACGAGCTCAAAAGAAGGCCTAAAATGTATGCGTCTAGACCAGAATACCCCCTTAATGCAAATGACTGCACTTTAGCTGAAATCGCCCTTTGTATACAATTTTTATACCTCTTTTTTAACCATTCTAGGAAGGATTTTATGAAATTTACCTGCTTAAACCAATGTGGAAGATTCCGTTACTTAATTCATGGAAAAATCTTTTTATCAGACTTCATCAGAAATGCATATTACACATTATAAATTGAAAATGTGTTATAATTTTCAAGTGTTTCTAATTCATTAACCAGCTACTGTATAGCTAGTAATTCAAGAATTTCTTGATTTCAACGGATTTTAATGAAAATTGGTACAATGATTGTGGCGGGCAGGAACAAGTATGCCAGGAGTTTACTATTCGAATTATAATTTTAAAAAAAATAGAATCGAGTAAGCTTTTAGAAAAAGTGAAAAAGGAATTTTTGTTTAAAAAAGTTCATTCTAGGAAAAACCGTCTTGTGATTAAAATCAATTCCAAAATTAATAAAATTTTAATGTGATTTCTTAAATTTTTAATTTATGGTTAGAAGAAAGAAGATATGAAATAATCGTTATATGCATCAAGAGTTTTCATCTTCTATTCTACTTTTGAATAAATCTTCATCTTCTACACTGGTGACCCCGACAAGCAACAGCATCCCATCAATTAACAACAACGTCTCTTCAAACACCAAGTCGCAAGCCATCCACCCCTAGCTGAAGAATCAAGCTCATTCACAATATTATTATACGAAGGGAACGTTACGAAAAAACGAACATTTTAACGCCCTATCATCAGCAAATTATACCAAAACCAATACCCTTTCAGCTACATTATGGGAACATCCTTATTCGACAGCGATTTCAACCACCTCCTCCAGGTCCGCATCTCATTCGATTCAACCTCATAAAAGGACCACTCAACATACTTATCAACCTTACAGTCTCAGGCACCAATGTTCGATCAACTAGTTTCTTTTTGGAAATTTATTTTTTGTGGTATTTGTTCTTGCCCACCTACAGCTCCCCGTCACTTCTTAGTTCTTAGCACTTTTTATCGGATGAAACTTAGATCCTTATGTAAATTATCTCTTTTATCCGATAACGATACATATTATCGTTAATTGCCAATTAACTGGAGGCGGGGTAATGTGGCGGGCAGGAACAAGTATGCCAGGAGTTTACTATTCGAATTATAATTTTAAAAAAAATAGAATCGAGTAAGCTTTTAGAAAAAGTGAAAAAGGAATTTTTGTTTAAAAAAGTTCATTCTAGGAAAAACCGTCTTGTGATTAAAATCAATTCCAAAATTAATAAAATTTTAATGTGATTTCTTAAATTTTTAATTTATGGTTAGAAGAAAGAAGATATGAAATAATCGTTATATGCATCAAGAGTTTTCATCTTCTATTCTACTTTTGAATAAATCTTCATCTTCTACATGATTATTTTGAGGCCACAAAATTTGAGTATTATCAACATTTTCAATTCCACGATTGCGGATTCAATAAGGCTGCCAATATTTCTCGATTTCAACGGATTTTAATGAAAATTGGTACAATGATTATTTTGAGGCTACTAATTTGGAATATTATCAAAATATGCAAATCAAAGATGGCAGTAACAATTTGGCGGCCAACATTACTCGATTTCAACGGATTTTAATGAAAGTACAAAGATTATTCTGAGGCTACTAATTTTGAATATTATCAAAATTTGCAAATTCAAGATGTCGGATCCAATATGGCTGCCAATATTTATCGAATTCAACGGATTTTAATGAAAATTGATCCGATGATTATCTTGAAGCTCATGAAATTGAGTATTATCAAAATTTGCAATTCCAACATGGTGGATCCAATATGGTAGCCAATATTTCTCGATTTCAACGGATTTTAATGAAAATTGGTCCGACGATATTTTTGAAGCCACCAAATTTGAATATTATCAAAACTTGCAAATCCAAGCGGATCCAATATGGTGGTCAATATTTCTAGATTTTAACGCATTTTTATGGAAATTGGCACAATGATTATCTTGAGGCCACTGAATTTGAGTATTATCAAAATTGGCAATTCTAATATGGCGGATCCAATATGGTAGCCAATATTTTTCGATTTCAACGGATGTTAATAAAAATCGGTACTAATTTTGAATACTATCAAAATTTGCAAGTCCATGATGGCGGATCCAATATGGCTACCAATATTTCTCGATTTCAACGGATTTTAATGGAAATTGGTCCGTTGATTGTTTTGGAGCCGCTAATTTTGAATATAATCAAAATTTCCAAATCCAAGATGGCGGATCCAATATGGTGACCAAGATTTCTCGATTTCAACCAATTTCAATGAAAATTGTTACTGTTTTTGAATACTATCAAAATTTGCAAATCCAAGATGGCGGATCCAATATGGCGGCCAATATTTCTCGATTTTAACAGATTTAAATAAAAATAATTTTGAATATTATCAAAACTTGCAAATCCATGATAGCAGATCCAATATGGCGGCAAATATTTCTCGATTTCAACCGATTTTATTGAAAATTGGTACAATGATTATCTTGAGGCCACTGAATTTGAGTATTATCAAAATTTGCAAATCCAAGATGATAGATCCAAGATTTCTCGATTTCAACGGATATTTGAATAATTTAGTTATTATATTGGCTAGTCTGAATTAAATTATTAGTTGAATGTACATATATATAATATTGTCCATTATATATCGACTGACATTATGACATTACTTTTATTATTCAACAGTATATGTATGAATACTTATATTCGACTTGTATAAAATAAATATATTAGAATTCAATCAATCAATCAGTTCATTTTTCAAATAAAAATATTATTTATATTTACAGAAAAAGAATATAATTTGAATAAGAAAAATATAACTGTCGAATTTTATCAATTTTAATAGTTTATTAATTAAATTTTTTTATTTTCCAATTTTATTAGTTCAAGTTTTCACTTCTGTCTACCGTCCCGCGACGGTACTATGTTTTTTTTGTAATACTTTTCTGGACTTACATTGCAAGACAAGTATAAAATTTATAAAAGTAAATTCAGGATTGTAAAGCGGGCAAGTCCATACATCATCAAAATATTTTATTTTGGAAAACCGCGATACATTTTATTTTTGATCGCTATATTTTAAAAATATAAATATATAAAATAAAATATTTCAATGATGTTTTTTTGATGTTTTACTTATAAATTTTCTTCATTAAATGATATCAGATTTTATAAGTTTTAAATGATAAATTTATATTATTAATTTGATGATGATACTCAACATTATCAAATGATTGGCAACATTTTAAAGGTCAAATTAATATTGTTTAAGATTACGATGATATTAAACAATATAAAATCCTCTTTCACATTTAAGATGTTTAATTAGCATTTGTTACTGTAAACTGATATTATTTTTAGCTGTTGATATTAAAAATATTAAAAAGTCACATTTTCCT
This sequence comes from Dysmachus trigonus, assembly GCA_949715965.1. NCBI lineage: Eukaryota > Metazoa > Arthropoda > Insecta > Diptera > Asilidae > Dysmachus > Dysmachus trigonus. Next base: position 41,945,206 of record OX454322.1, on the reverse strand, counting down.
TGTCGGCTGAAAATTATAGGTTCAAAATATCAATTTTATGGCGTGGAAGCTAGCTTCCTTTACGCTTTTTCTTTTGATCACCTTTTTTAATTGTTTCCCTTATTACCTCTAATTGCAAAAAGGGAAACTGTTGCGCGTTTTGTTGCCGGTTTGTTAATGTAAATAGAAATTGTATAAATATTCATGGAAACTGCTGCAGCATATCGTCGCAATCCGAATAACATTATTTGCGGCAAAGACATAAAACGAGTCGATATATGGTATGTACGTTCGTACATAGGGTACGACTAGAAGGGGGTTAATATGCTAATAAGTAATTAATTGAAACCTCACTTAAGGGAAGCAAGTGGGGGGTCCTGCAAAGGATTTTTGCTCAGATGTCTTATTATATTTCCTCTAACTATATGCGTGTCTCAGCCCGTCTGTATGTGAGGTTAAGCAGTTGAATGTACAATCCCACCTCTGCGTATGATTAATGGGGGTTCATAACTGGTATTACGTTTTCATTTCAAAGAAGAAGAAGCGTAGGGCCCCTCTGCCCCTGCCTCCACTTAGACTCGGATTGCATGCTTAAGGTATTATTTAGCGGGACTAAAACCTAAGCCATTCCGTGATTAAAGTTTTTGGGAATCTTCTACTGTACCTTATAAAAGCTGAACTTGATTTCGTGTAAAGCAGGTGTTTACATACCGAAGAGGGTCATTTGCGTTATCCCAGGTCGCCACATGTGGACCTAGTCATAATAGGAGAACATGCGACAAAACTTATAGTTGTCGACCGGATGGTTCTAATGGACACCTAACGGGTATACATATAAAAAGCATTAAGGCGCGCCGTAAAAACTATCTCAACTCAGCTGGATGATGAAAGTCTCCCTTAAAGCTAGCCTAACATTTCGGCAGGTGAATACTTTAAGTGATTACACGAGAGTGTGAGCAGTTAACGTATAGAAAAGTTTTGATAGCGTTTTTAACTGGGCAACAGTCCACCTATGAAATTAAAATAGTGCAGAAGACAGTTCTGATGGACAATTCGTGTTCAAGCAGAATACTTTTGTGCTTGAATTCTTCATTATTTTCATATAATGGGTTTTTGCAAGGGAAGGTTACTTGCAGTTAATTACTCCATTTAACTCAGTAAGTAAACGCAAATTGCTTTTAAAACAAACTACCGCTAAAATTTCAATGCCTTTTTTGTTTTTTCAGGTAGAGAGAAAAGTTCAGATAGATGCTTAGCTTTTTATATGTCTTCTGTAATGTTATTATCATATATTGCAGTAGATGAATCGAAAGCTTTTAAAAGTAATGGCATTGATTTAATGTTTCTGCTTTTATCCAAAATTCATGCTTAATCAAATTTATAAACTTCCTCAAATTCATTAAGGGCGAATTTATGTTTATAATGAAGGCTATGAAATATATCGTAAAAGTACAGCCGAAATGATGTTACAGAGTTTTGTCGTTTTGTGTGTATTATTTTGTAATGAGAATTGCTTCTAAGATGAATTTACACTGCATCTGCAAGTTGGATTCCGTTGATGTTTAAATCTTTTGGATTTGGTAATGTTTCGAACATATACAAAAATTGAATAGATAGTATATTTAATTAGTTTAACCGTTGCGATTATCCAGCAATTATCATTAAATGGTTAAGTAAGGATGTTCGGATTTACGTATCCATATTTAAATTATTTATTTTAATTTTTATTTGAACTCAAATTTGAAAAATCAAAAAATGCCACCACATAAAACTGAATTGTAGTTAACAAAAGTTCTTTGTTTTCAATCCACAATCTTGCAATGTATGTAAGGAAATAAATTTGCGTATCTAAGAAAGCCATTACTTGAAGTTATTTTCAATTCTAAGCGCTCAGCGGATTTGTGTGAATAATGTAAATGGGTCCTTTTTTCTCATTTTATAAAAGTTTGATATAGTTTCCACTTTGGCGGCAATTTAAACACTTTTTGTAGCATTATTTTTTGTTAAAAGAAAACAATGCCCATTTAAATCTTTTACAAAACTAGTTAAATATTAAAAACTATTATCAGTCCTTCGAAAATTGTTAAAATTTCACATTAAAGATATTGCTTAAGTTTTCTAGATTCAATCTTTCACCGATAAATTCTTCTTAATGGTGTCAAGTTTACTTAGTGAGGAAATTTATTTTGATTATTTATTTATTTAGTCTACTATTTACACAGTAATTTTATAGACTGAAATTCAAAAATTCAACTCTAACCAGAAGAAAATCTCATTCCAGATACATTACATTATTTTTGAACTCAGACCTCGAAATTTAAGCTATCATAGAAAAAATTAAATTTATTAATATATCTGCAGCTCGTTTTTGTTATTTCGATTGAGAAAATTCTCTATTCAATGACGTCAAACATATTGATCATCATAATTAAGTTGATTCACTTCTGTATGTATGTACTAGTGAAGAAAGACATCGTGAATTGTGTGGGGTGAAAACTAACATTCGCATTTGACACAAAACCTCAGTAGTGTAGAATGTATGGTAAAAATACAGTGGTAGAGAATGGCGTCAATGGGTAGAGTATAGGTCAGTACAATATTAAAAATAACAACTAGCACGTAGTTATTTGATAGACGTCTGATTTCTAAAGCGGTCGGAATTAGGTTAAGCGGTGGTCGGTATTAGGAAACGACAGTTCTTGTGGTCGGAAATAGGGACATCTGACCTCTTTACTTCATGCTAGTTTAAAATGTTATTTTATTACACTTATACTTAGTACTATAACAACATTTTTTTGTAATTCTTAGATCACTTTAATTTCAGAATTTGCCCTTCTTGATTGATTTTAATATATTAGTCGCTTCGTTTAGGGAAAATAGATTAGGAAGGAGTATGGTGGTCGGAACTAGGCCACTTTACGTTATGTATGGACTCTTTACTCATTTGTTTGTTGGAAAATTAATGCCTGAATAACAAAAAATTTTGCGATAACTTCGAGGCCTTAACTTTTCTCGAAGGGGTGGTCAATTCTCATCGAGACCAACTTTTCTAGACATATTTTGAATTGCTCGACACGATACAATAAAAAAAAGTGAGAAACATTATTATTATTGTTATTTTGCAATATTATGTAAATAAATACCTTTCTCACATCATTTTTTTAAAAAACGACTGATTTAGTGGGGAAAAAGCAACTTTTTACCGCAATAAATTACATAAAACGTGTTATTAAGACTTAAACTTAAAAAATATGCAGGCATTTTTTTGTTAAATATATTTTCATAATTCAAAATGACGGATCCAAGATGGCGGACAATTTTTAACAAAATTTTCAATTTCTTCGAAAAAAAAACGTGGGTATCTGGAGTTTTTGGGGTCACTGATTACTGATTAAATGCCTGAATATTTTTTAAGTTTAAGTCCTAAAAACACGGTTTATGCACTTTATTGCAGTAAAAAGTTGGTTTTCCCCACTAAATCAGTCGTTTTTCAAAAGAAAAATGACGTGAAAAAGGTATTTATTTATATAATATTGCAAAAAAAAACAATAATAATAATTTTTTTTCACTTTTTTTTTTTGGTTGGATCGTCTCGGGCGACTCAAAATATGTCTAGAAAAGTTAGTCTCAATGAGAATTGACCACCTCTTCGATAAAAGTTAGGGCCTCGTAGTTACCGTAAAATTTTTTTTTTATTCAGGCATTAATGGGTTAAGATTGACTATTAGTTCTCGTTGTTAGTGCAGCAATGTGCCTAAGAAACCCAATTTACCATGATACCCAAATCGTATTTATATTCAAAAACTCTAAATCTATATCAAGGCCGTGTTGCTAAGGATACCTTTCAAATTGTTTTGTTAAGTCCACTTACTTTCATAAGGCCTCTCAATTCTAGTTCAATTTAATTAAATTAAGAAAACTTGCCGGGCATAAATATTGTCATTTCTCTCATTCTATCGAGCTGAGTGCCGCAAGAGATAACTAGGCTCGACGGCATCCAAAGCCAAAATTAAAAGCTTCAGCCTCGGCATTATGAAAGTCTTCGTAGATTGATGCCTTGTCAAGTCAAAGAGACATTGAGGGATTTTAAATTGAATGAATGTAGGTGCTGCCGACACAGCCCGACTGATTGCTCTTCTTTCAATTTTCCCTTAAAAGTATTTACTCAGGGGCTGTCTCATTATTTTGTCTATTATGATATCAACGATGGGAGGATCTTACGTATTTTCTTACGCTAGACGCTAAGTGCTGCGACGACAGAATTCCCGGAAAGTGCTCAATCAAAGGGGCATTACTACAAAATCTCGTTACTTCTATTGCTAGCGAATGGCGCACACGTTTTCTTGAAAGGCGATGCCTCAGGTGGAGGGTGGCAGGTATATCAGCAGGGAAATAAATTTCACCTAAAAATAAATACAGCTTTTCTGTAGTTTTTCTTTGATTTATATTTCTCTCTTCGGAAGCGCTTATTATCACCATTCGACAGTTGCTTATAGAGATGGAAAGTTATAAAGCATCTGATATTTTTCTAATAAATTTTCGATTTCCCATGAATAACTGCAATAAAGTGAATGCTTTATATGTTTACAGAATTCCACTTGCTTTGATAATTTCTTCGGAAAAGTACTTTATTCCTTCGTTGGTTTTTCAAACCGTTCGAAATCTTTATGTAATGTGTGCAATTTCAGATAAGTACTGCTTTTCCATTGAAAATTTAGATTTACAACTTTTACAAAATGTAAATGTACTATACATAATTTAAAATAAGTAGTAAGTAATATAGAGCTCAATTAAAATCAACAACGATACAAAGAGCGCAATATTTGTGCATTTCCGCAGGTTTTCTGTTTGACTTTTGAAACTAATATGAGTATCTCGAAAAATAGAGAAAAATCATCAACTTTTTTAATGTTTTGATAGTTAGCTGTACGTATTGAGAATTGCTGCACAGGATTTAAATTAATAATTAATTTTGCATACACTGATATGATTTTGAAATAAATCATATCGTTAATATTTATCCTTATAAAAAAAAAATATATATATACATATAAGTAACTCATTAATAATTTATTTATCAGTTGAGTAGCCTATATGCAAAACCCGCTATATGCAAGAAAAGTTAATATTCAGTTAATGGTGGAAATATTAACCTTATGTCTTCTGCCATCTGAAAAACAATATTTTGTGCTGCAAAAAGATCTGAAACTCTTTTGAAATAAGACGAGAAAAATGCACACTCTAACATATCTGTGAGAACTTTTACACGTTTTCTTTGAATAACTCAAAACTTTTTATAAAGCATATAGCGCGTTTTGCATATGGGCTACTCAGTTACAAGCTAAAAATACACATATAGGCGTAATGCTGACCAACAAAAAAAAACCAAGGATTATTTGTAGCCGCTTTTGAATCATAATCATTATATACATACATTCAGATCAAAAACAGGTTTCTCTCTTTTTAATCGACGAAAAAAAAGGAGGAGGTTCTCAAGTCGACGCGTATATATATATATATATATATTTTATATCTGACCAGGCATAACTTTTTACAGAGTAGTTTTCGATTTTGATGATTTTAATTTTTTATTGGATAGGGAAGTTGATCGAAGTGACCCTCAAGGTCATTTAGAGGTCAAGTTGATTTTTTTTAAATGGGGAGGCGTTCCCCTGGCACCAGAAATGGAAATTGATGTTACCTTCAGAGGTCAAAGGTTCAAGTTGCTCAAGGTCACAGCTGAACGTAGAATTGTCCGCTCTTTTTATTTCCTCGGTCAAAAATATAGGTTCCCATTCGAGAAAGTCAACATGACCTTGAAATGACCTAGAAGATCATGGCCTAGGCCAGGGTCAAGGTCAAATCTGAGGCCGCCTTTGAATAGCCAGGGAGAAATCCTAAAAATGTTGTCTACACCCTTTTTCCCCAAAATGCATTCCGCGCTCGCGTGGGCAGTAATTGGGATGGGGGACGCGTAATGGAAACGCACACAGTTTTGTTACAGGTTTGGCATAATCACAAAATTCGCTATTTTATTAGAAAAAATTACAACTACAAAAATAGTAACTCGCCAGCCGACGTACGCTTCTTTGTACCCCCAAACAGAGGGTGGTTTTTTGTGATAAAAATATTTCATATTTAAGAAAAAAAAATTGTTTCCCAGTTATTTTGATGCGATCTTGCCGATTTATACTTATATTGAAAAGTAATTGAAAAACTACCCCATCTTGATGGGTGAAAAAGGGAGTGATTTTTCACCTCACTTATAATCATTTTTCATACAATTACCAAAACTATTATTATAAAATTTATTTTCGAATTTTTAAAAATCATCCCCTTTTTCACACCGCGGGAGGGATAGTTTTTCAACCTAAATTGGCAAGGTTGCATCAAAATATATTAAATGAGGTAAAAATTTTTTTTTAAATATTAAAAAATTTTTTTCCCAAAAAACCACCCTCACCTGTATTTCATCCCTTGTTTATGGGTGAAAAAAGGGTTGAAGTTATGCTTATTATACAACTTTGTTTCAAAATCAAATTATATAATATTTTAATCCATAAAAATATATTCAGAAAAGTGTTGTTAATTTTTCAGAAAAATACGCCTATTTCATCCCTTACTAGGGGTTGGTAGTTCAATCATATTGCATTATAAGTGAAAATTGTTTCTTTTATATCAAAATAAGTAAGAACATACCGTTATTGAGCTGTGTGCACGATTTTTTTGTACGTTTGTCCAACGATGTTTTAATTAAACGATATTTCTTCACTTTACATCCCATTTTCACCCCTTAGGAGGGGTGGTATCTAAAAAATAACACCGGAATTTAAAAGAACAGCTCATTTTACTTATAGGGTAGCATTATTTTTACTCTAACTGGTCGAAAAGATATTTTTTTCTTCGATTGTACCAAAAAAGTACCTTTGGCGTTAATGGGTTAATACAAAAATCTTTATATGATATAACCTTAAATAATTTTTTTTACCGGTGCCGATTTTAATGAAACTCTGTAAAATTAATCTACACGTCAAAAATAAACATGTGCCATTTATGGCCATTCGTAGGACACTGCCCATACATTTTTGCCCATCCTCCTTTATAGGATTTTGTTTCATTGAAAAAGACGTAGGAGTGCACTTATTTATACTTAAAGGCAGAAAATTCGAATCGTAAGCATAAATAAGAATTTTCGAACGGGAAAGAATATAACCCACGTCATTAATAAATTAAATAAAAAGAAGAGGACCCAAATGACTTCCCTGTGGGACTCCCGGGGAATTAAAACGACTTCCCCAATTCCACAACCGGTCAGTATTATGCACTCTATTAGGAATCTTTTTAAGAATTTTACCTGTAAACGTGTACCATTGCACAATTTGGGTGGATTAAGGTTCCATAATAAAATAATAATAGACCCTATTTTTTAAAACCAATTTATGTGGGGACAATCCAGAGGGCTGCAAGGAATTGAGAAATTCTGTTGGGAAATGAACAGTCTCTTTCAGGTCGAGCACAGTGTCTACAGAGTAGTATGTTTGTGTCAGTGCACTGATCTTCGAGAGAATCAAGTCATTTACCTTACCTACTTGATCGTTAGTAGGTGACAAAATAGCTCTCTCCTTGAACCAAGGAGTAGTCTTAGAACTTATATTATTAATTTTGGTATAAACATTGTCGACCAATTCTTGAAGGCCATTTACTAAAAAGCGGGTTTTCATTGCCAAGATTAACTCTTCCATTGTTTTGTAGCATCTGATCATTTCCTATTTTGAGCAACAACTCTGCAAAATGCCGATTTTTACGTGCAGACAACGAAACTCTCTCTCTTGTTTAACACGTTGACGCTGGCGCAGTTTTTTGAATTTCACTTTATCGGGCGGCAGTAAAAATCGTATTTTGCTTTATCTGGCGACGCCTTGCACAAAATGTTTTAAAAAAACCCATAAAAACAAATAAATATGTAAACACATTAAGTCTATTATAGCCTACGTAAAAATAAGCTCTTCAATTTTTCAATTAAAAAAAACATTTAATGTAATGTGACCCACCGATGGTACACGCCGCCAGATGAACCAGTCGCGTGTGAAGCACCGGTGGTACATGCCGGGTTGAACGTGTCAAGCAAATTATGCCAACTTACGCCAGCCGGCCGGCCAACTGTTTCGCTGTAAGTGTTTTTTTTTTTTGGTTGCGTGTAATTTTGAATCTGTGATATCTGTGGAGAATTAATACTGAATTGGAGAAAATAGCTTCGAAAATAACCTAATATTTTTTAATTAATATTTTAAAGATAAAAATGGTTACTTTGAGTTAACCTTAGGAGATAGAAAGTGCTCGAGCTAACATAGGGGCTTATTTGTTGTGTTTGCTCAGTGATATTGTGGGCTATCCTGGATTTAACTATGACTCCTTTCGCTGTCACTTTTAATCAGATCTTTATACACCACAAAGAGTTTTTGTATAGTGCCTGAATTGAAATAAAAGACTTATAGTATGTTGAGATTATTTAATTAATAATTGACATTTATAATCATCTGCACACATGGACAATTTGCCTTCTTGAATTTTGTGTAATCGTCGAACCACTGTAGGCAAATTAAAGCCATGCTCGTTAATCTTCCGAGCCGGATTTTCATTATAGTTCTTCTCCAAGCTCAAAATTTCCGGCTTTAAGGGCCGAAATACAATACGAGCTTTTACGCTGACTAGAGCCTTAACCAATCAAATCCAATACGGCAGCACACTATTGCATCTCGGGTTTTTACGCTGACTTTGATCTTGAAGCTGGCTAGTGTCATTTCTGACAGCTATCTTTTAAACGTGAGATGTGGCAACTGAGTGTTTTTTTTCTTAAAAAATGGAGAAGAAAATTATAGAAATGGTAAAGATGAGGCCGTACTTGTGGAATGTAAAGGATAAATGTAATAAAATGCTACTTTTAAAGGATTATTTTTATATTATGACAAATGCCAAGCTGTTATGTAGTTTTGTTTTACAGTACTTTTCCGCCAGCGATATGTCTAAAGCCCACTAAAAGCTCGCTGAGAAAGCGCCAGATGTATTTCATCCCTAAAATTGTTAAACTACTTTTGAGACTTACTTTGTTTAATGCAAATGTCTTTTACAGCAGATTTTCTTTCAGAATGCAGTGACGATATGCGAGATATAACTTGCAATTTGTAAACAATAAACTCTTTAACCCTAGAAAGATAATCATATAGAAACTAGCGTAAAAGATAATCATACGTCTGTCAGACGTACCTTAGTTAATTAAGATTTTTTAGTAAGCCTACGGAAGTATTATCATGCCTTATAGGTTGAAATAATTGTTTGTATTCTATTTAAGGAAATAAAACGATAAAATAGCAATAATAAAGTTTAATTGACAAATTATAAACAAAAATCGTAAACTTCTTTACAAACAACTACAACGAAATTTAATTTCACGATACGTCTCGCGGACGTAGATTATCTTTCTAGGGTTAACACTTTAATGGCCGCACGTCTGCGCAGTTAAACTTCGCCAGAGGTCGGCAATATTTTTTTGAAGAATTAATTATGAAATATAAAAAAGCCAGTTGTTTGTATTATGTTATCAGTCTGTAATCGTACAGAAATAATCACACTGTACATGTTGTGTTACCGGCCAATAATAGTCGGCGATAGCATCACACACATGTTATGTGATCGGCCACTAACAGTTGTTCCGGCTATCACACACATGTTGTGTGAGCGGCCATTAAAAAGTTAATATAGACTAATTAACATAACAAAATAGAGTAATAGTAGTAAAGTATAGAGATACAGTAAATAAATGAATTTCGTTACACCCATCGCATTCTCATTATAAGCCTAAACTAGTTTATCTTATGATTGTTTTAGTATCTCCGAAAATATTGTGAAGCATATTTCTCAAGGGAGCAAATACCTAACAAGTTTAAACCAATCGATTTTTATATTTTGTAAAATGGATGATGTTATACCTTTCTGAAATCTGCAAGGTACTATTACCGTCTAGAATATTCAAAAAATTTATTTTTTTTTCTACATTTTTAGATTCTTTATACCTTCAATAATAACTGTCTAAAATATTAAATCGAAATTCGAAGTCAGTGCCGAGATATAACGACTCAATTGAAGCGCGCTCTCGGCTGTTCTATGTTCTAAATAAACTTTAAACGCGTTTTTCTCGAGTTTAGGTTTTTTTAACTGGCGGACAGTTAATCTTCGGATCTACTGGGCCGATTTTAATAAACTTTGAGGCATTTTGTTCGTTGTTATATCCTGTGTGATAGTTTACCACAATTTGACCAGAAAAAAAATATATAAAATTTTTGAGCCTGAAAAAAGGTCGAAAAAAGAGGCGATTTTTGAAAAAAAATTTCAAATGTCCGCAATTTTTTTATTTTTAATAATTTTTCAATTTTTCTGGTAAACTATCACGTAAGAGCACTTCCTTTTTGTAACTCTTTTTGAATTTGATGTTTCAGACTTACCGTTCCAGAGGTTAACTGTCCGCCATGCAGCAGTGTTTTTTTGAGAAGAAAATTTGAGCGCCCTCTATTAAATGTACAATTAATAGAAAATAAAAAAAAATTTTTTTTCCGTAATCTTCAAGAACTCTTTAATACTGTAAAAAAAGTTTGATAACCATATATAATAAAGAAAGTGAAAAAAAAAATTGTTGAATATATGTTATTTTTTAGCATTCTAGACGGTAATAGTACCTTAATTAAGCAATTTTTTGAATTGTTTTCCCATCATTGCCTAGTACATTTTTTTTCACCAGTGAAGGTCAAAGTATAGTCAAATAATTTTGAACAGCAAAAAAAAAAAAAAAATTTAATTATTTTTTTTCGCAACGGTCTTGTGTTAGTAATAAAAAATGACATGCTTACCAGGTAAGGCAACTTATCTAGAATATTTTAGTAAAATACAAAAAATGAGAACATGTCTTTTTATGTGCAACAACTAGTCAATAATCTGACAAAAGGTAGTGAAAATTAAATTTTTCATGAAAACGCAAATAGTATCTCGAAAACGGTGAGGTTTTCAATAAGGTCATATTTTGATATTCTAGTAGGTCATGACCCAAGCTACCATCCCCTTAATTTTGGCGCACTATTTCCTGGACACCCTGTATAATATGTACGATCATAAAATCATACGTTTAACCAACAAGAATACACTTGATTGAATTGCTACAAATTTTATTGTTTTTTATGCATCCAAAGTGCTGTGTAGATAAGCGATTTTTATATACATAATTAGTACTTCATATGTACATCTTATATGCGAAAGAAATTAGTTTAATATTTCTGTTAGTTTCGTTGTTCAGTTGATTTTTGGCAAACTTTTGTTTGGAATCGTTGTTGACCCTTTTAAGGTGATTTCTTCTAGATTCAACACAACATATCACTGCAGTGAGCCACTATTTAAAAAAAAAAAAAAAATGTTTTGTTTCTAATTGCAATAGTTTTCTAAAAATATTTCCAGAATTACTTAAATTTAAACTTTTAGGTGCTACATGTGTTTTGTAAACATACAAAAGTGAGTTTTTCGATTTTTACTATGTCTGATTTTTTTAGCAAGGAATTTGCATTAAATTTTGTTTGCGGAATGAATATTCTGCCGCGAAAATGTTAAGGGTGTTACAGAAGGCCTTTGGAAGGCTGGATCCGGAGGGGGTTAATTTGAAGGTGATGAAATTGATTTGGAAGGATAGATAAAGATTTTTCATTTTATAAACAAATTCACCTTATTTTTTGATTACAGTAGTATATGACTCCCTAAGCGTATGTATAATGCATGGCTGCAACGCGATCTGTTGAAAAATATTATGCTAATGGCGCGTAGGAAAAATTAAGATAAACAACCAGTGCAATAGTGGATATCCACTATTAGCAGAATCACTTCATTTCAGCTGTTTGAATAATAAACTTTTGTGAAATTCAGTTTAGTTAGCAAAATGGTTGGTGGTTCAGTCTAAAATTGTAGAAATAGAACGTTTGTGGAATCAACTCGCTGACTATTGGTCTGTATCTGCATTTTTGTGTTAGAGTGTTTCTAGAATCTATTACAAGCTAACATGCGACGCTTAATAAGTTCAAAAATTATAACTCGGAATTTTACGTAATTTGGGGAGAGATATACGTGCAACTAAAATTTTTTCTAAATTGATTGATTAAAATTCACCAATTATATTAACGATTTACTATCGATTTTTGTATCAAAAAAAAAAGGTTTACCTTCAAACTAACGCGATTTTTGTAAAATCAATATTTCGACAAAATACTACGTAGTTCACTAAAGAATGTTATTATTAAGCAAGAGATTGTGTTATTAAGCCTGGGACACCTGCCGCACTCTGGATTCGCATCTAAAAAATTATTAATATTTTTTTCTAAGTACTGGGTGTCCAATAGGAATGTGCGAAAACTAATGAGTCACTACTCTTTAACAAATGGAGAGATCGTTCAAATGTAAATATTTTTTAATAAAGGAAAGTCGTCATTTTTATTGCATGTCCATTTTATTATAAAAAAATTAAATCTATTTAATACAAAACAATTAATTTAAAAATATAGTGAAAAACGTTAGTTACTAATGATACATATTTTCGATATTTTAACCATATAAATTGGCACAAATATCCAAATGCTTTCTAAAACTATTAAACACATGTTCTAACGTTTCATTTGAAATGCCATTGACGATCTTCCCAATGGCTTTAATAAAATCCTTAACTGTTTTTTGGTTATTTTCATAGCAGAGATCTTTAATGTAGCCCCATAAAAAGAAATCACATTGAGTGAGATCTGACGAGTAAGGTGGCTATTCTATTCCTTTTCCCCTAGCAAAGCGTGGGTATTTTAGGCCAATAACTCGATCGCCATAAAATTTATTGATGATACTTCTTGTGTGCGATGAGGTGTTGCTCCGTCTTGTATAAAAAAAAAAAGATTTAACGCGGCTCCTCTTTTTCGCATGAGAAAGGATTTGGTCTCTTTGTGCTTCTCTCCGGCGACAGAAGATTCAAAAAAATGCAAGTAGGGTAACCTGCCCAGTGATGGCCACTTTAAGCGCGGTGCTTCATAGTTTGCACGACCATGCGTCTCCAGTACAACTCAGCGGTATGAAAAAAATCACGGGTATACTAGAGGGTTTCAGAAAGGTGCTACGCTTTTCAAAAACAGAAAAATAAAATTTATTTGATGTCAAAATAATTATAAACAAAAAAGTACAATCTGCCCGGTGATGGCCAGGCCTAGCCCAGTCATGGCCACCCCCTTGCCCAGTGATGGCCACTCCACACACTGTCAACCGCAGCCAGCACCCGAGCCTCCTGTTCCTGGTTGACCGGTCTTGGAGCCATGTTGATGCACCTATGCCTAATTAAAATAGAAACCGAATTAGATCGAACCAGAACTACGCCCCCTCCCCCACCCCTCCTCAGAGTTTTCTTCCTTACTCAGAGTTTTCCTCTTCTCCACAGCCCGCCCGTCCCATACCCTAACATGGTCCTTCCCTCCGCACGGTGACGGTGGGAGGGAAGTGGGGGAAAAAAGGGCAGGGGGGGGGGGGGGGGGATGCAGAGCTCTAAAAAAAAAACACAGCGCGCGTCTGATTTTACTCTTATGGGCACCCACAACGCATCTCCTCTTCTCTACGAGACGCTCGGCGGCGCACTATGGGCTAAACGGCACTTTTTCTGTTTAAAACCTAATATCTCGGAAAAAACCGAAGATATTAATGTAAATTTTTTTTAAATTGAAGCTGAGGCTATGTAGATTACTGGAAAATTAACCAGAATGGCTGAAATGAAAATAAACACTATGTAATATAACCTCAAAGTTGCATTTTTTTCTGAAAAATTGAATAGGCTCACACCAACAAAAAACTTGGTCTTTATTTTAAATGTCATATATGCTATCCGATGAACTTTAACCTGCTGATCACGAATCCGAGGTCAGAATTGCCCCCCACCCTACAGTTTTCAGAAAAATGAAGAATTTCCGTGCCTAGTATAAGCCTTTTTAACTCTTTGAGTTACAAAAGACGAGCTTAAATTAATTTTTACTATAACATACTAACTGAAGGTTTTTGGGGTCGCTGATCACGAATCTGAAGTCAGATTTTGAAAATTCAAAATGGCGGATTCAATATGGCGGACCAAAATTTTTACATTTGATCGAATTTGGACTAAAAATTGAATACATGGGTTTTTGGAGTCGCTAATTATGAATCTGAAGTCAGATTTTGAAAATTCAAAATGGCGGATCCAATATGGCGGACCGAAAATTTAATATTTGACCGAATTTCGACTCAAAACTGTATACATGGGTCTTTGGGGTCGCTGATCACGAATCTGAAGTCAGATTTTGAAAATTCAAAATGGCGGATCCAATATGGCGGTCAAATATTAAATTTTCGGTCCGCCATATTGGATCCGCCATTTTGAATTTTCAAAATCTGACTTCAGATTCGTGATCAGCGACCCCAAAAACTCATGTATACGGTTTTG